>OX388046.1:3750000-5000000 GCA_947578705.1 Lacanobia wlatinum | reverse complement strand
CACAAGACCGAGCGAAGTGAGCTCGAAATTTTTTGCACCCCACCACGGACGGATTTCATTACGTCGCCCGCTAAGGGGTGACACCCGATCGTGACAAAAAGGCAACGAACGAGTATCACCCCTAAATGCAGAAAACCTCAAGAAATTAATAAATTTTTGAACCTCACCTCGGAAGGGTTTTATTGTATTTCGATCATTCATACTGAAATTGAAGATTTTTGTTGATTTATGCAGAAATTCTCAGGAAGCTAGAGAGTGCAAAATGGAAGAGCGAGCGAAGCAAGCTCAAAAAATTTTGCACCCTATTCCCGACAAGTTTCATTTCGTCAAACGTTTAGGGGTGCCACTCGACAGTGCCAAAACCAGTCAACGAGCGGTCCACCCGGTGCGGCCCCCCCCCCCACCCCACCCCTAGCTACGCTTCTGGTCAGTATTCATTTGTCGAGTCGATCAACATCAATGTTACTTACCGGCTCCGAAAAACTAATCTTGAACGGTTTAACACTGGTGTCCTGTTTCGCTTTCAAGTTTTCTGGTCCCCACCATTCGTTGTAATCAATATCCGGCAGTGGAGGTGGTCCTTTAAGGAAGAGGAAGTACACTGGCAGTATGATGATGGCCACTATGGGCGCGATGAATAGGAGACGCGCCATCTACAAGAAGGAAGATACTATTTAGGTGAATGGGTTTCTTACTAATGGGTACTTCTGGGCAAGTTTGCACCTTCGCCAATGGCATCATTTATCTTCTAATATATTAAGCTGAAGAGTTTGTTTGGTTGGTTGAACGCGCTAATGTCAGGAACTACTGGTTGGAATTGAAGTGTCTGATAGTCCATTTATCGAGGAAGGCTATAGGGTATATATCATCACGATACGACCAATAGGAGGGGAGCATTAATGAAAATTGTGGCGCAGACCAAGTTGCGCGGGTCAGCTAGCAGTTTTATGTAACGAAAAAGGTAAGTCTAGGTAGCTAGGAATTGTAATATTTTTCTAGGTTTAATTTTAATTTTTTTAGACCTCTTGTATGTTAAGAGTTTTGCAATTTAGTAAGGGCTAGGTAGCAGAAAACTTTTAATATTTTCGTGATATTTTCCTATACCTCCATCAAGTATCTAGATTTATCGAAGTTTGTTCGCTTTGCGCATTAAGGTGTTTTATTTTGTACGCCACTTGACCAAGAAACCTCAAAAAAAAAAATGGGTCGAAAACAGGGGGTAGTTTGTTGAAACGAAAATATAACCAAATTCTTTTTTAAATATTTTGCTTGCTACGTGGTCTACCAGAATTATTTATTATTATTCCATACGAGTAAATAACAGCATCTTGAAACATTCAGCTGTGGCAGAAAAATGAATAATTTTGGTACGAAACCCTCAAAAGAATTCTTATCATTCTTAAAATATCTGCAAGGTGCAGGATATTCTAAAAATATCAACTCATAAACATGGAATCTCCCGCAAACTATGTTATAAAGAGACTGTCTTGGGAGGTGTTGCACAAGTGTCTCCTTTACAAAATGTGGTCCTTCTCCGCAGCAAAAAATATTGATCCTATGGGAAACAGATGTTGTCAGTACCAACATTATGCCCATTATACCAACATTGTGTTTGTAACTTTATTGATTTATTTTACAGAAAAATTGCAGACTAATAACTGAATTAAAAATCATTCGTATACATGGAAATATGTTACTTGAAGGTTCCACATGAATACATCTATGTATGTGCTTACAAGTAATTGTCATTGAATAATGAAGTGACAGAATAGAATGGTACAGCGATTTATATAGAATAGTTAAAATATAAATAGAAGGTACAGCGTGCAAACTAAAAATCTTTGTTTTAAGTGTATTTTTTAAAAAGTAAACGAACATTTTAGTACATTATCAACTTATAAATAAACTTTATTTCATTACGTATTCATTTATGAGTTAAAGGCCAGACCAAGGCCGACCGGCCGGCGTTTTAGGTATAGTTCGGAATCATTTTAAATGTAAAATTTGTAGTCACAAAAACATAGTAGCCTGCTTCGAAACATCAACAAAAACTACTACTCAGACATTCTAAAAAAACGTAGCTATGTACATACAACGAAGTAATAACCGATTTCCGACACTAAGAAAATAACATAAGGCTGCTCTCACGAGAAATGCTTAAAAACAGCGTGCAGATGAAGCAACTTTTCGACGGCATCTACTGAGAAATTACATCTGAAAAAACTAGGTAGTAATCTAAAAGATATTATACGTAATTTGGTTTAGTCAGAATTTATACATCGGTACCACATAATAAGAAAAAAAAAATCACCAAATCACCTCCAAATCGTTGAGATGAAACCATTTTACTCCTTCATTTTTTAACAAAACTTAAAAAAAATATATCTACTGCTTTGCAAAACAAACCAAAATAATTAGGTTTTGTTATTTTTTTTAAACATGTGTTATTTTTTATAATAAATTAAAAATGCGGGTAGCGGAGTGGTGCGCAGAGGAGTAGTTAGCTCCGTTATATGCACAAGGTATGTATACAAGCCTTAAGAATGGAAATCGGTTAGTTCGTTTTCTGTAGATACGTCCATTTTTATTATGGCATTGGACAAAAAATATTTGTCGACTGCAAAGACCAGCAGACGGTTTCAAATATTAATTGGGTAATATGTTACCCACGTCATACTAAGTACGTATTGTCTAACAATCTAGTGGTTTCTAGGGAGCGATCATTGTGTTTGAGCCACCTATCCTAACCTTGACCGCGAATATCGCAGCTTGACCTTGCAATTATACCGATTTTTGCGGCAGATATCAGCCGGAATGTTTTGATACGCTTGCTTAAATATTACGTGTATGGATTTGATAAGCTACTTTTGATGATCTACTTTGACTCTTTCAGAAATCAAACAAGGATATTTTAAAATGTATTCAGTCTAACCACTGAATTGGTCAGAATGACAACTGAGTTGGTTATAAAAGCGAATTGGTAACAGGAAAAACATTGTCAATATTTACATGCAGTCTTACAAGCTAACAACAACTATTAGTTCTTGCCTTGAGACGCGATACTTTTCAAAATATAAATGCATAAGGACCAGAAAACGTTAAAATGATTTTCTTAAAGGACCAATTTTTTTGGCCCCCGCTGTTATTGAATTGTCTTGATCACCCAGATCTGTGATAGTGGTCATTCACGGTCATTAATTGAAGAAGTCTGTTGGGAGGCCCTAGCTGACCCGTGTCATCTGCGTCACATTTTTCATTAATGTTCCGCTCCTATTGGTCGTAGCGTGATGTAATATAGCGCATAACCTTCCTCGATAAACGGGCTATCATTTACAAAAAGAATTTTCCAAATCCTACTAAGTCATAAGACATGAGTCATTTATTGATTTGTTAACATAGGTACAAATAAATGGATGTTATAAAAATAAAATAAAAGTGCGCTATGTTATGCCAGACATAAGGCGTACATAATTAATTAATAAAATGTCGTTGATATTAAATATTAAAACATAATTACATTAATTGATTACATAAATGTCAAAAAAATATATAAAAAATAATAATGTCAACAAAAAGAGGTAAAAATAATAATTAAAAATATATAATACAAAAATGTCACGTACAATGTCAAAAGGAAAAATTAATAACAAACTATGTCAATGAGTTCAACAACAGTCATCACATTTTGTCTGTCAAAAATTCCGAAATGCTATAATATGCCTTATTCGGCAGTAAAGATTTAAACCTTTTCTTAAACAAATTTGTGTTTAATTCTTTAATTGAACTAGGTATGTGGTTGTAAATGATTGGTGACATACAGAAAACACTTTTTTGCATCAATGCTGTGTGGGACCTTTTTACGCACAAGTTATTGTTCTGTGGTTACAAAACAAACTCTTTAGGTTTACAGTATTAGTATAGACTGATGACAGTCGTACAATTTAAGTTACCTATAATTCATGTTTGCAAGCAACGATTATAGCAGCTTCTACTCAAAATTACATTCTATCTGCATGATTTGTCTTAAAGTCAAAATTGTATAGGATTGACACGAGCTACCGAAATTCCACAAGGTCAATCTCAAAGATTTTGGCATCCAAACAATCGTTATCTTCAATTGAATGTCACTTTCATTACAAATTTTTGTTTATTTTTAAATTCACTGAGCGTGTTAAGATTGGATCGTTAGTCGAGTTAAAATACTGCCAATACTCACATTGATATAACTTAAACAAACACGGAATTAATCACAAACAAATTAACGTTTAGCAAAAATAAAAATTCCTTGACGACACGGCCGCTATCGGAGACGGCGTATCTGCGACTGCAGATCTTAGCCGGCCGGCTGTGACTTATCATTACATAACTTATCATAATTAAGGATAAATAGCGATAGCTGAGGTATTTAGGTAATTATTTATCTGTTGTTGCAGTCGCAAGGTTAAAGTGAAATATGATTAGGCTTGGAAAAATACCAACTTATCGCTGCCCGGCTGTTTTTTAGGGGCCCGTAATTCAAAACGAAAAATAAAGAAACTTTTCTTTATGGGTTCCGTTTCTGAACGGGTGTTTCTTGACTTTGTTGTCCGACCATTCGTGTGTTTGTCAGCGGGCTGTCTTCATAGATGTATATGGGGGAGTTTAGTACCCATCGCCGGTAATTTAGTACCTGTATATCCCGTAACCCAAGAGCTGGCCTTTTACTTTGGGCAGAGGTTAAGATTATTGCCATTCAACGTGGCAATGCCGCCAGTCTCTTTGGCACATTACCGGCTGACAGCGTTGAGGACGAATTTTTTAATTCGTTCTGAACGAAGTTTTTGTGACTTTTACTTATTATTATTGTTGATTCAGTATATCTATACTAATATATAATGCTGAAGAGTTTGTTTGCTTGAACGCGCTAATCTCAGGAACTACTGGACCAATTTGAAATATCTTCCAGTGTTAGATAGCCCATTTATCGAGGAAGGCTATAGGCTATAATATCATCACGCTACGACCAATACGAGCGGAGCAGACGAAGTTGCGCGGGTCAACTAGTTGTGTAATATGTGGTACTACGTTGTGTACACTATCGATTTAAGGCTTGTATACATGCCAATGGCCTTGTGCATACAAACGGAGCTAACTACTCCTCTACGCGCCACTCTGTTACCCGCATTTTTAATTTATTATAAAAAAAATAACACATATTTTAAAAAAGTAAAAAAACCAAATTATTTTCATTTGTATTACAAAGCGGTAGATATTTTTTTTAAGACATTAGATAAAAAATGAAGGAGTAAACTGGTTTCATCTCAACGATTTGGAGGTGATTTTTTTTCTTATTATGTGATACCGATACATTCTGGCTAAACCAAGTTACGTATCATATCATGTAGATTACTCCCTAATTTATTCAGATGTAATTTCTCAGTAAATGCCGACGAAAAGTTGCTTCATCTGCACGCTGTTTTTAAACATTTTTCGAGAGAGCAGCCTTAAATAAAGTATTTGTTATCGGTGTGATGCTACAGGACTAACAGGACACATGCAGATACAGAGGTGCGATAACACGACGAATTTGTCGACAGATAACGTTTGGCCCCACCTAGTTTGTAGGAATTTTCATGAAAGAACTGTCAAATTATTCTGAGAAAGTTATGGGCTAGTTCTTATCCGGGTTGATTTTTGCAGGAAAATGCAGCTTTCTATTAAACCAAAAAGTATTTTTCAGTTCCGTAGCTCAAACATGTAGGTTTTTCTGCCTAAGATCAGAGAGCAAAATACGATTTTTCTCACTGAGTGAGACCAAGTAACCTTTTTTTTTTCAGAAAGTCGCGAATATCTTATTCGGCCTTGGGTTAATTATACAATTCGAAACATTCACACTCTATCTCTTTCCCACCATTAGAGAGAGAGAGAGGCAAAGACCAGCCCTTTCGAAGTTCCGATTTTGAATTCGACCTCAAAGACAAACACGTTCGGAATTTCGTACTAACTAAAGAAATTTTGCAAAAAGATAATAACGTCTTAATTTATTGATTTTTTAACTTATTGTTGTATTTAAACGAAAATAAGTATTTACTGCAAATAAAACTGATATTTAACCTGTAAATATTTATTTCTAGTTTCAATAATGTTACGTAATATATTTTGAATAATAAAATATCATGGGTGCTATTTCCGAACACGCCTTAATTTAAATAAAAGAGCAGGAATAAAATTACGTAGCTGGCATACAGAGTTGAATAAGTTAAAAAATATTAAAATTATCGTAAAATATGAGTGAAACTAGCGACGAGAACAGTATTTTAACACCGGAAGAGTTAAAACAACAAGTTATTAATGCAGAATTAAGTTTCCTACCTGAGAAGTTTCGCGAGAAATATCTGAAAGCATACCATGTCTTCAATGAATAGAGACTTACAAAGGGCAGTTATTGGGAGACGGTGTTGCTATCTTATTTTTTTTTATATTTTTCACAGACGAGGCGATCATCTACAATGTAGAGTATTTACTCAATATTGAAAGCTACTTTAAAAAAAACTGGCCAAGTACGAGTCGGACTCGCGTGCAAAGGTTTCCGAACGAATTTATTTTTTTTAACATGTTATTTTAACACTACAGACTTCTAATCTAAAATTTAGGTAAAGATCTATTATCTCCACTTTTTTCAAAATTTTAGGCTCAGTAGTTTCGGAGATAAGGGGGGGAGTGGTCATTTTTCGTCTAATTTCTTGAATAACTTCAAAACCATTTATTTTAATAATATGAA
The DNA here is from genome assembly GCA_947578705.1 of Lacanobia wlatinum. Classification (NCBI taxonomy): domain Eukaryota; kingdom Metazoa; phylum Arthropoda; class Insecta; order Lepidoptera; family Noctuidae; genus Lacanobia; species Lacanobia wlatinum. The sequence continues at coordinate 4,993,240 of OX388046.1, read as the reverse complement.
AAAAAAAATATAATTAAAACCCTCACAGTAAGCCCTTTCATTTGATATGTCACACGATATTGTTCAAAAAACTTTTTTTAAATTTTCTAGTTTGACCCCCAAAAGTGACCCCATACTAAAAATTGAATAATTTACGTAATACGTCCGTGTTTGGGTCACAGAAGTCCATATGTGTACCAAATTTCAACAGAATCGGTCCAGTGGATCCGGAGAAAACTGGCTGTGACAGACGGACAGACAGACCGACAGACAGACAGACAGACACCCGAGTGATCCTATAAGGGTTCCGTTTTTTTTGGAACCCTGTTAAAACATAACCTGCATATTGAAACATACGCAAAACTCGTATCTTTTCTAAAAAAAATGTCTGTTGGGCACAAAGCCAAAAAGTCCAAAATTTTCACGGCCATTAACATAGAAAAATTTCTTAATGAAGCTCCGGACTGCAATTTTCTTGCTGCTAAAGTAAGTGGTACCTATGAATCTATGTTGTTAGTTATTAAAATTTGTGTGTAGACTGTTATGTAAAAAGGTACTTACTGCCTACTACAAATTTTTGGAGGCGCAATGAATCCTAGTCTGGCTTAGCAATACTGTTAAAATATTTATTACGATATGTAAAAGATGCTGTAAATGTTAAATTATGCATATTAATTATGTAATATTTTCATTACAGGTTGTGCTGATCATAGGAATTAGTGGAGCGTGTCGCAATAACGAGTTATTACAGCTAACAGTTAATAATATCGAAAAGCATTCAGATAAATTACTGTTAGTAAAATTGAAAATACGAAGACGAACCTTGACAGGTCTTTTAACGTACGCGAAAAATATGTGACTATTGTAGAAAGATACCAAAATCAACGTCCAGCCAATATAAAAACCAACCGATTTTTCATACAATACCATAATAATAAATGCTCAAGACAGCCTATGGGAGTAAATAAAATAGGTGCTATACCGCGAGAAATTACCACTTTCTTAAAACTGGAAGAGCCTCAGCTATACACGGGTCACTGCTTTCGGAGAACTTCGGCAACGCTTTTGGCTGATTCCGGAGCCGATCTCACCACTTTAATACGTCACGGCGGGTGGAAGTCCAATACGGTTGCAGAAGGCTAAATTGAAGACTCAATCCTTACTTCCTTACTTAATATTATAAATGCGAAAGTAACTCTGTCTGTCTGTCTGTCTCGCTTTCACGCCAAAATTACTGAACCGATTTAAATGAAATTTAGTACAGAGATAGTCTAGAGCCTGAGAAAGGACATAGGCTACTTTTTATCCCGAGAGTATGTTCCCTAGGGACCACGCGGGCGAAGCCGCTGGCAGAAGCTAGTAGAAAATCTGTAAACGTTTAGTGGAAACAATAAGTCTGAATTCGACCTCGGATCCTTGGTCTCACTCACGCCCATCCACTTCCATTGACGCACAGTGTACTTATACAGAAATCCGATCAGAGTCACCAACGTTCACCGTTTTTCCTTCTCAATCCGCCACCGAAACATAAAACCTTAACCCCAGATAATCAAACTCAACTTAATGCAACTATAACGTTGCCAAATAGATCTATTACTTTTAATTTGCAGAATTGTAGTAATTTTACTTTTAACTTTTAAAATGTTCCATTTTATTGAATTGGTACCTCTATCTACAATGTTAATTATTTTGATTCACTATAAATAGTTATTTCAATCTATTCCTGTTTATTATGTTATCTCCTAAAGTGTTCTCGCTGCTGAAGTGAAAAGTTATGTGTGTTACACGAGAGCAAAGTTTTTTGCATCCCGTGCCTTTGAATCCCTCGCCACACTCAGGATTCAAAATCAGCACTCGCAGCAAAAAACTACTTTGCTTTCTTGTTGCACAAATAACTATTTTTATTCTCGTTAGGCCCTTGTCTCCGATTTCTATTCCTATTTATCAATATTGCAAGTGAAATTCATCTTATGAGTATAAATGTAGATAACAATAGTCAAGGGCAAAGACTACACAGACGAAGATGTAGGGAATTTTATTTTTCACTTTTTACCGCAAGGCTTATCATCATTATCATCATTATATCAGCCAAAAGACGTCCACTGCTGGACATAGGCCTCCCCCAAGAGTAGCCACAACAACCGTTCCTGTGTGTCTCGCATCCATCGGCTACCCACGACCTTCACCAGGTCATCCGTCCACCTTGTGGGAGGCCGCGCCAACGCTGCGTCTACCGGTACGCGGTCGCCACTCCAGAACATTTTGGCACCATCGACCATCTGTTCTGCGAGCAAGTGTCCTGCCCACTGCCACTTCAGTTTGGCGATCCTTCAGGCTATGTCGGTTACCTTGGTTCTATTTCGGATATCATAATTTCTGATTTTATCACGCAAGGAAACTCCAAGCATTGCCCTCTCCGCTTTGGGTGACTTTAAAATAATAATAATAAACAATAATCATTTTATTATCAGGCAACTGAGGCCCATAGATACAATACACAAAATTATCTTAAACAATAATAAACTAATACATTTATAGCAAAAACCTGATTTAGTCTATAACAAACACGAAACGTTGTCGGCGTCGTGTTTCGCTGCGTGGTGTCGCGTAAACGTACTCGGAAACGACGAAATACGACACCTTTCAGCCAAAAGTCCTGTTTTAAGAAGATCTGTAGATGCCTGATTTTAAGCTTTCTGATGAGGCCCATTGATGAGCGATCATGATTCGATTGCATAAGTCATCACTGTCAACACGCACTGGTTATAGACTTTCGTCTTGAGACACTGTGGTATGTGAGACGAGAAGATATCACGCAGCTTCTCGAACGCCGCCCAGCCGAGTCGGATTCGACGGCTAACCTCTTTCTCGAAGTTAACCCTACCTAACTGGTCTACAACTTTGAGTGTGGAGTCTCCGATTTTGATAGGAGTGGGTGCTACGTGGGTATTTGCCATGATCTTGGTTTCGTCCATGTTCATTTTAAGGTTCACACTTTCGGAAGCTCCACTGAGCCGGCCCGTACTGGGTGACACCAGTTTAGGGGTGACACCCGACCGTTCGTTGACTGGTTTTTGTCACTGTGGGTGGCACCCCTAACCTTTTTACGCAATGAAACCTGTCGGGAGAAGGGTGTAAACAAATCTTGAGCTTGCTACGCTCGCTCTTGCATTTTGCACTCTCTAACTTCCTGAGCTTTTCTGTATAAATCATCAAAAACTTCAATTTCAGCATGAATGATCAAAATAAAATAAAACCCTACTGAAATGATGTGCAAAAATTTATTTAGTTCTTGAGATTTTCTACTTTTAGGGGTGACACTCGTTCGTTGACTTTTAGTCACGGTCAGGTGTCACCCATTAATGGGCGGCGTAACGAAACCCGTCCGTGGTTGGGTGTAAACACTTCGGGCTCGCTTCGCTCGCTCTTACATTCTACACTCTCTTTGTTCTCGAGCGTTTCTGTATAACTCTACAAAATGTCTGTTTATGTATGAAAGAAAATAAAACCTTTCTGATTTGGGGTGCATGAATTTTCAAGCTCGCTTCGCTCGCTCTTGTGTTGTGCCCTCTCTTAGTTAATGAACTTTCTTGTATCAGTCCATAAAATAACTTCTTTTAAAGTATGAATGATCAAAAGAAAACAAAACCCATCCGAGGTGGGTTGCAAAATTTTTTGAGCTCGCTTCACTCGCTCTTGTGTTTTGCTTTCCCTCAATTAATGAGCATCAGTCCATGAAGTTACTATCCGAGGTGGGGTGTAAGAAATTTCGAGATAGCTTCGATCGCTCTTGTGTTTTGCCCTATCTCAGTTAATAAGCTTTCTTGCATCAGTCACAATCAGTCAAGTCAGTTGAAATAGTCCAGTAACTTTTTCCTGAATGTACGGGGTCGTCAAATCCGGTAGTTTTTTTTGCAGACTTGTTTATAATATTAGCCCCATGAATAATCCAAGTTTGTGACCTTGAGCGCCGAACAATACTTTGTCAAAAATCGCAAAAACCGCGAAAATTTCGGCTTTTTTTCACATTTTGGCGATTATAACCCTAAAGGACTAGTTTTTGATAGTACCTTCTCCTGGCGTTTATAAAGTAAACTAAAATTGCTACAATATGAGACTAGAATTGTCTCTGTAGACCCAAAAGATTCCAAGATAAACCTATTGGAAATTCATAATTTTTACAAACTTTGCAATTTTTGCAATATTTTAGACGTCGCTCGAACAACTCTAGTGGTTTGTGGGTCCAATTACCTCCCACAGGGTCTGCTAGTGCTGGTCGTGTGAAATCACAACACCTCTTTCGGATGATTTCTTGCGGCTGCAAGAAGGGTTGAGGGAACGCATGCAGTTGCAGGAAGGCAGGGTTGAAATGCTCATCAGTCTGCTGGCACTGCAGCGGGGCCTCCTGTGACAACATACCTGATGTAATTTGCTACAATATAAGACTAGATTTTCTCTCTAATTGTCTCTCTAGGCCTAATAGTTTCTAAAATAAAGCCTTTGAAATAAAATCTAACAAGCTAATATTGATAATAGTTCGATAAAATGATAAAATTTGAATGATGATGAATTTTGAAATCTCGTAATCTTTTTAGTCTACAGAGACAATTCTGATCTCATATTATAGCAAATTTAGTCTACTTTAAAAGCTGAGAAGGTACTATCAAAAACTAGTCCTTTAGGGTTATAATCGCCAAAATCTGAAATAAAAAAACCGAAATTTTCGAGATTCTTTCGATTTTTGGTGCTCGAGGTCAGAAACTTGGATTATTCATCAGGCCAACATCATAAACAAGTCTGCAAAAATCAGAACTACCGGATTTGACGCAAACATTGATGTATAAAGTTACTGGACTATAAAGTAAAGTTACTTCTATTTAAGTATGAATAATCAAAAGAAAATAAAACCTATCTTAGGTGGGATGCAAATATTTTTGTTCTACCCTCTTTTAGTTCTTGAGCTTACTTGTGTTACTCAACAAAATCAAAATAATCACACTAATTTTGGAGATTTTGTTTGTAAATAGATGTTAGAACATTCCTGAAAATAAAAACCTGCAGCGCAAATGGCACCCCTTCCTTCCCCCTCCTTCAGAAAAATGGCTTGGGGTTGCCTTCACCAGAACGAAAGTCGCAACTCATAATTAACTGGGGGGGGGGGGGGTCTTTTTTGGGGTGACACCACATTATCCGCTCTGGGTGTCACCCATGTCAGCTACGCTACTGAGCATGAATAACCAAAAGTAAATCAAACCTATCCGGGGTGGGACGCAAACATTTTTGTTCTGCCTTTTTTTAGTTATTGATCTTTCTTGCGTTACTAAGAACATTCCTGAAAATAAAAACCTGCAGCGCAAATGGCACACCTTCCTCCCCCCCCCTTCCAAAAAATACCTTGCGGTTGCCGTCAGCAGAATGAAAAGCGCAACTCATAATTATTTGGGGAGGTTCATTTGTGGGGTGACACCACATTATCCGCCCCGGGTGCCACCCATGCTAGCTACGCTACTGTTCGGCAGGTCTTACATCTTGATCGTAGTCATAGCCAATGTTAATTTAGTATAAATTATCATGACACTTTTGTACTACAGCACTTCGTGTAGCGGCTGATACTCAAAACACATAAAATTTATCTGTACAAATACTTTAATACCTAATTAAACTACAAATCAGTCTTGACGTTCTTCTTCGCGATCTTCCTAAACTCTCCCATCGCCTTGATGACGTCTTCAGAGAAGGTCTTGGGCAGCTCGAAGGCGAGGAAATGCCCTCCATCATCAAGGACTGTCACACCCACCAGGTTGGGGAACTTCAGCTTCAGAATGCAGGGGGGCTGGTATGCCAGCTCGTACTTCGCTTGGAGTGCCCATACTGGTACGGGGGTTGGGATTCTGTAGAGTTGATGGTAAATGTTATTTTTCTGTGAATCCAAATAATAAGTGTCTCTGAACAGTGTGTTTGCCATAATCCGGAAACACAGCCATGTTTCCGGGTTATTGCAAACACACTGTCTAGTTATAAAAAATCGTTTTTGTTTGCAAACTCTTTTTCTAGTGCAGGAAAATTAGGTCAATATAACGTCAATCAGAGCGAATAATTCGTGTAGTTTTGAAAATTGGTACAGATGTTCTTTGAGGTGTCCAGACGAACATACTAAAAGTCCCCGAGGATGGAAGGTGAGCCGGCGGTAGGGAGGGGGGAAAGGATTTTTTTTTCAAGTTTTTGCTTGTATCTCCAAAACCATTAAAATATCTCCCTATTCACTTCTATATAAATTATCTACATATTTTCTTTACATTATGTCATGTACATTTAACTGTAGAATCAATACTTTAGGAGATAGAGGATACCTAAAATTAATAAAATAAAATTTTTCATAAATCATACAAAGACGAATGGTAATTTCTGACTAAGAAGCCGAGATCTATAGTAGTTTTTTTGTTATCTGAACTAGAGCAAGAAAATCTATCTTTTTTTGGATTTCGATGTCTAACGCATGACTTTGAATATGTTTTCGGCAGACGAAGTCACGAAAAGTTATTTTAAAACCATTCTTACAAGTATGACGATCGTGTTTGAGCTCATTAGAATCGTCCCGATGGGAATTATGTATGGTTAGATAACAAAGGTCTGATGATGAAGGGCAGAAACGTGGGGACGGTCAAACGTGTTCGTCGCCATTTCTTACCCAGAGTCCGACAGAATTGAGACCTATCGTAATTTTTTCGTCATTTGAAATATAACAAGAATATTTATTTATTTATTAAAACTTGATGCACTAGTATTAACACTGTACAAAGGCGGACTTAATTAAGAATATGTTTTATTTTTTCGATTTCGATGACTACTCGTATACGTTATTATGTGAGCTTGAGTATTTCTTTGGACAAAGTATAAAAATAATTTTTTATCCACTCTTACAAGTATGCCTGTAAATCGTAGTGGCCTGATGATGGAAATCATAAAGGTGAGTAGTGGCTTTCTTAGTTGACTACTCCTATACCCATCGTGTTTGGGCTCATTTAAATCCTTCTGATGAGCCATATCCATTGCACCTGATAACAACGATCTGATGATGGAAACCATAAAGGTGAGTAGCGTCTCACTTAGTTGACTGCTCTTGTAAACTTCGTGTTTGGGCCCAAATTAAAAATGTACAGATAGTTTCTATCTAGTAACACTAATCTGATGATGGAAACTGGATATAGGAGTAGTCAACTAAGAAAGCCACTACTCACCTTTATGGTTTCCATCATCAGATTATTGTTACTAGCTGCAATGGAAAGAAACCATCTGTACAATTTATATGAGTCCAAACACGATTGGTAAAATAGTAGTCAACTAAGTGAGACACTACTCACATTCATGGTTTCCATCATCAGATCGTTGTTACTAGCTGCAATGTATACAACCCATCTGTACAATTCATATGAGCCCAAACACGACCGGCATACTTGTAAAATAACTTTTCGTCTGAAGAAATATTCAGTAAGTCAAGTAGACATTCCCCAGGATCGGCGTGCCTCATGCAGGTTACAATAAATAAATAGGTATTAAATATTACTAATACTAGTTTATAAGCTTACACTGTTACTAACAAATTATGGAAGAGATTTTGAAATAAATGTTTATTTTATCTATACATTATTATATTAAATCGAAAAAAAAAATACATGTTCTAGCTCTAGGGGGCTACTCTCTAATGAAATCCGTAGTTTCGGGCTTAGTTGCGGGCGGGCATTTTCTACTTCGTATCACCTAACCACTGAGAACTAATGAAAACACGATTTGACAGTTACTGTGAAATCGTGTTGTCATTCATTCTCAGTTTGGTTCGGGACTAATCGTAAGTCTGTAGGTGATACGGAGTAGAATACTATTAATATTATTAATAGTGAAACAGGAAGGTCAAAACCTCGTTGTAGTGACTACAGCCTTGTAATTAATGACATTGTAATCAATTCTGACTCCCAGGTTGCCTCGGCTTTTGAAAATTTTTTTTCAAAGATTCCTATTTTAACAACAAAATCTCTGAACTCATCACCCACTGCAGCAGAGTCTCTGCTTAAAGAAAATGTTAAAGTTTGCGATTCCGAATTTAGTTTCCAACATGTCACTGGTACAGATATAATTAAAACATTTAACAGTTTGAATGTGAAAAAGACTGCAGATTTATGGGATAATTCAGTGGACGTTGCAAAGTCCATTATTACCATTGTGGCTCCTACTTTAGCACTTATTTTTAATAATTGTATTGATTGTGGTGAGTTTCCTGACCTAATGAAGCATAGTAAAGTAATACCATTGTTTAAAGCGGGTAGTACATTTAACCCCACTAATTATAGACCTATTTCAGTGCTACCCACCTTTAGTAAGATATTTGAAAAGCTTATTTTAGAGCAGTTGCAAAGATTTTTTAACAAACACAAACTTCTACATACCAAACAATTTGGTTTTACAAGGGGTCGTTCAACAACTGATGCCGGTGTTGAACTTTTAAGACATATTTATAATGCATGGGAAGACAAATGCGATGCCCTGGGAATTTTTTGCGACCTATCCAAGGCTTTCGACTGTGCTTTTCATGAAACATTGATCAGGAAACTACACCACTACGGGATCCGGAACTCCTCACTGGATCTTATTACTTCATACTTAAGTGATAGGATCCAGAGAGTTGACGTGAACGGGAAAAGATCTCCTGGATGTACCGTAACAATGGGTGTCCCCCAGGGTTCAATTCTTGGCCCATTTTTGTTTCTTGTTTATATTAATGACTTGCCTTACCTCATAAAGGATAGTCAAGAAATAGTGTTGTTTGCAGATGACACTTCACTTTTATTTAAACTTAAACGTCAGCAACCGGTTACTAACGATATAAATAACGTTCTTTCAAAAATAGTACACTGGTTTAATGTTAATAACTTAAATCTCAATGAAAAAAAAACTAAATGTATTAGGTTTACGATGCCTCAGGTTAGGCAAGTGGATACTAGTGTGCTAATAAGGGGTAAAGAGTTGACTCCTGAAGATACTACTGTGTTCTTAGGCATAACTTTAGATGCTAAGCTTCAGTAGGGACCACATATAGATAAATTATCGAAAAAACTTAGCTCTGCTGCATACGCTGTCAGAAAAATTAGAAATTTAACTGATTTAGAAACAGCCCGTTTAGTTTACTTTAGTTATTTCCACAGTGTCATGTCGTATGGTATTCTATTATGGGGGAATGCTGCCGATATCCAGACAATTTTTGTTTTGCAGAAAAGAGCTATTCGTTCAATTTATAAATTAAGTCCTAGATACTCCCTCAGAGATAAATTTAAAGATATAAATATAATGACTGTCCCTTCTCAGTTTATTTATGAAAATATTTTGTATGCCCATAAAAATATTAAAATGTTTAAAAAATACAGTGATATACATAATGTTAATACTAGGAATAAACATAAATTTGTTGTTCCTGTAACCAGGCTTAAAAAAATAGGGGGCTCATTTAGATGCCAATGTATACGCTTTTATAATAAACTTCCAAGTCACATTCAAGATCTAAGCATAAATAAATTCAAAGCATTTGTAAAGCGTAAACTTTGCCAGAAGGCTTTTTACACCATAAAAGATTATCTTGAAGACAAAAAGGCTTGGGATTGAGCTGTTCCAATGAAATACACTTGCACAGTCTCTGTTTTTATTATTATTGTCAATGTATATTTATTTGCTTGGTTTATACATTGACATTTTTTTTTTTATCAATTTTTTAGTTTTACTTTTGACATTTTCTTTTATTATACACAATTTGACTTTTGTACAATTTTTTTTATATACAATTTGACATTTTTCTTTTTATTATATACAATTTGACATTTTAATTTAATTTTTCATATACAATTTGACATTAAATTTATCATTATTTTTATTATGAATGGGGACTATGTGGATTATTTTTTATTTCATTGAGTAACTTTAATGTTTGTCTGGCAGTTTGAGTGCTTTGTACGGCCTACACAAATGTCCTTTCTTTGGTATTGTTCGTCGAGTTGTTGAGCTCCTATGTGGATCTGAGTTGAGCTACACGACTACTGACAAAGGCTTGCACTGACTGGACAGGTTCACTCAAATCTGTGTGGTTCTTTCTTCTAAAGACCATCTCAGACACTAATCTGCATGGTTCTTAAAAAAAGAATGTATTGTAAGTGTGAGGACTATGTAGGTCGTTATTTTAAGGATTGATTTCATGACTGTCTGGCAGTTTGAGTATATTATGCGGCTTACCCAAATGTCCTTACTTTGGTATTGTTCGTCGGTTCGTTGAGCTCCTCAAAGTTTTGTGTTGAGCTGCACGATTACTGACAAAGGCTTGCACTGTCTGGACAAGCCCACTCAAACCTGCGTGGTGCTTTCCTCAAAAGGCCACCTCAGACCTTAACCTACATGTTTTTCATATGTTATTGGCAATTGTATGGACTTCAAAAGAGACTGTGACCTCTGAGTTTGTTTCGGTGTTTCTTCTCAGGGTAGTCAGCTAGGAAACATCCGGCCTCATCTAGATAAATATGTCAAAAAAAAAATTGACGTGTAAAAGAGTTACTTGTAACCTATTTGCAAAATAAATATCATTTATCATTTATCATACGCCCGCCCGCAACTAAGCCCGAAACTACGGATTTCGTTAGAGAGTAGCCCCCCTGGATACCCTCTATTTCCTAAATTATTGATTAAACAGTAAAATATACAAGTCATAATTTATAGAAAATTTAATGTAGATAATTAACGTAGAAGTGAGTAAAGAGATATGTTTAATGGTTTTGGAGATACAAGCAAAAAACTGAAAATGGTACCTTTCCCCTCCTCCCCTACCGCCGGCTCACCTCCCACCCTCGGGGACTTTTAGTATGTTCATCTGGAAACCTCAAAGAACAACTGTACCAATTTTCAAAACTACACGAATTGTTCGCGCTGATTTCCTTGATTTTCCTGCACTATTCTCAGTAAAAAGGATTTATTGTAAACTACAGAATTTGACTGAAACGTGGTCGCTTACAATGGGCCTCATCAGAAGGCTCAAAGTCACTCAAAGGAGTTTCCTTGCGTAATCGAGTCAGGAATGATGATATCCGCAAGAGAACCAAGGTTACCGACATAGCCCGAAGGATCGCCAAACTAAATTGGCAGTGGGCAGGGCACATTGCTCGCAGAACAGATGGGGCCGAAAAGTTCTGGAGTGGCGACCGCGTACCGGAAGACGCAACGTTGGAAGGCCTCCCACAAAGTGGACCGATGACCTGGTGAAGGTCGCGGGTAGCCGATGAATGCGAGACGCACAGGACCGGTCGTTGTGGCGACACTTGGGGAGGCCTATGTTTAGCAGTGGACGTCTTTCGGCCGATATGATGATGATGACAGAATTTGAAGAAATTTAATGTATTTTAAATGATCTGTTCTCAATACATCAAGATTTTTAAGGTTCTTGCGAGATTTTTTAAAAACTTACGGTGTTTTCAATAATCCGGCTACAGCTATAAAAACGGCATAGATATCTTTTAAAACGAGGACGAAGTAACAGTAAGAAGACCAAACTACCAAGCAACACGTTTTCAACGGAATTTAGGGCACTACTGTCTTTTTGCTTGTGACAACATAGATATCTACTCCGAACATGAATAAAACAGTAAATAATGGTTTTGTGTCCATATCAAGCCTTAAAAGTAAGAAAAAATTTCTTAGTTATTTCATCATCTATCAAAATCTCCACTAAATGACAGTCCTTTCTTACGTCATCAATCTCAACATCCATCTTAAACTATATTTCTTCACCGTGATTTATTAATATCAACAGCCTCAACTTACTCGTCTAGCTTCCATTCCATGATCTTTAAATTGAAGTTTTCAGAGTACAGCCTCATAGCTGTAGTGATGGATCCAGTGGCCCAGTACATCATCAGGTTGTCAATGAGCTGTTCTTTAGTGAAGCGGAAACCCAGGCCTCCGTCCAACTTTGAACGAAATTCTGGCCGAGTCCAGGTGGAGAACTTCTCAAGGATGTAAGCCAATAATCCGGCTGGAGAATCGGAGAGGGCGACGCCTGCAAATAGAAAAAAGGGCTGTTAAAATGTGCTCATAAATAATATCCTGGTAAACCTAACAGTTTTGAATGTCAAAAGCAGGAACTTTAGAATATTTGTTAGCAAACAAGTTAATGGCTGATAGATCAATTAAAGTAAACAAGAAAGATAAAGTATTTATTTTTATCTATCAGAGAACTGACATGCATAAAAATAACATACCTAACTAAAATTCCTTTATAATACTGTCGGTATTGGTAGTTTATTTAAATTATGTTCGAAAAGTTAAGTATTTTATTCTGCACGCAAAATACGCGCTTAGTCGTGCAGTTGCGGAAACCAGCTCAATTTGTATACATAAAAGTGCAAAGAAAAAAGGAAAGACCAGAGGATCAATTCTACGTTTTTTGAGGAACGTTTGTATATTTTCATCTCAGTCGCTAAAGTTGAGACTCAAATTAGAATGCCAAGGTAAACTGTTTCTGGGATTGCCCCAATGAAGTAAAATGTTGCGCTAATGATGGGTCATAAATACAAACTAGTTATTATACAATTTCGATTCCCGCACGGAACAAATATTTGTACCTATGACCTACAGATAGTTGTTCCGGGTCAGGGTGTTGTGTATGTGAGTTTGTATGTTTGTGAACGCACCCACGATACAGGAGAAATTCCTAGTGTGGGACAGCGTTTAAATATATATATATATGTATACTAGTTGTCTGAGTCAGCAAACGGTGATAACATAGCTGAATATTGAGCCAAATATTTTTTACAAAAGGACTGAGTGAATTTTGTCATCGATATCCTAAGAAGAGGTATAAAATCTCAAACAGTTTCGAGGCAGATTATTCATAAAATTACATTTAGTGATTAGGAATTTCAACATTATCAGCCGGTCGATTCTGTAAACTTATCGAAGTGAATACTTGAGTAAAGTGATCACGAATTGAGCTTCATTCCATCTTGATTACATTGAAAGAAAGAATAAAAAACTTTAGAAGGGTCAAGGGACACCCGGATGGAACGAAGTTCCTTTCGATTAATTAGAAGAAAAAAAAAATAAGTTATAATAATATTTTTTTTATTATTAACAAAAAAAACGTAAACAGAAATAGAAAGACGAAACGAAAATAGCAGGCTAGCTTTCTATGAGAGAGAGAGAGAGAGAGACAGACAGAGAAACACGCGCACGCCGCACGGCTTACAACTATAGCAAAAAGTGTCGTTACAACTTTTCGTATGATTTTTTTCCGTCTAACCCCCGCGCTTTCACAATGGGAAACTAGGAACTTCGTTCCAAAAATTTATTTAGCACATATATGAAACACGCATGATACACAGAATTAGAAATAACAAACAAAAAGGGTATACCAGAAACTAGTGTGTGTCTCACGGCTGCACTAAAATGGTCCATTTCAACGATATGTCAGGCTGACTAATGCTGTCTGACGTTGGTTTTCAAATGAACCTTTTAAAGAAAGAGCGACGGTTCATTTGTTACAATATTATAATATAGTTAATGTCATAGTCATAAAGAAGATGTAAGAGTACTTAAACTTGTATAGTTAAAACATGGTATAAATTACAAATAATAATAATAACCACAGATGACCCAAGGGGGTATGGAAAGGCAAGGAGCTTCACGGGCGCTTCTATCGGGCTCTTCATGGGTCCGATGTAGATTTTTTAGCGTCCGTGGCCTGGCTACGTTTCAGTGATCTCTTCGGGGAAACTGAAGGTTTTGTCTGTGCGATTATGGACGAAGTTATCTTGACGAATAACTACCGCATGCATATTATGAAGGACGGGACGGTGGACGTGTGTCGGGCATGCCACTGTCCGGGGGAGTCCATCAGACATATTATTTCTGGTTGTTCTCGTCTGGCTAACGGCGAGTACTTGCACAGGCACAACCAAGTGGCCAGGATTATCCATCAGCAACTTGCTTAGAAATACAAACTTGTGGATTCTGAGGTACCGTATTACAAGTATGTGCCCGACCCAGTTCTCGAAAATGACCATGTTACGTTGTACTGGGATCGGTCTATCATCACTGACAGGTCTATTGTTGCCAATAAGCCTGATATAGTGGTGATAGACCGATTAGCGCGCCGCACAATGATAATTGATGTTACCATCCCGCATGACGAAAACCTCGTGAAGGCTGAGAAAGAGAAACAAATCAAGTATCTCGACTTAGCACACGAGGTTGTCGATATGTGGAAGGTGGACTCAGCAGTCATTGTGCCGATAGTCGTTACAACCAATGGCCTGATGGCCAAAAGCTTCGACGACCATCTGTCGAAGCTGGCGTAACGCGGTTGGATAAATGGCCTGATACAGAAGGCAGTACTCCTCGATACGGCTCGTATTGTGAGAAGGTTCCTTTCTCTGGAGCCCTAACCACCGGTAGCTTGGACTCTGCTCCCGACACCGACGGACTACTATTTTTTATACTTTTAAATGTGTTTTTTTAATTTTTTTTAAGATATATTTAAAAATCTAATAATTATGTACAGAAAAATAAATAAACGAAATAATAATAAAAGTGATGAAGATATTATACGAATGTGTATGATTGTGCTTGTGCGTGTAATGTGTTCATAAATAATATCACTAACGGAAACGAAATAAGCTATTTGGGTATTGTTTTGACAAAAAAAAATGACAAAACAATGAACAATGTGTTATCATTAGTTCTCAGTGGTTAGGTGATACGGAGTAGAATACGCCCGCCCGCAACTAAGCCCGAAACTACGGATTTCGTTAGAGAGTAGCCCCCCTGATATCCATAGGTCGCTGGTTCAAATCCGGCTCGAAGTCATTATTTTTGCAGAAATATACAGTATGTTTTTTAGAAGTGCGTGGTCCTATGAAGGTGATGTCCTGTCTGAAAAACACTAAGAAACATTTGTAAATAAAGACTTGCACAAAAAGTTTTTGTGGTCGGGTATTTTGAGACAAACCCTTTTTTGCAATTGTTTCTTAACTGTTATAAGACAGAACAAAACCCTAAAATATGACTATTGACAACGCGCTTATAAATCATCCCTTAGAAAACTTGCTAAAACGTTAGTCTTCCAAGATTTTTATAAGGTTAAAGCTCAAGTAAACAACCCAAAAATGAGACAGGAAAGCCTGTCAAAAAACACATTCAAGGATGACACGGTTAGCGCAGTGGTTGAACGATTGGCTGCAGCGCTGCGTGTCGCGGGGTTCGATTCCCGCACGGAACAAATATTTGTATGGCCTACAGATGGTTGTTTCGGTTATGGCTATTTGTGTATGTGACTTCGTATGTTTGTGAACGCACCCACGATACAGGAGACATTCGTAGTGAAAGTAAAACAAAAAGTTATTTACCGACAGTATCGGGTTTGCTGGCTTGAATGTGTAAGTAACCGCTTTCCTCGATCAGGTAGGAGTATTTCTTCTTCAGTGGGTACATTCTATCTGCAAGGTTCGCGTCCACAATCAGGGGAGGGTAGAATGACCCAATCAGCTCTAGCACTGTGCCAAGAGAAGTCATTGTGTTCGCCATGTTGGTGTGGAAGCCGAGAATTTCCTAGAAACAGAATTGTGATTAGTTCATCATTATTATCCTGGTCTTCTTGCCTTCACCCTTATACTAATGTATTATCAATAAATATATATATAAAACTCTTCCGTTACAGAATGTATTCTCAGAGCCGTTTCGGAGATTGGCAGAAGACACAGACGAGATTTTTTTAAATTGATTTATTTTTTGTATAAGTACGGTATACATTTAGATGCATTTAGTGAAAAGTTGTTATTTTGAAATTACAAACAGATATTTCAGTTTTTTGTTTGTATGGACTCTGACAAATGACATCACAAATTTCAGCCTTACCTTGGGGAAAAGAGTGACCATGTTGCTGCCGATCAAACTACCCCAGTCGCCTCCCTGGACGAAGAACTTCTTGTAGCCAAGCCTGTGCATCAGATTCCTCATCACCACGCCGACTTTTGGGGCTCCAAGGCCGGGACGAACGGCAGCCTGGGGGAAAATAAGAATGAGTTTAGAATTCGGTCTTATGCGCTGTTCATTTTTGGTTCCTTGCCCAAGGGGTAACCAATATGAACCAAAACGGACTAAAAAGGAACCAAATTATGGTAAGCCTAAGCCTAAGTATATTATATACTACGCCAACGCTGTCCGTCCACCCGTCCATCCATCCGTCCTATCGTCCGTCCGCCTGTCCGTTAGCGGGCTGTATCTCAAGAACCGTAATAAGTAGGTTGCATATTAGAAAATCAAAACTTTTCTGAGCAAATTTCAAAAGAACAACGTACAAATCAACAAAGTTTAAAATAACGTTGGTCATTTGATCAAAGAGTTCAGTCGACCAAAGTCTGGAATATCAATGTTTATATTATTTATTACACTATTGACCAAATCGTTTAAAGGTCAAAATGGATTACTGGCGACTCACCATAGTTCTGGGTGGTTTTAAAAAAAATAACCACGAAGGCTAAGGCGGGAGCTCCGCTCCGCTTCGCTCCCGCCTTAGCCTTCTAACCTAACCTATCCGAGTCGGGGTAGTCTGAGTCGGGGATATTTTAAAATTAGATCTAGCAACTTTTGGTCAGTCGTTCATTTGATGTCATACATTGGGATTCTAAAAAAATTCTAAATAAAACATTTGGTCATTTAAATTTTGTTATTTCGATTATTGTTCTTTTGAAATTTGCTCAGAAAAGTTTTGATTTTCTAATATGCAACCAATAAGTAGACATCTGGAATTCACAGAGTTTGCATTACTATTGACGCTAGAACAAGTAATAATAAAAATTAAATTAAAGTGCGTTTTGATCTTTCAACCTCTTCTTATCTCCTTTCTCTTTTCAACAGTGCCTTTTTGTCTTTTCTTATCAATGTTACGTTAAAACTATTCTTTTGCCAAATTGCCATACTTTGGGCGTGCATCGTGTTGTGTGGTAGGTACATCTTGGTGTATCAACGTTATATTTTATATATTTTAATAATATCGACTTTTAATTCACATGATGTAGGGCAAAGAGCTGGTTTCTTACTGATGGAAAAGTGCATTTATTAGCAGGGGTATTATTTAAAACTTAACTTTATTATCAAACATTTTTCAACATTTTTTTTTTGTTTATGAATACTTTTTTTATGTATAAAAAGAAAAAGAAAAATGTTTATTTGGGACTCGCACAAGACACATAAAATTTAAAAAAAAAATGTAAAAATAACAGTTATAAAATATATGTACACAGTTAAGCGGCATCCTTAAATTAATCTGTGCGAGGCCAAAAAGGTCCCTGTCTCAGCATATGCTGCGATATTTAATAATAAATATCACAGCGCTGGTGTTATGACAGGGCCTGGCGTAATGTCACGGAGACACATACGGAACAACACTAAGATATAAATACAATAAAATAAAAATAAATAAATAAATAGTTGAGAGTACGTGAGTGAGTTTGTGTATAAACAAAACAAAATAAAATAAAATGTGCAATAGATAAATACATACAAATAATAACTTCAAAATTAACCAAATCCCAATGGCCCAGTGCTCCAGTTTCATTTGTCAATGTCATAGACAAATGACGGAACGCGCGGGCGCACTGTGGGAAGCTATGGTCACAGACTATTCGTAATGGCTGGTTGTCGAAATTAAAAAAATGGCATTATATAATATATTAGTCTATGAAAATGGCCGAAACACAACAAACAACATAAATAAAACAAAACGAAAGCCTTATCGAGTGCATCTATAATAGTATAGCTAAGTTACAACGAGAACATGGGACCATTCACAATACTCGTTGCGTGCATACCCTGGGTAAGTTGATATTTTTATGTAGTTTCTTTTTGAATGCGCAGTAGGTGTTGCTTGAATTTTGAACTAAAAGTACCAATTGTTTTTATAGCACGAAACGGCGGTGGCAGGTCGTTCCAGCAACGAGAAGCTGCGAATTTAAAACTTCCACGGAATGCAGCAGTTCGATGAGGCGTAGACAACAAAAGGTAAGCCGATGCTCTTGTTTTCACTTTGTTCACATCTCGGGCCCAAGTTAACCTACTATATAGATAGTATGGTTTTTTCGTGAGAATTATGCCAAATAGCAGGGTAGCCAGGTGAAGCTTTCTCCGGTCTGACATTCTCATCAAATTACCCTTGTTTAAAAATGGCGTTATGTGAGATCTAGGAGGGACATTAAAACAAAATCTTGCACACGCATTCTGAACCCGCTGAATGTATACTCATGTTTCTACAAAATAAATGTCTTGTCTTGTCTTGTATACCTATTCATTCCTTTTTCGGCTGATTGCAGATGTGGACGTATTTCGATCAAATGATGATTGATGATTCAATAAATGTTTGAAGTTTAAAGTTTACTCTATCATCTTGTGTCATTTACTTTGAAATATTGCCATTTATTACCTACATCCTAATAATAAATACTAAATAATCGCGGCAAAAATACTCGTTGAGTTATTATATAATAATACTTTGTAAATACTTTATTTTTAAAGGTGACTTTGACATATAATATTTTGCTCACGCAACATGACTACTGAAAAAAATAAACATTGATTATGGTTTTGTCGGGTCATCATGAGGAATTAGTATTATCTTGATTACAAAACAAACGTGTTTGTACTTGTTCTGGCTGAGATTTAAAACTTGTCTAGATAGATACTAGTATCATAAAAGCTACCTATATATCTACTACTTTATGAGCCCACAAGGACAATAGTACCTAAAAGAAGGTACTTTTTGTAATAAATCGTAAAAAACATTCCAAATAGCTGAATTTTATTTCACAAATTTTAAATATTTAGGTTTTTTGAACTCCGACTGTTATCATATTTTTGTGAAACCTCAAAAAATTAATGTTAGGGCTCCCCTTACATTAAAGATTTGGCTCGAAAATCAGTATTTCAACAGGACAAAGTAGAAAGTGGGGAGTAGCTAGCGTCTCTGCTCTGCAGTGGATCTGCTAAAAATGGGTAGGTACCATTTACTTTATTTTTATAGAATAGAATAGAATGGTATAGAATAGAATAGATGGGAATAGAATGGAATAGAATGGAATAGAATGGAATAGAATGGAATAGAATGGAATAGAATGGAACAGAATGGAACAGAATGGAATAGAATGGAATAGAATAGAATAGAATGGAATAGAATGGAATAGGATGGAATAGAATGGAATAGAATGGAATAGAATGGAATAGAATGGAATAGAATGGAATAGGATGGAATAGAATGGAATAGAACGGAATAGAACAGAATAGAATAGAATATAAAAGAATAGAATAGAACAGAACATAAAAGAATAGAATAGAATAGTATAGTATAGAATAGAACAGAACAGAATAGAATATAATAGAATAGCACAGAACATAACAGAACAGAATAGAATAATATTTATTTGCTTAAAAACATGATATATAAAGATGATGGGAAACAAAAAATTAACAAGAGCAAACATATTTTTGCTATATAGTGATAAGCGAGCAAATTTATACAAGCATATTTAACACTTAAAGTTAAGGAATTCTTGAACACTATAAAAACTATGTATACACAACCATCCATGCAATTAATTTGTGAGTAACCTCATATTTAAGGCCTTGAGATTACTTGGTATCTTATTGTATATACGTGTTATTGTGTTTCCATGTACACACATGGAAACACAACTTTTGTTATATTTAGCTAGTCTGCGTAGGATATCCAGTACGAGCCTGTGGGGGTCTCGTCGGTTTCGAGGGTATAACTCATCTGCATTACTAAATAACTGTTTGTGCTTCTTCACGAACATACATGTTTCAAATATATAGAGAGGCGGTAGCGGCAACAAGTCAAGCTTTTTAAATATCGGCCTGCAGGATTTGTCAGGTCGAAGCCCGTATATTGCTCGTATGCATTTTTTTTGTGCGATAAATGCTCTATTTTTATCCATGCTATTACCCCACATTCTCAAGTCATAGCGGAGCACCGATTCAACGTATGCATGATAGGACGTTATTGCAGTTCTAACGTTTGTTATGTTTTTGACTTTTTTAAGCGCATATACGAACTTATTTATACGTTTGGAGACGGTATCAACATGTGCTTTCCAGTTTATGTCTAGATCTAAAGTTACGCCTTGAAATTTAGTTAGCTTTACTTCATTAATTTTATGTATATTCATTTTAATATTGTATTTATTATTATTAAATTTATTAAATTGTATATAAACTGATTTTTTAAGATTTATTGATAAATAATTTCTACTTAGGTATTCAATTAAACTTTCAATGATATTATTAATATCAGTCTCATGATCGTCATTCGTGTTATTTTTTCTATCAGTTGTTACAATAATAGAAATATCATCAGCGAATAATATACATTTATGGTTGGTTATATTAATTATAGAATTTCTGTACAAAAGGAATAAAACTTGCCCTAACACACTCCCTTGTGGTACGCCATATCTGTTGTACTTAAGTTCGGATGAGTGTGGTGTCATGTCATTATTTCTGTCCACTTTTGTAATGGTAACTTGCTGTCGTCTGTTATTTAGGCATGACCATATCCACTGCAGCACTATGCCTCTTATTCCAATTGCCTCCAGTTTTTGTAGTAGCAGGTCATGCGACACTAAGTCAAAGGCTATAGATAAGTAGATAAGTCGAAGAACAAACCTGTAGTAAGACGGTTTTGATTTATATTCGCCAATTTATTTTTTATAAGAGTGAAGATAGCCAGTGTTGTAGATTTGTTCTTTTGGAAGCCGAACTGTTCTTTCTTGATTATGTTAAACTTATTACAAAATTCAACCAATTTTTTGTACATGCACTTTTTAAATATCTTTGACAAAATAGGTATCAATGTAATTGGGCGATAATTATTAACATGATTTTTTTCTCCTTTTTTAAAAAGTGGTTTAACAATTGATACTTTTAATGCTTCCGCAAAAGTACCAAGTGAGAAAGATAAATTAATTAAATATGTTATAATTGCGCAAGCCTATCAATAATAAAAAAGGTTTCGAAAATCACTTACATCAGAGAACCCATAGCCCGGTAGACTGGGCACGATCACCTCAATGGCGAAGTCCCTGTCCTTGCTGACGGCGGTGATCAGGGGGATGGCCTCGTAGAACTCCCTGACGGAGCCAGGCCATCCATGGAGCAGGAGGAGTGGTACGACCTCTACTCCTGAGGGTACCTGGAGGAAGAAGAAGAATTTAATATGGGGGCTAGCTTCTTCTGTCAGTGGCTGAGCCAGCGTGAAGACCAGGACTTATAAAAAATACTCTGTTCTATTCCAGTCCATATTCCAGGATATGGTTTACCCGTGTATTTCAATTGAAGCTGTTGAGGTATGAATGAGTAACAAACATCCAGACTTTTACAATGATGAATATTAGTTTAGTAGGATTCAAACGTGTTAGTTACCCAGGAACACACAACCTAGGAAACGTACATTTTATTTGAATATTAAAGATTGTAAAGACATAACTACAGAAGTTCATGGATAAGTAGTGGACCTTCAGTGCCATATGCCTTATCATCGGCACACGAAACATTTGCTGTACTTTGGTGCCATGCTGGTTGCTGGTTGTAGCTTATGTGCATTGTTTTTTCGATTATTTTACCGAGTATTAAATTAAATGAATAAATGATGCAATTTCGTCGAATCATCGGAATCCAAAGCCAAGGAAAAACTCTTAAGGTAATCACCATCAAGGAACTAAAAATTTTAAGAAAAAAGAAAATCTACGTACCTTTGGTGTAACCCTAATGAAGTGTATATCCAGACCTTGCACATTGGTCTTGAACTGCGGGAACTGGTTGAGGAATGTCTCTCTCTCCTTAAACTGGTAGTCGTTGGCCCAGTACTTCACCCAGCCGTCGATCTGAGCGCTGTTGAACCCGTACTCGAAGCCCACACCTTCTAGCGCGGGGGTGAACGGACGGGATCTTTTGAGGCGGTCTTTGAGGTCTTTAATGGTCTGAAAGATTACCAGGATTAGGGAGAAATGTTCTACAGCGTTCAATAACACATGATGTTATTGAACGCTGTAGAATACCTATTTAACTAGCTAATATTATCAGCAGAGAGATGTCATCCTTCTCCTTTTTCCACACAGTTAAGGTTTAATATTTTGTCCACTCTCATTTTGTATCATTATTGTGTGTCAGTATTCATTTGTCGATTTGAAATCAAATTAACCACAATGTATATTGTGACATACCTTTATACGAATTTTCCTAAGTAATTATTGAGAATTTTTCCGCTACCATAGATAATCTAGATTTAAGACTATCTAAATCAACATCAATGTTACTTACAGGCTCCGAAAAACTTATCTTGAACGGTTTAACACTGGTGTCCTGTTTCGCTTTTAAGCTCTCTGGTCCCCACCATTCGTTGTAATCTATCTCAGGCAACGGTGGTGGTCCTTTGAGGAAGAGGAAGTAAACTGGTAGTATGATGATGGCCACTATGGGCGCGATGAATAGGAGACGCGCCATCTGCAAGAAGGAAGGTACTAGGTGAATGGGTTTCTTACTAATGGGTACTTCTGGGTATGTTTGCACCATTGACAATAGTATCAGCATCATCATCAAATCAGCCGAAAGACATCCACTGCTGGACATGGGCTTCCCCCAAGTGTCGCCACTACAACCTTCACCTCAGCGACCTTCACCAGGTCATCGGTTTACCTTGTACGGTGCGCGGAGAACTTTTTGGCCCCTTCGAACGTCTGTTTTGCGAAGTGCCCGTTACACTTATATTTAGCGATTCTTCGGGCTATGTCGGTAACCCTGATTCTCCCACGGATATTTTCATTTCTATTTCGATCTCGCAAGGAAAATCTTTTCCATTGTCCTTTGGGTGACTCTAAGCTTTCTGTCAAGCGCCATTGTGAGCGACCACCGTAAACTTATTGCTCATGGTTTAATAAAATGTAAAGAGTAAGTCATTTTTGCCGAGAGTGCGTTTCCTAGATAGGAATTGTAATATTTTTCAAGGTTCAATTTTAATTTTTTTAGACCTCTTGTGTGTAAGAGACAATTTTTTTTCGTAATATTTTCATAAACCTCCTTCAACTATCTAGATTTAAGTTTGCTCGGTTTACGCATACAGGCGTTTTATTTCGAACCCCACTTGATCTAGACATTACAAAATCACCTTAAGAAAATAACTTAAGAGGAAATGCTGGCGGAGTGACTTTGTATGTAAAAGTCATAACTCGAGGTTTGGCTCTCAATTGTTTTCTCCTCCAATATTGAACCGATTTAAGAGATATTTCACAAACTGAATAAGAAGAATATATACTGTGTCCCTTTATTTTTCTTTTTTGATGATTAATTAATCGTATAAGCACTAGCACCCTCACAAAATGCTCGAAATTTACCGATAAATCGCTGTCAACAGAGCCCTAATGTACAAATTTGACGAATATTGATCAACAAAAGGAAACCATAGTAGTATTAGTATAGACTGATGGCAGTCGTATAATTTACGTTACCTAGTTCATGTTTGCAAGCAGCGATTATAGATTCTACACAAAATCACATTCCATCTGCATGATTTGACTTTAAGTCAAAATTGTATAGGATTGACACGAGCTACCGAAATTTCACAAGGTCAATCCCAAAACTTTTGACATTCAAACAATCGTTATCTTCAATTGAATGTTACTTTCATTAGAACACAAATTTTTGTTTATTTTTAAATTCACTAAGCGTGTGTTAAGATTGGATCGTTAGTCGAGTTAAAATACTGCCAATACTCACATTGATATTATAACGTAAACAAACAGAATAAATCACAAACAAATTAACATTTAGCAAAAATAAAAATTCCTTGACGACACGGCCGCTATCGGGGACGGCGTATCTGCGACTGCAGATCTTAGCCGGCCGGCTCTGACTTATCATTACATAACTTATCATAATTAAGGATAAATAGCGATAGCTGAGGTATTTAGGTAATTATTTATCTGTTGTTGCAGTCCCTAGGTTAAAGTAAAATATGATTAGGCTTGGAAAAATAACAATTTATCGCTGTCCGGCTGTTTTTTAGGGGCCCGAAACTCAAAAAGAAAAAAATGGAACATTCCTATACGGGTTCACTGCTCATTCACTCACTGACTTTGCTCGTTCACTGAGGCCACTTTGCTCGCAGAACAGATGGTCGATGGGGCCGAAAAGTTCTGGAGTGGCGATCGCGTACCGGAAGACGCAACGTTGGAAGGCCTCCCACAAGGTGGACCGATGACCTGGTGAAGGTCGCGGGTAGCAGATGGATGCGAGACGCGCAGGAGCGATCGTTGCGGCGACGTTTGAGGGAGGCCTATTTCCAGCAGTGGACGTCTTTCGGCTGATATGATGCTATAAAGGTTCCGTTTTTGAACGAGTCAAAGACAACCAAGTGATTCCTGACTTCGTCGTCCGACCATTTGTCTGTTTGTTAGTGGGTTGTCTCTCATGAACCATAATAAGTAGACAGTTGAAGTTTTGACAGTGTGTATTTTTACTGTGATTTTTAGGGTTCCGTACCAAAATGGTAAAAAGGAACCCTTATGGTGTGACGAAGTCTGTCCGTCTGTCACAGCTGGATATTTCAAGCACTACTAATGCTATCAACTTGTGGAATACTTTTAGATGACGTTTGTTCAACTTAATTGCAAATAAAAATGTATTTTTTTTTGCAACAGTGACTGAAAGGGGTTCTTAAAAATTCGGAGTGGAGCTACTTGGGCATGTGGAGATATGAAAGAACGCTACTAGCACATTATCAAAAAAAATAATAATAATTAGGCCTAATAGTTTTCGACATTTAACGAAAAATGTAAAAAAAAAAACCATCCTCCCTCGCAGATAAGGGTATATCTGCAAAGTTTGCATAATGAAAAATCTGAAACTATTTTAGATGGGTTCATTATGTAGCGCATGTCTTTTGTAGCGGTAGAAACATCAGTGGTGTCTTAAGTAACTCATGACTGTCAAACAGGTCTTAGTTGCGCGAAGGTAGCTCGGGCTTTGGCAAACCGTGAAGTAATATCCTCTTCAGTCCCTCCAGTCTCCGACACGACGCTTCCGAGGTAGTTAAAATTGTGGACGCGTTCCACTGCCTCTTTGCCAATTAGCAGCGGTGTTGAGTTCTTCACTCCTGTACGCATTTCCTGGGTCTTCCGGGTGTTTATTTTAAGTACAGTTTTCACCGCCTCCTGACGCTGGTCGATCAGTTTTGCTTGCATGTCGGCGTGCGTATGACTCAGCAGGCATAGGTCATCGGCGTAGTCCAGGTCTTCCAAGACATTGGATAATCCCCACTCTTTCCCGCGGCGCCTGTTGTCGTATTTGCGAAGCATAATTCCGTCGAGGACAATTATAAAGAGGCGAGGTGAAAGGAGGCAACCTTGGCGGACACCCGCGTGTACCGCGATGTCGTCGGAGATGAGGCCGTCGTGAGTCACCTTGCAGGAATATTTCCTGTAGATGCTCTGTAATAGGCGGACCATTTTTGGCGGCACTCCAATGTTCAGGAGTCATGACCAGATGCTAGACCACTGCAACGTATCAAAGGCCTTTTCGAAGTCGACAAAGGCAAGATAAATCTCCCTTTGCCATTCTGATGCCCGCTCCAGTATGATACGGAGAGTGTTGATTTGGTTCGTACACGAGCGGCTAGAACGGAAACCAGCCTGCTCCTTACGTAGTAGGGGTTCCACGGCCTTCGCCAACCTGTCCAGGATTATCTTGCAAAAGACTTTTGAAGGAATCGACAGCAACGTTATGCCTCTCCAGTTATTGCAGTAACTGAGATCACCTTTCTCGGCACGGTTATTAAAAGCCCCTTATTCCAGTCCTCTGGGAGTACTTCAGCGATCCATATCTTTTCAATTACAGGCGTCAGTACGTCGACGGCGGAAGTTAAGTCGGCTTGTAGCATTTCCGCAGTAATCAGGTCGATTCCGGGTGCTTTGCCTGTCTTCAAAGAAAGGACCGCTTTAGCCACTTTGGAGGCTGACGGTGGTTCCGTGATGATGTCAAGAAGCCGAGATGGTGAGAAACTGTCCTGCAGCGCGTCGGCCGTCGATGCCGCTGACAGTCGGAAAACCTCCTCAAAATGTTGGCGCCAACGAAGAAGCTGCCCTTCTGCCGTCACAATGAGCTGCCCCTCTTTGGATTTAAGCGGCTTCTTTTTGTGCCTACTGTTTCCTATCAAGGTTTTTGTGGCTTTGTACAACTCTTTCAGGTTGCCGGTATTAGCCGCATGTTGAGCACGATCAGCAATATCATCAGCCCACCGCCTTCTATCTACACGGGTTCTACGATAGATCGCCTTGCGTTTTTGACGGTACTAAATACTGAGGTCGGCTCGTTCGGCAACATTACGGGTTTCAAGAAACTTTAAGTGTAGGTTTCTTCAGTATTTGATGATTTATGCCCTAGAACGACGGAGCTGGTCTCTGTGTAGGCCATTTTAATGCGGTTCCACTCCGCGTCTAATGAGTCCCTAGCATCTTCAAGTACAGCGAACCGATTGCGTAGCTCAAGCAGAAACACTTTACGGGTGTCTAAGTCAAGAAGTTTGCTGACGTCAAACCTCCTTTCCATTCTGCCGGTTCCTCTCGCTGCCCGTGCTACTGCCACCTTAAGTCGAAATTCAGCAACCACCAGATGGTGGTCGCTATCAATATCTTAAATCCGTAGGCGTTGAAAAATCACGCCAAGAATCGATTCCTACAGACCTAGACATGGATTTATTCAATCAACACTTCTCGTCTTTGTTTTCATGTTATGGGACCTTGAAAGCAACTAAAATAAACTATTTTTCGAACCTTCCAACTCCGGATCATTCCCAATTTGTTTTAAGTCTATTCTCTGATTGTGATGTTAAGAAGAGCATAGTTTTAATCACTTTTAACGCAGTTGGTAGCGATTGTGACAGTCGGACGGACGAAATCCTTCCTATCCTATGCTACATCCTAAATTATTCTGTATCCCATGGAGTCTTTCCATCAACTTGGAAAGACACCAAAATCACACCCTTTCCTTTCTTTTGTAGGAATAGTCTGCTGAATCCTTTTCAATCTGGATTTCGTCCTTGTCATAGCACCGCTACGACTTTGGTAAACGTTGACATACGGTTGGGCATGGAACGAGGAAATCAGACGGTTATTTGCTTACTAGATTTCAGTAATGCATTCAATACTGTCGATTTCGATATCCTGCTTGGCATACTCCGCTCGCTTAACATATCTCCAACGGCGATTGACTGGTTTCGCAGTTACCTGTATGGCCACCGGCAACGTATATGTATAGAAGAATCTAACTCTTCCTGGTGTTATACAACTGCCGGTGTACCTCAGAGTGGCGTTTTACCTCCTTTACTCTTCGCAATATTTCTCAACGCTATTTCCAAAAATCTTCTCTCTTCCTACAACTTTTATGCAGACGATTTGCAAATCTACAAACAAGCTACCCTTGTAGACTTGGCTGATGGAATTATTACAATAAACAAGGATTTGGCTAAAATTTGTGAATGGAGTGAGGCAAATGGTCTTCAGGTTAATCCGTCAAAGACCCAGGTCATTGTTGTTAGCAGCTTAAGGATGATTCCAAAAGTAAATTGGTCTCAGCTTCCCCAGGTTCAATTTAACGGAACTACTATTTCCTATAAGTGAGAAGGTTTAGAACTTTGGGGTTTGGATCGACAAACATCGGTCTTGGGGTCCGCAGCTTTTATTTATACTATTTATAGGCTATAACTTGGTCCTAATCAACTCCCGCAAAGTGATTGCGTCACTGGGTATGCACCTGGACCAGCGACTGACATGGAGAAGGCACATTGAAACAAAACAAAACGAAAGGAGCTCGACATTAGGTACAAAGGCATGTACTGGCTCCTCGGAAGAAATTCAAAACTGTCCATAGACAATAAAGTGCTGATCTATAAGACCATATTAAAGCCTATCTGGACTTACGGAATTCAACTGTGGGGCTTCGCGTGTGACTCAAATAGCATCATGATTTAGAGAACTCCAAATAACATCTTAAAACAGATATCAAATGCTCCATGGTTCATTAAGAACACTGAAGTACACGAACACCTGAACATGAATACGGTCAAGGAAGAAATAAGGTTGTGCTCTAAGAAATATAAGTCCAGACTGGAGAGATACCCCAACCAATTGGCCGCCCAACTCACAATACCAGATCGTGCTAACAGGCTCAAAAGACGCAACATCCTACAACAGAATAATTTGTAGAGAGAGTTGTTTATATTAGAGAGTTTTTCCTGATGGGGAAAAGCTCTTGCTTGCCAAATCCTCCTTCAACTCATCTGCTCATAGTTTCTGAAAACTGATTGCAAGATACGCAAAGAACAAAAAAAAAACTATTCATAGGCACGCTATTGACCACTATCTCACCTGTTGGTAAGCGATGATGTGGTCGAAGATGGAGCACGCTTGCCTAGAATTAACCTATTCACTCTTGACTTAAAGATTCCCAGGTTGTAGCTATCAGGAAACGCAGACTCCGGCAGGGAATTCCACTCCTTAGCTGTACGCACTGTGAATGTGTTCCCAAATCGTTTAGTGCGTGTGGGTGGGATGTCCAGCATGTACCGGTGGCGCATCGCCGTTCGTCTTGTGGTCCGATGATGGAACGGGCTTGGCGGATTCAAATTATGCAATTCCGTCGCACATTTCCCAAAATGCAACCGGTAAAAAAACCGACAGGCCAGCAACTCGTCGTCGATGCTCAAGACTTTGGAGCTTCGTCGCGACGAGCTTATCATTGCCGATGATACTCTTGGCTCGTTGCTCAATCGACTCAAGGGCATCAAGCTGGTATCTGGCAGATCCGTCCCAAAGATGAGAGCAGTGTGTAAGGTTTTAGTAAAATAATTGAAACTACAACGTTTAAAATCTGCTAATTAAATCGATCTACGGTTTAAAATTTTTGTACTGGCCATACTGACGGCAGAAAAACGTATCTCAATATAATCGGGAGATTGAATTCTTTGCACCGGCCACACTGGTGGCGACAGTTGCGGTGGCTTGGCACGAATGGGGCACTTTTTGATGGGAGTTGGCAGCGAGCGGTCGTAGTATTGTTGTACTGAGGTGGTTAATTTTAAGAAATAAGTTTTGAAGATAGTAATAAGTTTCGAGAGTAATAAATAAGTTTTGAAGGTTAACTGTGTTTTTCTGAGGTATCCTATATCTCAGAAGTGGGATCAAGATCCGTAAGTACACGCCCATGTTTTAGTTTTCTTTTTATTTTACCGACATATATAATTCTGGTAACATAATAATCCGTTGTTCGTGCTTTTCACATTTTAACCAGTTGAATAATAAGTAGTTTGTTTAGATATTTTTCTAGAAATTATTATGTAATATATTTGTACTAGTAATTTAAAGTAGAACTTTATTATTTACACTAAAGCTGTAGTCTTCCACTATAATTATAATTTTAAATTCCCACGACGACGCCGACGGCCGTTGTCAAATCAGATCAAATTCATTTATTCAAAATTTGATTGCCTGATTTAATTTTCTATTTTAACAGTTTCTTTTTTAACGATGATGGGAATAGCATTAGGCATCATACGATTTTGAATTTCAACGACCGTTTATATTTTATACCAGATTTAAATTCCAACGGTTAGTTCGGTTTGTATGAGGTCCTGAGTTCGTTTCCCGGGTCGGGCAGTGTTATTGGGTTTTTCCATCATGAATTTCTCTGTAGCAGCCCGGAGTCTGGATTTATGCGCGTTTGATAGCAATAGACTCGCCCCCTACAGCAAGGGACTTAAACATAACTGGCGAAATGGGGATATACACGTTGTTTGTGGTAGAACTAGGTTGCTAATCGACTGGAAATCGAACACGTGTTACTTAACCTTTTTAGTTGAATATAGACGATACAATGATGGATAATAGGGCACCAGGACTATGGAACCCAATGGAATTTCATGGTTTATTGGTATAACTGGTATACTACAAGTGAGTGTGGGGTTTGTAAAAGGGAGTGGGAAAATGTTATTAATTTTGCTCTAGGACGCACCGTTTTCGAGATAATTAGTTATTTCTCTTTCTTTTATAATTTAGGTATTAACGTTTCCTTATTTGGTGGCGAGTTTCAGTGAACTGGCCGGAGGAAATGAAATTCATCGGAGCTTGGATGCTCCTCGGCGTGATCGAGCGCGATCGCACTCCAGGCTCAGCCAGTTGAGCGCACGTCAGAGAAGCCGCACTCATAGCCGCAGCCGGAGTCGGCGCCTGCTGGAACGAGAACAAGAGTTGCTGCGGGAACAGGAGTGGATTCGACGGATGGAGATCGATCTTCAAAAGGAACGCGACATCGAGCAACGGCAACTAAGTGAACGACGGGGCTCACCTGAAGCTGGGACGAGCTACGAGCGCAGTCGCACAGAGCTGCCGGGTAGTCGCAACAGAAAAGAGCGAGCTGCTACGAGCGCGGATCATCACACCAAAAGGTCATGTAGTCCTACTCTTTCTTCTAGAGATACAAATAATCCATTAAAGATATCTTGGCATCACAGCCTCAAAACCAGAGCACTGTATCTAATGATAGAAGCTGGATGGATCATAAAAATATGATTCCCGAGTTTAATTAATCCTTCAGAAAAAAAATCAGCAATTAGATATATGGCTTAAATAAAAGTCAACGAATTTGCAAAGGTTTATGGCTGGGATGAGAAGACTGTAGTTCATTTTGTCATGCAAAAGCTAACTGGTTTAGGTAAGCTACTTGGGTAGACAGGCTTGTAAAAAAAAAAAAAAAATTATAAGACATGTTGAAGCGAAAAAGCAGACTTAACAAATCAATCGAGATTCGCGATCTATTACTATGAATAGCTGGTGCTACTAAATCAATGTGAAATATTAGATTGCATCATTCACGGTATCTGTGATAGGACTATCAGGTCGAGTACCTTGGCACTACGTTCTGAGCAAACTGATCAGCTGTTGAAATTCTTGTTAAACAATAATAAAGAACATCCCCACAGTCTTCTTCTTCTCGTGTGGGCAGTAAGGTCTAACGACCCCACACACCCTAGTGACAGAGTTTCTAAACCGCCTCAAGGGCCTCTGACATGGTTTACGACCACCATCCCACAAAGTAACCTACGTTTACAGATAGGAATATTAATACAGTAGGTAACAGACAAAAATCATAAGACGAGCTCGAAGATAAATCTGAACTTTTACTATTAAATCCGTGTTCTAGGTGCCCACAACCCTTAATTAAGTGTTGAAATTGCAACAGGGTGGGCCATAAATCTGATATTTGTAGACATAAAGAAGAAACATGGCCAACGAACGCTGACCCGGTGGCAAAAACCATGCGCATCTCCAGTTCTTGTCCAAGTGGAAAATTTATGTAAACGGTGAAAGTTTTCTTCCGGAAGCTTTCGTTGACCTTGGCAGTGAAGTCACGCTTTTTAGTCTATCGGATTATTTAAACCTTGGACGTAGTCATGACCACACTCCGTTGAAAATGAAGAGTTTTGCTAACAACCTCGTGCAATCCAAGGGGTCTGCAAAGTTGAAAGTTAAAATCGATGGCGTGGCTGCTACTGTTTGGTGTAGAATTTTGGATGACTTGCTGGAGAGACCGATGCTTGTTACTCAGCACAGCCACACATTTTTGTTAATAAAGAAGCCAAAAAGAAAACTACAGTTTTGCACATCGGAATCGAGTTACCTATATGAGCATGGGGAATACTTCTTCTTTTCGAATCAATGAACTTCCTAGATCGTTCGGGCCCAGTAGGTGGCTACCTTAATTGTAGCATCGGTGGCATTCATTAAATAGAACACTTAGAAAGGGTAAGGGTATAGGTTATAGTCGTATTTATAGTATTGGTATATACGGGCAATAAATAGAGACGTTGTTTACTTGAAGCATAGTGTTAGATACTAGAATAGTAGGGAAGCTAAACAAAAAATTCTTAGTATTATGGGTGTGAGGTGAAGCATGGTTCATGTTACAGTGACGGCCTGTTCGGTACCGAGTTGGCTTCAAGATCATTTTGTGTTTGCTCGAGCCAAAAAGGTGCAATAAGTAAACAGTCTTGAGAACACTGAATCTCTTGATTCGGACAAGCTGGCTGGAGTGTCTTCGGCCAAACGGTTTGATGAGAGCCAAATGCGCGTGGGCGATGCTCTATCACTAAACTGCTTTAAAAGAAAATGCAGTGTGAGAATGGTCGAACGATCAACAAGAAGCGTTCCGAATTCTTAAGGCCAAGCTTGTAAATAGACCTGTACTTCCCATTTTTGACCCCTTAGCCGTGACCAAACCGCACAAAGACGCTAGTAGAATAAATAGGTGTTGGAGGTATTCTCTTGCAACGTACTCCATTATACAAAAAAAAAACCACGACGTCATAGGTCATGTCCGTTTTGGTTTCGAGAGAATCTTAGACCGCAATAAGGCATTAGTGGTTTGCAAAAATAAAACTTTTCTTAAAAAAATATGTAGGGTCCGGTACCTATTGACTGTGCATAGTTACATACGTCAAAATGGCTACGAACACACGTGAAGAGTTATTGCATCCCATTAAAAAGGTTGATAGATGATTTCACGAATTGCACACTGACCACCTTGGATCCTTTGTTAAAATAAATAAATAATAAATAAATAAATAATAAATTTATTTCACACAAAAACAACATTTGCATTAAAAAACTATGAACATATAGGCTTATTAGGTACAAATATATTGGTAGGTACTCTGACTCCTAAACTAGGTGTGGGCCTGTAACTTAGGAGTCAGTGATTCTCCGTAACAAACAAAGCCAAAGATCATATTAAAAATAGGACAATTCCAAATTAAGGAAGTGGTGGTTAAAAACAGAAACTAAAACAAATATAATGAGAAAACTAAACTATATGGTGAGTGTGTGTAGGTGTATGTGTAGAGTGTGTGTGAGTTTGTAGTGAGTAAATGTAGGTATAAGTAAAACATAAATAGTCTATGGACAAATTAGAATTAAAGCATCAACACCGTGAGATACCCAGCAGAATATCCTCAGTATTTTCATAATTTAATGTCTGTAGGTATTCTCTAATTAAGGTTTTGCACTGACGTTTAAGGCATGAATACATTTTTATTTTTTTGTTTAATAGGTTATAAATTATAGTGCTTATAACATAATATTGACGTTTGGCAAAGGCAGTTCTATGGCGTTCAGGAGGGAAAACATTATGCTTAAGTCGGCCAGTGGGTTCCTCAAGGGGACGCGTTGAGTGCTTGCGTAAGGTACATAGGAGCACATAAAGTTGCCTGACAGTGAGAACCTTGCAGTCGGAATAGAGTTGTACAGTGGAATACCTTCGTGGACGAGAGAACATTACTTTGAGGACAGCTCTCTGGGCTCTCTCAAGTCGGATAAATACATTTTGTGTGGCACCACCCCAAACAGGAAGGCAGTACGTAAGCACAGACCGGCAAAGGGCAAAATATACAAGTTTTAGTGTCTCACTATCAGCACAGCTACGTAGCTTCTTGAAAACGTATATGAGTTTACGTATTCTTGACGTGACTTGGACTATATGCGGGTGCCAGTTAAGATGCTGATCGATAAGTACTCCCAGGTACCTCACGCATGGGGATCTAGTAAGGGAGAGGCAGCAACACTGCGTTAAGGAATCACAAGCGTGAGCTTGCAGGATCAGGGAATTTGAGGGACATAGATTTGACCTAATAGCAAATGGAACATATACCGATTTCTCAACGTTTAAGGTAAGCAAATTATCAGAGAAACATTTCATCACAGAGGAGAGGGCAACCTCGGCGTTATGGTATGCCTGGGGCCAGTCATCACCATCTATGACAAGGGCAGTATCATCCGCGTATGTATAGATCTTACAATTGTCAAGGGTTAGTTTGCAGAGATCATTAATATAAATGAGAAAGAGAGTGGGCCCCAGGATGCTACCTTGCGGAACGCCGTATGTGATTGGAAGCTCATCACTTACGTGTTTGCCGATTTCTACCTTTTGCGTACGATCGCTGAGATAATCCGCGAAGATTTTTAACGCGAGACCACGTATTCCGATACGCTCCATTTTGTTCAATAAGGCTGGGGCAGAAACGGTGTCAAAGGCCTTTGACAGATCCAAGAAAATACCCAGGCACTTGCGCTTACCATCCAACATCCTAGCTACGTGACTAGACAAATCCATAACCGCGTCCTCGGTACTCACTCCATTTCTGAACCCGTATTGGTTCTTGGCTAATATATTGTTTGCACCGAGAAAACTAATCAGGCCTTTGTTCAGTATTCGTTCCAGGATCTTGGACATGGCTGTTAGAATTGAAATTGGGCGGTAGTTATTAACATCGTCTCTACGCCCAGACTTATGAATGGGGTGAACAACTGCTTTTTTAAACGCCGTTGGGAAGACACCAGCACCAATACATAAATTGCAGACGTGTGTAATAATTGGAACTAATACACTTCTCGAGGCCTTTAGTAATTTAGATGGTATCAAGTCTAAGCCGGTAGCGCAATTTGTTCGAAGACCTAAGATAATTGAGTCAACATCGTTTTCAGTTACCTCAAGGAGTGCCATTGATCCTGACGACTCAGAAACTGCTGCAGATTTGGACCCAATTGAGGGTGATTTAAATTTCGACGCCAAACTGCTTCCCACATTAGCAAAGAAATTATTAACGTGATTAAGCGAGGATTTAGGGCTATTCAATAAATGTAATAGATCAGAAGAGGGAGAGCACTGGGTTTGAAGATCTGAGATTTTTTTGATCACGTTCCAAGTAGCCTTAACATTATTTTTCGCATTGTGAAACTGTTCTTTTTCATATAACCGTTTAAGTTTTCTCAGGAGTGAATTGCAAAAATTGCGATATCGAGTGTAGGTGATTTTTAATATTTCATTATTTTGTGACTTTTTGAGTTTGGCATGCATACGGTCGCGGTGTCTTATACAGCGAAGTAGCCCAGGAGTAATCCAGGGTTTCAAATTGCGTTCTCTTTTTGGAACTGAAAGTTGGTGTGTGTGCTGTATGACAATGGAAGAAAGTTGACTTACTAACGTATCAGCAGCATCATTAGGATCCAAAATAGTCAACAAAGGAGACCAGTCATGAGATTTGATATCCACAATAGCCGATTCGTAATCTATTTTAGACCTAACACAGTTACCATCCCTGTTCGCAGTTTTGGTTTCCAGAAATAATAGTAGCGGTTCGTGGTCTGTAATGGATGACTCAATAACAAAAGTCGTGGCGGATTGTTTAGTTTTGAGTAAAATGTGATCCAAACAGTTAGCGAGCCGTGTCGGAAACAGATGAGCTGGGAGAAGTCCGTCAGAGGCAGCGCAAGTTAAATACTCCTCCGAGTGACTATCAGTATTGTCGATTTTAATGTCGATGTTCATGTCGCCGATCAGAACCACGGTGGGAGTGGTTATTTTGAGCACGTTATCGAGACTATCTATAAAGTTATTAATGTTTATAAAAGAAGGTGGGCGATAGATGGCCACTATTGTAACATCTTCTATACAACATACAAGACAGTTTGCATCATCAAAATATGGTTCCTTAACGTCAACTTTAATAGACGATTTGACGTAAATAGCACAGCCATCATTTTGATTATATGTCCTTTTAGTTGAGTATGACGTATAACCGACCAAGGTCGGGAGGTGTGAAAGTTTGCTTAGCCAGCACTCAGTGAGCACGAGCACGTCACACTGAAAACCCAATAATCGCATCAGCACAGGAACTTCATCAAAATTTTTAGTAATGCTTCGAATGTTTAAATGTAATATTTTTAAACCTTTTGTTTGATCCTTTATAAATTGTGAGCAGCTCTCAGGCTGACACTTGAGTGATTTGGAAACATGGAGCGCGTCTATTTCGTTATTAATATTATCTTGAAGTTAAGTCCAAAAGAAGCCATACTCATAAATTGCCTATCCTACATAAATGCCTAGTAGGCTCGTTCAACAAGTTCTTATTCATTAAACCGGCCAGGAATGAAAAACACGCAAAATGTGATTCTTGCAGAAAATTTTTGACATATTTATAGCCCCTGACCGTTTTGGTAGTGATCGAGGTTCCTGTTTCATTTCCCATGCATTTAGAAAGTTTTGTCTTGACCACGTAATTAAACATGTATTAAATATGCATGCATGTAAAGTATATGTGTAGCTGAAAAGGACTGGGATAGCAAATTAGGGTGAGGTACAAAAAACAACAGGTCACCCACTGAAGTTATATTTGGGATGGCAATGAATCCTGAATTTAACGCAGCATTGAAGAGAGAGATAACCGAAACAAAGTGTGAGGTCATCTCTTTACAATCTATTCTTCATGGCACGTTCTTCTCCATAGAGATCTACGCTCTGGAACATGCAACAAGCTTCATGTTTTTGATTGACCGATCTTGACAGTTCAATGCATTGATTGATTGATTGACCGATTGACTCGCGACGAAGTTAAAAGCAGAATCGACAAAAAAATAGGTAGCACAAAAATGATATTACGACCAAGGAAGACGACCAGCACGTGTTTACAAAAAAGACGGCTTGGTTGAAATGCCCAAAGTTACGTTTCAAAATAACGGCCATAGTAGAAAACTCATGCCCTCATGCCCTCGTATGAAGGTTCTTTTAGAATCGTAAAAATAGGTAGCGATCAGTATAGAGTTGCACCAATAGCGGGGTTTGACCGGATATGACCGTGGATCCATGTTGGCCCTTTGGAAATCGATAATGACACTGATAATGATGCCGAATAGAATATAATTGATGAGAACAACATGTCAAATGATAATTGGATTAAGTATTATATGACCATATTTTTAAGTAGGTCCACACTATCTCAAACTGTTCTCCATTTATTGATAAAATAAACAACTTTTATGGTGTTTATTTACATGCTGTTTTCTTTTTTTTTTTCAGGTCAGGCAAAAGAAATCGCGGAAAGATTTTGCGTCTTGACCTGAGAGAAGCAAAACTCATGGTTGATCTGTTAAACCGTAACATCCTAAGAAACGGATTGGTTTACAGATTTATGGTTAATATTGGTTAGATAAATGGATAGATAATTGGTTACAAGGTTAATTGGTTACTTGGATAATTGTCTACTTGGATAATTGTCTACTTGGATAATTGTCTACTTGGATAATTGGTTACTTGGATAATTAATTATTTGGATGATTGGTTGTTTGGATAATTGGTTGTTTGGATAATTGGTTGTTTGGATAATTGGTTGTTTGGATAATTGGTTATTTGGATAATTAGTTGTTTGGATAATTGGTTGTTTGGATAATTGGTTATTTGGATAATTGGTTTTGGTTAATTGGTTATTTGGATAATTTGTTATTTGGATAATTGGTTACTTGGTTAATTGGTTACTTGGATAATTGGTTACTTGGATAATTGGTTACTTGGATAATTGGTTACTTGGATAATTGATTACAAGGATAATTGGTTACAAGGATAATTGGTTACAAGGATAATTGGTTACAAGGATAATTGGTTACAAGGATAATTGGTTACAAGGATAATTGGTTACAAGGATAATTGATTTCAAGGATAATTGGTTCCATTGATAATTGTTTACAAGGATAATTGGATAAAGATAATTGGAAAAGGATAATTAATTATAAGGATAATTGGATGAAGATAATTGGTAAAAGCCTAATAAAATATAAGGATAATTGGATGAAGATAATTGGAAAAGAATAATAAATTATAAAGATTATTAGTTCTAAGGACAATTTGTTCCACGGATTGAATTGGTTGTTGAAAATAAATTTTTGGGATAGATTTATTTTAATACACATAGTTACACATTTATAATCAGATATTTCAATCGAGATTTATGTAATATTTTGATTTTAAATTTTCTTATTTACTCATTACTGTAATTCTTTAAAACGGGCCCAATGTTTGCCGAGTGTAAGGTTTCACCAGATACGTGTATGAGGACATACACGTCGTCAGGATGGTCGAGTGTAAGGTTTTAGTAAAATAATTGAAACTACAACGTTTAAAATCTGCTAATTAAATCGATCTACGGTTTAAAATTTTTGTACTGGCCATACTGACGGCAGAAAAACGTATCTCAATATAATCGGGAGATTGAATTCTTTGCACCGGCCACACTGGTGGCGACAGTTGCGGTGGCTTGGCACGAATGGGGCACTTTTTGATGGGAGTTGGCAGCGAGCGGTCGTAGTATTGTTGTACTGAGGTGGTTAATTTTAAGAAATAAGTTTTGAAGATAGTAATAAGTTTCGAGAGTAATAAATAAGTTTTGAAGGTTAACTGTGTTTTTCTGAGGTATCCTATAAGTGCTCCATACACGATCG
This sequence comes from Lacanobia wlatinum, assembly GCA_947578705.1. Lineage (NCBI taxonomy): Eukaryota > Metazoa > Arthropoda > Insecta > Lepidoptera > Noctuidae > Lacanobia > Lacanobia wlatinum. The sequence goes on along the minus strand of OX388046.1, from coordinate 4,954,805 downwards.
AACTTGCGTTTGATAGAGTTTGAGCAGCTGTTCTGGCGTGAAGTATCGTCACACCTTTGCTAGGATCCCCAAATTCTTTGCAGCCACTTGAGCTTTTGCCTCTATGAAAGGGCCAAAATTGAGGGTAGATGTTAACGTAACACCAAGAAGCTCAAGTCGGTCGGTTATCGGCACAATTACTCCCCGAAAAGATGGAGCTGGGTGGAATTGGCTCCTTTTAGCGGAAAATAGACGACGCATCGCCCAATTCAGAGACAGCCTGTAAGGACAAGTTCAAGCGCTCAACCATAGCCTCCCGGAGAGACCGGATCTGCGACCTACCAGCACGTGTGAAGGACACGTATCTCTCAGCAACAGTGCTGTCGTCTGCATACCCAAAGGTACCGGGTTTAAGCAGATCATTAATATGCAGCAAGAAAACTGTTGCCGAAAGCACCGACCCCTGAGGAACCCTGGCTTTAATATCCAGCAGTCCAGACGAGCAGCCATCAATAACCACTCTGATAGACCGATCCCTCAGGAAATCCGCGATCCAATCACACAATCCAGCGGGCAGATCGAAGGAAGGAAGCTTACTAATAAGGCTATCGTGCTAGACCCTGTCGAAGGCCTTCGAGATGTCAAGGGAGACTGCTAGTGACTCCCCGTGCTTCTCTCTATGGCCTCACTCCAGATGTGAATGGCATACGCTAGAATATCCCCAGTTTACCGATTTCGGTGGAACCCGTATTGTCGGTCACTAAGAATATCATTCGCTTCTAGGTATGCCAGGAGCTTATGATTCAGCACACGAGAGCACCGAGATGGGTCTATAATTCGACAGGTTAGCTCGACTACCCTTCTTGGGCACGTGCTGCACGTTAGCTTGCTTCCAAGCCTTCGACACTTTTCCAGTCTCAAACGAAAGGCGAAATAGGCATGTCAAGATCGGAGACAACTCAGGCGCACAAGTCCTAACAACAATTACTGGTATCCCGTCGGGCCCACTAGCTTTGTTCACGTCTAGGTTACGCAGTACCCTACGGACGTCCTTCTGATGAATGCGAATGTTCGACATACTCGACTCGCATCCAGCAGGAGAAGCAGGGGGCTGCGCGCCACCAGGATCCAGACGTGAAGATTCCGCAAACAAGTTCGCTTTCTCCTCAGCGGAGTGGGCCAGCGTCCCGTCAGGTCTCAGCAGTGGTGGTAGTGAGGGGCGGCAGAAGTTCGATTCGACCGACTTAGCCAGGGACTAAAAAGACTTACTACCTGCTGGGTATGAAGCAAGTTTGTTTTCGATTCGGCTAATGTGGTCAAACCGAGCCCTCCGCAACACCTTCTTGCGGGACTTGGCAGCCCTGTTAAATGCTCTCTTCTTCTGACTCACGTCATTTGCTTTACGCGTACGAGCGCCGACCCACGCTAGGTACGCCGCGTGCTTAAGAGCATCAGCGCGATTGCAATCGTCACCAAACCATGGACGAGTTTCTCCTGACATTGTTATGTCAGAGAATGGAATGTAGTTCTTCATTCCCCTCCACAACACATCCGTCACAGCGTCCGCGCACGACGAAGCATCAGTGGAAGAAAAGCAAGTAGGCTGCCAATGGTAACATGCCATCCCAATCTGCTGACCTGTATCGCCATACCCGCCGGGTGCCTTTGGGGCTAGGATCGGGTGGGGGTAGACGGATACAGACTTTACCAGACAGTGGTCGGAACTACCCAGTGGAGAAGAAATCGACACCGAGTAGCAGTCTGGATCTGTTGTCAGCAGAAGGTCCAAGCAATTGGCTGTGTGCGAATCAATATCGCTTCCTTCGTTGCCCCCTGGACCAGCTGGGTAAGATTTAACGCTAGCGCTAGCTTTCGCGTCTCTCGTCCAGCATGGCCTGTGCACTGGTATGGGAAGAGCCACTCCTGATGGTAGGCGTTGAAGTCCCCCAGTAACACCCGCCGCCTCACTAAGGTGCTGTGTGAGCCCAGTTGTCTCCAAATCACCGCTGTGCGAACGGTAGACACAGGCGTAGACAATTTTGTCCAGGTCTGTGTCCACTATAACCCACAGCGTGGAAAACTGGAGTCTTCAAGGTAGCGGAGACGCCGATAGCAGATGTCGTCCCGGGCGTACATACATACGCCCGCGCGTGGTCTAAAGTGGTGCTCCAGGGTAAACCCTGTGTTGGGGGTGGACTGTATACTGTGTACTTAAATGAAATCAAACTTCAGCAAACTCTAATACACTTATATTGAACATACGAAAATTACAAAAAATGACAGATAAAAATGACAGAGTAACGGCACAGAGTTAAAAGTGTCTACGACCTACGAACTGCCCGCATCGCCTATTTATAATCTTTACACAGGGGCGCAAGTAGTGGGCAGGCTAACAATAAAAAACTCGCCGATTGGGCTTTTTTGTCCAATCGCGTCTAGCTCGGCTCGCGCCCAGAGCTCGACGTGTAGCGACCTGTCCGCTTTCCTTTGTTATCGCCGCGTCATGTCGAGACTTGACCGTCGTTCGTGGTACGATCGCCCCGACATGTCACGACTTGCTTATTACAATTAAAGCATCGTACTTACTAACTTATTCTATCTTATTTACTAGGGGAATTATACATAATCTTTATTAATCCTTATTTATATAAATCATACTTAAAACTATCGTCGTCCGTATCACCCTGGGTAAGACAGGATGACACGTCTGACGGACATCCGATCTGCGTCTCCGACAGGAATAAGAAAGCTCCAGGACGTAAGCCGTAAAATGTTTGCATCTGCCACTAAAATTAACCTTCTGCTTCCTATCCTTGACTATGCCGATGTCCGTTATCTCGATCTCAATCAGGCACAAATCGATAAACTTGAGTGTCTTAAAAACCTGTGCATAAGATTTATATTTGGCCTGCGCAAATATGATCACATTTCTAAATTTCGTACAAAGCTCAAGTGGCTTCCCATACGATTTCGCCGGGATTCTCATATTTTATTCTGCTCTACGGTATTCTGTTCAATCCTACAAGCCCCTTTTATCTGTAAAAACGTTTCAAGTTCCTTCATGACACACATAATAGATATCTAAGGTCATCGGAAAACTTGATACTAGAAATGCCGATGCATTCCACCAGCCTCTATGACAAATCTTTTACAATTCAGGCGATGCGGTTATTGAATGCCTTGCCGGTGTCAGTAAGGCATATTCAAACTTGGTCTACTTTTAAAACTATGGTAAACATCACTATCTCTCTCCTAAATCGTCTTTACTTGGGTTCTCTGCTATTATTATTGTTTGTATGTATTTATCTATAGTGTAATTATTTTATATACATAAATAGTAAACCTAAGACTACCTGCAGTACTGTCACGTAATAAAGAGTAGGTATTCTATTCAATTCTCTTCTGGTACTCAAAACACAAAATTCATCTGTACAAATACTTTAATACCTAATTTAACTACAAATCAGTCTTGACGTTCTTCTTTAGGATCTTCCTAAACTCCCCCATCGCCTTGATGACGTCTTCAGAGAATATCTTGGGCAGCTCGAAGGCGAGGGCATGTCCTCCATCATCAAGGACCGTCACGCCCACTAGGTTGGGGAACTTCAGCTTCAGGATGCAGGGAGGCTGGTATGCCCCATCGTACTTCGCTTGGAGTGCCCATACTGGTACTGGGGTTGGGATTCTGTAGAGAAGATGATAAGGGTTTTTGTGCGAAAGAAAATATTTATTGCGTATTCGCAGCACATTTTACAGTAAAGACTAAAGCGACCGGTTAATTTATGATGGTACGGAACCCTTGGTGCGCAAGTCCGACTCGCTCTTGACCGGTTTTTTACTTAAATGAATGTACAAAAACATCTCACTAATGTGTTCAGCAGTGCTCTACAAAAAGATCAGCTTTCAGTTATTGTCTTTTACTAACCGATTTAGAAGGAAAGGAAGATTGAAAGAAAACTTGTGTTTATTTTGCTGTGACATAAACCGGCCATCGGTTACTTCTAGTTCTTCTAGTTAGCCGTATGGTGCGGCCGGTGCCGTATGGTGCGGCCGGTGCCGTATGGTGCCGTAAAAGAATAATACCATCCCATCACTTACCATGGGTGTCGTAAGAGGCGACTAAGGGACTCGCCAGAGAATGGGCAGCAGCGTTCTCTGTAAAACGTAACACCAAACACTGCGGTCGCCAACCCGCCTGCCAAGCGTGGCGATTATGGTTTTCTTTGGGAGAGGTCTATGTCCAGCAGTGGACGTCTTTCGGCGATTATGATGATAACGAAACACTTTGAAGTTCCTCCCAGAACTCCAGTATGACTACAACGACTCACTTTATTTTGATAAGAGCAGCCCTGTGCTCCAGTATTGAAATATTTTGAGATAATTTTTACCTAACAAAATAAAACTAAAATCTTACTCATCAAGCTTCCATCCCATGATCTTCGAGTTGAAGGTCTCAGCGTACAGTCTCATAGACGTAGTGATTGACCCTGGGGCCCAGTACATCATCAAGTTGTCTATCAGCTGTTCCTTAGTGAAGCGGAAACCCAGGCCTCCGTCCAGCTTCGAGCGGAATTCAGGTCGCGTCCAGGTGGAGAACTTCTCGAGAATGTAAGCCAAAATACCGGCCGGGGAATCGGAGAGGGCGATGCCTGAAATTTTAGAAAGGACCGTTAAAATCTAAAGATCTGTTTCGATGACACTGACAGAAGAAGGCTTAAAACTTATAAATAGAAGGAACAAGGGAACTCGTCAATAGCAGTGCAGAACGACGATAGTGAATATTAAAAACTGGTCAAAATATAGACAAACAAAATGGATATTTTAAAAGCTTTTATTTCACTTGCTTTGTACATGTGTCACATCTAAGTGTCAATTTTACTCATTTTTAAATAACGTTCGCATTCGCGTGTCAGTTGCAATCTGTCATAAATGTATGAAAATTGAGGTTTCTTTGACAGATTGCAGATGCAAAAGGTGCTTCAACATTTGTAGATTTGGCACCCTTGATAACATAACAATTGTATTTGGAAAACAGTTATCCTCAACCGGATGACAATACACGGTTAGCTAAGAGTCATTGTCATTATACAGAAATTGCCCCTCGGAGTTAAAATTGCGATCATGATGGTATATGAACAATATTGTAGGTTGATACAGTTTTAAAACGTTAAGAAACACAATCAAACACAAAAGTTAGGTTCCAAAATGTATAAAGCCCGGGCCAGGTCCTTGTACACTATACTTAAAAATAGAGAACTACATTTAAAACGGTTCTCAACCGTCCATTTTTTTTAAATGGCTTTGGTTGCTGGTAAAACACAAGAAATTTCACTTGAAATTTTCATGGCAGTAAGCTGTCATTTTGATCCATAGGTCGCTGGTTCAAATCCGGCTCGAAGGAATTATTTTTGCAGAAATATACAAAACTGGCTAAAATGATAGCCCTTGCAAATTTTTGAAAGTCAAGTAAACAACCCCAAAAATTATTCAGGAAAGCCTTTCAATTTGCTTAGCAATTACTTAGCGGAGGTCGCTCACAAATCAAAATGGACCTCGTCGGAAGGCTTATGGCTTAAAGTACCAAAGGGCAGGAGTTTCCTTGCGAGATCGAAATAGAAATGAAAATATCCGTGGGAGAATCAGGGTTGCCGACATAGCCCGAAGAATGGCTAAAAATAAGTGGCAGAGTACCGGGCAAATTGCTCCCAGAACAGTTGAATTCCTTACCGACAGTATCAGGTTTGCTGGCTTGAATGTGCATGTAGCCAAATTCTTCGATCAGAAAGGCGTATTTCTTCTTCAAAGGATACATCCTGTCTGCAAGGTGCGGCTCCACGATCAGAGGGGGGTACAGAGAACCGATGAATTCCAGCACTGTGGCAGTCGTACTCATGGATACAGCCATGTTCGTGTGGAAGCCGAGAACCTCCTGCAACAAAATGTACATTAAATATTTGATTTAAATACAATACGATGTTCCATGAAGTTTCGCCTGTGTTCGTAGACGAGAATTTCAAAAGATTTATGGAAATTAATAGGTATACTTAAAAAAACACTAAAGTCTAACTTTATTTGGATGCAACACAATAACATTAAAATATTATGGGTAAACATTTCACACAAAGTAAAAAATAAAATTTACGAAGATGGACTTAATGACTCAGGAATTTTCTACCAGCCGATCTAAGATAAAACAAGCGGCGGAAATATAATAACCTCGTTGGTGGTTATATTTTCAGACGTTTGGGGTTGAAACTCTCGGGTCTAGGGATCCGAGTGCTCATAACTTGTTTAAAGATGTGTCAAGACGCTTAGTTGACACTTCGCGTGACCCAAGGGCTGGCTTTTACCTTGGATAAAGGATAAGCATTGCCATCCAACGTGACAATGCTGCCAGCCTTTTGGGCACATTTCCAGTGGCTAGCGATGTGGACGAATTTTTCGACGTCATATTTTAGATTAGTTTTAGTTAGTTAAGAGTTTTTTTTAATTGTATATTTATTACCTACTAGCTTCTGCCAGCGGCATCGCCCGCGTGTTCCCTAGGGAACATACCCTCGGGATAAAAAGTAGCCTATGTCCTTTCTCAGGCTCTAGACTATCTCTGTACCAAATTTCATTTAAATCGGTTCAGTAGATTAGTTCGTTACATGAATCAATCTCTGAATAAAAGCTTATTACAAGATAAAACATTTGATTGTTTAAAATTTCCTACGAATCCGTTTTGCATTTAACAATGCTAAATTGAGACTTTACAGCATTGGTTCGAGTAACTCAGAACCGCCACTCGTTCTTTGAAATTATTTTAAACCAGCGTCAGTCAGTCTGTCTGACAAATCGCTGAAATGGACCTTTTTTGTGACAATCTAAGAAATTGTATTCGATAGCAGGATACAACATTGTTTTACTAGTAAGTATGAAAGAGACATAAAAAAAAAATATCTTGTGCACTTAGTGGTAAAGCATTTTTCTATTCTTCTCTACTCAACTGTCAAATCTGACCACTTAGATTGGCACAAAAATGTATCTGTGAAACATTCACTTAGTTTTTGACATATACAATTTTTTTATTATTTCAATGTACCGTGCATATTTTATGTATGTGCTAAATAATTTTATTCTTTCTTTCTTTCTCAGTTTCATTCGCTATCTAAAACTACCAATAAAATATCTTACCTTGGGGAAGAAAGTAGTCATAGTGCTACCGATCAAACTGCCCCAGTCGCCTCCCTGGATGTAGAACTTCTTGTACCCGAGCCTGTGCATCAGATTCCTCATAACCACACCGATTTGTGGGGCTCCAAGGCCGGGACGAACAGCAGCCTGTGGGAAAAAAAAATGAGTTTAGAATTCGGTCTTATGCGCGGTTTATTTTTTGGGTTCCGTTCCCTGAAGGATAACCAACGGAACTATATTACTAAGCCAACGCTGTCCGTCAGCCCGTCCACCCGTCCGTCCGTCTGTCCGATAGCGGGCTGTATCTTAAGGACCGTAATACGTAGACAGTTGAAATTTTCATAGAGAGTGTATTACTATTGCCGCTATAACAAGAAATAATAAAAATTAAATTAAAGTGCTTTGTCTTTGCCGTTCTTTCGACCTCTCCTTCTTCTTTTCAACAGTGCCTTGTCTTGTAGTTTCTTAACAATGTTGGGTTTAAACTATTCTTTTGCTATACTTTGGGCGTACATCGCGTTGTGTGGTAGGTACATTTAAGTGTATCAACAATCTATTCGTTATATATAAGTCGCAGCAAAAATACTATTGAGTAATTGTGAACGGGCGCTGTCAGTTGGGACTGGTCATTTCTCAGCTGACATGGTTTATTTAAAACAAACCTTTGAATTTTTCCTTTTTTCCGGACGCTGTTAACCTACTCGTCTTTTACATCGTTCTCATATATATGTATAATTTTTCACATGATGTAAACAAAACTTTGTAACAATTCATTATTTTTAAAAGAGTGTCCGTGGAATTTCTTGCACGTTCTTCTCCATAGAGATCTACGCTTTGGAACGTGCAAATAGCTTCATCTTTTTAGACCGACCAACATTGACATTTCAAAAGTGCCTGTTAATGGTTTATTTGAAATAAATATTTGAGTCTGAGTTTGATTACATAATTCATAACACTTTGTTAATACTGTACTACTTTATCTTAAAAGTGGACTTTGATATTTAATATTTTGCTCACGCAACATGACTGCTAAAAAAATTGGCAGACAAACATCTTTACATCAATCCTGAGATTATGGGTTTGTCGAGTCATCGTGAGGAATCAGTATTCTCTTGATTACAAAACAAACGTGTTTGTACTTGTTCTGGCTGATATTTAAAACTTGTCTAGATAGATAGGTACTAGGTATATCTACTACTCTATGAGCCTACAAAGACAATACTAAGATGTTAAGTGTACCTAAAAGAAGGTACTTTTCTAATTAATGTTAATTGAGCAATAAATCGTACCCTAACATTAAAAAGGCTTTTTTAAAAGATTTAGCTCGAAAGTAATAACATGGTATAGTATTTGAACACGAAAAAGTGAATAGTGAGAAGTAACACCTTTGCTCTGCAGTGGATCTGCTAAAAATCTACTAATGACACTTACCATTCGCTTTGTCTTTATAAAAAAACTGGCCAAGTGCGAGTCGGACTCGCGTGCAAAGGGTTCCGAACGAATTTAATTTTTTTAACATGTTATTTGGACACAACAGACTTCTAATAGGTTTTCCTGTAATCTTTAGGTAAAGATCTATTATTTCCATTTTTTTCAAAATTTTAGGCTCAGTAGTTTCGGAGATAAGGGGGGGGGAATGGTCATTTTTCGTCTAATTTCTTGAATAACTTCAAAACCATTTATTTTAAAATTATGAAAAAAATATAATTAAAACTCTCACAGTAAGCTCTTTCATTTGATATGTCACACGATATTGTTCAAAAATTTTTTTTTTTAATTTTCTAGTTTGACCCCCAAAAGTGACCCCCATACTAAAAATTTTACTATTTACGTAACGCGTCCGTGTTTGGGTCATAGAAGTCCATATGTGTACCAAATTTCAACAGAATCGGTCCAGTGGATCCGGAGAAAACTTGCTGTGAAAGACGGACAGACAGACAGACAGACAGACAGACAGACAGACAGACACCCGAGTGATCCTATAAGGGTTCCTTTTTTTTCGGAACCCTAAAAATAGGTCGGTATTACTCGTTTATTGGGGAGTGTGAGTCAGAATCGTAAGTCAGTTCCGATATCGGACAACAAAACGTATGGCGATGGTCACCGATACATGGTGGACATTCCACCCTTACGCACAAAGGTTTTGGGAATATTTTTAGTGTGCGTACTGCACTTCCTGCCGGAGTCTGTGTTTTGTGATGGCTACAACTTGGGGATCTTTAAGTCAAAACTGAAAGATTACTTCTAAGCAAGCGTGCTGCGTCGTTGACCACATCATCGCTTTTCTTCAGGTGAGATTGTGGTCAAACGAGAGCCTATCAATTATCTACACTTATAATATTATAAAGAGGAAAGATTTGTTTGTTTGTTTGTATGTTTGTTTGAACTGAATAGGCTCCGAAACTACTGGACCGATTTAAAAATTCTTTTAGCATTGGATAGCTACATTATCAGGGAGTAACATAGGCTATATATTATCCCCATACTCCCACGGGAACGGGAACTACGCGGGTGAAACCGCGTGACGTCCACTAGTCAATTATAAAAAAAGATTTCTAAAGTCACTTACATCTGAGAAACCATAGCCCGGCAGACTGGGCACGATGACCTCAATAGCGAAGTCCCTGTCTTGGCTGACGGCAGTGATCAGGGGGATGGCCTCGTAGAACTCCCTGACAGAGCCAGGCCATCCATGGAGCAGGAGGAGTGGCACGACCTCTACTCCTGAGGGCACCTGGCGAAAGAAGAAGAATTTTACATGGGGGCTAGCTTCTTCTGTCGGTGGCTGAGCCAGCGTGAAGATCGGAACTCCTAAAACGTATCCTATTCTATTCCAGTCCATATTCCAGGATATGGTGTACCTGTGTGTTTCAATTCAATCCCTACAGCTGTTGAGGCGTGAATGATTAACAAACATACAGACTTTCACATTATAATATTAGTTTAGTAAGATTCAAACGTGTTAGTTATCCAGGGACACACCACCTTCCAGGGCCGCGGTGACTCTTTTGAACAAATTCCGCAACCCTGGCAGGCACTGGCCCTAGCGCGCCCAGTCTACTGTACTGACATCGTCTTTGAGGCACGCGTGGGACCCGAGAAGGACAACCTTCTACGGTAACCATGATCAAAGAATTAAAACTTTAAATGAAAAAAAATCTACGTACCTTTGGTGTAACCCTAATGAAGTGTATATCCAGACCCTGCACATTGGTCTTGAACTGCGGGAACTGGTTGAGGAAGGTCTCCCTCTCCTTAAACTGGTAATCGTTGGCCCAGTACTTCACCCATCCATCGATCTGAGCGCTGTTGAACCCGTACTCGAAGCCCACACCTTCTAGCGCGGGGGTGAACGGACGGGATCTTTTGAGGCGGTCTTTGAGGTCTTTAATGGTCTGAAAAATTGAATGATTTAGGGAGAAATGTAAAAATTCTATAGTGTACAATAACATAATTATGGTCTGTTCTAATTTAATTAGCTAATATTATCCCTCTGCAGGGAGTTGGCATCCCTCTCCTTTTTCCACATTTTTTTCTTCTGTTGGTGTTTACTAGTCTTAAAGTATATGTTATATATTTTTATTACTTACTTGAATTCTATTGTAACACAATAAGAGGATTAGGATATAATAAGAGTGGACAAAAGATTAAATTCTTAAGGTTTTAATCTTTTGTCCACTCTTATTTTGTGTCATTAGTGTGTGTCAGTATTTGTCGATTTCAAATAAAATTAGGTAACCACAATGTATATTGTATAGTTAGACGTTCCTTTAGGGTCGGTACACATAGTAGGTAGGTGCGAGACGGAACACCGGGGTGGTTTTAGTCAGTAAGAGTCTGACAGACCCCTCTGCCCGCCCCAGGGTGGAGGACATCCATGAGGATTTCCCCACGTTAAAAAAAAAGGTCGGTACACATCTGACGGAAAATGCGTCGCGTATTATCGGTCGCGTAACGCCACAACAGACAAATATGATAAAAAAATTCAACCTTTCACACTCAACCGATGACGCGTTAATGCAAATAGACGCCACCAATGTCGCTCGACGTATTTTCCGTCAGATAGGTACCGACCCTTAGACTACCTTTTCAACGTTTCAGGATTGTCGGTTTTACAAAGTCCAAATAAGTTATTAGTGAGAATCTTTCCGCTACCATAGATAATCTAAATTTAAGACTATTTAAATAAACATCAATGTTACTTACAGGCTCCGAAAAACTTATCTTGAACGGTTTAACACTGGTGTCCTGTTTCGCTTTCAAGCTTTCTGGTCCCCACCATTCATTGTAATCAATATCCGGCAGTGGAGGTGGTCCTTTGAGGAAGAGGAAGTACACTGGCAGTATGATGATGGCCACTATGGGCGCGATGAATAGGAGACGCGCCATCTGCAAGAAGGAAGATACTAAGTGAATGGGTTTCTTACTAATGGAAACTTCTGGGTAAGTTTGCACCTTCGTCAATAGTATCATTTATCTTCTAATATATTAAGCTGAAGAGTTCGTTTGATTGGTTGAACGCGCTAATGTCAAGAACTACTGGTTTGAATTGAAAAAAACTTTAAAGTGTCTGATAGCCCATTAATCGGGGAAGGTTATAGGATATATTCCATCACGATACGACCAATAGGAGCGGAACATTAATGAAAATTTTGGCGCAGACCAAGTTGCGCGGGTCAGCTAGCAGTTTTATGTAACGAAAAAGGTAAGTTGTTCCTAGTTAGTAACACTTTTCTAAATAGGTTCTTATATTTGTAATATTTTCGGATGTAATATTTTTCTATGTTTAATTTTAATTTTTTTAGTCCTCTTGTATGTAAAGAGTTTTTGCAATTTTCTTAGGGCTACCCAGGTAGAGAAAACTTTTAATGTTTCGTGATATTTTCCTATACATCCATCAAGTATCTAGATTTATCGAAGTTTGTTCGCTTTGCGCATTAAGGCGTTTTGTTTTGTACCCCACTTGATCTAGTTTTCCCAAAATAAATTTTCAAATACCATTTCGGGTCCAAAATGGGTTGTTGTTTATTATATAAATGTTAACTAATATTTTTTCAATTCTTTTACCGGCTGCTTGGTCAACCAGAATTATTACAACAACAACACAACTGAGTAAATAACAACATCCAATAAGGAATGTATCAACATTCCTTGACCTGCCTTTTAACTCATTTAAAGCTAAAGTTAAATCCAACCTCTGTTTGAAGGCATACTATTCTATTAATGATTATTTAGACGATAAGAATAGTTGGTCGCTGTGTTAAACGCAAGACAATGTCATAATTATCATGTTCTTTCTCTTTAAGTAATTAGCTTATGACAGGTTATATGTCTTTACTAATATTATAAAGAAGAAAAAATTGTTTGTTTGTTTTTTTGAATTGAATAGGCTCCGAACCGATTAGAAAAATTATTTTAGCATTGGATAGCTACATTATCAGGGAGTAACATAGGCTATATATAATTCCCGTACTCCCACGGGAACGGGATCTACGCGGGTGAAACCGCGTGACGTCCACTAGTATTCATATAATATTGTTTTTTTTTTTTTGTTTTTTTTTTTATTATTTTTTTTTTATTTATCTGACTATGTAGGTCAATTCGTTGTTTTTTTTTATACATACTTTTCCATATATTATCAGTATCATAGTGTGCTAGCTAACAAGTTATAAATTTCGTGTCATGTATAATTACTTTGCATACTTTTATAAAGATTCAAGTTCTTAAAACGTAAAAGACAGATGTTTGTTGGCCACTTCTTCTCCACAGCTAAAACACTAGGAAGTGGTGACGGGCGGGCGTTTTGGGGAACTGTCTTTTGTAAATCTTGACGTTCAAAAAGTGCTGGCTCTCCGCCTAATTTGTATAAACGACTTTTGATTTTGATTCAGCTGCGGCAGAGAAACGAAGGGTTCCTTTTTATAATTTTGGTACGGAACCCTAAAAAGAATAAGATGAGAGTCAATGTAAAAATATCTGGAAGGTGAAGGATATTCTAAAAATATCCACTTATGAACATGGAATCTCCCGCAAATTATGATTAAAAGAGACTGTCTTGGGAGATGTTGCACCAGTGTCTCCTTTACAAAATGTGGTCCTTCTCGGAGCTGTAAAATATTGGCCCTATGGGAAACAGATGTTGTCAGTGTTAGACCATTCTACCAACATTATGTTTGTACTTTATTTTTTACAGAAAACTTGCAGAAAACTAGCTTAAAAACTGGCCAAGTGCGAGTCGGACTCGCGTGCAAAGGGTTCCGAACGAATTTAATTTTTTTTAACATGTTATTTTAACACTACAGACTTCTAATAGGTTTTCCTGTAATCTTTAGGTAAAGATCTATTATCTCCATTTTTTTTCAAAATTTTAGGCTCAGTAGTTTCGGAGATAAGGGGGGGGAATGGTCATTTTTCGTCTAATTTCTTGAATAACTTAAAACTGTTTATTTTAAAATTATAATAAAAATATAATTAAAGCCCTCACAGTAAGTCCGTTCATTTGATATGTCACAACTCACACGATATTGTTCAAAAATTTTTTTTTTAGTTTTCTAGTTTGACCCCAAAAAGTGACCCCCAAACTAAAAATTTAGTGATTTACTTAATGCGTCCGTGTTTGGGTCATAAAATTCCATATGTGTACCAAATTTCAACAGAATCGGTCCAGTGGATCCGGAGAAAACTGGCTGTGACAGACGGACAGACAGACAGACACCCGAGTGATCCTATAAGAGTTCCTTTTTTTTCGGAACCCTAAAAATTACATTACTTAATCAATGGTACTAATTATATCAGAGTAATACTAATTTGAGCCGTTGATCCCGGCTGTCATTTGTAGATCTTTGGAAGTCGTTACGGGTTATCAGAAGCCAGTAAATCTGACTCCAGTCTTGCCAAGAAGTACCGTGGGTTTGGAATGGGTTGTGGAGGTCTAGTAGGCAGCCGTTCCACGTAAAATACTGGTATTCAGCTAAATCCGGTTTGACTGGAAGCCGACCCCAATATACTTGGGAAAAGGCTAGGTAGATGATGATGATGACCAGAGTAATACGAATAGTAGGTTTTCTTGCAGGCTACAATGTAGGTACCTACATAAATATAAAAGACTTATTTTTAGATAGGTTTTTTGTCACAGGTAAATGAATATTTTAGAACATTGTCTATTCCCTCATAAATAAATTTATTTCATTACGTCTTCATTTATGAGTTGAAGACCTAACAAGATCGATCGGCGGGTGTTTGTATAGTTCGGAATAATTTAAATACACAATTTGTAGTCACAAAAACAAAGAAACATCAAACTTCGAAACATCAACAAAAACTACTACTCAGACATTCTAAAAAGACGTATCTATGTACATAAAACGAAATAACCGATTTCCGACATTAAGAAAATAACTTAAGATTGGAAATCGGTTAGTTCGTTTTATGTAGATACGTCCATTTTTCTTATGACGGCAGTATTGGACAAAAAATGTTTGTGGACTGCAAAGACCAGCAGATGGTTTCAAATATTAATTGGGTAATATGTTACCCACGTCATACTAAGTATGTATTGTTTTACAGTCTAGTGATTTCTAGGGAGCGATCATTGTGTGAGCCAGCCATCCTAACCTTATTTATTTATTATTTATTTATTTAAACTTTATGTACAGTAGTGGTACATGGGCGGACTTAATGCAACAAGGCATTCTCTACCAGTCAACCTTTGGGTTAAAAAGACTACACTGTGGTAGGTGTACAACAAAAAAATAAAAATAAATGGAATCTTTTGGGGCACATTATACAAATAATATATTTAATACTAATAAAATACATATATAAGCTAAAATAATAAACCAATAAATATGATGTTTTATAATAATCCTTCTGATCAAGAGAACTCACAATAATCATGACGAAGACCAAACTAAGAAAGACAGGCTTTTAAGTAGTGCTTTCGGACTTTACGCTTAAAAGAAAATTTCGACTCAGCCTTCTTGATGTCGAGGGATAGCACATTCCAGAGTTTAATGGTGGAAATAGCGTAAGAGTTAGACAAGAACCCGGTACGGTGAGAAGGAATATGAAGAATTAAGTTTTTGGACGCTCGGAGGTTAAGACTGTGAGAACTGCCCAACACTTGAAAATATTGTTTTAGATAATCAGAAGCACAAGGATCGTTCAAAATAGAGAAGAGCATGCAGAGGGATCTGAGGGATCTCCTTTGACGGATAGGCAACCATTTAAGCTGAGAACGGAAGGAAGAAATATGATCATATTTCCGAAGGCCAAAGATAAAACGAATACAGTTGTTAAGAAGTCGATCCAGTTAGTTCTTGGGTTAGATCAGAGTAGCAAACATCAGCATAATCAATTATAGGAAGCACAAGTGATTGGACTAAAGTGGTTTTAGTGCTTGCGGGAAGAAAATGCTTGAATCTATAGAGAGATCGCAGTGAGAATGTTACTCTCTGGCTAATTTGAGCAATCTGCTTGTTCCAACTTAACCTGTCGTCAATGTATAGGCCTAAGTCTTTAACGTGTGGCGAGAAAGGGATAACGGTATTGTTGAATGAAAGCGGCTGTAATTGGCTGGTGTCCAAGTTGCGTAGAAAATAAGGACTACCAATAAGGATAGCTTGGCATTTACTGACATTGACAGTAACCCCAAATCTGCTTGACCAATCACTGATTGCTATAAGGTCAGAATTCAGCAAAGAGATGCAGTTGTCCAGGTTGTCAATGCCAGTTTGCGCGTAGAGCTGTAGGTCATCAGCGTACAGATGGTAAGAGCATTTGACAATAGTGGTAATAGAGTTTATGAATAGAGAAAATAAGAGTGGGGAGAGTATACCGCCTTGAGGAACGCCAGTATTCAGGGCGCACCAGTCAGAAAATTTCTGATCAGCACGAACCGTCTGCTGACGACCACGATGATATGATGAAAACCAATCCCGTGCCGACGAAGAAACCCCAATTCGAGACAGAATAGCCAGGAGGATGTCGTGATCAACGGTATTAAAAGCATTAGAGAAATCTATTAAAACTAAGACCGTTAATTTCGAATCCTCCAGGCCACTCCTAACGTCTTCAGTAACCTTAAGCAAAGCTGTGGCTGTGCTGTGGCCAGGCCGAAAACCTGATTGGAAAGGGGATAACAGATTATTCCTAAACTCAAAGGAAGATATTTGCTTAAGAG
This sequence comes from Lacanobia wlatinum, assembly GCA_947578705.1. Classification (NCBI taxonomy): domain Eukaryota; kingdom Metazoa; phylum Arthropoda; class Insecta; order Lepidoptera; family Noctuidae; genus Lacanobia; species Lacanobia wlatinum. Next base: position 4,938,469 of record OX388046.1, on the reverse strand, counting down.
CAACTGCTTCCAGGATCTTAGATAGGAAAGGGAGAATGGAGATTGGTCTGTAATGATTAAATAAACTGGGGTTGGATATTTTAGGAAGAGGGATTATGAAGGCCTTACGCCAGATTTCGGGAAATACCCCAGTCTGTAAGGAGGCATTGATAATGTGTGTGATAATAGGGAGAATACTTTGGATTATTAGGAATAACATAGTTCTGCTGACACCATCACAGCCAACAGCCTTGGACTTAATCGCACGGAAAGTTTTGAGGATCTCAGGGTCGGTCACAGGGGAAAAAGAGAAAGAATCGAGAAGTAAGATTGGCGAGGAAGATATCTCAAGAATAGTGTTGTTTTTAACAGCAACCGAAAGCATCGCCGACGATGAAAAATGCTTATTCAAATCACTCAAGGAGACGTTAGAAGAAATAACATTTGATGAGGACTTTGTTATGCCGAGTGATTTGTGAAACTTCCATATATCAGCCGGTGAAGCGTTGAGAACATTTTCACAAATGTATCGGCGTTTAGAAGCTCTTACCATTTGGTTACATCGGTTTCTGGCCAACTTGTAGAGGTTCCAGTTCTCCTCACTGCGATCTCTCTCTCGTATCTGCGAAAGGCCTTGTCACGGCGTCTCATCGCCATACGAACTCCAAGGCTAATCCATGGAGCCGGGGGACGCTTAACACGGACGGCTCTCAGAGGTGCATGTGCATTAATAACACGAAGTACAGTCCTATTAAATATTTCCACTTTCTCATCCACTGTCGATGCCTGTTCAACATCGATCCAATCAACGGCTCTGACATCTTCATTAAGCTGGTCCTTATCCAACCTCGCGAAATTCCGGAGAAACAAAATGGCAGGCCGCTACTTGGGAGGCTTAATTTTATACAAAAGATAGATTAAATCATGCTTAGATAACCCAGGAACTGCAATCTGACCATGGTTAGCAACTAAATCAACTGAAGAAGCGAGCATGAGATCAAGCCAGGAATCGCTTGTGTCGAGATTATGATGAGTCGGATTCAGCGAGAGAAGAGATAGACTCAACGATTCCAGGATTGCTCCCAGTCTGCATGATTTAGAGTTATCCTTCACGAGATCGGTGTTGAAATCACCCATGATTATGTGATGTTTGTACTCTGAGGAAAGGGATTCAAAAAGAGAATCAAGAGTGGAGAAATAATCAATAGCAGGTGGGCAGTAAACTACTCCGAGAATGGCTTTTATCCCCTTGACATCAATTTCAAGGACTAAGTATTCGGGATTGCCGCAGACTGTTCCCGACGAAGAGGATACAATTTTGTAGGGAATGTCGCTGCGTAAATAAATGGCAACACCCCCGGCTCTTTTTCCCGTGCGGTCATTGCGAATTAAGATAAAACCAGGTAGACTGTAGTAAGAAGAGGGAAGTTCGGGCTTGAGCCAACTAACCTTGACCGCGAAGTTTGGCCTTGAAATTATGCCGATGTTTGCGGCATATCAGACAGTGTATTAAAACGCTTGCTTAAATATTATGTGTATGGATTTGATAGGCTACTTTTGATGATCAATTTTGACTCTTTCAGAACGTAAACAAGGATATTTTAAAATGTATTCAGTCTACTGATGTAGACAGTTTTATTCACAGTCAGAATGACAACTGAGTTGGATATAAAAGCAAATTGGTAACAGGAAAAACATTGTCGATATTTGCATGCAGTCTTACAAACTAACAATAACTATTAATACTTTCCTTGAGACGTGATACTTTCCAAAATATACATGCAGAAGTACCAGAAAACGTTAAAATGATTTTCTTAAAGGACCATTTTTTTGTATTGATATTCCATGATTTTTTGGCATTCAAACAATTGTTATCTCCAATTGAATGTCACTTGTTTTAAGCACAATAATATTTGCTTATTTTTAAATTCACTAAGCATGTTATGATAAGATCGTTATTCGAGTTAACGATACTGCAAATACTCACATTGATATATGCAAACAAACACTGACTTAATCACAAACAAATTAACATAAGATGAAATTCCTTGGCGACACGGCTGCTATCGGAGATGGCGTACCTGTGACTGCTGATCTAAGCCGGCCGAAATTGACTTATCATTACATGACTTATCATAATTAAGGATAAATAGCGATAGCTGAGGTATTTAGGTAATTATTTATCTGTTGTTGCAGTCGCTAGGTTAAAGTGAAATATGATTAGGCTTGGAAAAATACCAACTTATCGCTGCCCGGCTGTTTTTTAGGGGCCCGAAACTCAAAAAGAAAAAATATGGAATATTCCTATAAGGGTTCACTGCTCATACAATCACTGACTTTGCTCGTTCACTGAGGCCACTTTGCTCGCAGAACAGATGGTCGATGGGGCCAAAAAGTTCTGGAGTGGCGACCGCGTACCGGAAGTCGCAACGTTGGAAGGCCTTCCACAAGGTGGACCGATGACCTGGTGAAGGTCGCGGGTAGCAGCCTAGATGGATGCGAGACGTGCAGGAGCGATCGTTGTGGCGACGTTTGAGGGAGGACGTCTTTCGGCTGATATGATGCTATAAAGGTTCCGTTTTTGAAGGGGCAAAGACAACCAAGTGATTCCTGACTTCGTCGTCCGACCATTTGTCTGTTTGTCAGTGGGTTGTCTCTCATGAACCGTAATAGGTAGACAGTTGAAGTTTTGACAGTGTGTATTTTTACTGTGTTTTTTAGGGTTCCGTACCAAAATGGTAAAAAGGAACCCTTATGGTGTGACGAAGTCTGTCCGTCTGTCATAGCTGGATATCTAATGCTATCAACTTGTGGAATAGGTTTAGATGACGTTTGTTCAACTAAATTGCAAATAATGAAGAAAAAAAAACAATTTCTTTTTGCAACAGTTACTGAAAGAGGTTCTTAAAAATTCTTAAAAGTGCGCTACTTGCTCATTCTAAAAAAAAAAAAATTTTTTTGGCTAAATGGTTTTCGACTTTTGACGAAAAATGTAAAAAAAATACCATTCCCCTTATCTCCAAAGTTTGCATAGAGATAAATCTGAAACTATTTTAGGGGGGTTCATTATGTAACGCATGTCTTTTGTAGCGGCCGAAACATCATTCGTGCTGTCTTAAGTAACTCGATATTCAATCGATCTTCATGAGCTTGTCTATTGCCAAACTAGCTTTATTGTTCGTAACTTCATATAATACGTATTGACCATTGACCATTTAAGGTCATAATATATTGTTAGACTACCGTTGTTTTCATTTGACTCAGCTCCGTTACAAAGTCATCTTCGTTTCAAATTATTTCATTTTCAGTTGGTACTTCACTTGCTATTTGGTGTAGGTGATTAACCTGTGTTATATATATATATATATATATATATATATAATATCATAAAGAAGAAAGATTTGTTTGTTTGTTTGTTTGAATTGAATAGGCTCCAAAACTACTGGACCGGTTTGGAAAATTTTCTTTTAGCATTGGATAGCTACATTATCAGGGAGTAACATAGGCTATATATTATCCCCGTACTCCCACGGGAACGGGAACTACGCGGGTGAAACCGCGTGACGTCCACTAGTCTATTATAATTATTCACAATTTCACCAACTTATCAGACTACACACCACACTACACACACAGGTACTTGTATTAACGTACAAATTTTCAAATTTTTGAGGTTATGTTTTATATTTTCGTTTGTTTATTTTCACAATTTTGAAAAGCCTAAAAATAGTTCAACAAATTATTACTTTTACTTTTATTTTTTCTATTAAAACAATGAATCATGCTATCTATGTACACAGGGAGGAAGACACTGTCGACTGTGACACAGTTTATACTAGTACAGTCGTCAACGTAGTCTCTTAAGCATTAGTTGTTAGAAGTTGCCATTGTTTACCTGATATAGATTAAGAGAAATTTGTTAAATTTTATGTGATAAATAAATAAACTTTAAACTTTAAATTCCCGGTTTTTGAGGCATTTTATCGGTCGTTTATCTGTCATTTAACGCTATTTGTCAACGGACAGATAAACATAAAGTACCTCAGAAACTAAACCTTAATTGGGAATTCGCCGGCAATTTTGTGCCTACCTATATAAAATTCCCGTGACCCAAGAGCGGCTTTTACTTTGGGTAGTGATTAAGTATTGCCATTCAACGTGGCAATGCCGCCGGTCTCTTTGGCACATTACCAGCTGACAGCGTTGAGGACAAATTTTTTTAATGCTATATTTTAGTGTTTTTGTGAATTTTAGTTATTATTATTGTTGAGTTAGTATATTGTGTAATGTGTGGTACTACATTGTGTACACTATCGATTTAAATAAATTATTTGTTATCAGTGTGATGCTACAGGACACATGCAAATACAGAGGTACGATAACATGACGAATTTGTCGACAGATAACGTTTTGCCCCACCTAGTTTGCAGGAATTGTCATGAAGGAACAGTCAAATTATTCTGAGAAAGTTCTCTCGGTGTTATCCGGTTTGATTTTTGCAGGAATATGCAGCTTTATTTAAACCAAAAAACACTTTTTTTATTCTCGTTAGGCCGTCGTCTCCGAATTCAATTCCTATGTATGAATATAGCGAGTGACATTCATCTTATGAATATAAATGTATATAACAATAGTCATAGGCAAAGACTACACAGACGAAGATGTAGGAACTTTTATTTTTCACTTTTTACCGCCAAGCTCATCATCATTATCATCATCATATCAGCTAAAGAACGTCCACTTCTGGACATAGGCCACAAGTGGACGTTCTTTACACGCAGGCACGGTTGTTGTGGCTACGCTTAGGGGATATGCGTAGCCACAACAACCGTGCCTGCGTGTCTTGCATCCATCGGCTACCTGCGATCTTCACCAGGTTATCGGTCCACCTTGTGGGAGGCCGCGCCAACGCTTCCAGTACGCGGTCGCCACTTCAGAACTTTTTGACCCCATCAACCATCTGTTCTGCGAGTATTGTGTCCTGCTCACTGTCACTTCAGTTTGGCGATCCTTCGGGCCAAGTCCGTTACTTTGGTTCTATTTCGGATGTCATCATTTCTGATTTGATCACGCAAGGAAACTCCAAGCATTGCCCCCTCCATTGCTCTTTGGGTGACTTTAAACCTTCTGATAAACCCCATTGTGAGTGACCATGTTTCGGTTCCATAAGTCATCACTGGCAACACGCACTGGTCAATAGACTTGGTCTTGAGACACTGTGGTATGTGAGAGGAGAAGATACCACGCTACTTCCCGAACGCCGCCCAGCCGAGTCGGATTCGATGGTTGACCTCTTTCTCAAAGTTAGCCCTACCTAACTGGACCGTTTCCAGATAGACGTACTAGCCTACAAATCCGAGTGTAGAGTCTCCGATCTTGATAGGAGTGGGTGCTACGTGGGTATTTACCATGATCTTGGTTTTTTACATGTTCATTTTAAGGTTCACACTTTTGGAAGCTCTACTGAGATCATCGAACATTGTACTGAGGTTCTCCGTAGTCTCAGCCATGACGAATATATCGTCAGCAAATCGAAGGTGAGTAATGTACTCGCTATTGACGTTAATACCTAGCCTTCTCCAGTCCAAAACCTTGAAGATGCGGCCGTTAACAGTTTCGGAGAAATGACATCTCCCTGCCTCACACCCCGCTGCAGGAGAATAGGTTTCGAAGTCTGATCCTGAAATCGGACTGACATGGTGGCGTTTTGTACAAACATGTCAGCAACTCGATGTTCCGATAGTCAATCTGGCATCGTCACGTTGGAGAATCGAAGGCTTTCTCGTAATTCACAAACGCTAAGCAGAGGGGCAGATATGGAACAACTTACACGTGAGTTTAATACCATTGCGGGGCTCGATCGAGCAATTGATCGTGGTTTACCTCGCTACTCCGCAATCTAATTAAAATTGCATGCCGATTGATCAACAGATAGGAACGTGGCATTAGAGCATTTGACATGACTTACATCGTGATCGTAGTCTAGCCAATGTTTATTAATACGACATGACAGATGATGATTCTTATTCTACAGAACTTCGTGTAGCGACTGGTACTCAAAACACACAAAATTTTTCTGTACAAATACTTTAATACCTAATTAAACTACAAATCAGTCTTGACGTTCTTCTTCACGATCTTCCTAAACTCTCCCATCGCCTTGATGACGTCTTCAGAGAAGATCTTGGGCAGCTCGAAGGCTAGGAAATGACCTCCATCATCAAGGACCGTCACGCCCACTAGGTTGGGGAACTTCAGCTTCAGGATGCAGGGAGGCTGGTATGCCCCCTCGTTCTTCGCTTGGAGTGCCCATACTGGTACTGGGGTTGGGATTCTGTAGAGAAGATGATAAGGGTTATTTTTCATTATGACCAAATTATATGAGACTAGCTTTTACTCGGGACTTCGTACGCGCATATCCCGTTTTTCCCGTTCCCGTAGTGAAATCCTCGTTTAGTGTTCCCCTACATTCCCCAAGAAATCTACATGCCAAGCCATGAAGTTTTATTTATTACAGACAGTAACGGAAGAATTATTAATGTATATTGATTTGGACTGGCCATAAAATTCACAGATTTCTTTGAAACACTTAGGAAATAAGTATCCGTTGGAAGACATACTCTTCAACCGTTCCAATTGTCTTGGATTTAGGACATGACTGTGTGCCTCTTTTAAGGGTTCCGTTCCTCAAAAGGTAAAAAAAGGAACCCTTATAAGATCACTCTCTTGTCTGTCTGTCTGTCCGTGTGTCACCACCGATTTCCTCAGGAACGGGTGGACCTTTTTTTTTTAAGGATGGGAAATCATCAAATGAATCCTTCCGCTCTGGGTGAAGCAGAAGGGAGTGTCAGACTCTTATTGACTAAAACCCATCCGTGTTCCTCCTAATGCCCTTTGCGTTCCAGGGCCGCGGCGACTCTATCGAACAAATCCCGCAACCCCGGCAGGCACTGGCCCTAGCGGGCCCCGTCCTTTATGCTGACAGCTCCTTGAGGCGCGCGTGGAACACAGCGCGCCGTCGACCCGGGCCTGGTTCTGATCAGACGGCGAGCCACCCAATCCTCGCCGTCCGCAGGCCCGCGCCTACGGTGGCCGAGAATCGCTCTGCGACTCCCGACGCCCGGGGCGTCTTCTTCTGTTGCGGCGGCTGGGGCGTGAGGTTTCCCTCTCTCTCACGCGTTCGGCCTCCTCCTTTGCTAGCATTACTGTGCTTCGCAGAAAGAGGTGACCGCTTCCCATGCCTCCTCGCTCCGGACCATGGATTGGACAAGGGCCGGACGCGAGAGGTCGCCGCCGCCAATCGCCTCGACGAGGACGCGGCGGTGTTCCACCCAAGCAGGGCAGATCTCCACCGTATGCTCCACCGTGTCCTCCGGGCGATCCTCTCAGTGATGACACCCGGGCGTATCCTCCCGCCGAATTCGAAACAGGTACCTCCCAAAACAACCGTGCCCGGTGAGTACCTGCGTTAGGCGGAAGGTGAGGACGCCGTGGCGCCGCTCTAGCCACTCCTCAAAGAGGGGACTTATCGCCGCAATTGTGGCGTGCCCAAGGAACGGGTGGACCTAGCAATTTGAAATTTATACCAGATACTAAGGTCTATAGTCTCTATTAAGTGTTCAAAAATCAAGGTCCAGAGTCAACACAATAAGAAGATATGAACAAATTTAAATTTTCGCGAAAACAACAAAATTGACAATTCAATTAAATCAAAGGGTGTCCCCATACATACTGTAGTTGACGCTAATTAAGATAGTCCTCTGAGTTGTATGGGCGCTCATACAATTTAGAGGACTAGCTTAATTTGCATCAACCTCAAATAAGGTAAATAAATAAAATTGTGCCACTGTGTGAAAGAATATAAAAGAAAATATTTATGCTCGTATTTGCAGCACATTTTACGGTAAAGACTAAAGCGACCGGATTTTTTATGATGGTGCGCGAGTCCGACTCACTCTTCACCGGTATTTCACTTAAATAAATGTAAAAAAAACATGGTATTTATGTCATCTCACTAATGTGTTTAGCAGTGCTCTACAAAAAGGTCAGCTTTAAGTTATTGCCTTTTACTAACCGATTCTAGTTAGCCGTATGGTGTTGGCCGGTGCCGTATGGTGCCGTAAAAGAATAATACCATCCTATCACTTCCCGTGGGTGTCGTAAGAGGCGACTAAGGGTCTTGCCAGAGAATGGGCGTTCTCTGTAAAACGCAACACCATACACTGCGAACGCCAACTCGCCTGCCAAGCGTGGCGATTATGAAATCCCCCCTTTGGGGGAGGCCTATGTCCAGCAGTGGACGTCTTTCGGCTGATATGATGATGATGAAACACTTTGAAGTTCCTCCCAGAACTTCAGTATGACTACAACGACCGACTCTCTTATGATAAGAGCAGTCCTATGCTCCAGTATTGAAATATTTTGAGATTATTTTTAGCTAACAAAATAAAATCTTACTCATCAAGCTTCCATCCCATGATCTTCGAGTTGAAGGTTTCAGCGTACAGTCTCATAGACGTAGTGACCGACCCTGGGGCCCAGTACATCATCAGGTTGTCTATCAGCTGTTCTTTAGTGAAGCGGAATGTCAGGCCTCCGTCCAACTTCGAGCGGAATTCAGGTCTAGTCCAGGTGGAGAACTTCTCGAGGATGTAAGCCAAAATGCCGGCCGGGGAATCGGAGAGGGCGACGCCTGAAATTTTAAAAAGGACCGTTAATATTTGAACATCTGTTTCGGTGATACTGACAGAAAAGGCTTAAAACTTAGAAATTGAAGGAACAAGGGAACTGGCAAATAGCAGTGCAAAACAACGAAAGTGAATATTAAAACTGGTCCAAATGTAGACAAAAAAATTAGATATTTTCACATCTAAGTGTCATTTTTAGGGTTCCGAACAAAAAACGGAACCCTTATAGGATCACTTGGGTATCTATCTGTCTGTTTATCCGTCTGTCACAGCCAGCTATCTCCGGATCCGATTCTGTTGAAATTTGGTACATATGGATTTCTGTGACCCAAACACGGACGCGTTACTTATTAAATTTTTATTGTCAAAAAATGTTTTTTGATCAGTATCGCGTGACATATCAAATGAAAGGGCTTACTGTGAGGGTTTTAATTATATTTTTTTCAGAATTCTAAAATAAATGTTTGTGAAGTTATTCAAGAAATTAGACGAAAAATGACCATTCCCCCCCCCCCCTTATCTCCAAAACTACTGAGCCCAAAATTTTAAAAATAAAATGGAGATAAGAGATCTTTACCCATAGAAAGAAAGAAAGAAAAAAAAAAGAAAATAGGATTGATTACAGGAAAACCTTTAAGAAATTTATAGTGTTAAAATAACATGTTAAAAAGAATTAAATTCGTTCAGAAACCTTTGCACGCGAGTCCGACTCGCACTTGGCCAGTTTTTAAGTAACGTTCGCATTCGCGTGTCAATTGCAATCTGTCAAAAATGTACGAAAATTGAGGTTTCTTTGATAGATTGCTGATGTCAACGGTGCTTAAAAATTTGTAGATTTGACCCCCTTGGTCACATAACAATTGTATTTGGAAAACAGTTATCCTCAACCGTTTTTGCATATTCGTATACGTTTATTTCGGGTGGCAATACACGGTTAGCTAATAGTCATTGTCATTATTCAGAAATTGCCCCTCTGAGTTAAAATTGCGATAGTGATGGTGTATGAACAATACTGTAGGTTGATTAAGTTTCGAAAAGTTAAGAAACACAATATTAATAAACTTATAGTGATTATTCAAGGAGATGTTCCAAAATGTATGGCTAGGTCCTTGTACACTATACTTAAAAATAGAGAAATACATTTAAAACGGTTCTCAACTGTCCAATATTTTTAATATGGCTTTGATTGCTGGTAAAACACAAGAAATTTCACTTGAAATTATCATGGCGGTAAGCTGTCATTTTGATTGATTAATGACGTTTGACATTTATTTCTGACTTGTTTATTTACCGGCAACGAGACAAACGTGGTGACAGTTATCTTTCTATGATCTATGGTTTACTGTCATTGTTTTTAAGCACACAGAATAAGTAAATCAGTGCGACGCCATGTTGAAAATCGAGAAAAATAATTTATAAACATCAATTAACTACCACAACAGTAAACATTTGAATGAATTAACTGTATTTTTCCCGAATTATACGGATTTTTCTCTTTTTTATGAGGAGACCTGACCCATTTTGAAACAACTTTCATCGTTATCAACATGCTTTCGATAGCTCAGTTGGTAGTGCGGTGGACTGTAGATGTGAACTGATATTCATAGGTCGCTGGTTCAAATCCGGCTCGAAGGAATTATTTTTTGCAGGTATATATAAAACTGGCTAAAATGTGGAAGTCAAGTAAGCAACCTAAAAATTATTCAGGAAAACCTTTCAATTTTCTAAGCAATTACTTAGCGGAGGTCGCTCACAAATCACAATGGGCCTCGTCGGAAGACTTAAGGATTAAAGTACCAAAGGACAGTGGAAAGGAGTTTCCTTGCGAGATCGAAATAGAAATGAAGATATCCGTGGGAGAATCAGGGTTACCGACAAAGCCCGAAGAATGGCTAAAAATAAGTGGCAGAGTACCGGGCAAATTGCTCGCAGAACAGTTGAATTCCTTACCGACAGTATCAGGTTTGCTGGCTTGAATGTGCATGTAGCCAAATTCTTCCATCAGGAGGGCGTATTTCTTCTTCAAAGGATACATCCTGTCTGCAAGATGCGGCTCCACGATCAGAGGGGGGTACAGAGAACCGATGAACTCCAGCACTGTGGCAGTCGTACTTATGGTTACAGGCATGTTCGTGTGGAAGCCGAGAACCTCCTGAAACAAAATGTGCTTTAACATTTAATATTTGACTTAAATACAATACGATGATTCATGAAATCTCGCCTTTGTTCGTAGGAGAGAATTTCAAAAGCTTTATGGAAAATTATAAGATATACTTAAACAAACTAATGTTTAACTTTATTTGGATGTAACACAATAACAATACATTTTTATGGGTACATATTTTACACAAACAAAAAATTAAATGTACGAAGACCTAAGATAAAACAAGCGGCAGAAATATAATAACCTCGTTGGTACTTATATTTTCAGACGTTTGGGATTGAAACTGTCGGGTTGTGGGGTACGAGTGCATAACTTGTTTAAAGATCTGTCAAGACGCTTAGTTGACACTTCGCGTGACTCAAGGGCTGGCTTTTACCTCGCACAAAGGATAAGCATTGTCAGTGCACATTACCAGTGGCTAGCCTAGCGATGTGGACAAATTTCTCGACGACATATTTTAGATTTATTTTTAGTTTTGGTTAGTTAGTATCATAAAATATTTTAGTAATGTTAAAACCTTTCAAAAATTCAACGATGTGTTTAGAAGTGAATTACAGTTTTTTTTTACTGTATATTTATTACCTATTAGTTTTTTTACATAAATCAATATCTGAATAAAAGCTTCTTACAAGATAAAACATATGACGGTTTAATAATTTCCTACGAATCCGTTTTTATTGCAGTAACAATGCTAAATTGAGACTTTACAGCATTGGTTCGAGTAACTCAGATACCGCCACTCATTCTTTGAAACGTTTTTAAACCAACGTCAGACAGCATCAGTCTGTCTGACAAATCGCTGAAATGGACCTTTTTGTGACAATCTAAGAAGTTGGATTCGACAGCAGGATACAACATTGCTTTACTAGTAAGTATGAAAGAGACATATAAATAAATCTCTTTCGCACTTACTGGTAAAGCAATCTTCTATCCCTCTCTACTCAGCTGTCAAATCTGACTACCTAGATTGTCACGAAAATGTAGCTGTGAAACCATTGATATATAAAAAACCTAAGATACACACTCATCATCTCAAAAACGTCCGCAAAAAACAAGCGCAATATGTATAATTGTGCGCAAGTTTCAAACAGTCTCGCATCGCTCGCCATACTGCACTGCTTTGTAAAAACAACTTTAAGCGATCCGTGTAAGGTTGAATTTGCAAAAAAAATTGTTTATAGTATAACTACACGCAACTCACACATGACACTTGATACATGTCAGTTTTTGACGACAGTTTCGAGTGTTGCATTTGTTCGAGACTGTGCATCTTGGGTTTTTTATATATCAATGTGTGGAACACTTAGATTTGACATACATTTTTTATATTATTTCAATGTACCGTGTATGTTTCATGTATGTGCTAAACAATTTTGTTCTTTATTTCTCAGTTTCATTCGCTATCTAAAACAACCAACAAAGTATTTTACCTTGGGGAAGAAAGTAGTCATGGTGCTACCGATAAAACTGCCCCAATCGCCACCCTGGACGTAGAACTTCTTGTACCCGAGCCTGTGCATCAGATTCCTCATAACCACACCGATTTGTGAAGCTCCAAGGCCGGGACGAACTGCAGCCTGCGGAAAAAAAATGAGTTTAGAATTCGGTCTTATGCGCTGTTTACGTTTTGGGTTCCGTTCCCTGAAGGGTAATCAACGGAACTTTATTACTAAGCCTAAGCTGTCCGTCCGCCCGTTCATCTGTCCGTCCGTCTGTCCGTTAGCGGGCTGCATCTTAAGGACCGTAATAGGTAGACAGTTGAAATTTTCATAGAGAGTGTATTACTATTGCCGCTATAACAAGAAATAATAAAAATTTAGTTAATGAGCTTTGTCTTTGCCGTTTTTAATCTTTTCACCTCTTCTTATCTCCTTCCTCTTTTCAACAGTGCCTTCTTGTTTTTTCTTAATAATGTTGGGTTTAAATTATTCTTTTGCTATACTTTAGGTGTATGAACGAAAGTAATATCGACTTGTAATTCACATGATGTAGGGCAAATACCTTTTATTTTACTGATGGAAAAGTGCATTTATTAGCAGGATTACTATTCACATTACTGTAAAATTTTATGTTCATTCATTTTTTAGCTGATTGCAGTTTCGATTAAATGATGAATGTGTGAAGTTCAAAGTTTCTTCTAACATATTGTGTTATTTTCTTTGAAACATTGCCTTTTATTTCCTACATCCTACTAATAAATATTAAATAAATATTGAGTCGCGGCAAAAATACTCTTGAGCAATTACATAATTCCTAAATTATCTAATAATACTTTGTAAATACTGTGTTACTTTATCTTAAAAGTGGACTTTGACATTTAATATTTTGCTCACGCAAAATGACTACTAAAAAAAAATAAGTAGACATCAACATCAATCTTGAGATTATGGTTTTGTCGAGTCATCGTGAGGAATCAGTATTGTCTTGATTACAAACAAACGTGTTTGTACTTGTTTTTGGTGAGATTTAAAACCTGATACTAGGGATATCTACTAATCTATGAGCCTACAACGACAATACTAAGATGTTAAGTGTACCTAAAAGAAGGCACTTTTCTAATTAATGTTAATTGCGCAATGAATCGTAAAAAAAGATTCCAAAAAGCTGAATGTTTTTTCACAAATTTTAAATATTCAGGATTTTTGAACTCTGACTGTTTTCATATTTTTGTCAAACCTCAAAAATTTAATGTGTGGTCCCTTACATTAAAAAGTCTTTTTGAAAGGATTTGTCTCGAAAATATGATAACTGGTAAGTATAGTATTTGAACAGGAAAAAGTGAATTGTGAGGAGTAGCACCTTTGCTCTGCAGTGGATCTGCTAAAAATCTACTAATGACACTTACCATTCATTTTGTTTTTATAAAAATATTAGGATCAGTTCTACTCGTTGATCGGGGAGTATGCTTCGGAATCGTAAGTCAGACGTACGGTGATGGTCACCGGTACATCGTGGACATCCCACCCTTACGCACAAATGTTTTGGGTATATTTTTATTGTGCGTACAGCACTCCCTGACGGAGTCTGTGTTTTGTGATGGCTAAAACTTGGTCAGTCAGTCATTAGGCTATTTCAAGGCAAGCGTGCTCCATCGACCACATCGTCGCTTTTTATCAGGTGACATTGTGGTCAAACACAAGCCTGTCAATATTAAAAAAGGGTTTCGAAAATCACTTACATCGGAGAACCCATAGCCCGGTAGACTGGGCACGATCACCTCAATGGCGAAGTCCCTGTCCTTGCTGACGGCAGTGATCAGGGGGATGGCCTCGTAGAACTCCCTGACGGAGCCAGGCCATCCATGGAGCAGGAGGAGCGGCACGACCTCTACTCCTGAGGGCACCTGAGGAAGAGAAGATAAGGTTTTATTCGTATTATAGCTTCTGCAAGCAGTGGTGGGTGTTCAGCGTGAAGCTCGAAATTTATTACAAGGATTTTATGTTCTATTCGGTCCATATTCCAGGATATGGTCTACTCGTGTGTTTTAACTAAATCCGTACAGCTGTTGAGGCGTTGATGACTTGATTGACATCCAGACATTCATATTAACAGTACTTGTTTATTTGAACGAGTTAGTTCTCCTGAGGCTTTAGAGAAGTGACATTCAGGCAGCGGTAACGTTGCAAAGGCGATTGTCAAAATTTCAAAAATTTATGGGATTGACAAACGCTGTCAAAATGTCACGTGACCAATGTCTTACATTTTGGAATTTCGACAGTCACAGTCGCTAATAGAATTGCAAATTGTCTAAGGCCCCAGGGAAACAAATATTTTATTCTCATATTAAAGACACTGTACAATGTAACTACAGAAGTTCATGGATAGTTGACATTCAGTGCCACATTATGCCGAAGCATCAACACACGAAACAACTGCTGTTCTCTGGTGTCATGCTGGTTGTAGCTCATGTGCATATTTTTTCGATTTCATTACTGAGTATTGTAGACTGAAAGGGATGTTATTTTATCAAATTATCGGAATCCGAAGCCAACGTCAAACTCCTAAGGTAACCAAAGAACTAAAACATTTAAGGAAAAAAATCTACGTACCTTTGGTGTAACTCTAATGAAGTGTATATCCAAACCCTGCACATTGGTCTTGAACTGCGGGAACTGGTTGAGGAAGGTCTCCCTCTCCTTAAACTGGTAGTCGTTGGCCCAGTACTTCACCCAGCCATCGATCTGAGCGCTGTTGAACCCGTACTCGAAGCCCACACCTTCTAGCGCGGGGGTGAACGGACGGGATCTTTTGAGGCGGTCTTTGAGGTCTTTAATGGTCTGAAAGATTGTAGGTTTAAAGGTTTATGGTTAGTTTGTCGAAGACTGGGTGAGAAATGACCATTCTTCTTTCAATTTAGACTCCATAGCGTTGAGTTCATTTTACTACAACTATCATATTATTATGTTGAGCCATAGCAATGCAAAGGTTTCCTTCTCCCTTGTCTTAAAAGATCTGTCTTCTGCTGATGCTGTCCAGCTTTAACATAGGATATGTAGCACATTGTTAGATTGTTAATATATTTTACTCCCTATTTTTATTAATTTAATTACGATTCAAATAAAATTAACTAAAATTTCAAACTTTTCTTTTGATTATCCAGCTTCATCATCATATCAGCCGAAAGACGTCCACTGCTGGACATAGGCCTCCTCCAAGTGTCGCCATAACAACCGGTCCTGTGCGTCTTGCAGCCATCGGCTACCCGTGATCCTCACCAAGTCATCGGTCCACCTTGTGGGAGGCCTTCCAACGTTGCGTCTTTCGGTACACGGTCGCCACCACAGTGGTTTATCCAGCTTAGCTATTACAATTTACTCAGACTATTTTATCAACGAACTACTCTGAAGAACTCGTTTTGATATCCAAACTTTTCAGAATCCAACTGTCATAATAATTTCAAACAACATCATTGACACTTACAGGTTCAGAAAAACTAATTTTGAACGGTTTAACACTGGTGTCCTGCTTCGCTTTCAAGCTCTCTGGTCCCCACCATTCATTGTAATCAATATCCGGCAGTGGAGGTGGTCCTTTGAGGAAGAGGAAGTACACTGGCAGTATGATGATGGCCACTATGGGCGCGATGAATAGGAGACGCGCCATCTGCAAGAAGGAAGATACTAGGTGAATGGGTTTCATACTAATAAGTGGAGTGCCTGGTGCATTATCCTCACATATAGAAGCAATCAAAGATAATGTTGACAGGATTTTGTAGTACATCACATGGTTTAAAAGAGTGTCCGTGGAGTTTCTTGCACGTTCTTCTCCATAGAGATCTACGCTTTGGAACGTGCAAATAGCTTCATCTTTTTGGACCGACCGACCCTGACAATTCGTAAGTGCCTGTAAATGGTTTATTTGAAATATACGATTTGAATTTGAGTTATCAACGTGAAAACCTTGGACTTGGTTTACAGTGAACGAAATTGAAAAATAAAAAATGGAATGGTTGGCTAATAATTTATAAAAAGACCTACCTATTAGAAATTAATGCTTTTGATTAAAAAAAATACTGGCCATGTGCGAGTCGGATTCGCGTGCAAAGGGTTATTTTAGCACTATAGGTTTTACTGTAATTTGTTGGTAAAGAAATATTATCTACATTTTTTCAAAATTTTGGGCTCAGTATTTTCGGAGTATACGTCTGATATGATGATGACAGGTAAATGAATATTTTAGTTAGAACATTGTCTATTCCCTCATCAATAAATTTGTTTCATTACGTATTGACTTATGACTTGAAGGCCATAGTAAGGCCGACCAGACGGCGCGGCGTTTTAGAAATAGTTCCAAATAATTTTTAGTGTACAATTTGTAGTCACAAAAACAAAGTATCCTGCTTCGAAACATCAACAAAAACTCAGACATTCTAAAAAGACGTATCTATGTATATAAAACGAAGTAACCGATTTCCGACATTAAGAAAATAACTTAAGATTGGAAATCAGTTAGTTCGTTTTATGTATACGTCCATTTTTCTTATGACGGCAGTATTGGACAAAAAATGTTTGTGGACTGCAAAGGCCAGCAGACGGTTTCAAATATTAATTGGGTAATATGTTACCCACGTCATACTAAGTAGGTATTGTCTTACAGTCTAGTGATTTCTAGGGAGCGATCATTGTGTGAGCCAGCCATCCTAACCTTGACCGCGAATAGCGCAGTTTGGCCTTGCAATTATGCCGATTTTTGCGGCATATATCAGCCAGTGTATCAAAACGCTTGCTTAAATATTATGTGTATGGATTTGATAAGCTACTTTTGACGATCAATTTTGACTCTTTCGAACGTAAACAAGGATATTTTAAAATGTATTCAATCTACTGATGTAGACAGTTTTATTCACAGTCAGAATGACAACTGAGTTGGATATAAAAGCAAATTGGTAACAGGCAAAACATTACCAATATTTACATGCAGTCTTACAAACTTACAATAACTATTAATTCATTCCTTGAGACGTGATACTTTTCAAAATATACATGCAGAAGGACCAGAAAACGTTAAAATGATTTTTTTAAAGGACAATTTTTTTGTATTGATATACCATGACTTTTTGGCATTCAAACAATCGTTATCTCCAATTGGATGTCACTTGTTTTAAGCACAATAATATTTGTTTATTTTTAAATGCACTAAACATGTTAGGATTGGATAGTAATTCGAGTTAAAAATACTGCCAATACTCACATTGATATAACGTTAACAAACACAGAATTAATCACAAACAAATGAACACAAAATAAAATACAATTCCTTGACGACACGGCCGCTAGCGGAGACGGCGTATCTGCGACTGCAGATCTAAGCCGGCTGGCTGTGACTTATCAATACATAACTTATCATAATTAAGGATAAGCTAACCAAACCATCCTTATCCCATGTTACTGGGGGTCGGAGCAACACATTATTTTCTTCTATTTTGTCCTGTCAGTCATCACGCTATCACTAACTCCCTTTTCTTTCATATTGCTCCTCACATAATCCATCCATCATTTCTTTGGCCTTCCTTTCCCTCTCCACCTATCCAAATCTATATTCATAACTCTTTTGGTTACATGCGTTTCGTTGCCCTTGTTTTCCTTAACAATGTTTTGGTCAGCTGCAAGTCTAGCTATATGCAACTGAGTACCAATATTTAACCATCTCAAATCATGTAATCAGTGGACATCGTCGACGTCCACTGCTGGACATAGGTCTCCCCCAAGTGTCGCCACAACAACCGGACCTGTGCATCTTGCATCCATCGGTACCAGTTAGCAACGATACATGGCGTTTAACCTCACCTAGTACCTCAAAACGTACCTAACCAACGGAACCCTATTACTAAGCCTCCGCTGCCCGGCCGTCCATCCGTCCGTCGGACTGTCCGTCTGTCTGTCAGCGGGCTGTATCAAAAGAACCGTAATAGGTAGATGATTCAAATTTTCATGTGTATTTCTATTGCCGCTATAACAACAAAATATAATATCCCGTTTTTCCTGTACCCATAGGAATTTCAGGATATCGTCTAGTGCTCCTCTATGAAGTATAGGGAATCTACATGCCAAATTTCAGCTTTCTACGACCAATAGTTTTGACTGTGCGTTGCCTGTCAGTCACTCACTCAGTCACTCAGTAACGGATTCGTTTTTTGTATTAGGATATTGATAATAAATTTAAAAAAATGTTAAGCATTTTGGGCTTAAGAATAATGATATATCATGAAATACATAGATTACTGTAAGAGACTGGGAACAATATTACTGTAAGAGACTGGGAATCCCGTCCAAAGTTCGTTTATTGCACTATGGACTATGGACCTCATATTATCCTTATCATTGGATGGGTACATACAAATCTAAACTGACTAAGCTTAATGCTATCACCGAAATCAGTCCTCAATTAGTTATTTAATAATATTGTGCAAGTTTCAAATGAAAACATCCTAGTGTCACCATGACTACAAATATGATTATCATAACTGGTCACCGTGACTGGCAGTTTTGGTATCTTTCTACATCTAGGTAATAAATATTATTAAACATTCCTGATTTGATCGTTATTTTAGTAGAACCGTAGAACATACATGCAGATACTTTGATCTTACCCTGCGTGAAGTGATCACAAAGTTAGCTGTCAATCCATGTAATCAAAATGGAATGGCAGCTCACTTCGTGATCACTTCACCCAAGCCTTCACTTCGACATGTTTACAGAATCGACCGGCTGTTAACATATTCGATTTGAGTTTCTCGTTCGAAATAGAAAAGAAAGAAAAGAAAGAAAAATTGTTTATTCCGCCCAAACAGACGCACATTAATAGTAGGTACACAAATAATAAAAACAGCTATAAAACAAAATAAGAGAAAAACATTCTTCCGTAAAAACCACTGCCAGCCAAAAAAATTAAAAAAAAAAAAAAAAAAAATATGAGTCAACTTAATTCATCATCATCAAGTTGTTCACCAGTTTTGTTGATTTTACTCCGAAACGTTTAGCAAATTAGGTCCTAAGAATAATTTGAAATAAGTGCACGATTGCAAAAGCTGTAAAACCAGTAGACAGAACTTTCCGGGACATACACACATCAAAAAAAGTTTGTGATCACTAGCATAAGCAGATTTTTTTTTAAATGTAACTTTATCAAGAAAAAAATCTTTTTTATGTGTTTTCTTTAAAGAGAAAAACCCAGTTTCAAATTAAAAAAATAAATTATAGAAGAATAAAAAATAGTATTCTTTATTAACAAAAATTGAGTAATTAATCAGAATGTAATTGTAACAGGAATTTGATAGAAAGAAAAAGACCGTTTACCCAAAGTTACACAACAATTTATTATTAAAAAGATGTCTCCGATCTTGACAAGCCTATTCCGCCTTTCGTTTGAGACTGGAAAAGTGCCGAAAGCTTGGAAGCAAGCTAACGTGCAGCCTGTGCCCATAAAGGGTAGTGTAGTCGAGCTGACCCGTTGAATTATAGACCCATCTCGGTAACGCCCATACTCTGTAAGAGTATGAAACGCGTGCTGAATCATCAGCTCCTGGCATACCTAGAAGCGAATGATATCCTTAGTGACCGACAATACGGGTTCCGCCGAAAACGGTCTATTGGGGATCTTCTAGTGTATGACATTCACATCTGGAGTGAGGCCATAGAGAAGCACGGGGAGGCACTAGCAGTCTCCCTTGACATCTCGAAGGCTTTCGATAGGGTCTGGCACGATAGCCTTATTAGTAACCTTTTTTCCGACCTCTTTAATAATAATCTTCATATATCAGCCAATTTACACAAAACCTATATACTATTTAACAAATTACATACTAAAACCTTCCTCGAAAATCAATCTATCTATTAAAAAACCCGCATCAAAATCCGTTGCGTAGTTTTAAAGATCTAAGCATACATATGGACAGACAGACAGCGGGAAGCGACTTTCTTTTATACTATGTCGTGATTCCTACAAACAAGTCGCAATATATTTTTGTAATTTCCTTCATTTTGATACCCTACTCGATAGGTTTGATTAAAAAAAAATGACGACTTACAAATTAGCGCTCAAAATCCGCCATTTTGCTTTTTTTTAAATACCTATCTAAGGACACTAAGGTTCTTAAAATGTACCTAACGAGACTAATAGTCAAAATCCATTCAGCCGTTTGGAAGTTACGAGGTAATAAAGAAATTTACAAAGAAGCAAACAAACATACATACAAGATACGCACAAAAACATAACCTTCCGTGGCAGTCGGGTATAAATCACTGAAATAGTTAATCGTTCCTTACTATGAACGTAAGTTTGTTTCGTCAAAATATTCAAATTTACTCCCTATCTATACTACATTACATTAAATGAGTACATTAGAGGTAGTTTAAAAGTGGCGCCTGTGACGGAAAAGTTAAAAGGGAATCGCTTGTCTTGGTATGGTCATGTGAAGAGGAGGGATGAAACGCATGTAACTAGAAGAGTTATGAACATGAATGTGGATGGATGGAGAGGGAGAGGAAGGCCAAAAAAAAAGATGGATGGATTGTGTAAGGAGCGGTATGAAAGAAAAGGGACTTAGTGATAGAGTGACAACTGATAGAACAGAATGGAAGAAAAAAACATGTTGCGCCGACCCCATGTAACATGGGATGAGGGCAGGGAGATGATGATGACTCCCTATCTATATTAATTTTATTAATCGAATTTCTTCTGTTCATCTCATTTATAATTTCTCGTTTTGGGTGTTTAAAAATGTGTATTTTTTTGTGCTACTCAAAAACAGATCTTCAGAAATGTGTCCTTATAAATAACATGTCAAATTTCAGCTTTATACGACAGTTTCGGTTGTGCGTTGTCTGTCAGCCACTCACTCAGTCAATAATGGAAGAATTTTATATATTAGGATAATTTCTTTTAATATAGGAACTGGGTATTGATTCCAAGAAATTTCTTAAAACCACACTTAATGAAATAAATATAAATGATAAGTCAGAAGGGAAAGCAAAAAAAAAACACCAGCTTTAAAACCATAAAAAGAACTTTAATAACCCTCAACCAAATCACAGTTCAGTCTTCTTGTTCGTCTGATTCCATTCTTTGAATCCCTTGACTGCCTTGAACACATCTGCGGCAAAGACCTGAGGCAGCTCGAAGGCTAGGAAATGCCCTCCATCATCCAAGACTGTGGTACCTAACAAGTTGAGGTATTTCCTTTTCAAGAGGCTGGGAGGTTGGTACATGAGCTCGTTCTTCGCTTGAAGAGCCCAGGTTGGGACTGGAGTTGTGATCCTGTGAAAGTTGTACGTCAGTTAGAATTGAAAATGAAGTTTTTATTCAACTGTGAAGAAAGAAAGAAAAATAATTTACTTTGCGCCAAGCAAAAACAAAATTACGAAGGTTATGCAAGTTGGGGAGATATCGCTGGTTGTCTGCGACACCCAGCGTAGACAGAATGACGTCGATCGGAGCAGCATAAAAAGTAAGTAAAACGAAATAAATAAACAAAAAATAAATATACAGGTATGGGTGAAATTTGGATGAGATGTAGAGACACGATACTACACCGAAACTACCTAGAAAAAGTTCCATTCCATTATCGAATGCGATTGTCAAAATGCCGAAAAACAAGGTATAGATCACATGACTTTTCGACAGCGTTTGACAATACTATACATTGTTGACGATTTGACAATCGTCTTCGCCACGATACCACGGACGGAATTTCACTGGTCTATAGTCTCTAGTCTGGTCTATAGTATTGAATTTTGGTTTTGGTTGTATATAAAAATACCTGAGTATTGGATCTTAGAACAGAATCACACGATTTGTAACGAAACATTCGACTTTTATGCCAAACTTCCGGTAACAAGACAACCACTTTTCTACACACGAAATAGCAATGGGTTTATGTCATTCAAACATACTCACTGGTCCAACTTATATTCCCTTGTTTTATCTGAAAAGTTTTCCGCATAGAACCTCATGGAAGTGGTTATAGAGTTAGTAGACCAGTAGATCATTAAGTTGTCAATAAGTTGGTCTTTCGAGAAATTGAGGGCCAGTCCACCATCAGGCTTGGCTTTGTTGTCCTTTTTCGTCCAGATCGAGAACTTCTCCAGAATGTAAGCTAAGAGACCAGCTGGAGAATCTGTCAGAGAGACACCTGAGAACAACAATGATATGTTTTTTAGAAGGTGAAAAGGGAAAATTGTTTGCTGACCATGTAAGATTACAAAAAACTGCATTTTTTTAGTTGATAAAACTTTAGGAAAAAGGTGACGATAAAATAGACATTAAAAAATTTAAACCAAAGGATAATCGAGGACCAATATAATAATATTAATCTCACCAACAGTGTCAGGTTTAGTAGCCTGAATGTGCATGTAGCCGAATTCTTCCATCACGTAAGCAAAGAAAGTTGACAGTGGGTACATCCTGCTTGCAAGATGATCCTCAACTATGAGGGATGGGAAAAAAGCACCGATAAACCACCGTATCATTGAGGAGGAGTGCTGCGGATGAAAACCAAAATTAGGACCAGATTCTTTTGACGTTGTCATTGGCAATAGAATAGGATAAGCCAGTACCAAGTTTGGATTATTGGTTACTTTTGCAGACAAAAGACTTGAAATTAATTCTCACCTGAGACATAAGCATGTTGGAGTGATGTCCGAGGATATCTTCAGGGAAGAGGGTGGACATGGCGGCGACAATAACTGCGCCCCAGTCACCTCCCTGGACGTAGAACTTCTTGTGTCCCAGACGGTTCATCAGGTTTCTGAAGATGACAGCCGTTTGGGGCAAACCCAGACCGGGTCTGACTGCGGCCTGAGAAAGATGAACGGAAAGAACTTGAATATTGTATGTGTTATGAATTCTCCTAGGTATTTTATTCCAACGAAAATTGTCATTCAATCTTTTTTTTTTATATACGAGACCACTCGCAGTTCAACCTGCTTAGGTTGGATACTGCTCTATCGGACTTGCCTGTGTGGACCTCAAACAAATTTAAGGCCTCCAGCCAGGGTGGCATTCAGTCGGCGCAAGTGTTCTCAATATTAATTTCTTTGTTAATCTTCAACTTACATCAGAGAATCCATACCCAGGAATACTGGGGATAATCAGCTCAAAGACGAAGTTGTATCCTGGCGTCTGTTTGGTGAGCAGAGGGATCGCTTCGTAGAACTCTCTCACAGAGCCTGGCCAGCCGTGTATCATGAGGAGAGGAACTGTCTGCACATCTTTGGGAACCTGGGGATGAATATCGGTCACATAATTAAGGTCTACAGGAGATAATCTGGAGGCCTGGTTTGATAGTTTTGCTTGTGACCAAAGAATTGATAAGAACCCGCCTAAGCTTACCTGCGGCGTAATTTGAATAAAATGAATATCCAGTCCTTGGATATTGGTCTTGAAGTGAGGAAACTTGTTGAGGAAGGCCTCCCGTTCACTGAAATTGTACTTATCAGCCCAGTAGTTCAGCCAATCGTCTAGCTGAGCTGTGTTGAATCCGTACTCAAAGGAGACACCTTCGAGAGGTGGTGTGAACTGGCGGTGGTTCTTCAGACGGAATTTGAGGTCTTTAATCATCTGTAACAAAGCTTAGATATTAAACTAACTTATCTATTAATATATATATGAAGACTTAAACAACTACACTAAATATCAAGAAATTATGTACAAACGCGTATAAAAACAAAATTAATCATTGGGCATCAAAAAAATAATCCACATCGCTGTCAATGGCAAAAGTGCCCAGAACACTGGCAGCATTGCCGCGTTGAATGGCAATGCTGATTCTTTGGCCGAAGAATAGTCCAGCCCTCTGGTCACGTGAACAGTCGACAAGTTCTTACTTTAATTGATAATGCGACATTATGTTCGGTGGCTTACTCAACTTGAATGTATCAACGGATCGACATGTAGTTAGAATGGACGACGAGAGTCAGAAAAAAATACTATTACAGTCGGACAGACCATGGGAGCAAACGAAATTAAAACATGTATAAATAGCTTTTCATTAAAGTTTTTTTTTACGATACGAACTGATAATAACAAACAGGGAGTCACGATTAGTTTTAAAGACGAGATATGTATAATATCTCTAAAAGATAAGATGACAGAGAGTACAAAGTAAAATAAAGTCATTTCAAGGCCACTCCATATACCCCTAGTATTTTCATGCATCTGGACGGCTTGTTACTCAGGTATGTGGATTTAAGAATACTGAGAAAAAGGTATACTGGCAACTGTCAGGCAGCTATGACTAATGGCAGTACCTATTGTATTTGTTTTTAAACCTGTCTTGTGAGGAGTTCATAATTCTGCGAGCTCTAAGAGGTCAATTCGTCGACATGACTCGTCACATCATACTCTAGTTCCTTAGGTTTAAAATGTTGTTTCACGTACACTAAATTTCCATTACATCAAACCCATCACAAATAAGAAAAATGCAATATTGGAAGGATGAGAACTTTTGTCAATTTATACTATGTGTAACAGAAAGAACGCTAAACTTGAGAAGGGGAAAAATACCCACAATGAGCCATTTTCAGGAGGGCTACTCTCTAAGCCCGAAGTCCGTAGTTTCGAGCTTAGTTGTGGGCGTATTCTACTCCGTATCACCTACGGACTTACGACTGATCCCGAACCCGAGCTAAGAATGACAACACGATTTGACAGTAACTGACCAATCCTGTTGTCAGTAATTCTTAGTGGTTAGGTGATACGGAGTAGTATACGCTCGCAACTAAGCCCGAAACTACGGACTTCGAGCTTAGAGAGTAGCCCCCCGGGTATTGCGTTTATTCTGTCTCATTTAATGTAAGTACTAGCTTTTACCCGCGCCTTCGTACGCGAATATCCAGTTTATTTCCGTTCCTGTTGGCATTTTGGTAAATACTCTCTTAGTGCTCCCCTACACCCTCCAAGGAACTTCTTGCCAAATTTCAGCTTTCTACGACCAGAAGTTACGACCAGTCACTCAGAAACGGAAGAATTTTATATTTAGAATTTTGTTGGGACGTAAATCAAAATAATTTGATTCTCTTACCGCCTCATCGAACTTGACTTTGAATGGCTTGATGGTGCTGTCAGTCTTTCCTTTAAGCTGCTTCGGACCCCACCACTCCTCATGGTTGAGCTTGGGTATGGTTTGTTCACTGGAGCTTTTGAAGTAGAAATATACTGCTACGCCTAAAGCGGCCACTAGCACTACTTTCAGAAGGAAACCTAACATGTTCTGCAAAAAAAATATGAGGTATTTTCACTAAGACATTTAGGCCTTTTTTATTTGGCACATGCCCGCCACACATTCTCAACTACTACAACTCCTGAAAGCCGGAATCAACAGTGGCGGCCACCAGAAAACCGCCGAATCAATAGCTCAACGAGTCCCGGAGAAACGATTCAACTGTCTTATATCCCGCAACGATATTAATCAGAAAAGTACAACGGAGGAGTAGGAAAAATATATTTTCCACTTCACGTTTAGGCCTGCTGCACAATCTATTCCAGGTTGAGCAAGCTGGCATTAGGTAATTTAATTTAGAGTTACACTTTGGTGACACGAAGTTAATTAAACAATAAAATATTCCATCCGTAATGACCCTAAAACTAACTCGAAATTTAAAAATACTCTGTACGTAATATATTGGTGTTCATCTGAATTCGGTTTGATTGGAAGTCAACACCAATAATAGTTAATGATCTATTTCTTATGATCTATTCTACTTTTGATGATCTATTTTGACTCTTTCAGAACGTAAACAAGGATATTTTAAAATGTATTCAGTCTATTGAAGTAGACAGTCTTATTCACAGTCAGAATGACAACTGAGTTGGATACAAAAGCAAACATGCATTTTTTCATGCAGTCTTACAAACGAACAATAACTATTAGTTCTTTCCTTGAGACGTGATACTTTTCAAAATATAAATGCAGAAGGACCAGAAAACGTTAAAATGATTTTTTTAAAGTAACATTTTTTTGTATTGATATACCATGATTTTTTGGCATTCAAACAATCGTTATCTCCAATTGGATGTCACTTGTTTTAAGCACAATAATATTTGTTTATTTTTAAATTCACTAAACATGTTAAGATTGGATCGTTATTCGAGTAAAAATACTGCCAATACTCACATTGATGTAACGTTAACAAACACAGAATTAATCACAAACAAATTAACATAAAATAAAATAAAATTCCTTGACGACACGGCCGCTGTTGAAGACGGCGTATCTGCGACTGCAGATCTAAGCCAGCCGGCTGTGACTTATCATTAAATAACTTATCATAATTTAGGATAAGTAGCAAACCAAACCATTGGCATATGGCACTTGCAGTCGCGATCTTATCCGTATATCCGATGCATTGCAGAAGGTATTTTTCCTCGAATATGGCGACAAAGCTTTATACGCATTATTCCGAAGAGTGGCGATAAGCCTCCGGATGACCCTGAGTCCTACCGGCCCATAACACTACTTCCATCTTTGGGAAAACTCTTAGAGCGACTAATCGTTCTGCGCTTGCTACCGAATGGACCTAAATTTCTTTTTAATCAATTTGGTTTCACTATTGGTAAATCCACAGTCGACGCGGCTCTCTTTGTCCGTAAAATTGTTAACTTATCGGAACATAAATACGTGGTCTTTCTCGACATATCTGGCGCTTTTAATAATGCATGGTGGCCGATGCCACTACTTAAAATGAAAACCCGTGGTTGCTACAAAAATATCTATAATCTGATTCTGTCGTACTTTCTAAACGGCTCCGCAAAACTCAAACTTGGACATCTTTCCGTTTCTAAGTCTCTAAGCATGTGATGTCCTCAGGGCTCAGTTATCGGTCCATATGTATGGAATTTTGGCTACGATGATTTCCTCGCGCTTCCGCTCCCATGCGGCTGTTCATTAACCGGTTACGCGGACGATGGCTTACTGCTCATTGAGGCAAGCACTCGGGCTGGACTCGAGAACTTGGCTGACACATGTCTACGTTTAATATCACAGTGGGGCGATCGAAACCGTCTGACCTTTGCACCGCATAAAACCTATCAACTTATTTTAAAAGGAAATCTAAAATCCTGACCTAGTATTAAATTTAGTAACGTACCCGTTAAAAGAAAAGAATCCGTGTGCTCCCTCGGTATGCTACTCGAGAGGAACTTTTCATTTATTGATCATATAAAACAGTAGGTGAGAAAGCAAAAAAGAACTTCTACGCCTTGATGAGAATATACAAAGCTACTTGGGGTCTCTCATTTCAAACCTTAAAAACTATTTATGGGGCTACTTACTTGGGTTGTATGCGCTACGGGTCTGGGCTGACAGGGCCACCATAGGGGCGGTACGACGTAAATTGCTGCAAAGCCAGGATTTGGCTTTGATATTTTTATGCAAGGCGTATAGGACGGTTAGTACTGAAGCCTTACCGGTGCTGGCGGGTGTTCTCCCAGTCGATCTAGAGGTGCAGCGGCGTGCTGCAATGTACTACTACGCTAGAAAGATCATGGACCCAGAGTTTTTACCGCAACGCGACCGTGCTAAGATCTGTAGATTACTAAAACCCAAGAATGACATCTGGGAGGAACTTTTATCCAAATGGCAATGTAGGTGGGAAAATTCCATTAAAGGCCGTCACTTCCACCAGTTTTTTCCATCCTTTCGTGAGCGGCGGGATAGGACATGGCTGGAGGTGGATCATTGTGTTGCCCAATTTCTCACCGCCTCGCCTTTATGTCAATGTTCTACAGCCGACCATGAATACGAACAATCCGCGCACCACATCTTATGGGAGTGTATTCTGGCAAACTGAACGCAATATTATGTTAGATAGTATTCAGGTTACATCTGGAGTAGTTTACTACACGGACCTTGTAGAAACCAGAACAAATTTCCGTGCGTTCAAGCGATTTTGCCAAACCTATTACTGGAATCAAAAGTAGCTCACAATTAAGGACCCATTAGTTTTTAATTAATATATAATCCGTGGTGCTTGACAACTGGGCTTAACCCAGTTGTATATGGTGCCTATTGGCCTAGCTCTATTCTGTCTCCTGCTTGAAAAGGAGGGAAGTGGAAATTATATATACATTTATTTTCCTACTCCTCCGCTGTACTTTTCTGATTAAATTCGTTGCAGGATCCAAGACAGTTGAATCGTTTCTCCGGGACTCGTCGGGCTTCATTGCCTCGGCGTTTTTCTGGTGGTCGCCACTGTTGATTCTGGCTCTCAGGAGTTGCAGTGGTTGGGAATGTGTGGCGGGCTTGTCCCAAATTAAAAAAAAAGCCAAACCATCATCATCCTTATCCTGTTACTGGAAGTCCGAGCAACACATTTTTTTTTTCTAGTCTGTCCTGTCAACCATCATGCTATCACTAACTCCCGTTTCTTTCATATCGCTTCTCACACAATCCATTCAACATTTCTTTGGCCTTCCTTTCCCTCTCTATGTATCCACATCTATATTCATAACTCTTTTGGTTACATGCGTTTCATTGCCCAGGTTTTTCCCAACAATATTGGGGTCAGCTACTAGTCTAGCTAGTTATAGATGTGTACCAGTATTTAATCATCTCAAATCACGTAATCCGTGGACAGCGTCGAAAGGTGTCCACTGCTGGACATAGGTCTCCCCCAAGTTTTGCCACAACAACCGGACCAGTGCGTCTCGCATCCATCGGTACCAGTTAGCAACGATACATGGCGTTTAGCCTCACCTAGTATGAAGCATTCGTCATGGGCAAACAGTCAAATTGTTCTGAGAATGTTATCATATGTATACAGGTCGTTTTTTGCAGAAAAATGCAACTTTCTTGAAAATAAAAATTAATATTGCATATGATGTAGCCAAAAGGTACCTAACCAACGGAACCCTATTACTAAGCCTCCGCTGTCCGTCCGTCCATCGGACTGTCCGTCTGCCTGTCAGCGGGCTGTATCTTAAGAACCGTAATAGGTAGATGATTAAAACTTTTCATAGTGTTTAATTCTATCGCTGTTATAACAACAAAATATAATATCCCTTTTCTGCCGTTCCCATAGGAATTTCAGGAAAATCTCTTAGTGTTCCTCTATGGAGTGTAGGAAACCTACATGCCAAATTTCAGCTTTCTACGACGAGTAGTTTCGGCTGTGCGTTGTCTGTCAGTCACTCAGAAACGGAATAATTAATACTTAAGAATAATGACAAGAAATACATAGTTAAATATTACTGTAAGAGACTGGGAATCCCGTCCAAAGTTCATTTAGTGCACTATGGACTATGAACCTCATATTATCCTTATCCTTGATTGGGTAGATACAAATCTAAACTGACTAAGCATAATGCTATCACCAAAAATCAGTGACTAATTAGCAACATTCTAGTGTTACCATGACTAGAAAATATGATTATCTTAACTGGTCACCGTGACTGGCAGATTTGGTATCGTTCTACTCTACTAAATATTATTAAACATTCCTTCCATTTTATCGGTATATTGGTAGAACATACATTCAGATACTTCGATCGAACATGTCGAAGTGAAGGCTTGGATGAAGTGATCACGAAGTGAGCTGTCAATCCAAGTAATCAAGATGGAATGACAGCCTTCACTTCAACAGTTTCCAGAATCGACCGGCTGCATAAAAGATGATTGCAACCATTTATTTTTATTATTATGATTCTGTTTCACTAAATAACCCTTGCCTTCTACCATCGGACATCCAGACGCACTGCAACTTACCATCCCTACCTTGTTGCTATTCCACTGATTCGCACTTCGCATTTAAAAATATAAAAAGCAGTAGTCCGCCGGTGTCGGGAGCAGGGTCCAAGCTACCGGTGGTTAGGGCTCCAGAGAAAGGAACCTCCTCACTGTACGAGCCGTATCGAGGAGTACTGTCTTCTGTATCAGGCCCTTTATCCAACCACGTAACGCCAGCTTCGACAGATGGTCGTCGAAGCTTTTGGCCATCAGGCCATTGGCCGTAACGACTATCGGCACAGTGACAGCTGAGTCCACATTCTACATGTCGACAACCTCGTGTGCTAAGTCGAGATACTTGATTTGTTTCTCTTTCTCAGCTTTCACAAGGTTTTCTTCATACGGAATGGTAACATCAATTATCATTGTGCGGCGCGCTAATCGGTCTATCACCACTATGTGAGGCTTATTGACAACTATAGTGCTATCAGTGATGATAGACCGATCCCAGTTCAACGTAACATGGTCATTTTCGAGAACTGGGTCGGGCACATACTTGTAATATGGTACCTCAGAATCCACAAGAAGGGCAAAGAATTTCAGATTATCCATGTAAAGAAGGTGAGATATGGCCTGACCACCTCTTCTCCGACCGATAACCTAGACCTCCAGCAATGTGCTTAGAGGATTCAGAGCTAAGCAAAACCAAAGCGGACTCAAACTGTCGCCCTGAAATGTTCCCCGTTTAATCCATACAGACTCATCATTCCCCTGAATCGGTCGACATCCTGGATAGCGAAGGACTGTTTTCCATTGCTTCATACATGACTCAACGAAGGTGCGTAGAGTTGTATCTATTTTGCATAACTCCAGCACCTTCTTGAGCCATGTATGTGGCACAGAGTCGTAGGCCTTCTTGTAGTCTATCCAACATGTCGACAGATCCTTGCGGGATCGACGAACCTGTTAGCATCTGGTCATGTCTATGAGGAGAAGCTCCTTAGTATCGCGGGACCCCTTCCTACATTCATTCTGAGAGGCGGACATAAATGAGTTAGTCTCAATGTGCTCATTGATCTTCACTCTCAGGATGGATGTAAGAAGTTTATAGACCGTCGACAAACAAGTAATTGGTCTATAGTTCTTGGGTTCCGCGGGACTACCAGTCTTATGGAGCAGGTGGATAACGCCAGTTGTTAGAAACTGTGGTAGCGACCCAGACTCTAAGGAAGACTGGAATTGAGATGCCAGGAGCGCGTTTGAGCTGCTATACCACTTAAGCCAGAAGTTATGCAGCCCGTCCGGTCCCGGAGATTTCGGTAATGGACGGACTGCTCTGGTTACATCTAGTGGAGTGATGGTAATTTCATACATTTGTGGTATAGCTTCACACACGCGCTAATTAAGTAAGCGACAACGGAAGTATTTAAAAAAATGACTTTATTCCGACAGAGTTACAGCTAAACAGTAATTGATCTTATCTAATAAAATATTGATGTTATATACTAACTTTATTGCTAACGTAGTACATGCATAACTCGATCAGATATGACGCATGTCCTAGATTATTCTGGATGCTGATCAAGCAATGGAATTTTTGGAAATAATATGTCTAATAAATACTTATTGGCTGACAAAGCTAACATTGGTAGATTGGGGTTCCTTAATTCGCTCGACATCGCGCATCCAGCCACCCTCAGCATGACAGACGGGCACCGACCAGATGTTTCGCCAGAATGTACTCGTGGCAACATCATCCGGGCGGCACACATCTATCACACTTTGTTCAGGTCGCTCCTAAACTCTGTATTCCCACCTCTCATCGCTTTGGAACATGCGGTTTTGCGAGTATCGGTCAACCCGCCGCTTATACCGCCGAATACGGTTTGCCCATGCATAAACTTTCTGCTTTAGGAAGTCGATGCGCTCTGTGACACGGGACGGGTAATCTCGAGAACTGATTCCAGTCCCCGAAAACGCCCGCCTCACAAAGCGCATCACACGTGGTCGTGTATTGCCCTCCTTGAAGCAGTATAGTTTGCCGATGAGTGCTCTAGCCTCATCGATACGCCGCTCGATCCTGCACTGCCAGGCTGGTGCGGCAGGTTTTGGTCGTATAGCTTCGTCACAATTTAGGAACTTGACGTTCGCTACACGACGTGCCGCAACAGCCCCGCAAAACAGGATTGAGTGCGTATCAACGAGGCTCTCGCTGCTTTCAAAGATGTTCTGCAGCAGCGAGTCCAAAGCACACACCAGCGCCCGGTTCTTTTTGTGCATGGGTAACCGTGAAAATCGGGGCCTAAGTTCGGTCGAAGTTGATCTATACTCCTGAAGCGCATCCTGCAGTGCGCTCCTCAATTTATAATTGCACTAGCTACTTACCGTGACAACCCTATCGTCTACCTCATCACTAACATTAACGGGCCGCGGTGTGATTGCGCCACTAGTTGGCGCCTGTATCGCGGTCTGAGTCGGGGTCGAGATGACAAGGTTGCTGAGTACCTCTGAGCGCAGCCTATCAAGTGCAGCATCATCCAACCTGTGATTACGTTGGATGACCCGCACCTGATCCGACAATCGTTGAGCCGAGACGTTCACGGTTGGTTCCATGTCCTAAAACAGAGACAGCATCAACAGAGGTTAGTTTCCCCCTTTGTAGACCCGTAGTATGCGTGACGTTTTCATTCATGGACTGTGTCTATCACATGCGCTGCACTCAACCACCGGTAGCGGGGACCCGGCTCGGGGCCGGTTGGCCCCTCGGTCCCAAGCCCCTCGGTGGCCGGCCTCTCCCCTGCCGACGCAAAGGTGTTAGCGACGTCGGCGGAGAGAAATGCTCGTCGCTGGAGCTCGACGCAACTGCAACCGCCGGCGACTCTAGCTCTTGTGATCATCATAATATTTTTATTTCGTTCATTGTCATCGGTATAGAATGGGAAGTGACATGTGTCATCTGTCGGTCACATATATATTTTCTTCTTTCTTCATGTTTAATAAGTTTTTGTTAGTTATTAGTTTCTAATCTGGTCTGTTTTGATTGTGGATGGGTTTAAGTTGCAACTTTGGTATATTAATATGGCTAAAATCTGATTTTCTTTGATATAAAATTAAGAGACGAAATAAAACTTCTTTTGACAGTCAGAGTTGCCAGCTTTTTTTTATTATTATTATGATTATGTATTTTCTTTTATGCTTATATATTAGCCGTCGTCTATTCTACAGTATCCCTTTTCTTGGATGGGAAATCCTCAACTGACTTCTCCCGCTCTGGGCGGAGTGGAAGGGAGTGTTAGACTCTTACTCACTAAAACCCAGCCGTGTTCCTTCAAAATGCCCTTTGCTTTCCATGGCCGCGGTAACTCTATCGAACAATTCCGCAACTCTACTGTAAATAAGTCTTCTTCACAGTACATCTACTGTTTTTAGGGTTCCGAACATTCGTAAAAAACGGAACCCTTATAGGATCACTTGAGTGTATGTCTGTCGGTCTATCTGTCTGTCTATCTGGTTGTCTGTCTGTCTTTCTGTCTGTGTGTCTGTCTGTCTGTCTGTCGGTCCGTCTGTTACAGACAGTTTTCTCCGGATCTATTAGACCGATTCTGTTGAAATTTGGTATACATATGGAATTCTCTGACCCAAACACGGACGCGTTACGTAAATAAATAAATTTTTGGGGGTCAACTTAGAAAAAATAAAATTCTGACTGTATCGTGTGACATATATATATTTTAAAATTATTAGGTTCGAATTTATTCAAGAAAATAGACCAAAACTGACATCCCTTATCTCCGAAACTATTGAGCCTAAAATTTAAAAAAAATGCAGACAATAGTTATATACCTAGAAATTACAGGAAAATCTACAAGAACTCTGTAGTATTAAAATAACATGTCAAAAAGATTAAATTGGTTCGAACCCTTTGCACGCGAGTCCGACTCGCACTTGGCCAGTTTTTTTTAATCACCCGTTACTGTTATAGCTATCCACGTCCATACTAAAAAGTATATGTTTTTGATGATAGCGGGAAAACTTTGTCATTACTGCCGAGCCGGAATAGACGTCCGAGCCTAAGGCAAGGCCGAATGAAAAATGCTCACGTGTATCAAAAGCCGTTTTTAGGGCTCCGTACCCAATGGGTAACCAACGGAACCCTATAACTAAGCCTCCGTTCGTCCGTCCGTCCACCCGTCCCTCTGTCTATCAGTAGGCTTTATCTCAAGAACCGTGATAGGTAGACAGTTGAAATTTTCACAGAGTGCGCTTTCTGTTGCTGCTGTAGCGATAAGTAATAAAAATTTAATTAAATTAAAAATTAAAGGGGGCTCCCATACAAGAAACGGTTATGGTGCGGAACCCTTTTTTATGGATGGAAAATTATTGAAAGACTCCTCCCACTCTGGGCGAAGCAGAAGGGAGTGTCAGACTCTTACTGACTAAAACCCATCCGTGCTCGTCCTAATGTCCTTTGCGTTCCAGGGCCGCGGTGACTCTTTCGAACAAATTCCGCAACCCTGGCAGGCACTGGTCCTAGCTAGCTTCGTCTACTATGCTGACATATCTTTTAGGCGCGCGTGGAACACACGCTGCACAACACGCTGTCGACTTGGGCCTGGTTCTGATCGGACAGCGAGCCACCCACAGAGGTCCGTAGGCCCGCGCCCACAGAGGCCAGAAAACGCCCTGCGACTCCCGACGCCCAAAGCGTCTTCTTCTGTTGCGGCTGCTGGGGCGTGAGGTTTCCCTCTCTCACATGTTCGGCTTCCTCCTTCGCTATTATTACAGCTTCGCAGAAGAAAGTGATCGCTTCCCATGCTTCCTCGCTCCGGACCATAGATTGAACCAGGGCCGGTCGCCAGAGGTCGCCGCCGCCAATCGCCTCGACGAGGACCCAGCGGTACTCCGCCCAAGCAGGGCAGACCTCCACCGTATGTTCCACCGTGTCCTCCGCGCGATACTCACAGTGTTGACACCCAGGCGTGTCCTCCCGCCGAATCCAAAACAGTTATCTCCCGAAACAACCGTGTCCGGTGAGTACCTGCTACCTAGTAGGCGAAGGTAAGGACGCCATGGCGGGCGCCGCTCTAGCCACTCCTCAAAGAGGGGACTTACAGCCGTAATTATGGCGTGCCCAGCGCTGGGTTGCGATAGTCGTGGTCTTCATACCGCCTTGAGATCCTGCCAGAGCTCCGTGCGCAGTGCTGCGATGTGTCGCGGCAGAGGAGTCTCGCTCCGGCGTAGCGCCCTCGCGCTCATTTACGAGTGGCGCGCAGAGGCGCCACTCGTAAATGAGCGCGAGGGCTCTCGCCTCCAGATCCCAATGCGGCATTTCGGTAATGCGGCAATGCGGTATCCCCAGGCCAGCCGGATGGTTATACCCTCTGGGATGCGTTCAAATATCGGGTCGGGTGTCTTTTCAAGGTAGGCGCCCACACTGGCGCCCCATTAAGGACCATGGACCGCACGACCCTCCCGATGGTGCGGAACTCTACGTGTGAGAGTCCGACTCGCACTTAGGCGGTATTTTTTGTGCTGTAAGCATGTCGTTTAGAAAAAAATGATCGTAATCTGCCCTTGTTGTTGTATCTAATTGTTTTAAAATTTAAGTTTCCTTTTATTTGTTACATTGTGTGTATCTGTGTGTGCCAAATAAACTAGTTTTCTTTCTTTTCTTTCTTTCTTTCCTTGCTTTTGAATCACTTTACCGTAGAACTTCAGAAAGATCAGTAAATAGTACTCGTAACAGGCATGCGTGTCTGTATATCCAGCGTAAGGAGTATTTTATCACATTTGTGATTTGCAAGTATCGTAAAAGGAGCATGTGGCGTTCTATAGTTTTGGCTTACGCTTGTATCCTCAATCGACCTTTTTATCTGACCTTAACAGCCTAGTAAAGGGGTAGTACGAAATCCTTTGGCAAGACAGGTGTCACATTTTACTATCCCTATGTATGTTTACGCATTCTGGGGAGTATGGGACGGAATTGCACAATTGAATTCCGCCAAGCCCGTTCCATCATCGGACCACAAGACGCACGGCGATGCGCCACCGGTACATGGTGGACATCCCACCCACACGCACAAAACGATTTGGGAACACATTCATAGTGCGTACAGCCGAGGAGTGGAGTCCCCTGGCGGAGTCTGTGTTTCCTGATAGCTACTATCTGGGAGGCTTTAAGTCCAGAGTGAATAGTTTACTTCTAGTCAAACGTGCTCCACCTTCGACCGCATCATCGCTTACCATCATGTGAGATAGGTCAAACGTATGCCTATCAATAGTAAAAAACAAGATGTAAACTAGAAGTACCGAAAGACCGATTCTGATTATAAATGATATTTATTTTGCAAATAGGTTACAAGTAACTCTTTTAAACGTCAATTTTTTTTTGCCATATTAATCTAGATGAGGCCGGTGTTTCCTAGCTGACTACCCTGAGAAGAACACCGAAACAAACTCAAACGTCAGTCTCTTTTGAAGTCCATACAATCGCCAATAACATATGAAAACCATGTAGGTTAACGTCTGAGGTGGCCTTTTGAGGAAAACACCACGCAGGTTTGAGTGGGCTTGTCCAGACAGTGTAAGTATTTGTCAGTTATCGTGCAGCTCAACTCAAACTTTGAGGAGCTCAGATTGAAATTGAGAACGATAGCTTTTGTGTCAGTATCTCATTTGTAGAAGATAAGTGAGACTAGTACTTACTTCAAAGATGTTTAGTGGTTTGAGAATCTTACACACGGCGTGTGACCATTCTAGGTACTTCCTAAAGTAGTGGTTGGCCTAGAAGGCACTAGATAAAGTGAAATTCTATTGGTTATATCGCGTATGTATAAGATCGATATTAATTAATGCTATCAAAATGACACGTGGTTAGTTAAATATATAATTTCAACATCGGCCAACAATTGCTATCGGCAACGGAATATCATTTTGTCTAGACTTGTGATTGTAGTGTGCAGCTCGCCTAACCTTATATTTGTAACTGCACACACTAATTATTGACATTATTACACGAATCGTTGAACTGAACAGTTCTCTTTTACTTTGCCTACATCACTCTAATACATGGCGACCCTTAGCCAGCAATTAAAATTTTGTAACTTACGTGTAAACGAATATGCCTGAAGTTGAAGAAATCATAAAGATATTTACTGATAGAAGTTTGTGAAGACGGAAAATTGGAAGAAAGAAAGCGAAGAAGAAAACAAAATTACAGAAGAATCAGAACCAGAATCCATAAAGAAGAATTTGTGTGAAGAGGTGAAAACGTTGCTGCCGGGTGCCGGGAGAATGCTCAAGCCTTATGACGAGAGGATATGCAGGGCGCCGGGAGATAAGTTGTACGGGTCCGATGTGGAGCAGCTGGAAGTCAGTTCCAGTCCAATGTTGAGGAGTTCATTCATCCGCGCCACGTGAGACGTCGTGACCTACATATACGTTGTCAGTAAAATACGAATCTACTGCAATGTAAGTTTTGCACTGATAACAATATTTTTTTTTTATTCTACAATATTTCATGTTATTGTAATTAGATCATGTTAAATAATTTTATATTTAGTTTTGGGAAATAAGAATGTCCCAACAATTGCAAGAGTTGCACGCTAAACTAATATATTTAAGAGAGTATTTAGTGAAACTAGGTCCAGAAAGGCGTAGACAAGATTTAGCCTTTAAGACGCTAGTAGAAGCAGAAAAAGAAAATAGTAAGCTGGATTGTATTTTGACTCAGGTGAACCAAGAAGTTAAAGATCGCGAGTTAGGCAAAGAAACATTAATACGTACGTACATTCATTCGTATTGTGTGTTATAGAGTATTTCTACAAATTACTGATATTTAATCGATCCTTTTATGAGCTTTAGTTTTTTTGGTCAAAATACTAAAAACTTCCTTTCTCCAGTCAAGGACCGTAAGGCCTGATGGGACCCAAGTCTTTTAACTATCTTGCGTGCTCGTTGCCTGACGGGTATTTTATTAATCGAGTTGCTTCTATTCATCTCATGTATAATTTCTCGTTATGGTTCTTTAAAAATGTTTACTTTTTTAATTATTGTGCTACACAAAAACAGATCTTCAGAAATGTGTCCATATCATAGAAATATAAAAAAAACAGTTATTATTTCTATGGTCATTTTAAACTAAATGCCAAATATCAGCTAAATACGACCTGTAGTTTCGTTTGTGCGTTGTCAGTCAGTCACTCACTCAGTCAGTAACGGAAGAATTTTATATAATAGGATAATTTCCTTTAATTTAGGAACTGGCTATTGATTACAAGTCACTTCTTAAATTTACACTAAATGAAATACTATATTTAACATGACACAAATGACAATGATGAGTCGGGAAAGTACAAGGAAAAAAATACCAGCTTTAAAACCATAAAAAAAAACTTTAATAACCCTCAATCAAATCACAGTTCAGTCTTCTTGTTTGTCTGATTCCATTCTTTGAATCCCTTGACTGCCTTGAACACATCCGCGGCAAAGACCTGAGGCAGCTCGAAGGCTAGGAAATGCCCTCCATCATCCAAGACTGTGGTACCTAACAAGTTGGGGTATTTCCTGTTCAAGAGGCTGGGAGGTTGGTACATGAGCTCGTTCTTCGCTTGAAGAGCCCAGGTCGGGACTGGAGTAGTGATCCTGTAAAAGTTGTAAGTCTATTAGAATAGGGTATTTTACTGCAAAAATCTAATTAGTTAGATAGATTTCCAAAAAATATTGCACACGTATTAAAAAAAAAAAAAAAAATGACGAAAATACAGTACGTTGAAAACTCGCGTGACGCCACTACGATAGTATAATTTTTACTAGCGACGTGACGTCACTAGCCCACTCTCCCGAGTTTTGATTCATTTTATCTTTCTCAATATTCATTGATAAACAAAAACAAAAAATACGTGTCCATTATTTTTCAATACTCTAACTGACGGACTAAATAGATTTGCAATTTATTGATGGTGGATAGTTTCCACCTGCCTATTGAGTAACAGGATTCTATTGAACTGTAGATGTAGAGACACGACACTACACAGAAAAAATGCCTTTCTAAGACGTGTAACAGAATAAACGCAATTGCTCTTAGGGAGTCATTGCACTCATAATTATGAACAACTTTAACTACGGGACCAACCCCGAAATCGCGAAAAAAATCGACTGCCCCATACATTTGTGTGGCAAAATGTACTGAACAGCTGATTTTTTTTGTGCAGTTTTGGTCCCTTAGTGAAAGTGGTTTATAATGATGAGTACCTACAATGACCCCTTAAGAGTTGCGTGTTGCGTTTATTCTGTTCCGTTTGCACGACGATGGCAAGCGACCGGACGGTATGTCTATGTTTCCATGGAAGATGGGTAGGCCTTTAGTATGGGACGCTACTTGTGTCGATACTCTTACACCATCCCATCTTCCAAGCTCGTCGTGCTGTGCTGGTTCTGCCGCTGCGGCTGCTGAGAACCTCAAACGGCGGAAATATAATAGCTTTGTTGGCAATTATATTTTTGAGCTGTTTAGCATTAAAACTCTTGGACCGTGGGGTCCGAGTGCTCACGTGTTATTTAAAGAACTAGCTAAACACTTAGTTGACACTTCGCGTGTTCCAAGGGTTGCTTATGCATTGCCATACAACGTGGCAATGCCGCCAGTCTTTTAGGCTCACTTCCAGTCGACAGCGGTACGGACGAATTTTTTGACGCCATATTATAGTTTGGAGTTTTATATAATTACTTAAATATGTTAACGTTTCGTTACAGGTTTTATTGGTGAATGCGAGTATAGTGATCACACGATTATTTTTTAAACGAAACTTTTTTCTATGACGCCAAACTTCTGGCAACAAGATAACCACTTCTCTACACACTAAATACCAGTCTCAGTCAGGTCTATAGGTTATTAAAACATACTTACTGGTCCAACTTATATTCCCTTATTTTATGTGAAAAGTTCTCCGCATAGAACCTCATGGAAGTGGTGATAGAGTTTGTAGACCAATAGATCATTAAGTTGTCAATGAGTTGGTCTTTCGAGAACTTGAGGGCCAGACCACCATCAGGCTTGGCTTTGTTGTCCTTGTTCGTCCAGGTGGAGAACTTCTCCAGAATGTAAGCTAAGAGACCAGATGGAGAATCCATCAGAGGGACTCCTGAGAACAACGATAATATGTTTTTTAGAAGGGAGCTAGAAGGACAAAAAGGGAAATTGTTTGCGGTCCTATATGGACCGCAAACAATTTGCCTTTAAATTACAAAAGACTGCAATTTTTTGGTGGTCACCGTGGACCTTTAAGAATCTAAACAAAGGAGACGATTAAACAGATTTTAGAAAGTAATATAAGGGGTAATCAAGGATCAATATAATAATTTTCAAACTCACCAACGGTGTCAGGTTTAGTAGCCTGGATGTGCATGTAACCGAATTCTTCCATGACGTAGGCAAAGAAAGTTGACAGAGGGTACATTCTGCTTGCTAAATGATCCTCAACTATGAGGGATGGGAAGAAAGCACCAATGAACCACCTTATCATTGAGCAGGAGTGCTGCGGAAGAAAAGCATAATAAGGACCAGAATCTTTTGAACTTGACACTGGCAATAGAACAGGATAAGCCAATACCAAGTTCAGAATACCTTATTGATGGACCTTTTTGAGACGACAAACATTCTCACCTGAGACATTAGCATGTTAGAGTGATGTCCGAGGATATCTTCAGGGAATAGGGTGGACATGGTGGCGACAATACCTGCGCCCCAGTCACCTCCCTGGACGTAAAACTTCTTGTGTCCTAGACGGTTCATCAGGTTTCTGAAGATGACAGCCGTTTGGGGCATACCAAGACCAGGTCTTACTGCAGCCTGCGAAAGATGAACGGAAAGAACTTGAATATTGTATGTGTTAAGAATTCTCCTAGGTATTTTCTTCCAACGAAAATTGTCATTCAATCCTTTTTTTATATACGAGACCACTCACAGTTCAACCTGCCAAGGTTGGATACTGCTCAATCGGACTTGCCTGTGTGGACCTCAAACGAATTTAAGGCCCTCAGTCAGGGTGTCATTCAATCGTCGCAAGTGTTCTCAGTATTTATTTCTGTGTTGATCTTGAACTTACATCAGAGAATCCATACCCAGGAATACTGGGGACGATCAGCTCAAAGACGAAGTTGTATCCTGGCGTCTGTTTGGTGAGCAGAGGAATCGCTTCGTAGAACTCTCTCACAGAGCCTGGCCAGCCGTGTATCATAAGGAGAGGAACTGTCTGCACATCTTTGGGAACCTGAGAATGAAAAACGGTCACATAATTAAGGTCTACAGAAGATAATTTAGAAGCCTGGTTTGATAGCTTTGCTTGTGCCCGAAAAATTGATAAAAACTAGCCGCAGCTTACCTGCGGCTTAATGTGAATAAAATGAATATCCAGTCCTTGGATATTGGTCTTGAAGTGAGGAAACTTGTTGAGGAAGGCCTCCCGTTCACTGAAGTTGTACTTATCAGCCCAGTAGTTCAGCCAATCGTCGAGCTGAGCTGTGTTGAATCCGTACTCGAAGGAGACACCTTCGAGAGGTGGTGTGAACTGGCGGTGATTCTTCAGACGGAATTTGAGGTCTTTAATCATCTGTAACAAAGCTTAGATTTTAAACCAACTTATCCTACTTTAATTGTTAATGCGAAATTATGTTTGCTGGCTTACTCAACTTGAATGTATCAACGGACCGACATGTAGTTGGGATAGATGACGAGAGTCAGAAAAAAATACTATTACAGTC
The DNA here is from genome assembly GCA_947578705.1 of Lacanobia wlatinum. Taxonomy (NCBI): domain Eukaryota; kingdom Metazoa; phylum Arthropoda; class Insecta; order Lepidoptera; family Noctuidae; genus Lacanobia; species Lacanobia wlatinum. The sequence goes on along the minus strand of OX388046.1, from coordinate 4,896,720 downwards.
GGACAAACCATGGGAGCAAACGAAATTCATCATCATCATATCAACCGAAAGACGTCCACTGCTGGACATAGGCCTCCCCCAAGCGTCGCCACAACGACCGGTCCTGTGCGTCTCGCATCCATCGGCTACCCGCAACCTTCACCAGGTCATCGGTCCACCTTGTGGGAGGCCTTCCAACGTTACGTCTTCCGGTACGCGGTCGCCACTCCAGAACTTTTCGGCCCCATCGACCATCTGTTCTGCGAGCAATGTGCCCTGCCCACTGCCACTTTAGTTTGGCGATCCTTGGTCAAACGAAATTAAAACATCTATAAATAGCTCATTATAAGTTTATTTTTTTACGATAGGAACTGATAATAAACAAAGAGTCACGATTAGTTTTAAAGACGAGATTATGTATAATATTTCTAAAAGATAACAGAGTACAAAGTAAAATAAAGTTATTTTGAGGCCACGATGTCGTACTTCATATACCCCTAGTATTTTCATACATCCATACGGCTTGTTACTTAGGTATGTGGATTTGAAAACTGAGAAAAAGGTATACTGGCAACTGTCAGGCAGCTATGACTAATGACAGTACCTATTGCATTTGTTTTAAAACTGTCTTGTGAAGAGTTCACAATTCTGCGAGCTCTAAGAGGTCAATTCGTCGACATGACCCGTCACATCATATTCTAGTTCCTTTGGTTTAAAATGTAGTTTCACGTACACTAAATTTCCATTACATGCAATATTGTAGTGTGTAGTGTAGTGTAGTGTAGTGTAGTGTAGTGTAGTGTCATGTATTGCATTTTTTCAAAAAAAAAATAGTTAACTTTATATTTGCACCAAGTGCAACCCCATTTCGTGTCCAGGCTATCCCTATCCATTCCAGGTTGCCTGGAAGAGATCGCGGAATGCGATAAGGCCGCCAATTGTATTTTTGAAGTGAAAACTTCTTTAGCGGCGTTGAGCACTTTTTCTGTAATGGGTATAAAATCTTAAACTCGCGTCAGGACACGTGACCTGATCGAAAAAGCGTAAGACGGACTCGCGTCAGGGTCACGTGATGCTGATCGAAAAAGCGTAAGATCGAGGGGAAGGGAGAGGAACTAGTATCTCCCACTCTTTCTACCGTGCCTGAGTGTGCTGCTCCGCTTAGGCGGCACAGGGCGCTTGCGCGAATGTCCGTCTGTGTTTATGTACAGCGTGCCACGCGTATCCAAGGATACGAAATTACGGAATTACGAAATTATGGATGAAAGTTGATTTTTCTAAGAGATAAAAATTAATGTAATATATAAATAAATAACGATATAATATTATGAATAATAACATGTAAATTGTCATATTTGTGTACGATAGCGCAATAAATAAACATTGTATTCTACCTCATAAATGATAGTATTTTTGTACTTATAATTAAACACAACGTTAATACTAAAGTTTTCACTTCTGCCGGCACTCCCGGAGTGCTACCGGTGTTTTTTTTAGTTTATGGTTTCCTTAGCTTATGGTTCCCTTGTTTTAATTTTGGTGTATAATAAAGTATATAAATAAATAGTGAAAAGATGAGAACTTTTCTCAGTTTGTACAATGTGTAACAGAATGAACGCTAAACTTGAAAAGGGGAAAAATATCAGCAGTTGAATATTTTGTAGAGTAATGCACGTGCAATGAGCCATTTTCAGGTATGGTAATACACATATACTGTTTCATATAACGTTTATTCTGTTTCATATTATCTAAGTACTAGCTTTTGCTTTTTCGGGAAATACTCTCTTAGTGCTCCCCTACACTCTCCAAGGAACCTTCATACCAAATTTCAGCTTTCTACGACCAGAAGTTTCTGCTGTGCGTTGTCTGTCAGTCAGTCACTCAGTAATGGAAGAATTTTATATTTAGGATTTTGTTGGGAAGTAAATCAAAATAATTTGATTCTCTTACCGCCTCATCGAACTTGACTTTGAATGGCTTAATGGTGCTGTCAGTCTTTCCTTTAAGCTGGTTCGGACCCCACCACTCCTCATGGTCGAACTTGGGAATGGTTTGTTCACAGCAGCTGTTGAAGTAGAAATATGCTGCTACGCCTAAAGCGGCCACTAGCACTACTTTCAGTAGGAAACCCATGACGATCTGCAAAAAAAAAAATTGATGAGGTGTTTTCACTAACACGTTTAGGCCTTTATTTGGGACATGCCAGCTACAAATTCCCAACTATTACAAATCCTGAAATCCAGAATCAACAGTGGCGGCCACCGGAAAAACGCTGAGTCGATGAACCTCAACGAGTCCCGGAGAAACGATTCAACTGTCTTGTATCCCGCAACGAAATTAATCAGAAAAGTACAGCGGAGGAGTAGGAAAACATATATTTTCCACCTCACATTTAGGCCTGCTTGTACAAACTACTTAAGAGGGGATTCTAGTCGGTAACTCTTGGCCTTTCTCCATACAAACGCATTCCGCTGTTTTTTCGTGGATAATGCAACTAGATCAATGATTTCTAATGCTCTATAATTTTTTTTTCCAAAACATAACTACTTAAAGAATTATGACAGTCCAAAACCCATGTTCAAACGATTATCAGACAAAGATAGGTTTTTAACAAAATAAAAAAATAAAATCATAGATATTGTCTTCCTCTAAATGTTGATATATAATTTTTGTAGATCAGTTCAGTTTTGAAGAAGAAAGCAGCGGAATACAGAACGTCTTTTGGTCAAGGTTTTTAGGTAAAATCAGCCTCTGCTGCAGTTGTCGCTTTCGCATTTTACTGGATAGGGCGCAGCGCGACGGCATCGGCAATAGTTTCTTCAAATAACTATTTTTCAAATTCCTCGGGGCTAGAGTTCCCTCTGAAAGTTGTGCAAGCAGGCAATAAGGTAATTAAATTCAGAGTTAGAATTTTGGTAACACGAGGTTAAACAACAAAATATTCAATCCGTAATGACCCTAAAAAACTAACTCGAAAAAAATAATACTCTGTACGTAAAATTTGGTGTTCATCTGAATCCGGTTTCACTGGAAGTCGACACCAATAATAGTTGGGAAAAGGTTAGGCAGATGATGCTGCATGTTTAACGCCCTGCGCCATGCAAATTATGCCATTTCAGAATTGCTGGGTTTCAGATTTTGTCTGCCCATCATCAAATCTGGCGACTTCTTCTAGTAACAAACTGCAGAGTTAATTATAATACTAGAAAAACCGGCCAATAACCGGTTACAAAAAAGTTCTTTTTTTGTAAGTGTGAACTATGTAGGTCGTTATTTTAAGGATTGATTTCATGACTGCCTGGCAGTTTGAGTATACTATGCGGCTTACCCAAATGTCCTTACTTTGGTATTGTTCGTCGGTTCGTTGAGCTCCTCAAAGTTCTGAGTTGAGCTGCACGATAACTGACAATAGCTTGCTCTGTCTGGACAAGCCCACTCAAACCTGCGTGGTGCTTTCCTCAAAACGCAACCTCAGACGTTAACCTACATGGTTTTCATATGTTATTGGAGATTGTATGGACTTCAAAAGAGACTATGGCCTCTGAGTTTGTTTCGGTGTTTCTTCTCAGGGAAGTTAGTTAGGAAACATCGGCCTCATTTTTATTAAAATGACAAAAAAATGACGTGTAAAAACGTTAACGTCAACGCGTTGTAACCTAATTGCAAAATAAATATCATTTATCATCTAGAAAAGGAAAAATTGCTGTCTGAGGCTCTATAAAAGATGCTAAGCGATTGTCGAAATAAAAGGTATTGATCACGTTCACGTGACGTTTCGACAGCGTTTGTCAATCTCATACTATATATACACTTTGACGTTTTCAAAAACGTCTTTGCGAAACTACCACTAGAATGTCACTTGTCTAGAGCCTCTGATATCCAAAAAAACCACCAATTCCATACATTTTTGACAGATTGTAACTGACATGCGAATGCGAACGTTTCTAAAAAGAGTAAAAGTTAAAAGTAGAATTGGCACTCAGGCTTTTGGCAAAAATGTACATGCAAGTACAAAGTCGTGGTGGATTCTGCGTAGGCGCATTTAAATCATTACGTATTATAAAACAAAGTCCTCCGCCGCGTCTGTCTGTCTGTTTGTTCGCGATAAACTCAAAAACTACTGCAACGATTTTCATGCTGTTTCCACCAATGGATAGAGTGGTTTTTGAGGAACGTTTAAGTATATAATTAGTCGAGAAAAAAACTAGGGTACCTTAAAAATATTGCAGCGCGAATGAAGTCGCAGGCGAAGTGCTAGTATGGAATATTACAAATTAAATTACGGAGAAGTAATTTTTCTAAAACAAAGATCTGGTATGAATACCGTAAGCAACGTATTTACTGACGTGCAATGGTGCGCAGCGAGCCATGAACGCACTCCCGAGATACTGTCAGAATTATATTTACAATTTATGTCTATGACTGTTCCACCTAGAGTGCTTAAGAAGAGGTACTCACAGAGAGAACAAATTATTTAAAAATCACTGTCACTTTCTCTGTAAAATCTATAATTTCAGAAAAAATATGGACCTAAAACACAAACACCCAAATATACAACTAGCCCGTGACTTGTTACGCTCATATCCCGCTATTATCCGTTAACGTAGGAATTTCTGGAAATCCTCTTAGTGCTCCCCTACACTCCCCAAGGAACCTACATGCCAAATTTCAGCTTTCTACGACCAGTAGTTTTAGCTGTGCGTTGTTTGTCAGTCACTCACTAGTAACGGTGCTACTAAAAACTACTTTCTGTTATCCTTATATAGAAAATTCTATGTTATATATTAGGATAACAGAAACTAGTTTTTATAATTCCTGTTGTGAGATATCGAAACCGCAACAAGAAGTTAGTTATTATATTTGAGTTCATAGGATAAATCTTCCACCAAAATAGTCTCCATTTGTATGTATGACCCTCGATTAGTAGGGTCTGTAACCAACATTATCTAACCCGCTTGAATATAAGCGAATAATAGTCAAGTGGGTTAGATACCTAATGTTGGTCACAGGATGCTGGGTATTAGGCCATACGGACTTGCCATCTATCAAGCTCAAGCTATTTTTGGATAACTACAACCTGTACCAGAATAAACGCAATATCTCTTAAGGGGTCATTGAACTCATCATTATGAATAACTTTCACTATGGGACCAAAACTGAAATCACGAAAAAAATATCGACTCCATTGATATATAAAAAACCCAAGATGCACAATCTCGAACAAATGCAACACTCGAAACTGTCGTCAAAAATTGACATGTATCAAGTGTCATGTGTGAGTTGTGTGTAGTTACACTATAAACAATTTTTTTTTGCAAATTCAACCTAACACGGATCGCTTAAAGTTGTTTTTACAAAGCAGTGCAGTATGGCGAGGGATGCGCAATTTTTTTTGCAAATTCTACCTTACACGGATCGCTTAAAGTTGTTTTTACAAAGCAGTGCAGTATGGCGAGCGATGCGAGACTGTTTGAAACTTGCGCAAAATTATACATTATGCGCATGTTTTTTGCGGACGTTTTTGAGATGCTGAGTGTGTATCTTGGATTTTTTATATATCAATGACTCCCCCATACATTTATATGCGCATAACTCGACAAAATGTACTGAACAGCTGATTCTTTTTTCGCGATTTCGGGTTTGGTCCCATAGTAAAAGTTGTTCATAATGATGAGAACAATAAGCCTTTAAGAGGTATTGGTTTTATTCTGTTACACGTTGTATAGCGTGAGACGTAGAGTCAGGTACCATCTAAATATTACTTGAAATGTATCTAATACGCTGGTCTTATTGTTTAAATATGGCTGCATATGCTGCTGAGGTACTTTTTGACCTGGCTAAGGTCTTTCAACGTTGTTTTTTTAATTACTCGTTATTCTTGTCAGTTTTTAATTTATTTTGTCATTTGACTTGTGAGAATCTCAAGTAAACTTTATAATGTTTTGTTTTTCAGCATTAGAAGCAGAAATCCGGCCAGGTGCGAGTCGGACTAGCACACAAAGCGTTGCATCCTATAAACCCTAATTTTTATTATTTGTTGTTATAGCGGCAATAGAAATACACAATCTGTGAAAAAACAGCCCGCTGACAGACAGAAGGACGGATGGACGGACGGAGGGTTCCATTGGTTACCCTTTGGGTAGGTACGGAACCCTAAATAATATGGTTTTGTTGGTAATACATTGGTTGCGGAACCCTAAACACCGGCCAAGTGCGAGTAGAGCTTGCACATACAGGGTCCTATAACATAAACCAAAATATATTTATTTTGTGGCCTTAAATTTTTTTACTCTATTTTATTTGTAGACGGATATCGGAGGCTTGGTACTCGTACTTCGGGTACGGAACACACAAAAGTCTTACATACGATTGGGATATATGAAATACTAGTAGACGTCACGCGGTTTCACCCGCGTAATTCCCGTTCCCGTAGGAGTACGGGGATAATATATAGCCTATGTTACTCCCTGATAATGTAGCTATCCAATGCTAAAAGAATTTTTCAAATCGGTCCAGTAGTTTCGGAGCCTATTCAATTCAAACAAACAAATCTCTCTTCTTTATAATGTTATATATATATAATAATTAACCGCCGGTAGCTTGGACCCTGTTCCCGATACCGGTGGGCTACTATTTTTTATATTTTTAAATGTTTTTTATATTTTTTTTTTCAATATTTAAAAATGTAAATAATAAGAATGTGAAATAAATAAAGAAAAATAATTAATAATATAAATATATTATGTAATAATATAATAATAATTATTATAGTATAGACTAAAAGGCAAAAGGCGACACGTTGACGACACGGTCGGCGCATCGGTTGAGCGATTGGCTGCTGCGCTGCGTGTCGCGGGTTCGATTCCCGCACGGAACAAATATATGTATGGCCTACAGATATTTATTCCGGGTCTGGCTGTTTGTGTATGTGAGTTTGTATGTTTGTGAACGCACCCACGATACAGGGGAAATTCCTAAAGTGGGGCAATGTTTTGATAAAAAAGGGAGATAATGTGATGATTGTCATATCAGCTGACCATAATATTGTAATCACCATGACTTGAACATTAACAGCACCAATAAGTAACGGTAATTATAATCAACAAGTTTGACAAATCGATTATCGGATTTTATAGTTAACTAGTGGACGTCACGCGGTTTCACCCGCGTAGTTCCCGTTCCCGTGGGAGTACGGGGATAAGCCTATGTTACTCCCTGATAATGTAGCTATCCATTGCTGAAAGAATTTTTCAAATCGGTCCAGTAGTTTCGGAGCCTATTCATTTCAAACAAACAAACAAACAAACAAATCTTTCCTCTTTATAATATTAGTGTAGACTAGCGTTGCCCGCGACTTCGTTTGCGTGTATGTCGGAAAGTAAAATGTCGCTAGGTAAGATCTCTAAGATATTATACAAAGTGTTACAGAATAAACGGAATACCTCTTAAGGGGTCATTGTACTCATCATTATGAACCACTTTCACGATAGGACCAAAACTGCACAAAAAAAAACAGCTGTTCAGTACATTTTGCCACACATAAATGTATGGGGCAGTCGATTTTTTTCGCGATTTCGGACCAACCTCGAAAGCGCATTTAAGTAATTATATAAAACTCCAAACTATAATATGGCGTCAAAAAATTCGTCCGTATCGCTGTCGACTGGAAGTGAGCCCAAAAGACTGGCTGACCTCGGTAAAAGCCAACCCTTGGATCACGCGAAGTGTCAACTAAGCGTTTAGCTAGTTCTTTAAATAACACGTGAGCACTCGGACCAAGAGTTTTAATGCTAAACAGCTCAAAAATATAATTGCCAACAAAGCTATTATATTTCCGCCGTTTGAGGTTCTCAGCAGCCGCAGCGGCAGAACCAGCACAACACGACTAGCTAGGAAGATGGGATGGTGTAAGAGTATCGACACAAGTAGCGTCCCATACTAAAGGCCTACCCATCTTCCATGGAAACATAGACATACCGTCCGGTCGCTTGCTATCGTCGTGTAAACGGAACACGCAACTCTTAAGGGGTCATTGTAGGTACTCATCATTATAAACCACTTTCACTATGGGACCAAAACTGCACAAAAAAAAATCAGCTGTTCAGTACATATTGCTACACATAAATGTATGGGGCAGTCGATTTTTTTCGCGATTTCGAGGTTGGTCCCATAGTAAAAGTTGTTCATACACAACCCCCAATACCCCCCAGTACAATAACCCCCTAAGAGGAATTGCGTTTATTCACTAAAGGCACTTTTTCGGTGTAGTGTCGTGTCTCTACATCTACAGTTCAATAGAAGCCTGTTTCTCAATAGGCTAGTTTCCACCAACAATACATTGCGAATCTATTTCGTCCGTCAGTTAGAGTATTGACAAATAATGGACAAGTATTTTTTGTTTTTGTATATCAATGAATATTGACAAAGATAAAATGCTTCAACACTTGGGAGAGGGGACTATGGGACCAACCCCGAAATCGCGAAAAAGCGATTGAAGCCAAGTTCAAAAGCAATTATAGAGATAAAGATTAGAATATTTCCAATGCTTCTTCTTCTTTTTTTCGTGTCAATTGACTCATATTTTGTCCGACCATTGGGCAACCTGTACAGCTCTATCTTTAATCTCTATCTTTTTCAATTAAGCAGGTGATGCATGTCCTGTGAAGGAGCTCCGCACTGGCACTGCGTTTGAGATGGGTGAAGAATGCCCCGTTTATCCAGATTAATTTTCAAGCGCCCAACCTGTTAAGAGATTTCCAGGTTAGCCACTGCAGTTCGCGTCCAGGTGGTAGATGTTCTGTCGGTGGAATGAAGTGTGGAGGGTAATTGTGTGGGGAGTAAGGTCTTACGACTCCACATACCCTAGTGTCAGAATTTCTTAACAGCCTCAAGGGCCTCTGACAGGATTTATTTGACAATCGCCATTTGACGGCCGAGACCACCGGCTTATATGTGCCTTCCGATGCACGAAATCATCTTTTTTATCAGACAATCAGGTGATTCAAGCCTGCAATGTCCTAACCAAACTAGAAAACAACTTTATAAAGTATGCTATCCCGTGAGAATCGAACCCACAACCACCGGCTCACAAGGCAAACGCCTAAACGACGACCACGGAGGCAGTTAAAACTTTCCTCTGGCAAGGTCGTATATCTCATAAAACTTTTACGAGACCAGACGCAATCAAGCAAAGCAAAACAGTAACTTACAAACTAGTTACTTAACTTTTTGTGATCTGTAGTGTTAGCTAGTGGTGAAGTAAGTAACACGTAACATGAGGAACTGAGACCGGTCGAGCAGATAATTTGCAATAATTACACGTTGAACAACAGACACTTGGCTTTGAAGTCATGCAATTATTAGGGGCTGTGTAGGTGACTAGCACTTCGCCCGCGACTTCGTCCATCCTGGAAGGATCCCTATTTTATTCTAGTAATAAATATAGCCTATGTTATTCTGGGATAATGTAGCATTCTAATAGTGAAAGAATTTTTGGAATCGGTCCAGTAGTTTTTGAGTTAAATCGTGACAAACATACAAAAGCAAATCTACTGACTCATCGCATTATGTAGAAAGTAGACAGTTGCAATAACGTTTATTTTAGGGTTTATTATTAATTTATTTAATGAATATTTATTAAAGTTTAATTTCTTATGCGCTATGGTTTATTTTGGTATAAATCTTACTTAATAATATTAAAGTATTAAGGAGAAATTAACAGTTAATTCTTGTCATTTTTAGTAGTTTTTATGGATTTGTATGGGATTTTTTAACGGATTTTCCATTATTATTTCAAATTTCTGAGGCCGCTACGAACTAATCCTTACTAATATTATAAATGCGAAAGTAACTCTGTCTGTCTGTCTGTGTGTCGCGCTTTCACGCCAAAATTACTAAACCGTTTTAAATAAAATTTGGTACACAGATAGTCTAGAGCCTGAGAAAGGACTTTGGCTACTTTTCATCCCGGGAATATGTTCCCTGGGGATCACGCGGGCGAAGCCGCTGGCAGAAGCTAGTTTACTATACATATATGGAATAATATGATATAATTTTTCATTTCATTTGGTTTGTACAGTAGTTCAATCCACGAGCTCGAAAAAGTGCCGTCGCGCATTTCATGAGGAACTTACTGCGGAATTTTAGCTTTTTACAAATAGATGGCCTACAGATAGTTGTTCCGGGTCTGGCTGTTTGTATATGTGAGATTATATGTATGTAAACGCACAGGAGGAATTCCTAGTGGGGGGCAGCGATTTTCAAAAAAAAGAAAAAAAAAAGATACATTGATATGAAAAAAAAAATGCGAAAAGTGAGGCAGCTACGAACTATACTAATAACTGTTCTCAACTGCACCCAATAAGCCAAAGTTATCTAAATATTTCAGTTTCTAAGAATAAGAAAGCCTTGCCATTGTCAAATAGTAAAAGACCTCTTTTATACCCCAATTGTACTCCCACCACTTACAGACTATCAGTTTTTCTTCAAACAGTATTTTATCTGCGAATTTTTTACTTTGAAGAGTTGAATCAACCACTGGATATAAATGCGTCATTATGAATTTCCAGTGGTCAACCACTGACACTCCATTGAAAGAAATGGCATAGAATCTTGTCAAAATCAACCATTATGAAATCAATGATAGACCATTCTGACACTATTGTAATAGCAGACTTGGGGCCCAGTACTCTTACCACTTTACACTAGGTTGTGTGGGGTCGTTAGACCTTACTGCACAAGCCAGAAGAAAGAAAGACCACTCTAGAAAGTTTGAAAGTTATTTTTCGAACAACAATTTCTATGTATTTTTTTTTTACTTTAAAGAGCAAAATATGCTGCATACATACCAGGGCCCCAAGTCTGCTATTACAATAGTGTCAGAATGGTCTATCATTGATTTCATGTCACTTTGTTGACATCCAACTGCAGATTCCAAAAGATTTTCTTTATATAATAATTTAGAGGGGTGTCTGTAACATTGCCACATAATTAAACCAAAAATTTCAGGTAGTTCCTTTTTTACCTCTGCCAACAAGGTGTATCCGTTAACAGAATTGAAATTAAGCTAAATGAAATGAAAACAATGAAAAAGAAAAAACAAAGAATGAAAAGGCTAGCCAGCCCATTAAACGGCTGATTAAGCCAGTTGGCTGCGGCATGTACAAAAATACATTGCACCACAACTGTACTCTTACCACTCTACACTAGGGTGTGTGGGGTCGTTAGACCTTACGCCCACACGAGAAGAAAGAAACACCACTCTAGAAAGTTTAAAAGTTATTTTTCGAACAACAATTTCTCTGTAGTTTTTTTTTACTTTGAAGTGCAAAATATGTTGCAAACATACCAGATTGAATACGGTTAACAAAGACGGTACGGTCTTGCTCATAGCGGTAGATATCTATAGCTCTGTAATTGGCTTGTCGAGGTCAGATGGGAGTCGCAATTTTGATACTGCGACTCATATTATTAAACTGGTAGGCGACGCGACGGCCTCTAGTTGAGAATTTGGAAGCCGAAATACCACAACAGCTGTTGAAAAGCATTCAATTTAAATCCTACGTTCCTAGGTTTTCAAATTCCGTAAATCCAGGAATGTCCAGAATCTACTACAATGAATATTGATATTAGAATAGTGTGTTATCTTTAAATGAAGAAAACGAGGCCTTGGCACTGCAATGGGGCAGAAATAACTAAATAAATAATGATATTTACAATCCTGTTTTTTTTTTTAACCCAACCGGTTACCATCGGAACCCTATTACTAAGCCTCCGCTGTTCGTCTGTCCGTCCGTCCGTCCATCCGTCTGTCTGTCAGCGGGCTGTATCTCAAGAACCGTAATAGGTAGACAGTTGAAATTTTCACAGATTATGTATTTCTATTGCCGCTATAACAACAAATAATAAAAATTCGATAAGAGTTGACTCTCACACTAAGGGTTTTTATCTCAAGATTAATAAAATATTATTCGTCATTATACTCGCAGCGTCACCGTGCAACCTTCGTAAAATGAACTTTGGACCATACAGGTAGAAAAATAATGATCTTAGATCTTTTTGGAATTACAAGCAGAACGTACCTACAGTAAAATTTATAGAAATGTACAGTGCGTCCACAGTTAATTTACCCCTAGCAGCAACTAAAAAGTTACCTTATGGGAATAAAAATACGGACCGTGCCATTGCTGCGATTGTGTATTTCAATTGCTGTAACAACAAATACATAATAAAAAATAAGGTTAATGATACAGAACCCTTAGAGTGCGAGTCCGACTCGCACTTGGCCGGGATTTTTTATTTCCAGATTAATAAAATATTATTTATCATTCAACTCGCAGCGTCACCGTGTTCGACCTTCGCAAAATAAACTTTGAACCATACAGGTAGATAAATAATGATCTTAGATCTTTTTGGAATGACAAACAAGAAATATACAGTGTTTTCACAGTTAGTTTACCTCTTCTTCTTCTTCTTCTTCTCGTGTGGGCAGTAAGGTCTAACGACCCCACACACCCTAGTGTTAGAGTTTCTAAACCGCCTCAAGGGCCTCTGACAGCAACCAAGTAGTTACCTTATGGGAATATAAATAAATACAGACCGTCCCATTGCCGCCAGTGATCGGGTACTTTTCTCAGTGACGATATGGACGATTATTTTATGTCCACTGAATTCTTTTCCTGTCCCCTTTTTATACGCGCTTGTACACAAATTATTATGATTATCAATTTGTGCATATTAAGCTATTTAATAGTAAATCACTATTGTGTAAATAAATGTACATAATTAAGCATCTTTTATAAAATAATGTCTTCGAACAGTTACCTGCTGTGCCCATACTATGTATGTATGTCAATAAAATGGTACTTAGCATTGTCCCGGTACCAATCCAATATCTATCCACCTGCACAGTATCTTGATGATATTTTAGTTATGTTTAATGATGAATAAAACATTTAAATGCTTTTTTTTTGTTTTATTATTGCATAAATTAATCCTTAACCTAGCATTAACCTATATTGTAGAACAAATGTTTGAAACTAATTCCTTCCTAGTTTTTTTACATTTATTGAAATTGTAATGGGTATCCTACTATTTGTAGTACAATTAGGCGCATAATTATTGAACTGTTGTTCATTTTAGGCATTTTTTATATGGCTGGTGGGCATTCCCCTTTATAAGGTGGCTAATTACATCATTTGCAGTATGGTATGGTTGAGATGATTGTCAACGATCCAGTCGACGAGACGAACTCGTGCGCTAATTTGGGTAGGGACTTTTAATTAACAACAAATGGTCACGGGTCACGGGTCGGCAAGTATATTATATTATACTGCCTAAGAGGTTGTTGGTGTTTTACAAATAACCCTGTATAGTTTTAACGTTGGATAAAATCTTAATTTCGTTCAGATTGGGAGTAAGGAATGAGTTTTCAAAAATCCTTATTTGTCTCACCTTCGTTAGGTACATTATGAAACACTTGTGCAAAATTTTATGCTACTAGACGCAGTGGTTTAGGTCGTGTTTATCTATTTAAAAACGAGTTAAAAAATGTACATCGGTTGGGACTTACCGATACCTAAACTATATCCCCTAACTCTAGAGTGTCAATGGGACCATGTGAAACAATCCCCTTCATCATCATCATATCAGCCGAAAGACGTCCACTGCTGGATATAGGCCTACCCCAAGCGTCGCCACAACGACCGGACCTGCGCGTCTCGCATCCATCGGCTACCAGCGACCTTCACCAGGTCATTGGTTCACCTTGTGGAAGGCCTTCCAACGTTGCTTCTTCCGGTACGCGGTCGCCACTCCAGAACTTTTCGGCCTCATCGACCATCTGTTCTGTGAGCAATGTGCCCACTGCCACTTCAGTTTGGTGATCCTTCGGGCTATGTCTGTAACCTTGGTTCTCTTGTGGATATCATCATTCCTGATTCGATCACGCAAGGAAACTCCAAGCATTGCCATCTCCATTGGCCTTTGAGTGACTTTGAGCCTTCTGATGAGGCCCATTGTGAGCGACCACGTTTCAGTTCCATAAGTCATCAGTGGCAACACGCACTGGTCATAGACTTTCGTCTTGAGACACTGCAGTATGTGGGACGAGAAGATACCACGCAACTTCCCGAACGCTGCCCAGCCGAGCAGGATTCGACGGTTGACCTCATTTTAACTGGACCGTTTGTCCTAGGTAGACGTACCTACTCGTCTATAACTTCGAGACACAAACGCTTACGTGAAATATGACAATATCGCATTTTCTTAGCTCCGGCCCGGCCGTCCCACATGTAGGGCGTCTTACTATAAATTGTCTTTTAATTTGCGAGGCCTGACGGGTTACTTAAGAATGGTTGATTTGAATAAAACTGAGTTTTTTTTTTAAATCTTTATTTAAAGAGCTTTTTCGACGCACATGGAGAGTCTAGCGTTAGTATTATCTTTGAAACTATGTATTTTTGGAAGACTTGTTCTAGGACTTATTGTATTACTTTTACATATAGCATATACCTAACCTAAAAGTTATGAGATAAAAAAAGAAACAGGTTGTATAATAACCTTGAATCTTTTTAATGGTGGTGTTTCACGGTGCGTGATTTTATATAAGCAACTGCCCTCCACATGACATCGTCTAGCTCAGAATCCGGTCCGGTGTCAATTTGACTCCGTGAAATAATGTGGTGGCAATCTTCACACAAATATATCAACCTCAACCCTTTTCCTAGCTATATTGGGCCCGGCTTCCAGAATAACCCGCTGCAGCTAAATATCAGTAGCTGACGTCCAAAACCTAGTCATCATCATCATATCAGCCGAAAGACGTCCACTGCTGGACATAGGCCTCCCCCAAAGGGGGAGGGGGGTTGCCACAATCGCCATGCTTGGGTTGGCGATCGCAGTGTATGATCTTGATTTTTACAGAGAACGCTGCTGCCCATTCTCCGGCGAGTCCCTTAGTCGCCTCTTCGAACACCCACGGGAAGTGATGGGATGGTATTATTTCTTTTACGGCACCATACGGCACCGGCCGAAACCATACGGCAAAATAAAACCTAATAACTAGGTAATATAATAGGTACCCCTGGCAAGAAAGATATTAGAGGGTCAATTTTACTAACCTTTAAGCAATGTTTATCAAATAAGCCACAATTTCCATACATTTTTGACAGATTGCGAATGACATGCGAATGTAAACGTTGTTTTAAAAATAGTAGAATATTCGCAATCAGATTTTCTGACTTCTGACTGTTCGTAATGATGTCAATGATCTTCAAATGGCAGACGGAAACAACGGCTTAAAGTGCTTTCCGAGACACGGATGAGTCTCGTTACGTAACAGATGGTCATTCATCCTCAAACTGACCTTGGTAAGCGTCGCTTAACCACGAAGATCGACACAAACGGCTGTTTTTGGGGTTCCGAACAAAAAACGGAACCCTTATAGGATCACTCGGGTGTCTGTCTGTACAGACAGACAGACACCCGTGTTGCCGTCTGTCAGTCTGTCTGTCTGTCTGTCTGTCTGTCTGTCCGTCTGTCACAGCCAGTTTTCTCCGGATCTGCTAGACCGATTCTGTTGAAATTTGGTACACATATGGACTTCTATGACCCAAACACGGACGCGTTACGTAAATTATTAAATTTTTAGTATGGGGGTCACTTTTGGGGGTCAAACTAGAAAATTTCAAAAAAAAGTTTTTTGAACAATATCGTGTGACAAATCAAATCAAAGGGCTTACTGTAAGGGTAATTATATTTTTTTCATAATTTTAAAATAAACGGTTTTGAAGTTATTCAAGAAATTAGACGATAAATGACCATTCCCCCCCTTATCTCCGAAACTAGTGAGCCTAAAATTTTGAAATAAATAACGATAATAGATCTTTACCTATAGATTACAGGAAAACCTATAAGAAGTCTATAGTGTTAAAATAACAAGTTTAAAAAAATTAAATTCGTTCGGAACCCTTTGCACGCGAGTCTGACTCGCACTTGGCCAGTTTTTTATGTAGCTGTAAGCTATCACATATAGTAATCATCATCTGCTTAGCATTTTTTCAACTATTTATATTGGGGTCGGCTTCCAGTCAAACCGGCTTCAGCTGATCCACCAAAATAAAATAATGAACTGGCTATAACGCATAAACCTATTGTGAACTATTTATAAACGCCGGATAAACATACAATGCTGGTCTGTGTGCGAATACTGGCATAAAATGACATAACACCGGCTTCTCTCCATATAACTAAACAGTTACGAACGCACAAGTCCCCACTTGTTTACCTTATCTGAAACTGTGCTATGTAAACTTTGGACTGATATATTTACAAACAAATCGATTACAGATACAAAAAAAAAACGCAAAACGTACACTCCATTTTCACTTGGCAACGGAGCTGTAAATATGCCATCAAAAGACTTTGAGACTTAGAGTTGTGTCATTATAAACCTCGAAACACACTTTAATAAAAGTCAAAACACTGAAAAAATCTTAACATTATAGTACTACAACACTTTTGTAAACTGTTTACAGCTTATTATGTAAAGTTTACAGCTAATAATTATAAAGTGTAAAGGTAAATAGTGTTGCTACTTACGGTAACACGTCTGCCTAAGGTCGCACCGCGGACCGGACTCAGTCAGTCAGTCAGTTGATGTCATAATTAATGTGTTTATCAACCGGTGTTCAGATACCGGTTTGTGTTACCAGTGGTGGGAACGCTGTTTCTACTGTTTCTGTTTCAATTTGTTTTTTTTGGTAGAAAAAATAGTGGGTGCGCTTGTGTTGAAGTAGTTTAGTTTGCTTGACGAAAATTAACGTAGTAAAAATTATTTTGGTTTATAGTAAGGAATTGCTCTAAAACGAACACGGTCGAATGAGTTTTATTAATCTATATACTCACTAGCGACTGTAGTTAAAAAGATGTATGAAAACTTAAAAAAAAAAATAAGTTTCTATTTTTTTTTTTGTTTCTAAAGTTTTACTTGCAACTTGATACAAAAACTAAACAGATAAATTAGAGAATCGTTTTTTTAAGTTTTCATACATTTTTCTTGTTGTCTGTATTTATTTTTCGAGATCTGTGAATGCTTTTGCGATTAAAAAAGAATTAAAAGAAGTCCCAAATTAATCTAACTTAATCAAATTAAATACGTACAGTGAAATGTGTGTGTAAGTACTTGTGTTGTGTATATAGCCGATAGCGCCAATTAAATTAAAAAAAATACCGGCCAAGTGCGAGTCAGACTCGCAAACTAAGGGTTCCGTACGATAATCCTAAACTTTTATTATTTGTTGTTGTAGCGGCAATAGATATACACAATCTGTGAAAATTTCAACTGTCTACCTATTACGGTTCTTGAGACTGACAGACAGACGCTGACAGACAGACGGACGGACGGATGGACGGACGGACGGACGGATGGACAGACGGACGGACGGATGGACAGCGGAGGCTTAGTTATAGGGTTCCGTTGGTTACCCTTTGGGTACGGAATCCTAAAACAGATCTTGTTTTAATTTTCACTTTTCAATAAATTTATTTTTTGCTACTTTTGATTCACAAAAAGTTTTTAACATATTTGGAGAAAAACTTTGTAAGTGCCGCCTACGGTAGGTGTAAAGTTTTTTCTCTTTTAGTCATATTACGCATGGAAGTGGGAGCTTTCAACAGAAGAAGACGCCCCGGGCGTCGGGAGTCACAGGGCGATTCTCGGCCAACGTAGGCGCGGGCCTGCGGACGGCGAGCATTGGTTGGCTCGCCGTATGATCAGAACCAGGCCCGGGTCGACGGCACGCTGTGTTCCACGCGCGCCTCAAAGAGCTGTCAGCATTAATAGCGGGGCCCGCTAGGGGCAGCGCCTGCTGGGGCTACGGACTTTGTTCGAAAGAGTCACCGTGGCCCTGGAACGCAAAGGGCATTAGGAGGAACACGGATGGGTTTTAGTCAATAAGAGTCTGACACTCCCTCCTTCTTCACCCAGAGCGCGAGGAATCATTTGATGATTTCCCATACTTAAAAAAAAGTGTGAGTTTTGGCATAATGTTTGTAATAGTGGAGTGCAGTCCTACGTGCCAATGCCATCTCAAATTTCTTGTGAAAAAGGGATAGTGCTATTCATGATGTACAGCTCCGTCTCGCTTTCGCAGTGGCACCTGATAGCATTGGCAAATGATAATAGAAAATGTCGAATTTGGAACACATTATGCATTTTTTTTTATCCCACGATCTACCAATCTGACATGCCAAAATAAATAGGTAACACTGTTATCTCTCATCAAATCACAGATCAAATAATGAAATGTGACTTATTATGTAGGTAATGTATATAAATAAATAAATGTGGGGTCTGCATTTAAAACAAAAATGCGCGCTAATATATTGTGACGAAACACTTTCATATGCAATGCCGCAAACGTGTTTGATGATAGTACCACAGGTCAGGGAGGCTGCTAGATGTGCCATTTCTCCGTCCGTCGGAAAGCACATTAGCTGTTGGTTCCAGCTGTCATTTGTAAATGTTTGGTAGTCGTTACAAGTAAAGTTGGCACTAATCACTAATTATATTTAAAAAATCCTTTTACGATATTATATAGTTATATTGTCTATGTTAGGTATTACATACTGATTGTTCTCTATTGCATGATGTGGTCTCCTATAATTAAGGAAGCACATAGATTTTTGTTCTTGTCCTTTATAATATAGCATGTAAGGTGTATTCTTTGTTGGAGATCCTAATAAAATAAAATAAAAGTAGTAAAAAACCACAAAAACTGAAATTAGTGCTGTCGTATTGAGCCTTTTCTTTATTTTTAGGTTTCCGAACAAAAAACGGAACCCTTATAGGAACACTCGGGTGTCTGCCTGTCTGTCCGTCTGTCACAGCCAGTTTTCTCAGGATCCACTTGACCGATTCTGTTGAAATTTGGTACACATATGAACTTCGATGACCCAAACACGGACGCGTTACGTTAATTATTTAATTTTTAGTATGAGGGTCACTTTTGGGGGTCAAACTAGAAAATTAAAAAAAAAGTTTTTTGAACAATATTGTGTGACATATCTAATGAAAGGGCTTACTGTGGGGGTCTAAATTATATTTTTTGATAATTAAAAACAAAAACGGTTTTGAAGTTATTAAAGAAATTAGATGAAAAATGATAATTCCCCCCTTATCTCCGAAACTACACAGCCTAAAACTTTGAAAAAAAAAATGGAGATAATAGATCTTTACCTATAGATTACAGGAAAACCTCTAAGAAGTTTAGTGTTAAAATAACATGTTAAAAAAAATACGTTCGGAACCCTTTGCACGCGAGTCCGACTCGCACTTGGCCAGTTTTTTTTCAGGATGGAAAATCTTCAAATGACTCCTCCCGCTCCTCCTAATGTCCTTTGCGTTCCTTTGCAATCCTGGTGTTGAGCATTCCCTGGGTTGGGGACGTCAGATGGGCAGACTTTCATGTAAAATATTGGAATGCGATCCCAACACATAAGTTGGGAAAGGTTCGGCAGATTGATTGATATGGCGTGTCATAGTTGTGTTTATTGGCCAAGTGCTAATAAACACAACAGTGTGACTTTTACAAATTTTAGTTTCAGGATGGAAAATCATCAAATGACTTCTCCCGCTCCTCCTAATGTCCTTTGCGTTGCTTTGCAACCCTGGTGTTGAGCATTTCCTGGGTTGGAGACGTCAGATGGGCAGACTTTCATGTAAAATATTGGAAGGCGATCCCAACACACAAGTTGGGAAACGTTCGGCAGATTGATTGATATGGCCTGTCATAGTCGTGGTTATTGGGCCAGTGCTTGCATGGATACGATTTTGTGAGTAGGCAATAGTAATTAATGCAAACCTTTACACAGTATAAAATAAAGTCGCTTTTGCCGTTTGGACTGTTCTATCTTTTAAACTTCGCAACGGTTTTTAATGCGAAATTTTTCATCAATAGACAGAGTAATTCAAGAGAGTTGGAAATTCGTCCCGAGATTCCTACGGGAACGGAGAAAATTAGGATATGCGTACGAAGTCGCAGGTAAAAGTTAGTAAATAATAAATTCCGTACTCTCTGGTTCATACACATGATCTGAATTCAAGTGTGGTGTCTGAAATGGTTATGACGTATAGCGTTGTCGTCTCTCTACTTCTGTGTGTAGAAACACAGGCCAAAGTTCAAGGTAGATACATGATTGTCTTACCTAATTATGTTCAGAATGTTAACTACGTAATTACTGATAGCGAAATTGTAAAATTAATCTATGTTTACCATGAGTAGCTTGTGGCAAAATAATAACGCACGCGCCGATCTTCAAGGTTAAGTAATGGTTACCGGGGTCACCATCTTAACACACGCAAATTGCGTACCTCGAAAAGCACCTAAAGCTTTTAGTCCCGGCTGTCTTTTTTAGGGTTCCGTACCTCAAAAGGAAAAATCGGAACCATTATAGGATCACTTTGTTGTCCGTCCGTCTGTCTGTCAAGACCGTTTATTTCGGGAACGCGTGGAGGTATCGAGTTGAAATTAAAACCATATTTAGGTAGGTCTATGGCCCCTTGCAGCTGTGAAAAAATTAAACTTATAATTTAACGTAAAAAAAGATACGGTCGTTTATGCCGCAAAAAACGTATATTTCGACACTCTCAAGGAAATCAAAATGTATAGGGTATTTCCCGTTGACCTAGAACTATGAAATTTGGTAATATCGTCTTATACTACAAGTATAGGGAAAAGTCTGAAAACTGTACATTTGTAATTAAATCATGGGCGAGTCTGACTCGCACTTTGCCGATTTTTAATTCTTTATTAATTTAGGGACATTTAAAATCGCAATGCGTATGTCAGTCCCATCGTACTGTAAATACAAATTAGTCATATTTGGGCCATGAACCTAAACAGACTCTTCGCATCATCGCTATTTGGCTGAGCCAAGATTTTATTGAAAGTGCCTACGTCAAGTCTGTTCACACTCAATGGCCGATTTTTACTGTTGATAAGCATTCGTTTGACCTCTATCTCACCTGATGGTAAGCGATGATGCGGTAGAAGATGGAGCACGCTTGTCTAGAAGTAACCTATTCACTCTTGACTTAAATATTCCCAGGTCAGGTCTCTCCAGCCCTCTTATAAATCTTTGACCGTCGTTGCGGGTAGACAGAAGCCAGGAAATCTGACATCTTTCCAAGGGGCATTTTCAGCCCCAGTTACAGGGTTGAGGAGGTCAAATAAGCAGACGCGGCATGAATACTGGTAGTCTGCTGCAACCGGTGAGACTGGAAACCAGTGGGAATGGTGAGAAAATTCTTGGACACAGTGAACACAATTTCATCTATATCAGGTACCAATCATCATCATATCAGCCAATTGCCGTTCACTGGTGAACGTAAGCCTCGCCAAAGAGCGCCAACCAATCCGGTCTTGAGCAGTCCGCATCCATCCGCTGCCAGCCACCTTCTTTAAAAAATTATCAATCCATCGTGCCGCAGGGCGTCCTACACTACGTTTGCCCATACGCGGTCTCCATTCTAACACTTGTCTGCTCCATCGACCGTTTGTCGACCATATCTGTTTGGTACCAATAACCAAAAGAAATTAAGAGTTTTTGGTATTCGTCTAGATTCAACGATTGATCAAACCGATCAATTGTTTGAACATGATATTGTTTTTT
This sequence comes from Lacanobia wlatinum, assembly GCA_947578705.1. Classification (NCBI taxonomy): domain Eukaryota; kingdom Metazoa; phylum Arthropoda; class Insecta; order Lepidoptera; family Noctuidae; genus Lacanobia; species Lacanobia wlatinum. Next base: position 4,875,069 of record OX388046.1, on the reverse strand, counting down.
TTTTTATTTTGATGGGATATCATCAAATTAACTCTTACGGACTAAAACTCATCCGTGTTCCTAATGCCCTTTGCGTTCCAGGGCCGCGGAGCCTAACTCTTTCGAACAATTCCTCAACCAGGCACCTCTTCTCTTACTTTTTAGGGTTCCGTACCAAAATGGTAAAAAGGAACCCTTATGGTGTGACTGAAAGGGATTCTTAAAAAATCGAATTGGGACTACTACTAGCGACTACTAGGACTACTAGTGCTGGCGCGAGTCCGACTCGCTCCTGACCGGTTTTTATTCTAAATTGACATTCCCAATATTTGACAAAATCAACTAGCAAATATATCCCCCCTTTATATCAATTTCCTATCTCCAAACCAACTATGAGTGGTCGCAAATTAACTTTAGGATCATCGTCGAACGACGTCGGGTCGCGTGGCTAGTGTTATGAATACTCATGAGGGATTAATACTTATCTATAGGGAAGCTGGTCGTTTGAGTGTTTGTATGGGGTGTCGTTTGGTGTTTACAATGATGATTTATTGATACATTTATTTTGTGTTTATGAATTTCATAATTTTATTAGGATTTTTAAGTTGGTTTAATATTTGTAATTCAATTTCTTGTGAATGCTACGAACCTCTAAAAAATTGTATAAAACAAAGTCACTGCCTGGCTCAATCTTTCTTTCCGCTTAAAATTTAATAGAATTGAATTCTAATAGAATTGTCGTAGTCGGATTGTATAAATTGCCGTATTACATTACGGCTAGTCGTTTTCAAAAACAGGGCCGTTTTGTATTGTGGCGGGTCAACGATTAGCCGGATCGAATGCGGCTGAGTCAAAGTCCACCAGAAAGTGTTCGGCGATTTATGTTGTTCAATATAGCTAGCCGTAATGTAATAGAGCGGGTCATTATTCGCCGCTTTGACAAATTTGTGAAGGAGCGGTTGACTCCTATTTCTGCGTAAAGCGTTTAAAGTAATGTAACATGAATGGTATGACGGGAGCTAAGTCCGAACCTAACCTATTCGAGTCGTACTATGCAATCTCGCAATGACATTCCAGCTAATCGTTAACCCGTCACAATACAAAACAGCCCTGTTTTTGGAAACGGCTAGCCGTAATGTAATACGGCGATTTATACAGTCCGACTGCGTCAGAATGAAAACGTCGTGCCAGCTGTTGTAGGTTGTACCATTGATTTACACATTTTTTTTTTATTCTTATATATTAGTTTGGGGGTTTTTATCCACACGGATACGTCAACCCCATTGTACCTTGAAACAATATTAATGCACCTTACAATACTTTTATACTAATATAATAAATATAACACAATCTTTATAATAAATATAACATTACGGATTTGAGATCACTGCCAGTCTACAAAGTTGTTTTGCTAAATCAGACTTATCGTCTGAATTAAGCCAATATCTAACCAGTTCAAGCCATACTCTCTTACCAATGTTTCTCTCTCAATCCTATTTTTAACACAATCCATCAACAAATGTTGTACGTCCTCGATTTTACTACAGGTAAGGCAATTTGGTGATTCGACTTTTTTCATCAAGAACGCAAACTTCGCCGATGGATAGTGTCCTGATCGGAGTCTTAATGCTGTTTTCACGTAATATCTACTTAGTTTGCCATCATCAAACCAGAGATAACGAGGAGGCTCATGCTGAATGGTTTTATACCAAATTCCTTTCGTTTCCGATTTTTTATCAAAATGATTTTTCCAGAGCTCGTAACATTTGGTTTTAAATTTAGGGATCAAATCTGTGTAGTCCGGCAGAAAACTAATCTCATTTCCATCTAATGCTGCTAATTTAGATATCCGATCAGCCTCCTCGTTACCTTCCACACCAATATGAGCTGGAACCCATTGCAATTTAAATTCAATGCCATTTTTATTGAATTTATGAATGGTTCTAATAATATCGTAGGCTATCGATACACCTCTGATACCAGAGGCACATCGAGCCACGTGTTGCAAAGCGCTTTTGCTGTCAGAAAAAATAACAATTTTATTTAATCTTTGTTCATTTGCATATGACATTGCTTGAAAGATTGCAATAAGTTCCAGCGTCATGATTGATACACAAGCATTTACCTTGAAACCGGTTTTAATATTAGAATTTTTATAGAAATACCCAACCCCCTGTCCATGCGCACTTTTCGACCCATCCGTATAGAATCTATGCCAACCACTGTATTTTGTATTTAGTTCTTCAATAACATTATTTAATAGAACATAAGGTTCAAATGAAGTTTTACTACCTGTTACGCATTCTAGATCACTTTTAATATGCTCCTGTAATTCAATCGCTGATACCCAGATATCCAAACTAAATATCCTAAGCGTATCTGATGAGGACACGTGAAATGTTTTGATATCATTAACTGTTTCGACAAGTAAAGGCTTTTTTTTGTTTTTCCAGTATTCTTTATGGCAAAGCTCGCTCAAATCCGATATCATATCAACAGTTGTATTATTAGACCAGGACACACTTTTCAACATAAATTTATAGGCTAAGTATTGTCTTCTTAAAAATAAGGGCATTATATTTAGCTCGCACTCCATAACATGGATAGGGGTACTTTTAATAAATCCTCCCGTGATTCGCAATGCTTGATTCTGAATTTTATTTAATTTGTCAGTATGAATCTTGGCGCCACAATCATAAATGAAGCTACCGTAGTCAAGTCTACTTCTTATTAATGAGATATACAACCTACGTAAATGTTTAGTATGTACACCCCAAGTACTACCAGCCAAATTTTCAAAATGTTCAAAAATTTTGAACATTTATCTGCAGTTTCTTTTACGTGTTTCCCCCAGCGCAAGTTCCTGTCCAACCAAATCCCCAAATATTTTACACAATCCGATCTTGCCACTAGTTGGCCGCCTGCGTTTAGGGTAGGAAAAATTCTCCTTTGACCCTTACTGAAAAGACAGTAGTGAGATTTACTTGCAGATAAAACTAAACCTAATTCATCCAATAAAATAATTACAGAGTCAAGCGCTTGTTGCATACGTATTTAACACCTTTGAATATCTTTATCACTAACAAACAGAACAAAGTCGTCAGCATATTGCGATAAAAATATGTTTTGTGTTTGGATACATATTTTGTGTGTAATTAAATTGAAAAGCAACGGGGATAGAGGATCCCCTTGTGCAAGGCCTTTATTGGTCCATCTGGAGAGTGTAGTTCGTCCAGTGTCCGATTTAATATTGAGATGTCTTTCGCTTAAAAAGGACCAAAGATATGTACAAATTTTAGTACCTATTTGAATCATCCAATATTTTCATCGCTACATCAATAGATACGTTATTGTATGCACTTTCAATATCTAGAAAACAAGCCAAAGTTGGAATGTTCTTGGAAAAGCCTATTTGAATATGTGAGACTAAACGAGTTAAGGAATCTAAACAGGACTGTGATTTTCTAAAGCCGACTGTATGCGGTGAGAGAACTTTTGTATTTTCTATGTACCACTCTAAACGTCTACATATTAATAAATGAAAAATTTTGGACAGGCAAGAAAGTAAAGATATAGGTCTTAATTTTGGTTCACCATGAGAAGCGGAATTAACCTTTGGGATGGGAATTACCTGTATGTTGCACCAATGTCTAGGAATAATGCCAAATTTAAAAATGTTATTAAATAATTTAAGCATGAAATCTTTAGCTGTGTCGGGTAAGTGATAAATCATTAAGTAAGTAATGCCATCTTCGCCTGGCGCTGTGTCCTTTTTTTTTAAACAGCTTTTAAGTTCTTGCATGGAGAAGTCATCTTCTAAAGTTACATTTGTAGATTCAAATATTGGCATCACATTTGTGACGTAATCCGGAGAGAGTGAACACAACAACTCGCTTTGGTTTTCAAGAGAACAATACATTTTGTTTTGTCTAAAACCCTTCATCCATCTCATGCGACGCCAAAGATCAGAGGCTGAAGTTACTTCGTCAATTGAACTACAGAACTTCTGCCAGCTTTGAAATTTTTCTTTACACACATCTTAATGAGCGCCTGCGTACTTTCGTCCGCCGTCATTTGCGTCGAAACATGTTGCTATTAATTTATTGACAGGGTTTAAGCTGTTTCATGCGCATGTTACATTTAAAATATCTATACTTCTATACTAATATTATAAAGAGGTAAAGTTTGTGAGGTTGTAGGGGTAATCTCTGGATCTACTGAACCGATTTGGAAAATTCTTTTACCAATACAAAACCACGTTATTTGTGAGTGTCATAGTCTATATTAACCCGAAAAATACCGCCCAATGAAGTGAGCACGGGTCAACTAGTAATAAATAAATATAATCTTAGAAATATAGTGTCCTATAACGTGCCACCGCTGCCGAGATATTTGGAAACAAATATGAGTATTTTATACCTACTCATATACTTCCTTACTTCACAGCTTCTTCTACAATTTAAAGATTAAACCTATAAAAACCGAATGATTCAATTCAGCGCCTTTATTTGTGTTTTTGAAATTATTAAATGACTTTTCTACTCTGGGCAGAGCAGGAAGGAGTGTCAGACTCTTGAAAAAATGATATTTATTTTTGTATGTAGGCGTAAAACTTTGACACGTCAATCTTTTATATCATTTTAAGCTAGATGAGGCAGGTGTTTCCTAGCTGACTACCCTGAGAAGAAATATCAAAACTAGCTCAGAGATCAAAGTCTCTTTTAAAGTCCATACAATCCTAACTGGTCGAATCATAATGAGAAACATGTAAGTAGATACTGTCTGAGATGGCCTTTTGAAAAAGTATCATACGGATTTGAGTGAACCTGTCCAGACAGTGCAAGCATTTGTGAGTTTTGTGTAACTCAAACTCAAAACTTTAAGGAGCTCAAAACTTTGACGAACAATACCAAAGTAAGGACATTTGCGTCTGACGCTTATATAAATCAAACTGCCAGACTAACATGAAAATGAACTTCCCACCACTCCTCATACCCACATTCACCATACGTTGTTATGAGGACCATACAGATTAGTGACTAATACTGACTAATATCCATCAGTGTTCAAATACCCTTCGTGTTCCAGGGCTGCAATGACTCTTTCAAACTATTCCGCAAACACTTGCAATCAAATCAATACCTAGAGTAACGAAAGAGCTTTTGACCCTGCAACTATAAAGCGCTTATTACATTACACGGTATTCAGGGCCCGGTGGCAAGGGTGGGCGTGGCCCCTAACTAAGGAGCCGCTTATTACACTAGCCGGTCGATTCGGCCCTAAATAAGTTGTGAAGTGACCAGCATTGCCAACGTGTGGGGAATTCCCCAAACTGCGGGGAAGTTGATTGGGGATTCAATGGGGACGGGCAAGATGTGGGGAAAATGTGGGGATTTCAAATATCGATTTTATTCTTCTGATATTATTCTAAATATCGAATTTGTTGGGAGTCAGTAGATTTTTGTCCCCAAATTGGGGAAATTGATTTACGTTTTCGGGGAATTTATTAAATTGGTGTTGGCAACACTGCTCCCTAACTCCCTAAACGCTATTACACTGCCCGGTAGTAAGGGAGTTAGGGAGCTAACTAGACCGGGCCGCTCCGGTCACCCTGATTAGGGTCCCTAACTCCCTAACTCTTATAACACCAACCTAAATCGGGACTTAGGGCCCTGAATACCGTGTAGTGTAAATGTATTGCAAATCCCTTCTCGGCGTTATCAGCACCACACACGCCTTCGCTCAGTTTACTGACTGACTTCACTTGTTTAGAGAAGGGTGTTCTTTTCGTCCGCAACTCCAAGTTGAGTGAAAACGCGTAACATAAAGTGTTTAAAATTTACATATTTGTAAATAAATGGTTTTGGCTCGAAGTACTGATCAGAATCTGAAAATTATTGCGCATATATAAAACTGCATTATCGTTACTATTCGTCCCGGAAAATGTACCTACTGTTGCAGAGGCATTTCAATATATTTTGAATAACTTTACAGTAGAGGGAAAAACTGATTAATCTATTGTGACAAATGTACTGGGGTGCTGTGAAAACTATTTGAATGTTGGCCTAGGTTTGATTGATTGAAGGAGGCTGCGGAAAGGGAGAGGGAGATCTCGACCTCTCTCCCGGCCCGCAGCAGGCGCACCGGGCGACGGAGGAGGGCATACGCTGCCCTCTTCCGGCCCCCTAACAGGGTCCAGGGGCGGCGGTCCTGGGGATGGCCGTCGCCCCCCGTTCATCCGGACCCGAGGTGGCGGCGCGTGGTGTTCCCGTGCGCCCCTCTTTGACGTCGCGGGGGGAGTCAAACACCTCACTCCTCCCGCTGACCCGAGGTGGCCCGCAGAGGCGGCCCGGCACCAGCCGGGGATTACGGAAGCCAAATAAGTTCTCGCGATCCCCGGCGTAAGTGAGAGATGGAACACCGGGGTAGTTTTAGTCAGTTTTTGCTCGCAGAACAGATGGTCGATGGGGCCGAAAAGTTCTGGAGTGGCGACCGCGTACCGGAAGGCGCAACTTTGGAAGACCTCCCACAAGGTGAACCGATGACCTGGTGAAGGTCGCGGGTAGCCGATGGATGCGAGACGCACAGGATCGGTCGTTACGGCGACACTTGGGGGAGGCCTATGTCCAGCAGTGGACGTCTTTCGGCTGATATGATGATGATACCCAATAGCTTTGTTGACTGTACATACAATAGTAGCGTGGTCCTTCGCGGCGCATTGTGCTGCGATACAGTTATACATAGTCGTGGGTTAATATTCGTGTATAGTGTGTACCGCATGCACAGCGTGCATAGCGTTGACAGCGTTATGCTATGTGAGCATCATATTATTATTCAAGCAAGTACCAATTACGTCAATTGATGCGTAGCGTGTCCATCTGTTGCAGTGGACACATCACATACATTTTCTTGCAAAGCCAAGCACACGTGCGTGGCTTCACTGTGCACCACAGTGGGTCTGCTCCTTAATACTGTTAATGACTAAGAGTTCCGTCCAATGACGTTAAAAACTGCCAAAATTGACTTGAAAGGTATAGTTTGGTCGACAAGTAACTAGGAGGTAATAAAACTTCTTGAAAATTGAAATGCAAAATATTTATTAGAGACCATTACCGGAGATTTTCATGCGCCAGTCAATTTGATTTGCAATCGAGCGAAAGCAATCTAATTAATCAATTTACAATTCATCTTTGCACGTCTCCTTCGCATACCACTTTCTGATCATCTCAATACAGCCCAGGACATTCTCGGAGAAGAATTCCGGCTTCTCCATGGCAAGAAAATGGCCGCCATCTTCAAGGACGGTGACGTTCACATGGTTGGTATACTTGAACTGGAGCATGCTCCGGGTCATGTACAGCAGTTCACTCTTGGCATGAACTGTGCAGGTTGGAACTGGTGTCGTCAGCCTGAAATGGATAACTTGATGAGTGGATTGGAAGTGAAAGGAGGTATGTTGCTAGAGTGTTGACAATTTTGCGTTCTGTGGCTGACTTTGTTGGGGATTGTATAAGTATTATTGTGTGTGGTTTATAAGATAACAGGTGTAAGTGCGAGCGAATTTTTTCAATTCGAAATCAATTGATATAATTGCTTGATGTTATTTTGATCAAACCTTTTTGTTGATGGGAATTCCAATGACTCCTTCTGCTCTGGGCGGAATGGAAGGAAGTGTCAGACTTTTTGAATGTCCTTTACATTCGACAGCCGCGGTAACTCTCTCGAACAATTCCTCAACCCTGTCTGTAGATACCTTTTTTTTTAACGGGGTGAAGTCCTCATGGATGTCCTCCGCCCTAGAGCGGGTGGAGGGGTCTGTCAGACTCTTACTGACTGAAACCACCCCGGTGTTCCATCTATCGCCTACGGGGATCGCGGGAACTTATGCGACTTCCGTAAACCTCGTCTGGTGCCGGCCCACCTCTGCGGGCCACCTCAGATCAGCGGGGGGTGACTCCCCCCGCGATGTCAAAGAGGGGCGCACGGGAACACCATACGCCGCGACCTCAGGTCCGGATAAATGGTGGGTGACGGACATCCCCAAGCCCGCCGCCCCTGGACCCTAAGAAGTGATGAAAGAAACTAACATGAGGTAACAGATAAATAGCTTTCAGAAACTGGTTATTTTCAGAGTATCAACATTCACCATTTGACATAATTATGTCTTCTTCTATCAAACTTTAGCCATCTCAGTAGTTATTCAGGTGTGATCATTTATTCGGTAAAACCGGAAGGTCGAACAAATTGTTGTCGATTACGTGGTCGTATGTATAATGATCGATTTGTATCACGACGTCTTAGAAAATGTGTATAGTTCTCTTCATTCAACTGAAGAAACTATTTTAGATTAACTTTCTCTACCAAAAAGATGGCGAAGGAAACTTACGCAAAAGATCTCATTTCAACATTCCTAATATTGTAGGTCTCGGCATAAATCCTGACAGCCGTAGTGAAGGCATTGTTCACCCAGTACACCATGAGGTTGTCGATCAACTCCTCGCGAGGGTACAGCTCGTACAGACCACCATCATCCCTGTCTATGTAGTCAGACCGCGTGGCCGTGGAAACTATCTGGAGAATGTAGGCTAGAAGACCTGATGGAGAATCTGACATTGCTACACCTGTGAATAATAGAAAATGAATGAGAGATTGAGGGAAATGAAGACGCCTACGCATTATGTAATAGCAAACATTTGCTCCATTGTAAAATTATGAAGAGATTACTAGGCGCTCTGTCTGGCATTGTTCAAGTAGATACTTTTCTGTCATACCATTAGTTCTACAGGGTTATTGGTATTTAAGTGCGTTCCTTCAAACCTGTTGTTCGCGAGCTAACTTGCAATGATTTTGAACCGCTAAGGGCCGATTTTTCAATAGTCAGATAAAATATATCAGAGGATTAAAAATTGCAGCTTTTGCATTGACAATGTGTCAAACAGCCATATTTATTCTTCAGTTAAAAATTATATTATCAAACTATTGAAAAATCAGCTCTCAGTCTATAACCGGCTAGTTTCGGACGGGAGAAGACATCATTAATCTATTTTAAAAAAGGGCTGTAACTCAATAAATTATTTCAGTCGATTAGGCCCACCACCCCTAGATTCTCATTTCCTAAATTCAGACAAAGACATACCAATAGTATCAGGTTTAGTGGCATGCATATGCAAGTATCCAGTTTCAGTGATTAAGCCCTTCAGGATAGTGGCAATTGGGTACAATCTTTCAGCCAACGAGGAGTCTACCACCAATGACTGCAGCGCTTTGCTGAGTGAGCCAGAGAACCAAGTTGCCAATGTGCCCGGAGCGAAAGATACTGCGTAGTTTGTGTGGTATCCTAGTACCTCCTGTAAACAAAAGTTTAGAACAGTTTTAATCGTACATGACAAGGTAGGTCTCAGCTGACCTGTGCCCACTTGGGCGGTATTTTTTGGGTTAATATAATAGCCTATGAAATTCACAAATAACGTGGCTTTCTAGCTGGCCCGCGCGGCTTCGCTCCCGTCAACTGGCTACTCTACTTACCGACCCTAACCTACCTACCCTACCTTACCTACCCTACCTACCTACCTACCTACCTACCTACCCTACCTACATACTATTTTTTTTTTTTGTGTTTTAGTTCTTATTATTATGCAATAAATTTCGTGACCTGCGCAATACATGTAATATTGTTTCTGTTATCACAGAGTATACTATATTTAAAGTTAGATTCGTTATGTTTTGTTAGATTGTGTGTTGGATAGTGTAATTTGTGAGTCATTTTGGTGTGTAATATGTGAGAGGGGCGTAAATAACTATGTTCCTAGATGACAAACACGCTCAGATGAGTACCCAAACCAAGCAAAAGGGGAATATCGTTATTAAATCAAGTAGTACCTAACGAGGATCCTCTGCTAATAAGTTAAAACTGTCATGGATGAGCATGTCATGCAGCTGTCATGGCAGCGCTCGGGAAGTTGCGTGGTATCTTCTCGTCCCACCTACCACAGTGTCTCAAGACGAAAGCCTTATGACCAGTGCGTGTTGCCAGTGATGACATATGGAACTGAAAAGTGGTCGCTCACAATAGGCCTCATCAGAAGACTTAAAGTCACTCAAAGGGCAATGGAGATGGCAATGCTTGGAGTTTCCTTGCGTGATCGAATCAGGAATGATGATATCCGCAAGGATCGCCAATTTAAAGTGGCAGTGGGCAGAGCACATTGCGCGCAGAACAGATGGTCGATGGTGCCGAAAAGTTCTGAAGTGGCGACCGCGTACCGGAAGACGCAACGTTGGAAGGCCTCCTACTTGGTAGACCGATGATATGATGAAGGTCGCAGGTAGCCGATGGATGCAAGACGCGCAGGACCGGTCGTTCTGGCGACGCTTGGGGGAGGCCTATGTCCAGCAGTGGAGTGGTCTTTCAGCTGATATGATGAAGAGTTCGGTTACCTGTGTATTGAAGTGAAGAGGAGCGCAAAAGTGCTAAGTTAATTTTCCTAACTATGTTAAAGGCGGTCTCCAGTCTACCCAAATGCAGTTGAATACCAGTATGTTACATACCAGCGACTCTATCTGACACTTTTTTTTTTAGGTATGGGAATTCATCAAATGACTCCTCCCGCTCTAGGTGAAGCAGGAGGGAGTGTCAGACTCTTACTGACTTAAACCCATCCGTATTCCTCCTAGTGCCCTTTGCGTTCCAGGGCCGCGGTAACTCTTTCGAACAAAGTCCGTAGCCCCAGCAGGCGCTGGCCCTAGCGGGCCCCGCTATTAATGCTGACAGCTCTTTGAGGCGCGCGTGGAACGCAGCGCGCCGTCGACCCGGGCCTGGTTCTGATCAGACGACGAGCCACCCAATGCTCGCCGTCCGCAGGCCCGCGCCTACGTTGTATCTGACCCTTACCACCTAGTAACTGGATGCTCCTTGGTAAGACTGGTATCAGATTTTCGGGCAACTGTTAATGATGATTTCAAATTACAGCTTGATTTTACAGCTTGATTGACTTTGAATTTGACTTCAAATTACAGACATAGCCCAGCCACGGCTTAATGTACTTTTCGAAGCACGGAGGAAACTCGGTAGCTAATTGATGGTCACCCATCCACGAAACAACCTTGGCAAGTGTAGCTTAACTACGAAGTTCAAACCGTTTGGCTGTTAATATTAAGTGCACTACATGAGCTCGAAAAATGGATGTGCGATTAACGCTTATGCGACAAAACTGTACTGCGACTCACCATAGTTTGAATGCACGCTTGTGCGACACACTGAAGATCGACAACACCCCGACTCAGAGTACCCCGACTCGCATAGGTTAGGTTAGAAAGGCGGGAGTGAAGCGGAGCGAAGCTCCCGCCTTAGCCTCCGTGGTTATTTTTTTTAAACCACCCAGAAATAGGAGCCCCGCTAAGCGGGGCTCCCGATCTTCAGTGTGTCGCACAAGCGTGCATTCGAACTATGGTGAGTCGCAGTACAGTTTTGTCGCATAAGCGTTAATCGCATATCCATTTGTCCAGCTCACGTAGTACACTCGTTAATATTAAGCAGCGAGCTCCTCTCTTTTGGGTCAGCATTTTTATGTACTTAGGGTCAGATATCACTACGGGATCTAGGTGCATCTACTGATGTCAACTGTTTTTTTTAAGTAGCTGATCCGCGCAACTTCGTCTGCGTCACATTTTTCATTAATGCTCCACTCCTATTGGTTGTAGCGTGATGTTATATATAGACTTCCTCGATAAATGAGCTATTAAACCCTAAACGAATTTTTCAATTCGAACCAGTAGTTCTTGAGATTTGCGCGTTCAACCAAACAAACTCTTCAGCTTTATAATATTACTGGTTGACCCGAGCAACTTCGTCTGCTCCGCTTCTATTGGTCTTAGCGTGATGATATAGCCTTCAGTCTTCCTCGACAAATGGGCTGTCTAACACTGAAAGAATTTTTCAAATCGGACCAGCAGTTCCTGAGATTAGCGCGTTCAAGCAAACAAACAAACTCTTCAGCTTTATACAACGTGTTGATTTGCATCCTAGTCAAATTCAAGGACGTAATTATGCTAATGATTCTCGACCCAAATCGACAGTAAAATGGGTAGGTATTTTTTTAATTTTATTTTTTGATTTACGGAAATCCGTAAGTGTAAACCAGCCGCGGCCCGTCTGTTACTAGCCTTATAATCGCGCTTTCACACACAAACAAACGCAAACAATACATACACAACGCATACGCAACGATCATTCGATAAATTCGTAGGTAATCAATCGCACCCCAATCACGGTACGGGGATTCTCCCGCGCAAGCTCCTAGCCACGCCCCCGGCCCCCGCGGCCCCGGAACTAACAGTGTGTTTGATGTCGCCGAAGCGTGCGCGCGTTCGCGAATTGTGCAAGATGACGGACAATTATTCAAAGTCGAGATGGTGGAGATGGTCCGCCTGTATGCCATCAGTGGAGACAGCCTACGTGGAGCCAACCGGATATTCACGGAAATGTTTCCCGATCGGGAACCCCCATCACAGAGCGTCATGCTGGTTGCTACGCAGGGACTGTGGGATCATCGGCAGTTTGACGTTCCCCGGCATGCTCATGCTCGCGGCAGCGTAGGCCTGCCTGTCGCCTTGCAGGAAGACATCCTGGAATACTTCCAGCGAGACCCACGGGCAAGCACGCGGGAGGCTGGTCAACACTTAGGAGTGCACCACACCACAGTGTGGCGCCTACTGAAACGTGAACTTCAACACCCGTTCCACTACCGCAAGGCACAACCTCTACTTCCAGCAGGATGGCGCTCCCTCTCACTATGGTCGGCAAGTACGAGAGTACTTGACCGAAAAGTTGGTGACCACTCGATCGGTCGCGGAAGACCTGTGTGTTCTCCAGACCTGACGCCTGTAGACTTTTATTTGTGAAGGTTAGTTTACACGGAGGAAGTGACAAGTGTAACAGAATTACATGCAAGGATCATTAGTGCTTTCGACACTTTAAAAACGAATGTGTTAGTGTTACGTAAGCTGAAGGAAAACCAGCTACGTTGTGCTCGATTGTGCAAAGAGTGTGATGGTGGCAACTTTGAACAATACCTCCGGGTAACTTAAGTAGGTAATTTATTTATTTGTACATTTTGTAAATACGTTGTAAGCTTAATCAATTTTATTAGTGTAAATAAGTTGATTTCAAATTTTATTTTTAACTACGCCAATAATACCTAAGAGTCGAAAATATCACCACGTACTTTCACTTAAATAGCACGTCTTTCCATTTCCATCAAACGTAGAAAACATTTTTAGACTTAGTAGATCGCTACACTAACTAAGGCATTCTTGCCGGTCCTAAGCCCGTTAAGTAGGAAGGAAATCCACAAATAAAAACAAAATCACCACGAAAAGCAAAACTAACATTTTATTAATCATCAGTGAACTTTTCTTTGGCGCACTAGTATTATTGTCATTAGTAAGATTTCCGTATTCCAATGATGCTCAAAGATGAGTTAATTATCAAGCGAAATTTATGACAATAATGTAAGTGATTTTCGAAATAAAATTAGGTAAAATTATTGCTACCGGTCATTGATCCGTCGCGCTCGCGCGCGCTTGCATTTCGTAGGTAAGACACAGCTGCATTGTCGCTGTGTGCGTAGTCGGGTGATTCTGTTTGAATTAAGGGCTTAATTCTGAAATACTGTTAAATTTCAACAACAAAAAAAAGCAGCGCTTATTAGTTATTGCCCGCTACCGTACTTTCGATTGATTATTTATGTCTTTTATGACAACCTCCTGAAATTTGACGAGGATGCAAAACAACACGTTGTATATTAGTATAGATATAGATGTATATATCGTAGAAAACTTACATCAGGAAACAGAGTAGCAATGCTGTTGCAAATGTGTGCGCCCCAGTCTCCTCCCTGGATGTAAAACTTCTCGAAGCCGAGCCTGTGCATCAAGTTTCTGAGTACCACCGCCATTTCTGTGCCACCTAACCCCTGGCGAACAGCTGCCTGCAAAGTTGTGGTTAAGATTGTGACAAATGTCAAAGAATTTCAGAGGGAAAAAGAGAGTCATTCATTACTTTTTCTTGAAAACTTAAGCATTCTCTTTCCCTCTAACCTCTTCTTTGTAAAGTTTATAACCTACTCAATTTTTAAACCTAGATATTTTGCTTATGCGCTATCCGCAGCACGATTAATTAATTTCGGTGGTCGCTCACAATGCGCCTCATCAGAAGGCTCAAAGTCACTCAAAGGGCAATGGAGAGGGCAATGCTTGGAGTTTCCTTGCGTAATCGAATCAGGAATGATGATATCCGCAAGAGAACCAAGGTTACCGACGTAGCCCGAAGGATCGCCAAACTAAAGTGGCAGTGGGCAGGGTACATTGCTCGCAGAACAGTTGGTCGATGGGGCCGAAAAGTTCTGGAGTGGCGACCGCGTACCGGAAGACACAACGTTGGAAGGCCTCCCACAAGGTGGACCGATGACCTGGTGAAGGTCGCAGGTAGCCGATGGATGCGAGACGTACAGGACCGGTCGTTGCGGCGACGCTTGGGGGAGGCCTATGTCCAGCAGTGGACGTCTTTCGGCTAATATGATGATGATGATAAAACAATTATGATTCCTTCGGTTTTGTACCAATATAAGAAAAGCCTCAATTTTTACTCACTCCAGAGAATCCAAATCCCGGCAGGCTGGGTACGATGACTTCGACAGCAAAGCCTCTCTCTTCGCAGTAAGCTGTGAGCAAAGGGATGGCGCTGTAGAACTCCCGGATGGAGCCGGGCCATCCGTGCAGCAGCATGAGGGGTAGCACTTCTACGCCATCAGGCACGTCCTAGAAGAAATGAGGATAAATTTGAAATTTTGTTGCAGTTACTGGAAGTCTCCACGCAATGGGTGCCCGAAGACGGCTGGGGCCGGCCCAAAAAGAGGTGGCCAGACGGCCTGGATGCGTACCACAAGTGCTGGTATGAGGACGCGCGAGAAAAGCATTCCTGGAAGAGCTAGGGCAGGAATTGCGAACCTTTATTGGTAAAATATAATAATAATGTGTCTAATGAGTGTCACCAAAGAGTCTTGACTTGGTCATTTAATAGATAACTAAACAACAAACTAGTTGCTATTCATTTAACTCTTTATTGGGAATCTGAAATTCATACTGAAGTCCATATCGTTGTTCAAAAAAAGGAACGGTTAAGGCTTTTTTTCTGTTACAAATTACTTGGGTGCTAAGTATCATACATCCTAATATATAAAATTCTTCCGTTACTGAGTGCCTGACAGATAACGTACAGCCGAAACTACTAGTCGTAGAAAGCTGAAATTTGGCATGTAGCTTCCTCCTTTTGTAGAAGAATATATACTGTGTCGCTATGTTTTCCTTTTTTTATTAATAATTGCCAAATTTGTACACTAGGGCTCTGTTGACAGTGATTTATTGGACAATTTTGAGCATTTTGTGAGAGTTCTAGTGCTTACACGATTAATAAATCATCAAAAAGGGACACAGTATATATCTTCAGTATCTTCTATTCTTATTCAGTTTGTGAAATATCTCTTAAATCGGTCCAATATTAGAGGAGAAAAGAGTCGAGAGCCAAACCTCGAATTATGACTTTTTACATACAAAGTCTCGCCGCCAGCATTTCCTCTTAATAGACAGATAAATGATGGATAAAGTACCTCAGAAACGAGTTAATAGGAACAGGAAACTCACCTTTGGTGCAACCCTGATAAAGTGCATATCCAGACCCTGGATGTTAGTCTTGAAGTGCGGGAACTGGTTCATGAACGCCTCTCGCTCAGTGAAGTTGTACTCATTCACCCAGTAATTTATCCAGTCATCCATGTTGTCTGTATTGAAGCCGTAGTGGAATGCCGCGCCTTCCAGCGGGGAAGTGAATGGTCTGTGGTTATTCAGACGATCCTTGAGGTCGGTTATCATCTGTAATCAGAATAAAAGGTTGGTCAAGTCATGGATCATTATAACCAATCTAATATCCTATTATCAAGGTAATAAGGTGGATAAATTTGTTGCAGCCAAAACAATAAACCAACAAGTGACGTCGCCAGCCCCCACTCCTCATTTGGAATGTGCTTTATCTTTGTCGATTTTGATTGATTTGAAAAGGCAAAGGCAAGGTCTGTCCCTTTTATCAAGATAATAGGCTTGTCTGAAAAAATCTAACTATACCGGCTTTTATATCCTCGATTCATGGCACGGATAAATTAATCAGGAATATCCTAGCTTCCACACTGATTGATTTTGATGTGCCGTGCTTCACCGAGGCTGTGAATGCCTGGAAACTCGCTTGCCCGAATGTAAATCTACCCGACAACCCATCATACCAGAGACAGTGGGATGAGCCGCTCTGCAAAAAAGTTCAGAGGAACCTCATAGCCACTTCTGCTTCTACTGCGGAGCATGCGCGCCTGCTGGCTGTGAGTGAGTGGGAGTTGGGCCTCTGGCTTCACGCACTACCGTCGTCGAACATAGGCACCTTGTTCGACGATACAACTTTCCGCCTCGCTGCGATGCTTCCCTTCGCTTAGGCGCATCGTGTTGTTCTCGTTGTCACTGTGGCGAAGCTGTCAATAGCCTCGGGCACCACGGCCTCTCATGCAGTCGAAGTGCGGGTCGCTTTGCACGGCACGCAAATATCAACGACATTATCCGACGAGCTCTTGTCGCCGTCGGGGTTCCAGCCGTACTAGAACCCAATGGCCTGGCACGCGACGACGGCAAGCGACCCGACGGTATGTCTTTGTTTCCATGGAAGATGGGTAGGCCTTTAGTGTGGGACGCTACTTGTGTCGATACTCTTGCGCCATCCCATCTTCCTAGCTCGTCGTGCTGTGCTGGTACTGCCGCTGCTGCTGCTGAGAACCTCAAGCTGCGAAAATATAATAACCTTGTTGGCAATTATATTTTTGAGCCGTTTGGGGTTGAAACTCTTGGACCGTGGGGTCCGAGTGCTCATGCCTTATTTAAAAATCTTTCTAAACGCTTAATTGACACTTCGCGTGACTCAAGGGCTGGCTTTTACCTCGGACAGAGGATAAGCATTGCCATACAGCGTGGCAATGCAGTCAGTCTTTTGTGCTCAATTCCAGTGGACAGCGATGCGGACGAATTTTTTGACGCCTTATTTTAGTTAGGATTTTTTTTTTTTTTTTAAGTGTATATATTTTGTTTTATTTTAAGTTTCTTTCTTGTTGTATAAGGGGTTTTAAAGATAGAATAAAAACAAAATTAGTCCATCAGTTATATTTTCAAAAAACATTTGACCCGTTTTTTTACTTTTGTTACGTAAACCAAAATTGAATCGAAGATACGATTTTAAAATTCTCAATACGTCACGCCGTGGTATAATTTTTAGTGCGTTCTGACGTTACAAGCGGCCCGAGTTTTTATGAGTTTTATCTTTGTCGATATTCATTGATTTACAAAAACAAAAAATACGTGTCCAATATTTTTCAGTACTTGACGAACTAAATAGATTTGCAATTTATTTATGGTAGAAACTAGCCTATTGTTACTCACCTTTTCGTCGAATTTGATTGGAAAAGGTCTGACGCTGGTGTCATAGTTGGCCTTCGATTCTTCTGAACCCCACCAATCGTCAACGTTCGGTAAATTAAAACCGCTTATTTCGATCATGGAATTATGTACCCCTAGTACCAATGTACCGAGTACGATAACTTTAAGTAGTTCATGCATGTTGCTACCGTTTTTTTTCTGCGACTCGAAAAATTAAAATATCCGGTTTTTATACCAACTCGCAGGCTAGAATTTAATTTGAACAACACTGTTTGATTAGACATTTTTTCTTTAAATTGTGTACACAGGTGTTCTGTTTTTTGAAAAAAATATTGACAGTTAAATATTTTATGTATTTACTTTAATTTGGCCTTCAGTTTTTTAATGCTGTGTCATGTCGAGAAAATTAAACACTGAAAAAAGTGAATACTACAGCTAGCGAAAAATTAAACGTGAATATTAAGAACCTAATTCAGTCGATATTCAAGGTTAAGCAACGCTTGCCAAGGTTGGTCTGTGGATGTGTGACCATCGTAACATACCGAGTTTCCTCCGTGTCTCGGAAAGCATGTTAAGCCGTTGGTCCCGGCTGTCATTTGTAGATCTTTGGCAGTCGTTACGGATAGTCAGAAGCCAGTAAATCTGACTCCAGTCTTGCCATAAAGTACCGTGTTACCCAGTTAATGGGTTGTGAAGGTCTGGTAGGCAGCCGCTCCACGTAAAATACTGGTATTCAGCTAAATCCGGCTTGACTGGAAGCCGAACGAAATGTAGTTGGGAAAAGGCTAGGCAGATGATTAAGAACCTAATTCAATAGCAATAAATGACGTTGGAAGGATCTCATTTAGTATAAGTAATACAATTGCTCTATTTTCAAAAGACAAAATAAACAAACAAAAAAAGGCAAATCGACGACAAAACGACCGAAACCCGACGATCGACTTCAAATGACATGACGTTTATTATATCAAACAGTACTTTCAATAATTTTCATTTTATATAACGTTAAGTATGTAAAACAATATAATTATGTTGTAACAATACTTTCTCTAAGGTTCGTCTCTAATCTTATTTAGTAAAACTTTCTTTTGATCTAATTATCAATTTTTATACTGGCATTTGATCTAACCGTTCAACACGGAACGACCGCTTCAGCTTGGGAACTTACGGCACCCCGACACGGATAGTTTAGTTTCGAATGGGATGGCGGGAGATTCCATTCATGTTACGTTCCTTTAAACCCTACAGGCAGAAATAGGAACCCCGCATAGCGGGGCTCATATCGGGGGTATACTGGCCAAGAATTTGAAATGAGTAACCACACAGTAGACATTTTCGTCTGACGGCCGCGCCAAGGATTTTGACATCTTTCCCACCGAAACTGATAGGTAGATACTTTTTTGAGGAGTTGCAGCTGAATGCCCATTATAAGAGGTTTTAAGACTGATGCACCACGGAGGAATAGTAATTGGGATCCGTCACCCTTTTGGTCTTCTTCTTCTTCTTATCGTGTGGGCAGTAAGGTCTAACGATCCCACACACCCTAGTGTCAGAGTTTCTAAACGGCCTCAAGGGCCTCCGACATGCTTTATTTGACGACCGCCATTTGGCGGCCGGGACCATCGGCTTATACGCGCCTTCCGAAGCACGGAATCATCTTTTTATCAGAAAATCAGGTGATTCAAGCCTGCAATATCTAGCCAAACTGGAAACAACTTTACAAAGTATGCTTCCCGGTGGGAATCGAACCCATGACCACCGGGTTACAAGGCAAACGTCTAAACCACTCGACCACGGAGGCAGTTCTGGTGCGAAACCCTCTATTGGTGCTCCCCAACAAAAACTACAAATCTCCTTCTGGGATATTCGGGTAATAAAACAAAAAAATCAATGTCTGTTTTTATTGAGTTCAGCAATTATTGCAATGAGAATAAGACCTTAATTAATAAAAATGTCAAAAATAAGTGTTAAAAATGGGATTTGTACCTATGTCAAACTGTAATACTTAGTCATATGTTACATTTGAGCATCTATCCCAAATCTGCATAGACACAACTATTCATCAACAACAAGTTTCATTACAATAAGGATTTGTCGAAGCTCCGATAACTTCACCAGATGTATTTCCGAAACGTGCAGTATTTGGATCCTTTTCGCAAGTAAACTTCATAGATTCAGTGCCACAATTTACGTCGTCCAAAGTGCCTTCAGGGTAGATCAGTCCACAAAGATTGACTCCTTTGTTATCTGGTTGCCCGGGAGCCCATTTGTTGTACACATCTTCAATCTTTTTTCCTGTAATAACGTATCGATGTTTAGATATTTATATACAAAAAAAAAATCGTTTCCCTTTCTGTGATATCAAAGCATTGATATATAAAAAACCCAAGGTACACACTCAGCATCTCAAAAACGTCCGCAAAAAACAAGTGCAATATGTATAATATTGTGCGCATGTTTCAAACAGTCTCGCATCGCTCGCCATACTGCGCTGCTTTGTAAAAACTACTTTAAGCGATCCGTGTAAGGCTGAATTTGCAAAATTGTTTGTAGTATAACTACACACAACTCACACATGACACTTGATACATGTCAGTTTTTGACGACAGTTTCGAGTGTTGCATTTGTTCGAGACTGTGCATCTTGGGTTTTTTTTATACATCAATGTATCAAAGTAACAACTTTTTCCAAATACGATACTTGTAACAAAAATATTTTTCATAGTGTTTTTTGTCTATTTGTTCCAGTTAATCTCCGAAATGGCAGGAAAGATTATGACAGAACTTTTACTGAAAAGTAATTAGCGTTCCGCGCAAAAAACAGAAAATCACATTTTGACGCGGAAGGTAATTAGGGGTATCGCTCTTAACTAATTTAAAGGCCCCGTAAATTAAAAGACAATAGTAAGACAATCCGCCGCATGGTATCGGCCGGTGCCGTATGGTGCCATAACAGAGTAATACAATCCCATCACTTCCCGTGGGTGTCGTAAAAAGTGACTAAGGGACTCACCAGAGAATGGGCAGCAGCGTTCTCTGTAAAACGCAACACCATACACTGCGATCGCCAACCCGCCTGCCAAGGAGGGGGGCCTATGTCCAGCAGTGGACGTCTTTGGCTGTTATGATGATGATGACTGAGTAAGACAATGGCCTCGCCCCACATGTGGGGTGGCCGGGGACTGACGGGCTATATAGGTATAAAAAAATCAAATACCAGTTAAGGTGTAAAAACTAAAATCCTTTCCCCTGTCCACTAGTCCAATGTAAGCAGCATCCGGCCAACTCATAGTACTTTTCGGTTTGTTCATGAAACTTGTAACGATGTCCGCCTCCTGCTTGTTGTCGATGACGACCAGGTAGCCTCCCTCGGCCACACATATCTTGTGGGCTAACCACCACGACCTGGGTTTCTTGTGATACTTGTAACAACTTCCCGTGGCTTGGTTTAAATGATATTCTGTGAAAAAAAAAAAATGTTTAAAAATACCTAACTTAATAACCCTTTTATTAAAAACTGGCTGACCCGTGCCCACTGCGTTGGGCGGTATTTTTCGGGTTAATATATAGCCACTCACAAATATCGTGGCTTTCTATTGGTAAAAGAATTTTCGGTTCCGTAGATCCAGAGATAACCCCCTACAAACTCATAAACTTTTCTTCTTTTATAATATATGTAATGGATGTATAAGTAATGGATTGCCATCTGTGGGAGTCCGCCATATTGGATTGAGAATGATGTCACTAAGCTAACCATGCATTGTCATCCAAACAAAGTGTCTGCAAAATTTCAACTCAATCGGTTGTAAATAACTGTTTTATTATAATTATATTGCAAGATATGACTCACATATCAATATAAAAGCTTGTAATATAGATGCCGTTTTCGAGAAGAAGAAATAACTGCAATAATAAATGTATCAAACAATGGTTTTCACTTATGATTTTTATTCAAGCACCTTGTTTTTTACCTGCTTAATATTAAATACATTAAAAATGTTTTTGGAACACATAAATATTAAAAGATGGATGCGAGACGCGCAGGACCGGTTTTTGTGGCGACAGTTGGGAGAGGCTTTTGTCCAGCAGTGGACGTCTTTCGGCTGATATGATGATGATGATAAAAATTTATTTGTAGATAAAAATAAATAATTTGATGAACTTTTATATTTATTTATGATGATGATTCAATTTGTCAGACCAGTTTAAATATTCACAAATCTATAAGGGCCTCAATCGGTTGATAAATTATAGAACACTAGTGGACATCACGCGGTTTCACCCGCGTAGTTCCCGTTCCCGTGGGAGTACGGGGATAAAATATAGCCTATGTTACTCCCTGATAATGTAGCTATCCATTGCTGAAAGAATTTTTCAAATTGGTCCAGTAGTTTCGGAGCCTATTCATTTCAAACAAACAAACAAACAAATATTTCTTCTTTATATTATTAGTATAGACAAGAATAGAAAACACGACACACAAAAGGACAACTAAAGAAATCATCCAATATATAAAAATCTCGTGTCACGGTTTTTACTATCGATCTCCTCCGAAACGGCTGGACCGATTTTTATGAAATTTTTTGAATAGATTCGGTAGGTCTGAGAATAGGTTGTAGGCTATTTTTTTTTTCATTTGATAAAACAATGTTTGCCCGGTCAGCTAGTAAGACTAAAACATTTAAATATTAAAATAAAACACATTAAAAAGACAGAATAAAGGAACCTATGGTAGAAGTGCCAAACTACCAACAACATAAAAAAATTGACATGAAAAAATCTAATGTGCGTTGTGTGTGTCTGTACCAAATGGAAGTTCAACTCAACAAGTGCCAGGCAAGTATAACTGACGCTGGTATTCTTCTGGAACCTAGTAACGACATACGGACATCGCATCAGCTGCAGAACAGTTAAAATGTCAAAGAACATAATGGCGCAGTTGGGTAAAAATAAATAGTGGTTTTGTGTATGAAACTGGTGACTGTGAGTATGTCCACATTTGTTTTTTAAATATTTTACATATTTGCTTTTACATGGTTGCTACGATAATTTCTGCTGTAAAATGAATTTAATAAAAGGTGGTCGTTAAATTAAATTTTATTTTTAGTGGTGACTTAAGAATAGAAACAAAAACACTTGTAGCAATCATTAAAAAATATCTGTTTGTAAATTGACAAGATTCTGAACCTAACATCAGGGGCAATAAGAACCGATTTTCGAGCAAGTGTGTTGAAAAATAAATTACCTGGGTCTCCTCTAGCTTCTAGCATGTCATGTTGCCAGAGACCCTGCTAGAGTCTGTGTTTCCTGATAGCTACAACCTGGGAGTCTTAAATTCAAGAGAGAATAGGTTACTTCTAGGCAAGCGTGCTCCATCTTCGACCACATCATCGCTTACCATCAGGTGAGATAGTGGTCAACCGTGTGCCTATCTATAGTAAAAAATAAATACTTGCTGTAAATTAGCCAACAAAAAGGCAATTTCAAATTCTCGAGTCAAGTGTCTAGGAAGAGGATGTAGGATACTGTTCATCCTGGTAGTCTTCTTATTATCGTGTGGGCAGTAAGGGCTAACGACCCCTCACACCCTAGTGTCAGAGTTCCAAAACCGCCTAAAGGGCCTCTGACATGGTTTAATTGACGAACGCTATTTGGCGGCCGGGACTACCGGCTTATACGTGCCTTCCGAAGCATGGAATCATCTTATTATCAGAAAATCAGGTCATTCAAGCCTGCAATGTCCTAGCAACTGGAAAACAACTTCACAAAGTGTGCTCTTCCCGTGGGAATCGAACCCACGATCACCGAGTCACAAGGCAAACGCCTAAACCACTCGACCACGGAGGCAGTCGATCCCGGGAGTATGCCTGTTGGTATAATGTTTGATAGTGCCAGAAGCTAGTATTGTTATAAATGCGAAAGCGAGTTAGCACACCTAAATCGCTTAATCGATTTTAATAAATTTTGGTACAAATATAGATGGGACTCTGAAGGCGGTTAAATACTATTTTTTTTGCGAAAATACGGCTTTCAACACATTTTCTCAAAAAATGCATTTCCGTAAATGCGTTTTTTGAGCCTGTATACATTATTCGAAAGTTAGAAAAGTACGTACTGGCAAATACCATACAATGGAACGTACGGTAAAATATGTACTCTCACTCAAGTACCTATTTTACCACACGCTCCATGGTATAGCGCCGTATACTCACGGCGCTATACCTTAGAGCGTGTGGTAAAATACGTACCTTTACGTTTCTTTTTTAATTTTCATAAACGATATATAAAAATTCCAGTAAGGAGTTTCACGCAGATGCAGACGAAAGCGCTTTTGCTCAGTAAGTACGTTTGTCTCACTTTAATATTAAAGAAAAAATGAGACACTTTCTAGCCTAAACGGCTTGAGGCCGATTTTTAGTGCCATATTAATGTCCACAATTTTTATTTTCTTTCACAATTTAGGAACGTCAAATATTGTTGCGACTTTCCGACTGATAGGTAGGTATCTAAGAACTAAAAGTTTGTTTCATTACCTATTGTACTATTTTCTAGAAAATGTGTTGAAAAACGTTGTATGACACACGTACGGGAATTTGTTTTCACAAACGAGTAGACGTATTTGAACCCAAGACGAAGTCGAGGGTTTACCATAGTCACAAGTTTGTAAATAATAACCCACCGCATTAGTATAATAAATAACTATTACAGCGAAAAAAGTCGCTGACAGGAGCAAGTCTTTGATAAAAACTTAAATTACCATCGTCAAAGGTGCCACATTGATTAAGGACCGTGGAGTTATCTCTTTTCTTGAAGCATATGTACGGTTGCAACTCGGAGCAAGAAGAAATGTACGTTTGTCCTTGAGTGTACAATGACAGACATCCCGATGTGATGTTACTGTAATAAGTGCCCCAGTAAATTGATAAGTCGGCTAGCGGAACTCCTGAAATATACATGAAAAAAGTTATTTAAGTATACTACGTGTAATAGAATAAGCGCAATCCCTGAAAAAGGGTAATTGTACAAATCATTATGAACAACTTTTACTACGGGAACAAGTCAGAAATCGCAAAAAAAAATCAGCTGTTCAGTATATTATGTCGAGTTTTGCGCACATAAATGTATGGAGCAAACGATTTCTTTTTGCAATTTCAGTATTGGTCCTATAGTGGACAGCAGTGGACCGCATTTGTAGTCTGAATAAATAAAATAAATTATTAATTATTATAATAGTGAAAGTTGTTCATAACGATGAGTGCAATTCCCCCTTAAGAGGTATTAGCAAAGTAAAAGTTATTTATAATCATTTGTGCTTCACTACCTAAAAGTTTGTTGGTATATTACAAATAACCCTACATATACACATGAATAAAAAAATATAAATTATTAAACATAAGTTGTAGGGTAGATTTACCTACTTTGATAGTTAAATACAATGTTGTACTACTGCGTTGAAGTACATAAAAGTTTAACTGCTGAATATCTTATGAAATTCTCATAGATGAATTTTCAGCTACTTATGACCTGGGGCCTAGACAAAGTGCCATTCTATCAGCGAATGCGACTGTCGAAACGCCAAAATATAAGACATTGATCACGTGACATTTCAACAGCGTTTGTCAATCCCATACATTTTGACGTTTTGACAATCGCCTTCGTCACGCTACCGCTGACAGAATGTAACTTGTCTAAAGCCTCAGGTGAGCGGAGGTTAACGTGCTGGAACTCCACAAAACCAAGACGTATAATCACAAGTTTGAATTTGTATAAAACAATGCCTTGTTTCTTCGCTGTCAAATTGTCTAACATATGAGTCCAAGATCGAGCGAGACGAGCTTTAGGCACTTGTCTCACCGTCGGCGAGGAAGCGAGTAGCTATCAACTATTTTCTGAGGAAAGGGACAAAAAATATAGATCTCGTGTGAGTAAAAGAGAAACATACATTCATAGTCGATAGCTGGCTGTTCATACTGCCGGCGAGGGGCCCTCTAGTTGATCGCAGTGACAAGAGCTATCAAAGATTGTACTCGCTTTTAACATTCGCTCGGCGATGCTCGCTTGGCGGTTAAAACTCACCAAACAGTGGTAATTTCTACCTATAGTGCGGGCTGGAGCGAGTATTGCGACTAAAAGCCGCACAAAAGCACTCGCTTAAAGCCGAGCGTTAAAACTATCGAAACTTTTCACTCGCTATTCACTGCTCGCCAACTCGTTTCGAGCTTGAAGCTATACTCGCTACTCGCTGATCGCCGGCGGTGAGACAAGTGCCTAAAGGTAGAATTCCGTGCATCGCGATCGATCGCGGTCGCGCGCGGGCTGCGACTGTCGTCGATCGCTCGCGACAATAGTCAAATTATGAAAATGTATGGCACCGCTGCCGAGGCCCGCGACAGACGCGCGCGGCCGACGAATGTCGTGAGCCGCGCGCGGCTGTCATGTTCTAGCGCTTAGTAATATCGTGGATTTCATGGCGCAAACATGTCTAGGAACGCCGGAGAAAACTTTTCATTACAATACAAATGCTTTTGAATCAATATTTGGTAGTATCCTTCTTCATTTCCGCTTTTAAAGATAGGGTCGATTGGTACTCTATTTTTCATAATAAAGCAACAGCAGCTCGTCATCCTCCTCTTCATCTTCAAGGATGTCAATTAGCACTTCGACCATGATTTTGACTTCGGTAGACACACGTCTAGAGGGAACTGACGAACAACATCTACTAATTTCAAGACACTGCCGCGCGCGGCTCACGACATTCGTCGGCCGCGCGCGTCTGTCGCGGGCCTCGGCAGCGGTGCCATACATTTTCATAGTTTGACTATTGTCGCGAGCGATCGACGACAGTCGTAGCCCGCGCGCGGCCGCAATCGATCGCGATGCACGGAATTCTACCTTTACCTTAGTTGGTTGTAAAATAATTATTTAACAGTATCTTTGTAACCTTCATACCTTCAATAGAAGTAAACTCTCCTGGTGAAAGCGCATTAACTCCTAAGAAAATAGGACCATCCACTTTTGATTGACACATGATGTCGTGCATAGCTTTGGCAAGCTTCGGGTTGATAGGAGATGCTAACACAGCACCTGCAATTTAAAATAATAAACACCCATAAACCATAAGAAACTAATGTTAATCCCACCAAAAACATTTCATATAAATTAAAAAAAAAAAATTTGCTTCATCAACATTGTCTTTGTCTTTTTGTGTATCTGTGGAGAACGTTGTTGGTTGCACATTTGTATAATCACTTATATTCTATTTTTTTGTAGTATCATCATCAACATCATCATCATAACAGCCGGAAGACGTCCACTGCTGGACATAGGCCAGGGGTGGGTTTGCCATAATCGCCACGCTTGGCAGGTGGGTTGGCGATCGCAATGTTTGGTGTTGCGTTTTACAGAGAACGCTGCTGCCCATTCTCTGGTGAATCCCTTAGTCGCCTCTTACGATACCCACGGGAAGTGATGGGATGGTATTATTCTTTTACGGCACCATACGGCACCGGTCGACACCATATGGCGTAGTATATAATTTGTAATTGTTGGTTCTTTCGAATAAATAAAATAAATTGGATGTTTCGACTTTTCAGCTGTTAAAACTTTATCAGATCACAAGACGAGCCAAAGTCATAATAGGGATGTGTCCTGAGTAAAAAATATATGATTCTATTTAGACCGTAACTTAGATTATCGAAAACTATTAGACACGTATTTTTGCTTTATCAATATGATAAGAATTGACGAAGATAAAACGCATTAAAGATCTGTACGTCTACCATAAGTTTTATCAATCTATACTCGCTAGCGACTGTAGTTAAAAACATGTGTAAAAACTTTAAAAAGCAAGTTTCTAATTGATTTGTTTAAGTTGTTAACTAACAAGCAAGCAAGTTGCAAGTAAAACTTTAGTTAACAACTAAAAAAACAAATTAGAAACTTGTTTTTCAAAAGTTTTCACACATTTTTTTAACTACAGTCGCTAGCGAGTATAGATTAATAAAACTTATGGTAGACGTACTGATTTTAACTACAGTCGCTATAGCGAGTATATATTGATAAAACTCATGGTAGACGTACTGATTTTAACTACAGTCGCTATAGCGAGTACCTATATATTGATAAAACTCATGGTAGACGTACTGATTTTAACTACAGTCGCTAGCGAGTATATATTGATAAAACTCATGGTAGACGTACTGATTTTAACTACAGTCGCTATAGCGAGTATATATTGATAAAACTCATGGTAGACGTACTGATTTTAACTACAGTCGCTATAGCGAGTACCTATATATTGATAAAACTCATGGTAGACGTACTGATTTTAACTACAGTCGCTAGCGAGTATATATTGATAAAACTCATGGTAGACGTACTGATTTTAACTACAGTCGCTATAGCGAGTATATATTGATAAAACACATGGTAGACGTACTGATTTTAACTACAGTCGCTATAGCGAGTACCTATATATTGATAAAACTCATGGTAGACGTACTGATTTTAACTACAGTGGCTAGCGAGTATATATTGATAAAACTCGTGGTAGACGTACTGATTTTAACTACAGTCGCTAGCGAGTATCTATACTAATATATAAAGCTGAAGAGTTTGTTTGTTTGTTTGCTTGAACGCGCTAATCTCAGGAACTACTGGTCCGATTTGAATAATTCTTTCAGTGTTAGATAGCCCATTTATCGAGGAAGGCTATAGGCTATATATCATCACGCTAGGACAAGACCAATAGGAGCGGAGCAGTAATGAAAATTGTGACGCAGACGAAGTTGCGCGGGTCAGCTAGTATATTGATAAAACTCATGGTAGACGAACTGAGGGCCTATCAAAAATATTTTTGACGTAATATGTATAGTAACGTAACGTAAAATTTTATCATTGCTACAATACTCGTTTCGCATACAATATTTATTTGAATGAGATACTGTGTTCATGTTTTGAATGAGATAAATAATGTATGTCTCATTAAATTAAACCAAAATACTATGGGGTTGTAGTTTTTTACATTCAAAATTAACTTACTGACCAAATATTTGTGCTTGGCCATCAGGAGTCACTTCTCGTAAAAAAGTGTGCTGAAATCAAATGATATGTGTCGTCACACGAGTTTTTAATGCGCTGTGTCGTCTTAATTTTATTTTACGTGAAACAGAAAATAAACGTGTCGGATAGTTTTTGAAAATCTATATGACAGACTAATTCGATTTTTTTAATCTACTACCCTACTCTACAAACACTAATCATCATCATCATCATCATATCAGCCGAAAGACCTCCACTGCTGGGCATAGGCCTCCGCGACCTTCACCAGGTTATCGGTCCACCTTGTGGGAGGCCTTCCAACGTTACGTCTTCCGGTACGCGGTCGCAACTCCAGAACTTTTCGGCCCCATCGACCATCTGTTCTGCGAGCAATGTGCCCTGCCCACTGTCACTTTAGTTTGGCCATCCTTCGGGCTATGTCGGTAACCTTGGTTCACACACTAATAGCTTGCTTAAAAAGTATGGCTTGGTCGTCACATTATAAAAACAAAACATAAGTTTTCGAAGGACATAAAAAAAAGAAAAAATCAATTTAAGGCCAGTCAAAGATCATCGCAAGATGGTCTGGATTTAAATTTGGAGAAAACACGAAAACTATTATCTTTCAAAACAATCAATCCTTGAACTAAACAATACAAAAGTTATAATAATAACGAAGCTGAGGGTAAAACATTATCAAATAAAGGGGTACTTGAACAACGTTTACCTATTATGAGTACCTACCTAAGCACTGATTACTACGCTGTATGGTGTCGGCCGGTGCCATATGGTGCCGTAAAAGAATAATACCATCCCATCACTTCCCGTGGGTATCGTAAGAGGCGACTAAGCGACTCGCCAGAGAATGGGCAGCAGCGTTCTCTGTAAAACGCAACACCATACACTGCGATCGCCAACCCGCCTGCCAAGCGTGGCGATTATGGCAAACCCTTCATTTTGGTGGAGGCCTTTGTCCAACAGTGGATGTCTTTTGGCTGCCATGATGAAGGACTGGATTGGAAAACTTACCAGCTTTCTAAGAAATATGGTTTAATGGTCAAAAACTTCACTGACCACAAAAATCTTGTTAGCCATTAGATAATTGAAAGCAAGCCATGAAGAATAGTGGCTGATCATTGCTGCTAGGTTCAGGTTGCGCGGTAATAGTGGTCATACGAATGTTTAGGTGACGAATTCAAAACGGCGGGTAATAATATTGTTCTGAATTTCATTATAACCCCGGACAATAATGACTAACTTTATGCTAGGTTTGCACATGACATTTGATGTGACGTTTTCGTGCGGGTGGTGTGAAAATGACTTTACCTTCATATTGGCAGTTGAAGAAGGCGTCCTGCCACGTCGCAGGCACGGGGTGCAGTTTGAGCCATCCGTCCACCTCATGGTTGAAAAGATAGTCCGGCTTACACACCACGAAATCTGCTAACAAAATTCGAAATTCAAAATGAAGAAGATTCAAGAGATAAAAGTATTTACTGTCACAGAACCTGATAATATAATAATAATTTTATTATTAGGCAACTGAGGCCCATATATAAAATACACAAAATTAAAAAAAACCTCGACAAAAAAAACTACTCGACAGTAAAAAATTATTTCTATTGATTATTTTAGTAAATTTAAGTTTAATGAGAACCTCAAGCGGCGGAAATATAATAACCTTGTTGGCAATTATATTTTTGAGCCGTTTGGGGTTGAAACTCTTGGACCGTGGGGTCCGAGTGCTCATGCCTTATTTAAAGATCTTTCTAAACGCTTAGTTGACACTTCGCGTGACCCAAGGGCTGGCTTTTACCTCGGACAGAGGATAAGCATTGCCATACAACGTGGCAATGCCGCCAGTCTTTTGGGCTCACTTCCGGTGGACAGCGATGCAGACGAATTTTTTGACGCCTTATCTTAGTTAGGATATTTTATTTTAAGTGTATGTATTTAGTACTTTAGTTCGATTTAATTAGTAGCTTTTTTTGTAGTTTAATGTAGATCGTACCTACATTAATTATTCTTCTTTTATTATTCTTTGGGCGAAGCGTTTTCGCCTCGGGACACCGCATCTCTTTTGTATCTACTAAGTATGATTTTAATAGCGGTCTCTCGACGCGATGACGCTTGGTCTCGCTTTTTTGTCGGGGGTTTTTTAAATTTTTAATTTAAAATTTATTTAATGCTTTTTAAACTTATTTTTCATTTCGTTAGTAGCCCTTTCATTTGATAACCATACCTAATGGGGGAGTAGTGAAAAAAATAAGTAATTCGCCATTTTGTGATGGCAGCCATCTTGGATTTGAAATTAGTCATAGTGTATAGTATTCTACTAGTTAAGCCCTTTCATTTGATACCCATATTGATGGAGTTGTAAAAAAATATGTAATCCGCCATTTTGTGGCGGCGGCCATCTTGAACCGATTTTCATCAAATATAGTTAAGAACACTTCCAACTAATTCACCTTTCAAACAAAAAAATCTAAATCAAAATCGGTTCATCCGTTCGGGAGCTACGATGCCACAGACAGACACACGCACACACACATACACAGACACGTCAAACTTATAACACCCCGTCGCGCGTCGTTTTTGTGTCGGGGGTTAAAAATATACAAAATTATTTTTAAATAATAATAAGCTAAGCTGGTTCGAGTTCCAACCCGCCAAAATCTTTGGTGAGTTGGAACTCGAACTACGAACGACGTTAAAGTATGTATAACAGAAAGGCAGGTGTACTTTTCAGATTTGCCTAAATTTATTACCTACAGTTATTTGGTACCTTCTGTGTACATTTACGTACCTCTCCTGAAAATCTGTGTACCTACATCCGTACAATGATATTTAAAAATTTAGGTATTCCCGCCATCCTGATGTAAGAACCGCGGGTGTACAGCTAACCAATATATGTAGCTAAGTGCACTGTATAAGTAGATTTGGTACCTACAAGAGGTACCAAATCTACTTATACAGTTCCTGCAGAAACAAGTATTAAATAAACAAAAAACTGCTACAAATTTTAGTAAATCTGAAAAGTACACCCGTCATTCTGATATACATTAAAGTATGTTTATCAGAATGGTGGCGTCCGTTGCGTTACGTAAATAACTTTTGAGTATGTGCGTCACTTATGAGGGTCAAACTAGAAAAAAAAAAAAAAACGTTTTTCAAGCTGTATCGTGTGACATATCTAATGAGAAAGCTTGCTGTGAGGGTTTTAATTATATTTTTCCAGAATACCGTCTCTGCTTTTAACTTGTCGGTCGAGGTTTATAAAACAATGAAAAGCTATTTCTTCTGGCCAAAACTTTGATTCCATAAACATGTCTAACTTATACTTTGGGACAAAAACTTATAAACATTATAATTTTTTGCCATTTTCATGTTCTTTTTTTCTAATGTGACAGTTAAATTACACTTATCTTTAATGTAGTTTACTATGTGACACACGGTCACTTCCTTCGCCACATCATTAATATACATCGGGGTTTTTATATTTGCTGCTTTAAATTTAACTTCGGGGTCTAAAACAGCATTCCCTCTGTTTCCAATAAAACGATTCCTAAGTCTTTTTAGGGTTCCGTACTCAAAGGGTAACCAACGGAACCCTATTACTAAGCCTCTGCTGTCCGTCCGTCCGTCCGTCTGTCAGCAGGCTGTATCTCAAGAACCGTAATAGGTAGACAATTGAAATTTTCACAGATTGTGCTTTTCTATTGTCGCTCGTTATAACAACAAATAACAAAAATTAAGGTTTTTGGTACGGAACCCTTCCTTTGCGAGTCAATCTCCTCAATCCACCCTTCCTCATTACGTTCCGGTTTCCATTGCCCATTGTACGATATCAGCAAAACATTTCTTGTTATGTGTGACAACATGTTGTACATTCGTAACGCTCGTGTTTCTCGACGCCGCCATAGATAAGCAAGGCGCTTGCGATGTCGTGCACTCGGCTACGATCGTGGATGATCGGCCCGGCTGCTGCCGCTGATTGGCTGCCTCGTCGGGCTCGCGCGTCGTATCGGTTCGGCTGCTCTGTTTCGCACGTACCGGTTGAGGTGTTTTACAAGTACCTCCTACTCGGTAATTTATCAAACGGCGTTTTGCACTGGTTTTTTTTCCTCTTCCACATGTGTGGCAAACCGACAGGGCCGCTGTTGCTGTCCTATGTATCCCCGAAGCACCCTGTGTTGTGTTCAAATTACACGGAAAATAATTTACTAGTGACGTATTATTCAACGATTCCAGTTCGAAAATTTGTCGTAATCTTAGAATAATAACGCATAGAAACCTAGTACGAGTGCAAAAAGTGAGGCAACTCAACCTTAGCCTTATCCGTAAATCCGTCAAAGTTAGCCTCCAGTACTCAAGGTCACGATCCGTCGAACACAGCTCGCGAGTAAATAATTGAAAATGACAGTTTTTTGCGTGAAAGGATGTTATAGCACTTCAGGAAAACCATAAAAATGTGATCAAATTACATTTCACAAGTAAATATTTTCATTTTATACACTATTTTTACGTAAATCGATCATTAAAACAAAATTCTAATAACCCAACTTGACATAACACAGTGTTGCTATTTGTGAGGAAAAATATACCCACATTGCTTTCACCTTTGCACATATTTTTGTTCAGCAAAAAGAAAATAGTTTTTGATGTATCTTTATAAATAGGATACTGGGGGCGATTCTGTATGCGTTAACTAAACTATATTTATTTACAGCCTCTGAATTATAGTCGTTATCGACACTGCTAGGTACCTACATTGTTTTTAAACTAAAAGTTAACTAGTAATTTACTGTTATTTAAAAAAACCGGATTTGCCTGAAGTTGTTTGATTAGTAGTACATAAATCAAGTGTTGTATTAATTACCTGGTGTGCCTATTCTGATTGTAAAAAATAGGTATTTTTATATCTCAAAAAGAGAAGATATTATAAGAGTCGTTGAGTCAAAGCGGAAACTCTTTAGGAAGCACTTGCAACTGCAAGGTTTTTAAATGATGGTAAAATATAGATTACAATATTACTGATTAACATGTTTTTCATTTTTGTTATTTTAATATACAATACTTACTGTTAATTCATATCAAACCCGTGCTTTTTACATGTCAGAAATTAATACTTGCCTATAATATTTGATTATAACACATCAAGCATTCTAAACACATTGAACAATATCCCATTCTTTATGCGAATTATTTCCTTTTATTTTTAAATAAATTGAATTTTACCTTCCGAAAAAAATATGTCATACTACATGAAAAATCATCTTCCAGTTCCCAATAACATGAAATACTTGTCTTGATTTGATAAAACAACATAGTAATGTGTTTTCCCATATTTTGTGGGTAACAGCTTGGTCGTGGCAGCAAAACGCACACAGATGTAGCTATCACTGAAAGCTACATCTATGTGCGTTTTAGGAACGTAGACACATTCGGCTCACGCACACAAAGAAAATGAAGTGGACACACGATTTCGCTCGTGTTTTGTTCTAGACGCGGCTTCTATGCGTTATTATTCTATGGTCGTAACTGTTCAGTAGCGTACTGTTCTTTCACTCGGCATCTTTAGCATGTCTTTTAATAACTTTTTCACATCGACATGCTCGAACAGGCGGTAGTTTTTGCAGGTTTCGTGCAACGAATATCGGATTTTTTTTTTCTGGGATCGTTTCTGTTAATAAACAGAGGATATTATCAATGTTACGGAGCGTTTTACCGTCCTTCTTCATTATTTTCTTCAAAGTAAAACGTTTCGTTTTCTTCCTTTTTGCCATCGAAATAGAATGGAACAACAGATTTTTAGCATGTTCAATATCAGACTCCGAAAAAGCGCTTTTACATATACGGCTGATACTTTTTTCATCCATAACGTCCATTTTATTGCATATGCAAGCACCTCATTTATAAATGAAATGTAGGGTATTCTTAAGTGATTTTGTAATGTTATATAAATACCGTCGACCGACCGCGGCACCTAGTCAATAAATGTCTACCGAGCGAACTACGTCTTTTATTCCACAATTCTACAATAAACACATTGCATGACTTACACTTTACCACGTTAGAAGCCACTTTCAAAGACACGACACTCCCCATGCTATGACCGCTCAATACGCGAATAAAAGTCAGCAATATAAAATTAAATATGCAGTATATGTATTAATTTGATATGGGTGACGCTTGGGTGAGGCCTATGTCCAGCAGTGGACGTCTTTGGGCTGATATGATGATGATACATGTCAGTTGATAAACCAAAACTTTTATTCCTTAACGAAAGAATCACAAAAACTACCGCACGAATGTTCATACGGTTTCCACCAATGGACGGTTTAATGAGACTAAAACATGACGAAGTTTGATAAACTTATCAGAAAAAATATCATGACAATGGGACCTGTTATTTATAATAAAATACCTCATAGTTTTAAGGAATATTCTGTTCACATTTTTAGATTTAAGGTAACTGCACTACTTTTAACAAAATTTGATTACACTGTGAAAGACTTTTTAAATGATGCAACATTATAAAATACCATTTTGAGCAAATAAACATCTGATTCTGATTCTGAACTATAAGGACTAATAAATATGTCTTAACAATACAATCCAATCCTTCAACTTCGCTAATGATACTTAGAAAAAATATTTAAAATTTTTCCGTTACTGACTGACGGGATGAATGACAGACAACGTACAGCCAAAACTACTGGTCGTAGGAAGCTGAAATTTGGCATGTAAGTTCCTTAGGATGTGAAGGGGAGCGCTAAGAGAGGATTTCCCGAGATTCCTACGGGAACGGGGAAAATCAGAAAATGCGCGGACAAAAGCTGGTTAGTAATAAATTTAAGGAGGGAGTAACTTATACCTCTATGATCTTCCATCCGTGCTGAGCAGTTGTTAATAAGATTCATAATACATGCTAAACAAAAATAAAAGATTGTTCAAAACGTACCCGTAACGAACAGCAATGTCACACAAAGATACTTCAACATTATTCCTTATTAATCGGTCCGTAGCACAATATGAAGTGATTGTAATACTGGCCACTGCTCTCGCTTTAATTTTATCAATAACTGTTAAATGCCACGTCCTGCGTCCTAGTTCACGACTCGATTACTTACAACTGTCATCAATGACAACCTTTATATAGTAATGGCTCGTTTTGTACACTGAGTGTTT
The DNA here is from genome assembly GCA_947578705.1 of Lacanobia wlatinum. Taxonomy (NCBI): domain Eukaryota; kingdom Metazoa; phylum Arthropoda; class Insecta; order Lepidoptera; family Noctuidae; genus Lacanobia; species Lacanobia wlatinum. The sequence goes on along the minus strand of OX388046.1, from coordinate 4,839,337 downwards.
GGCAGCGAGTTGCGGGTAGCAGCGCGATCGTGCCTGTCAGCAGTCGAGCGGACGCGGATTCGTTTTGAGTGTTGTCATGTCCAGCGTTTTTTAAAATATAATATGGATGAAGAAAACTTATTTTCACTAAAAAATTCTTACTCAAAATTCAATAATTCAAAAGATGTTTATTCAAATTAGGCTGTGAGCCAGCACTTTTTGAACGTCAAGTTTTACAAAAAACAGTCCCCCAAAACGCCCGCCCGTCACCACTTCCTAGTGTTTTAGCTGGGGAGAAGAAGTGGTGCAACAAACTCCCCAGCGAGTAGAATATAGAATCTCGACGCAAACAATATCGATAAATGTTAATACGATGCTACAAAATCTCGATGCACGTTACTGCGAAAGATTGTCTCTGCGAAGCCACTACACTTCGATGCACGTTACCGCGATAGATCTTCACTGCGATACTACTTCACTTCGATGCACGTTACCGCGAAAGATCATTTCGACGGAGCTACTTGACTTCGATATATAATAATGTATTGTGAAAGATCGTTACTGAGAAACTATTAAACTTCGACATACCTACTCGTATTTCGTTAAGCTTAACATATTAATACTACTACTATCTACATTTATTTTATTTATTTATTAGCTGTGCCCGCGACTTCGTTCGCGTGGATGTCGAGAAATATGTGTTGCATAGATAAAATCTACGTTCAGTTAGTACTTTGCGTATTTCTTTGGGACAAGCCCGCCACACATTCCCAACCACTGCAACTCCTGAAAGCCAGAATCAACAGTGGCGACCACCAGAAAAACGCCGAGCCAATGAAGCCCGACGAGTCCCGGAGAAACGATTTAACTGTCTTGGATCCTGCAACGAATTTAATCAGAAAAGTAAAGCAGAGGAGTAGGAAAATAAATATATATATAATTTCCACTTCCCTCCTTTTCAAGCAGGAGACAGAATAGAGCTAGACCAATAGGCACCAAGGGACATATACAACTGGGTTAAGCCCAGTTGTCAAGTACCACGGATTATATATTAATTAAAAACTAATGGGTCCTAAATTGTGAGCTACTTTTGATTCCAGTAATAGGTATGGCAAAATCGCCTGAAAGCACGGAAATTTGTTCTGGTTTCTACAAGGTCCGTGTAGTAAACTACTCCAGATGTAACCTGAATACTATCTAACATAATATTGCGTTCAGTTTGCCAAAGAATACACTCCCATAAGATGTGGTGTGCGGATTGTTCGTATTCATAGTCGGCTGTAGAACATTGACATAAAGGCGAGGTCACAAGTCTAAAGGAAAATAATTTACTCTTAAAGTTGCCATGACCTGTGAGAAATTGGGCAACACAATGATCCACCCCCAGCCATGTCCTATCCAGCCGCTCACGAACGGATGGAAAAAACTGGTGGAGGTGACGGCCTTTAATGGAATTTTCCCACCTACATTGCCATTCGGATTTAAGTTCCTCCCAGAAGTCAGTCTGGGGTTTTAGTAATCTACAGATCTAAGCGCGGTCGCGTTGCGGTAAAAAAAAATAGACAAGAAAAGAAAAAAAAAAAAAATAGGAAGAGAGTACCTAAATCAGGGCTGTATCATCTCTTCTGGTTGAAATGCCGACCAGCCCGGGTAATCCTGGTACATACCTACCTCGAGGTAGGTATCAAAACCAACAAAACCGACTGTCGAACGAATGCTGATCTGTAGTCTTCAAAATACGAAACAAAGAAACTGATGAATCAAGTTGATTCTTATATTCGTCTAGCCCAAAAAGAAACACTTTTTCTTTGATTTTCACTGACAAGTGCAGATTATAGAACACTGATTAATTTAATTTTACCGGGTTCATAGAATCGATTTGTTGTGTAAGAAAAATCAAATTTTTAAAATCAAAATCAAATCAGAAGTCGTTTATTCAAATTAGCCTGAGAGCCAGCACTTTTTGAACGTCACGTTTTACAAAAGACAGTCCCCCAAAACGCCCGCCCGTCACCACTTCCTAGTGTTTTAGCTGTGGAGAAGAAGTGGCCAACAAACTCCCCAGCAACACATCTGTCTGTTACGTTTTAAGAACTTGAATCTATATAAAAGTATGCTAAGTAATTAATACATGACATGAAAATTACTTGTTAGCTAGCACACTATGATACTGATAATGATAAAAATGTATATATATAAAAAACAACGATTTGACCTACATAGTCAGATAAAATAAAAATTAAAAAAAAAACAATATTATATGAAAACCTACATATAACCTGTCATAAGCTAATTACTTAAAGAGAAAGAACATGATAATTATGACATTGTCTTGCGTTTAAAACAGCGACCAACTATTCTAAATCGATATTTAGTAGGTACTAAATGAGGAGACTGATTAATTAAGGAACTCGTAGCTAAATAATAACAGTCGCACGGGTCGATCTTCATGGTTGAACAGGCTGGCAGATGCTTAAGCTGTCTGTAGAACAGGGTAATTGACGAAAATATAAAAATTAATTACTTACTTTTAGGAATTCTAAATAAAATTAAATGCCGGGATGACAATTAAGCTGTCTCCCTAGTGAATAAAAGAAATCGAAATAAAATTACGTTTGTAATCTGTGGCCTTAGTGTGAGTTTTTAACGTTTTCGATCACGTTAGCGTAAACGTCAATTTGTATTGAAACTGAATAAGCGCCGTCTGGTGACATTCACGGACTACCTATTTTTTGACGTGATAACGTCTTTAAAATCGTTTTAGTCGGGTAACATGTTCAGAAACTTGTGTCACACCAAAACCTCACGAGCGCGATCGCAGGTATAACGAGAGAGAGACGGACCGATCTCCCGTCTCATCTCGAGCGCTGCCAGTCATTCCGTGAAACTTGTCACGCGGAATCCTCACGAGCGGAGGCTGGCATAGCGTTCGAGTGAGTGGACCGATCTTCCGTCTCTCTCACTCTAGCGGCATACAAACGAATGGAGATTTTCTCGTTTTCGTTATCACGTAAACATCTCGATCGTAAACCTACTTTACAAACAACCAATTTTTTTCTATACAATTTGACATAAGCGAACGTTTACGTTAACACGATCGAGTACGTTAAAAAACTCACACTAAGCCCTCAGTGCCCAGTTTTACCAACCTTGCAGATTTTATTAACAGCTGTAGATTCACTGTTTGCCGCAAATCATTTCAGTTTTTTACCATGAAGCATCATCTGCCTAGCCTTTTCTCAGCTATATTGGGGTTGGCTTCCAGTCAAACCGGATTCAGTTTGAATACCAGTATTTTACGTGGAGCGGCTGCCTACCAGACCTCCACCACCCATTGGCTGGGTAACACGGTACTTACTTCCTGGCAAGACTGCAGGTGTCAGATTTTTGTTTTCTGACAGTCTGTTATGACTGCCAAAGATCTCTTCTCGGTATGTTAAAACGGTCACCCATCTACAGACTGACCCTGGCAAGGGTTGCTTCACCATGAAGATCGACCCGTGCGGCTGTTATATTTCGAGACACGGAGGAATCTTGGTATATTAAAGTGTTCACCCATCTACATAACAGATCGACCTCAGCAGGCGTAGGTTAACCTTGAAGATGACTCGTGCAACTGTTATATTTTAGCCGTTCGGCTGTTATATTCCGAGGCAAGGAGGAATCACGGTGTATTAAAATGGTTATCCATCCACAGACAGACAGATCCAGACACAGACAGGTCGGATCACAACATCATCACCACATGTTAAAGACTAAGAGCTAATTGCCATTGTAGAACCTGTTAGGGCATAGCAAAAGGTATTTATACATAACTACATATTACCATTATTACTTAAGGTTAAAAATCTAAATCGTAGAAACTAACGTTTAAAAATAAGTTGTACATAAATTGAGCAATTCAATTCGGTTAAATATTAGAAACAATAACATGAATAATACCATACTAGGCATGCCTTTTAAGGACCTCCGCAAGCGTTGTTTAACCTTGAAGATCGACCCGTGCGGCTGTTATAGATTACTTATGTCGAGTCAAATCACAAATTATCAATAACTTCTTTTTTTTTTCAGTCAATCATATCGTTATCCCCTTCTAATTAGCAACATAGGTATCGAAACTTTCATTGTCAGACAAAGACCAAAGTCATTTAATTTTAACAGCGGAGAATCGAGCGAAGAAAAAACGCGTCATCAGTACATCGACATCTATCGACAATGTAGTTGAACTGTCAAAATATAAGTTCGAACTTTCCATGCATTCATTCATGAAACAGTTCTAAACTAGAAAGAAATAAAAATTGTTTATTCCGCCCAAACAGACGCACATTAAAATACACAAATAATAAAAACAACTAGAAAACAAAATAAGAGACAAATATTCGTCCGTAAAATCACTGCCAGCCTGTGTCAGGGACGGGCATTATAAAAAAGTCATAACTGTCGCGGTCATGTCATAGACAAACCATGGATCACAAAAAAAAAAAGATATTGACATGTGTGGCCACTACAGTGACTGTCAGTGAGTGATGGATGTCAATCCTGACACAGTTCCTGACACAAACAAAACAAACTACCTATAAATATTTAATTTCAATAGATGGCGTTGCGTGTATGTGTTTCACGTAATGAAAATTAATTTCTTCTTGACTCATAAATATCTTTTAATAGAGTGAACCCATTACGATTTTTTTTAGGGTTCCGAAAAAAAAAGCGGAACCCTTATAGGATCACTGTCCGTTTGTGAATTGGAATTGGGAGTGATAAGTATTCAAAATTACCAGGAGAACAGAAACATATCGAAGTATTTCCGACGCTGGAATCTTCTATATCTATTCTATACATAGGTATAATAAAATCGTAGATTAACCGTGTCTGTACATTGAATATTTCTACATAAAATTACATAGAAAAGTTAGGAAACAGATATAAAACACAAAAATGCAATTTTTTAATTTGTCTGTGCGTTTGTGGGAGCATCACGCATAAACCACAGATTCGATTCCAAATATAGGTACTTAAAAATATTAAGTGATAACCCGAGTAACCGACCCACAAAATCAAAAGATATTGAATTTTTAAGTTTAGGAAGAAACTTCATCGAGCGCTAAAATGGGTAGTTATCATTGAGACTCCAGATACTTGCAATGCCATCTATTGAGAAAAGTAGGTAGTAACAAAAGTGTGAAAGGCACACGAAAACATATTATTGAGTTATTTGTTAAACTTTTAAAATGTAGTAAAAGTTAAGTGAACATTTTACTATCTTATCGTTATTTATCGCAACAATTATGAGCTTCTGAGTTCGATCTTACATTTGATAGTACAACTACATTGTCGATAGATGGCGTTATACTGATGACGCGATTTTCTGAATGGCGGTATTAAGTTTCTCAGCAGAAAAATGACCTCAGCCCATAACGATGACGTAGACAATGTTATGTTCAACGACGATTATTTTACAATCTACTACTAACCATAAGGTTAGTCGAGAAGTCGATAATACAAAGCCATTGATCGTAGTTCGAGTTGATTTTCGAGTCTACTTGGAGAAGGTAAACTGTTTTGTTTACATTAGTGGTGTACGGATTTTTGGTATTATTTTATGGTGGCTAAACTAAAACAGTCGCATGGGTCGATCTTCAAGGTCTATGGATTGGTGACCATTTTAAAATACCGAGATTCAAGCGTGCCTTGGAATATACCAATCACACGGGTCGATCTTCAAGGTTAAGCAACACTTGCCGAGGTCGGTCTGAGGATGGATGACCATTTTAACATACATACGGGTCGATTGACCCGTGCTACTGTTATTACTAGCTTATTATTAGCTACGAGCTCCTCATTCAAGCAGTCTCTTCATTCAGTGCCTAATAAATATCTATTTAAAAAACGATTATTCTTACACAATAAATCGATTCTACAACGTCTAACAGAATAAACACAATACCTCTTAAGGGCCCATTGTACTCATCATTATGAACAACTTTTACTATGGGACAAAGCCCGAAAGCGCGAAAAAAAAATCAGCTGTTCAGTACATTTTGTCGAGTTATGCGCACATAACGTCGTTTTAGAGTGAAAACCTCAGGAATGCATTTTTGCTCAAATTTATTTTATTGCGATTCTAGGAAGAAAACCAAAGAACGCACATCTTGAACTGACCAATTTGTCCATTCGATACTCGTAGCGCCATCTATGACAGTAAATGAGAACCTCGTAAATACTCGCATCTGTCAGTTTGGCGTGAATACCTAGCAACGAACGTGTTGTTTTATGCATTGCGGACAATCTTATTGTATCGAACAATTCTGGATATAAAAGCGGGTTAAATTTCCATATTAATTAATAAAAAGACGCTGTACAAAAATTTTACAGCACGCAGTCTCTTCTTCCTCCTGAAAAGTTACTTTTTTATACTTACGAGGTTTTCACTCTAAGGCGTCGATAAATGTATGGGGGGAGTCAATTTTTTTTCGCGATTTCAGTGTTGGTCCCATAGTGAAAGGTGTTCATAATGATGAGTTCAATGACCCCAAGAGGTATAGCGTTTATTTTGTTACAGATTGTATATTTAAGCCATGTGTTTAAATTCAATTAGGAAACAGTTATCGTTCATAAAGGTTTCGGTCTTTTTTAGTGCATTGCTTATAAGTTGACTGTTTTGCAGTTTTTTTTTTATATTTTTTTTCAATCTTGTTTGTGAATTGGAATTGTGAGGAGTTTGGAATCAAAAGTACCAGGAGAACAGAAATATGTCGAAGTATTTCCGGGGCTTTAGTTGCAAGCGGTTAGGATTATAAAGTACCAATACCAGGGGACCAGAAACATATCGAAGTATTTCCGACGCTGGAATTGTAATGTTTTCTTAACATATTTATAATTTTCGAGCGTTTATAAGGTATTAGCTATTGCCTGCGGCTCCGTAGTAATGATTTTTCGCGGCCCGCCCGTCACCACATCCTAGTGTTTTAGTTGGGGAAAAGAAGTGGCGCAACAAACTCCACAGTAACACATCTCCTGGGTCTGGCAAGCGACTTTCGAAAATCTTTGAATGTAGCTTTCGTTCTTTTCAAAAATAAAGGAATTTTTACTTTGAGTAAATTTTCTATCAACAGTACGACCTTACAGGTGGCATTATAAAATTCTACTCTGTACATAAAATGTTTGCAAAAATGAATTGAGATGCTACCGTGAGAATTCCAATCTGAAAATTTCTTTTAATGGAACACTTGACCCTGCTGATATATAGGTCGCACAGCACGTTATTGTAAGACAAATATATTTGGAAAACATGGAAATAACTAAGATGGACTAACCTGGCTGTGTCAACGTCAGTATATTGTTTAATTTTCCTGACGGCGTATGCGGCAGAGCTGAGCCTTCCCGATAGGCTTGATAGAATTAGCTGTTATGCCCAAAAACCTCGTCACTTAAGACTACAATGGGTCCTCTCCTAGAGAGGAGGCCTGAGTCCCAACAGTGGGAACATTATAAGGCCGACTATGCTATGCTGTGGGTCCTAAAGGGGTTTGAACTTTTTTCTATGGGAGCTGGTATAGCAACCCCGCCGCATTTTAAGTTTGTTTTTTCGAAGTTGTGGCGCACGTTTTAACATGTATGTATGGGTATAGGATACTTAAACAAGCAAAACATGGTGCCCTAAAGTGTCACGTTGCCGAGATATTTGAAGGTAAAGTCACCATACGAGAACAATGAAAGCATTAAAAATAAACTTATCTCGCGTTAGTATGCAGAAGATTGTATTCTAATAATATTTCTTGGCTTGATTAAGCCTTATTTTCTTATTAAGTGGTTTTCACGTGTTTTTATTTTTACTTTCTTCCAAACAATGATAAAATCAAGCTAAGAACTATTATTTGAATTTAATCTAATACATAAAGCACACAATTAAGTAATTTTTAATGATAGTCATGATATCAAAAGGGTGACTTTACCTTGAAATATCTCGGCAACGTGACACTTTAGGCCACCATGTTTCTAACATTTTTTGTTTGTTGAAGTGTCCTCTACCCATATATGCATGTGAGATAGTGTGCCGCAACTTTATTTCTCCTGTATCGTGGGTGCGTTTACAAACATATAAGCTAAAATATAAAATATTTAAATACACAAACAGACAGACTCGAAACAACTATCTGTAGGTCATACAAATATTTCCATGCGGAATCGAACCCACGACACGTAGCGCAGTAGCCAATTGCTCAATCACTGCGCCAACCGTGGCGTAAGAATTACCATTCCCCTTTTCTTTGAAACTAATGAGCCAAACATTTTGAAAAAAAAAAAAAGCAGCTATTAGTTCTTTTAAATTACAGGAAAATCTAGGTACCATTTTTATAACATGTTATAAAAATGAGGTTTGTTCGGAACATCCGTAGGTATAAAGGTTATCAATGACGTAGTAAGTAAAAAACAATTGAGTCGTGAACTGGGATGATAGTGGGATTTACCAGTTACTGATAAAATTAAAGCAAGAGCAGTAGTAGCCAGTGTTACAATCACTTCATAGTTTGCTACGAACCGATAAACAAGAAATAATGTTGAAGTGTCTCGTTTGTGTCACATTACTGTTCCTTACGGGTACGTTTTGAACAATCTTTTAAGCTAAATAAATAAATAGCTTTATTTCGGACATAAAAACCCATAGAGTGTTAGCAATATACAAAAAAATAATTGGCTAGTGTTAGTAATAATCAACTTCTGCATAATATGCTGTACAATCGGGGAGCCGAAACTCTCGGCTACAATTTTCAGGATGCTGTTATGACTGTCCCTCACTCTCCTCAGTAGCGACGCAGTTTTTTTGCGTATAATTGCGCAGAAACCGTCGGTACGGGCTTGCGCGAGCATTTCCGACGGGCTACAGTAACGAGGTAGCCTCAACAACATCTTGAAAGCGTTGTTATATTGGACGCACCGGACATCCAGCGATCTCTTAGTACAATTGACCCATTGATTGCCCATGTACAAACTTTGGCAATAAGCCTTGAAAAGTGTTACTTGGTCTGTACACCGCGCAAATCTACGGCACAACATATTGGTCCGAACCGTTAGAGCCCCGCGCTCCCTCAATGTCTGCATCGTCCCAGATCACCGGCAGGACAATGCCCTAATATTTAAAAATTGTTAGCATGAATTGTAAACCTTATAAAGAACTGGTAATCCAGCTTCGCACGGGTAGTAGCGGATCATATAAACTACTCAAAACAAAAGGCGGGCTTCATTTTGTTTTCCCTTAGTTTATTACTAACTTTTGCCCGCGAGTTCATACGCGCATACCTATCCCGTTTTTTCTCGTTCCCGCAGGAATTTCGGGGAATCCTCTCTTAGCGCTCCCCTACACTCCCCAAGGAACCTACATGCCCAGCTTTCTATGACCCTAGTATGTAGTTTCCGTTGTGCGTTGTCTCAGTTGTCTGTCAGTCACGCAGTCAGTCACTTTATACAGGCTTATTGCGGATTTTATTAATTTCGGTAGGTATGTGGCTTAATACGACTGGTTCTGGTCGATCAAATAGGACCAGATCTGTCACCACCAGATGTTTTTTACTTAAACCATCAGACAGTGAAATCTATGTTGAGCGCAAGATGTCGAGAATTGAGAACACTTTTTCTTTCTTCTAATACATTGTGAATATCGAATTTTGTTTGTAGATGTCGTGGTGTGTAAGCCGGACTACCTTTTCAACCATGAGGTGGACGGATGGCTCAAACTGCACCCCGTGCCTGCAACGTGGCAGGACGCCTTCTTCAACTGCTACTATGAAGGTAAAGTTATTTTCACACCACCTGCACGAAAACGTCACATCAACATTTGATGTGACGTTGTGCATGTGCAAACCTAACATAAAGTTGTCATTATTGTCCGGGGTTATAATGAAAGTCAGTACAATATTGTTACCCGCCGGTCGCACAATTTATTGTGTGAACACTATAACTGCGTAAGCAAGTTACGAGAAATTGTGGGATCACCGGATCAGCCACCGTTCTTCGTGGCTTGCCTTAAATTTAATTTCATTTAAGTGTGAAAATTAGAGTATTCTCCCTGGGGATACAGCAGTACAATTCTGTAAACACGTCGAAGTGAATACGTAGGCGAAGTGAGCGACAAGTGAGCTGTCAAACCATACAAACAAGATGGAATGACAGCTCACTTGTCGTTCACTCCACCTAAGTGTACACGGTGAGATTAGACCGGCGGGTATCTTTGCCTCGGGCTAGCTTTGATCATCTGTCATCTCATCGGTCATTACTGCATAAAGTATCATAATAAAGAAAAAAATGAGACGATTCAATAGCCCTAACTGCCTCCGTGGTCGAGTGGTTTAGAAGTTTGTCTTGTGACCCGGGGTGTGTGGGACACCCTAGTGTCATGTGTCATGCGCCATGACACTAGTGTGGGGGGTGTGGGGTGTGTGTGTATGTGTGCCCTATTAGAGGCCGTTGAGACGGTTTAGAATGATTTCGCTGGAATTAGCATTGATTTCTTATGGTATTTGAGTGCTTATTTTTTAAAATTTGCAGGTGCTGTGTTAGCGTCTCCTCTCAACTCGAAGCTTGCCACTGCTCTGCACGATACCATGGGCCAATCACAACTGGATGCTTCTATTTTCTTAGGAGTTAATGCGATTTCTCAAGGAGACTTTAGGTCTGTTGAAGGTATGAAAGTTACAAAGATACTGTTAGGTTTTTAAATAATTATTTTATAAACTTACAATATCGATGTAACCGTAATGATTTTTTGTAGGTATTACATTTGAAATACTTATCTTGTACAGATAAAATTAAAATATAAAATCCTAAGTAAATAAACTCATAAAATGGTGTCAAAAAATTATGTGCGTCTGCTCAAAAACTGGCTGCAGTACCACGTTGTAGTTCAATGTCATGTCTGTCTAAAACCCAACCTTGTGTCACGCGAAGTGTCAACAAGGAGTTGAATTGATCTTTAAATAGTGCATGATGTCAGATCCCACCTCATGCGGAACAATTGGAAGCCAGACACGAGGAATGTGATAGTAAAATTGAGGTGATGAATTCAAACCATATTATTGACCGATGGGAAATAACATTGTTCTAATTTCATTATAACCCACCGGGCAATAATACAACTAGGTTGTATTATTTCCGCACGATGAGCTACCTTTTACTTTACCTCGAAATATCTCGGCTACGTGACACTTTAAGGCTGCTCTCTCGATAAAACCTTAAAATAGCGTGCAGATAAAGCAGCTTTTCGTCAGCACTAACAGAGAAATTACATCTAAATAAAATAGTTAGTAATCTACATGATATGATTCATAATTTGGTTTTGCTAGAATTTGTCTATCGGTATCACATAATAAGAAAAAAAACCACCAGATCACCTCCAAATCGTTGAGGGGAAACCATCTTACTCCTTAATATTTTATCAAAAGAGTACAAAAAAAAAAAGTAGTAATTGGCAATACAAATGAAAATCATTTGGTTTTGTTACTTTTTAAAAACATGTATTATTTTCATCATAAAAAAATAAAATGCGGGTAGCAGAGTGGCGCGTAGACGAGTAGTTAGCTCCGTTTATATGCACAAGGTCATTGGTATGAATACAAGACTTAAGGCACCATGTTCCCAACATTTTTTGTTTGTTGTAGTGTCGCTACCCATATATGCACGTCAGAACGTGCGCTGCAACTTTGAAAAAAAAAAAAAAAATGGCGACATTGGGGCTTTGCCACAATGGTTCTATGGCCTTTCAATAAGATCTTCAGGAATTAATCTTTCCTTACGTATTTCAACGCAACAGAGTGCTTAGTGTAAGTTTTTTATCGTCACCAGACGGCGCTTATTCAGTTTCAATACAGATTGACGTTAACGCTAACGCGATCGAAAACGTTAAAACACTCGCACTAAGGCCACAGTTTTTTTATTTTCTAAACTTCCAAAATAAATTAACTTTATTTTTTTTTGTATTTCAGGAGTTCCGTTAGCCGACTTATCAATTAACTGGGGCACTTATGTCAGTACGACCACATCAAGTTGTCTGAAATTATCCACTGAAGGAAAAACGTACTTTTCCTCTTGCTCCGATTTGCGACCGTACATATGCTTCAAGAAAAGAGATAACACCACGGTCCTTAATCAATGTGGTACCTTTGACGATGGTAATTAAAGTTTCTATCAAAGACTAGCTCCTGCCAGCGGCCTCGCATCAAAATATAGGTATTTTCGCAAAAAAATTGTAGCTAACCGCCTCCAGTGTGCCATATATGTACCAAAATCATTGATATGTAAAAAACCCAAGATGCACAGTCTCGAAAAAATGCAACACTCGAAACTGTCGTCAAAAACTGACATGTATCAAGTGTCATGTGTGTGTTGTGTGTAGTTACACTATAAACAATTTTTTTTGCAAATTCAACCTTACACGGATCGCTTAAAGTTGTTTTTACATACCAGTGCAGTATGGCGAGCGATGAAAGACTGTTTGAAACTAGCGCATAATTTTAAATTGTGCGCTTGTTTTATGCGGACGTTTTTGAGATGCTGAGTGTGTATCTCGGGTTTTTATATATCAATGACCAAAATTCATCAAAATCAGTTAAGCGAAGATCAGTTAGACGTTTGGAGACTGCCTACAAATATCTCCGCAACGTGACTGTTTAGGGCACCAAGTTGCCAACAATTTTTCTTTGTTGAAGTATCCTCTACCCATAAATACGCAAATGCATGTTAGATCGTGCCGATCGTGCGCCGCAACTTTGAATAAAAAAAACAATATGGCGGCGGGGCTAAGCCAGCTCCTATAGAAAAAAGTTCGAATGCACGTTTAATTTGAATGAGAATTTACGGTTAGCTTAGCGACATCATTCTAAATCCAATATGGCGGACTCCTAGAGATGGCAGACCGCTGCCAGGGTAGTGGAATTTGTTCGAAACAGTTATCGCGACTCTGGAACGCAAATTGCATTAAGAGGAACACTGATGGGTTAAAGTCAAAAAGTGTTTATTTATTTATTATTGTAACCAACTTGCATTAACAGTTTAACACCACACAAACAAGTTATTGGTCAGTCCAAAACTAACAAAAATATACATAATAGAAAAATAGAAATTATAAATGTCATGGAATCATAATAAAATTATCAAAAAACAATAAAAAGTAAACAATAATATTAAATCAAAAGTCAAGAGTAAACAATTATTAGAAATATAATTAATCAAAAATAAAATGGAAAAATAGAAATTATCAATATCAAAAATCATTAAATTATAATGAAATTATCAATTTATAGAGTTAGAGTCTGACACTCCCTTCTGCTCCGCTCATGGCGGAAGAAGTCATTTGATGATATCCCATTCTAAAATAATAGACTTGGCAGACGAATATTTTATAATGCATCTACATGAGGGTATCAAATAAAAGGAAATTTTCGAATAAAAAGGGTCAAGGTATTTTTTTAACTATTTTTTTACAGATTATCATTTATACCGTGCCACGGGGAGCTGTTATAAGTATCACAAGAAACCCAGGTCGTGGTGGGTAGCCCACAAGATATGTGTGGCCGAGGGAGGCTACCTGGTCGTCATCGACAACAAGCAGGAGGCGGACATCGTTACGAGTTTCATGTACAATCCGAAAAGTATTATGAGCTGGCCGGATGCTGCTTACGTCGGACTGATGGATAGGGGAAAGGATCATAGTTTTTTCACCTTGGACGGTACTTACTTTTTTAAATATTTATACTAGGTTTTGCCCGGGAATTCGTATGCACATATCCCGTATGTCACATACAATTTAAAATTGAAATTTGGCACGTAGGTTCCTTGGGGAGTCCCAAGGAACTTACATGCCAAATTTCAACTTTATACGACCAGTAGTTTCGGCTGTGCGATGTCTGTCAGTCACTCAGTAACGGAAGAGTTTTTTTTATACGTACTAGCTTTATAGATACTTTGGGCAGCCATTTTTATTGTTAAGATACAAATTTTTCAAAAACGTTTGAACCTTTGTGTTAATTTATTTTTTATCAAATGCTAGTACTTTACTAACTAGATGTTGGCTGCGACTTCTTCCGCGTGAAAATGGGATTTTATGTTTTTTGCGCGGAACTCCAATTATTTTTCTGTAAAAGTTCCGTCATAATCTGTCCAGCCATTTCGGAGATTAGCTAGAAAAAATGTTTTTTTCTTTTAGGAGTAACGTATTAGTGAAAATTTGTTTCTTTGTTATTACAAATAGATACTTCCATTTTATTAATTTGTTTTGTATATTGTATTCTTAGAGACCCCTAGCAGAATGTATTTAAAAAACAAATCACTAAATATCGTAGAAAGTTTTATTTCTTACAAATTATCTATAGTTAGCATCAATCACATAGGTAAATATTAAGTAGATAAGAAATATAAAATAATACGACTCTAATCAACACTATCATCATCATCATAACAGCCGGAAGGCGTCCACTGCTGGACATAGGCCTCCCACAAAGGGGGGGGGGGTTGCCATAATCGCCACGCTTGGCAGGCCCATTCTCTGGTGAGTCCCTTAGTCGCCTCTTACGACACCCACGGGAAGTGATGGGATGGTATTATTCTTTTAAGGCACCATACGGCACCGGCCGACACCATACGGCTATCACCGGCTTTCACCATAATCAACACTATAACGTCCCTAAAATATATCCGTTGCATCCGAAAGCCCAGCAGATCAATCACCCGTTGACAGTGCGCCGCCATATCTTTTTTATCCTCTTCCACTCGATCCGGGTAGGTTGGAAGAACGAGTATCTAAGAGTATATATTGTGTATAGACTTCGATATGTTATTTCAGGAAAAAGGGTTGAAGATGTGTACAACATCTGGGCTCCCGGGCAACCAGACAACAAAGGAGTCAATCTTTGTGGACTGATCTACCCTGAAGGCACTTTGGACGACGTGAATTGTGGCACTGAATCTATGAAGTTTTTTTGCGAAAAGGATCCAAATACTTCACGTTTCGAAAATATATCTGGTGAAGCTTATGAAATTTTGATGTGATGAAGCTTGTCGTAGATAAGTATTTGTGCCTGCAGACTTGGGATAGATGGTCAGATGTAACATCAGGCTGGTCCAAAAGTGCCTAATGATAATGGGTTTATATTTTCTATACTAATAATAAAGCTAAAGAGGTTTGCTTGAACGTGCTAATTTCTAGAACTCCTAATCGAGTTCTTGAGGAAGGCTAAAGGCTATTTAATATCACGCTACGTTATTATTCTTCTTTTTGCTCGACGCCTATACCCATGGGTGCTGAGCAAAAAGAAAAATAACCGGTCATCATAATTTTTTGATCAGCCTTTTATACCTACTGTATACAGTCACTCATTCCTGACAACATTGCTATCAAGGTTTTGTTGGCTTGTAACATGCTCATTGATATACAAAAAACCCAAGATGCACAGTCTCGAACAAATGCAACACTCGAAACTGTCGTCAAAAACTGACATGTATCAAGTGTCATGTATGGGTTGTGTGTAGTTATACCATAAACATTTTTTTTTGCAAATTCAACCTTACACGGATCGCTTAAAGTTATCTTTACAAAGCAGTTCAATATGGCAAGTGATACGCAATGTTTTTGCAAATTCAACCTTACACGGATCGCTTAAAGTTGTTTTTACAAAGCAGTGCACTATGGCGAGCGATGCGAGATTGTTTGAAACTTGCGCATATTGCGCTTATTTTTTGCGGACGTTTTTGGGATGTATATATGTATGTGTGTATCTTGGGTTTTTTATATATCAATGAACATGCTGAATTAAATATTCATATTTCATTGCAATTATTACTGAACTCAATAAAAACAGCCTTTTTTTTTGTTTTATTACCTGGCTATCCAAGAAGGAGAACTTGTGAGCACCTGGTCGTAATAGCCGTCGCGAAGGAACAACAATTAAATAATTTATTGTAAAAATATCGGCGGCCGCCATGTTTTTTGTTCGAGCCATAGGATATTAAACACTGCTTTTTTAAAAAAAGAAGTTTGGACCGCGTGATTTGGTATGGCATGTGGGATGCCATTATGCGTCAATTTCAGTTCACAGTGGCACGTATGCCAATGAAAAATCCCGGTTAATATTTTTCGCCTGCTGCAGCGCGGGGTTCCTACTTAGGCCTGCAGGGTTGTAGGAACCTTCGGTAATGACAGGCTCGTCGAGTCGAAGCTCCAACCTTGAGCATCGACGCCGGTTGCTGGCCTGTCGGTTTTCTATCGCTTGTATTTTGGGGAGTGTGCGACGGAATTGCATGATTTAATTCCGTCAAGCCTATTCTATCATCGGACCACAAAACGAACGGCGATGCGCCACCGGTACATGGTGGACATTCCACCCACACGCACTAAACGTTTTGGGAACACTTTCATAGTGCGTACAGCTAAGGAGTGGAATTCCCTGCCAGAGTCTGTGTTTCCAGATAGCTACAACCTGGGACTCTTTAAGACAAGAGTGAATAGGTTGTTTCTAGGCAAACGTGCTCCATCTTCGACCGCATCATCGCTTACCATCAGGTGAGATTGTGGTCAAACGTATACCTATCGATCGTAATAAAAAAAAACCTAACATGGATAACGGGAGCTAAGTTCGCAGTGTATTTCACAAACAATAAAAAAGTGAGTGGTCAAGAAATCAAAAGGGGCTAATGTAGGTTATGGGGGTTCGTCGACTTTCCTTGGTCACGAACGTGATTTAGGCCGAATTCACATTCTATTAAATTAAATAAAACTAGCTTCTGCCAGCGGTTTCGCCCGCGTGGTCCCTAGGGAACATACTCCCGGGATAAAAAGTAGCCTATGTCCTTTCTCAGGGTCTAGACTATCTGTGTACTAAATTTCATTTAAATTGGTTCAGTAGTTTTGGCGTGAAAGCGCGACAGACAGACAGACAGAGTTACTTTCGCATTTATATTATTAGTAAGGATGATGATTAGATCAAGGAAATCTTATAAAATACGAACATTATAACTTTTATTCATTAGTTTAAGTGTTTGTTAAAACAAGTGAAGCTATAAAATCTATACTTCTATACTAATATATAAAGTTGAAGAGTTTGTTTGTTTGCTTGCACGCGCTAATCTCAGGAAGTCCGATTTGAAAAATTATTTCAGGGTTAGATAGTTCATTTATCCAGGAAGGCTATAAGCTATATCATCATGCTAAGACAAATAGGAGCGGAGTAGTAATGAAAAATGTGACGCAGACGAAGCTGCGCGGGTCAGCTATACATATTGTTCAATACAATGTGAACATATAACTGATATTCTGAATTATTATAAACTATTGTAATCGATTGCAATGATCTATACATATAATAAAATCGTAGACTAACCGTGTCTGTACATTGAATATTTTTCCATGAAAATTACACAGAAAACTCAGGAAAAAGGTATAAAACACAAAAATGCAATTTTTGAAATTTTTGTCTGTTTGTCTGTGCGTTTGTGGGAGCATCACGCATAAACCACAGATTGGATTGCAAATCTAAGTACTTAAAAATATTAAGTGATAACCCGAGTAACATTTAGCGTTTATTTCATCAAAATCAGCCCACAAAATCAAAAGATATTGAATTTTTAAGTTTGGGAAGAAACTTCCCAAACAAGAAACTTCGTATTCTGATGAGTCAGAGCGCCATCTATTGAGAAAAAAATAAAATGCACGAAAGCATTCAAAATTGTTGTGTTATTCGTGAAACTTTTAATACGTGGCAAAACAAAAGTGACCATTTTTATACCTTTTCGTTATTTATCGTTACAATCGATCCACAAAATCAAAATATATTGAACTTTTAGTTTAGTAAGAAACTTCCTACTGTGTTCTGATCAGTCAAAGCGCCATCTATTGGAACCAAAAAATGCATGAAAGCATGAATGTTACACCAAAACACATTCATTGAGTTATTTGTGAAACTTTTAATACAAAGTCAAAGTCAAAGTCAAATGATTTATTTCAACTGGACCAATAAAGGCACTTTTGAACGTCAAAAGAAAATAAAATATAGTGACTAGTCGTCCGTTCGCAAAAGGTAGATTCTTATGGAGAAGAACGGACAAGAAACTCCATAGTTACTCTTTTCAAAAATAAGCTTTACAATATTTGCATACATTAATCAATTGATTATATGTTAGGACGATGCTCCCAAAATAGCACTTATATACTACTAATAATTACAATAAAGAAATGCCAGCAGAGGTAAAATTAATAAGTTTGCTAGTAAGGGGACATAGTACTCACATACGTACAAATTTTGCAACTATTGATTTAAATGATCAGTGTGTGAGTTAAATTAAATATAAAAATCAGTAAATAAACCTGTATACATAATAAATATTAATATAATAAACACAAACATATCAGCCAGTTTCACTATGTCAACTACACCCTAGATTGTCCTATGGAGCAGGACTAGCATGTTTCCAAGCATTCTTATCTTGAATATAATCATCTAATTTGTAATATGCTTGTTCACAAAGTGCCTTTTTTACACACGTTTTAAATTTTCTTTCATTTAATTCTAATATGTTAGAAGGAATTTTGTTGTAACATTTAATACAGTACCCCATGAAAGATGTTCGTACTTTGGATAATCTAAAGAATGGTTGATCTAGTTTATTTCTATTTCTAGTATTAAAATTATGTCTATCACTAATTTTGCTAAAGAGATGTCGATTTTTCCTTACATGCATTATATTTTCATAAATGAATTGACAAGGGACTGTCATAATATTAATATTTTTAAAGAGTTCCCTAAGAGAATCGCGGCGACGAAGATTATAAATGGCTCTGACAGCACGCTTTTGTAGAATAAATATGGATTCAATGTCAGCAGCCCGACCCCACAGCAAAATACCATACGACATAATGCTGTGAAAGTAACTAAAATAGACCAAACGCGCGGTTTCTATATCTGTTAGCTGCCTTATTTTTCTAACAGCATAAGCGGCTGAGCTTAGCCGCGCCGCAAGAGATGTTATGTGAGGTCCCCATTGCAATTTCTCGTCTAAAGTGATTCCCAGGAAAACCGTCTGATCAATAAATTCCAGTTTTTGTCCATTCAATATGATGTCACATTCGTTACTTTTAACATTAGGTAAAGTGAATTTAATACATTTAGTTTTTTTTTCATTTAGTACTAAGTTGTTTGCCGTAAACCAATCTTGAACCTGGTGAATAGAGTAATTGACATCATCAAGGTTTTGTGATCGTCGGTCTATCTTAAATATCAATGATGTGTCATCAGCAAATAACACCATCTTTGGTTCATTTTGAAACAATTGGGGCAAATCGTTTATGTAAACTAAAAAGAGGAATGGACCCAATATTGAACCTTGCGGAACGCCCATCGTCATTTCAGACCCTTGTGAGTTTACACCGTTTACCTGTACTTTAACCTGTCTGTCTTTCAAGTATGACCTAATCAAGTTAAGGGATGTATTCCTAATTCCATAATGCTCGAGTTTCAACAAAAGTGTCTCATGGTTAACGCAATCGAACGCTTTCGAGAGGTCACAAAAGATTCCAATGGCGTCTTGTGAATCCTCCCAAGCGTTAAAGATGTTCTTTATTAGGGTGACACCGGCGTCAGTTGTACAACGCCCTTTGGTGAAACCGTATTGTTGTTCATGAAAGATGGAATTTTTATTAAAATGTAGTAACATCTGGTTAAGCATTAACTTTTCAAACACCTTACTGAGAACCGGCAGGATTGACACCGGCCTGTAATTGTTGGGATCTTGACTATCACCGGATTTAAACAGTGGAACGACTTTACTGTGCTTCATGAGATCAGGAAATACTCCCTGGTCTACACTAGAGTTAAATATGTGAGCTAAGTAGGGAGCAACAGTTTCAATAATAGATCTACCGACTTTTACAGACATTCCCCAAAGATCTTCTGTTGATTTAATTTTAAGATCTTTAAAAGCCTTCGTAATGGCTAGGGGGTTCGTATGTTGAAACTTGAACTCTGATGGGCATACCTTGACATTCTTCCTTAAAAAGGCAGCAGAGAGCGCGGGTGACGAGTTAAGAGCTTGTGTAGTTTTACGAGGAATATCAGCAAAGAAGTTTTCAAATTCCTGAGCTACCTCTGCATCTAAGTTTATGGGACCATGTACGGTATTTAAATTAAATTTAGTTTCACGCTTTTTCTTCCTACCTGTTTCATTATTTATTATTTTCCAGGTGGTTTTTATTTTGTCATCTGCTGATTTTATTTTGTTGCTAATAAACAGAGCTTTAGCTATTTTGCATACACTTTTAAATGTTTTTGAATAATTCGCAACATACTTATGAAAGCTTATGTTATTCACATGTTGCTTTAGGCCATATAGTTCGTATAGCTTTTCTCTACTTTTTCGAATGCCCGGAGTCGCCCAATCACTAAATATAAACTTAGTGTAAATACTTTTAGACTTTATTGGAAAATTATAATTAAATTGAGTGTTGAGTAATGAAAAAAATTCAGTATAAAACACATTTGGGTCTTTTATGTTATTAAAACTTTGAATACATAATTTACTGGCCAAAGTACTATTAAGTTTTTCTAAATTTGTATCTGTTATTGGTCTAAATTTAATTTGAATTTTTTGCAAAGGTATGTAGGTGCAAAACGTTATTGTTTGTCCACTGTGATCAGAAGGTAACTTATTCACCATCTCTTTATGTAAATAATCACAATTGCAAAATATGTTGTCTATGCAAGTCGCAGACGAAGCTGTGACTCGGGTAGGTTCAATAAATACATTTGATAAATTAAATGATTTAAATAGACTCAATAATCTGACACTATTCGAGTTAGTTTCTAATAAGTTAATATTAAAGTCGCCACATATAATTATTGATTTATTGCTAGTACAAACTTTTTTCAACACATCTTCCATTACAGAATCAAACACAGATAGATTCTGGTAACTTGGAGGTCTATAGACACAAACAACAACATGCTTATCCAACTCAACACAGGACAATTCAATGGTGTGTTCAACCGACAGCTTAACAATGTCTTTTCTTTCTTTAGATCTAATGTAACTTTTAATTAAAATTAGTGATCCTCCATGTATCATACATTGTCGGCTGAAAAGGCTAGCTACATAATAATTTTCAAAATTAATGGATCCTACTTGGTGATCTTTTAACCAATGTTCAGTTAAGCAAACTACATCAAATTTGGTCTTTTCTAAAAACATTTCTATTTCAAGTAATTTGGAAATGCAACCTTGAATATTCTGATTAAACAATTTTAACGTGTGTTGCCCTCCCTTAGGATTTTTACCATGAACTATATTATTACTGCCAGAAGATACCTTGTTCCTATCCACATATAATAATTGGTTATTTGAAGAGGTAGCTTCTGTTGTCTTGCAGTTCAGTTTAAAGAATTATCCGGAGCGATCTCCACAGCTACAATTGAGGAGTCTAAAATGTCTTTATGGGTTCCATCAGGAAGAGAATACTCTATCTGATGGGTAGAGGCCTCCATGAAAGTTGATATTATAAGTGGGTCCTCCTTCGTACAACACAAAGAATCATAAAAATAAGTCCCTACGCTGTTAGAGCAACTAGACAACACAGGCTCGTCACTTAACCTAATCTGTGTTATATTAGCTATAACCTCGTTAATATTATATGCTATCAACATAGCAATCATATGTCTACATTTACCGGACAGAGATAAAGCTCCCTGAGTTAATTTAAAACCACTAACAAACTTATTAGTGTCAAAATACAATAATTTGTCACTATGACAACATGTCAGCAAGTGAATAGTATTATTCAGCTTTAAAATATGCTTGTTTTGATCAACAGATAAACTATCGGAATAAGGAAAAGCACATAACATCAGCTTTCCTATGTTTAACTTTAATAAGGAGTCAACACTATCCACTATGTCCTTTCTAGTAATACCAGTACTATTCCCTAATAGAAGAACCATTGATGAATAATCATCAAGATTTGTATCTATAATTCTTTTAACCATTTGTTTAAAACTTATATTATGATAACTATGGTTGGTAAAACTATGGCTTAAGTAGTTATGTAGTATTTTTCCAAAGCCAGACCCTAATTCATCACAAAAAAATATGGATTTATTTGCTGGTATTTTGACACAAGTTTCTAATGGAAGAGCTGGAAGAGCCAACACCGGTGGAGGCATGTCTAGTTGGGGCTGGGGAGATGATGGTCGGTTTACACAGCTGCATGAAAGATTATTAGTCAGAGACTCGTATCTTTCAGCATTGTACTTCACCAAATCCAATAGTTCCCCAGCCTCAAACAAGCGCTCACTCAGTTGTTGTTGTGAGGTCTCATATTTTTCATAAATATTTTTCAGCAAATACTCCTTGTATAATAAATCATTTTGGAGGCACTGAATGTCTTTATCATATTGTTCCCTACATTGGTCCAGCTCTTCAGTACAAAGTTTCAATCTATTTGTAAGGCAGACTCGGTCCTTTCTAAGTGAAATGTTAAATTTTAGGAGATTGTGTTTTTTTATTTCTCTCCGAGACCGTTTGATTATTTTCTTAAATTTAACATATTTCTTTAATTTGTTGTGGCTCATTACAATAGGACATAATGGTATCGTGTCATCACCTGTCAAATCTATAGTTATGGCTGGCTCACACACTGATTTTGACTGAACACCTACCAACTCATCAAATAAGTTATTGGTGTAAGATAATTTTTCACTAACCTTAACAGACTCTGCAATACAAAGGGCCTTACGGGCATCACATAGTTCTTGTTCGAGTTCTGAAACACGGTTTAAAGTCTGTTCATATGTGTCACTGCACTTTTCAAATGAAGACACTTGATGTTGGAGTTGAGTGTGTTGGTCGGCTAAGTCCATGTGCTGAATGTGTAGCTCAGCTAGCTCATTCTTGAGGCAGGTGTTTTTATGGACCACATTTTGCACTTCCACCTCGCCTTCTGCAATCTCTTGGAGCAACTTTTGGTTTAACGCCTTGGCATCTTTCAGCTCCTTCAAAGACACTCTTAATTTAGCTTCCAGCTCTTTAATTGTGGCACTGCGGGTCATCATTTTGTTGGGTCAACTGGAATATGTACAGTTATATAAGTTAAATAACAGTGGATGAAAATTTTTAGTAATAAAGATAAGTAGAAGGTGGTAGGGAAAAAAAAAAAAAAGTAAAATTAATTTATTTTAAGGGATAGCTATTGAAGTTAAATAAAGTTATTAGAATTACATACTCAGATAGAAAGAATTAAAAGAGGAAAGTTAAATAAGAAAATATTACTATAAATCAACACTGCTTTTGTTATTTTTTCTAAGTTTTAAAGTACATTGGAACTTGATTAACATTAAGATTTATTAAATATTACAGTTTAAATTAACAGTACCTAGCATAGATCTTATTAAGTAGTGTATTTGTGCAGTAAATTATGTAGTGTTAGTTGTCTGGGCGAATGCTTTCGTCGTCGATTTTGCTTCCACCAGTTGTCAAGCAAAAGGAGACATAAACCGTGCCAGTGTGTGATGGACGTTGCTCAGAGGCCTGAGCAGTATTTCGTGATGTTTTGTAGTATGTAAATATTGCCTACATTAACATAATTCAAACAAAATACTCCCCGGGTTCGTCGATCTTTTTAAATCCGTCACCGTCGTTGCGTTGGTTTGACAGCAGGTTTTAGTTAACTTGTTTTCGGAAGTTATCGGTACAAAAAACACTGTACAATTACTGGCACTTGTTATTACTACGACTTTTTACGTATTATACACTAATTTAACTTAATTAAAACACTTTTAACAATTTTCTTAAATTAATTATTACTAGAGACCGTTTTTTGACGACCGGCTACCAGTGTTGCCAATTATCATCGTTCCAATCGTTCCGTAGACGTAGCTAAATAAAAGTAAACATTTTAATACCTTATCGTTATTTATCGTTACATACGGGCTTCTCATTTAACGTCTTCTGCTGCCAAATATTTTGTCAGTTTACATGGTCGATAGATGGCGTTGCACTGATGACGCGTTTTTCTGAATTGCGGTGTTAAGATTTTCCGCTGGAGAATTACCTCTCACGATTATAAAACACATTCGTAGTTCTTAGGAATTTCGGTTTGGTCTCTTGAAAGTCTTAAACGAATAGGAGCCAAAATTGCTTAAATCTCTGAGTTGTGCTGGTTTCGTTTAAAGTGCTTTTATCGTAGAGTCTTAAACTGATTTAGAACTCAGTAGTTTTGTGAAGCACTGGACGGTTCGACTTTCGGATCAGGCCTGTAGGGTTCCATACCAAAGGTGCTAACAGGACCCTACTTCTAAGGCCTCCGCGATTGATTCCGTTTAGAGCGAAGCAACGAACGGTTCGATTTGCGAAACAAGGCTAATAATAATAAGGTACCGTACCAAAGGTGGTCACGGTGACGGGAGCGATCGATTTTGGTGGGGCTACTCTCTAAGTCCGAAGTCCGTAGTTTCGGGCTTAGTTGCGGACGTATTCTACTCCGTATCACCTACAGACTTACGATTAATCCCGAACCCGAACTAAGAATGAATGACAACACGATTTCACAGTAACTGTCAAATCGAGTTATCATTAGTTCTCTGTAGTTAGGTGAAACGGAGTAGATTTTTTTTTTACTATAGATAGGCATACGTTTGACCACTATCTCACCTGATGGTAAGCGATGATGAGGTTGAAGATGGAGCACGTTTGCCTAGAAGCAACCTATTCACTTTTGTCTTAAAGACTCCCAGGTCGCCCGCAACTAAGTTTTTAATTCGTGCTAAGTATCAGACGGTTCGATTTGCGAGCCAAGGCAAATTCTAGGGTTCCGTGCCAAAGTTGCTAATGGGACCCTATTATTTAAGCCTTCGCGTACGATCTTGATTCGTGCGAACCAAGTCGATTTTTAGGGTTCCGTACCAAGGTTGCTTACGGAACCCTATTTATTAATAAGCCACCGCTGTCCGTCTTCCTTCAGTTTATTAACCGACTTCAAAAAAAGGAGGAGGTTATCAATTCGACTGTATTTTTTTTATGTTTGTTTATCATATTAACCGACTGGATGAACCGATTTGCATGATTCTTTTTTATTTGAAAGCTGGTGCTTCCCGCGTGGTCCCATTGCCACCATGTCAGGATCTGATGATGGAAACCCTGAGAAATCGAGGGCAACTCTCGAAAATTGTAGGCACGTATTTGGTAAAAACTTGATATTCGTGTGTATATCGGGTGATACTGATACAAAAGAATGAAAGTTTGGATCAGACCTGATGATGGAGACGACAGAGAGTCATGGGAACTCCACATCGGTATGTAGGAACTACCAAGTGTTTGGGCTTATTTCATTCGTGTTGACGAGACCTTTACACCGAAAGCACTTAGTAAGTTTTATTTTCATAACATAACATCACGTCAGTACGCTGTGAATGGGTACGCAGGTACCACTAAAAACTGAAAAATAAAAAACTTTTTTACAAAAAATGTAACCGACTTCCAAAACAAAACACTACAAAGTATAAAATAACTTTAATTTCGGAAGTCGGTGTCAAAAAGCGAAAAAACTAAAAACACCTTTTTTGTATACCTGTTTTGGAAGTCGGTTACATTTTTTGTAAAAAAGTTTTTTTCGTTTTATTTCTGTCTCGCTGATATAAAAATGTCTTCTAGAAAAAGGTCAAATCTTTCACAATATAGCAAAATTCTCAAAGTCGGGTTTGTTTGAACACTATTCTAACTAACTCGAGAAATGCTCGACCGATTTTCATAGTTTTTGTGTTTTATTCGGGACGAAAACTAATTCCTTCGTCCGGAATAGCATAATAAGAATTAAAATACAAAAAAAAAATAATAATACAGAGTATGTAGGTAGGGTAGGTAGGCAGGTAGATAGGGTAGGTAGACAGGTAGGTAGGGAAGGTAGGCAGGTAGGTAGGGTAGGTAGGCAGGTAGGTAGGGTAGGTAGGTTAGGGTCGGTAGGTAGAGTAGCCAGTTGACGGGAGCGAAGCCGCGCGGGTCAGCTAGTTTATAATAATTCAGAATCGATTCGTTTTTATGTGACAACATTTATTTTATTTTTTAAGTGTGGCAACACACCTTTTCTGTTGAGAAAAATTTTGGTCGTTGATTGCAACTCGCCATTGTATTTTTTTGTTTTATGTGCAAAATAAGTAAAATCTATATTTTACGAAACTCTTTGTGTTTTATTACAAACATAAAAGTGGTCCTTCGAGCCGGATATGAACGACATATATAGCGTATACATATATTATTTTACATTAGTTGGAAATACATCATTCAGATGAGTATATATTGTGGGAGACTGGTGCCTAAGCGAGGCTCGAGACCGGTGTTTCAGGACACCAGGATTCCAAAGTAATGACCCAATAGTATACTGGTCATTCACAACTAAAACATAATAACACAATAATACTCTTGTGGTCATTCACACTCATACTTAGAACTTTCCTCACTTTTCTGTCTCTCATGTCTAGCATGATCTCTTATGTATTTATTTATATATATCATCACGCTAAGACCAATAGAATCGGAGCAGACGAAGTTGCGCGGGTCAACTAGTGAAATTATATAATTCGTCGTTATATTGAAAAATAATTGAAAACCTTTGGAGTTGAGATACAGGTTAGCGGATGATTGACAGCTATGCACATGCCTTAAGGGTTTATCCCAGAAATCCCCACCAGTGGGGATTGTTTTTGTTTTCGAGAAATATCCACTAGTTAAATAAACTCAGCCTAGTGGGGATTTTTGGAAAAATAAGTAACAATCCCTACCAGGTGTTGTTGTTTTTCTACATTATTAAACAAAGAGTCGTTATCAATTTAAGCGGATTTAAAAAGAGACATCCATGACAAAATATGGGATTTTATCGTTCGTTTAGTATATTCTTATTTAGTTGGTGTAACGGTATTATCTTCTTGTGTTATTGACATTTGAACTATATAACCGCTGAACAAAGAGCGATCGCGGCAGCTCGGTGCTTTATCTATTTTGGTACATGTAAAAATAGTAAATATTAAAAAAAAAACAGCCAAGTGCGAGTCGGACTCGCACACAAAGGCTTCCGTACCATAAACCTTAATTTTTATTATTTGTTGTTATAGCGGCAATAGAAATTCACATTCTGTGAAAATTTTAACTGTCTGCCTATTACGGTTCTTGAGATACAGCCCGCTGACAGACAGATGGACGAACGGACGGACGGACAGCGGAGGCTTAGTAATAGGGTTCCGTTGGTTACCCTTCGGGAACGGAACCCTAAAAACAAAACAACAAAACCTTATTTTTTTTTTTTACTCTATAGGCATACGTTTGACCACTATCTCACCTGATGGTAAGCGATGATGTGGTCGAAGATGGAGTACGTTTGCCTAGAAGTAACCTACTCACTCTTGACTTAAAGACTCCCAGGTTGTAGCAATCAGGAAACGCAGACACTGGCAGGGATTTCCACAATTAAATATTTTGCCGAATTGAATTGCTCAATTTATGTACAACTTATTTTTAAACGATTGTTTCTACGATTTAGATTTTTAACTTTTAGTAATAATGGTAATATGTAGTTATGTATAAATACCTTTTGCTATGCCCTAACAGGTTCCACAATGGCAATTAGCTCTAAGTCTTTAACATGTGGTGATGATGATGTGATCCGACCGATATCGGCCAAGGCGATTGTTTCAACTCCGCTGTAGTTGATGTTCGTGAGCTCGCATGTGGCTTATGTAACCAACCTTTTTTGTGAAGAAACACATTGTGGGCACGTGAGCACACTACACACCACACGCAACACGCACACATCACGCACACACGCATCTTGTGTTTACCTTGTGGAACCCAAATAAATGAATATGAAAAACAGGCAGACACGAGGAAATAGAAGCCCTGTGAAAGGGGGTCTTTCAACTTAACTTGGTCACTAAAATCACAACCGTAATTTAAGCCGAATGCATTTTCGACAAAAATTAGTGATCATTAGCTACGTGGCGTATACAAATGCTACATCTTATTCGAGACGTCAACATGGCGATAAGTACGCAGGACGTTTATTGTGTAAAATTTATTGAGCAAACAATTTATAATGAATTCTGAAATAATTAAATTGATTAACGCATTTTTTGTTTAATAATGTTACGAAGGTGAAGGTCGCGGGTACCCGATGGATGCGAGATGCACAGGACCAGTCGTTGTGGCGACGCTTGGGGGAGGCTTATGTCCAGCAGTGGACGTCTTTCGGCTGATATGATGATGATGATGAATATTACGAGCTTGGGGTTCGTGACAATAAAAGCAGCCGATTAATTTACCAAAAATGACACTTTACAACACTTATTATCACTAACACACTTATTATAACACACAATCGCACTACTGAACACTTCACTTTAATTCGCAGTTGAAGATCGCTTTCGAAGTTATCGCTTGTATCGCAAAATACTGACCCAGTCCCGGATGTCCGCCCTTTTTATATCGACAGTTATTTTTAGGACCTTCTAGTATGGAAGTTCGGGTATATACCGGTCCCAACTGACCAGGTATCGAAACATCGAGAATGTTCTAGCATAGAAAAGTCTAGAAAGATCTTGACTCCTTTGATCTGATTAGTTCTACTAGGTACTCGAACATTAATGTTGTTATGTACCCAGCATTAATTTTGGCGCGTAACAATAATTTAGAAACAACAACAATAGGTGGGGATTGTTACTTATTTTTAGGGTTCCAAACATCTGTAAAAAACGGAACCCTTATAGGATCACTCTGGTGTCTGTCCGTCTGTCACAGCCAGGTTTCTCCGGATCTGCTGGACCGATTCTGTTGAAATTTGGTATGCATATGCACTTCTGTGGCCCAAATACGGAAGCTTTACGTAAAAAAAAAAAATTTAGTATGGGGGTCACTTTTGGGGTCAAACTAGAAAAAAAAATCAAAGTGTGTCGTGTGACATATCAAATGAAAGCGTTGATGTGAGGGATATCTCTGAAACTACTGAGCCTAAAATTAAAAAAAAAATGCAGATAATAGTTCTATACCTAAAGATTACAGGAAAACCTGTAAGTCTGTGATGTTAAAATAACATATTAAAAAAATGAAATTGGTTCGGAACCCTTTGCACGCGAGTTCGACTCGCACTTGGGCAGTTGTTTCAAAAATCCCCACTAGGCTGAGTTTATTTAACTGGTGGGGATTTCTGGAATAAATCGCCTTAAGTTTGTCTTTGACGTGTTTAATCAATCAAAAGTCATAGGAACATTCAAATTAGGCTGAAAAATAGCACTTTTTAAACTTCCAATTATTTTTTTTTATTCTTGTCCTTCACTATGAATTTCTCCTGTATTCTGGGTGCATTTAAAAACATACAAATTCACATACACAAACAGCCAGCGCAACAAGCACCCAAGCAACCCATCTGTCTGTTTAGTTTGAAAAACTTGAATTACTAGAATAATGCACTATATTAAGTTAAATTAAGGGTTAATATTACTATTCAGCCATTCCATAACACGTTGGAGTCTAATTTTTAAGGATGACCGTACTCTGTCCCACTTTCAACTATGACTATATCAGTGTCGTCTTCATAGTTTAAAATGTTTGCATTATCGATATGAATTGAGGAAAAATCGTTTAGCTACACTAGAAAGAGCGTGGGTCCTAGAATACTGCCTTGAGGTACACCTAAAGTTATGACATGTACGTGACTTGTAAAAGAATTAGTTTTAATGCATTGTTTTCTACCGGTAACATAGCTGGAGAAACCATTCCAGGAAAATACCTCGTATTTCAATAGACTCTAGTTTTCTCAGAAGAATGAGGATTAACATTGTATCAAAAGCTTTCGCCCGATAAATAATGATCCTTTATGAAGGTGATCAGAGTCAATTTTTGTCAAAAGTGTTACAGCATACTTGATGGATTTGCTCTGATAAGAGTCAAACTGTTGATAATAAATTAATTGTTTCCTGGAAGCGAGTAAATTGTTTGTTAATCAATAAAAATTGGTATTTGTCTTTAAACTTATCTAATCATTTGAACTATAGCCTCCTTAATGATAAAGAGTGTTCATTCGATTTATCTGATTTCCGTAAACTTTTAATAATAATACCTACATAATATAAATGTAAAATGCTTCTTAACCAAACAAACATTACGTATTCAGCTGTGAAACAGTCAAGGACTGAAAATGTTGAAAATACTAGTTTGTGTGACACTATTGTTAGTAACGGGTAAGTTTTTTACATCACTACCGCTCTTTATTCTAGGTACTACTTAATGAAATTGACACTTGGAATCAATACACGTAACGTTTATTCTTTGAAGGGAAATTTTGCATCAGTCAAACTCGGAATCGATGTATTACCGCAACATGTTACAGCATAAAAAGTGAGATTGACTCCGTTATTAATAATAATAAAAATTTATTTCAGATAAATTATCCATATCTTGGTAGTAAAACTCTTAATCTTATGTTAGTACTAGCTGACCCGCGCGGCTTCGCTCCCGTCAACTGGCTACTCTACCTACCGACCCTAACCTACCTACCTACTTACCTACCATACCTACCTACCATAGCTACCCTACCTCACCTACCTTACCTACCTACCCTACCTACCTACTTACCCTACCTACCATAGCTACCCTACCTCACCTACCTTACTTACCTACCCTACCTACCTGCCTACCTACCCAACCTACCTGCCTACCTACCTGTCTACCTACCTGTCTACCTACCTGTCTACCTACCCTACCTACATACTCATTTTTTTTGTATTTTAATTCTTATTATGCTATTCCGGACGAAGGAATTAGTCTTCGTCCCGAATAAAACACAAAAACTATGAAAATCGGTCGAGCCGTTCTCGAGTTAGTTAGAATAGTGTTCGAACAAACCCGACTTTGAGAATTTTGCTATATTGTGAACGATTCGACCTTTTTTTAGAAGACATTTTTATATCAGCGAGACAGAAATAAAACGAAAAAAACTTTTTAACAAAAAATATAACCGACTTCCAAAACAAAACACCAAAACAAACAATTTCGGAAGTCGGTGTTTTTAGTTTTTTCGCTTTTTGACACCGACTTCGGAAATTAAAGTTATTTTATACTTTGTAGTGTTTTGTTTTGGAAGTCGGTTACATTTTTTGTAAAAAAGTTTTTTATTTTTCAGTTTTTAGTGGTACCTGCGTACCCATTCACAGCGTACCGGCGTGATGTTATGTTATGAAAATAAAACTTACTAAGTGCTTTCGGTGCAAAGGTCTCGTCAATACGAATGAAATAAGCCCAAACACTTGGTAGTTCCTACATACCGATGTGGAGTTCCCTTGACTCTCTGTCGTCTCCATCATCAGGTCTGATCCAAACTTTCATTCTTTTGTAGTATCACCCGATATACACACGAATATCAAGTTTTTACCAAATACGTGCCTACAATTTTCGAGAGTTGCCCTCGGTTTCTCAGGGTTTCCATCATCAGATCCTGACGTGGTGGCAATGGAACTACACGGGAAGCACCAGCTTTCAAATAAAAAAAGAATCATGAAAATCGGTTCATCCCGTCGGTTAATATACAGTCGAATTGATAACCTCCTCCTTTTTTTGAAGTCGGTTAATAAACTGAAGGAAGACGGACAGCGGTGGCTTATTAATAAATAGGGTTCCGTTAGCAACCTTGGTACGGAACCTTAAAAATCGACTTGGTTCGTAAGAATCAAGATCGTACGCGAAGGCTTAAATAATAGGGTCCCATTAGCAACTTTGGCACGGAACCCTATAATTTGCCTTGGCTTGCAAATCGAACCGTCTGATACTTAGCACGAATTAAAAACTTCGTTGCGGGCAACCTGGGAGTCTTTAAGACAAAAGTGAATAGGTTGCTTCTAGGTAAACGTGCTCCATCTTCAACCTCATCATCGCTTACTATCAGGTGAGATAGTGGTCAAACGTATGCCTATCTATAGTAAAAAAAAAATCTACTCCGTATCACCTAACCACAGAGAACT
Organism: Lacanobia wlatinum; assembly: GCA_947578705.1. Lineage (NCBI taxonomy): Eukaryota > Metazoa > Arthropoda > Insecta > Lepidoptera > Noctuidae > Lacanobia > Lacanobia wlatinum. The sequence goes on along the minus strand of OX388046.1, from coordinate 4,807,334 downwards.
AATGATAACTCGATTTGACAGTTACTGTGAAATCGTGTTGTCATTCATTCTTAGTTCGGGTTCGAGATTAATCGTAAGTCTGTAGGTGATACGGAGTAGAATACGTCCGCAACTAAGCCCGAAACTACGGACTTCGGACTTAGAGAGTAGCCCCACCAAAATCGATCGCTCCCGTCACCGTGACCACCTTTGGTACGGTACCTTATTATTATTAGCCTTGTTTCGCAAATCGAACCGTTCGTTGCTTCGCTCTAAACGGAATCAATCGCGGAGGCCTTAGAAGTAGGGTCCTGTCAGCACCTTTGGTACGGAACCCTACAGGCCTGATCCGCAAGTCGAACCGTCCAGTACTTCACAAAACTACTGAGTTCTAAATCAGTTTAAGACTCTTCGATAAAAGCACTTTAAACGAAACCAGCACATCTCAGAGATATAAGCAATTTTGGCCCCTATTCGTTTAAGACCTTCCAGAGACCAAACCGAAATTCCTACGAACTACGACAGTGTTTAATAATCGTGTGAGGTCATTCTCCAGCGGAAAATCTTAACACCGCAATTCAGAAAAACGCATCATCAGTGCAACGCCATCTATCGACCATGTAAACTGACAAAATATTTGGCAGCAGAAGACGTTAAATAAAAAGCCCGTATGTAACTATAAATAAGTAAACAATAAATAAGGTATTAAAATGTTTACTTTTATTTCGCTACGTCTACGTATTAAAAGTTTCACAAAAAACTCAATGAATATGTTTTGGTGTAACATTCATGCTTTCATGCATTTTTTGGTTCCTCAAGTGATGGCGCTCTGACTGATCAGAACACAGTACGAAGTTTCTTACTAAACTAAAAATTCAATATATTTTGATTTTGTGGATCGATTGTAACGATAAATAACGAAAAGGTATAAAAATGGTCTCTTATTTTGCCACGTATTAAAAGTTTCACGAATAACACAACAATTTTGAATGCTTTCGTGCATTTTATTTTTCTCAATAGATGGCGCTCTGACTCATCAGAATACATTAGGAAGTTTCTTCCTAAACTTTAAAATTCAATATCTTTTGATTTTGTGGGTCGATTTTGATGAAATAAACGCTAAATGTTACTCGGGTTATCACTTAATATTTTTAAGTACTTAGATTTGCAATCCAATCTGTGGTTTATGCGTGATGCTCCCACAAACGCACAGACAAACAGACAAACAGACAAAAAATTCAAAAATTGCATTTTTGTGTTTTATACCTTTTTCCTGAGTTTTCTGTGTAATTTTCATGGAAAAATATTCAATGTACAGACACGGTTAGTCTACGATTTTATTATACCTATGTATAGATAAAACGACAACATAAAAAATTGAAACGACTGACACCTATGTGTGCAGCCGTATCCAGTGAGCCAGCATGGGGCTGTCCCACTTATTCACTCAGGATGCTGTGGGAGCTAGCAGGTAATCTACTGAGAACAGAAGCGTACCTTTTCCGTATAATGGCATGAAAACCATCAACTCTGGCCTCGGTGAACATCTCAGAAGCGCTACAAAAACGTGGTAGACCCAACAACATCCTGAATTCATATACAATACATTATTAACATCATATTGTTATTTTGTTTGAAGATGTTGCAGTGTGCATACCGGACTACCGTTTCAACTGGAATGCTTACGGCTGGTTCAAACTACATCCAGTACCTGCGACATGGCAGGATGCCTTCATGACCTGCCACTATGAAGGTAACTGCTGCTATATTGAAGTTTATTGCTATGTATTCTTATGGGAAACTAGCTCCTGCCAGCGGTTTCACCTGCATGAATCTCGGAAAATATGCCAAGAGAATATACTCCCGGGTCAAAAACATAGCCCATGTACTAATTCAGACTATAATCTATCTCAGAGCCGAATGAGATAAATTATGGTCTGGAATATGGAATAGTACATGGACTATTTTTTTATACTGGGAGTATGTTCTCTTGGCCAAATATCATCCAGATCCGTTCAGCCGTTCTGGCGTTATTGAGTAACAATCCATCCATCCGACTGTCGCACCTACACGGTTAGCACCGTGTAGGTGCGACAGTCGGATGGATGGATTTACTCGTCTTACAACGGCAGCCCACCTCATCTATCCAATGGGGTACGTATTTGAATATCGAAAATTAAAATACCTACGTTTAAAATGTCAGTGTTCAAAACATCGAAAATTGAAATATCGAACAACCATAAAACCAAAAATTAAACTAACGAAAGTTTATATCATCGAATGGTTAAAAAACCTACGTCCAATATATCTAAAATCAAAATATCTACATCTAAAATCGAAATATCTATTATCTAAAAGTTACATGGAATGTCCTAAATATCGAAGTACAGAGTATCGAACGTCCTAAATATCGATGGATATATATTTGAACATCGAAACCCGAAACCTATGTATTAAAATGGGTTAATTTTCAACATTAAAACATTCATTATTTATATTCACGTTAAAAATACCTACAAGTTAAAATATCGGATAAATTTTGATATATATAAGTAGTATGAGTGGAAAAAAGTTGCTTCTGCAACGTCTCCGGCGCTACGGGAAGTGCAACCCCTTCGCCTTTGCGTAACAAATGATAAGCACCCATAGTAACCTATGCAGCTTCGGCTTGTAGGCCTCAGCCGCTACGACTCGCACGTATACCTATGCTTTGTTATAGCGGACAGGGGTTGCCCTCCCTTCACGGCTCCGGATTTTTATATACACTCCAGGGGTAACAGCCAAAATACTACGTAAAGTCGGGGTGCCCCGATTCGGTTTTGGAACAATTTCGACCTATTTTATTCATGAAAATCGGTGTCCAGTGTACAAGCGTAGGTCAATCGTCTCTTTAAATTAAAATATTGTCTCAATACAGATAAGAAAGTCAATATGTTGTGCTACAAAAGTTTAGTGACAGAAACGAATCGCTGCAAAACCGACTCCACGTAGTCTTGTCTGCCCTACCCCTAGAGTGTAATTTAGAATCGCGTAGGCGCGGAGGAGCGATGCGGCCCGTGAGCTGAGGAGCAGGTGGTGAGCGTTTATACCATCTGCGACGATAAGCTCGTGTGGGGCTGCCAGAGCCCCGCAGCGCCGGAGTCGTGACAGAATCCATGCTTGCAGCATGTTGCACGCTCGCTTGCATGCTGCATGCTTCTAATCCGTGTTCTGACATGATAATATTCTCTAAAACTTTTGCAGTAGACAGACTAATGACTAATAGCAACGCGTTTGCAGATTGTGACATTTATGAATACAATCATTTAGCCTGTATAAAAATTTCTTTGGTATTTCAACTAGTAGGTATTTTTAACGTAGATATTATGAACTTTAATGTATTAAATGTTGATATTTTGAACTTAGGTATAAAGTCATTTGATATTTTAAATCATTCGATATTTTAATCACTCGGCATTGCAAACTTCGACGTTTTAAGCGTAGGTATAACAATTTTCGATATATAGATACAGTCATATCGTCGTATTTAAATTTTCGATGTTTTGAACGTTGTTATTTTAAGCGTAGGTATTTTAAATACGTACTCATCCAATGACATTTATAATACATAATAAATTTATTAAAAAAAAAGATATTTATGAACATTTGAATTAAAAGTAATTATTATTCATTATCACGACGCATGACGTAGTTTGAAACATCTAGGAGCGAACGCAATTCAAGCCTTGCATTCCAAGAACGGCGGGGAATGGTTCGGCGACATTTTTTTGATACATAAACATTATTAAATACTTATTAGGCTGTTTCGTAATTCTTATGCCTTATTTATTTTTATTGTACCTTTTATCTTAATAGATAATTAAAACGAAAATTGCGCCTAGAGGTAATTTATGTCGGGTACATTAAGTGAGCCGTCTTTGTAAGACGAAAAGGAAGAAAAAAGAAAAGAAAGAATAAAATTTATTAAGCTGTTTTTTTTTGCTAAAATCGCACCGTGTATAATAGTGTAGTAAGAAAGCTGAAGGAATTTGTAGTTAAGGAGTAATCTAGTAAAAATTCAAGATTATTTTTTTAAACTTGCAGGTACTGTGTTAGCGTCTCCTATAAACACGAACCTCGATATTGCTCTGCGCGGCATGATCAGCAACTCAGAAATGGATAGTCCTATTCACTTAGGAGTTAATGCGATATCACAAAATTCTCGAGGAGATTTCTTTTCCGTTGAAGGTATGTACTAGTTAATAGTAGTAGTGTACTAGTATATAGTAGTGTACTAGTGTATTATATAGTAGTGTACTAGTAAAAGTTAACCAAGTTCTGTATGCACTGCAACTGTCTTGAAATTTAACTAACCTAAATTAAACACTTCATGTCTTGTCTTTTTATTTTTAGGAGTTCCACTAGCCGACTTAATAATAACCTGGGGCACTTATGGCAAAGGCAAAACACCTGAAAATTGTCTGTCATTGGGCACCAATGGAAAGACGTACATTTCATCATGTACATTATCGCTTCCGTACATATGCTTCAAGAAATGGGAAAATACTACGACCCATCATCAATGCGGCATGTTTGACGATGGTAACCGTTCTATATTATAATCGATATGCTCGTCTTCATCATAATCTCATCATCATCACCATCATATCAGCCGAAAGACGTCCACTGCTGGACATAGGCCTCCCCCAAGCGTCGCCACAACGACCGGTCCTGTGCGTCTCGCATCCATCGGCTACCCGCGACCTTCACCAGGTCATCGGTCCACCTTGTGGGAGGCCTTCCAACGTTACGCTTTCCGGTACGCGGTCGCCACTCCAATAATCTCCGCTGATGGAATGCGATGATGTAGTCGACAACGACTGTTGTAGCTGCGACATCACATCAGGCCCTGTCATAACACTAGCGCTGTGATATTTATTTTTTAATGCATATGCATATGCTGAGACAGGGACCTTTTTGTGGGCCTCGCACAGATTAATTTTAGGATGCCGCTTAACTGTATAAACATATTTTTATAACGGTTAGTTTTACTTATCTTACTTTTATATGTCTTGTGCGAATCCCAAACAAACATTTTTCTTTCTTTCTTTATTTTTCTTTTAGCTATCAGGAAACACAAACTATAGCAGGGAATACCACTCCTTAGCTGTACGCACAGTGAAAGTATTCCCAATATATTTTGTGGCGAACAATACTGATTCTTAGCCTTATTTTGAATGAATGACTTAAGTTTTTTTTTTGGTTTGAAAGTTATATAATTGTTGGACGTCCCGTCTATTGGAGTGTGTTTGTGTGTGTACAATGAAGTAGGTATATTTTCTAATCTTGCAAATCTGAGGAGCTACAAAATGCGGATAAGTTGACTGTATCAAGAATGCAACTGTGTTCCCACCATATTTGTAAATAAGCCCGGCTTATTTCATAAAATCATTATCTTTTGCCCGCAACTTCTTACGCGCATATCCCGTTTCTTCCCGTTGAAGAGAGAGAATTTAATTTCGGGAAATCCTCTTTTAGTGCTCCCCTACACTCTCCAAGGAACCTACATGCCAAATTTCAGCTGTCTACGACGTTTCGGCTGTGCGTTGTCTGGCAGTCAGTCACAGACTCAGTAACGGATGAATTTCATATATTAGGATTTGTAATAACGCTTATTAATAAAACACTTCCAAAAGTAAAGCTCGATAGTAATAATTAATACATAGTAATTAAATGTGAAATGTGCCGTATGGTGTCGGCCGGCGCCGTAGGATGCCGTAAAAGAATAATACCATCCCATCACTTCCCGTGGGTGTCGTAAGAGGCGACTAAGGGACTCGCCAGAGATTGGGCAGCAGCGTTCTCTGTAAAACTCAACACCATACACTGCGATCGCCAACCCGCCTGCCAAGCGTGGCAATTATAGCAACCCTCCCCCCCCTTTTGGGCGAGGCCTATGTCCAGTTGTGGACGTCTTTCGGCTGATATAATGATGATGAATTAGATGTGAACCTCAAGTTCGGTAATTTCAAACTTCGAGCGCAATTCGCCGCAAGGTAAGTGAACTCAATAATATTCATAACAAAATACAAAAAAAAAGAAAATGGTGCGCCATCTAGGTTGGCCCAATCCGAGGACCAAGCGCGCCTTCTCTTTCACACTTGCAGGCTTTTATATCTGGCTTCTCGGACCTCTCAGTTTTCGCATGCAAATGGGGTATTTTACCAGATAGAAAAAATAAATAATTTTATTTAGTCCGTTGCCTTTGGTCGTATACTTGTCCATAAAACATTGGACAAGTAATTTTGCCATTTCAAATCGTTAAAAACTGATAAAGGTAAAGCACATCAAAGTTCAAGAGAAGAATGACGTCACGTTTTAGTAAAAAAAAAATATTACCGCAGTGACGTTCCGCGAGTTTTCAACGCACTGTATCGTCTTCATTATTATTCACATGAAAAAGGAACAAATACGTGTCGAATATTTTTTGGAAATCTTTCTCAACATCATCATCATCTGCCTGAGGTCGGCTTCCAGTCAAACCGGATTCAGCTGAATAAGTACCAGTATTTTACGTAGAGCGGCTACCAGACCTTCTCACATTAATTGAGTAACACGGTATTTCGTGGTAAGACTGAAGTCAGTTTTTCTGGCTTCTGAAAACCCGTAACGATTGCCAAAGACAAATTACTACAAATGCTTTCGGAGTTCGGACGAGTCTCGGTATGTTAAAATAGTCAACCATCCACAGACGACCTCGGCAAGCGTTGCTTAACCCTGAAGATCGACCCGTGCGGCTGTCATTATTTAACCACGAGCTCTTTTTTAGGGTTCCGAACAAAAAACGGAACCCTTATAGGATCACTCGGTTGTCTGTCTGTCCGTCTGTCACAGCCAGTTTTCTCTGGATCTACAGGACCGATTCTGTTGAAATTTGGTACACATATGGACTTCTATGACCCAAACTACAAAATTAAAAACTAGAAAATTAAAAAAAAAAAAAAACGTTTTTTGAACAATATCGTATAGATAACATATCAAATGAAAGGGCTTACTGTGAGGGTTTTAATTATATTTTTTCATAATTTCAATATAAATGGTTTTGAAAATACTCAAGAAATTAGATGAAAAATGACCATTCCCCCCCCCCTTATCTCCGAAACTACTGAGCCTAAAACTTTGAAAAATGAAGATTTTGGAGGTATGCGGAACAGAGAGTAAAGTTAATATTCGATAGTTAATATTCGGGCTGCTATATGTGTTCAAATCGCACGGTAAACTCTGCTTGCGCGATGCAGGATTTTAGTTCGCTGCTAGTTGGATAGATGGCGTCGCGGTTCTTTTTGCTCCGATGTAGATTTGCTTCGTTGGTTTTTCTTGTGGCGATATTGATGCCGCTACAAGATAATAGATCTTTACCTAAAGATTACAGGAAAACCTATAAGAAGTCTGTAGTGTTAAAATAACATGTTAAAAAAAATGAAATTCGTTCGGAACCCTTTGCACGCGAGTCCGACTCGCACTTGCCCAGTTTTTATGTTTGTTACCTCTTAGCTCCGTTATTTATGACCCGATTTCTCGATTAGTCCCATTTATATTTCATCAAAATCGGTTCGGTAGTTTGGTTTTTAAAACAAAATAGCTGGAATTCGTTTACTTCGATGACGTATTTGGTTTGTCATCCAAGTAAAGGAAATTGCGTATTTTGCTCTCCTGCGACTTTTTAGTGGTGTCATTAGGTATTGTTAAAAAGCGAAAAATAAAAAACTTTTTTACAAAAAAATACAACCGACTTCCAAATCCCAAAAATTATAATTCAACCGAAGAACTTTTGCACATACAGTCTTGAATGAATTTGCCAAAAAAATAAGTAACTAGCATGCACCCACTTACTTACTCTACACACATACCTTCATACTGCACACTCCACAAATACACATACACACACACACACACAGAGAGAGACACCCCTAATCGACCACCCATCATTTTAATATTCTATAATTTTTCTTTTTTTATTTTATATAAAATCTTAGTTAGCACATAATTATGACTTTTATGGTCATGTAATTAAGCATTTTATTTTTCACTACCCGTTTTTTTTTAGTCATTAGTTCAATAAATAAATAAAATATTGTTGCCTTACTTTTTTATCAAAATCAAAATCAAATCGTATATTTCAAATAAACCATTTACAGGCACTTTTGAATTGTCAAGGTCGCGGTCAGTCAGTCCAAAAAAATGAAGCTATTTGCACGTTCCAAAGCGTAGATCTCTATGGAGAAGAACGTGCAAGAAACTCCACGGACACTCTTTTAAAAATAATAAATTGTTACAAAGTTTTGTTTACATCAAGTTAAAATTATACAAACATGTGAGAACGATGTAAAAGACGAGCAGGATAAAAGCGTCCGGGAAAAAAGGAACAATTCAAAGAAATATTTAAAATAAACCATGGCAACTGAGAAATGACCAGTCCCAACTGACTGCCCGTTCACGAACATGACGCATGCGCTAGCACCATTCGGCTCAACCATTTTGAAGGGAGCCAAATGATCCAACGCATACGCCACCATCAGCAAGACTTTTGAGTGAGCATGACACTCCCAACCGCCAGGGTACATTCAAGTCAAAAACAAACCTAAAACTGATAGCTATAGCTTAAGTTTAAGGTACACAGTACTCACACATGTGCCGTTAAAATGGATGAAATTATACATTGCTAAATAAATTGAGTCTATACAATGCAAATATTGTTTTTTACAATCTTCAGCCGGTCCAACAATGTTTCCAAATGCTAACAGATTATTTTGTGCGCCCTAGTGGCTGTGGAGCAGGACCAGCATTCAGCCAAGCATTTTTATCTTCAATATAATCCCCCAACTAATAATATTATGCTTGCCTGCATAGTGTGCGTTTAATACAAGATTTAAATTTTGTCTCATTTAGTTCTAATATATGGGGAGGTATCTTATTATAACATTTTAAACAGTACCCCATAAAAGATGAGGCAACTTTAGCCAGTTTGAAACCTGGTTGAACTCATTGATCCCTATTTCTAGTATCATAATTATGTCTGTCGCCTCTTTTACTAAAAAGATGTAAATTCTTTCTGACATATATGATGTTTTCGTAAATGTATTGACAAGGTACCGTCATGATGTTAATATTCTTAAACAGTTCCCTTAGAGAATCGCGTCGGCGGAGATTGTATATCGCTTTGGTGGCTCTTTTCTGCAGAATAAAAATAGACTCAATGTCTGCAGCCCTTCCCCATAGTAAAATACCGTAAGACATGATACTGTGAAAGTAACAAAGTCAAAGTCAAAGTCAAATGATTTATTTCAACTAGACCAATAAAGGCACTTTTGAACGTCAAATTAAAATAAAATAAAATATTATAGTGACTCTAGTCGTCCGTTCGCAAAAGGTAGATTCTTATGGAGAAGAACGGACAAGAAACTCCATAGTTACTCTTTTCAAAAATAAGCTTTACAATATTTGCATACATTAATCAGTTGATTATATATGAGGACGATGCTCCCAAAAAAAAAAACACTTATGTGCTACTAATAGGTACAAAGTCAAAGTCAAATGATTTATTTCAACTAGACCAATAAAGGCACTTTTGAACGTCAAATTAAAATAAAATAAAATATTATAGTGACTCTAGTCGTCCGTTCGCAAAAGGTAGATTCTTATGGAGAAGAACGGACAAGAAACTCCATAGTTACTCTTTTCAAAAAATAAGCTTTACAATATTTGCATACATTAATCAGTTGATTATATGTGAGGACGATGCTCCCAAAAAAACACTTATATACTACTAATAGGTACAATAAAGAAATGCCAGCAGAGTTAAAATTAATAAGTTTGCTAGTAAGGGAACATAATACTCACATACGTACAAATTTTTGCCACTGTTGATTTATTTGATCAGTGTGTGAGTTAAATTAAATACAAAAATCAGTAAATACACCTGTTTACATAGTAAATATTAATACAATAAACACAAACATATCAACCAGTTTCACTATGTCTACTACACCCTAGATTGTCCTATGGAGCAGGACTAGCATGTTTCCAAGCATTCTTATCTTGAATATAATCATTTAATTTGTAATATGCTTGTTCACAAAGTGTGTATTTTACACACGTTTTAAATTTTCTTTCATTTAATTCTAATATTTCAGAAGGAATTTTGTTGTAACATTTAATACAGTACCCCATGAAAGATGTTCGTACTTTGGATAATCTAAAAAATGGTTGATCTAGTTTATTTCTATTTCTAGTATTAAAATTATGTCTATCACTAATTTTGCTAAAGAGATGTCGATTTTTCCTTACATGCATAATATTTTCATAGATGAATTGACAAGGGACTGTCATAATATTAATCTTTTTAAAGAGTTCCCTAAGAGAATCGCGGCGACGAAGATTATAAATGGCTCTGACAGCACGCTTTTGTAGAATAAATATGGATTCAATGTCAGCAGCTCGACCCCACAGCAAAATACCATACGACATAATGCTGTGAAAGTAACTAAAATAGACCAAACGCGCGGTTTCTATATCTGTTAGCTGTCTTATCTTTCTAACAGCATAAGCGGCTGAGCTTAGCCGCGCCGCAAGAGATGTTATGTGAGGTCCCCATTGCAATTTCTCGTCTAAAGTGATTCCCAGGAAAACCGTCTGATCCATAAATTCCAGTTTTTGTCCATTCAATATGATGTCACATTCGTTACTTTTAACATTAGGTAAAAAAAATTTAATACATTTAGTTTTTTTTTCATTTAGTACTAAGTTGTTTGCCGTAAACCAATCTTGAACCTGGTGAATAGAGTAATTGACATCATCAAGGTTTTGTGACCGTCGGTCTATTTTAAATATCAATGATGTGTCATCAGCAAATAACACCATCTTTGGTTCATTTTGAAACAATTGGGGCAAATCGTTTATGTATGCTAAAAAGAGGAATGGACCTAATATTGAACCTTGCGGAACGCCTATTGCCATTTCAGACCCTAGTGAGTTTACACCGTTTACCTGTACTTTAACCTGTCTGTCTTTCAAGTATGATCCAATCAAATCAAGGGATGTATTCCTAATCCCATAATGCTCAAGTTTCAACAAAAGTGTCTCATGGTTAACGCAATCAAACGCTTTCGAGAGGTCACAAAAGATTCCAATGGCGTCTTGTGAATCCTCCCAGGCGTTAAAGATGTTCTTTATTAGGGTGACACCAGCGTCAGTTGTACAACGCCCTTTAGTGAAACCGTACTGTTGTTCGTGAAAGATGGAATTCTTATTAAAATGTAGTAACATCTGGCTAAGCATTAACTTTTCAAACACCTTACTGAAAACCGGGAGGATTGACACCGGCCTGTAATTGTTGGGTTCTTGACTATCACCGGATTTAAACAGTGGAACGACTTTACTGTGCTTCATGAGATCAGGAAATACTCCTTGGTCTACACTAGAGTTAAATATGTGAGCTAAGTAGGGAGCAATAGTTTCAATAACATATCTACAGACTTTTACAGACATTCCCCAAAGATCTTCTGTTGATTTAATTTTAAGATCTTTAAAAGCCTTTATAATGGCTAAGGGGTTCGTATGTTAAAACTTGAACTCTGATGGGCATACCTTGACATTGTTCCTTAAAAAGGCAGCAGAGAGCGCGGGTGACGAGTTAAGAGCTTGTGTAGTTTTACTTGGAATATCAGCAAAGAAGTTTTCAAATTCCTGAGCTACCTCTGCATCTGAGTTTATGGGACCACGTACGGTATTTAAATTAAATTTAGTTTCACGCTTTTTCTTCCTACCTGTTTCATTATTTATTATTTTCCAGGTGGTTTTTATTTTGTCATCTGCTGATTTTATTTTATTGCTAATAAACAGAGCTTTAGCTATTTTGCATACACTTTTAAATGTTTTTGAATATTTTGCAACATACTTATGAAAGCTTATGTTATTCACATGTTGCTTTAGGCCATATAGTTCGTATAGCTTTTCTCTACTTATTCGAATGCCTGGAGTCGCCCAATCACTGAATATAAACTTAGTGTAAATACTTTTAGACTTAATTGGAAAATTATCATTAAATTGAGTGTTGAGTAATGAAAAAAATTTGGTATAAAACACATTTGGGTCTTCTATGTTATTAAAATTTTGAACACATAAAGAACAAGTACAATAAAGAAATGCCAGCAGAGGTAAAATTAATAAGTTTGCTAGTAAGGGAACATAATACTCACATACGTACAAATTTAATAACTTAAATGTTCATAACTAAAATAGACCAGTCTTGCGGTATCGACATCCGTTAATTGGCGGATTTTCTTAACAGCATAAGCTGCTGAACTTAGCCGTCCAGAAAGAGATGTTATATGAGGGCCCCATTGTAGCCTTGGGTCAAGCGTAATTCCCAGGAAAACCGTTTTATCGACAAATTCTTTTTTTGTGTTAGTTTGTTTTTCCCTGTTCAATACTATGTCACAATCACTGCTTTTGACATTGGGTAAAGCAAATCTTATACATTTCGTTTTCTTTTCAATCAAAACCAAATTATTCGCCGTGAACCAATTTTGGACTTGCATTAGGGCATTATTTATAATAACAACACTGTCCGTCTGTCTATTTATCTTAAAAATTAAGGAGGTATCGTCGGCAAACAGCACCATATCAAGTTTTTGTTGCGATAAATAGGGCAAATCATTGATATATACCAAAAACAAGAAAGGACCCAAAATCGAGCCCTGGGGAACGCCCATTATCACGTTTAATCCCGACGAATTGACACCGTTTATTTTAACTAATTGCCGTCTACCATTCAAGTAAGATTTGACCAAGTTTAACGCAGTTTTGACCAGTCCGTAATGCCCGAGCTTCAGGAGTAATGTATCGTGATCAATGCAATCAAACGCCTTCGAGAGATCACAAAAGACACCTATGGCATCCTGTGCGTCCTCCCACGCATTAAAGATGTGCTTTAGTAAGGTAACACCAGCGTCAGTTGTACAACGTCCTTTGGTGAAACCATACTGTTTATCATGAAAGATGTTATTCGTGTTAAAATGATTAAGCATTTGATTTAGCATCACTTTTTCAAATACCTTACTAAACACTGGCAACACAGATACTGGTCTATAATTATTTGTGTCTTTACTATCCCCAGATTTAAAAAGTGGTATCACTTTACTGAATTTCATTAGGTCCGGAAAGACTCCTTGATCCACACACAAATTAAATATTACAGCTAAGTACGGCGCTACAGTCTCGATGATTGAGGTACAAACTTTGATAGACAATCCCCATAGATCTTCGGTCAATTTAATTTTGATTTGTTTAAAAGCTTTTGTTACTACTATGGGGTTTATATGTTTAAAATTAAATTCAGTCGGGCTGGCTGAAACGTTCGCCTGTAATAAATCAAAAGCAAGTGAAGGCGAGGAATTTAAGGCTTCAGTAGTTTTACTAGGGATACTTGTAAAGAAATTTACAAATTCTTGAGCAACTTGTTTGTTATCGCTAATAAGTCCATGAGAAGTCTCCAATCCGTAATCAGTGTTATGTCTTTTGTTCCTATTTGTTTCATTGTTTATAATTTTCCAAACCGTCTTTATTTTATTGTCTGCTGTTTTTACCTTATTACTTATATATAAAGCTTTAGCTACCTTACAAGTGTTTTCATAAATTTTTGAGTAGGTAGCTACATACTTATTAAAAGTCTCAGTGTTAATAAAAGGCTTAAGACCATACAGCTCATAAAGTCTTTCTGAGTCCTTTAGTTGCCCAGTCACTAAATAAAAACTTAGGGCAGATAGTTTTAGTTTTCTTGGGGAAGAGACTGGACCTCACGACACAGGGAATCCTATTGTGGGATCCAGGGAATTTGAAAAAACCTAGCACTTAAGGCTCTTATATATCGCAATATTGTCTAACTATTGTACAATGTGTTATTGAACTAAATATTTTTTTTATATATATTTAAATAAAAAAAAACAATTTTAATATCAAAGTATAAAATAACTTTAATTTCCGAAGTCGGTGTTAAAATACGAAGAAACAACCAAAAACACTTTTTTTGGAAATCCACCAGACGGATATTTTTTCAGTAAAATACTTTATTATCATTGTTGATATTTGCTTCTTTAGTTTGCCATGTGTATTAACACTTCCCAGAATTTGATCCTTATCAGCGACACTTTCGGGTGTTGTAAATAATACAGGGTGTATTCTTTTTAGGGTTCCGAAAAAAAAAACGGCACCCTTATAGGATCACTCGGGTGTCTGTCTGTCTGTCCGTCTGTCACAGCCAGTTTTCTCCGGATCCACTGGACCGATTCTGTTGAAATTCGGTACACATATGAACTTCTATGACCCAAACACGGACGTGTTACGTAAATGATTAAATTTTTAGTATGGGGGTCACTTTTGGGGGTCAAACTAGAAAATTAAAAAAAAGAGTTTTTTGGACAATATCGTGTGACATATCAAATGAAAAGGCTCTCTGTGAGGGTATTAACTGTATATTTTTTATAATTTTAAAATGCATGGTTTAGGAGTTATTCAAGAAATTAGACGAAAAATGACCATTCCCCCCCCGTATCTCCGAAACTACTGAGCCTAAAATTTTGAAAAAAATGGAGATAATAGATCTTTACCTTAAGATTACAGGAAAACTATTAAACTATTAGAGGTTTGTAGTATTAAAATAATATGTTAATAAAAAAATTCGTTCGGAATCCTTTGCACGCGAGTCCGACGCGCACTTGGCCAGTTTTTCGAAATCAACTGGTTCGATTCCTGGCTAGGAATACCGATTTTTCAAAAATCCAATGATACAGTGTTAGTTTTCATCAAATTCAGGCTCGAGACTCCTCGTGTTTTTCGTTATTCCTATTAATTTTGAATGTGGCCATCCACGAACCACTTGAAAAAAATGACTCTGTATATTAAATACTAGTGGACGTCACGCGGTTTCACCCGCGTAGTTCCCGATCCCGTGGGAGTACGGGGATAAAATACAGCCTATGTTACTCCCTGATAATGTAGCTATCCATTGCTGAAAGAATTTTTCAAATCGGTCCAGTAGTTTCGGAGCCTATTCAATTCAAACAAACAAACAAATCTTTCCTCTTTATAATATTAGTATAGATAAAAGAATTTTTCAAATCGGTCCAGTAGTTTCGGAGCCTATTCAATTCAAACAAACAAACAAACAAATCTTTCCTCTTTATAATATTAGTATAGATGAAAATTATTATTATATTAACAGGTTATCAATTCCAACCTGCCACCGGCAGTTGTTACAAACACCACAAGAAGCGCAGCACGTGGATCACAGCGCACAAGATTTGCGCAGCCGAGGGGGGGCACCTGGTCATTATCAACGACCAACGAGAGGCAGACCTCATCGTAAAGGATTACTTGGATCCGCCATCTGGTGACAATTGGGGAGAAGCAGCGCACATTGGACTACGAGACGCGAACAAGGACCACACCTGGCTGACCGTTCACGGTATGGCTAAATTAAGTTTCTTCATACAAAATTTCAAATGTTTGCAAATGAATAAACTGATCATGTTTCGCAGGATTCCTAGGGCTAACTCCTCTGCCACGGAAGATTTCAACTTTCATGTACATGCTCAGTATAAATGACCTAATTCCAAAACAATAAAATTGAAAAGGTTGGCGGGACTTGACACCCTATTCCGCATACCTCAATAAACCCAATTTCTCCAAACAAATAGATAATTTAATATTTTTGACCATCCAGTTGTTACTGAAATTAAATGTATTATTAAAAAAAAACCGCGAAAGTGCGAGTCGGACTCGTCTACCAAGGGTTCCGTACAAATTTGTAGCTGCAAGTTACTTTAAATAAAGGCTATATTTTTTATGATTTAATCACAAATGTGTAGTTTTCAGACTTTTGCCTATAATTGTAGTATAAGAAGGTATTACTTGCCAAATTTCGTAGTTCTAAATCAACAAGAAATACCCTATACGTTTTAGATTCCCTTGAGAGTGTGATATATAAAATACGAGGTGACCCGCGCAACTTCGTCTGCGTCACAATTATCATTACTGCTCCGCTACTGGTCTTAGCGTGATGATATATATCCTATCGCCTAGATCCTATAGCCTTCCTCGATAAATGAGCTATCTAACACTGAAAGAATTTTTCAAATCAGACCAGTGGTTCCTGAGATTAGCGCGTTCAAGCAAACAAACAAACTGTTCAGCTTTATATATTAGTATAGATACGTTTTTTGCGGAGATTTTATGCAATTCCAAATTTCTCCATTTCTCCGCTCCGCTGCCTTGCTCGCTCGCAATGGACAGGCACCCTAAAACTGGATCATAAAGTTATATCGACGATTTATTTTGGTTTCAGGACAGAAAATCGAGAATGTGTTCAACACTTGGACTGAGGGACAGCCGGATCACAAAGGAGACTATAATTGTGGCCTCTTTTGGGGACGAGGCACTTTGGACGACGTCCATTGTGACCATCCGTTGGCTGAGTATTCGTTTATTTGCGAAAAGCATGCTAATACTTCACGTTTCGAAAATATATTTGGTGGATTATGAAGTTAGGCATATACAGGGAAATTGAAAAAATACCCAAAACCTCTTAATCCTGACTTCGTATTATAACCCTAAACAACATTTGTTCTACGACTTTGTCCTCAACTAAACAATGTAGCCAAAAACAGGTTGTTTTCATTTATTTGAAGTCTGTAAAATTCGCGTATACTACGCGCGCACGCACTAGGCCCGCGCCGCCGCACAGGCCGGGTGGCGGTCTTTCGTCGGCCGCCTAATAAAGAATATGCAAAATTTAGACTGTTGTATGTGTATGTTTATATTTTTTGTATGAAAAAAATTATTTTTGGAATTTTGAAAAGTCGTAGAACAAATGTTATTCAGGGTCATGATACGAAGTCAGGATTAAGAGACGTCGGGCATTTTTTCAATTTCCCTGTATGTTGTTGAATGCAACCTAAAAAAAAATTGTGCAAAAAATAATACTAGTTTGTACGATTCAAAAAACGATTACAGATTTAAGATCAAGTCACTTTTCCAGCAGTGCTTCAGACTGCATTCATTTAAGATCAATCACAGTTCGAATGATTCAAGTAAATTTTTTGTACTAATTTGCTAGTCTGAATCTCAAGAATTGTCTTTTTATCAAAAGACACTTCTTTTGATACCGGACATGACTATGTTACAAAGAATACGACTGCACTTTCTCTTCAAAATTCATGTAGCCTATTTAAGACACTTATCTCACCGCCAGCGAGGAAGCGATTGGCTATCGATTATTTGTTCGCTGAGAAAAGGGACAAAAGATATAGATATCGTGTGAGTAAAAGAGACACATACATTCATATTCAATAATTGGCTGTTCACGCTGCCGCCGTGCGGCTCTCACCACTAGTTGATAGCAGCGACAAAAGCTATCAAAGACTGTACTCGCTCAGCGATGTTCGTTTGGCGGTCAGAACTCACCAACCAGCGGTAATTTCTACCTACAGTGCGGGCCGGAGCGAGCATTGCGAGTAATCGCCCGCCGCACAAAAGCACTCGCTTAAAGCCGAGCGTCAAAACTATCGAAACTTTTCACTCGCTACTCGCTGCTCGCCAACTCGTTTCGAGTTTCAAGCTTTACTCGCTGATCGCCGGCGGTGAGACAAGTGCCTAACTTCGGCACTTAAGACAAATCTAATATTATACCTCATTTCTTAATGTCTATCCAGCCGTTAAGGCTACAGGGCGTACCATATAAGTATTTTGTTTTTCAATGGTTATACTGAGAATCATTTTCATTTCATGACTATTTTTAATAATAACCTGATACCTAATTTCTATGTACAGTATTGTTTGTGGTACTTATAGTTTGTTCATAACATAAAATTAGAATTGTTTTAATATCAAGTTGCATATTATTGCTTCGCTCAATAAAAATACAGAATTCGAATTCTTTGTTTCATTTTGCCAGCGATCACCATGGTTTTGATACAAAAAAGTCAAAAATAATAATCTTTTTTACAAAAAAATTCAACCGACTCTCAAATAAAAATACTATAAAGTGTAAAATAACTTTAATTTCGGAAGTCGGTGTTTTTGGTTGTTTCTTCGTATTTTAACTTCGTTTTTTATTTTTGACTTTTTTTGTGGTAACAACACCACTGAAAAGTCGCAGGAAAGTAAAAAACTACGCCATTTCGTTTACTTGGATGACCAACAAAATATTTTATCCAAGTAAACGAATTCCAGCTATTTTGATTTTAAAAGCCAACTGTTTTGAGTTAAAAAGTAGATATAATTTGATGCAAATGGGCAAAGTTTGTCAGCCGAGGTGGAATATTGATGCAAATGGGCAAACTTTGTCAGCCGAGGTAGAATAGGCACCGTTATCGAGCCTGCAATGACAAATATAATCATCATCTTCATCATCACATTTGATGGCACAGTTGGCGCAGTGGTTGAGCGATTGACTGCTGCACTACGTGTCGCGGTTTCGATTCCCGCACTGAACAAATATTTGTATGTCCTGCAGATAGTTGTTCTGGGTCTGGCTGTTTGTGTATGTGACTTTGTATGTTTGTAAACGCAACCACGATACTGGAGAAATTTCTTGTGTAAAAATAAAACTGAAAGACATCCAATGCTGGACATAGGCCTCGCCCAAGTGTCGCCACAACAACCTGTCCTGTACGTCTCGCATCCATCGGCTACCCACAACCCTCACCAGGTCACCGGTCCACCTTGTGAGAGGCTTTCCAACGCTGCGTCTTTCGGTACGACCTTTTCAGCTCCATCGACCATCTGTTTTGCGAGCAATGTGCCAGTCCACTGTCACTTGTGCTAGTTTTCTTGCACAAATGATGTTTTTCAATACACTTACTCGATAACTTAGGTAAATAAAAGTTCATAAACGTGCTGTCGAAAATTTTTTGACCAATGGATTTATGTATATCAGATTTTTTTGTCGAGTATTTATTTTTTGACGGAGAGGCTAACTACCAGACAGCCTCTATAAAAAAAATTGGCCTAGTGTAACTCGGTTTCGCATGCAAAGGATTCCGAATATTACAAGTAAATTGGAAATAATATAAAAAATTCGTTACTAAGCTTTATTTTCTACACAAATAAAACTGAAGATTACATAACTAAGCGTCATCACCACTAGTTTGGTTCTCATTCAATTTCCTGAAAGCTTTAATTGCTGTCAGTACATCTTCAGAGAATGCCTTCTCCTGCTCGAAAGCTAGGAAATGTCCTCCAAAGTCTAGGATAGTAAAATTGACATGGTTCGTGAATTTGAACTTCAAAAGGAATGGTGACTGGTAGATCAATTCATCACTGGCATGTATAGACCACATGGGGACTGGAGTCGGCAATCTGAAAAAAAAAAGAAACTTATTTTACTTTTGTAACAAAAGCCCAAATGTATGAATGAAGAAGAAACAACGTGATGACATCAGAATTGGGTATTTTCAAAGATAATTATGTCGTCGGTTTTCAAAAATGATGGACACATATTTTTTGCCTCTTCCAATCGATAAAATCGCGTGCTGTGTTTGGTCCGTGAATGGCTGACCATGTGACCACTCATTACATACCAAGACTACTGCGTGTCTTTGGAAGCACCTTATAGTGTTGGTGCTGGCTGTCATTCGTACATGTCCTTCGACAGTTGTCACGGATAGTTAGAATCCAGGATATCTGACACCAGGCTTGTCACCGGGTAGTGTTATCCATATACTGAATCATCATCATATCAGCTGAAGGATGTCTACTGCTGGACATAGGCCGGTCCCAAACGTCGCCACAACGACTGGTCCTGCGCGTCTCGCATCCATCGGCTACCCACGACCTTCACCTGGTTTACCAAGCGTGGCGCAGGTGGGTTGGCGATCGCAGTGTATGGTGTTGAGTTTTACAGAGAACGCTGCTGCCCATTCTTTGGCGAGTCCCTTAGTCGCTTCTTACGACATCCACGGGAAGTGATGGAAAGGCATTATTCTTTTATGGCACCATACGGCACCGGCCGATACCATACGGCATATACTGAATAGTGGAGGTCAAATTGGCAATCGTTCCGTGTAAAACACTATTACACAGCTGCATCTGGTAAGTTGGAAGCCGATTTGGAATCGAGGAAAAAGCTAGGTAGATTTGATCGCCATGCTATAGTATATCTATCACTTTTCTTGAGCCACTGGACTTCAAAGTTCAAACCATAAATGTACACCTTCTTTTTGTGTCGATGCACACTGTGAAATTTTGCTTCAATTGCGGTCACCTATATTTTATCCCTTCATCTTATAGATCCAGCGAAGAACTAAAACTTTCGGGAAGGAACCATGATTTTTTTATGTTTAGTTTAGAAGTTATTTAAAGTTATGCTGACGTCAGCAAAAAACTGTTTTTATTTGTACATTTCAAAATAATAATGTGATTTACATAAATCATTGTTTTATTACAGTAACAATACAATATCTAACTTCATACAAAGTTAAGGCATTGCATCTACGACGTACAAAGAGAAATCGTTTTTTTTTCGAATTTCACTAAATTGCGATTTTCTCCGTATTCCTATCGATTCCGTATCTGATTTTAATTTTGAGCATGCATAATATAGTTATTAACAACACAAAATAAAAAGCAAATAAGTTAACAGTGGGACTTCGGAAATATTACATTTCTAAAGTTTCTGTAGAATTTCTATGGAAATAGGGTTATCAAATTGCATATGCCTATTTCTTTTTTATTCAGTTGGAAAGATGTTTTATTAAATAAAACTGATAATGTTCGAGCCGGCGAGCCGTTGCATTTTTTTACTCTTCGACATCCGAAGATATTAAAACTTCTTCAGATGGTAAAATAACATTTTCATCATCTTTGGTTTCTTCAAGTAAGTCCTCGTGATTCAGAACATTTTCAGTTGATTATTTTAAAAGCCAAAGAAGTTTTTCAGGTAGAACCAATCGCTTGTTATTTTTTTGGCGACTACTGAGTGACATCATGGACAGATATGGGTCTGAAGATTCTAAAGCTCGGTGAAATAGGTCAAGCACAGTTGTCTTCCGGTTTAGTTTTCTTGTATGGTGTTCTCTATCATAACGC
The DNA here is from genome assembly GCA_947578705.1 of Lacanobia wlatinum. Taxonomy (NCBI): domain Eukaryota; kingdom Metazoa; phylum Arthropoda; class Insecta; order Lepidoptera; family Noctuidae; genus Lacanobia; species Lacanobia wlatinum. The sequence goes on along the minus strand of OX388046.1, from coordinate 4,786,232 downwards.
CAGAATTTGTATGAATTTGAATAAAAAAATATGTCGACCCATTAATAGATTTTTACTATTCTACGTAACTTTTCAACTCTTACGTGACAGTAGTCTTACTTAGTTTTACACCAAAGAAAACGATTATATTTCATTTTATTATCAAGAAAGACAGTAAATTGGCAGTCAAAGTTTTCCAAGAATATTTGTAGTAAAGTAGGTGACAGCCCAAACCTCAAAAATAAAAATTCAATAACTCGGAATTCCCGCACTATCCACACCTGGCTTTTTTATAATATAGCATATTATAATATGAAACTGTTCATGTTAAAAAAAAATGCGGGTACAATGAGATTAAACAAATAAAAAATAATTTTAATTTTACAAAAAAGGCCTTTTTCTTCTATTTACAACAATCTTTTTTTGGTTTCTGCTCACCTAGTAGATATAAGCAGTCCTTTTTAAGACCTCATCTATAAAAAATGCAAAATCATATATATCTGAGACGAAATAATGCATTTCTATGGTTTCTATGAAGTTTTCTCGAGTTTTAAAATAACTTCTAAACTAAACATAAAAAAATCATGGTTCCTTCCCGAAAGTTTTAGTTCTTCCCTGGATCTATAAGATGAAGGGATAAAATATAGGTGACCGCAATTGAAGCAAAATTTCACAGTGTGCGATGGACTCATATCAAATTTAGTCCGACCAGTATTAAGCAACCTGTACAGCTGTGTTTTTTGCATGGCTCCCACTATTTATAATAAGCTGCCGAAAAGTTGGAGGGAGCTTGTTAATCTGAAATTGAAGAAACAACTAAAGGTGTTTCTAAGCAACAGGGCTTACTATAATATCAACGAATTTCTTGCAGATTCATTTATTTTGACATAATTCATATAATCTTGATTTTGGACTATTTATTAATATTTGACTTAGATATTGTAATTTCGACATTCTGATTTATATTTAACATTTAAATTTGACATAGATTTCTCATACTTTTTTAAATTTTTGATTGACATTTTTATATAATTTTGACATAATTTTGTGTTGTAATTTTGACTTGATTAATATTTTAGTTTTGGCATAATTTTAATTTGATTAATATTTTGACTTTAATTCAATTTTTATCATTGACATTTGTAATAATTTAAATATATTGATTTGTTATTAATTCTTTACTATGCACAATATTTGCATGCCATAGTATGTGGCAAACATGTCTGAACTCTTTCTAATTTTATGTTATCCTGCATGCATGTTCTGTTATTCTTGTATGTGTACACATGTTTGGGCAAATAAATTTATCTTTATCTCTTTATCTTTATCTCTATCATTGGCGTCGTTTGAATCTTGGATGGTGCAGGTGGTTGTAAACGACGGGCAATTAAATAAGTGATGCATGTCCTGTGAAGGGGCTCCGCACTGGCACTGCGTTTGGGTTAGGTAAATAATTCCCCATTTGCAAGATTATTTTTACAGCGGCCAACTTGGGTCCGCAGTCGGTTAAAGGATTTCCAGGTCAGCCACTGCAGTTTGCGTTCAGAGGGTAGATGTTCTTCCGGAGTGATGAAGTGTGAATCGGGAGGGTGTTTGCCTCCACAGTATCACTAAGTAAGGATAAAAAGGCATGAAACTTACGCAAATATTCCCAATTTAACATTCCGCTTATTGAAGGTTTCAGCGTAGAGCCTGGAAGACGTTGTGAAACTGTTAGTGGACCAGTACACCATGAGGTTGTCCAGAAGTTCGTCCTGAGTAAAGTAGTCGCTCAAGCCTCCGTCCTCTTTGGAGTCGTCCACTCTACGGGTTGCCATCGAGAAAAGTTGGAGGATGTATGCGAGCAATCCCGCTGGGGAGTCAGCCATGGCAACACCTACAAAAAAAAACTTATTGATAGTATCACATTTGACCAACTTCTTTACTTATGGATTGCGATGATTTGGTCAACGATGGAGCTCGCTTGCCTTGAAGAAACCTATTCACTCTTGACTTAAATACCCCCAGGTTGTAGCTATCAGGAATCACAGACTCTATCAGGTAATTTCACTCCTTGGCTGTACGCACAACGAAAATATTTTCAAAACCATTTTAGGGTTCCGAATAAAAAAAACGGAACCCTTATAGGACCACTCGGGTATCTGTCTGTCCGTCTGTCACAGCCAGTTTTCTCCGGATCCACTGGACCGATTCTGATGAAATTTGGTACACATATGGATTTCTGTGACCCAAACACGGACTTGTTACGTAAATTATAAAATTTTTTGTATGGGGGTCACTTTTGAGGGTCAAACTAGAAAAATAAAAAAAATGTTTTTGGAACAATATCGTGTGATATATCAAATAACTATGAGGGTTTTAATTATACTTTTTACCTAGTTTAAAAATAAATGGTTTTGAATTTATTCAAGAAATTAGACGAAAAATTACCTTATCTCCGAAACTACTGAGCCTAAAATTTTGAATAAAATGGAGATTATACATCTTTACCTATAGATTACAGGAAAACCTATGAGAAGTCTATATTGTTAAAATAACACGTTAAAAAAATTTAATTCGTTCGGAACCGCACGCGAGCCCGACTCGCACTTGGCCAGTTTTTTTCGTATGGGTACAATGTTCGCTATGTACCGGTTGTGGTACAGTGAGTAATTCAACTGTAGCAGTGTGGCTAACTCTACGAAAAGGGCAAAGTGGGCTTCCACTTTCGGGTCAGTGTGCATAATTGAAAAGCATCTTTTCAGCCATTCAGCCACAGAGACCGTCACTTACCATAATAAACTTGAAAGCGCTTGTTATCAGTACCAGATTCCACAATTCTATCCAGATATTCAAAAGTGGTGCAGCAGCACCTGCTGCTGCACCACTTTTGCAGCAGCAGGCCACCTGGCCGAGTGGTAATGGCTCCGACTTACGAGTTGTAGGTCGCGGGTTCAAACCCAGCCAGGCACATTACTTTGTGTAATTTATTTCATCACCACTGCTCTCAAAACTGTGAAGGAAAACATCGTGAGGAAACCGGCATGTCCTAGAACCAAAAATTCGAAGACATGTGACATTCACCAACCCGCATTGGGCCCGCGTGGTGGATTACGGCCCATTCCCTCTCCTAGAGAGGAGGCCTGAGTCCCAACAGTGGGAACATTATAAGGCCGACTATGCTATTCAAAAGTACATACCAACAGTATCGGGCTTGGTGGTCTGTATATGCAGGTATCCGGTCTGCTTCAACAGCCATTCCACGATGGACAGCAACGGGTACATCCTGTCCTGCACCGACGAATCTACCACGGCTGACGGCATGAGGGATCCGAGCACCCAGGACCCCAAGGTCAGTGGAGATAGGGAAAGTGCCAGGTTAGTGTGGAAGCCTAGAATCTCCTGGAGACAAAATTCTTAATACATTAAAGTTGCCATTCTAGAACATTTAATGATAGTGGTGTGGTAAAATCAACAAGATGGTACCGGAACATGTCGATGGGTGAACTATCCAGAATGCCTCGAACAGGGCTGATTAGTGCTGCTTTAAAACATGCTATACTAGCTGACCCGCACGTTCGTCTGAGTAACATTTTTCATTGTGCTCCGCTCCTATTGGTCGTCGCGTGATGTTTTATAGCCTTCCTCGATAAATGGGCTATCCAACTCTAAAATATTTGTGTAGTCCCTGAGGCGTGATTGACTAACAATCACCAAAATAATCTACACTAGTCTACATATTATAAAGAGGAAAAATTTGTTTGTTTGTTTGAGTTGAATAAGCTCCGAAACTTCTAGACCGATTTGAAAATTTGTGCTACCATTAGAATACTGCATTATCCTTGATTAACATGGGTAATATAATATTTAAAAAAAATATATAAATCTTTAAGAAAGTTAGAGCGAACTGCCCTATGTTGGATCTATTAATAGGTAATTTGCACATTACCCTAGAAAGAGGGAAGTATGGGATATAGTTCGTGGAATACCTACTAAACCCGCCCGAACGAAATCGCGGGCGAAGTGCAAGTGTATGATACAAGGTATTTTACCTGTGGGAACAAAGTGCACATATCTGAAGCGATATAAGCACCCCAGTCACCTCCTTGGATATAAAACTTGGTGTACCCAAGCCTGAACATCAGATTCCTGAGGATTACAGCTATTTCTGAGGACCCCAATCCTGGTCGGGTTGCTGCCTGTGGAAAAGAATTATGAACGATTTAATAGGTTATTCCTTCGGAAACTGACTTAACTCACGGTCTTGAATGGATCAGAATTTTGGGCAACAAAAGAGATGAGTGAAAATATTTATTATGTAAACAGTTTATCGAAAAATATATAAAAATATAATTCTAATGCGAATCATACACGTTCAAGTAATTTGATCAAACAGGCTGCTTCAAACAGTTTTATGAAATTTCGTATTTCTATTTGATAAAGCAGATTGAACCGGCCTGATTGATCAAATAACTTGAACGTCCATAGCTCGCAGTCCCGCATTTTTTTGTTGTGCTTGTCATTTTGGGCGGGAGCCGATGGATGCGAGACGCACAGGACCGTTCGTTGTGGCGACACTTGGGGGAGGCTTATGTCCAGCAGTGGTCATCTTTCGGCTGATAATATGATGATGCGGGCCATTGCCCGCATTACAGTGAAAACAGAATCAACATTTATCGAAAAACAACAGAATGTAAGTAGTTGAAACCTTTCGTAAAAACCGTTTTCAATGACAGCTGTATGGCGTCATGGACGACGTTTTCATCGAGTTTGGATTTTCTTTCTTATTTTCAACTTTGAAGCTGTATAACTTCATAGCTGACGAAGATATTTTAAATATCTTATCTATTTACTAGAGCTAATAAGAGTTTGTTTTATTTTACAAATAACTCAGTAGGGTGTTTTACTAGGTGAAAAAAATATAATTTTATTTAGTCCATTCGTTAGATTTTCAAATAATAATAGAAACATATTTTTTGCCATTTCAAATCCATAAAAAATGATAAAGACATTACAACGCTAGGTAAAAATGTACCATGGTAGTGATGTCACGCGAGTTTTCAACGTCCTGTATCGTCTTCATTTTTTGTTTAGATGAAAAAATAAAAAACATCGTTTTCAATATATTTTTGAAATCTATCTGACGAACTTATTGGATTTTTTTAGAGTAAAATACCCTAATTACATGCGTATTCCCTGTTTTTAACCGCCGACGCAAAAAACGACGGTGTGTTTCTAAGTTTGACGTGTTTGTGTGTGTGTCAGTCTGTGGCATCGTAGCTCCCGAACGGATGAACCGATTTTGATTTTTTTTGTTTGAAAGGTGAATTATTCGAGTGTTCTTAGCTATGTTTGATGAAAATCAGTTCAAAATGGCCGTCGCCAAAAAATGGCGGATTACATATTTTTTCACAACTCCCTAAATATGGGTATCAAATGAAAGGTCTACTAACGAAATGAAAATAAAGAATAAAAGCATGAAATAAAATTAAAAATTTGAAAAAACCCCCGACAAAAGAAAAACAAAGGTAAAAAATAATTTTTAGAAATTAAGAAATTATTTTTTACTTTTTAGGTACGATTATTAAACTAAAAGGATGAATAGAATTTTTTTTTTTTCGGGGGTTTTTTATTCAGTTGAGAAGAAAATACTAAGAGGGATGTATGTATTACGCGAAAATGTATGCGCAGTATTCCTCTAAATCGGTACAGTAGTTAAGAGAAAAGTTGCTGTGAAAGGAACAGAGGAACAGAGGAAAACTTACATCAGAGAACCCAAATCCTGGTAAACTTGGAGCAATCACTTCGACAGCAAAGTCTCTATCATCAGAGACCGCAGTCAGCAGAGGTATGGCCTTATAAAACTCTCGGATGGATCCGGGCCAGCCATGCAACAGCAGAAGTGGTACTATCTCAACATCTGAAGAGACCTGAAAATAAATGTTACACTTAAAACGGCGACGGGGGGCTGTGTCTTCCACGGGAGCTCACACAGCCCCCCGTCGTCATATTGAATTTTTGACTGATATATGCAAAAATGTTCAAACCCCTTTCATGTTCCTGATATGCTAGTCACTTTCCCTTTTATATTTATTTAAATACATGTGTACCTCCTCCGGTGTAACCTTGATGAAGTGTATATCCAGGCCCTGGATGTTAGTCTTGTAATGATTGAACTGGTTGAAATAGGTCTCTCGCTCGGTAAAATTGTAGCTCTCTGCCCAGTAGGTCAGCCAGCTGTCTATAGCGTTAGTGTTGAAGCCGTACTCAAATGCAGAGTCTGCGAGCGGCGGTGTGAAGTTACGGTGGTTCGTCAAACGGTACTTGAGGTCGGTTATCATCTGTGAAAAAAAAAATTAATTGTTTATGCAAGATTGATGATGAAAACACTGTATTCCCCGTTATTACCAATGTAAAAGAATGCTGATAGTTTTTTACATGCATGACAATTATATATTAAACTTAAACACTCCCGCGACATCTAAAGTATTAGAAGTACTTCTTCTTCTTATCGTGTGGGCAGTAAGTTCTAACGACCCCACAGACCGCAATTTCAGAGTTTCTAAACCGCCTCAAGGGCCTCTGTCGTGGTTTATTTGACAACCGCCATTTGGCGGCCGGGACCACCGGCTTATACGTACCTTCCGAAGCACAGAATCATCTTTTTATCAGACAATCAGGTGATTCAAGCCTGCAATGTCAAACTGCCAAACTGGAAACAACTTTACAAAGTATGCTTCCCGTAGGAATCAAACCCACGACCACCGGGTCACAAGGCTAACGCCTAAACCACTCGACCACGGAGGCAGTTAAGTAATTAGAAGTACTAAAATTACTGTAGTAAAGACAAACATTAATACTCTCACCGCCATGTGGTCCGCCGGCCGCCCACAAACATTTCAGTGCAGGAAGCCACGGCTGATATTTAGGTTTTTACCGGCAGGCCGCCCACATGGCGTGCCCAAAAGTTACGCAAAATCTAACTTTCACGCCTACACGGCCTGGTGTTCTAGAGAAACCTTAAATATATATGAGAGAGTGGATAAACTTGGATGAAAAGATAGAAATCAGGCAGATAAACGTCGTGTCTGGAGCAACACGGCTCCCAATCAGCATGAAGCTATGCCATGGGCGGCCTCACAGTACAACACAGTACTGATTTTCAGTAGTCGCGTATAATGCAATGACCGATGGACTGCTATATTTATGTCATAGCAGCAAATAAAGCCTTTTCATACATTAAAATGAGGATCTAAGAACGTTTGACAGCATTGAAGAAAATACTATTGAATCAAAAATAATGAAAAATCCTTCATAAACCCTGAATAATTACTTTATGGATCATACTCACATCGTCTTCAAAACTAATGGTGAAATCTCTGATGCTGGTGTCATTTTCGGTACTTGAGCCTTCCGGACCCCACCACTCGTCATAACTGACAAGTTGAGCATCCGAATTGCGGAAACTCAGGAAGAAAATGCAAAACCCAAATGTCTTCAGAACAGAATCCATTTTACTCGTTGAAATAGTTGGGTTGTTACAGTTTGTATCTGCTTTATATATCAATTTTTTGTGTTTCTAATATATTCATACCATTGTGATAACCATTTACGTGATGTTTATTTAATACTAATATAGACACAATTGTTAACGACAGAAAACAAAAAGGAGATATTGTATGAAGAGCTGCCAACTTAAATATGTTTGGAGAACTAATTACTTCTCCTCACTTTGTCCGAATAATAGCGTAGTTTAGCTTCGACAATGGGGTATGAAAAATATATGGTTTTTATCTCCATAACATGGAGGGGAAGTACCTTAAATACTGTAGATAGAAAAAAATACTAAATGATGACTTCATTTTTAACCTCCGACACAAAAAGAGGGGACTTATAAGTTTGACGTCAATATCTGTCTGTCTGTGTGTGTGTGTGTGTGTCTGTCTGTAGCATCGTAGCTCTCAAACGGATGGGCTGATTTCGATGCGGTTTTTTTTTCATTTGAAAGCGAGTTTCCTTGCGGTGGTTTATGTTTGGATAACATCGATCTAGCAGTGAAAGAGTAGCAGCTCTTTTGCAAAATGATTTAAGGCATTTTTGGCGTAGGATTACTCGATTAAGTGCTTCACGCGTGCCAGTATAATCGTTGAATGACAGTCAATTGATAACTTCGACCTGATGCTGCAACCAGAATGGTCTCCAGAGAACCCAACTCCTCGAAAACTCACAGCAGACACATCGTGTTCAGATTCAATATATTAGTTTTAATGAGTAAATTTCTTGCAGATTATGATCTTGCAATACGGCCGCGTTGACCTGGTACTGCAACTATACTGAATAGAATAACTAAGTTTAAAAATGATGAAATAAAAATTAAATTAAAAATTTAAAAAACCCCCAACGCAAGGACAGAAAAATGAACATTTAAAAAGTAATAAAATAATAACTACCGCTGTGAACAGACAGAATCTAGTGCAGAAAAAATCTGTCGGGGCTGCCATTCCTTGCCCGGAAATGGAATAAATGATTGCAAATCTACAGATTATGTGAGCAATCATTGTATTCTGTAATACCAGGACAGCAAATGGCAGCCCCGACGGATTTTTTTCTGCTCTAGCTTCTGTCTGTTCTCAGCGGTAGTTATTACATATTTTTGACTTTTTAAATGTTCATTTTTCTTTTTTTGCGTTGGGGGTTTTTTAAATTTTTATTTCAAATTTTTTAAACTTAGTTATAATCAGTTTAGTTGCAGCACCAGGTTGTGTTGGTTTAAAAAAAAAAAACTGGCCAAGTGCGAGTCGGACTCGCGTGCAAAGGGTTCCGAACGAATTTAATTTTTTTAACATGTTATTTTAACACTACAGACTTCTCATAGGTTTTCCTGTAATTTTTAGGTAAAGATCTATTATCTCCATTTTATTTCAAAATTTTAGGCTCCGTAGTTCCGGAGATAAGGGGGGGGAATGGTCATTTTTCGTCTAATTTCTTGAATAACTTCTAAATCATTTATTTTAAAATTATGAAAAAAATATAATTTAAACCCTCACAGTAAGCCCTTTCATTTGATACGTCACACAATATTGATCAAAAATCTTTTTTTTTTAATTTTCTAGTTTGACCCCCAAAAGTGACCCCCATACTAAAAATTTAATAATTTACGTAACGCGTCCGTGTTTGGGTCATAGAAGTCCATATGTGTACTAAATTTCAACAGAATCGGTCCATTGGATCCGGAGAAAACTGGCTGTGACAGACGGACAGACAGACAGACAGACAGACAGACAGACAGACAGACAGACAGACAGACAGACACCCGAGTGATCCTATAAGGGTTCCTTTTTTTTTTCGGAACCCTAAAAACAAGTCGAACTGCATTCAATGTTTGCATTCAAATTTTTAATAATCACCTGCCTGAATCGGGAATCGAACCCGCTAAATGTGAATAAACCGGTAATTTCACGATGGAAACGCTCAATCAAATACATTTATTTATTCCAAGTAACATAAGTTTTCTAAAATAAAAGGAGTATCATTCTTTCAGCCTTCGGGTGCTGGTCGAAGAAACCCGGATAAGTACTGCTTTATTTTTTTAAATAACAAGGCTAAGTAGATACCTAGCCTTTTCCCAACGATGTACATTGGGGGTCAGCTTCCTGCCAAACCGGATACAGCTAAATACCAGTATTATACGTAGAGCCTATATGACCTCCACTGGGTCTTGGCAAGACTGGTGTCAGATTTTCTGGCACTATCGGCTTAACATGCTTTCCGAGGCACGGAGGAGTTTCACCCATCCACAGACCGACTTCGGCAAGCTTTGCTTAACCTTGAAGATCGAACCGTGCGGCTGTTATTTGTTAGGTCACCTTAGTAGTGGTGCATTATAAATCCTTATATTATATATAAAACTCTTCCGATACTGAGTGACTGACAGACAACGCACAGCCGAAACTACTGGTCGTAGAAAGCTGAAATTTTACAAGGAAGCTTGGGAGAGGATTTCCCATAATTTCTATGGACGGAATATACGCGTAGGAAGTCGCAGGTAAATGCTAGTGTATTTATAATATGCTTATTCTTTTTTATAACGTCTATTCGAAAATAATCATTATCTTTTTAGACAGGTTGCAAAACCCGGATGAACAATTTTTTTTAGTATTTCTATAATGTTATTTCAGGTTTTTACTTGATAGCTATGTTAATATTACATTTTAATGAACCAATTAATGAATAATTCATAATGACTACTACGCACTTTGTGGTTTATATAACATGGCAACTGTTACCATAATGTGAGACCTTGAAACATAAATATTAATAAGAAACGTTATAAAATATTTCAGGACTGAAAAATCTTATTGCTAGATTATACCATTGCACCCGTATGAGGGCACACCATTTATACATTAGCCAGCTCACCATAGCCAGTAAGATGCTCCGTGGTACTTGACGCGCCTGATCTGCTTGCTGTGCTGGCTCGTTTCTCTCGCACAGATTGTTTCTGTGCCTCCGTGTCGCATCGTTGCGCGTGCTAAGTCCCCAATACCTCGCACTCTGGCTGCACTTAATGCTCTCTTAAATTTTAATCCCACAAACGATCTGTTTGCGGATGAATGGACAAAGATTTTATTAGTATGACAGAAGTACTGTGAGAGGGATTCATGAAAGAGTTGTTTTCCTTTATTTTATTGTTTTCTGTTTCAATTTTTAAACTTTATCTGTTTGTTTTCTTTTTTGTATATTTTTATTTCTGTGTTTTGTTTTTAATAACTATAATTGTTTTCTACCGAAAAAACTGAAAAGCAAAAAATTATAAACCTTTATACAAAAAACTTTAATTTCGGAAGTCAGTGTTTTTGATTGTTTTTCGTATTTTAACACCGACTTCCAAAATTAAAGTTATAATCTACTAGTTACTACATGCTTAATTTTTGATTACTTTTAAAATAGCTACCCACTTTAGCTATTAACTGTTATATAATCCTACTTTGACTATTATTGGTTGTATAATATAAATATTTTAAAGAAAAAACAGGGCTTCTATACCAACATAGGTAGGCCTACAAAAAATTCTACACAACTCGGCATTAAAATCTCTGAGTGAACAATAAATCACCATTATTTTCCCATCCTAAAGGTAAGATTTTTTTTCCAAATTTATAGGAGACCAACTTCGAGGTATACCCTATCCAAGAAAAAAAAGGATTATAAAAATCAGACTACTCTGTGAAGTTATGCATGGTCATACATTAAAATCAGTGAATGAACAGTCACTCATTCTCTGTTTTCCTACCCTTAGGGTTGTATTATTTTTCCAAATTTAAGTGGGACCAACTTCGGGGTATACCCTTTCCAATAAAAAAGAATTATCAAAATCGGACTACTCTGTAAAAAGTTATGCGTGTTCATACATAAAAAAAAATACGCGTCGACTTGAGAACCTCCTCCGTTTTTTAGTCGGTTAATAAATAAATAAATTGATTTACTTGTTGATTTTGGTCTCCCAGCGCCTGGTAGACCCAAAACGGAGATAATAAGACGAGATGGACTCCTACCAAAAGGATTCAGCTCAGATTGCTCAAGATAGATTGTGGTGGAAAGAATGAAGGGAGGTCTTTGCCTTGCAGTGGAACGCTACGGGCTTATAATAATAACAATAACTTGTTGATGCTTGAGTTTGTCTGTTTTAATGGCTTAATGGAGTGTGCTAGCTAACATGTGCCAAGTGCTTGTACGTTGTTTTATAGAAAACAGTTTCATAGAATTTCGATTCATATAAAAAAAATTCTCGTATTATCATGTCATAGAATAATCAATACACAGAATATTTACTTTGAATAAATATAAATCATAGATTTTTGTTACAAATAAAATTTAATCTTTCGATATTCATATTATAGAGTAACAAATCAAATATTTATTATATTTTTTCTCATATTGTTAGTTAAAACTTATTACCAAGAAAAACATTTTATCGAGTGACAGTTTCACACAAGGCATGGTTTCTGTCACGGCTCCGGCGCTGCAGGGTTCTGGCGATCCCATGCGAACTTATCGTCGCAGATGGTTTTATCGCCCGCCGCCGCGAAGCTGCGGTGGTGCATAGCACCTGCTCCTCAGCTCGCGGGCCACCTCGCCCCTCCGCGCCTACCGGGCTTAAATTACACTCTAGGGCAGGGATGGGGAAACTTTTTTTTTTTAAAGAAAAAGAAAGATAAAATATGTGGTGGGCCAAGTTGTTGCATTTTTGGCTACGTTACGAAATATTATGGTATTTACTGAAATAAAAATATTGTTTTTTTTTTTTTGCTGAAACTTTAATTTACTGTGCAATATTACTGAATAACCATTGAACCAAGAAAGAAATTGCTATTTTTTTTTGTTTTATGTTCGCGGGCCGGGTTTCAACGCTTCGCTCTAAAGGTAGGGCAAACAAGACAACGTGGAGTCGGTTTTACAGCGATTCGTTTCTGTCACAAATTTTTGTAGCACACATATTGGTTTTTTTAAGATAATATTTTAATTTTAATTTAAAGTTAAATGCTATTTCATAGAAATTATAATATGCCTAGTAACATTATTACAAAAAAAAAAATCTGCCCTCTTAAAAGTATGTCATGGACATATAAAACAATAATATTAATTCATAGTTACATTTTCACTGAAATAAAATACCATAGAAAAATACACCGGACCAGAAACAATATTCGTAAAAAAATAATTCTGCTGTTTGATAAGTTTGTTAAACAAAGAAATGTGATTTTGAAATTTATCGAATATTTGATTTTAATATTCATTCACGTTAGCTGGATAATATAGAATGTAACCTAAAATCATCGATATTTTTTTTTTTGTTTTAATGATCATTTACGGAAATAAATCACCCTACGTATCTTGCGCCATCCCATCTTCCTAGCTCGTCGTGCTGTGTTGGTACTGCCGCTGCGGCTGCTGAGAACCTCAAGCGGCGGAAATATAATAACCTTGTTGGCAATTATATTTTTGAGCCGTTTGTGGTTGAAACTCTTGGACCGTGGGGTCCGAGTGCTCATGCCTTATTTAAAGATCTTTCTAAACGCTTAGTTGACACTTCGCGTGACCCAAGGGCTGGCTTTCACTTCGGACAGAGGATAAGCATTGCCATACAACGTGGCAATGCCGCCAGTCTTTTGGGCTCACTTCCGGTGGACAGCGATGCGGACGAATTTTTTGACGCCTTATCTTAGTTAGGATATTTTATTTTAAGTGTATATATTTAGTACTTTCCCTACGTATTAGATAGATTTTCAGTTTACTGGTAGCTTAACCATATAAAGGTAGCATAGAAGTAGTTACTTAGTAATTGCCAAATAAAATACATGAAAACTTTTTTATGTTTTTATTATAAGTCTTAATCTTATACTAATTTAAAGTACGGCCAACGAGAAGCGATACCAAATGTAAACAAAACACATGCAAGGTCATTGGGAATAGCAGGGGTGCGTAACTTTTTTTGGAGAAGTAAAATCTGTTGATTTATCTCTCGACGTACTTGGTTGTGGCTCCATCATTAACCACTCTTAATAAAAACAAACAATGATCAACAAAAAATAACTTAAACAAGAAATAATTAAATAAACAACAAAATAATAACAAAACTTTAACAAATAACTTGTATCACCACGAGCGCGTTTCGAAACAGAATGAATCTAAAATGGCCGCCCGAATTGTTGGCGAACCCGTCTTGACGTTGTCATGTTTTTGTCGGGAGAACGAGACATTACGACAAAGGCACAAGATGGAAAGAGATAGATATTAGATTGTCAACGCCGCAGTTGTTTTTTAGGTTAATGACCTTTCGTATCGCTTCTCGTTGGCCGTACTTTACACGAATTTTAGTCCAATTTAAACTCAATTGAAGCCATTAGAGCCATATAATAAAACACAACCGATTATTCTTAAAGTTATAAGTACCCATGTGATAGACTTCTGACACAGGTTTAGTCATAGGGCGCATATACCTAAGGTGAAGTGCAGCGCAGAGCATTTTTTACTGCCAAACATTGTCCTCATTGAAATAATATATAAAATCAATTAACGTAACAAGTAATTGCTGAAGAGCATCGAAGCGACAACATATTTTGAAAGGTATCCGCCAGGGCAGAATTCCACCTAATGTGTCACGCGATTAGAAATCTACGCGGGTTGCTCTGCGCTGCACTCCGCCATATGCCCTTAGGGTGCTTTTGGCAATCCTTCCGTAAAAACCTTAATAATACTCAAAATTTACATTAATTCTTGATTTGTCTATGCCAACTTCTGAACGAAGATATCGCGTTAAGAACATCATCGGCGAAAACTTCAGGTTTCTCCAAAGCCAGAAAATGTCCTCCAGTATCGAGGACAGTGGAGTTCAGCAGGTTTGGAAACTTAATCCTTAGTATTGTGGGAGACTGATAGAAGATCTCGTCCTTCGCATGTATTGTCCAGGTGGGGACTGGTGTGGGTATTCTGAAAAATAACACAAAAAATGATAAAACGATGGTCTAGGTGAACTAAAAGGCTAAATATTTAATCTATTTTTCTGAAGTGTACTTTTGAACCATTACTGAACGAAAAATTCAAAATTACCGTTTGTTTTGACATAAATACTGAGTCTGTGTCAGTCTCGCAAACGTCAAACATTTTTAATTTTTTGATGTACATAAAACATTTGATATTATGAAAAAAATGTTACTTTATTCTATTCAGGGGTTAGATTCCCAGCTTCGCTATAAGGTACATGTTGTGGCCGGCGTCCCATACAAAAATGAAACATTTCCTTTTCTGGATTCTTACTATCCGCAATGCCTGTTAAAAATCTACTAAGAACAGATGGGACCAACGCATAGCGTGCGTTTCAAGGCATGAAGGGGTCTCGATAATTAATAGATGATCACCCATACTCCGAGCAACCTAGGCAAGCGTGTCAACCTTTAATGTCGAACTGAATGCTGTTATTACTTAGCCAGGCGTTCCTCCGGTTACGATTTACATAACATCCTTCAAAACAAGAACTATGTGCTACTTACGCAAAAACTCCCATATTGATATTCCTCAAGTTCACAGTCTCCGCATAAATCCTGCTGGAGGTAGTGAAGCTGTTGGAGACCCAGTAGATCATGAGGTTGTCGATCAGTTCGGCTCTGGTATAGAGCTCGTCGAACCCGCCGTCACTCCTGTAGTAGTACTTCCTTCGGCTGCCAGACGAGAACAACTGGTAGATATAGGCGAGCAGGCCTGAGGGGGAGTCGGACATGGCTACACCTGAAAATAATGGAAAATGTTAAGTACGGTCTTTTAGGTTGTAAATGCAGCTGTCTCATTTGTTTTCGGAGATTCGACCATCAAAGCTATTTTATTAATTTAGTACTAAAACATAGTCAGAGATGATACTCATTTATTTACAGGGGACAAATAATATAGTGTACAGGTACACAATGCAACTCCTAACTAGGTTAGCCATAAAATATAGCGACAAAAATTCCTATGCATTGATGTCGACTGAGAGACCGGCGGAATGGCCATATTTTGTTTATAGCAATGCCTAACCTCTGACCAAGATAAAAGCCAGTCGTTTGGCCATGTGATGTGTCAACTAGGCGATTATTTAGTACTTTGATTTAATCTTAGAATTTTACTGAATAAACGGATTTATCTGCTAATAGGCTCAAACAATCACTTGTTGAAACGACAACAGAAGACTATTATTTTAAAACAAAAATGGAGACTTGTCAAGTAGTGGACGTCTATCGACGGAGAAAATGGTGATGATGGTGATACTAAAATCAAGATTCATAGCCAAAGTGGCAAATTAAAAAAAAAGCGGCGAAGTGCGAGTCGGACTCGCCCATGAAGGGTTCCGTAGCAGCAAGTAACACAATATAAAAGTTCTTGTAGTTCGTTGTAACTTTATAATTATTATTTACTTAGGCACCTATTACAGATTTATAATTAGAAAATAATGGTTCACGGTTTATGCATAAGGTTTATGTTTATGAAATTAAATGTTTTTTGAGTTGATTGAATGAAAAGTAAATTGCGGTTTACGATTTATGACGTATTAAAAAAAAAACTACTTACTAGATCTCGTTCAAACCAATTTTCGGTGGAAGTTTGCATGGTAATGTACATCATATATTTTTTTTTTAGTTTTATCATTCTCTTATTTTAGAAGTTACACATTTTACCACTTTGGAAGTGTCTCTCGCGCAAACTATTCAGTTTAGAAAAAAATGATATTAGAAACCTCAATATCATTTTTGAAGACCTATCCATAGATACCCACAGGTACGGGATTGATGAAAAAAAAATTGAGTTTCAGTTCTAAGTATGGGGAACCCCCAAATTTTTTTTTTCTATTTATGTGTGAAAATCTTAATGCGGTTCACAGAATACATAAAATTACCAAGTTTCAACAGTATAGTTCTTATAGTTTCGGAAAAAAGTGGCTGTGACACGGTCGGACTCCATAAGGGTTCCGTTTTTTGCCATTTGGCTACGGAACCCTAAAAAGACTATCCTCTATCATTATGTTGAACCTTCTGGTCTCAAAGTCTGGGTACTAATTGGTATGAACTTCCGTAGCTAGCTACGGAAGTTCATACCAATTAGTACCCAGACTAGCAGTGTGGGTAGTAAAGAACATTCTGTTGGGGACGAGCGAATATCATCTACATCTTAAAAGACTTTTAACAAACAGTAACTTACCGATGGTATCAGGCTTGGTGGACTGCAAATGCAAGTACCCCGTCTCCCTCGTCAGCCAGTACACAATGCTGAGAATGGGGTACATTCTGTTAGCCAGACGTGGATCTACCACCAGAGGGGGGTACAATGAGCCGAGCACCCAGATCGCCACCGCTGATGATGATATTGACAGCGGCAGGTTCGTGTGGAATCCCAAGACTTCCTGGAACGGAGTTTAAATATTTGCTTTATATAATCCTTAATACTGCCATGGTAATCGCGACACACACCTTGTGACTGGAAATGTGTTGCGTAAAACAAGTGTGATGGTGGAGTAAGTGCCTGTAAAGCTGCAGGCACGAACTCAGCGGGCGCGGGGAGGCGGTGACGGCGACGGCACGGGCGCGCCGCGTTGTAATGCATAGATTTTTATGGAGCTGTTCACGAAGGCAGCGGCGCGGGAACGGTGCGGACACGAACTCAGCGGCGGCGCGCGCCAGTCGAGTGGTACCCGCGCGTCTGCAGTGACGTAGTCATAGATAGGCAACTTCTCATAACACAACACGACGCGCGCCGCTCTAGCGCCGCGCGATCTACCCGCTGGCTTCATGAACGGGTCTGGGTTGCCGCGCCGCTGCCCGCCCGTTGCTCGCGCCGCCGCCGCCGCCGCCGCTGAGTTCGTGTCTGGGGCCTAACACAATTTTATACCTAGCGTAGCGCTGGGTGTTGCTCTGCTCTGAACCTTTGTCATCCGCGCCTTTATATAAGTAGTATTTAAGATGATTTGTGTTCAAAACATTCTTGTCGAAATAATTGAATTTAATATTATTTTTTTATAAATCCCGCCATAATACTTGGCTTGCTAGTTACATTGCCTACTACAGCTTCCTTAAATATACATAGTGCCTGTATCTGCCATCTGGTAGGTACATAAAGAGTAATTTACAACACAGTAACACTACGAATACGTGAAATATGGTCATTTACTTTCCTGTTATGTGTTTTCTATTTCAAAGGCACTTAAATATTGCTGTCTTAAGAAAGACGTACCTTTGGATATAACGTAGCCAAGCTGAGTCCAACATAAGCTCCCCAGTCTCCTCCCTGGACGTAGAACCGCTTGAAGCCAAGCCTGTGCATCAGGTTCCTCAGTACCACCGCCATCTCTGTGGCTCCCAGACCTGGACGGACAGCCGCCTGAAAGAAGTAGGCCAATAATTAATAATCATCAATAATTTCTCGCCGAGGAAGGCCCATGAAACGCTGGCGTGACGACTTAGAGGCGTTCATGACAGATTGGTTGGAGAAGGCAATACTGCATAGATTCAGCCGAATCTATGCAGTAATTGAAAATTCGATCTCTCGAATCCGTGCCACCGTTCGAAGCCGCGGTGGACATTTAAACAATGTCATATTTCATAAATAATGGCATAAATGGGCCTTTCAAATAAAAAATATTATTTATTATAATTATTTAATATCTCACATACAGCTTGTTTTATTTAATTTCAACATCGACCCGTCCTTTTTGAAAGACCCTTTAGTATTTATAATAAGTTTTATTCAACCGGACCATTATTACAAATCTATGAATACCTTATTCATCACAATCGGTTCAGTAGTTTAGGCGCTATGGTGGAACATACACACATAGACTGCTAAAATCATAACCCTTGCCGGCTTTACAGGTGTCGGGTAAAAAAGGCTCGCACAATCTTACCTGATAGAAAGCGACGATGTGGTCGGCGATAGAGCACGCTTGCCTAGAAATAACCTATTCACTCATGACGAGAAGACTCTAAGATTGAAGCTATCGGCCACACATTCCCAACCACTGCAACTCCTGAAAGCCAAAATCAACAGTGGCGACCACCAGAAAAACGCCGAACCAATGAAGCTCGACGAGTCCCGGAGAAATGATTCAACTGTCTTGGATCCTGCAACGAAAATCATCAGAAAAGTACAGCCTAATCCTCAGGAAAAACTTACATATAATTTCCACATTCCTCCTTATCAAGCAGGAGACAAAATGCCGTAAACCTTGTAGACCAATGATGGAACAGGCTAGAAGGAGTTAAGTTGTGCAATGAAGACATTACCGACTATGAAAAAAAACATCGCAGAGAAACCTGGATGTAATAGTTTAAATTCGCTAAAAGGTCATTATCTCTAGTTACATAACTTTAATATTATGCTATCACAGTCTTGTAATCATATACTGCGGTGGAAACTGCACGTAGAGCATAATAACATCTAATTGAAGAATTTCCTTCAATCGCCCGGTAGATATTTAAAATAATTATAATGTAAGTGCTTGGAAACGATACAATCGGTGTAATCACTTCGAGAGCGTAAAAGTGCGCAATATTCTGTTAGATCTAGATATTGACTGATTCTGGGCAGTAAGAAGAGTAAACCCTAGGATTGCAGCAGATTTCATCATCACTTATTTGCGCTAAACACTACCTATTGCAATCTTTACACTGCACTGTCGTCTCACGTACACTATTAGCACCTAGTTTTGATGTTTAGATATGCCAAACCACATCTCTCAGATTTTCCGGAATACCCATAATGATTTTGGATGTCGTAACCTGGATGTCATAAAATTGGTACCATATCGTTAAATTGGTCATTTCTTGAAGTGGTCAACCATTTCACATAAAGCTTGGCCGCTTCATGAAAGGGCCTTCTTACTTACTAAACCTGGAACCTTACATGAATGACAAAACGGGACCTTAATTCGCTCGCTTTGCTCAATCACTCAAGCTCCCGTCATTCCATTTGAACCTAACCTATCCGTGTTGGGTGCCATAATTTCCTTTTTAAACATGTTCCATGTATTTACCCCTACTTGCAATAAAAAAAATTATTAACTTATAAAATGTTTACTAAAATGGAAGAAATAAACAGAGAGAATCGGCAGTAGGATGATGCATACTGATAGTCACCGAGACTTAACATAGGACTTTTGACTACTTACATCAGAGAACCCGAACTCTGGCAGACTGGAAGCGATGACCTCTACAACAAAGTCCCAGTACATGGGCATAGCAGTCAGTATGAAGAAACTGGGAGGCCTAATCTGCTTCTGGAGGGAGGTAGACTGGTTGGAATGACGATCACTATGGGGCATGCACATTGGTTCACCGTAATGAACAACAACAACTTGTAAGTGCGGAAGCCAAAGACTGGTAGCTCTTTATCTATCTGTCTTTGGCCGAAGTCGGATAACGCAGGCTGTAAGTAACTGTGAATGAGCAAAAGTCTTTTGACAACTTACATCAGAGAACCCGAACCCCGGCAGGCTGGGAGCGATGACCTCTACAGCAAAGTCCCGGTACATGGGCACAGCAGTCAGCCGCGGCAGGGTGCCGAAGAATTCCCTCACGGAGCCTGGAAAGCCGTGCAGCAGCAGGAGTGGGACCACCTCCATGGTCGGAGCCACCTTGAAGATGATAGAGAGAAGAGTTTATCATAGTCTTCTTATTCGTATTTCGTGGTTCGTTTTAAGGTTATCTTGGGCGAAAGGTGTTTTTGACTACATTTTGCCAATGCAGAAAAAGGTAGAATACGACATACTGCGCCAACCCCGAATAAATTGGGTAAGGGCGGCAGGATAATGATCAGTGTTGTAACATACATGTGTATAGTCATGATGCATATTCATAAAGTTACTAAGCATATGCTTTACCTGAGCATTATTCCTCTCTACGTGGGCATAACTGTCATACTATATGTGCGATACAGAAACGGAAACATATGCATGAACCAAATGCGTGTAAAGTAATAACTATATCTACTATCTTGTACAAAGTCTGCGTCGTAACTGCTTTAATTACCTTACTATTTTGTTGTTCTCTGTCTAGAGCTTCTGTGGACCAGTCTTTGTTAAAGGAGTCCAAATAATTCTGCCATCCCCATCGGTTTCTCCCCATGGATTAAGCTAGTGGTACGTCATGACCTGGGGGTGTTTTTATTAACTGACGAAATGTAAAATTCCTCTTTGTACAAAAATTTCTGTGGAGGTTTATCTAAAAAAATAATGCAATTTTGTGTCAAAAACAAATATTACCTGACCTTACTTACGTGAGGTTTAACCCAAAGAAAGTGCATGTCAAGACCTTGGATATTAGTCTTGAACTGCGGATACTGGTTGAGGATGTTCTCCTGCTGCTGGAAGGGATACTGGTCAGCCCAGTAGTCCACCCATCCATGGAGGTGGTCGGTGTTGAAACCATACTCGAAGCCCACTCCTTCTAGCGGAGGAGTGAAGGTACGATGGTTCTTGAGACGGTACCGAAGATCGAGGACCATCTGAAAGGAAATAAATTATTGTATCTTTAGTTTAGTGGGAATACTTTCATTATGCGTACAGCAAGCAGTGTAATTCTGTAAACATGTCGAAGTGAAGGCGGTCACGAAGTGAGCTGTCAATCCTCATGATTAAGATGGAATGTCAGCTCACTTCGTGATCACGTCACTCAAGCCTTAATTCAACATGTTTACAGAATGGACCGGCAGCTAAGAAGTGAAATTGCCTGCCGGAGTCTGTGTTTCCTGATAGCTATAACCTAAGTTCTTTGAATCAAGAGTTACTTTCGCAGCGTTTCCAAACGTCTTTTATAATGCTCACAGCAAAGCAGTGGAACTCTCTGCCTGCGTCTGTGTTTTCAAACGATTACAAACATAATCTCTTCAAAGTTAGAGACAACAGGCTCCTTCTGAGTTAGCTCGCTCCATCGTCGACTTTGTTTTTGTCATCTCTGACCTAGACTAGAGTCAAGAGCAAACTCATCACAGATAAAAAATTAAAAAAAATACTTCTAGAAATGTGTGCTCTATCTTTAACCACATCATCGATTTCCTTCTGGTGAAATTGTGGTCAAACGCGACTCTATCAATAACAAAGCCGCACGGATCGATCTATAAAATAAAGCAACGCAAGCTAAGGTCAGTCCGTGGCTAGCTGACCATCTTAACGTTTCGAGCTTCCTCTGTACCTCGGAAAGCACGTTAAGCTGTTGATCCCGGGGTTCATTTGTAGATCTTTGACATTCGTTACGGGCCAAGAAGTCTGACACCCGTCATGTTGAGGGACATCGTGTTATTCAAATACTGTGTTGTGGGCATGCCAAATCCAAGTCTTCGTCAACCTATGCCTTCGCCGTATCCTCGGGATTTACTGACCTGAGACGATCTCTAACGTAGACCTGTTGGAGAAATGTCCCGAGAGCCCAATCGACTGCCAGATCAAGGGTCGTAAGTGGTGGTGGATTAGTCACACGCTCTGGAGGGTTCCCAATTGTATTCCCAAACAGGCCATGGATTGGAATCCTTAAGGGAAAAGGAAGCGTGGCCGTCCCCGTCAAACCTGGCGACGCATCGTGTTGGCAGAAGCGACGAGCATCAAAATGACGTGGAGTGAAGTGAAGCGTGAAGCTCAAGACCGCGTTGGAGAATTACTGTGGACGCCCTCTGCCCCAGCTAGGGACCTTAAGTCAAGTAAGTCAAGGTTTGTGAAGGTTAGACAAGGAGTAGCTCCATGTAAAATCCTCGCACATCTTTTTTTTACTATTGATAGGCTCGCGTTTGACCACTATCTCACCTGATGGTAAGCGATGATGTGGTGGAAGATGGAGCACGCTTGCCTAGAAGTAACCTATTCACTCTTGACTTAAAGACTCCCAGGTTGTAGCTATCAGGAAACACAGACTCCGGCAGGGAATTCCACTCCTTAGCTGTACGCACTATGAATGTGTTCTCAAAACGTTTTGTGCGTGTGGGTGGGATGTCCACCAAGTACCGGTGGCGCATCGCCGTTCGTTTTGTGGTCCGATGATGAAACGGGTTTGGCGGGATTGGATTATGCAATTCTGTCGCACGTTCCCCAAAATGCAACCGGTAGAAAACCGACAGGCTAGCAACTCGCCATCGATGCTCAAGAATTTGGAGGTTCGTCGCGACGAGCCTATCATTGCCAATGATCTTCCTGGCTCGTTTCTCAATTGACTCGAGGGTGTCAAGCTGGTATCTGGCAGATCCGTCCCAAAGATGAGAGCAGTATTCCATACACGACCGAACTTGCGCTTGATAGAGTTTGAGCAGCTGTACCGGCTTGAAGTACCGTCTCACCTTTGCTAGGATCCCCAACTTCTTTGCAGCCACTTGAGCTTTTACCTCTATGAAGGGGCCAAAATTGAGGGTAGATGTTAATGTAACCCCAAGAAGCTCAAGTTGGTCGACTATCGGCACGGTTGCACCCCGGAAAGATGGAGCTGGGTGGAATTGGCTCCTTTTGGCGGAAAATAGACACGCTTGGGTCTTAGCAGCATTGAACTTGACCAGATTGGCATCGCCCCATTCAGACGCAGCCTGGTTGAGCTGGAAGGTGACCTTAATGCAGCTGGAAAAAAGCTAAGCAGATTGATTTGCTTAGTGCTTACAAGTGCTATTTACTGCTGAGCCTTGGGTCTTAAGGCTCGTGATAAAGTGATATTTTACCGACGATAGCATTTTCGATACCGCATGACAGTCCTATAAATTCTTAAATACAAAATCGATTTTTCTAATAGAATGTTAATTATTCTAGAAGCTATGTCCTTCTATCCTCAAGACTTTCCACTGTATTAAAAACATTATCTAATGTAATCTATTTTTTTATTTGTTATGGGTTTGCTCTTGACTCTAGTCTAGGTCAGAGATGACAGAGACAAAGTCTACGATGGAGCGAGCTTACCCAGAAGGAGCCTGTGCACTCTAACTTTGAACAGATTAGCGTTGTAAGCGTTTGGAAACAGACGCAGGCAGAGAGTTCCACTCCTTTGCTGTGCGCATTATAAAAGACGTTTGGAAACGCTTAGTGCGAATTGGTGGAATAGCAACAAGGTAGGGATGGTAAGATGCAGTGCGTCTGGATGTCCGATGGTAGAAGGGGGCCGGTGGGATGATGTCGTGGAGTTCTTGGGCACACTCACCGAAGTAGTAATTAGCCCGTTATGGCCCACTTCTGAGCAATGACCTCCCTCTTCCTTTTCCATACACACACCCGTCCTCTGCCTTTGTGAGTCAGTCCTTCCGGTAACTGTCAAGTTCGTTTCTCCAGGTCTGCTGCATTAAAAAATAACACAGCGGAACCCTATTACTAAGGCTCCGCTGTTCGTCCGTGCGTCCGTCCATCCGTCCGTCTGTCTGTCATCGGGCTGTATCATGAACCGTAATAGGTAGACAGTTACAGTTTTCCCAGGGTGTGTATTTCTATTGTTTTAATAACAAATAATAAAAATACGATGGTAAGGGACCCTTCATACGCGAATCCGACTCGCACTTGACCGGTTTTATAAAAAAAATAACCATATGATCAATGTAAAAACTGATGAGCAGATTCTTGTGGAATTTGAGTAACAGTAACCCGAAAATTGATTATCAGAGAATGCCTAGAAGTCCAGGAATTCTTTGCCAGTCAACAATCTGCAAATCAACGTTTAATTTAATCACATTTTATAAATACATAAGGCTAAAAATATAAAACAGACAAACTCGACAAACATGAATGACCTACAGCTGACCTATTGATTGTAGTGGTCGATAAAGACAAGACAACAGCCTTGCCTCGATTGATAACACTAGTAATAGTATCAAAAACTTACCTCTTCATCAAAATGCACTTGAAACGGTCTAATACTGGTATCATTCTGATATTTTGAATATACTGGACCCCACCACACATGGTCAAAGCGAGGCACTGACGGGGTCTTGAAGAACCCCATACAATTGACATTGACGACCACTAAGTAAACCAAAAATATTTTCAAAAGGACTTTCATTTTTCATTCACGATAATATTTACACAGTTGACAGTTAGAGATTGACAGTTCTTGATCTATTTTGTATGCACTTTATGGACACAACAATACACGTGTGTATGTACTCTTTAAACACAACCGTGTCGAACCTCTCGTGATGCAAAACAGCGAATGATTTCCATCACCGGTGCGTTTAAACCTACAGTCTTGCAAAAATTTGAAATGGTCTATGATTCCTAAGTATAGTGTGAGAACTAATTAAATTAAATTGTGCTAAAACTGTAATCCTTACTAATATTATAAATGCGAAAGTAACTCTGTTTGTCTGTCTCTCTGTCTGTCTGCCTGTCTGTCTCGCTTTCATGCCAAAACTACTGAACCGATTTAAATGAAATTTGGTACAGAGATAGTCTAGACCCTGAGAAAAGACATAGGCTACTTTTTATCCCGGGAGTATGTTCCCGAGGGACCACGCGGGCGAAGCTGCTGGCAGAAGCTAGTAAGTAATAAAACACAAAATACACTAGTGTAAGACCTTTAACTGTCATTAAATAAGCATTTTAATCCTTGTTGCATTTTAAAGTACGTACTCAATCCGGTTTATGAATTTGTACTGAATGTCTAAATTTTCTAGCAAGTTTTACAAATGTTTCACGTCATATTTTAGTTAGGAGATTTTATTTTTATTTGTTTGTATATATAGTTAGACTAGCTTCTGCCCACGACTTCGCCTGCGCAGACTTTAGAGCTGGCGCTCAAAATTTTTGTCTCATATTCTGATCCTCGGAAAAACACATTCATGATTCTGGTATCCTGATAAGTTGTGTGTGCTGTTCTTACTTTCAGCCCCGGAATCAATTCGACATGTTTCTGTTCTCCTGGTACTTGTGAATATTTAGCGCTCACTATAATTCTCCTCAGTCTCTATTAAGCTATGCCTTTTAACGGGACAAAAAGTAGCCTATGTTTTATCCCAGGATGTGAACTATATGTGTGCCAAATTTCATTCAAATCCCTTCAGCCATTTTTGCATGATTGAGGCACAAACATACAATCTCTCACATTATAATATTAGTAAAATTAGTATTTAAAATACAAAATGGATTTTAAGGCTTATTGCCTTTTAACATGGCAATGCTGCTGAAGTCATGACTGGTAGTTAATCTTGTTCTTATCGCGTGGGCAGTAAGGTCTAATGACCCACACACCCTAGTGTCAGAGTTTCTAAACCGCCTCAAGGACCTCTGACATGGTTTATTTGACGACCGCCATTTGGCGGCCGGGACCGACGGCTTATACGTGCCTTCCGAAGCACGGAATCATCTTTTTTATCAGACAATCAGGTAATTCAAGCCTGCAATGTCCTAACCAAACTGGAAAACAACTTTACAAAGTAGTTTTTCCCGTGGGAATCGAACCCACGACCACCGGGTCACAAGGCAAACGCCTAAACCACTCGACCACGGAGGTAAGTTAATTGAAGTTCAGGACTGTGTTTTAAGTTTTATGATTATTACTTCGTATACTTTAGCTCTTGTTCAGTCTTGTTGCAAGTGACAAGTGTCAATTGTGAAAACCAACTTAAAAATATTTCACAAAAAAAGGTGAGTTATATAAGGCTTTTCTTGATAGAAATATCATCATTATCATCATATCAGCCGAAAGACGTCTACTGCTAGACATAGGCCTCCCCCAAGCGTTGCCACAACGACCGATCCTGTGCGTCTCGCATCCATCGGCTACCCGCGACCTTCACCAGAAATATACAGGGTGTAAAAAGACCCATCACGAAATGTACTCACTCTGGATCCTTTGTCCTTCAATATCACAAGAACCAATGGTTTCAAGAAGAAATATATAAATGATCCCAATAATGGGTAAAATAATTATTTAGCTTTCGTTGTCGTTCAGGGCCT
Source organism: Lacanobia wlatinum (assembly GCA_947578705.1). Taxonomy (NCBI): domain Eukaryota; kingdom Metazoa; phylum Arthropoda; class Insecta; order Lepidoptera; family Noctuidae; genus Lacanobia; species Lacanobia wlatinum. Next base: position 4,759,846 of record OX388046.1, on the reverse strand, counting down.
ACACCCGATACAAAAAAATATGGCGTAGACACCTACACTCTGCCAGGGTTGTGGAACTGCCAGGGTTGGGGATATGCCAGGGTTGCGAATTTTGTTCGAAAGAGTACCGCGGCCCTGCGGGTCTAAAAAGGCCACTTTCGCAGAATCAGAAAGCACATCGTCACTGTCAAATTTTCCCAATCTAACTTGAACCTAATGCGTTAGTGACAAAGATGAAAATTAAATTTGACAGATTGTTGTTTGATTCTAATATGATTCTCCTAAAGTGGCTGTTTTAGCCCCCCTGGAATGCAAAGGGTATTTGGAGGAACTCGGATGGGTTTTAGTCAGTAAGAGTCTGACACTCCCGGTCCGCCCAGAGCAGAAGAAATCATTTGACGTTTGCCGATCCTAAAAAAAAAAACAAACTGACCTTATTTTGGCACTTTTCCTGTTGTTAGTGATATGGTCGATTTTTTCAGAATTCCGAATCTCTGTATGGAAAAACTGAACCCTTATAGGATCACTCGGTTCTCTGTCTGTCTGTATGTCCATCTGTCAAATCCAGACTGGTTCAGTTTTATGGTGTATATACTCTATCACTCAGTAAAGGAAGAATTTTATAAATTAGAATATTGATGATAAAGTATAGAAAAAAGTCAAATTTCCATGATTGCAGAAGTAGTGAAAACCTTTACTTTTCACGGTTGCGTTCTAAGGAGTAATTTACACGCCCATACCACTTTCTGCCACAATCGAGCATTAGGGACGTTACACACTTAAGCGGACTGAATTTAATCGGCACAGCCGGGCGGTAAAATGGAATATATGTATACTAGTTTTTGCCCGAAGCTTCGTACGCGCATACCCCTTTTTTCCCGTTCCCGTAAGAATTCCGGAAAATTTTAATGCTCCCTTTCACTCCCTAAGGAAACCACAAGCCAAATTTCAGCTTTCTACAACCAATAAGTTCGGTTGTTCGGTGTCTGTCAGTTAAGCCTGGTTTTCACAGGCCTGGTAGCTGGCGGACAGTGCAGGACAGTTACGGTCTGGCAGCTACTGGGTCCGTGAAAACAAAGTTGAGCCAGTAGTGACCGGTCAGTTGCCGTCTGTCAGCTACTTCAAAATGTTTTGATACTACTGTCCACTGCCCTTCCCCACTTCCATAAGGACAGCCACTGGGTCGTCACTTGCTCCATACAAACGCAACTAGACAGTGACCGGTCCGTGCAGAAGGACAGTGAACGCCTGGACAGTCAGATTTTTTCTTTGGCTTTTGAGAATTTCCATCAAATGTTCAACAAGGAGTGATGCCAATAGTCGTATATTTTTTCTAATTATATCGCACGAATCAGTCGCTTTGCTGGCCTCGTGAAAACCAGGCCAGTAACTATTAACACAGTAGCTGTGTACGGCTGTCTCCTATGCAGACCCAGTAGTGAGAACACGTCGGGAAAGTGACAGTTCTCTATAGACAGCAGAATGTACAATTGCTGACTACTGAGTGGTCAGCTACTGGGCCTGTGAAAACCAGGCTTAACTCAGTAACGGAAGAATTTTATATATCAGGAAAATGAATGTTCGGAAAAAGCCCACCCGGCTATGGCTATCGTTTTAATAAAATATGATATTAACTTAGCTGTTTTATTTAATGGACAACCCGATCGGCACTCACCTAATAAAATACAAAATGTATGTTGATTGATTATCGTTCAACAAATACTGCCGAACCGACCTGCTGCCGGCCTGGTTAAGTGTGTAGCGTCCCTAAGGTGTCTATGTTGATACGGTTTCAAAGGTATCCATGATAGGCGGTAATTACCTCATTACTTTCCATCGGAAAATAGACCTTTTTCCAACGTATTACGGTAAGCAGTAATTTTTTGTTTTCTCTTTCTTTCGTTCTTTTATGGCGGCCTGCACTGTTTAGATAAAGCAATTAATTTGCGAAGGGGAGTGCCACTTCTTAATCTTAAGAATTTGACAGCCTTAAAATATTTCAGATTGTTTTATTAAGCACCGTAGGCAAAAATTGGTGTTTTTAATCACTGGAAAAGAGAAAGATTTTGGACAGTGATTAATTTTGACACAGAAGCTTTGATTTAGGATTTTTTTAGATACCTATCACTTTTTTCGTTACTTATAATATTACTGGGATATTATTTTCTCGCATCGAAAATTACTTCACGGATATGAAAAAACTGGCCAAGTGTGAGTCGGACTCGCGTGCAAAGGGTTCCGAACGAATTTTTTTTTTCACACTATAGACGTCTTATAAGTTTTCCTGTAATCTATAGGTAAAGATCTATTATTTCCATTTTTTCCATTATTTTAGGCTCAGTAGTTTCGGAGATAATGGAGGGGGAATGGTAATTTTTCGTCTTATTTCTTGAATAACTTCTAAACCATTTCTTTTAAAATTATGAAAAAATGTAATTAAAACCCTCACAGTAAGCCCTTTTATTTGATATGTCACACGATATTGTTCAAAAAACTTTTTTTATTTTTTTTTTGACCTCCATACTAAAAATTTAATAATTTACGTATCATGTCCATGTTTGGGTCACAAAAGTCCATAGGTCACCAAATTTCAACAGAATCGGTCCAGTGGATCCGGAGAAAACTGGCTGTGACAGACAGACAGACACCCGAGTGATCCTATAAGGGTTCCGTTTTATATTCGGAAGCCTAAAAATCAAGGCAAGTAGGATATAGCAAATAAAAAACAGGGTGACTGATAATTATAATTAACTGCGTGGCTTGAAATGGGTTATAAGTACTATTGTAGCCAACGATTTTGACCTCGATAACTTAGGAGTAGCCAACAATTTTGACCTCGATAACTTAGGATCCATATTGGATTGTTTAGATGGTCACCCCCACCACCACAGCTTTGAAGATCGAAACTTGCAGCTGTTATTATTTAGCCACGAGCTCCTAGCCCCAATGCGTGCGGTCTAGCGATCAGAGTTCCGAGTTCAGCGTTCTGCGTTAACTGTAATCTATGCGGTGGCTTAGAATTTAGTGATGGGTCGTTGAAGGTTTTTCCATCAACGAAACGTTAACGTTGAATTGCGTTTGTCAACTAGTTGATCAACTAGTTAATTTCGTCAACGAGTTAACGTGTTACGAACGTCAACTTGCATGAACGATAAACGCCTAAACGCATTTATTAACGTATGCTGTTGTAATGTTAATTTACGAACAATTTGATGCAGTTTGCGGGAGTTTTATTGTTAAAGAAATACAATTTACGTACGTTGAAAATAACAAAACGTTGGGTTCATTTTCTCATTTCGTCAAACGAGTTGAATTCATAAACGTCGTAGTCTCGTAACTCGTTGACGAATTCAACGAGTTGATTTGTACACGGTCAACGTTAATCCCGTTGAAGAGACATCAACGTTGATTCAACTAGTTCGTTGATTCAACGCCCATCACTATTAGAATCCTACACACACAAAAGCAGTTACACCGCAACGGTCAAAGTGGACGCACGTTTTGTCGGAGTACAGTTTTTTTGCAAAAGCTGGAAGGTCACGATGTCCGACGAGATCGAAAAGTTTATTTAATTAGTGAGAGAAAAACGTTTTCTTTATGATTTGCGAGACATTTGGTCGAGAGTGACATTTGGTTTTCAGTAAAAAGAGCGTGTGACGTATTATTACTGCTTAAGATTACTGAACTTCAGATTTTTAGACCGCTCGCAGTGTGCGCAAGTGTGAACGCGGAACGCAGAACTTAGGACTCTGACCGCTAAACCGCGCGCAGTGTCGGCGCCTTATAAAAACTTTCCCAGACGTATTAAAATCTCGACCAAAATATAAGTAATTTTCAATCACATTTTGATAGTAATACGTGTTTTATCGCTCGCCGCACGCGCGCCCCTTTGTTGTCGGCCATGACACTTGACTTGACACCCCAAGGGAGCATGGGACCCATGGGACCCGTCATTGATAACATAAGACCCTTAATACGAGGCGTTGGTGATAGTAATGTTTTATTAATATGAATTGGGGCGATGAGACCCCAATTGTGGACATATTTTTATTTTATATCTATACTAATATACGAGTATAAGCTGTAGAGTTTGTTTGTTTGTTTGCTTGAACGCGCTAATCTCAGGAAGGCTATAGGCTATATATCATCACGCTAAGAGCAATAGGAGCGGAGCAGTAATGAAAATTGTGACGCAGCTGAAGTTGCGCGGGTCAGCTAGTCAGCTTATAAATCTTTTTATTTGGTTAATAAAAAAGATTATTCATAGTAGACCTTAATTTCACCTCGAACGAGTTTTATTCTTCTACAAGAAAAATAAATCTTATGATACAGCAAACTGAATGTGGAATTGTGGATATTAAATGTACCTCTCGGTATATCCTAAAGTCTACTGAAAGAAGAAAGGATTCCTGAGGAGTCCTGATAATTAGTTGTCTTCCTAAGATTACTGAGCATGAGGACTGTAGTTGGTTTATTATTTATCATAAAAGAGCCTAATTTGCCTAGATTCACTCTTTGATCTTATGTCATTTGGACCAACATTCAATGAATAATTATCAATAAATCAATCTTTCTAAAATTCTTACCTTACTAAATGAGTCACTGACAGACAACGCACAACTGAATCTACAAAGCTGAAATTTATCAAGTAGGTTCTTTGGGCAGCGGCCCGCTAGGGCCAATGCCTGCCGGGGTTGCGGGATTTATTCGAAAGAGTCACCGCGGCCTTGGAACGCGGCGGACACTAGGAGGAACACGGATGGGTTTTAGTCAGTAAGAGTCTGACACTCCCTTCTGTTTCACCGAGCGGGAGGAGTCATTTGATGATTTCCCATCCTTAAAAAGAAAAGTTTCTTTGGGGAGTGTAGGGGAGCACTAAGAGAGAATTTCCCAAAATGCCTACGGATAGGGGAAAATACGGGATATGCGCGTACGAACTCGCGGGCAAAAGATAATCAATATATATAAAACTAGCTTCTGCCAGCGGCTTCGCCCGCTTGTCCCTAGGGAACATACTCCCGGGATAAAAAGTAGCCTATGTCCTTTCTTAGGCTCTAGACTATCTGTGTACCAAATTTCATTTAAATCGGTTCAGTAGTTTTGGCGTGAAAGCGCGACAGACAGACAGCTCTCTGTCTGTCTGACGCGCTGTCTGTCTGTACAGACAGACAGAGTTACTTTCGCATTTATATATAACTAGTGGACGTCACGCAGTTTCACCCGCGTAGCTCCCGTTCCCGTGGGAGCACGGGGATAAAATATAGCCTATGTTACTCCCTGATAATGTAGCTATACATTGCTGAAAGAATTTTTTAAATCGGTCCAGTAGTTTCGGAGCCTACTCATTTCAAACAAACAAACAAATCTTTCCTCTTTATAATATTAGTGTAGATATTAAGTAAGGATACAACACAATCTCAAACACTTCAACACACCCTCAGTCTAACACACATACACATATACACTAGCTTCTGCCAGCGGCTTCGCCCGCGTGGTCCCTAGGGAACATACTCCCGGGATAAAAAGTAGCCTATGTCCTTTCTCAGGCTCTAGACTATCTCTGTACCAAATTTCATTTAAATCGTGAAAGCGCGACAGACAGACAGACAGAGTTACTTTCGCATTTATAATATTAGTAAGGATTCTTCCGTTACTGACTGATTGAGTGACTGACAGACAACGCACAGCCAAAACCACTGGTCGTAGAAAGTTGAAATTTGGCATGTAGCTTCCCTGCACTCCTTAGGGAAGCACTAATGGAGGATTTCTTGAAACTTCTACGGGAACGGCAAAAAACGCGATACGCGCGTACGAAGTCGCGGGTAAAAGCTAGTTAAATATAAAAGGCAAACTTTATTGACTAGCATGATGAAATTTCGCACAAGGCATCCTTTTATGATGTGAGTGAACACTAAGATGGGATTTTTGGATAAGGGGAAAATCGTTTGTACTATACACATCTGCGCAGATGGATTCGCGGGCAAAATGCTAGTTTGTCATCATCATATCAGCCGAAAGACGTCCACTGCTGGACATAGGCCTCCCCCAAAGGGGGGGGGGGGGTTTGCCATAATCGCCACGCTTGGCAGGCGGGTTGGCGATCGCAGTGTATGATGTTGATTTTTACAGAGAACGCTGCTGCCCTTTCTCCGAGGAGTCCCGTAGTCGCCTCTTATGACATCCACGGGAAGTGATGGGATGGTATTATTCTTTTACGGCACCATACGGCACCGGCCGCACCATACGGCAAAGTTTGTCATAAAAGAGCCTGATTAGGAACTACAACCTTTAAGCCATTAGTAGGAATAGAGAAAAAGCTGAAACACATAAGTGTACTATTGCAATAGCACGTTCTTTTAACAAGACGAAGATAATTAAAACTGTAAAGATCATCAAATAATGAAGGTGTAATTAAATATAATCGGCCACTTACCGCAAGTACTTGGAAATGGGGTAAAACACACTCATAGTTCAATCTGGTGTAATCACACGTTCACGTGAGTCTGCAGAAATGTCTAATGATAGAATGAATGTGTCATGTTGAGCAAACTGTACTTACCTACACTTAGGATGAAGGCAAACGAGCGTAATTTTGTGAGTTGTGAGTTGCGTAAAATGAGTCGGTGCAATACGGTTTCATACTAAACTCCAACTCATTTTGCGTCGCCGTGTGGCACAAACAGGACTTTAGTATGAAACCGAATGTAGCGTAAATTCCGCCGACTCATTTTACTCGACTTACAACTCTCAAAATTACGTTCGTTTGGCCTCAACCTTAACCACTCAGCCTCCGTCAGCCCCCGAGGGGCAAAATTGTTTTTAACCGTTAGAATCCGTAAGTCCGTATCGGGTCAAGTGAAAATAAATGCAAGACGCCTACAAATAACGTTTAAATCGCGCGAGCGTCGGCTTATCCCGAAAAGGACTTACGGATCCTGAGTGGTATTTAAATACGTCATTTGCTTTTTTTTGGTCAAAATGACATAAGATTTAACTCTTTCGTGGGCTGTACTAATAACTTTTCAAAGTGTTGCTAAAATCAATGTTAAAATATTGGCAGTAAATTACAAACATAGCAAAAACATATTTTTAAACAAATGATTTTTATGAGCCTAGGCAATAAGCTTGCTATTTGAAGGATACGATATTCGATTCCGAAAGGTTTATTCAAATAAAAGTAACGTAAAATTTCTCAACCGACTCGAAGGACCAAAAATTGAACTTCTAGATGATAGATATCTGAAGCTACAGTTTTATACATCATACTGTGATTAAATATCATTCGACGTAATCTTCGTAAATTAGCAATGAATGCGTTAGTAATACATATATCTTGGTATCTAAAATAAAGAAAATAAGTACGTTTATTTAGAAATACACGGTGACACTAAATTTTCCAGGACAAAAACGAAGGAAATTATGCCTCACAGCGTAGATAAATATGGCTGAAAAAGTATTGACTTCTTTTACCAAAGATGTAAAGTAGCGACCTCTAGGTACTTTATTCAGTCTCTAAGAGACAAGTTACGCCATCTAGTAATGATGTTGCGAATGACGCACACAAATACTGCGGTAAGTATTTTAGATGCAAGCTAGTTGTAAAATTCGAAGACAGAGGGCGCTACACTAAATTAGTCCAATATTATAAGGCCACGTATGTATTTGGAGTTTTAAATAGGGGCGCGTGAACAGTGGTTTAAAATAAAGCTTTGTTTATGATTTCATTGCATAATGCAGTGATTAAAGGTCGATTTTATTGTTTATTAATTATATAGGAATATTATATTTGCTTTTTTTGTGAGAAAAATAGTGAAAACATTTATTTGATTAAAAAAAAACACCGGTGGCACTCCGGGAGTGCCGGCAGAAGTGAAAACTTTAGTATTAACGTTGTGTTTAATTATAAGTACAAAAATACTAACATTTATGAGGTAGAATACAATGTTTATTTATTGCGCTATCGTATACAAATATGACAATATAATATTATATCGTTATTTATTTATATATTACATTAATTTTTATCTCTTAGAAAAATCAACTTTCATCCATAATTTCGTAATTCCGTAATTTCGTATCCTTGGATACGCGTGGCACGCTGTACATAAACACAGACGGACATTCGCGAAAGCGCCGTGTGCCGCCTAAGCGGAGCAGCACACTCAGGCACGGTAGAAAGAGTGGGAGATACTAGTTCCTCTCCCTTCCCCTCGATCTTACGCTTTTTCGATCAGCATCACGTGACCCTGACGCGAGTCCGTCTTACGCTTTTTCGATCAGCATCACGTGACCCTGACGCGAGTCCGTCTTACGCTTTTTCGATCAGGTCACGTGTCCTGACGCGAGTTTAAGATTTTATACCCATTACAGAAAAAGTGCTCAACGCCGCTAAAGAAGTTTTCACTTCAATAAATATTATTTACTTGATTTTATAAAAAAATAAAAGCGTGCTAATATATAAAATACATCCGCATGGCTGTTACTTGAAAAACGCGGTAGGCAATATTGCCACGTTGAATGGCAATGCTTACTTTTTTATCCTAAAAGCCAGGGTGATATAACAATTAGAATTCCAAGAATTAGGAAAAATAAAACCACTTTGTATTTAAAAATCAAACTAATAATTACTTTATTTAGGCGTATTTTCCAGCGTTACATAAAACATACTAGAAGTTTTTAGTTCATAATATTCGATTTGACTTAACTTACTACGATAGAGGAAAAGACAGTAAGTACCGTTTACACTTTCATTAGTAGCAATACATTGCGTATCATGTATAAAACAAGTACAGTTACTTCCATTCCTGGCCACCAATGTACTAAAATGGTTTTACTAATTAAAGTGTAGACAGTTCTTTAAAAATAAGTTAAATAGTTTATTGTCAAACATGGCTAGAGTAATAATTCAAATATTTTTTTTCTTTGTTACTAATAAAAGTACCGAAAATTTTCGCTGCATCTTGATGGCGCTAGTTGAGTGGCTGTTACAAATTACTACTCAAGTAATAAAACTCACTAAGGTATTGCTTTTATCATCGAGAAAACAATCCTATGAGTATTTTTTTTACTGTTTATGGGCACGCGTTTGACCACTATCTCATCTTATGGTAAGCGATGATGTGGTCGAGTTTCAATTTTGTTCACCAATATAACAGATAGTGGCCTGGACCTTTTTGTTATGTATTAACCTCAATGTTTGTCCAAGCTTTGTATGTAATTTGTTCTTTGGGTAGTTTCTTTGTACTGGGATTTTTTGTTAAAAGTGGTAAAACAATGGCGAAGTCAACGATATAGCGTACTAAAAGTTCTTCAGCATGGTCGTTTATTATTTGATATGTATTAAAATAATAATTAACGTAGTCCTCACCACTGTCTCTTTATTAAAATAATATGGAAAAACTAGCGCCATCTACCTTCAACTCTTATAATTATTATTGTCAATTTCAAACCTTATTGTCGTGTTTGGAAGTTCGTTGCTTAGATTACAGAGAAAATTATAAATTATAATAATCTATGATAAAATTATTATTGTTTATAGTTATTTTGTACAATCTAAAGTCTTTTATGGAGACACTAAGCTAGTTAAAGCCTTTCTATCTTATTCTACGAGGTGGTGCTGTGAGCCAAAATATACTTGATACTGTCGGCATTAGGCTTATGTTTCTGTGGCATTTTTCTGCGAGAAATACACTACCTAGAGATAAAATTTCATAATTATTTTTAAATCATTTTAATACCAAAATAAGACAATATTCATTTCGAGATGTTTTTGCCAAAAGTACAAATAAATAACTTAACAAAATGCATTTTCCTGAACACTAGATTTCTATACACTAGACGTCAATGTTTAATAAATAATAATATGCTTAGTCAAGTAAATAAACTACTTATTTCAGTTCCTTTAATTATAACAAGTGGTTTCTATTAGTACTTATTTCAACAAGGTTTCTAGTATATTTTCCCGCAAAATAATGACTACAACAATATTAATAATAGTCTGTATGGCAATTATTTATAATTTATGTGATTGTAAGTATATCAGAATATTTATCGTCATAAGGACTCGACCACATCTTACAAAAAAGGCCAATCACGTTTTTCTAACATTCAATTTGTTTTTTTTTTTATTTTTACAAAATATAACTGACATCTTTTATAGAAACATGATTCTCATTCCAGCATTCAAATAATAACTGTTAAGTAGTTACGTTTTCGTTCGCATAAGTTGAAAAAATGAAGAGAAAAGCTGTTTTTAGGGTTCCGAAAAAAAAGGAACCCTTATAGGATCACTCGGGTGTCTGTCTGTCTGTCTGTCCGTCTGTCACAGCCAGTTTTCTCCGGATCCACTGGACCGATTCTGTTGAAATTTGGTACAAATATGGAATTCTGTGACCCAAACATGGACGCGTTACGTAAATTATTATTTTTTTAGTACGGGGGTCACTTTTAGGGGTCAAACCAGATAATTTAAAAAAAAAGTTTTTTAAATAATATCGTGTTACATATCAAATGAAAGGGGTTACTGTGAGGGCTTTAATTATATATTTTTTTCATAATATTAAAATAAATAGTTTTGAAGTTATTCAAGAAATTAGACGAAAAATGACCCACCCTTATCTCCGAAACTACTGAGCCTAAAATTTAGAACAAAATGGAGATAATAGATCTTTACCTAAAAATTATAGGAAAACCTATTGGAAGTCTGTAGTGTTAAAATAACATGTTAAAAAAATTAAATTCGTTCGGAACCCTTTACACGCGAGTCCGACTCGCACTTGGTCAGTTATTTTTAAGTCATCGTTTCTATAAATTATGTCTTTAGGCTATATATAAAATTTTTGATGGGAAAACAAAAAAAAACAAGTTGAGTACAAATGTTGGTAAAATGTGACTGGTCCTTGGCGTCGAGTTTTCAGTAGTTTCCAGTAAACGGAATAGAATCTAGAACAGGCACACTTGACTACCACATCACGTAGCTAAAAGGCTAAGCCTTAAGAATAATATTCATTTATTTGCATACACCACGCCGTTTCAGTTTAATACACCTCAAGAAAAAAAGTCGCTGATAATGTGTTTTTTTTTTGGTGCAAAAAAGAATCAATTAGAAAAACTTATTTTCCAACATTTGAAGAGCAGGTCTGGGCTGAATCAGTGCTAGAACACCATTCAATCTTTATAGTTAATTAATAATCTTCAAAATATACATGCTTCAACATAAATTTGCCCACTATTTCAATACTTTATACCTGTCAAAAAAAAAAATACCTGTCAAAGAATTAAAATAAAATGTATGGAATTATTTTATCTTTATAATAATGATTATCTTTTCTTAAAACAAAGGTAAGCCCACACACGTTTCATCTACAACATACACTTCTAATGCAAGCAAGCTGTAATTAGAAGGGAACTTACGTAATACCAAGCAACACTATTATTTTTTTAATACATATTTCATTTTAATATTATAAAAAATCTAGAAAATGTATAAATTCACAACCTATTAAATTTGTCTATTAATAATCCGTGTGATTATGATTTTATTATTAATAATTATTATTTCTCGAATATTTTTTTTTTCTAGAGAAACTATTTGCAAATAATTGATTAATAATTATATTTTATTTCATCTTACTGCAGGGGTTTAGGCCTTCTAATTAATGAATTATGTCTTATAAGATTAAAATTACGTCATTGTTATATTAATATTTATAAGTTCTGTATCTATGATGTTTCACAGGAGTGACTGTTATTCAGTCACTTCATTTTACACAAGATTAACCGGACTGAATCCTTCAGTGTTTTTTTACCAGTTTTCCCTTACACTTTTTTTTGGAATTCTGTGGTTCAAAGAACCGAAGTTTAATCGTGGCATTATTCGGACTCAAATTCAGAAAGTGTCATTTTACAGAATTATTTATTATTTCGCTGGAGTTTTTTTGGTAATCTGTAAATTATTACAATTTTATCAATGTATTTACATAACGTCGCTATAGAATAATAACCTCGTATGTCCAGAAATTCAAACTTCACAGGAAACGAAAAAAAGTGGTTCATTTCGTCAATGTTTAGTATTAATAAAAGGTTTTCATTTTACTCCAAAAATGGCACTAGTAGTCATATATTGGGTTTACAGTTTCGCCGTATAAGAAAATATGTGGTTTTCATTCGATTTTACAACAAAAAAAATAGCCATTTTTTCTACATTCTACAGCGACGATAAGTACTTTTTAAGAATTTACAAATTTAGCTCTTTTAATGATTAAGTATAACAAATAATGATATAGTAGTCATTTAGTATGGCAGGTTGATACTAATGAAGGGAACGCTCTAACTGGACTGGAAGTACACAATCTTACAGTTTGGATTAGTTTTCTTAAAGCAACATTATAAATACGTAAATATATATATATTGTCGATTCAAGAACATTTAATAAGGAGAAACACTTTACTTCTGATGTTTTTTAAATCATAATTTGTTAATAAAATATTTTTTGAAGGGTAAGTATTTTTTATTGCTACTCTAGTAAAATATAGCAACATTATTATCTTTACTCCGAATTAAGCGTTCTTGAGATCGGGTAACAAAAAGTCCAAGGAACTATAATCTTTTCAGAATAATTATTTATAAGATTAGGTATAACATTAAACAGTAAAATATAGCAATAGAATCTAACGGCTAACACACAACAGCAGTTCATAAGTTACCGATTTTAAACTCTATAAAAAATAATGTAATTGTTCCCATAATGTTTTACAACAGAAAAATCGTTTGAACTATACAATAAATACATAATTTTTAGAAGATTTAACGTACAAATTTTGTTTTTAAGTGTCATGAAACGTGAATCTAATGATTATTATCTTCAAACAAAATATTTAAAATATTCAATCGTTTTCAATGACAGCACAGTATTAACAGCATATTCATGTTTCATGTTGATCTATGTAATCTGTGTAAATAGTTATATTAGTGAAGCTTTCTTTATTTCATTAAGTTTCAGAATATATTCCTATGATAATATAATTTCTACTGACACTGCATCCTTCTATAATTCACTCAAATAAATATTACCATTCAGAGTCAAACCATCTCTAGACTAATGATAATAATAATTATATTTGTTATTCATAGTTAATTATTTATTGTCTTAATTATTGTCGTAGTTAAGATAGGAAAGCTCGATAAAATATTAACCAGTACAATAAAGATAGACTGATATTTTCTCTATTCTCGAGAACTTGGGAAATATTTTTTTTTTTCTATTTTCTTTTTAATATCTCTAAGGAGTTAGAGAGGTAAAGTATGGACCACTGCAATCTTAAACAAACTAAGTTTTTAAATGAAACTAATTAGATATGGTTTTTAGGATATGCGAGTATAATATCTTTTTTTTTTTTACTAAAATTTCTAGAGATTAAGAACGCCCACCATAAAATAATGTGGTGCAGATATTATTTTTTATTAAAAAATGTTTTAAAAGCACAGCCAAAATTTCGCGGTGGACTCCATTATAATTTTGTTCCTACGTACAATTTACTCTTGAAACTTCGTGTTTACTTGGAAACTTTGCATTCTTTTAAGCCACTTTAAATACAGGGAACTACCTTTTTTCTCTAGCCTACATCATACATGATCTAAATAATAGAACTTCATTTTGAAGGCCTTTTATTGGTGTATAGTGTCCATTGTTTAGCATTGAAAGCATGCCATACTTTCTTATTCATAATTATTGTTCTTTATTGTTTCTATGTAATTAAACATTCTTAAAAATAATGATTATTGTTTTAAACCTCTATTATTGTAATTAATTAAATTTAAGACAGATGTCTATCCAAAGTTCTTTCCATCAACCCTTTCTACAATATCTACATCTAAACCAAAGGTTTTCAAGTAAACACGAAGGGAAATTAACCTTTTACCTCTTTGGAGATAGACTTTGAACGTAATTCGGGTCCATCTCATCCAAGTCCTTCCCCTTGGTCTCCGGAACGCAGCACACCACGAAACAGAGACCTCCGACGCTTATAGAAGCGTACAACCAAAACGCACCATGCAACCCTAACGTCTGCTGGAAATCCACGAAAGTCTTCACACCAACGAAAGCACAAAGGTAGCTAAATGCAGTCGCCATGGCGCTGCCGAACGCTCTATACTCCAAAGGAAACAGCTCCCCAATCAACAACCACGATATAGGACTCATTCCCAAAGAAAAGGCAATGGTAAATACTAGCACACAGAGCAGAGGTATCCAGTCATTCTGTCCTATTGTCTGATGGAACATTACGTTCTGAATCCTTTGATTACGATGCACTTCTTCGTAGTACGCGTAACTCCCGAACCCGGCTAAGGCCATGGACATAAGAACAGAACTCACTATCAGTAACGGGAGACGACCCACCGTATCTATCAGCAAGCCTGAGAGACAAGAGGCAAGAAGCTGCACGAAGGACACAGCAATCGCAGCTCCGTGAGGATTCATACCGCCGAATGTCTTCCTAAATATTGGCACAGCGTAAAACGAAAAGGCATGAGCACCAGAAAATCTTTGGAACATCATAAGACCACACGTCACTAAAATTGGTCCTAAGAGCCTGTTCATAGTCCTGACGTCGAAAGAGTTGATAAGTTGACTCCCGGACATTTGACTCTGTCTTTGGCTAAAGTTCTTGCTAGCTAAAACATTTGTGCGTATTGTGGCTAACTCCTGAGCAACATCTGAATTAGGACCTCTTAACCACAGGAGACTTTTGTACGCTTCCTCATCTTTTCCTGTGAGAACAAGGTAGCTTGGTGTTTCTGGTATGTATAGCACGGTACAGAAGAGAAGTAAAGGGGCAGCTGATATGCATAAGGCGAGTTGTTGCCAGTCGAGGTAGGCACCGATGGTGAAGCTGAAGAGGACTCCAAGATGGCCAACTATCTTGAGAACGGCGCTGAGGCAGCCGCGGATGTCGGGGACTGATATCTCGCTGATGTAGACCTGGAATTAGACAGTAAAAATATGAATTGGAGGAAAGAAGCCCAGTTTTTTTTTTGCGCCAGGCATGACGAACAACGTAAAAAACACTATGCCTCATATCCGCGCAAAACAGTCATCGCTCAGCATAATGCCTCTTGACTCTTGTGGCGATAAGACAGAGCCACAGCGCTGGTTTTACTATCTTTAGACTTATTCGAGCAGAAATCGTAAATGAAAAGTTTTGGACAGAGTTCTTAACAATTTTTACTTTGCGTAGAATATTTTGGTTAAAGCGCTAATTTACAAATTAATTCCAAGGCCGTATTTCAAATTAGTTTTTAACAACGAATACTAATTACAAAGTTAGTGTTTAAATTACTAAGAATACATCAAATAGACGACAAATTAATTTAATTTTAACCGCTTCTGAAGTAATAAATAAGTAATTCTGTCGTTAAGAGTTTCCTTTGAGAGGAATTTTCTGAATTAATGGCCGAGCCGGGTCTTGAAAGACGGGGTGGCATTACAGGCTGAATATACCACTTGTGTAAAGTTTCAGACTTTGTCAATTATAAGTGGGATGGCCATTCTGTACTACGGAGGGAAGAAAGACGATTATGGGAAAAGAAAACTCGACTTCGAAGGAATGTATGATGTATTATATATGAATACAAAAGTATCTCGGTCTGTTTGTTTCCTCTTCCCATCTAAACGGCTGAACAGATTTAGATGAAATCTGCCATTTGGATAGGCATGCCCAAAAAGACGATATAGTACACTTTTTATCCTAAAAGTATGTTCCTTAAGAAAATTTGTTGACTTTTTCGCGAACGATGCCGATGGCAGAAATGGATGGAACTTGGATGGTAACATGTTTTGAAGTTTTTGAGATATTAAATCAAAACTATTTCGTGAAGAAACAATAACTAACGGAACAGCCAAGTCAACAAACACAAAACCAGCAACTCCAAGGAGTTTATCGATAATTTGCAAACCTCCAGCCACGATTCCACCAGCAACCGACTCGTTTGCAACTAGCATTACATTGCGAGCTAACAAGGTGTAATGTTAATCTAAAACTCGATTGTGTCCCGCAGTGTAATTTATTAAAGTTGCATGCGAATGACTTCCAGGTGAAAACGCCGCCTTAGAGGCGGAGGTGAAAATGTATTTTTCATTACTCATATTCGGAAAGTAGCCCTGAAGTTGCCTAAGGAGCGGGTTGAAAGAATTACTTTTCAGCCCTAGGGAGAATCGTTTTTAACTGACAGCCGTCAAATTATAAAAAAAAAAACTTCTATACTATTTTCTATATAGCCTCTCAATTGTAATTGAGAGGCTATATAGATGTAAAATTGAAATAACATAAAGATGAGTATTAATTAAATATTATATTTTTTTAAATGGCATTATAATTTACTTTCAACTATTTCTTTAAAATAACAGATTTGAGCAAAACATAAACCATTTTTTCAATTATGAAAATGTAACATAACGGCTGAATAGCTGGCCGGTCACAGAAAAAAAAACAAAATGGGCGGGAAAGCGGCAATCCGATCTTCATTTGTTTTTTCGAGTTGTAGTGTTTTATTCTCATGTGATGAGTTCATCAGATTCAGATATGGATTTTTTCTTTAGCTGATTTATGTTTTTATTTTTACTTTCCTTGTATTCGTAATAAAAAGCACAGTGTTTACCTCGGGTGAAAGACTTATTTAGTCCCTCGGATTGAAATTTCCAGTGTGTGTGTAGCGGCATCAATGCCGCCACAAGAAAAACCAACGAAGCAAATCTACATCAGAACAAAAAGAACCGCGACGCCATCTTTCCAACTAGCAGCGAACTAAAATCCTGCATCGCGCAAGCGAAGTTCACCATGCGATTTGAACACATACATCAGCTCAAATACTAACTATCGGGCAGTAGCCCGCCAGGCACAACAACCGTCTGGTAGGAGGATTCTCCTTTTCAGTGGGGTTTGCGGGACTTTACTCTCTGTTCCGCATTCCTCTAAATGTGTATTTCTTTTGCCACTATAAAAGCAAATAAAAATTAAATTAAATTAAAAACTAAAGAAGGCTCCCATACAAGAAACATGTTTTTTTTTTCAGTTCGTGGTACGGAACCCTTCGGTCGAGAGTTCGAATAGCACTTGGGTGGTTTTTTTTTTAATAAGTACTCAATTTTAGAATTCCGTACCCGAAGGGTAACGAACGGAACCCTATTACTATGCCTCCGCTGTCCGTCCGTCCGTCTGTCTGTCAACGGGCTGTATCTCAAGAACCGTAATAAGTAGAGAGTTGTAATTTTCACAGATTGTGTATTTCCATTGCCGCTATAACAACAAATAATAAAAAATAATGTTTACGTTACGGAACCCTTCGTGTGCGAGTCCAACTCGCACTTGGCCAATTTTTAAGGACATTTTTATATGTTTTAAATAATGATACCGCTATTAAACTCAGTTCATTGGAGATATTATGATTTAAAAATCAAAGATTATTTTTTTTTTTGAGATAATCATCACGACAGGAAACAAATCAGGGCGCATCTCGTAAGAAACTATACCTTCTACGGAAGAGCAGTAGAAAATGCTAAAAGGAAGAATATTAAAGCCAAATATCTACATAATCAAACAGCCAAGAACAATAGAGATTTGCTTGTCTTTGATCCGTCCTGAGGCGTGGTCAACTTCCTAACTGTCTGAAACATGCGGGCTAGGGAGTTGGTCCTTTCAGCCTTCATCAAACTTTGCTAAAGCATTATGCTACTTATTGCTCAGACACAAAGGACGGTTTTACCCTCGTTCGTAAGATTTAAATTGAAATGTCTGTACAAATAATTTCCCTAAACTTGTAATGAATAATTTGACAGTTATATTTATCTGATGTTTAAATCTATTTGAAGTTTGAGACAAAGCAATTAGTGAGGATACTTGGTTACGTTTACTGATCTCTTGTTTTTCTAGAGGGAGCCTAAGATTGTGAGGATGAGCAAGGGGGCTACTCTTTAAGCCCGAAGTCCGTAGTTCGGGCTTAGTTGTGGGCAAATTCTACTCCGTATCACCTACGGACTTACGATTAGTCCCGATCCCGAACTAATAATAAATGACATTAATTCTTAGTGGTTTGGTAATACGGAGTAGAATACGCCACAATTAAGCCCGAAACTACGGGCTTCGGGCTTAGGGAGTAGGCATCTCATAAGTTACAATTATGATCACCGATCAGCCGGTCGATTCTTGTATTCGAAGAGGAGTGGAGACTTGGGTGAAGTGATCACGAAGTGAGCTGTCAATCCAAGTAATTAAGATGGAATGACAGCTCACTTCACACATGCTTACTGCACACATGCATTGCTAGTTACCTACTAAGGACGGAGTTTCATCATCATCATACCAGCCGAAAGACGTCCACTACTGGACATAGGCCTCCCCCAAGCGTCGCCACAACAACCGGTCCTGCGCGTCTCGCATCCATCGGCTACCCGCGACCTTCATCAGGTCATCGGTCCACCTTGTGGGAGGCCGCGCCAACGTTGCGTCTTCCGGTACGCAATGTGCCCTGCCCACTGCCACTTTAGTTTGGCGATCCTTCGGACTATGTCGGTAACCTTGGTTCTCTTGCGGATATCAACATTCCTGATTCGATCACGCAAGGAAACTCCAAGCATTGCCCTTTGAGTGACTTTGAGCCTTCTGATGAGGCCCATTGTGAGCGACCACGTTTCAGTTCCGCATGTCATCACTGGCAACACGCACTGATCATAGACTTACCGATACGATACCACGATAAGATACCACGCAACTTCCCGAACGCTGCCCAGCTAGAGGACGGAGTTTATCGCAATATTATTTCACTTATTTAAATCGTTTCAAAAAGGTTTAGGGGATGACGCTGGTTTTGTTCTGTTTTATTTTTATGTAGCCTCGGCCAGCGACTACATCCCTGTGCAAGTCAAAAAATATCCCAAAAGAACAGACTCCCGGTATACCAAGTATCCTACAAGCTTCTGGTGTCCTGCTTTACACGTGTGCCAAGTTTTATCTAAATCCGTTCAGCTGCTGTAAGCAGACATGCTGATATACAGACCGACCCAGTTTCTTCCGCATTTATTTATCTATATATATTGTATTTGTACGGAGAATCGTATTCTATCTTGGGATTCTAGCCACGGCCACGGCCACAAAATAAAAAATAACAATAAACCAGAAAACATTTAATATATTTATAGTTTCTTAACTCACCTGCGACAGCATAGTCAGGATCGAACAGCAGAATCCTCCCAGGAAGGCAGTGATGCACATCATCCTGACTGACGTGGCGATGGTGGTCAGCAGCCAGGACAGGCTGCAGGGAGCAGCAGCTAGGGACAGCACCCGACGTCGACCGTGCCGCATCGCCGCACCGCCTGCCATCCCACCGAAGAGCGCACCTGGAAAGAGCAGAAAAGGGGTCGAATGAGGATTTAAAAAGACGTGATAGCCAGTACAGATTTAAAGGTGCCAATGATAGGGGCCAAGGGGCAACACGCGATATCGAACTGGATCTTTAGCAGCATGAACGCCATCCATCATACAACCCAAGATTGCGCCTGAAACTTGCAGAAGATATGTTGAAAAAGGGTGTAGTATAATAGGAATGTAGTGCCAGTAAAATCTGTAAGGAGCAACTGCAAGAAGCAGTGCGAGGGACAGTATCACGTGTCGTCACCATGACGCCAAAAAACATGCTTAGAAAGTACAAAGGACATTCTGAAAAACCGGTCAAGAACGAGACGGACTCGCGTGCAATGGGTACCGAACGAATTTTTTTTAACATGTTATTTTAACACTATAGACTTCTTATAGGTTTTTCTGTAATCTATAGGTAAAGATCTATTATCTTCATTTTTTTTTTCAAAATTGTAGACTCAATGGTTTCGGAGATAAGGGGGGAATGGTAATTTTTTATCTAATTTCTTTAATAAAATTTTCTATTTCCATTTATTTTAAAACTATGAAAAAAATATGATTAAAACCCTCACAGTAAGTTCTTTCATTTGAAATGTCACATTTTATTATTCAAAAAAGTTTTGTTTGATTTTCTAGTTTGGGAATTAAGAAAGAAAATAAATTGGGGAATAGTAAAAATTACCCCCACACTAAAAATTTAACAATTTACGTAACACGTCCGTGTTTGAGTCACAGTTTATTTATTATTATTTATTTATTTAAACTTTATGTACAGTAGTGGTACATGGGCGGACTTAATGCAACAAGGCATTCTCTACCAGTCAACCTTTGGGTTAAAAAGACTACACTGTGGTAGGTGTACAACAAAAAAATAAAAATAAATGGAATCTTTTGGGGAACATTATACAAATAATATATTTAATACTAATAAAATACATATATAAGCTAAAATAATAAACTAATAAATACGATGTTTTATAATAATCCTTCTGATCAAGAGAACTCGCAATAATCATGACGAAGACCAAACTAAGAAAGACAGGCTTTTAAGTAGTGTTTTCGGACTTTACGCTTAAAAGAAAATTTCGACTGAGCCTTCTTGATGTCAAGGGGTAGCACATTCCAGAGTTTAATGGTGGAAATAGCGTAAGAGTTAGACAAGAACCCGGTACGGTGAGAAGGAATATGAAGAATTAAGTTTTTGGACGCTCGGAGGTTAAGACTGTGAGAACTGCCCAACACTTGAAAATATTGTTTTAGATAATCAGGAGCACAAGGATCGTTCAAAATAGTGAAGAGCATGCAGAGGGATCTGAGGGATCTCCTTTGACGGATAGGCAACCATTTAAGCTGAGAACGGAAGGAAGAAATATGATCATATTTCCGAAGGCCAAAGATAAAACGAATACAGTTGTTAAGAAGTCGATCCAGTTTGTTAAGAAGTTCTTGGGATAGATCAGAGTAGCAAACATCAGCATAATCTGTAAAACTTAACCTGTCGTCAATGTATAGCCCTAAGTCTTTAACGTGTGGCGAGAAAGGGATAACGGTATTGTTAAATGAAAGCGGCTGTAATTGGCTGGTGTCCAAGTTGCGTAGAAAATAAGGACTACCAATAAGGATAGCTTGGCATTTACTGACATTGACAGTAACCCCAAATTTGCTTGACCAATCACTGATTGCTATAAGGTCAGAATTCAGCAAAGAGATGCAGTTGTCCAGGTTGTCAATGCCAGTTTGCGCGTAGAGCTGTAGGTCATCAGCGTACAGATGGTAAGAGCATTTGAGAATAGTGGTAATAGAGTTTATGAATAGAGAAAATAAGAGTGGGGAGAGTATACCGCCTTGCGGAACGCCAGTATTCAGGGCGCACCAGTCAGAAAATTTCTGATCAGCACGAACCGTCTGCTGGCGACCACGAAGATATGATGAAAACCAATCCCGTGCCGACGAAGAAACCCCAATTCGAGACAGAATAGCCAAGAGGATGTCGTGATCAACGGTATTAAAAGCATTAGGGAAATCTATTAAAACTAAGACCGCTAATTTCGAATCCTCCAGGCCACTCCTAACGTCTTCAGTAACCTTAAGCAAAGCTGTGGCTGTGCTGTGGCCAGGCCGAAAACCTGATTGGAAAGGGGATAACAGATTATTCCTAAACACAAAGGAAGATATTTGCTTAAGAGCAACTGCTTCCAGGATCTTAGATAGGAAAGGGAGAATGGAGATTGGTCTGTAATGATTAAATAAACTGGGGTTGGATATTTTAGGAAGAGGGATTATGAAGGCCTTACGCCAGATTTCGGGAAATACCCCAGTCTGTAAGGAGGCATTGATAATGTGTGTGATAATAGGGAGAATACTTTGGATTATGAGGGATAACATAGTTCTGCTGACACCATCACAGCCAACAGCCTTGGACTTAATCGCATGGAAAGTTTTGAGGATCTCAGGGTCGGTCACGGGGGAAAAAGAGAAAGAATCGAGAAGTAAGATTGGCGAGGAAGATATCTCAAGAATAGTGTTGTTTTTAACAGCAACCGAAAGCATCGCCGACGATGAAAAATGCTTATTCAAATCACTCAAGGAGACGTTAGAAGAAATAACATTTGATGAGGACTTTGTTATGCCGAGTGATTTGAGAAACTTCCATGTATCAGCCGGTGAAGCGTTGAGAACATTTTCACAAATGTATCGGCGTTTAGAAGCTCTTACCATCTGGTTACATCGGTTTCTGGCCAACTTGTAGAGGTTCCAGTTCTCCTCACTGCGATCTCTCCTGTATCTGCGAAAGGCCTTGTCACGGCGTCTCATCGCCATACGAACTCCAAGGCTAATCCATGGAGCCGGGGGACGCTTAACACGGACGGCTCTCAGAGGTGCATGTGCATCAATAACCCGAAGTACAGTCTTATTAAATATTTCCACTTTCTCATCCACTGTCGATGCCTGTTCAACATCGATCCAATCAACGGCTCTGACATCTTCATTAAGCTGGTCCTTATCCAACCTCGCGAAATTCCGGAGAAACACAATGGCAGGCCGCTGCTTGGGAGGCTTAATTTTATACGAAAGATAGATTAAATCATGCCTAGATAACCCAGGAACTGCAATCTGACCATGGTTAGCAACTAAATCAACTGAAGAAGCGAGCATGAGATCAAGCCAGGAATCGCTTGTGTCGAGATTATGATGAGTCGGATTCAGCGAGAGAAGAGATAGACTCGACGATTCCAGGATTGCTCTCAGTCTGCATGATCTAGAGTTATCCTTCACGAGATCGGTGTTGAAATCACCCATGATTATGTGATGTTTGTACTCTGAGGAAAGGGATTCAAAAAGAGAATCAAGAGTGGAGAAATAATCAACAGCAGGTGGGCAGTAAACTACTCCAAGAATGGCCTTTATCCCCTTGACATCAATTTCAAGGACTAAGTATTCGGGATTGCCGCAGACTGTTCCCGACGAAGAGGATACAATTTTGTAGGGAATGTAACACCCCCGGCTCTTTTTCCCGTGCGGTCATTGCGAATTAAGATAAAACCAGGTAGACTGTAGTAAGAAGAGGGAAGTTCGGGCTTGAGCCAACTTTCTGAAACTAGGACGGCGTGCAATGCAACATCACTAAATAAATTAAGCATCTCAGAGTGATGTTGAGGGATACTCTGTGCGTTCACATGACACACATTGAAACACTTTTGAAATTGCTGAAACTCAGTACTCAATAAGCTATTTACAGAGAAGGAATCGTCTAAAGATGAATATGACGTAGAAGAACTACGGCAGGAAAAAAACGAGTCGTCGTCAGACATAATTATTATAAAATAATAAAAATAAATATATAAAAGTATATAATAGATAAGATAAAAAAATACTAATTTTAATGTGAAGTTAACTTCACTATTATTGCATTACCTGCCGGCAGACTGTTCACAAAAAAAAAAAACTAATGCAAATTGCGAGTGCGTGTTCCAAACGCGAACTTAATTCGCAAGAAGTCAAAGACAGATAAAAGAACACAATGACACTAGTGACACATGACACTGATAGATCAAAAACAAAACAAAAAGTTAATGTCGGTATAAGGAACAGAAAATTCAGTGACGTACTTATTTTTAACCAGTACTTAACAAGAAAAAGTTTCAAAGAATCAATACAGACAGTAAACACGCACAAATAGAATTCAAAAGATAACAAACAAAAAATACCAAGACCTACTACTTCTTCTGTGCAATCCGCTTTGATCGAGTTGTAGACAGTGCAGACGAACTCTTTGGGTTGGAAACCAGAGGAACCTCCTGATCCAGGGATTTGCCATGCTCCAGTCCAAGCGCGATGACTTCCTCAAGACTGAAGACTCGGCGTCGCTTGCCATCAGGAAGTTTGACGTTTATATTGCCGTCCATGGTCCACACGTTCGTCACGCCAAACAGCTTGCGAGCTGTCGTAAAAGTAGACTGTCGCTGTCGAGTGAGGAATTCAGACACCACATAAGGAGATCCTTTCAATTTGCTCTTGATTCTCCAAATCTCGCTGCGCATGGATGAGTCAGCACACCGAAGCAGGATGGGTCTGGTGCGGCCTTCTGAAGCAGAGCCCAGTCTGTGACATACAGTCAGCGTAGAGGGTGCTAGATCTGTTAAACCAAGTTTTGTCTGCAGAATGGTTGCCACGGTTTCAGGAACTTTCTCACCCGGTTTCTCTGGAACGCCACCAAGCAACAGAAACTTTTTCCTGTGACGCATTTCTATCACGTCTACACTCCTGCTTAATTCAACAATCTGTAGCTGCAAGGCACTGAGGACACTCCAAACATGCTCCTTGAAAACGGTGAAGTCTTTGTGAAGGCTGCTCAAGTCAGCTCCAGGTGGAGAAGCCTTAAGGTGTGCTTCAAAATCAGCCATCCTCTGGTTTAGTGACATAAAAGCCATGCGCTGGGTCTCTGCAATGTCAGCTATAGTGGCCATAATAGTTACTCCGCTTCAGTGACTTTCAAAGTTAGATGTAACAGCCCAAGCCGGCAAGCAAATGCAATTTGTACTGTTTAGGGCATAAGAATACTACTGCCCACACAATATGTGCTTAATGGTGACGTAATTACTTACTATAAGTTAAAATTTAAATCAAAATAATAAAATTTATTAATTAAAAGATAAAATCTTACAGAGCGTGTTGTTTACTTTTTATGCACCTACCCGCGCATTTGGTTCATATATGAACCAAATGTCAACAGAATCGGTCCAGTGGATCCGGAGAAAACTGGCTGTCACAGACGGACAGACAGACACCCGAGTGACCCTAAAAGGGTTCCTTTTTTTTTCGGAACCCTAAAAAGGGTGTAGTATCAGAGGATTGTAGTCAGCCAGGTCGGAAAGAAGCCAATGTGAGGGCCTGCACACGAAGACGCCCATGACGCATAGCTGCACCACACGTAAAGTCACCAAAAAATCGCGCTTGTGTAGCAGAGGATATTTGAAACGGGTTGTAGTATTGCTGCGCTGAATTAGATTCAGGTTGCAAGGTGCAACAGCTAGGGACAGCACCCTACGTCGACCGTCCCGCATAGTCGCACCGCCTGCCATGCCGCCGAAGAACGCTCCTGAAGTTCATTGATTGCATTTGAAGGAACACGGCTGGGTTTTTTTATCAGTAAGAGTCTGACACTCCCTCCCGCTCTGCCCAAAGCGGGAGTAATTTGAAGCTTTCCCATCCAAAAACAAAATGGAATTTCAGTGTAGTATCATCATCGGCCTCCAACCCCCACAATCTCTGAACTCGGGATCTCTATCATGGAATGAATGTTAAGCTAAGCCTAAATAATGTTTATTTTTATAGAATATAGAAGCCAGTAACTTATCTACGTTAATAAATTGTCACAAAAAATCCACAAACATTTTTGGCAGTTATTTATGTATAAACTTCAGCATCACAATCTAATATTCTCCTGGTCATGCCTCTGCTGCGACTCAAAGAATTTCAATTAAATTCTGTCAATAAAAGTGTTCGGGGTTCACAGCCAGAGCCTGGAGGCTTTGTGTAGCGATGTTGTTCATTTTTAAACCGTCTTCAAAAAGGAGGAGGTTCTCATTTCGGCGGGGTTTTTTTATGTATGTACATCGATTACTCCGAGGTTTCTGATCTGATTTCTATGATTCCTTTTATAGTTCGATGCGGTATACTTGCCGTTTGGTCCCGTAAAAATTTGATTAAGTTTGGTTCAGTAGTTTTTTTTTATGAGCATTTTTGCTTATTTCAATGTCTGCGTAGACGAAGACGTCGTCCGAGTATCATTACTTAAAAGTGAAAAATGAAAAACTTTTTACAAAAAAAATATAACCGACTTCCAAACAAAACACTACAAACTATAAAATAAAATAAATTTCGAAAGTCGGTGTTAAAAAACAAAGAAACTAAACCAAAAACACCGACTTGGTTATTTTATATTTTGTAGTGTTTTGTTTGGAAGCCGGTTATATTTTTGTTTCTGCTCTGTAGAATGCGAAGAGGATTACTGTGATCATCATCGTCATCATATCAGACTGCAGACGTCCACTGCTGGACATAGGCCTCCCCACGCGTGTCGCCATAGCAATCGGTCTTGCGCGTCTCGCTTTTACCGGCTACTCGCGACCTTCACCAGAGAGCCTGGGGGCTACTCTCCAAGTCCGAAGTCCGTAGTTTCGGGCTTAGTTGCTACTCCGTATCGCCTACAGACTTACGATTAGTCCCGAACCCGAACTAAGAATGAATGACAACACGATTTCACAGTAACTGTCAAATCGTGTTATCATTATAATAGTTCTCAGTGGTTAAGTGATACGGAGTAGAATATGCCCGCAACTAAGCCCGAAACAACGGATTGCGGGCTTAGAGGGTAGCCTTTAGTACGATTATTTTGACGTATACCTTAACGTAAGTGATTTTTGAATGTGAAAAACTACATAATAGTATTTTGGTTTAATTTTATGGGATGTAAACAATTTATATCATTCAAAAAGAGGAGCTCGTGGCTAGATAATAACAGCCGCACGGGTCGATCTTCAAGGTAAAGCAACGCTTCCCGAGGTTGGTCTGTGGATGGGTGACCATCTTAACTTTTTAACTTTTGTATTTGTAACTTCCTCCGTGCCTCGGAAAGCACGCTAAGCCGTTGGACCAGGCTGTCATTTGTATATCTTTGGCAGTCGTTACGGATAGTCAGAAGCCAGTAAATCTGACTCCAGTCTTGCCATGAAGTACCGTGTTACCCAGTTAATGGGTTGTGGAGGTCTGGTAGGCAGCCGCTCCATGTAAAATACTGGTATTCAGCTAAATCCGGCTTGACTGGAAGCCGACCCCGATGTAGTTGGGAAAAGGCTAGGCAGATGATAATATCATTCAAAAATATGTATGTATGTATCTAATTCAAATAAATATCATGTGCAAAACGAGTATTGTAGGTATCGTAAAATTTTACGTTACAACAACAACAACAACGTACGTTCTATACGTCAAAAATATTCGTGCTAGGCGCTCAGGTCATCGGTCCGCCTAGTGGGAGAGACCTTCCAACGCTGCATCTTCCGGTACGCGGGAAGAAGGGTTATAGCGTTTGTAAAAATATTCAAATCTTTCTAAAATTTTCCACGACAAGCGGTCTTAAAATTCTAAATATTACAAAGATTTGATTTAGCAAAAACATCAATCAATCATTTATTTATTTGCAAACATGGGTATTGGAACATGGATGTTCTTTTTTACATAGTATAGTCCTCCATATTTTACCGTCGCAAGGGCATGCAAATAATATTGAATTCAAATTAAATCAAATAAAATAAAAAATAACATTACAAATTAAGATCACATAAATTATAAATGTCAAATTTAGTTAAATAAATGTCATGATAAGTTTTACGTTAAGGTTTATGTTAAGGTTACAATAAAAAAAAAGTCGGACTGGTTACGCCAGTAAAAATTATAAAGGTCAAATTTTGTTAAATAAATGTCGTTTAGATTACAATAAAGAAAAATATATCTGAAAAAATGTCGGAACGATTACGCTATTAAAAATTATCATAATCATAAATGTCAAATCATAAAAATGTCAAAAGTTAAAAAATGTCTGACTGGTTACGCTGGTAAAAAAATTTCACAATGTTGTCAACACAAAATAAAACAATAAGTGTCAATTGGAAAATAGGTATGTCAATGATGTTATGTACTTAATAGCAGCTATAACAATTACAAAATAAGTCAATCAGTCAACCATTCATCATTAAGGAAGTCATCAATAGTGTCATAACGTTTTTCGATTAATATTTCGTTTAGCGCCCTTTTAAATTTTATTAGAGTCATATTTTTTATTACATCAGGTATTTTATTATACATGCGCGAGGCAATACGAAAAAAACTTTTCAGCTCTAAATAATAACAATATTTTCTAAAAATAAAAAAAATTGAGGTACAGTAAAACTCACTGCGTAGGCCGGGAATCGAACCCGGATCAACTGCTTGGAAGGCAACTATGCTGACCATTACACCACCAACGCATATGACTTGCCGGTTATAATACTGGATCTGTAATTTAGTACTAGTAGACTCATAGATGAGATGTGTATTATGTATTTACACTATCTATTCAAATATTTACGCAAGTGGTCGAGATTTCAATGAGGTAACAATGACAATGGAGCTAAGTTTTTCCATTGATGTTAATTCTTTTGTGATGAACAGATTTTGTGTTAATAAAACATAATCCAATAATAGAAATACTCCACATCGTGAGTTATGTTGACCTGCTGAAATCTTCTTTCTATGCTTTTGCATAGCAAAAAGTAACAATTAGCGGCACTACACAATTTCACAGATGAAATAGGGAACTTGCAATATTTTCATTTTTGCTTTAATTTTAAAGAACTCTATCTAGAATAGACCACCACATAAATAAGAAATGAAAACGCTTTCATTTATTAGCAAGATGGCGTTTTTATACAGGTTAAAATTTTCGCGCGAAAACGGACAATGACGTCACTCCTGGCTGCCACTGGTCCCAACTGTCCTAACTCAAAGACATAAGGTTGCCTTTTTGTTGTCATAACAGCAGTGACGTCAATAAAAACTGATTGTTTTTAGATACGTTCCGTTTCACGTTACTTTAATTAAAAATAGATATTTAAACATTTTGTTAAAAATCGATATTAACTAAAATAAAAACGTTGCAATGGCCTTTATTTTATACTTTTTTATCATATTATTAACCATATTCTCATAAATTCTGTATTTGCATCTTCCCTATTGTATAAGGTTGTGACCAACTTATTTTTCTTTAATGCTGTCAATCAACGACAGTCATCATGGTAAAACCATGTCTGCATTATGGAACTTAATAAAAGTCATCATCATCACTTCAACCGAAAAGCGATCACTGCTGGACATATACATCCCCCAAGCGTCACCACATTTCGCGGTCCTGTGCATCTCACATCCAGCAGACATTTACTAGTTCCTTGGATCCTGTGAGAGAGCTGCCCCTGTCCAAAATATGGCCCATTTGTTGAAGTGCCCAAGTACCCTTACAGCTGTACCATTAAGGACCTAAGTGTTTCCACTGATGGCGATATGTAGGGATAACTTAACTTCGAGAAAGAGGTCAACCGTCGAATCCAACTCGGCTGGACGGCATTCGGGAAGTTAAATAGTATCTTCTCGTCTCACATACCACAGTGTCTCAAGACGAAAGTCTATGATCAGTGCGTGTTCCCAGTGATGACTTATGGAAACGAAACGTGGTCGCTCACAATATTATAGGCCTCATCAGAAGGCTTAAAGTCACTCAAAGGGCAATGAAGAGGGCA
Source organism: Lacanobia wlatinum (assembly GCA_947578705.1). Lineage (NCBI taxonomy): Eukaryota > Metazoa > Arthropoda > Insecta > Lepidoptera > Noctuidae > Lacanobia > Lacanobia wlatinum. Next base: position 4,730,621 of record OX388046.1, on the reverse strand, counting down.
ATGGTTGGAGTATCCTTGCGTGATCGAATCAGGAATGATGATTTCCGTAAAAGAACCAAGGTTACCGACTTAACCCGAAGGATCGCCATACTGAAGTGGTAGTGGGCAGGGCACCTTGCTCGCTGAACACATGGTCGATTAGACCGAAAAGTTTTGGAGTGTGGACCGCGTACCAGAAGACGTAGCATTGAAAGGCCTCCAACAAGATGTACCGATGACCTGGTGAGGGTCGCGGGTAGCCGATGGATGCAAGACACACAGGACAGGTTATTGTGGTGAAACTTGAGGGAGGCCTATGTCCAGCAGTGGACGTCTTTCGGCTGATATGATGATGACGTTATAAAAGTGGCTACCTGCTAGGTACAAACCGCAAAGACTTGTATGAGTCCTTCCAATACTGCGAGTAGTACTGTACTTACCAAGGAAAGACAGCGAAGCAAGCCAGGAAGCCTGCTGGTCCGTCAGCTGGAAGTCCCTCCTGGTGGCGTTGGCGCCGGGACCCTGTAGCGAGGCGATGGCGGGCGAGCTGTAGCCTTTGCCAAGCCCTGCTGAGAACGGGGCCAGGGATACTGCAAGCGCTGCTAGCACCTGTAAAGGAAAAAGGTTTAGTGGTAATAGTCAGAACATTTTGAGGGTGTATTGGTCAATTCTTTCTATTTTTTGGCAGTCGTTACAGATTATCAGAAGTCCAAGTGTTACCCGGTTAATGGGTTGTGGAGGTGCTCCACGTAAAATCCCAGTATTCAGCTGAATCCGGTTTGACTGGAAGCCGACCCCAATACAGTTGGGAAAAAGCTAGGCAGATGATGACGGTCTATTCGTGAGTCCTTTTAATTTGTTCCATCTTTTAAGTTTCATCGCGTTAAGAAAAATGTTGATGCATTAGTAAAGTATTGTTTATTGCTTTTAACGTGTTTTCTTGACTGCCAGGGTTGCAAAATTTGTTCGAAAGAGTCACCGCGGCGCTGGAACGCATTTCCCTGGAATGCAAGGGGGACTAAGAGGAACACGGATAGCTTTTAGTCAGTAAGAGTCTGACACTTACTTCGCTTCGCCCAGAGCGGAAGGAGTCATTTCATGATATCTCTTCCTTTTTGCTTTTAGTAGAAACGTAGGTATTTTATCTTTTCCAGGTATAGGAGTAAGATTCTTCAAACGATTTGAAACAAAATAAACATAAGGCCAAGTCTTATTCTTTGCTGTCGTCATCGGATTTTGCTAACATTTTTTCATTAATATCTGCAACATGCACGGTATCACCCGAAATCTGTTAAAATATATTCATCAAATATTGCATGTCTCTCTGCCTAAGCGTGTCTCCAACATATTTTATTCACCCATCTTCGCAGCTTCGTTTACCGTTCGATCTCGATAAGTAAATAATGATTGTATGTCAACTCAATCTATGCCGCGACACGTCCGAACGTGCTCGCCTACCGGTTGCCGAAACTTCATGAAAAAGAACGTAAAAAAAGCATAGACCAAGGAGATGTCAAGGCGGCCAATGTTAGAGCCGGTATCGTTAAAACTTTCCGTACAAATCAAGCGTGTCACTCACTGACACGCTTGATTTGTATCTGAGCGTGTTATAGGAATAAACGACTCGTGACGATTCTGGACATGGCTTATCATCACCTTCCTGCCTTTATGCTGTGTTACTTGGAGTCGGCACAACACGTTTCTAACCCCCGACGCAAGAATGACGGGGTGTTATAAGTTTGACGTGTCTGTGTGTGTGTGTGTCTGTAGCATCGTAGCTCCCGAATGGATGAACCGATTTTGATTTTATTTTTTTTGTTTGAAAGGTGAATTAGTCAAAAGTGTTCTTAGCTATATTTGATCAAAATTGGTCCAAGATAGCCGCCACCACAAAATGACTGATGACATATTTTTTCACAACTGCCTCAATATGGGTATCAAATGAAAGGGCTTGGCTAGTAAAATACCATACACTATGACAAATTTCAAACCAAGATGGCCGCCACCACAAAATGGCGAATTACATATTTTTTTTCACAAATCCCTCAATATGGATATCAAATGAAAGGGCTTGACTAGTAGAATAAAGTACACTATATTGGAAGGGAATGAGGAATATTAACTAACGAAATGAAAATAAGATAAGTTTAAAAAGCATAAAATAAAAATTTAAAAAACCCCCGACAAAAAAACCTTTAAAAAGTTAAAAATAATTTCTATTAATCCTTTTTGTTTAATATAGGTACGATTCTTTCAGCCAAATTTTTAATTTTTATCTCCCATTCTATCCTGTCAGCTGTAATACTTTCATACAATCCATCCATATTTTCTTCCAATTCCTCTCTTATTCTCTACCGACATGTTCGCAAAGGTAGAAATATATGGCTTTCACGGCATACGTAACCGCCAGCCCCAACAGCATCACGAAAATTATAGTAGACAGCGGAGACAGCCCCACTATAGGACAACATGCCTACATGTCACTGTGGCATAGGTATACCTAATAAATAGTAATAGTTATTTTTCTGTTAGTTATAACTACCAACACTAATTTGTAATTGTTTTGTATACCAACCAATTAATGGACTCTGTCTGAAATATATTTTTTTATAATAATCATAATTCATTTATTTATTCAGGCAATTCGAACCCATTGCACAATAGCCATAAAATATAATAATAATACAAAAACAATGTCAGACAGAAAAATATGAACTACAGTAATTATAATTTGTTTTTTTTTTATATATATTTTGATTTTTTATTGATTTGGTAATGCCGTCTCTATTCGCTGTTAGCTCTGTGCTAAAAACCTCTAGGAACTCTTTACCATCTTGTTTGACAAACAACAATATCGAAACTTGGTAATGTAGCACGTCGGTTGAGAGACACGTAACGTTTTTAGGAATTGCGATCCATTTTGAGATAAAAATATTTGAAAATAGAATGAATGATTACGAAAATGCCATTAGTTGAAAAACGGACTTTGAGGGTGCCAGTCCATTGCGAGCGGAGCGGAGAAACAGAGAAATATTAACCAATCATGTCAATTACAAAGTCAGTGACTCACGTGGGAGTCACGTGGTACGGAGATTTTATGCAATTCCATTGGGTTCGTTCCGTTTCTCCGCTCCGCTGTTTTGCTCGCTTGCAATGGCACCCAGGTGCCTTTGCCTTTTAAATGACGGTCAGGACCTATCGTGCTTTCCGACGAACAGAGAAATCTCAGTATGTTAAGATGGTCATTCATCCTCGCGGAAAGACTTTGTATGTAAAAAGTCATAATTCGAGGTTTGGCTCTCGACTGTTTTCTTCCCCAATATTGAAGCGATTTAAGAGATATTTCACAAACTAAATAAGAAGGATATATACTGTATCCCTATGTTTTCTTTTTTGATTATTTATTAACCGTATAAGCACTAGAACCCTCACAAAATGCTCAAAATTGTCCGTTAAATCGCTGTCAACAGAGCCCTAGTGTACAAATTTGGCCATTATTAATCCAAAAAGGAAAACATAAGGACACAGTATATATTCTTTTTATTCAGTTTGTGAAATATCTCTTAAATCGGTTCAATATTGTGGGAGAAAACAGTCGAAAGCCAAACCTCGAATTATTACTTTTTACATACAAAGTCTCGCCGCCAGCATTTCCTCTTTAACTATGAAAATCGACTCGTGCGGCTTAGGCTTCGCTTACACCAGAGATGTGCAAGGATTTTGTAGCGAAGGATGTGTTTGTTAAGAAACAATATAATCGCTTGCACTGAGTGAGGCTAGGTAAATGAAACGATTTTATTGTTTCTTTTTTTAATTTGTGATAGGTTTGCTCTTGACTCTAGTCTAGGTCAGAGATGACAGAGACAAAGTCTACGATGAAGCGAGCTTACCCAGAAGGAGCCTGTGCACTCTAACTTTGAAGAGATTACGGTTGTAAGCGTTTGGAAACACGGACGCAGGCAGAGAGTTCCACTCCTTTGCTGTGCGCATTATAAAAGACGTTTGGAAACGCTTAGTACGAGTTGGTGGAATAACAACAGGGTAGGGATGGTATATAGATATAGACATAGCCTTTTTTAAAGGATGGGAAATCAACAAATGACTCCTCCTGCTCTGGGCGGAGCAAAAGGCAGTGTCAGACTCTTACTGACTAAATTGAAATTGAAAAAATTTAAATTGAGCTTTCCTGTGAGACCTTTGCTGTGCGCATTTATTTAATTTCAATTACTCTCTGCACTTACAGTAAATCTACCAACACGTACACGTACGTACTTAACAAACATCAGGCATCCTCGAACTATATATTTTTTTTTGTACTTTATTAGTAAGAACAAAATTCTTAACAATTGATTACGATCTAGCCTAAAAGACTAATAAGCAATTTAACTCTAACTTAATATGTTACGTGATAGATTATGTTAAAACTAAGAATAGTGTCCATTTGCACTTTTACACAATCCATAGCACTTTCTTAAAGTCTGATATAATTTATAAAAACACTATGTTCATGTGTTATATTTATAGCACAACATTGTTACTATTATTCATTCACTTTGTACACTACACTACACTAATTTAAAAGGTTTAGTTCTTTTTAGCCTACGCACTAAGTCTGTGTGTCTCGAACTAAATGTTCCCCAAATAAATGACTGAAAACTGGTTGCAGCATAGGTACCTAGAAAAACTCGACGGTGTAGAAAATAGCATGTTTTAGCATTGATGTAACTCGAGCCTCGCAAAAACATGAATATTCATGATTTTATGCAAGCCATGTTGAAGAGTTTCTACATTAATACTGTTTGTCTATGCACTTCATTATAAAGAAACTTTATTATGAACAGAGGGCGAACCAGTCTATCAGTTTACCACTTTCAGTGCCAAGTGCAAAAGTGTTTTTACATTTTTAGAGCCAAGCACTCAACACATGGGCAAAACAATCATTCGTTCGTGTGCCCACAACCCGCGCATGAACACAAGTCACATATAGCTACTTAAAACAACAACTCAGATACGGGTTGTGGGCACATAACGAATCACTGCTCGACCCATACGCTGAGTTCTTGGCACTAAATGAGTTACTAGAATTTTATATAAATAGGTGAATTGGAAAAGTCATCATCATCATCAGCATAACAGCCGAATGACGACCACTGCTGTACACAGGGGTCCACCAAACAGAGGGGTTTGCCATAATCGCCACGCTTCGCAAGTGGGTTGGCGATTGCAGTGTATGGTGTTGCGTTTTACAGAGAACGCTGCTGCCCATTCTCTGGCGAGTCCCTTAGTCGCCTCTTACGACACCCGCGGGAAGTGATGGGATGGTATTATTCTTTTACGGCGCTGTACGGTACCGGCCGACACCATACGGCATTGAAATGGAAAGTGGAAAAGTACGTATCTCTTTTACATAGAATTTATCAGGACAGCAATAAATCGTCATAATACATTTTCAATTCTGTGATATCAAATAGAGTGGTAGTCTGACTCTGAAAATCCGGCTCGAAGAACCTATTTTCATCAACGCGTAGGATGGTAGGTGGTATAAAATTAACTGATGACAGATCATGACGTTCACGTCATCATCATCATCTTCCTGCTCTTCTCCCATGTAACTTGGGGTCAGTTTTTAGGGTTCCGTAGTCAAATGGCAAAAACGGAACCCTTATGGATTCGTCATGTATCTCTGTCTGTCTGTCCGTCCGTATGTCACACTTTTTTCCGAAACTATAAGAACTATACTGTTGAAACTTGGTAAGTAGATATATTCTGTGAACCGCATTTAGATTTTCACACAAAAATAGAAAAAAAAAAAATTGTGGTTCCCCATACTTAGAACCGAAACTCAAAAATTCTTTTTCATCAAACCCATACTTATGGAGTGATGGGGAGGGGATAGATCTTCAAAAATGATACTGAGGTTAATATAATTTTTTTCTACACTGAATAGTTTGCGCGAGAGACACTTCCAAAGTGGTAAAATGTGTCCCTGTAACTTCTAAAATAAGTGAATGATCCACCAAAAATTGGTTTGAACGAGATCTAGTAAGTAGTTTTTTTTTAATCTACACTAATATTATAAAGAGTAAATATTTGTTTGTTTGTTTGAAATGAATAGGCTCCGAAACTACTGGACCGATTTGAAAAATTCTTTCAGCAATGGATAGGTACATTATCAGGGAGTAACATAGGCTAAATTTTATTCCCGTACTCCCACGGGAACGGGAACTACGCGGGTGAAACCGCGTGACGTCCACTAGTACGTCATAAATCGTAAACCGCAATTCACCCTTCATTCAATCAACTCAAATATAAAAAAAAGAAAATAATTTCATAAAATAACCTTATGCATAAACCGTGAACCATTATTTTCTAATAATAAATCTGCAATAGGTGCCTAAGTAAATAATAATTATAAAGTTACAACGAACTGCAAGAACTTTTATATTATGTTACTTGCTGCTACGGAACCCTTCATGGGCGAATCCGACTAGTACTTGGGCGCTTTTTTTTTCTTCCATTCTGTCCTATCAGCCATTACGCTATCACTTCACCCTTTTCTTTCATATGGCCCTCACATAATCCTTCCATATTTCTTGAATGTCATGATTTGGGAGAGGAATGCCGTCCTCTCCCAAATCATGACATTCACATGGTTTAGCATAGCATAGCATAGTCGGCCTTATAATGTTCCCACTGTTGGGACTCAGGCCTCCTCTCTAGGAGAGGGAATGGGCCGTAATCCACCACGCGGGCCCAATGCGGGTTGGTGAATGTCACATGTCTTCGAATTTTTGGTTCTAGGACATGCCGGTTTCCTCACGATGTTTTCCTTCACCGTTTTGAGAGCAGTGGTGATGAAATAAATTACACAAAGTAATGTGCCTGGCTGGGTTTGAACCCGCGACCTACAACTCGTAAAGTCGGAGCCGTTACCACTCGGCCACCACTGCTCCCATGGTTTAGTGCGAAAACATTAAAACGCAAACTACATCAGAAATATAACATTTACGAGAAAGAAAGGAATGACCGTTTCCGTGGCGAATGATATGAAAGAATAGCCAGTAAGGGAGAGCGTGACGGTTGACAGGACGGCGGCATGGCAAAAGAAACCGTGTTGCACTGGTCCCAAATAACATTGGACTAAGGCAGGATGATAGAGTTGCGGAATTTGTTCAACAAAAATGCAATTATATTTGTACGCTTCTTGGCATAACATGGCCAATGAATCGAACATTTTATTTCTGCTCAAATATGAGTATAGTAGGTACATAGGTATTTTTATAATGATAAAATTCTCCATATTTTACTGTCACATGGGCATGCAAACCTTCATTTCAAAATAAATAAAAAATCATCCTTACTGTATATACCATATTTTAATATTATAAATGCGAAAGTAACTCTGTCTATCTGTCTGTCTGTCGGTCTGTCTGTCGGTCTGTCTGTCTGTCGCGCTTTCAAGCCAAAACTACTAAACCGATTTAAATGAAATTTAGTACACAGATACTCTAGAGCCTGAGCAAGGACATAGGCTACTTTTTATCCCGGGAGTATGTTCCCTAGGGACCACGCGGTTGAAGCCGCTGGCAGAAGCTAGTAAAAAATAAATTAAAAACATGTCAGCGTGATTACATCAATAAAAAAAATTAAAAAAAATTAGTGTGATTAAATCAATAAAAAGTAATAAAATAAAAAATTCAACGTGATAACATCAATAAAACCGCGAACCATGAACTAATTTAAGAACTGTATTTACTACCTATGTTACACAAATAAAAAATATTATTGATTACCGCGTCCCTGGAATGCAAATGTACTAGAAGGAAGACGAATGGGTTTTAGTCAGTAAGAATCTGACACTCCCTTTCACTCCGCCCAGAGCGGGAGGAGTCATTTGATGATTTCTCATCTCCTAATTTTGTGTCACCAGGATAATTTTCAGCAGGAGATCATCCTCTACCCCTCTTATGTTTAAATAGTTGCCAAGCTATTTTCACTATTTGGTCCTCGTCTCTGCATCACACGTTTGAGCCGGCTCCCGGTTAGTTTCTAAAAACTTCATCAGTATTCAGGATACAAACATCAAACATTCGGTCCAGGCTTTTCCCAACTATATAAGGATCGGCTTCCAGTCCAACTGGATGCGGCTCAGTACCAGTATTTAAGATTTAGATACGAATATTTATCTTTAGGGTTCCGAACAAAAACCGGAGCCCTTATAGGATCACTCGGCTCGGGTGTCTGTCTGTCTGTCCGTCTGTCACAGCCAGTTTTCTCCGGATCCAGTGGACCGATTCTGTTAAAATTTGTTAATATGGACTTTTGTGACCCAAACACGGACGCGTTACGTAAATAATTATTTTTTTAGTATGGGGGTCACTTTTCGGGGTCAAACTAGGAAATTTAAAAAAAAGTTTTTTGATCAATAACGGGTGGCATAAAAAATAAAAGGGCTTACTGTGAGGGTTTTAATTATACTTTTTTCATTATTTTAAAATAAATTGTTTAGAAGTTATTCAAGAGATTAGACGAAAAATTACCAGTCCCCCCCTTTATCTCCGAAACTACTGAGCCAAAAGTTATGAAAATAATAGATCTATAGAAGTTTACAGGAAAACCTGTAAGAAGTCTATACTATTAAAATAACAAGTTAAAAAAATGAAATTCGTTCGGAACCCTTTGCACGTGAGTCCGACTCGCACTTGGCCAGTTTTTTTTGTAGTTCTTAACGGCTAGTAACTGGTCTTCCTACCCTACTTTACTTCGGAGATGTTTTCTGCATAGCTAATAGTTGACGGGGTTGTACTGGCAACAAGCTGTCCAAAGTGGTTATTTTCTTGTTTGCTTGGCTAATGTATTTATTGTTTGCTGGTTTTCCCCATGTGCGAGTTAAGGTGGACCCTATGATGATTGCCCCTGTGGTTCAAGGTGACGAATATTGTCGAATAGTTTCAAGTGTTTGGAAGTGACTGAAAGTAATCAATAACATAGATATTAGTGTGGTATTAAAGTCCGATTATACTAAATTATTTGCCTTGTAATTGAGTCATTACAGGTTGTATTTTTATTATTAGGTAGGTTAAGTCAAATGTCAATTCTGTGTCCCTCTCGCACAAATAAATCCTTTTGATTTCCAAAAACCCAACGACAAAAGAGCAAAAAAACAAAGAGTACAGTCAACCACCCGAAAAAAACTGCAAACGCTATTTACCAACCCCCGCAGCTAACCTTTACCAAATTTCGGGAACCCAAAAAAGCTTCATGCATCGATCCAGACCCGAACTCCGGCCGTGTATGCAATCAAAAAATTTTCACGTCGAAAAGGGGAACGAAATTCCGTCCGCCGGAGTTTCGGTCGCTCCGAAGTTTTACGGCAGAGGCAATAATCCGAGGGTCGTTAGTCCTTCCTAATGAGCTCGAATACGTTAAGTATCAAGTTTTTGGGAATCAGGCTTTGAGTTAGTTAAAAGGGATTATGATGGCGCATGATGTACCTCTATAGGCAGATAGACCAGCATTGCGATTCTGTAAACACGTCATTGTGTAAACTTAGTCGGAGTGAGCATGAAGTGAACCGTCATTCTGTTTTTTTTTTTTTGATGGATTAACAGCCGGTCGATTCAGCAGTGCGATTCTGTAAACATATCGAAGTGAACACTTGGGCGAAGTGAACGACACGTGAGCTGTCAAACCATACAAACAAGATGGCATGACAACTCACTTGTCGTTCACTCCACTTTTGTGGTCACGGTGAGATGTCGACAGAATCGACCGGCTGTAAACATGTCGAAGTGAAGGCTTGGGTGAAATGATCACGAAGTGCAATGGTTGAGGGCCTATTTTAAGATGCACACATATGTACATTTATTTAATCATAAGGTTGTAAGTGGACCAACATAGTTGGAAAGTCAACGCAGACGATGAAAAACTATAGAATGTTAGCTAGTAAACTGGTGGACACTAATGAAAGTGGTGTCGAATAAAAAAGCGGATTACAACGTCCAGTAGATAACTAAAAACTGCTAGGTGGGTAATGCATTGGACGGGATTTGGAACAGCTTAAAACAGCAGCAGAATTTTTAGTTGGATGGGCTGTTAGACAGTTTTCGTATATGTGTGTGTGTATGACGTATTAACGTAAACAAAACAGAAGAAGTATGTAAAGATACAAGCAGATGGCTTTCTGTTTTTTCTAGAAAAAGCGTGGTTTCATGTATTTATACAGGGTAACTAGTAGGTAATTGATTGCGTTTCCTCCAATCGGATGTTATAAAGCTAATTTGCAACGATTTTGACCCCGATAACTTGATGGATTTTAACGAGTAATCAAACCGGTAACTGGCTCGTCGCGACGAAGCTCCAAAATTTTGAGCATAGACGACGAGTTGCTAGCCTGTTGGTTTTTTACCGGTTGCATTTTGGGGAATCTGCGACGGAATTATATAATTTAATTCCGCCAAGCCGGTCCCATCATCGGACCACAAGACGAACGGCGATGCGCCACCGGTACATGGTGGACATCCCACCGACACGCACAAAACGTTTTGGGAACACATTCATAGTGCGTACAGCTAAGGAGTGGAATTCCCTGCCGGAGTCTGTGTTTCCTGATAGCTACAACCTAGGAGCCTTTAAGTCAAGAGTGAATAGGTTACTTCTAGGCAAGCGTGCTATCTTCAACCACATCATCGCTTACCATCAGGTGAGATAGTGGTCAAACGCATACCTATCAATAGTAAAAAAAAGAATACTTTGTTGCTCTCGACAAGGTTGTGTCAGTAGTTTTCATTTTCCGATGCACGCCTTGCTTACTGCGAAGGGCTCTGGTTGATCAAGTCAGGCATTTGTTTGGTTTGTTACGCTTTTGCACCTAAATCGCTGAATCGATTCATCTATTCTCGGACCTCTCTAGACAGTTATAATTTTTTTTTTTACGAAAATCTATATTAACGCGGGCGATTCCGTAAGCAAATTCGAGTAAATGAATAAAAGACCCCACATCATTGATATATAAAAACTGGCCAAGTGCGAGTCGGACTCGCGTGCAAAGGGTTCCGAACGAATTTATTTTTTTTAACATGTTATTTTAGCACTACAGACTTCTAATAGGTTTTCCTGTAATTTTTAGGTAAAGATCTATTATCTACATTTTTTTCAAAATTTTAGGCTTCGTAGTTTCGGAGAGAAGGGGAATGGTCATTTTTAGTCTAATTTCTTGAATAACTTCACAACCATTTATTATAAAATTATGAAAAAAATATAATTAAAACCCTCACAGTAAGCCCTTTCATTTGATATGTCACACGATATTGATAAAAAAACTTTTTTTTTTAATTTCTAGTTTGACCCCCAAAAGTGACCCCCATACTAAAAATTTAATGATTTACGTAACGAGTTCGTGTTTGGGTCATAGAAGTCCATATGTGAACCAAATTTCAACAGAATCGGTCTAGTGGATCCGGAGAAAACTGGCTGTGACAGACGGACAGACAGACAGACACCCTAAAAACCCAAGTACACACTCAGCATCTCAAAAACGTCCGCAAAAAACAAGCGCATAATGTGTAATTGTGCGCTAGCTTCAAGCAGTCTCTCATCGCTTTGTAACTGCTTTGTAAAAACAACTTTAAGCGATCCGTGTAAGCTTGAATTTGCAAAAAAAAATGTTTATAGTATAACTACACACAACTCTCACATGACACTTGATACATGCCAGTTTTTGACGACAGTTTCGAGTGTTGCATTTGTTCGAGACTGTGCATCTTGGGTTTTTTACATTTCAATGCCCCACATGGCTAGTTAGATCCTAAATTTCTAAAAAAATGTAACAACATCAACCCATACCAAAAGTTAATCCTGATCAGAAAACTCCATTCACCCACACTGTCCATCAAAATCGGCGTCAATACAAACAATAGATCGCCGGGTGTCCAAAATGTACTGACCGGGAAGCTAAGTGAATCGATCACAGACTGGAACAATGGCGGGGCAAAATGAAATATAAACAACTTCAAGTTATGTAAAGGATCGATAAACATAGGGGATTTTATCGTAAGTACTTTTAGGCGTAAAGGTATTGAGTTATTCATGTAAGAAGTATATAACGGTGCCATTTTAGTCGTCTTACAAAGGCGGCTCACTTAATGTACCCGACATAAACTACCTATTGGAGCGATTGTTTTTTTTTAAATATTTAATTAAGATAAGAGGAGCTCGTGGCTAAATAATAACAGCCGCACGGGTCGATCTCGAAGGTTAGCAACGCTTGCCAAGGCTGGTCTGTGGATGGGTGACCACCTTAACATACCGAGTTTCCTCCGTGCCTCGGAAAGCATGTTAAGCCGTTGGTCCCGGCTGTCATTTGTAGATCTTTGGCAGTCGTTACGGATTATTCAGAAGCCAGTAAATTTGACTCCAGTCTTGCCGAGATGTACCGTGTTACCCAGTTAATGGGTTGTGGAGGTCTGGTAGGCAGCTGCTCTACGTAAAACACTGGTATTCAGCTGAATCCGGTTCGACTGGAAACCGACCCCAGTGTAGTTGAGAAAAGGCTAGGCAGGTGATGAATTAAGATAACAGGTGCAATAAAAATAAATAACGCATTAGAATTATGAAACATCCTAGTTATAATGTTCACGTATCAAAACAAAGTCGTAGTTCCATTCTTCGTCATCCTTGGAACACAAGGCTCGGACTGCGCTCGCTCCTGGATGTTTCAAACTACGTCATGCGTCATGATGATGAATAATATTTTAATTTTTTTAATAATTCAAATGTTTATAAATATCATTATTATTTTTTTAATAAATGAGCAGTAGTCATTGGATAGATGAAGTGGGCTGCCGTTGTAAGACGAGTAAAATGGCACGGTGTAAAATCGCCCCAGCCTATTTCTAACTATGTTGGAACGGCCAAGTCCAGTTACAGTCTACCCCGATTGCAGCTGAGTAGTACCTACCAGCCGTATGGCATCGGCCGGTGCAGTATGGTGCCGTAAAAGAATAATACATGCCATCACTTCCCGTGGGTGTAGTAAGAGGCGACTAAGGGACTTGCCAGAGAATGGGCAGCAGCGTTCTCTGTAAAACTCAACATCATACACTGCGATCGCCAACCCGCCGATTTTGACTGTCCAAAGCAACTGTTTATTTTAGATTTAAAATGACATTCCAAATCGTTAATGGCTTTTTTAAAATATTGTAGATAATTTTAAATACCCTGACTCCTAAACTAGATGTATGTTCCTGTGACTTAGGAGTCAGAGAATTAAACACTACGCTTGTTTAAAAGATTGTATAAGAAGCATCGTATTTTATGTTTAGTACATTCATCCATCCTACAGTCGACGACACTCTTACACAGCCAATAATAAGCCTAGATAATTGTGGGTTTCCACAATTTTCTAGGTTACAGGCTGCGACCGCCATTTTGAAATAAAAAATGGGGCAAAACAACAATCGTACGTACTTTATTATTGAGTGGATACAAATGTTACTCCATTGTGTCCAGCAACAGCCATATTAACTGCTTACGTAATACAACCTTAATATTGCTCCTAATAATATTCGCCATTTCCAAGCCAATCTTTATACAAAAATATCCTGTGTTCAACGACAACCAATTTGCCATCAAAGCGTTATGCTTATGGTTGAATCTTCCCATTGTTAGGCGGCTTACTTTCAATAAGGGGCCCGGGCGGCTAACATCGTAATAAAAGCTTGTGGGCCCCGGGGCCCCCGGTAGGAATTAAATAGGTCACCCCTGCTGGGGTCGTAATTTTGTTACGGATTATATTATTAGCTGGGGTAGTAATATTGTGGTTGTATTATAGCTGTTTTCTAATTGGGTAGGTACTAACTATTCTTCTATTCCAATATGACAAAAGGGGAATTTTTTTTGTTTCGTAATTAATATATTATGAGTAAAAGGTAATCTCTGGAAGTTTACATCCTATGGTATGCGCCAGATAAATGTGCAATAACGGTCATTGACCTACATACATTTATTGACTTTCTTAATATCAAAAACAGAAATAATGCCATAAAGCTGTCCTGAATCGACCTCTATCGTGATCCTTTACGTTCTCTAGTAATGAAAAACGGTTAATAATTTATTGTTCAGGTATCTACGAAAGGACATTCGGGAAAGGTCAATGCACTTTATTGCAAGTTAATCCGGCGTCTACCATAATACGATCTACGGCTACTTTTTATTTTCGTGCCGATTGACTCATTTTATATTTTGTTCTACCAGTATTGAGCAATCTCAGAGGAGCTCGTGGTTAATATTAAATAACAGCCGCACGGGTCTATCTCCAAGGTTAAGCAACGCTTGCCAAGGTTGGTCTGTAGATGGGTGACCATCTTAAATTACCAAGTTTCTTCCGTGCCTCGGAAAGCACGCTAAGCCGTTGGTCATTTGTAAATCTTAGGCAGTCGTTACGGATTGTCAGCAGCCAGTAAATCTGACTCCAGTCTTGCCAAGAAGTACCGTGTTACCCTGTTAATGGGTTGTGGAGGTCTGGTAGGTAGCTGCTTCACGTAAAACACTGGTATTCAGCTGAATCCGGTTTGACTGGAAGCCAACCCCAATATACAACGTGTAACAAAATAAACGCAATACATCTTAAGGGGTCATTGTACGCATCATTATGAACAACTTTCACTATGGGACCAATACCGAAATCGTGAAAAAAATCGACTCCCCCATTCATTTATGTGCGTATAACTCGACAAAATGTACCGAACAGCTGATTTTTTTTTTAGTATAGTGCCCCTTAAGAGGTATTGCGTTTATTCTGTTACATGTTGTATTTGGGAAAAGGCTAGGCAGATGGTGATGAGTATTGAGCAATCTTTACAGCTCTATAATTGCCCTCGTTCAAATCTTGGATGGTGCAGGCGGTTGTCCATATCGGGTAATTCAGAAGGTGTTGCATGTTGTACTATGAAGGGGCTCCGCACTGGCACTGCGTTTGGGATAGGTGAAGAATGCCCCATTTGGCCAGATTATTTTTACAGCGGCCAACATGGGTCCGCAGTCGGTTAAGAGCTTTCCAGGTTGGCCACTGAAGTTCGTCTCCAACATCTACCACCTGGAGACGAACTTCTGTGGCCACTCCCTTCTGCTTCACCCAGAGCGTGAGGAGTCATTTCATGATTTCCTGTCCTTAAAAAAAAGGTGGTAGATGTTATATGAGTAAAGGCCTTGAAAATTGAAGACATGGAGCAAAGCATGTTCTATAATGAAGGTTTTCAGGGATTAATTATAATTATATATCTACGTATTTCATACGTATTTTTCTGGAGTACATAGTAGTGACTGAGATAGTTACTATGTTAGGTATGTGAATCAGTGAGCTGCTGATTCCTCATCAACAACGATACTCTCGACTCTTATACAGATAATGGCAGTAGATGCAGATAACCCAAAATTACACTAATCGTTGATTATTTATTACATAGTCAGAGTAAGGCTGTATGTGCAAGGATACGTAGCGATGGATGTGTTTGTTAAGAACCATTAGAATCGGAAGCAATTCTACTGAATCTTAAGGCCGTGCTCACTTTGGACACGAATTTGTATAGTACGTAAACGTACGATCGTGGTCGTACGAATTGAGTGCGCACACTAAATGCATTTTTCTCCGAAAAATAGGTAGTGATATCGCAATCGTGAAGTCATCTTTAGTTGGAGCGCAATGAATACTTAATCTGTATCTTCTAGATAATTCTCTTATAACTCTCATCACTCTCGAATCACTCTGACTGATACCACAAACATTTATGTCCGTAAATTAACGCAATAATTTTTTCTTTATCCATTATTACGCACGAACGTGTTTAAAAATCCCACCAAGATCGGGTTGTTTTCGGATGTTGGACCTACACTTACGTATACGTACGATTAACTCGCATCCAGTATGTGTGCTCCCATAGTTCTTGGAAGGTTAGGATCGTTCGTGCGTATTCGTAAGTGTACGCACGAGTAAAATTCGTACGAAAACGCGTCCAAACTGAGCACGGCCTAAGGCGGAGATATCTGAGAGTAGCTGATTTTAAAATGAGAAACATGTTTAAACGACTACTCGTAATTTATTGAAAAAAATATATGTTATATTAGACTATTTTCTTAATTATTTGTATATAAAAATTTAGAATTTTATTCGTTCAACATAGTGTAATTAATTTGTAAAGTTATGTCTAACACGGACATAAAAACGACAATCGGACCAAAACCGCCGAGCGTATTTTAATGAAATTTACACTATCTCAAAGACAATTTAACTATCTACATTTTGATATAGGACATTTTTTTAAGTCTTAGAATAATAAGGTAAGTACAAAAAACCAAAGAATTTTGGGTCGCGCGGGTGTTAAACGAGTGTGCGTTTTGTTCCCTCAAGGTCGCTGGCGTATGTCGTCGCCTTAACAAACCCATTCCTCGCAACGTCGCAACGTATGTTCGTACATCTCTGGTGGGACGCTATCTAATGGCATACCATGGTATACAGATACAGCATATATCTTTACACATTCCGAACTTCAGCTCACCCCCGTTGCAAAAGGCATGAGCTAAAGCAAACACATTAAATATTCAACATGGCACACGAACTCCTGCAAATCCGAGCCACACCGCATTTTAATAAGCCGCAATCCGAGTAAATAACAAGATCGGAGTCGCTCGACCGCGCTCAGACATACGTATAGCTTGTAACTGGTGAGCTTGAGAATATCCATTTTCTTTACTTCTACGGCTTCAGAGAACAACCTAGTTTTCGTTGACGACGGATTATTATTATGAGGAGTTTTTTTTTACTAATGATAGGCACGCGTTCGACCACTATCTCACCTGATGGTAAGCGATGATGTGGTCGAAGATGGAGCAAGCTTGCCTAGAAGTAACCTATTCACTCTTGACTCCCAGGTTGTAGCTATCTGGAAACAGACTCTGGCAGGGAATTCCACTCCTTAGCTGTACGCACTATGAATGTGTTCCCAAAACATTTTGTGCGCGTGGGTGGGATGTCCACCATGTACTGGTGGCGCATCGCCGTTCGTCTTATGGTTCGATGATGGAACGGGCTTGGCAGAATTAAATTATGCAATTCCGTCGCACAATCTCCAAAATGCAAACGGTAGAAAACCGACAGGCCAGCAACTCGGCGTCGATGCTCAAGACTTTGAAGCTTCGACTCGACGAGCTTATAATTGCCGAAGATCCTCTTGGCTCGTTTCTCAAGGGCATCAAGCTGGTATCTGGCAGATCAGTCCCAAAGACCGTTCGTTATTTTGTTCGTAATTGTTTCCTAATTTGTGTTTTGCTATGCTTGAGAAAATCCATTTTCTTTACTCCTTTATTATAAGGGTCATTAGTTTTGTTCATGATTGTTTCACCATTTGTGTATTGTTACGGCGAACTTCGTGCCAGTAGTCTATGTTTCGTTATAGCTGCAACTTGGGTCTCTTGAAGTCAAAATGAATAAGTTGAGAAACTCTTGCTGAGGTCGATCAGTCAATGGATCATCAATTACTGAAAAAGACTTCTCCGTGTCTCCGAAACCATACATTCATTAAACGATCCTCCGTGCCCCGGATATCATGCTTATCCGACGGATCCAGCTGTCATCTGTCATTTACCAGTGGAATAACAACTATGGTTGCCGAATTTTTTCGAAAGAGTCACCGCGGCCCTGGAACGCAAAGGGCATTACGAAGAACTCGGATAGGTTTTAGTCAGTAAGAGTCTGACACTCCCTTCCGCTTTTCGATTTTCCATCCTAAAAAAAACCTGTCATTTGTAGATCTTTGACAGTCGTTACGGATTTTCAGACGCCAAATAATCTGACATTAGTCTAGTCAATGGATACCTGGGTAACACACAAACCTTTGGCAAACAAACAAACACTGTTACTGTAACAAAGTAACTGTTTACTGGGTTGTGGAGCTCATATAGTCACTCGCTGCACGTAAAATGCTGGTCGTCAGTAGCACCAGGTTTATCTGGAAGCCTAACATCTTAACTGCGTCTGTGATCGAGTGGTTAAGGCCTTGTGACCCGGTTGTGGGTTCGATTCCCACAGGAAGCATATTTTGTTAAGTAGTTTCCAGTTTGGCTAGGACATTGCAGGCTTAAATCACCTGATCGTCTGATAAAAGATGATTCCGTGCTTCGGAAGGCACGTATAAGCCGGTGGTCCCGGCCGCCAAATGGCGGTCGTCAAATAAACCATGTCAGAGGCCCTTGAGGCGGTCTAGAAACTTTGACACTAGGGTGTGTCAGAAGAAGACCATAATATCTTTGAAAAAAAGCTAGGCAGGTTGGTTAACTCTTTAGGTTTGGTACATGCGGTACTTCACATACCAAGATACCGTTGGACCAAGGAGCGATGACCTGGTGAGGGTCGCGGGTAGCCGATGGATGCCAGACGCACAGGACCGGTTGTTTTGGCGACACTTGGGGGAGACCTATGTCCAGCAGTGGACGTCTTTCGGCTGATATGATAATGACGATACCACAAAAAATGAATGAATGATGTTTAAAGGTTTTGATCCACTTTGATAAAAAAGTGAAAATGCGACTAATATTGAAAAGAAGCCCCACAAATTCAGAACCTCGCTAAATCTCATTAATTTGTGGTTATATTCGCTTGGACACCTTGACGTTTTGACATTGAAAACTGGTAATTTTATTAGTGTTTCATCGAAATTTATCGATCATGAACTTGTCGAACGATTTTTCTGTACCTATACATCAATATCCTAATATATAAAATTCTTCTGATACTGAGTGAGTGAGTGAGTGACTGACTGACAGATAACGCACAGCCAAAACTACTGGTCGTAGGAAGCTGTTTTGCATGTAGGGTACTTGGGGAGTGTAGGGGAGCACTAAGAGAGGATTTCCCGAAATTCTTACGGGGACGGGAAAAAACGGGGTATGAGCGTATGGAGGGTATGTGGGACAGAGGG
Organism: Lacanobia wlatinum; assembly: GCA_947578705.1. Lineage (NCBI taxonomy): Eukaryota > Metazoa > Arthropoda > Insecta > Lepidoptera > Noctuidae > Lacanobia > Lacanobia wlatinum. Next base: position 4,711,671 of record OX388046.1, on the reverse strand, counting down.
TAAAGTCCCACAAACCCCCTTTGAAAAGGGAGGAACCTCCGACCAGGCGGTTGTTTTGCCTGGCGGGCTACTGCCCGATAGTTGATATTCGGGCTGTTGTATATATTCAAATCGCACGGTAAACTCTGCTTGCGCGATGCAGGATTTCGTAGTAGTTGGCCGGCACCCCTCCGTGGGAGTTGGAGGCGTGGGTGCTCGCCAGAGTGTACGAGTGGACGGCGCGGCGAAGGGCGCTCGGGGAGCGCCCCGTCGCGGAGGAGCGGGAGGCCGTGCGGTGGGAGGCGAGGGACGCCATCATCGTCCATTGGACGGAAGACCTCGCCTCCGCCAACTTTGGCCGCCGAACCCTGGACGCGCTCGGTCCGGTCCTGCGGGACTGGCTCGAGCGCTCCCACGGTTTCCTCTCTTTCCGTCTGGTGCAGGTGTTATCCGGGCATGGCTGTTTCGGATCGCACCTGCACCGGATCGGGAGGGAGGAAACTCCGGCGTGCCACGACTGCGGCGCGGCAGAGGACACGGCACAGCACACCCTCGAGGTGTGCCCGGCTTGGTCCGAGCTGCGCCGCAGTCTCACCGCGGTGGTCGGCCAGGACCTCTCACTACCCGGCGTGGTCAGCGCCATGCTGGAGAGTGAGGGGGCCTGGTCAGCGGTAGCCTCTTTTTGCGAGGACGTCATCTCGCAAAAGGAGGCGGCGGAGCGTGCGCGGGAGGACGATCCTCTCGCTGCACCGCTCCGTAGGCGAAGAAGAGGTCGGAGAAGGCGGGGCCTTCTCCCTCCTAGTGGTGGTGATGGGCGGGCGACAGGCGCGGGGGCGCCTTCGCCCGCATTGCACCCGTCACCACCTTCGTCGGACATTCCCGGCCCTCCCACCACGGGGACGTAAAGGCTGTGCCGATCTCCCAGTCCCTCTCCACTCAGACGATGCGGGAATGCCGCTGGGTTATTTTAGTGGGTATACCGGGCTTGCCCGGGGAGTCCCACACAGCCCCCCCATCCCCCGATGGGAGGGTGTGCGTAATGCATTTTTTCCCAGCGCAAAAAAAAAAAAAAAAAAAGGATTTCGTAGTAGTAGTTCGCTGCTAGTTGGATAGATGGCGTCGCGGTTCTTTTTGTTGCGATGTAGATTTGCTCTGTTGGTTTTTCTTGTGGTGGCATTGATGCCGCTACACGCGTATGAAGTCGCGGGCAATAACTAGTATTATATATAGCTCTTCCGTTATTGATTGAATGATTGATGACTAACAAAAAAACGCACAAAATAGCCGAAAGTACTGGTCGTAGAGAGCTGAAATTTGGCACGTAGGTTCCTTGGGGAGTGTAGCCCCCCTACACTCTCCAAGGAAAGACTAAGAGAGGATTTCCCAAAATTCCAACGGGAACGGGAAAAAGCGGAGTATGCGCGTATGAAGTTACGTATAAAAGGAACTGCCTGACATATCAACATACAGCCTACCGGGACTGGGAACATTAAATTTTGCACAAGGCATTTTATGGCGGAAGGCGGAAGGCGTAACGTTGGAAGGCCTCCCACAAGGTGGACCGATGACCTGGTGAAGGTCGCGGGTACCCGATGGATGCGAGACGCACAGGACCGGTCGTTGTGGCGACGCGCGCGGGGAGGCCTATGTCCAGCAGTGGACGTCTTTCGGCTGATATGATGATGATTTTATGGGTGTGTTTTTGTAGGTGAGCACTAAGAAGTGATTTTTGGAAATTGAATTTCCTTTTAAGGGGATGTAAAGGCTGAAAATCTTTGGTACTAAATCTGCGCACACAAAGTCGCGGGTGAAATGCTTGTCAAGAAATAATTCTACGTTTTGAAATCATTGATTTTCTAAGCAAGTGTAATCAAATCGAATTGTTTAGTAAAACAAGATCGAAAATCAATTTAAATTATATTTAAACAAACTCAATCCTCAAAGGCTTTGAACTCCAAACAATTTGACTCATTGAAAACCGCTAACTGAAATACGAAAGCCGCATTCTGCTAAAGAGTACAATTTCGATAACACTTCATTAAGAGCTTGTGAACTTATGATTAATCCATCTGGTTTCGACAGATTATTAATTACAAGTCATTTACTCGGGTATATCAACATTACAGAATTGGTAGTTAGGGTTGGTGTACACTGTGTACAAAGACCACTTTGTAAGGGGCCACATTGGTTGCCCTCCAGTTTTATTTGTAAATTAGACAATTTTATTTTAAACTTTTGTTCGTTGTAATAGAATACTTAAGAAAAAAACTTGCCATGTGCGAGTCGGACTCGCGTGAAAAGGGTTCCGAACGAAGTTTCTTTTTTAACATGTTATTTTAACACTATAGACTTCTTATAAGTTTTCCTGTAATCTATAGGTAAAGATCTATTTTCTCAATTTTTTCAAAATTTAAGGCTCTGTAGTTTCGGAGATGAGCATTTTTCGTCCAATTTCTTGAACAACTTCTAATTCAATTTGTTTTAAAATTATGAAAAAATTGTAATAAAAATTGTCACAGTAAGCCCTTTTATTTGATATGTCACACGATATTTTCAAAAAACTTTTTTTTTAATTTTCTTGTTTGGCCCCCAAAAGTGACCCCCATACTAAAAAAAAATAAAATTTACGTAACATGTCCATATTTGGGTCACAGAAGTCCATATGTGTACCAAATTTCAACAGAATTCGTCCAGTGAATCCGGAGAAAACTGGCTGTGACAGACGGACAGACAGACAGACACCCGAGTGATCCTATAAGGTTCCGGTTTATGTTCGGAACCCTAAAAAGCTTTAGACGTGATTGTAATTACATCATCACTTTTAATTATGGACTATTGAGTATCGCTATGTCACCGGGGCATTGCAAACACCGCAAGCTTATGATAAACTGCGTTAGATTGCAACCTCGTTTTTTCTCAATAAAACACGGATTTATAGCAAACTATAGAATTTGAGTTGGGTTTATTGTATTTTAAATCATCTGTTCACACTGTATCGAGAGTTTAAAATCTCGCATCTCAGATTTGTTGCAAACATACGGTATTTGCAAATAATCTAGCAATAAAATATATCCTCTTTAATAAGTATTGCTATTTCAATATGCATATCTGGTTCATTTTTTATATTTGCCAAACGGGTTAGATATTGAATTGAAGATTGTCATCTCCGTCGCCGGCCCGCTGCCCGCTTTGATGGAAAATCCCATCAAAGCGCATACGAATTTTCATTAAATGAGCTACTGGAATCTTAATAAAAATCCCTTTTCTATGACTTTAATCAAAAATCTATTAGTAATTCATCCGACATAGGTGTAATACTCGATATGTATGTTAGTTGCAAATAATTGGGGGCTATTACACCAATCTGTGCGCCTAATGGGCCCCCGGGCTCCCGGGCCCCTGGCCCCAGTGCCTGAATAATGAGCTGCGACCCTTAGGCTATGTTTACACTGGCAACTTTTAAGCGATGAGATAGAGAGACCTTATTTTGCGATAGCATGTTGCCCAAAAACAATAAACGAAATTAAAATAAAAAACTTTTGGAAAAATATGCATCGTATCACACAAACGAGCAACTAGTAACTAATTGTTGGCAACAGTTGCTGGATAAAAGTAGTGAAATTATTAGTTTCTATGTTTGTAAAAGGAAAACCCTAGAAGTGTTGAACAAGCAACACTATGGACAAGATTCACAGGTTTCTTTTAATCCCCGAAAAATACATTGTTCTTGTGATCAGTGGCGGGTACAATGCCGTGATAAAAAAACTAGTTTACCAATCTTTTGGACCTAGTTATGCATAGAACAGCCCTGTCAGGAAAAAGTACTAACAGAGATATTAGCATTTTTTTGTCGATGGGTAACCCTCGGTTCTTTATTATTTTATTAGGGTAACCAACGGAACCCAATAACTAAGCCTCCGCTATCCGTCCGTCCGTCGGTCCGTCCATCCATCTGTCTATCAGCGGGTTGTATCTCAAGAACCGTTATAGGTAGACAGTTGAAATATTCATAGACTGTGCATTTCTATTGCCTCGGCCGCTATAACCACAAATAATAAAAATTAAAAGAGCTACCTTAAAAGAAACGTGTTTTTTCCGTTTATGGTACCGAACCCTATGTGTAAGAGTCCGACTCGTACTTGGCCGGTTTTGTTTTTTTTTTCATTATGTTGAACACACGCCATGTTTTGTCAATATTGAGCAACTTATTTGTCGGTGTAACCTCGCCCTTAGCCCGTTAGTGAGTTATTGGGGTTTAATGTATTTCGCAGTGCGTTCGTTCGGCAGATTTAATCATGGCCCGATAGTGAGGGGTTTGTTTGATTGTACGATGATGTGTACTGTGCACCCCGGTTTAGATTACGATGGGTGGTAGGGTATGACATGATAATGTTGCTTCATATATACCATAGTAGACCAAGTAATCTAAATTAGTTTGGCTAAGCTTGGTTTAGGTAAGTTTTTAGGGTGCCGTAGTCCTGACTAGGAACACTTATAGTTTCGTCGTATCCGTCTGTCTGTCTGACCGTCTATCCAAGATTTTGCTAAAAGACCGTTATTACCAGAAAGCTGTAATTTTGTAAAAATGTGTGTATTAATTACGCCGACAAAGTGGTAAAATTAAATTTTGGAAAATATCTTTTTAGGTCAAAAAAATATCATCCCCACTTCACATGTCGGGGAGCTATCCCCGACATGTGAAGTGGGGATGATATTTTTTTCGCCATTACCCCATCGTGTGGGGTATTGTTGAATAGGTCTTTTAAAATGACTTAGGGGCTGCAAATACTATTTTTCGATTTAAAGGTCCATTTACGAAATATGAAACTTTAAAGTGCAAATTTTTGTTCCTGTAGTCCCCTCACCCTCTAAAAGCTAAACTGCTGACTGAAAAATCCGCAAAAATTCATGATGATAGTGCATTTCGTGAACTTTAAAGGAAAATTATAGCGGTTAAGATAACTTTATTAGTTTAGCGGTAGTAGTTGTTGAACTTGATGTTGTATAATTTTGTACCAAATACAAAATCCTTAAGCGAAAGACAAACTGCAAAAGAAATATAATTATTGTATGCAACGTAACATACGATAAGTGTGTTTCTATTGCATAGTTTTTCATATATAAACCTGAGTCCAGATATCATAATGCGTTGTATACGTTGCGTACGTAGGATAAGTGTGTCTCTCGCTTTAAAATCTTCCATATTGTGATACACTTACACTGCGCGTGGCCCGACACACACTGGGCCGGTTTTTAATAGTTTATTTTTTTTATAATTTGTGGCTTACAACTACTTTTTCCAATCATTTTGGTGTCAGCTGGCAGTCTAACCGGATCCACCTGAATACTAGTATTTTACATGGAATCATCTCACGTCCAAAACCCAGTAACTGGGAAACACGATCCTCCTATCCTTGTTTCTAACCAAAAGTCGGGAAGCCGGGAAGTTGTTGCAGAATTTGTTGAAAAGAGTCACCACGGCTCGGGAACGCAAGGCGGAACACGGATGGGTTTTAGTCAATAAGAGTCTGACACTCTCTTCTGCTAAGAGCGGGAGGAGTCATTTGGTGATTTCCCATCCTTACAAAAAAAGGAAACCTGGAAGTTAAGTTTAGTCTATCAAAAATCTACAAATGGCAATCGAGACCAGAGTCCAGATATCATAATGCGTTGTATACGTTGCATACGTAGGACAACTTTGTCTCTCTCTTTAGAATCTTCCATAATGTGATAACGGGCTACTACGGAACTTTACACCGCGCGTGGCCCGACACGGACTTGGCCGGTTTTTAATAGCTTTTAGGGTTCCAAACAAAAAACGGAACCCTTATAAGATCACTCGGGTGACTGTCTGTCTCTCTGTCCGTCTGTCACAGCCAGTTTTCTCCGGATTCACTGTTGGAATTTGGTAAACATATGGACTTCTGTGGCCCAAACACGGACGCATTACGTAAAAACTAGAAAATTGAAAAAGAAAGATTTTGTACAATATTGTGTGACATATCAAATGAGAGGGCTTAATGTGAGGGTTTTAATTACATATATTTTTTTCATAATTTTAAAATAAATGGTTTTTTTGTTATTCAAGAAATTAAACGAAAAATGACCATATACCTCCGAAACTACTTAGCCTAAAATGTTGACAAAAATGGAGATAATAGATTTTTACCAATAGATTACAGGAACACTTAAAAAAAGTCGACAGTGTTAAAGGAACATATTAAAAAAATTCGTTCGGAATCCTTTGCACGCGAGTCCGACTCGCACTTAGCCAGTTCTTTTTTTATAATTGCGGCCTACAACTACTTTTCCAATCATTTTGGTGTCAGCTGCCAGTCTTACCGGATCCACCTGGGTACCAGTATTTTACATGGAACCTCTGCCCATCTGACCTCCAAAACCCAGTAACTGGGAAACAGGATCATCCTATCCTGGTTTCTAACCAAAAGGTGGCAAAGGCAGCCGGGAAGTTGTTGCGGAATTTGTTGGAAAGAGTCACCGTGGCCCTGGAACGCAAAGCGCATTAGGAGGAACACGGATGGGTTTTAGTCAGTAAGAGTCTGACACTCCCTTCTGCTCAGAGCGGGAGGAGTCATTTGATGATATCCCATCCTTAAAAAAAAGGAAGCTTGGAAGTTAAGTTTAGTCCAGACGCCCTTGTCTGGACTAAACTTAACGCTGCTCTCTCGAAAAAAGTTTAAAATAGCGTGCAGATGAAGCAGCTTTTCGTCAGCACTAACAGAGAAATTACATCTGAAAAAAATAGTAATCTACATGATATGATTCGTAATTTGGTTTAGCCAGAATTTGTCTATCGGTATCACATAATAAGAAAAAAAAGCCACCAAATCACCTCCAAATCGTTGAGATGAAACCATTTTACTCCTTATTTTTTTATCAAAAGAGTGTAAAAAAAAATTACTGCTTGCAAAGCAGTAATTTTTTACAATAATTAATTATCATCATCTTCCTGCCCTTATCCCATGTTACTTGGGGTCGGCGCAACACGTTTTTTAATAATTAATACAAACGAAAATAGTTTGGTTTTGTTACTTTTAAAAACATGTATAATTTTCATCATAAAAAAAAAATAAAAATGCGGGTAGCTGAGTGGCGCGTAGAAGAGTAGTCAGCTCCGTTTATATGCACAAGGTCATTGGCATGAATACAAGCCTTAACCTAACCTGCAACTACTATCAAAAATCTACAAATGGCAATCGAGACCAAACCCTTAACGTGCTTTCCGAGACACGGATGAATCTCTGTATGTTAAGATGTTTACCCATCCATGGTCCACAGCAAGTGTTGCTTAACCATAAACCGTAACGTTCAAAGATCGCAAGAGTGGGTGAAGGTTTTAAGTCAAAAGACCGTCTTACTGCAGTTTTAGATTTTGGTCCGGCTCCACAGCCACTAGGGCGCACAAAATAATCTGTTAGCATTTGTAAACATTGTTGGACCGGCTGAAGATTGTAAAAAAACAATATTTGCATTGTATAGACTCAATTTTTAGCAATGTATAATTTCATCCATTTTAACGGCACATGTGTGAGTACTGTGTACCTTAAACTTAAGCTATAGCTATCAGTTTTAGGTTTGTTTTTGACTTGAATGTACCCTGGCGGTTGGGAGTGTCATGCTGACACAAAAGTCTGGCTGATGGCGGCGTATGCGTTGGATCATTTGGCTCTCTTCAAAATGGTTGAGCCGAATGGTGCTAGCGCATGCGTCACGTTCGTGAACGGGCGCTGTCAGTTGGGACTGGTCATTTCTCAGTTGCCATGGTTTATTTTAAATATTTCTTTGAATTGTTCCTTTTTTCCCGGACGCTTTTATCCTGCTCGTCTTTTACATTGTTCTCACATGTTTGTATAATTTCAACTTGATGTAAACAAAAATTTGTAACAATTTATTATTTTTTAAAAGAGTGTCCGTGGAGTTTCTTGCACGTTCTTCTCCATAGAGATCTACGCTTTGGAACGTGCAAATAGCTTCATCTTTTTGGACTGACCGACCTTGACAATTCAAAAGTGCCTGTAAATGGTTTATTTGAAATACACGATTTGATTTGATTTGATTTAGAATGTCGTAAAAATTCTGTCTCATTTACCCAATAGTGCCGATCAATATTTTACGACCGCTGGTTTATATTTAAACCGATTCTCGCTAACGACTGTCTCACAACACAAAGAAACGATGCGCCACCTAACTATTGATTTTCACCAGTCAACGTGGTACACATAACTATTGATGTATTTACTATTTACATTCCGTTTCGCATTCGATTTGAACAAATAACAAAAGAGTATTTAATCAAACTGTTCTTGCGAGGTTTCTTTAAATAAATTATTATTTTCTTTGGCGATCGGTCCCTGTCATGCAGTAAAACCGTTTTTTACTGCATGACAGCTTTGTTTTTTTTTTGATTACCTACAGCACACTGACTGTAATTTTAATTTAAACCTTCCAGAATATACAGCCTAATTCATTAAAAAAAACATTTGATTGGGTCTGATTAGCAGATTCTTTATTCAGAATTTCAAATTAGAATCTATAGTCAATACTTAAACAATCATATAGTTAGACTAGCTGCCGCCTGCGGCTTTGGCCGCGTGAATTTCGAATTATGATCTGAAGGTACTTCCGGAGTCCCGGATGAATATACTCCCGGGATAAAGAGTAACTTATATCCTTTCTCAGGCTGTAGACTACGTGTGTACCAAATATCATATAAATCGGTTCAGTTTTGGCGTGAAAGCGAGACAGGCAGACAGACAGAGTTACTTTCGCATTTATAATATTAGTAAGGATGATTTTATGAATAAGCTTGTTCTCTTAATTTTAGTGAAAACCACAAAAAGATCCGATAAGACCTTGATAAGACATAAAAAGCGACAATATTAAAAGACTATGCAAACTTATGAAAGCAATCTTTTCAGTAAGTAACCGTCAAAGCACTGGCCATTAGCTGTCAAAATCCCTGGGATGCCAATAAAGTATCTTTTTCATTCATTATTTTTCTTTTTGTTTTCAAATGGCTGTTAGTGAAGTTTTTGATGAATCGCAGTCAGTATTCAAAAATGTATGCAACCTTATGTCTGTGTGTTAATGTTATGTCAATTAAATATCATTGTGACAATTTGACTGACTAGGCTAGTTTGAGTCTGCCGGGGTTGCGGGATTTATTCGAAAGAGTCACCGCGGCCCTGGAACGCAAAGGGTGTTGGGAGGAACACGGATGGGTTTTAGTCAGTAAGAGTCTGACACTCCGTTCTGCTTCACCCAGAGCGGGAGGAGTCATTTGATGATTACCCATCCTTAAAAAAAGGCTAGTTTGAGTGTATTTTTTGTAAAAAAAAAGTATTAAAATGTATTTGAATATTGTCTTGTCACCAAGAAAATATATTTTTTGACGCAGTTTTAATTCTCTGTTATTATAGTAACAGTTGCAAATTCTAGGAATGTTATTCCGCCATGCTCTGGCGGAATAACATTTCTAGTCAGTCAAGTTTGCTACTATTGACACTGGCATAGTCCATCGTGCATCGCCATAACCTGCCTAGCGGTTTCCCAACTACGGAGTTTCTTACACATTCTTCTTCATAGAGATCTACGCTTTGGAACGTGCAACTAGCTTTATCTTCTTGACTGACTGATCTCGACAATCCAAAAGTGCCTGTAAATGGTTCGTTTAACAAAAGTCAAAAAAAAATCCACTGCTTTGCAATACAAAGGAAAATAATTTGGTTATGTCACTTTTTTAAAATACGCGTGTTATTTTTTTTATAATAAATTAAAAATGCGGGTAGCGGAGTGGCGCGTAGAGGAGTAGTTAGCTCCGTTTATATGCACAAGGTCATTGGCATGTATACAAGCCTTATTTTTTACTTTGAATTTGACTGGCTTCCCTTCCACTCTAAACTGACGCAGCTGAATACTAGTCTGTCTATTTGAACTCTACAATCCAGATACTGTATCTATATCTATCTATACTAATATATAAAGCTGAAGAGTTTGTTTGTTTGTTTGTTTGCTTGAACGCGCTAATCTGAAAATTCTTTCAGTGTTAGCTAGCCCATTTATTGAGGAAGGCTATAGGCTATATATCATCACGCTAAGACCAATAGGAGCGGAGCAGTAATGAAAATTGTGACGATTTAGACGAAGTTGCGCGGGTCAGCTAGTACTAATATATAAAGCTGAAGAGTTTGTTTGTTTGTTTGCTTGAACGCGTTAATCTCAGGATATACTGGAATGATTTGAAAAATTATTTCAGTGTTAGATAGCCCATTTATCGAGGAAGGCTATATAATATCACGCTACGACTAATTGGAGCTGAGCATTAATGACAAATGTGACGCAGAGGAAATTTCGCGGGTCAGCTAAGTAACATAATAACCCACAAAACATCCAAAACTCTACAAATAACAGAGAAAAGAAATAAGACTTCAAAAATCGACAGTTACCATCTCGCTCTTACCTTGAAAGCCTCTTAATAATCACCCATCCCTAATCACCCACCTAAAATTCTTAAAGCAACATTTTTCAAAAGAAGGATACAGAATAATAGCCCTTAATCCTGGTTTTTATAACGCCTTTGTTTCTGTGCATCTCCGGACGCCCGCGCGGGAAGCTTCGAGAACAATGGACTTTATTTTGACACTTTTAATGTCAAATGCAGAGATGAAAATGGCAAGTGTTGGAAGAATTTTGTGGATTTTACGTTTTTAAGTTGATAATAATTCAGCTTTATTGTTTAACTGTTACCTATATTTAGAAATTGATATATAAAAAACCCAAGATACACACTCAGCATCTCAAAAACGTCCGCAAAAAATAAGCGCAATATGTATAATTATGCGCAAGTTTCAAACAATCTCGCATCGCTCGCCATACTGCTTTGTAAAAACATCTTTAAGCAATCCGCGTAAGGCTGAATTTGCAAAAAAATGCGCATCACTCGCTATACTGCACAGCTTTGTAAAAACAACTTTAAGCGATCCGTGTAAGGTTGAATTTGCAAAAAAAAATGTTTATAGTAAAACTACACACAACTCACACATGACACTTGATACATGTCAGTTTTGGATGACAGTTTCGAGTGTTGCATTTGTTCGAGACTGTGCATCTTGGGTTTTTTTTTATATATCAATGTATTTAGATGAGAAAATGAGTTTGTTTGGCTGTTACGTGTTCAGTCCCTTAACCGCTAAACCGATTTTGGTAAGCTTTGATAGAAAGATAGATGGACCCTGCAGATATATATATGCCTGCGGTTATAGGCTATCCTTATAATACGTATATTTTAAAGGCTTTATGAAAATCTGTATAATCGGGAGGGAGGCCTAGTTTAAATATAAATTCTATTCGTGTCCTTAGAGATGCCCGGATTTATAAAATTCTCGTTTGTTTAAATAAAATAACAATAGCAAGTTCACATAGGTATCTGCAATCTCTGTTAAATTATAAGAATTAATTGAAAAAATATGTTTAAGGTTTAAAAAATATGTTTAAATTGCATTATTATTTGAATAGTTTTTGAGATATATAATATTTGAGATAGATAATAGTTTTTGATTGCATTATTATAAGAACATTTGCATATTTTGCATTGTAAACCAATTGCGCAACAATATGCAACGGTTCCTAAAAAAAAAGTGTAGTTCTCACCTGCGGTAGATGTCTTGTTTTCCTGGTCGCCTGGTGTTCCTTCCCGCCGGTGCCCGATAAGCACTTCCCGTTTGGCACAGCGCTGCCCGCCGCTCCCTTTATCTCTTCCTTCACAACGCCGCCAACAGGCCTCGATATCGGAATGTTGTGCTTCTCAAAATAACCATTCTGTATCATCTGGTCCAACGATACCTCCAATTCTCTCACTGGAACCAATTTCCTCCCGCAAATTGGATCGTCAACCACCATCTTTCGATTGCAACCTGACACTTCGGAGAATTTAACGTTCTTTTTTGGCTCTTCGGATTTTTTCGGACGATTTCGGCCCCGCTCGGGCGGGTCCGTCGTCCAATAGCGTGCAGTCTTGTCCGATATTCGATGCGGCTTGCAAACGGCAACGTTTTTCGGTGGTTTCAAATTAGAATTCGATGGAGCGTTCAAAGTATTTTTGGTTGAATTATTAGTTAAATTAATTGTAGGTTTTGTCGGATTCTTTGTATTAGAATTCGTTTCTTTTGGTCTAGATTCGACAGCTTTCCTATAAGATTCATAAGATTCCCGCGTTCGCCTCTCGTTTTCAATTCTGAAATCGTAATGATCCTTCTTGTACCTCCGATTGTTTCTGTCTTCATAGTTATAATAATTTCTCGGCAGCGAGTTGTATTTAATGTCGTAAGTCGTCGGGAGGTTCAAGTACTCGGGTCTAATGGGTCTGAACAGAGATAATCGACCCTGTGCTTCGTCGAAATCGGAGTATATATCTTCGTACACATAGCCATTCTTGCGCCGAGGTCGGTCGTGTAGATCACGTCTCCTTTCCTGTCGGTATCGATTGGTCTCCCTGTGTTCCCTGTGAGGCTCCCTGTCGTACGGTTCATATCGGCGCCTGAATTCGTATTCATATTCGTAATCAGGCCTCCTTTCATAGAGCAATCTCTCACGGGAGCCGGCCATTGTCCTCTTATTAGATTTTTCCCGCCTGAAAAGAAAAGAATTGTATATTAATGAGGGATTGGCGAGATTCAACGGATTTGCGGGTTCTGAATAGCAATCGTGGCCGGGGTGGTATTTTGTCCTGGTTTACGATGGTATTACAGAGGTGTAAAGATGGATAGTTAAATTATAGGTACATGTATATTACGCACCTTTTTAGTGCCATCCCAAAATGTTAGGGGCGTAATGCTGAAGCCATATTTAGGAATGTGGGCTTAAAAACACAATGGGTCATTGTCGGGAAAGGTTGTTAGCAAGCTATATAAGCCTTTTTTTATCTGCGTAACACGGAGCTTAAAGTATGTGTTATGTGACTCCTATATATATTTTGCATTGTACTTTGCTGGCAGATATCACTTATGATGAAGTGGTTAGAGCAATGCTATTGGCACAATTCTTATTTTATTTATTAGTTAAGTTGAATTCAAATAAAAAGTAAAAGAAAAATAATTAATTTATTGTTACAGAACTGGCATACAAATACAAAAAAAGACGCTAGTATCAGTTACACTCAAATTATTTTACTAAATCCATCCATCATCCACTAGAATATTCGGGCATTATGATCAAATATAAGGATGAAAATGTGTTCTAGCCAATCGAATTAGTCTTCCACACCCCTACTGAATAGAACACCTGAAGCTTTGTCTTCATGCTCTTAACACCTAAATGAATATCATCTACTTCCTTTGTAAAACCACCTTCACTTCACCCCTTGCTATATTCCTAATTAATTTCCGTGTTCTTCCCGTAAAGCGCCATATGACAAGCTCTTCCATCTGAGCCACTGAACCACTAATAAATGTTACCGCGTACATTTGCATACGGAATCCAATTAGACGTAAAACGGAACCCACATAGCTGTGACGTCATCTTGCCACTGGGTAAACCTAAGCTTACACTGTTATATTTTTTTTAAGGAATTATTGCCCGCGAACAGTTGAAGGAGATAGTAGAACAATAGAGCAATCTAAAATCGCCTACATATTTTATTTTACTAATATTATAAATGCGAAAGTAACTCTGTCTGTCTGTCTGTCGCGTTTTCACGCTAAAACTACTGAATGAAATTTTATCCACAGACAGTCTAGAGCCTGACAAAAGACATAGGCTACTTTTTATTTCGGGAGTATGTTCCCTAGGGACCACGCGGGCGAAGCCGCTGGCAGAAGCTAGTATTTGATAAAACACACAAAAATTTCATCAAAATCGTTCCAGAAGTTTAAAAGGATTTCATTAATTGACATCATCATCTGCCTAGCCTTTTCCCAACTATATTGGGGTCGGCTTCCAGTCAAACCGGATTTAGCTGAATACCAGTATTTTACGTGGAGCGGCTGCCTACCAGACCTCCACAACCCATTAATTGGGTAACACGGTACTTTACAGCAAGACTGGAGTCAGATTTACTGGCTTCTGACTATCCGTAACGACTGTCAAAGATCTACAAATAACAGCGGGGACCAACGAGGAAACTCGGTATGTTAAGATGGTCACCCATCCACAGACCAACCTTGGCAAGCGTTGTGTAAGTATTTTTTGTGACTGCTTACTATTCACTTACTTCCCGAACCCGGTTCAACGATACTGAATTATAAACACATATGACGCAACGCTGCTGACATCCAACCGATTCAGGTGCTTGTTTTTAAAATGATTAGAAATCTATTCGCATAGATATAGGGTTGCCAGGTCTTCAAACCGAAAAGCCGGACAGATGAGTCAGTTAAGCCGGACATTTGGGTAAAAGACCGGACACCTTAGGTCTTAGTATGTAACTTAACATTTTTTTTTTACTAAAACAAGGTTCTTTTTTTATAATTGAAGTGTGCATAACATTTTCTTTAAAAACTAATGAAACAACAGTAAAATCAAATTTATCAGTTTCTTTTATTATTTCTATAATTTCAACAAAGAAGTATGTATGTAGCTAACGATAAAGAATATACGAACAAGGTGAGGTAGGCGGACCGGAAATCAACACATATAAAGTGTAAAAAAAGCCGGACAGGTCGGACACCGTCTAATTTGGCCGGACAGACAACCAAAAAACCTGACTCTGCCCGGCTTTATCCGGACACCTGACAACGCTACATAGATATATCGATGAAAACAAAGAGATGGATAGTGTAGCAATCGAATCCAACAGAGAAATATTGCCTTTTGGCTCTAAAATTCTAAGATTTATTTATTTAGCTGTGCGAAAATGTTGGATTTTAGGAAGGTTTCAAGAACCACTTCAGGTGGGACCAGGGACCACCAGACCGGTTGAGAACCACTGGCCTAGAGCAAGAAGCTGCTTGTGTGTGCACCTAACTTAATAGAACTGCGGTCTCTATGCATGGCTGTGATATGAATTTGTCAGTCCGTTTTTATGCAAGCATATTGAATGTGACAGGATTGCAGTTGGATGCATCTGTTCTAGTTGCTTTACGTTTGGATGCATCTGTTCTAGTTGCTTTACGTTTGGATGCATCTGTTCTAGTTGCTTTACGTTTTGTTGTTTCTTTGATTATTTATTTTTGCTGAATATCGGTAATTCCGTTAAGTGGTTAAATAGGGATAGAAATTAAAAACGTATAATGTCGTAATGCCACTTTGTGCTCGCATGGAGTGCCTACGAACCACCAATTCTTCCGTTTGGTGAGTGCAAATAATAATTAAAAAAAAACATAGGTGCTAAGTACCGTATATACATCAACAACGAAAAACATAAAAACATGAGGTAGAGAAAAGTTTACTGAACAAAATTAAATTCACGCACTGCGTCTTACCATCCCTACCTTGTTGGTATTCCACCAAGTGGCACTAAGCGTTTCCAGACGTCTTTTATAATGCGCACAGCAAAGGAGTGGAACTCTCTGCCTGTGTTTGTGTTTCCAAACGCTTACAACCCTAATCTCTTCAAAGTTAGAGTGAACAGGCTCCTTCTGGGTAAGCTCGCTCCATCGCATCGTGGACTTTGTCTCTGTCATCTTTGACCTAGAGTCAAGAGCAAACCCGCCAAAAATAAAAAAATCTAAAGCAAAGAAATAAGAATGTTTATCGGCACCATTTCAGCCTAAAGACGACCACTAGACATAGTTCTCCAAGTATCACCAGTGATCAAAATAGCCACATCAAACTAACTAATAATTAAATTAAAAGTAACTACACCTAATACCACAGCAGATGACGCTCAACATAAACTGAAAAACTATTTAAAACCCCGACCTCTGCTCACCGCAAAAAGAACAAAAGCCTGAACGTAAATAATACTTTCTGGTATGCAAAATAACTTCCTAATATAATAACATTCCATTTCGTGAATGAGCGTCCCGGGCTTCGCAGACTGAGCGCGATAGGGATGGGACGCTCGAGGTCATGCCGATGTCAAATATCGATACTTACATAAATTAAATCTGGGAAAAAGATCGACAAGGCATGCTGTTTGCTGTGGAATTTGAACACACACGGGAAACCTCATCAGATGAATCTAATGAGGTTCCCGTAACTTATTATTGTGGACAAATTGAAAGCTCTATCAAGAGTTTATTGAAGATACTGTTGAGTGAGAAATAAACTACTGAAAACAAATTAATTTGAATTTAAGCTTAGACAAAACCAAAAACTGATTTCATTTACTATTGTCATAAATCAATCATTATTATCAACTGGATGTAGGAGATCGCCTTTTGTACACTTGTTTTTATAAATGTCTGTCCTGTGCTTATTATGAGGTGTAGAATAAAGTACAAAATAAATAAATAATAAAGAGGACTTTGAGAATAAGAATAGTAAAAAGCAATGCCTTGATAGATTTCCTAAATCAACTTTTATGAGACTTCTGGGAGCAGAGTCCATAAATAAACTCTTAAGTCGTCTTTTACGACATTTTTAGAGAAGGGTTTGGTCATAAATATAGGTTTCTGCATAACAAGTTTGGAAATATACTGTATTCTACGTCGAAGAAGTAGTTTATCAGTGAAAGCCTTATTTATTTCATACAAAGACGCACCAAAACATAGTATCGATATTTCAGTCACATCACTAGTCCGCGGTCCCGTCTGGCGCAGTGCGGTACGTGGCGGTCCATCGATAAATCTCCACGAACATTTAAACTAAACGATACAACACCAGTTATTGTGGTCGACACTCTAATACGACTCGCATACATTCTCCCAACTATGGAGAAGAATAATATTTTCATCATACTTTATGTCTGAAGGGGAAACAGTTACCGTACAAAAGTCGAGAATAGGTCGACATGGAAGAAATGGGGAATCTTAATTAAAAACTCGCTATTTAAGGTATCACACGCTAATTTAGGGCACATTGCCCGCAGAACAGATGGTCGATGGGACTGAAAAGTTCTGGAGTGGCGACCGCGTACCGGAAGACACAGCGTACAAGGTGGATCGCTGACCTGGTGAGGGTCGCGGGTAGCCGATGGATGCGTGACGCACAGGACCGGTCGTTCTGGCGATACTTGGGGGAGGCCTATGTTCAACAAAGGACGTCTAAATAAGAAATATTTTGCCTTAGATATTAATAGACGAAGCGGTCTACTGAAATGTCCATGTTTCACCCAGAGCTTACATTTACGATGATGAAATCAATTCAGTGCTTCTTATACCTAATTAAAGTACTAGAACCGTGGTGCATTGGCACCCAAAGCAAAGGTATGCAAAATGTCTGCTCATACAGTTGTGTAATTAAACTGGATTCGGCGCACAAAGCCACGTTCTCAAAATGACATATTCACAAATTGTCATATTCTGAAAACAGCACATCGCAAAACTTCACATTTGCAAAATGCCATAAGAAAAGAAAGCCGTGCCAATAGGTTAAATGTTTCTCTCTCCTACCTCAAAAAGATAGCTATAAAACGTTATGGCTCATCGCCGTAAGGTTGCCTGCTTGTCGGTCTTCTACAGATTGTACTTCGGTGAGCGTGCCCAAGAACTCCACGACCTCATCCCACCGGCCCCTTCTACCATCGGACATCCAGACGCACTGCATCTTACCATCCCTACCTTGTTGCTGTTCCACCAATTCGCACTAAGCGCTTCCAAACGTCTTTTATAATGCGCACAGCAAAGGAGTGGAACTGTCTGCCTGCGTCTGTGTTTCCAAACGCTTACAACCCTAATCTTTTCAAAGTAAGAGTGCACAGGCTCCTTCTGGGTAAGCTCGCTCCATCGTAGACTTTGTCTCTGTCATCTCTGACCTAGACTAGAGTCAAGAGCAAACCCATCGCAAAAAAAAAGTTATACTAAATATGAATTTTTTGGAGGAGGCTACCCTGCGACAGACAACAATGGAAATTGTTAGAGGAGGCCTATGCCATGAGGCACAACGAAATTCGAGACATTTTGTGATTTTTGTTGTAACTATTATTGTAAATTTTACGGTGTTGTTTCGGAATAAAAGGTTTTATTATTGTTATTACTTATAAATATGAAATTAATAAAATACTGTTAGAAAAGGTGTTGCTATAACATATGTTGAAACATGAACTGAACGTTACATTCAATGAAAACTATGTAATTTAGTTTTGTTAAGTCTTATAATTGCAACTATCTGCTTAATTGCAACTAACAGAAATAACTTCCTCTAGAACGGTGAACCTAGAGGAAGTTATTTATAATGAGTTATAGATGTTAGCATAAGTTAGGATAAGCGCATTTATCGCATTGAGTACAACCTGTCATGATAGATGTAAGGGGGAAATACATAAATAAATAAATGCTAGTTGCAATTACAAGACTCCACTCTATATGAAGTAATTATGGCAATATGGCTTTTGATAATACAGTAGAATTCGGTTATTACGACACTCAAGGGACCGGTGATATTGCGTCGTATTATTCGGACGTCGTACTAAAGAAACATTTTTTTACGTTATTTCTTAATGACATATGCCAATACCTTCGTCGCTAAAAGCGGTCGGTCGTTATAAGCGACGTCGTATTAAACGGATTCTACTGTAAATAAATTTCTACACTAAACAAGCAGCACCTGCACGTTGTATATTAAGAAAAGAAAACTATAGCAAGAAAATCCGTGCCAATAGGTCAATCGCTTCCCTCCCCTATCCCCTTACTCCTTACACATACAAGGAACGAACACAAAAACATTCAAGCAAAGAGACATAAAGACCAGCTAAAACTTGCATGCAATATAAACTTTTGAAGCAACTTTCTTTATTTGATCCGCGAACAGAGTAAGCGCTCAACTCTCAAACTTTTGGATTGAACCTTGGGAGTGACATAAGGCGATATTGACTCAAACGTTCCTGATGTAGCATATAATAATATTATATTTTAGAAGGAAAAGTCTTGCAATTTTTCTGCGTGTTTTGTCGACAGCTGTTTCGTCTACTGTTTTAGTATTTATGACTAGCGTTTTCCCAGTTCTCCGCAAGGCAACTAGAGCAACCGTGCATTTTTTGGTACAACTTTTTACCGTTGTTAGAATTGTCGTCATCAAATTAGAACTTAGCACTGAGATTTGCAGTTAGATAATCTAATTCTGGGTTAAGCTGGCCTTTGTGTACAAGTTGTCCTGTTGTGTTTGTAGGTGCAAACAAGAATAAGAACTTTAAGATTGTACTTTTTTTTACTATTAATAGGCATACGTTTGACCACTATCTCACCTGATGGTAAGCGATGATGTGGTCGAAGATGGAGTACGCTTGCCTAGAAGTAACCTACTCACTCTTGCCTTAAAGACTCCAAGGTTGTAGCTATCTGGAAACACAGACTCCGGCAGGGAATTCCACTCCTTAGCTTACGCACTATGAATGTGTTCCCAAAATGTTTTGTGCGTGTGGGTGGGATGTCCACCATGTACCGGTGGCGCATCGCCGTTCATCTTGTGGTGATGGAACGGGCTTGACGGAATTAAATCATGTAATTCCGTCGCACACTCACCAAAATGCAACCGATAGAAAACCGACAGGCCAGCAACTCGGCGTCGATGCTCAAGACTTTGGAGCTTCGACTTGACGAGCCTATCATTACCAATGATCCTCTTGGCTCGTTTATCAATTGACTCAAGGGCATCAATTTGGTATTTGGCAGATCCGTCCCAAAGATGAGAACAGTACTCCATACACGATCGAACTTACGCTTGATAGAGTTTGAGCAGCTGTCCCGGCGTGAAGTACCGTCACACCTTTGCTAGGACTAGACTAGGTACTTTCTAAAAACACAAACTATTTAACCACTATCTCTCTATTTTACCTCCTATAAGTAAAAATTAGATTTTATTAAAGATTTTGTTATTCATTCATCTTTATATTGTCAATGTTTCATCATATTGGTACTTCTTGGTTAAAGAAAATTTCTTTTTTCAAGCTATTACCACCCCATCCCCTTGAAAGTTTTATAGTACAGGGTCACATGAAAACCTAGATCAATAGCTTTTAACGCGATCCAAAACTTATTAACAAAACCTTCCTTGAGTGGCAGTGCAAAGGGATGAATACGTACTATATGGTACTTGTAGTGTAATCGCAGTAAATGTTGTTATTGAGACATACCTACATACAACCTGTAACAGAATAAACGCAATACCTCTTAAGGGGTCATTGAACTCATCATTATGAACAAATTTCACTATGGGATCAACACCGAAATCGCGAAAAAAAATCGACTCCCCCATAAATTTATGTGCGCATAACTCGACAAAATGTACTAAACAGCTGATTTTTTTTCGCGATTTCAGTGTTGGTCCCCTTGTAAAAGCTGTTCAAAATGACAGTACAATAACCCCTTAAGAGGTATTGCGTTTATTCTGTAACACGTTGTATGTAGGTATGTCTCAATAACAACATTTACTGCGATTACACTACAAGTACCATATAGTACGTATTCATCCCTTTAGATGTATCAACCGCATGGTCCCTGGAGTTCCGATTCTGCTAAGTATCTACCCAATCCATTAGTACTCTTTACATCACCGTAGAACGTAATATGAAATAGACACGACATATACAACGTGCAATTTTAGTCGTTTTACAACGGCAGCCCACTTCATCTAGCCAATGACCACTACACATTCATTAAAAAGAAAATTATATTTATTAACCTTTGAATTGTTAAAAAAATTAAAAGATTATTCATTACTAGCTTCTGCAAGCGTCTTCGCCCGCGTGTGACATACTACCGGGATAGAAAGCCTATGTCCTTTCTCAGGCTCTAGACTATCTCTGTACCAAATTTCATTTAAATCGGTTCAGTAGTTTTGGCGTGAAAGCAAGACAGACAGACAGAGTTACTTTCGCATTTATAATATTAAAGTAAGGATCATGACGCAAACGTAGTTTTTTAAAGTTCTGTGAAAATTTCAACTGTCTACCTATTACGGTTCATGAGATATAGCTCGCTGACAGACCGACGGACGGACGGACGGACGGATGAATGGACGGATGGACGGACGGACAGCGGAGGCTTAGTAATAGGGTTCCGTTGGTTAAACTTTGGGAACGGAACCCTAAAAACATCAGAAACCAGGCTTGACAAGAGGTACCCAGTTACTGGGTTATGGAGTGCAGGTCGTCGCTCCATACTTGTAGCTGTATTCGGTTAGACTTGAAGCCGACCCCAGCACAGATGGGGAAAGTCTAAAGATCATCGGTAATGATAGGCTCGTCGAGTCGAATTTTGTATCGGTAATGTCAGTTTTCTACCGGTTGTATTTTGGGGAATGTGCGACGGAATTGCATAATTTAATTCCGCCAAGCCCGTTCCATCATCGGACCACATGCGCCACCGGTACATGGTGGACATCCCACCCACACGCACAAAACGTTTTGGGTACACATTCATAGTGCGGTACAGCTAAGGAGTGGAATTCCCTGCCAGAGTCTGTATTTCCTGATAGCTACAACCTAGAAGTCTTTAAGATAAGAGTGAATAGGTTACTCTAGGCAAGCGTGCTCCATCTTCGACCACATCATCGCTTACCATCAGGTGAGATAGTGGTCAAACGCGTGCCTATCGATAGTAAAAAAAGAAAAAGCAAATTGATTGACGTCATATTCGAAGCGAACATTTTATGCCTACTCTCAGAAGCCCGCACAGAAACATTCAAGAGATACATTTTATTTCAATATCTGATACAAAATATTTTGATGAGGCAGCAAGTTAGGGTATGCGGCCAACATTTGTCGCAATGCGGTGCGACTGGCTGCCAAATCGTATTGTATTAATTGCCACAGCTACCTTGAAGGTGCGCGGCCGAATTATAGCGAATAATGTTTTTATTTAGCTGCGTCAGTGCGAAACTGTTGCGACAATTTTCGAAGGTCGTCTTTAATTTTCTTTAGTGATTGGTTAATTCTACTTGGTCTGTGTACCTTCACTGTCAAGGATCTTAAGACTTTTTCACCAATGAAGGCAAAGAATTTATCATTAAACAAACTAACAAACTCTGGAGATAAATGAAAGGAATCTGGGGTCAAAAGAGACAAGGTTCAAATGAATCAGGGGCCATAGGAACCAAAAATCTTTGTAGTGGAATTAGCAAAGGTCAACGATAACTTTAAAATACTGTTCAGAACGTCAGAATTTTAGAATATCCACAGTATACATCAAGTAGCTGAAGTAACTACCTACCGACTTGATGGAACCAGAAAGTAGGTACCCATATTACAAAGCCACCATGTAGCTTCAAAATAAACTGGAAAGACTATTCAAACAACTCGCGCATCCTCGGAAGTTTATTCAACAAAATAAAAATGAGAACAAAAGTATGTCCACACAGTCATGTAACTCTGGTACAGTTATGTTTTAAATCTAAACATACTTAGGTACAGTCCCTGCATTCTAACTTTATGAGGGAACATTCATATCTATTTGCTTCGCGAAAAATATGAAGTTTTTTCTTTTAATTTCCGAGTTTTTGTGCCCGTTTCAGAATGAAAGGTATCTCAGTCGCTCGCTCCGAGCAGTATTTTTATGTTTCCTTTATATTTTTCTGCTTTTATGAAGTGTTTTATCAATTTATTGTTTGCAGGTTTATTTTATGAAGTACGCTCGTTGTTAAAAAACTCGTGAAATATGACAATGGGAGGTGTTTGCCAACTTCACGGAACGTGTTTTATCAGGTGACTCTTTTATCATTTTCAATTTTTAACGAGATAGCTTCTCCGTGAATTGTCGTGAATAAGCCCAAAAAAGCCAAAGGTAAGGAATGGGGAGAGGTCTTTGCTCAAGAGTGAAATATAAGGAACAGTTCAGGCTGACAAAAAAAAATGTATTAAGAGCCCTATCACAGAATTGCGTTTTCACTCACAAAACTGCTGACTCATCGCATTATTTAGAAATTAGGCAGTTGCAATTACGTTTATTTTAGGGTTTATTATTCATTTATTTAATGAATATTTATTCAATTTTCATTTCTTATGAACTATGGTTAATTTTGGTATAAATTGTATAAATTATTTACGTAATTATATTAACGTATTAAGGAGAAATTTACAGTTAATTCTGAGCGTTTTAGTAGTTTTTATTATGGATTTGAATGGATTTATATTTTTTACACAAATATTTCATTCTTATTTCAAATTTCTGAGTCCGCTATGACCGAAACTTTGATTTGGTTAGTAGAGTAATTCAATCCACGAGCTCGAAAAAGTGCCGTCGCGCTTTTCATGACAAACTTACTTCGGAATTTTGGCTTTTTACAAATAGATTAGAGAAAAATACGAAAAGTGAGGCCGCTATGTTCAATACTAATAACTATTCTCCAATTTTACCTTTATCCTTGAGTAACATAGACTATAACTTCATTTTTGCAAAAAAATAGTGATCCCTACGAAAATTGCAACACTTAAACCGCGCGAACGAAGTCGCGGGCGAAGTGCTATCAATAAAAAGGCTGTTTTAAGCAACCTACAAGTTTCCAGTTTGGCTCGGACATTGCGGGCTTGAATCACCTGATTGTCTGTCGAGCCGGTGGTCCCGGCTGCCAAATGGCGATCGTCAAATAAACCATGTCAGAGGCCCTTGAGGCGGTTTAGAAACTCTAAGACTAGGGTGTGTGGGTTCGTTAGACCTTACTACCCACACGATAAGAAGAAGAAGCAACCTACAGTCCACCTCAAAAAGCTTACAATTAGCAACATATCAACTATCAAGGAAGACATTTCCGTTGCTGTCAAAGAAAACAAATTATTCAAATAAGGCACCGCTTTCATCTACACTTTTCTTCGCTAAACAAATCTCTTAGAGCTTTCGTACTAATGTGTCCCTTTACGGCGACATTCAACATACAAACAAATGCACCGAATGTTAGATAAACAAACGTTGTGAAAGAAAGTCTGACAATTATAGTGTTTTGTTGTGTATGTTAGTGGTTGCATGCGGCTGGGCTTGCTAAGTTTGCTAATAGGTCGATGGTATTGAATTTACTTCCAGCAGAAGCTTATTATTCTTGCAAAGATTTTGCTCTATAGCTTATGTTGAATACATAAGCTATAGAGCAAATAGATTTTATAGCAATAGATTTTAGAATTTTTTATCATAGGATTTGGGTTTATTAAAGAGCAACTCATTAAAGATTTTTTGTTGGCACACCGGCGTGCCATTTGGCGTCAACTGAAACATGCCGTACCAAATCACGCGGTTTAAACTTCTTTAAAAAAAAAGAACGCAGTGTTTAATATCCTATGGCCCCCGCTCGACCAAAAAACATGGCGGCTGCCGAGATTTTTGCAATAAAACTATTCAAATGTTGTTGCGTCGCAACGGCTATTGCGCCCGGGTGATCACAGGTAACGAAATATATTATGGCAATATCGCTTTTTACTTTGGGAATGTAGTATCTTCCGAGATTATTTTATTACCATCATTTAGAGCATAGAGGCCTAGCCATCAACCAACAGCTTTCCGTGCTTTACGAAGCACATATATCACCTACTTCCAAATTCCGAGTACCGAGAAACTTCTAATATAAAAATTCAATAAAAACTTGCCATATCCGAGAATAGAACGCAGGGCAATACGTTGAGCATTCGCGGTTTGCGAATACACCTAGACCAAATAGACAGTTAGTGTCACTGAAGGTCTCTAGATCCCAAACCAAAGACTTATCTATGTCTTATGATTTTTTATATATCTTAAAGCATACTTTAGGGTACTTATAAAAAATAATATCCTGAGGAATACATAAGACGGTTTATACACAATAGCTTCAGAAACATTGTAACTATTGCTTTCAACATTAAGCCAAACTAAGCCGGCTTAACTTCCACATTGTGTGAGGTCTTGACCTATAATTCAAGCTGTTGTCTTGGCATGCACTCTTTGGCACTAAGCTGTAAACCAGTGTTTGTTTACTTTCTTGTTCATATCATTTTGAAGGAGGCAGGGTTTTGCTTGCAATATTGTAAGTTTGTTTGTTAGTAGGTGAGACCCATTAGCCAGAAAACAGCGGGTCTAAAAAGTCCACTTCAGTAGAATCATTACTATGATTACTAGGATCCATAGCATTACCTGCCCTCGCCTGGAGGACACGGTGGAACATACGGTGGAGGTCTTCCCTGCTTGGGTGGAGCACCGCCGGGGCCTCGTCGAGGCGATCGGCGGCGGTGACCTGTCGCGACTGGCCCTGGTTTAATCTATGATCCGTTGCGAGGAGGCATGGGAAGCGGTCACCTCCATCTGGGAAGCAGTAAAGCTAGCGACGGAGGAGGCCGAACGTGTGATAGAGAGGGAGTTCTCACACCCCAGCCGCCGCAACAGAAGAAGACGCCCCGGGCGACGGGAGTCGCAGGGCGATTCCCGGTCACCGTAGGCGCGGGCCTGCAGACGGCGAGCATTGGGTAGCTCGCTGTCCGATCAGAATCAGGTCCGGGTCAACGGCGCGTTGTGTTCCACGCGCGCCTCAAAGAGATGTCAGCATAGAAGAAGGGGTCCGCTAGGGCCAGTACTGCCAGGGTTGCACCGTGCCCTGGAACACAAAGGGCATTAGAGGAACATGGATGGGTTTTAGTCAGTAAGAGTGTGACACTCCCTTCTGCTCCGACCAGAGCGGAAGGAGACATTTGATGATTTCCCATTGATAAAAAAAAGCATTACCTGCCTACAATTATTCATATCACGCGATTCATTTATCTGACAGTTTTGTGTAGAGATTAGTGATACTGCGTGTGGCAGTGCGATAGTAAATCGTTCACCGTGTATGCTTAGGTGAAGTGAAAATGAAGTGAGCTGTCATTTTATGCTCATTCCACCAAAGTTTACAGTACACGGTCTTCTTCTTATCGTGTAGGCAGTAAGGTCTAACAACCCCACACACCCTAGTATCAGAGTTTCTAAACCGCCTCAAGGGCCTCTGACATGGTTTAATTGACGACCGCCACTTGGCGGCCGGGACCACCGGCTTATACATGGCACGGAATCATCTTTTTATCAGACAGTCAGGTGATTCAAGCCTGCAATGTCCTAGCCAAACTGGAAACAACTTTACAAAGTATGCTTCCCGTGGGAATCGGACCACCGGGTCACAAGGCAAACGCCTAAACCACTCGACCACAGAGGTAGTTACAGTGCACGGTGTGATAATGACAGAATACACCATCTGTAAAGTCAGGTGTCAATCTATCCAAGCAAGGTGAAGTGATTGCTCATTTCAAGTTCACTACACCTAAATACTCACTATGAGATATCTCAGAATAGACCAGTCCAACCTACACCTTTATTTCTTTAAACCAACGAAGCTGACATCTCTGACCTAGACTAGAATCAAGAGCAAAACCATCTCAAATTAAAAAAAAAGCAATCAACTTTTTTACTGTAATTGATAGGATCCTGATGCGAGACGCACAGGACCGGTTGTTGTGGCGACGCTTGGGGGAGGCCTATGTCCAGCAGTGGACGTCTTTCGGCTGATATGATGATGATGATGATGATTTATTTATTGAAGTGAAAACTTCTTTAGCGGCGTTGAGCACTTTTTCTGTAATGGGTATAAAATCTTAAACTCGCGTCAGGACACGTGACCTGATCGAAAAAGCGTAAGACGGACTCGCGTCAGGGTCACGTGATGCTGATCGAAAAAGCGTAAGATCGAGGGGAAGGGAGAGGAACTAGTATCTCCCACTCTTTCTACCGTGCCTGAGTGTGCTGCTCCGCTTAGGCGGCACAGGGCGCTTGCGCGAATGTCCGTCTGTGTTTATGTACAGCGTGCCACGCGTATCCAAGGATACGAAATTACGGAATTACGAAATTATGGATGAAAGTTGATTTTTCTAAGAGATAAAAATTAATGTAATATATAAATAAATAACGATATAATATTATGAATAATAACATGTAAATTGTCATATTTTTGTACGATAGCGCAATAAATAAACATTGTATTCTACCTCATAAATGATAGTATTTTTGTACTTATAATTAAACACAACGTTAATACTAAAGTTTTCACTTCTGCCGGCACTCCCGGAGTGCTACCGGTGTTTTTTTTTTATTTGATGATGATGGTAAGCGATGACGTGGTCGACGATGGAGCACGCTTGCCCAGAAATAACCCATTCATTCTTGACTTAAAGACCCCCAAGTCGTAGCTTTAAGAAAACACAGACTCCGACAGGGAATTCCACTCCATAGCTAAACGTACAAAAGAACGAAACTCTAGTCAACATTTTTGGGATTCCGTACCCGTATTACTCTTTGGTAACCAACGGAACCCTATTACTAAGCCTCCACTGTCTATCCGTCCGTCCGTATGTCTGTCAACAGGCTGTATCTCAAGAACCGTAATAGGTAGACAGTTGAAATTTTCACAGATTGTGTATTTCTATTGCCGCTTGAACAACAAATAATAAAAAAATATTTAATAATTAAAAGGGCGGGGGGTTTACGGAACCCTTCGTGTGTCGTGTGAGAGTCCGACTCGCACTTGACCGGTTTTTTCTACTTCAATTTGACCATTGCAAAACTCCTGTAATACGAGTAATTTCACAAAATCTAGAAACGGCGTCATAACTCACTGTTTCAATTAAAATGCCTGAAATATTTGTTCAGTTGTAACTACAGGCGCCCGCCATGAATACAGCACATTTACATTACTGAAATAGTTTACGTTGCTCTATCAAATCGAATCAAATTAAGGCTTTTAATTACTGTTAAGACCGTGTTTTGGTTAACATTGATTAACTTTTAAGTCAGATTTATACTTTGATTACATTCTTTCAGTATTTAGCTATTTTTCACCGACTTCCAAAAAAGGAGGAGGTTCTCAATTCGGTGGGTATTATTTTATGTATGTACACCGATTACTCCGAGGTTTCTGATCCGATTTCTGTGATTCTTTTCTAGTTCGATGCGGTATATTTGCCATTTGGTCCTATAAAACTTCAATTTAGTTTTGTACTAACTACATCACTTCTGTTTTTTTTTAAAGGAGCATGTTCTTTATTCGACTGAAGTTTTTTTGTATGTTTTTTAGTGCTATCTTCTCCAAATTCTCATCTGATTGTGATGATTCTTATTTCCGTTTAGACAAGTATTTTTCCCAAGGTTGTTTGCATACAAATATGGTGATGTTCTAATTATGAATTTTGCACACACAGTGAAACTCTTTTTTTATTTTATATTTATTTGATGGGAAAACATTAAATGACTCCTCCCGCTATGGGTGAAGCAAGAGGGAGTATCAGACTCTTACTGACTAAAACCCATCCGTGTTCCTCCTAGTGCCCTTTGCGTTCCAGGGCCGCGGTGACTCTTTCGAACAAAGTCCGCAGCCCCAGCAGCCACTGGCTGCTTATTGTTAACTCGAATTCCTATCAAAATACAAAGCACTTGCTGGCTTGGTTCCCAAGGGTTTGTATTTATACGTATAGAACTTGACCACTATCTCAGCTGATGTAAAGTGATGATGTCGGCGACGATAAAGCACGCTTGCCTAGAAGTATCATACAAAACTCAAAACACACAGAAAACAAACACATATACCCCAGAAAATGTACCATCCTGTGGGATAGACGACAGAAGAGAAATCGCGTAAAAAAACCGGCCAAGTGCGAGTCGGACTGGCCCATCGAGGGTTCCGTACAAACTTGTAGGTACATATGATACACTTTAAATAATTTATTACAAACTAGCTTCTGCGGCTTCGCCCGCGTGGTCCCTAGGAAGCATACTCCCGACTAAAAAATTAGCCTATGTCCTTTCTCAGGCTCTAGACTATTTGACGGGATTACTTGCCAAACATAGTTCTAGGTCAACGGGAAATACCCTATAAATTTTGATTCCTTTGAAAGTGTCGAAATATACGTTTTTTATGGCATAAACCGCCGTATCTTTTTTTACGTTAATTTTAACTGGATACCTCCACGGGTTCCCGATGTAAAGGGTCTTGACAGACAGACGGACGGACAACAAAGTGATCCTGTAAGGGTACCGTACCCCTAAAACTAAGCAATTTGCAAATAAAATGCCCTATACATTTCAATGATATATTTCCAAGAATAAAACTGAGTCCCAAGCTAAACAATAAAACGAATATAACTGAGTGCTCTCTTGAGAAATCGCCAATCAATATTCCTATTCGCAAATACGATACTTGAAGCGAATACTAATATCTCGAACGTGGTTAAAAGGTTTTTTATTTTACGTAAATTGTACTAGGTTTAGTCATTTAAATAATAAATAGGTACACGATTGGGTGATGTACTCATCAATATGAACATCTTGTACCATGGGCAATGATTAAATTAGTGTGCTGTTCTCCACTAGTGGTTCAGTAGCAAAAATAAAAAGCACTGATAAACGTTCAGTTTTGTTGATCGCATGATCCCAGTGTATCTTTCATCATTATAAAGATTAACAAATAATTAAAAGTCACTTTTGGTATTTTTTCTTGTAATGCGGGCCATATTTAATTACTTATTTATTATACACTTTATTGTACACCAAAAGACACACACACACGTACACGTAACACACGTACCACTACCACCACGACGCCACCACGTACCATACACGTTTAAGTAATTTTTATAATAATAATATTGTTTATTTATACAAAAGGGCACATTTACAATAAAATATCTTAATTTTATTTAAAGAACACAGTTGCTGGTTTGCCTTAACTAGATTGAAACCTGTACTACTAAATTTGATCAAATAGGCTACTTCAAACTGTTTTTATCAAATTTGATCAAAAATGAGTCGTCACAGCATGAAGAAATAAGAAATTTCGTATTTCCATTGGATCAAACAGTTTGAAACAGTCTGTTTGATCAAATTACTTGAACGTGTATTGTACGGCCCGCATTAGTAATATTTTTTTTATAAAAAGTCATAAGTCATTTATTGATAGGTACAAATAAATGGTTGTTATAAAAATAAAATAAAAGTGCGCTATGTTATGCCAGACAGAAGGCGTACAAAATTAATTAATAAAATGTCGTTGATGTTAAAAATTAAAACATAATTACATTAATTGATTGCATAAATGTCAAAGAATAAAAAAATAATGTCAATTAAAAGAGGTAAAAATAATAATTAAAATATATAATACAAAAATGTCACGTACAATGTCAAAAGTAAATTAAATTAATAACACACCAGGTCAATGAGTTCAACAACAGTCATCACATTTTGTCTGTCAAAATTCCGAAATGCTATAATATGCTATATTCAACAGTTTAAAAAAAAAATTGTGTATAATTCTTTAATTGAACTGGTACTGGTGGTTTATGGTACTGGTGGTTATGATTGGTGCCAACTGACATATTATGAGATTGAAAGAGATTTTTTTTTAATTTCAAAGTTGGTCTTTAATTGTTTCTTATCGTCAGAGTAATGTTATGGTCTTTTGTAGTTCATTAGGTACTTAATGTTAATTATTTTTCATGATGGGTGTCATTTTCCTGCTTTTTAGGGTCACTCTTTACGAAAATGGGCTCGTTTTTGAATAGTGGATAAATGTATGTAAACTTTTCAGTTTACACGTCATAGATACTATATTGACGTGTAAAGTTTGTGCTTTTTTTTGTACTGGAGTGGTTCTATACAATTTTGAATACTTAAAATTGATATAGAACCATTCCAGTACAGACTCAATGCGCGCTAACCACAAGCAGAGTTAGGCTGACAGTATAAACAGACAACTTTGGCAGACCCCTTTAGGTCAAGTATGTTTTAATGGTGCTGCGAGCGTGCCAAACTTGTTCGTAGTGTATTATAATACTCGTAAAATCTTCTGCGAACATGTTTCATGCTGGCTGAAAATGAACAGTAATAAGTAATAATGAATAGTAATAAGTTGTGATGAACATGTTCGGTGACAAATGACAATCGTGTTATGTTTTGTCAGTTCGTTGCACTGGCATGGAATTAGTATGTATTGTTTGCTTGTGTGTGCCGGTCAATTCTGTGAATATGTCGAAGTGAAGGCTTGGGTGAAGTGAACACGAAATGAGCTGCCATTCCATTTTGATTACTTGCATTGACAGCTCACTTCGCCCAAGCCTCCACTTCGACATGTTTACAGAATCGCACTGCAGTAGTGTGTATGCAGAAGAGGCGCTAAATGGCGAAAATGTATAGTTTGTTTTATCATTCTTAGAATTAAGGTTATAGGGAACTGTAATTTTAGGAAAATTGTAAGTTAAGTATAAATAAATAGACTTCGAAATGATGCAGGATACTTGTTAATTGCATACACAACGAAGTCAAAAGCGAGAATAAAAAACATGAAATGAGAGCAATACAAATTGCTCTCATTTCTTTGGTTTTGTATGGTCACTTGAAAAAAAGATGAATTCGTAATCCAACTCAAAGTAAACACATACATACATGGTCCAAACACTTTTACGTCCAACTTTCATGCAAAAAAAGAACATGGCGATTGTTTGCCAAACATTGGACATTTTTTTTTATCGTATTTGCCAAACGTGCAGCTATGGTGTGCCACCATGCTGTCAAAAGTGGACGCAAACATTACTTTGTTAGCTTAGGACCTTTTTGAGAGCTAAAAATAAAAATGTCCATTCTGCAGGGAGGTAAAATCTCGCATATGTGCACCATTATAGGTTGGTTCTAATTACAGCAAAAAGGTTTTGAACCACATTTGGAAGTATTGAACGAAATTAAAATGCCAACTAACTTTTTTTGGCTTAGTAATTTTAGGGTACCGTGTCCGAATGGTAACTAAAAAAGCCCTATTACTAAGCCTCAGCTTTCCGTCGGCCTATTTGTCTGTCAGCGGGCTGTATCTAAAGAAATCGTAACAGTTGAACATTTCACAGATACGCTATAACAACAACAAAAATTAAGTTATTTTAAAAATTAAATGGAGCTCCCATAAATGATATGAAATGTTTTCGGTTTATGATATGGAATCCTGCGTGTGAGAGTCCGACTGTTAGTCCGCAATAAGCTGATTTTTTTTAAATTTTTCTCAGCAAACCCTTTTATGTGAGACCCATAACTGGAGGTCGCATACAATTTTTTGGGCCACCATCCTTGGGATTTTGTAATTTTTTGGGCAACCCCGCTACACATTCCCAGCCACTACAACTCCTAAAAGCCAGAATCAGCAGTGGCGACCACCAGAAAAACGCCGAGCCAATGAAGCCTGTCTTGGATCCTGCAACGAATTTAATCAGAAAAGTACAGCGGAGGAGTAGGAAAAAAATACATATATAATTTCCACTTCCTGGGATTTTGTCATATTGAATTTGGAATATTTGGCTAACCATCCATTGTCATCAAACCCAATCATAATCATGATCATCATCTGCCTGCCTTTTCCCAACTATATTGAGGTCGGCTCCCAGTCAAACCGGATTCAGCTGAATACCAGTATTTTACGTGGAGCGGCTGCCTACCAGACCTGCACAACCCATTAACTGGGTGACACGGTAATTTTTAGCAAGACTGGAGTCAGATTTACTGGCTTCTGACAATCTGTAACGACTGCCAAAGATCTACAAATGACAGCCGGGACCAACAGCTTATCGTGCTTTCTGAGGCATGGAGGAAGCTCGATTTGTTAAGATGGTCACCTATCCACAGACCAACCTTGGCAAGCGTTGCTTGACCTTGAAGATCGACCGGTGCAGCTGTTATTCTTTAGCCACGAGCTCCTCAAACCTAATAATTTTGTTACAATTATTTTGGGATAACTGTTTTAAAATACATTTTGCAAGATCTTGTGTGACCAGTTAAATAAAAACTTTATATAAAAACTAAAATGCAACAGAAAGAGTGTTCACAGCATTGAGAAATACCTTTGCTTTTTACAGAAATTCGTGAAAATACTTCACGTGCACCGTGGAACTAAAAGCCGGAGCGGATCAACATTAACACGTACTGGATTAATCGAGTGAAATCTGGTTTGATCCAGTTAAGTCTGACTGTCCGGATAATAAAATGACCGGTTGGGTGATACCGCGCGTGGAAACGGATAGAAGGACCATTTGTGGACGAGATAAGAAAGGAATAAGCTATACTTGAGGTTTTTTCGAGATCTGAAGTCGAAAATGTTTTATTTTACACACGTGATTTCGTTATTATAGTGTAAAAAATATAGAAGTACCGTTTGTGGACGAGATAAAGGAGTAGACAATGCTGAAGGTTTTATCGAGTTCTGAATTCAAAACATTTTTTTAATTTGCACACGTTCTTCTTATTTATAAAATAACTGCCTCAGTGGTCTATGCGTTTGCCTTGTGACCCGGTGGTCGTGGGTTCGATTCCATCGGAAAAGCATACTTTGTAAAGTTGTTTTCCAGTTTGGCTAGGACATTGCAGGCTTGACTCATGTTTCTACAAATAAATGTCTTGTCTTGTCTTGAATCACCGGATTGTCTGATAAAAAGCTTATTCCGTGCTTCGGAAGGCACGTATAAGCCGGTGGTCTCGGCCGCCTAATGGCGGTCGTCAAATAAACTATGTCAGAGGCCCTTGAGGCGGTTTAGAAACACTGACACTAGGGTATGTGGGGTCGGTAGACCTTACTGCCTACACGAGAAGAAGAAGGATCTATAAATCCATCCTGAAACCTCTCTGGACGTATGAAACTCTATTCCATACGTCCAGATGGAATGGCTTGCTGATCCCCAGTCTCTGGGGATCAGCAAACCATTCTAATGTTGAAATACTGCAACGCTTCCAAAATAACTGAAAATCATATGTGGCGCACCCTGGTTCACGAGGAACACTGATGTACATGAGTACCTACAAATACAGACAGTTAAGGAGGTTTTAGAAGAGTGCTACAAGAATTATAAAGAAAGACTCCAACAACACAAAAATTAACTAGCTGTGACACTACTAGAGTCTTCAGAGTCTACCTATAGACTCAAAAGAAAGCGAACAGCGTCAATATAAATATTTTGTACCTGTGATTTCGTTATTATAGTAGGATATCAAAAGATATCCTGGTAGCTTTTATCTCCAGGGTCCCATCCACTTATATCTGCACCAATATTCAACCAAATCAGTTCGGCAACTTGGGCGTGTAAGCGTAACAAACTCACTTCGTATTTACGTTGTTAGTTTCGACTTGGTATTTCCAGTGTCTTCGCTCTAGAAGCCTATCCCTCTGTTTGTCCGTCCATCTGTTTGTGTGTCTGTCTGTCCGTCTGTCTGTCACAGCCACTTATCTCCGGATCCACTAAAAAACCTATTCTGTTGAATTTGGTACACATATGGATTTCTGTGACCCAAAGACGGAAGCGTTTTGTAATTCATAAAATTTTTAGTATGGGGGTCTTTTGGGGGTCAAACAAGAAAATTAAAAAAAAAAAATAGTTTTTTTAACAATATCCTGCGACATATCAAATGAAAGGGCTTACCGTGAGAAGAAGAAGAAGTCTATAGTGTTAAAATAACATGTTAAAAAAAATTCGTTCGGAACACTTCGCACGCGCACGCACGCACTTGGCCAGTTTTTTAGATATAAATTATCCATGACACTTAGAAATAGTGTAAAGAATGAGCAGCTCGTGGCTAAATAATAACAGCCGCACGGGTCGATCTTCAAGGTTAAGCAATGCTTGCCGAGGTTGGTCTGTGGATGTTTGGCCATAGTAATAAAGCGAGACTCCTCCGTGCCTCGAAAAGCACGTGAAGCCGTTGGTCCTGTCATTTGTAGACACTTTTTAGTTACGGATAGTCAGAAAACTTGACACCAGTCTTGCCAAGAAGGGCCGAAGTTACCCAGTTTATGGGTTGTGGAGATCTGGTAGGCAGCCGTTCTACGAAGAATACTGATATTCGGCGGAATCCGGTTTGACTGAATGACAAAGCATTTTGTTTTTGTCGTATCGTTATACGAATTACCTACCTTTTAAAATTATATTGACATTTAAGTTTACCCCTTTTTTATAGATGGGAAATCATCAAATGACTCCTCCCGCTCTGAGTGGAGCAGAAGGAAGTGTCAGACTCTTACTGACTAAAATCTATCCGTGTTCCTCCTAATGCCCTTTGCGTTCCAGGGCCGCGGTGACTCGTTCGAACAAATTCCGCAAGCCTGGCACTTCGGATAACTGTATAGATTCATCTAAACCATCAGTAAATGACTAAACCAAACCAAAGACAATATCTGTATCAAAACGATGAAAGATTTCATTAGGGCCTTATGCTAAACTATCACATCACTTTGAGTCTTAAGGCTTGTATACATGCCAATGACCTTGAGCATTTAAACGGAGCTAACTACTCTTCTGCGCGCCACTCCGCTACCCGCATGTTTAATTTATTATAAAAAAATAACACGTATTTAAGAAAAGTAAAAAACCAAATTATTTTCGTTTGTATTGCAAAGCAGTAGATATTTTTTTTAGACTTTTATTAAAAAATGAACATAAATTTTGACAAAACCAAATTACATATCATATCATGTAGATTACTACCTATTTTTAGGGTTCCGAAAAAAAAAAGGAACCCTTATAGGATCATTCGGGTGTCTGTCTGTCTGTCTGTCTGTCTGTCTGTCTGTCTGTCTGTCTGTCCGTCTGTCACAGCCAGTTTTCTCCGGATCCACTGGACCGATTCTGTTGAAATTTTGGACACATATGGACTTCTATGACCCAAACACGGATGCGTTACGAAAATTATTAAATTTTTAGTATGGGGGTCACTTTTGGGGGTCAAACAAGAAAATTAAAAAAAAAAGTTTTTTGTACAATATCGTGTGACATATCAAATGAAAGGGCTTACTGTGAGGATTTTAATTATATTTTTTTCATAATTATAAAATAAATGATTTAGAAGTTATTCAAGAAATTAGACGAAAAATGACCATTCCCCCCCCCTTATCTCCGAAACTACTGAGCCTAAAATTTTGAAAAAAATGGAAATAATAGATCATTACCTAAAGATTACAGGAAAACCTATTAGAAGTCTGTAGTGTTAATATAACATGTTAAAAAAATTAAATTCGTTCGGAACCCTTTGCACGCGAGTCCGACTCGCACTTGGCCAGTTTTTTCAGATGTAATTTCTCAGTAAATGACGACGAAAAGTTGCTTCATCTGCACGCTGTTTTTAAGCATTTCTCGAGAGATCAGCCGAAGTGTAAGTGACAGTCCGTTTAAAGTGTAAAAATTAAAAGTATAAAATTTAAGCTGTAAAATCTGCCCTGAAAATGTAGCTATTTTGTTTGTTTTTTTTTTTATTTGTGGTGGGTTTGGTATTGACTCCAGTCTAGGTCAGAGATGACTGAGACAAAGTCTACGATGGAGCGAGATAACCCAGAAGGAGCCTGTTGTTAAAGTATTCAAAGTAAACCTTCTGTATCAATCACTTTTATCCACCTATGATTGGTATTACGGTTGACATTTCAATCCGTCAATCTATCAGATTTTATCCGTATTTGAATGCGTTTGAATGACGGGGACAGACAATGGATCCAATTTTACATATTAATGGCTCTGAAAGCGTACAATTGAGAGAATCGTATTGAAATATTTATTGTTTTCATGATTTGCTTTTTTCAGGAGTGTATTTTTAGATTGGTGATTTGAACAATAGAAAGGGTTTAAAACCTTTCCTTTTTTTATTAATTTCGAACAGATTCGTGTGTTTTCTATACAGGGTATAATAGATTATTCGCAAAACCTGCAAAGGCGTCATTGTTCGTATTTTTATGAACAACTTTTACTATGGAACCATTCTTGAAATCGTTAAACAGAAATTCTGAATATCAGACAATGAAAAATAGGATTGTGTGCAAAGACAGACATTTGGTCGAGTTATCATCATCATCATGTCAGCCGAAAGACGTCCACTGCTGGACATAAGCCTCCCCCAAGCGTCGCCACAACGACCGGTCCTGTGCGTCTCGCATCCATCGGCTATCCGCGACCTTCACCAGGTCATCGGTCCAGCTTGTGGGAGGCCTTCCAACGTTACGTCTTCCGGTACGCGGTCGCCACTCCAGAACTTTTCGGCCCCATCGACCATCTGTTCTGCGAGCATGCACACATAAAAGTATTGACACTGATTTAAGATATAAAAGTGTCCATGGAGTTTCTTGCACGTTCTTCTCCATAGGATCTACTCTTTGGAACGTGCAACTGCCGCGCTGGAGATAGGTCGGTGAGTGCGTTTTGCTGCAGAGCAAGTTGCTGCTCTTGTCGCTAGCGCGGCAGAACTAGCTTCATCTATTTGACTGACAGACATTGAGTATTCAAAAGTGCCTGTAACTGGTCTATTTGAATTAAAGGATTTTGTATTTGTACTGAAAGCGCGAAACAAAATTTTTTCACGATTTCCTTCCTTGACACCTTGTATTAGTGGATGACCCATCCGGCGTTGATCGTGCGTACACGCGGCGTTAGTGACACGTTTACGTGGTGTATACGTTCGACAAACGCCAGGTAAAAAGCGAGCCTTAACCCGCTTCAAAACAAGGAAGAAAAAAGTGGCTTTAGGCACTATGCAGTCGTGTTTTTTTGTTGGTTTCTGGGTACTGCAATGACCGTCAAATATCTACAAATAACAACTGAGACAAATGGCGTCAAAAAAAAACTTTATTTTTCATATATATTTGACAGATTGCAACTGACATACGATTGCGAATGCAAACGATGCGTTGCTTTAAAATTAGTAGAATTAGCACTGAGTTCAATTCCCATAAATTATTGATAGAGTGAAAGTTGCTTAAAAATTGTAGAATTGGCACTACGATTCTCTAAACAAAGTGACATACTATCAGCAACTTATGGGATTGACATGCGCTATCGAAATGTTTCGTATCTCCAAAACATTTTGGCAATTCGACAATTGCTGTCACCGGTAGAATGTTACTTTATACACGGTGCTATTTTAGGTGTCTTACAAAGGCGACCCACTAATTGTACCCAATATAAACTACCTCTAGGCGCGATCATTTTTATTAAATAATTAATTAAGGGTATTCATGCCAATGACCTTTTGCGAGGGGTAGTCAGCTCCGTTTATGCGCGCCACTCCGCTACTCGCATTTTTAATTTTTATAATAAAAATAATACATGTTTTTAAAAAGTAAAATACCAAATCATTTTCGTTTGTATTGCAAAGCAGTAAATATATTTTTTAATCTTTTGATAAAAAAATTAAGGAGTGAAATGGTTTCTTCTCAATGATTTGGAGGTGATTTGGTGCCAAATAACGTATCATATCATGTAGATTACTATTTTTTTCAGATGTAACTTCTCTGTAAGTGCCGACGAAAAGCTGCTTCATCTGCACGGTGCTTTTAAGCTTTTTCGAGAGAGCAGCCTTAAAATGAAAGTTGCAATAAAAATACATAATGCATTAGAATTATGAAACGCCCTGTTAATAATGTTTCCGTATTAAAACAATGTCGCCGTTCCATTCCACGCCGTCCTTATTACACAAGGCTCGGACTGCGCTCGCTCCTGGATATTTCAAACTACGTTATGCGTCGTGATTATGAATAATATTTTTTAGTAATTAAAATGTTTATAAATATATATTTTTTTAATGAATGTGTAGTAGTCATTGGATAGATGAAGTGGGCTGCCGTTGTAACTGTAAGACGACAAAAATGGCAACGTGAATACAACCTGTAACAGAATAAACGCAATACCTCTTAAAGGGTTATTGAACTCATTATTATGAACAACTTTCACTATGGGGCCAACACTGAAATCGCGGTACAGAGATAGTCTAGAGCCTAGAAAAGGACATAGGCTACTTTTTATCCCGGGAGTATGTTCCCTAGGGACCACGCGGGCGAAGGCGCTGGCAGAAGCTAGTTGGCTAATAAAAACAATTTGATAACCTTGGTATTTCACTTTTGATCATTAACTGTCTGTTAGGACGCGTAGCTTACTGAAAAATCGAGGTGATTATACTTAAAAGAAAGATATTGATTTTGAAAATTGGCCCTTACGTTACAAATAACTATTTGTAAATAAAAAATTAAAATATTGGTGCAATTCGCCCGCGACTTTGCTTGCACTACAATTTTCTTAAGAATCCCTCATTTTTCTGGTAGTAAATAGAGCCTATGTAACTCAAGAGTAATGTACCTAGCATTCTAATGGTGAAAGAATTTATGAAATCGGTCCAGGATTTTTGAAGTTTATTCGTTACTATAATATAATATTAGTGTAGATAATAGCACCTGCATTGCATCTAAAGTTTCATAAAAATGAGCTTGTAAACAAATCAGATGAGTAAATTCTAAATTCCAGTACTCTCCCAATCCTACTAGAGTACCGACCGACCAAATGTAAATGCGCCCCAGCTAACCGAACCCTGACCTAATTGATGTATTTTTCAGCGACTCTACATTTTTAAAATGGGTCCGCCGTGGATTTTAAATCAGTAAAGTGAGAAGCTTTATTAGGACAAGGAGGTATTACCTACTGGTATTCCTTATGTCATAGTTTTTGGTGATGGATATGAGTCAGTTGTTTACAACTTCTTACCCAACACACCCCTGCTTTTTCCACGACAGCGCGACGCAACGGGTCGTAATGTATTTATGAAAGAAAAAAGAAAGAACGAAAAAGAGTTTATTTGCGCCAAGCATGACGCATACCAAAAAAACTGGCCAAGTGCGAGTCGGACTCGCGTGCAAAGGGTTCTGAACGAATTTAATTTTTTTAAACATGTTATTTTAACACTACAGACTTCTAATAGGTTTTCCTGTAATCTTTGGTAAAGATCCATTATCTCCATTTTTTTTTTTTAAATTTTGGCAGTAGTTTCGGAGATAAAGGGGGAATGGTCATTTTTCGTCTAATTTCTTGAATAACTTCAAAACAATTTATTTTAAAATTATAAAAAAAATATAGTTAAAACCCTTACAGTAAGCCCTTTAATTTAATATGTCACACGATATTGTTCAAAACTCTTTTTTTTTAATTTTCTAGTTTGACCCCCAAAAGTGACCCCCATACTAAAAATTTAATAATTTACGTAACGCGTCCGTGTTTGGGTCATGAAAGTCCATATGTGTACCAAATTTCAACAGAATCGGTCCAGTGGATCCGGAGAAAACTGGCTGTGACAGACGGACAGACGGATAGACAGACACCCGAGTGATCCTATAAGGGTTCCTTTTTTTTCGGAACCTTAAAAATAAAAATTAAATAAAATAAAAATACAATTTTATAACAATTGGGAAGATATGCGTCACATTCGCGCAAAACGGCCATCGCTCAGCATAATGTTAGGACTTTGTGTGCGAGACAGAGCCACAGCGCTGGTTTTCAGCGACAGCCGGCGTTAAGTATGAGGTCGCTCGGAGCAGCATAAAATGTAATTAAAACAGGACAAATAAACAAAAAAAATAAATACATAAGGTAAAATACAATAAATAAGACGGTGAGGAGATAGCAACAAACTGTTGTGCAGACGGTGGAATGTGGCCGACTAATAGTGGCGCTATCACGCTATTTTTGTGTTATTGTTAATTTATGACGAAAGAAATGCTCTGTTTTTCATAATTCTTACGTAACTACTACTAACAACAACTACAAAAATAACAACAACCACAAAAGACATGACACTAATCAAAATTCAACATTCGAGTTAAATATTTAGTAAGTTCCATCGGACATCCAGACGCACTGCATCTTACCATCCGTATCTTGTTGCTATTCTACCAATTCGCACTAAGCGTTTCCAGACGTCTTTTATAATGCTCACAGCAAAGGAGTGGAACTCTCTGCCTGCGTCTGTGTTTCCAAACGCTTACAACCTTAATCTCTTCAAAGTTAGAGTGCACAGGCTCCTTCTGGGTAAGCTCGCTCCATCGTAGACTTTGTCTCTCTGACTTTGCTCTTGACTCCAGTCTGGTCATCTCTGACCTAGACTAGAGTCAAGAGCAAACCAATCACAAATAAAAAATAAAATAAAAAATGAAAGTCAACTATGCTGACCACACATGGTACTACAAACCCATTTGTGGTGCTGTAATATATTTTGGCATTAGTAACGGCCAAAATAAAAGACTCCAGGCTTGCCGAGAAGTACCGTGTTACCCAGTTAATGGGTTGTGGAGGTCTGGTAGGCAGCCGCTCCACGTAAAATACTGGTATTCAGCTGAATCAAAAATAATGAATAAAAGTAACGTGAGCGTTATTGACGTCACTGTTGTTATGACAACCTCATGTCTTTGAGTTAGGACAGTTAGGACCAGTGGCAGCCAGGAGTGACGTCATCGTCCGTTTTCGCTCGATTTTGGCATAAATTGAAGCGTTTTCATTTTTTATTTATGTGGTGGTCTATTCTGGTTGCATATTAAAAAATCAAAACTTTCTCGAGCAAATTTCAAAAGAACAATAAACGAAATAACAAAATTTAAATGACCAAATGTTTTATTTAGAAAAATTTGAGAATCCCAATGTATGTGACATCAAATGAACGACTGATTAAAAGTTGCTAGATGTAATTTTAAAATATCAAATCATAACTAATCAAATTTTATAATCACAAATGATTTCTTATTAAGAATTATTAATTTAAATGTAGATACTTATATTTGAAGTACATAAAAAAATAACCACGAAGGCTAAAGCCTTCTAACCTAACCTATCCGAGTCGGGGTAGTCTGAGTCGGGTTGTTGTCATTAAACGATTTGGTCAATAGTGTAATCTTTACTAATATATAAAGCTGAAGAGTTTGTTTGTTTGTTTGCTTGAACGCGCTAATCTCAGGAACTCCTGGTCCGACTTGAAAAATTCTTTCAGTGTTAGATAGCTATTTATCGAGGAGGCTATATGCTATATATCATCACGCTAAGACCAATAGGAGCGGAGCAGTAATGAAAATTGTGACGCAGACGAAGTTGCGCAGGTCAGCTAGTAAATAATATAAACATTGATATTCCAAACTTTGGTCAGCTGAACTTTTGATCAAATGACCATCGTTATTTTAAACTTTGTTGATTTGTACGTTGTTCTTTTTAAATTTGCTCAGAAAAGTTTTGATTTTCTAATATGCAACCTCTATCTAGATGCAGTTCTTTAAAATTAAAGCAAAAATGGAAATATTGCATGTTCCCTATTACGAGTAAATTTTTGGAGTCAGAAAAACGTGCGATCTGCCCTGTACTTACTAAGCCAATGCGGTTTCCCCAGTGTCTTCATTCACAGTTTTGAGAGTAAAACTGTAGTTAACTTTTATATTTGATCAGATGGTAGGTACTAGTACTGCAATAACATAAACCACTCATTGTATTTGACCTTTCTAACGAACGCTATTGTTCAGACTCAAGCAATACGAACGGTTCGGTGAGTGATCTCGATTTTCAGTGGATTAATTACATGCGTCGGTGGTGTAATGGTCAGCATAGTTGCCTTCCAAGCAGTTGATCCGGGTTCGATTCCCGGCCGACGCATAAGTTTTACCACGTTTACCATATAATTAGCCTACCGATACTTTAAGGCAACCGTCTGCAATAGGCGGACCGCGGGAGATCGACCCTGGAACTGCCGAATATTTCTTAAATAATATTGTCATATAACTAGTTATGCATACGTTAAAAAGCCACGTAGAATCAAACTGAGTAATTACAAGTTTAATAACGACATGCACAGAACAAATATCGTTCGAGATTAACGGACACCTTGAAGACTCACTTCGCATTTCACGAGCGGAAGCTCGTGAACGAAATTATAAAAAACTAGCTCAAGACCGTCGGTGTAATTTTTCACTAATTTTACTGTTACTTAATTAATATCATAATACGTAGGTATATTGTAATCTATACTAATATATAAAGCTGAAGAGTTTGTTTGATGGTTTGCTTGAACGCGCTAATCTCGGGAACTACTGGTCCGATTTCAAAAACTCTTTCAGTGTTAGATAGCCCATTTATAGAGGAAGGCTATATATATCATCACGCTAAGACCAATAGGAGCGGAGCAGTAATCAAAAATGTGACTAAACGAAGTTGCGCGGGTCAGCTAGTACAATAAAAAACTTAATTCGTAAAATAATCAAGTTTTTTTTTGGACCTCGATAAAAATTTCCAACATTGTATGGACCCCACTTAACACTACTTGTCGACCTCTGCTTTAAGGCTCATTATTTAATAGTGACGTACACTATTTGGCTTGACCCCCGAGACCACTCTGTGCCTTGGAAAGCCATTAGTAGATGGCCAGAAAATCGGACACCAGTATTGCCAAGGTGCGTTGTTAGTAGTGAGGTCGTCATATAGACAGAATCGCTCCATATAAAAAAACCCACGACAGAAAAAAGAACTTTAAAAATTAAAAAAATAATTTATGTTGATCCTTTTAGTTTGATATAGGAACAATTCTTTGGGCCATGCGTCATCGCTTCGGGAGACCGCAAATCTTTTGTATTTCTATCTAAGTATAAGTATTACTAGCAGTCTCCCGACGTTTTTTTGTCGGAGGTTTTTAAATCGTTAATTTAATTTTTATTTCATGCAATTTAAACTTAATTTTCATTTCGTAAGTTAATATTCCTGATTCCCTTTTAATATAGTGTACATTATTCTACTAGTCAAGCCCTTTCATTTGATAACTACATTTAGGGAGTTGTAAAAAAAATGTAATTCGCCATTTTATGGAGTCTGTCTGTATCTTGAATTTGTAACTTGTCATATAAGTGTCTTAGTGTCTGTGTTTGTCAAGCCCTTTCATTTGATACCCATATTGGTTAAGTTGT
This sequence comes from Lacanobia wlatinum, assembly GCA_947578705.1. Lineage (NCBI taxonomy): Eukaryota > Metazoa > Arthropoda > Insecta > Lepidoptera > Noctuidae > Lacanobia > Lacanobia wlatinum. Next base: position 4,667,913 of record OX388046.1, on the reverse strand, counting down.
AAAAAAATATGAAATCCGCCATTTTGTTTCGGCGGCCATCTTAGACCGATTTCCATCAAACATAGCCAAGAACACTCCCGACTAATACACCTTTCAGACAAAAAAAAAACTAAATCAAAATCGTTTCATTCGTTCGGGACCTACGATGCCACAGATAGACACACACAGAGAGACACGTCAAAGTTATACACTCCGTCGTTCTTGCGGTGCGGGTTAAAAATACTGATACTCAGTTGGATCCGTTTAGATTGGGAGACCCCAATCCTGTCTATAACTGTGTTTTATGTTTTCTGTGTTCTATTTTTTGTGTGTTTTATGTATCATTTGTGTATTATATGTTTGTATCTACTTTTATGAGTCTTGTTAATTTAATTTAAATAACTAAGAAAAGTCTAGGCAAATATTTTTCAAGTTACCTCTTCCAGTGTATCGGAAGACCCAATTTTCCTACAATATTTTCCATTCGTCTCCAAGCTCAATAACTCCTCAGGGGAGACAGTTTGGATGTTATTACTTTGGATCCCGTTACATACATTTGCGTTAGCGTATTATTGGCTACGTAGAATTTATCTTCAGTGCCCGGGGACGTGTCCTCGTGATCAAATCGAATTCATGTCAAGTGGGATGGAGCGCTGTTCTGTGTAGAGTTATTGGTGCTTGTGAGATCATGTGACGGGGTTTTGTTTTTTGTTGTTGGTATGGAAACTTGGAGTTTTATACACTAATATTATAAAGAGGAAAGATTTGTTTGTTTGTTTGAAATGAATAGGCTCCGAAACTACTGGACCGATTTGAAAAATTCTTTCAGCAATGGATAGCTACATTATCAGGGAGTAACATAGGCTATATTTTATCCCCATGCTCCCACGGGAACGGGAACTACGTGGGTGAAACCGCGTGACGTCCACTAGTCAAATATAAAATAACGAAAGGAACTTTTTTTGCTGTAAAATTAATTGGAAGTCTAAGAATTTCATTGTAAATCACAACGAGAGCATCAATTCTATCATTATAGAGTTCCGAACATCCGTAAAAAACGGAACCCTTATAGGATCACTCGGTTGTCTGTCCGTCTGTCACATCCAGTTTTCTCTGGATCTACTGAACCGATTCTGATGAAATTTGGTATACATATGGATTTTCGTGACCCAAACACGAACGCGTTACGTAAATATATATATATTTTTTAAATATTTATTTTTTAATATGGGGCCACTTTCGGGGGTCAAAATAGAAAATTAAAAAAAAGTTTTTCTAAGTGTATCGTGTTCCATATCAAATAAAAGGGTTGAGGGTTTTAATTATATTTTTTCATAATTTTAAAATAAACAATTTTGAAACTACTGAGCCTATAATTTTGAAAAAAAAAATGCAGATAATAGTTCTATACCTATAGATTATAAAAAAAAAACTATAAGAAGTCTGTAGTGTTAAAATAACATGATAAAAAAAATGAAATTGGTTCGTAACCCTTTGCACGCGAGTCTGACTCGCACTTAGCCATTTTTTTTAAAGATTTTCTGGTTTTTGACTATCCATAACGACTTATGTATGTAACTTCCAGTATGTTGGATTATATTATTGTGAAGATATTTCAGGATTTTGTAAAAGTTTTTGACCACTAAGTTAAAATACCATTTATCCATTTTCAAAATCTTTCAAGTGCTCGGACATGAAATGATAAACGATCCTCTATCCGTCACAAAGGAGCTCAAGTCGGGTTCCGCACCTGAGCATCGCCGCCCGCCGCTAGTGCCGACCACTTTTTGTGACACAACCCATTTCTCAACGTCCACCGCACTAAAATGAGTATTTGATGAAATGTCCGAAATTACTTTACTTAGGGTAAGAAGTGATTACACTGATATTTTGAAGATTATTTATATAAGGTTCCATTAAAATATTTTATATTTGTTTTTCGTAAAATAAATGGACATACTATAAGAATTCATTTAGACCACCAAAATAAGGACTGTGGTTAAAAAAATATTAAGCAAAAGGCGACTGCAAGAACCTACCCATAATGGATCTGTTAATTCTAGTGTGCCGGTAATTTATTATTTAAGGTAAAAATAAAATCACTTTACTTTGCTTGAATGTCTTTAGTTAAACTTACTGAACGCTATGTTAATAATTTTCAAAAATATTGGAAAATAATATATTGAACTAGTGGACGTCACGCGGTTTCACCCGCGTAGTTCCCGTTCCCGTGGGAGTACGGGGATAATATATAGCCTATGTTACTCCCTGATAATGTAGCTATCCAATGCTGAAAGAATTTTTCAAATCGGTCTAGTAGTTTTGGAGCCTATTCAATTCAAACAAACAAACAAATCTTTCCTCTTTATAATATTAGTGTAGATAATGGAATATAATATGTCTCTGAACATTCCAGTTGCATTTTTACCCCTAAAATCGCATGTAGCTAAGTACATTTAACATGGTATTAAGAACAATACATAGCAGCTAAGTACAGATTAATAATTGTTTTGAGGCTTCCTTCATAATGCAAACAGCTAAGGAGTAGAATTTCAGGAATCAGTGAAGGTATTAGGTCACCTTCAACCTGGGGATCTTTAAGTCAGGAGCGATAAGGTTACTTAAGGCAAGGTGTAATTTTGGTTAAACGCAAGCATAAATTAACAAATAAAAATACGTTGCCTGCAGCGTCTTTCTTTTGAGTGAAGTTAGAGTTGATTGCAAAAGTATAGAAGAAGTCAATACATTTTTATTCCACTGTTAAAATCAGCCCTGTTAATGTCAATAAAATCTAAGAAGTCCGATTTGACAGCTGAGTAGAGAGGGATAGAAGATTGCTTTACCACTAAGTGCGAAAGAGATTTATTTTTATATCTCTTTCAAACTTACTAGTAAAGCAATATTGTATCCAGCTGCCAAAACTGGGCTTTTATGATGGGTTAAATTTGACATCAAAGTTGGAGGACCTTCGATGTCATATGTACCGAGATTCATATTACTGGTTGGTTTTAATCAAGCGTACCTTAGCATCGAAATATTTTTAGATACAAGCAATTGACTTTTCTCTTTCCTGAAATGACTTCGAAAAAATTACAACTCAAATACACCTCCAACACGAAAAGCTTTCAAAAAGACGAACACCCTCAACTGAACAAACAGAAAGCAATGATTTCCATTCCTAAAATTAATTATAGCGACCATTAAACAAACCGTGACTCCATTGTGATGGCTTTGGACAAACAAAATGGAAGTTATATTGATTGCAATGGAAAATTCGTGTCACGTCCCTATTGTTAGAACCTGCTGTAATTATTCGAGGGTATTTCGTTACGTTGATATTTTCCAAGGAATTTCAACGAAAACAGGTTGGGAAAATATTTGTTTGTTATTTTGTGTTTGGTCGGCTTCGTAATTGTATTCATTTGCTTATTAAACTGTCAGCAATCAGAGTAAGGGTGACTAAAGGTATGGACTACTCTTCTAGAGAATTTGTTTTTTGATTCGAATTTTATTGAAAGTAATTATTGTTTACGAGCTTTTGGATACTAAGGTTTTGATGTCTAATCAGATAAAAATGTATTTTATTAAAATTAAATATGTTCCTAAAATATGGCCCTTAAGGACACCACTAATTTCCATGTATTAGTAATAACTAATAAGCTACAACTCAAAATTGACTAAACTTTAATAATACTTAGGGGTTGGCAACCACTGACAGTTATTATTAATATTACTGAAAATAAATCCGGTATCGGTAATCGGTATCGGTATACACCAAAGCAGTCAAATGTATATGTAAAGTCGGAAACAACTTATAATGCATTTCAATAAATTTAATCAACAATTTTAATTAAAAACATTTACTATTTCATGTTCACACAACAAAGTTTTAAGTTCTATAAATAAATTGCAAGATTCTTCTGAATATCAAAACAAGAATTTATCATAGGTACTTAGTCTAGAATACAAAAAAGTTCCTCAAAAGAAAATTTTGAAATACTATTTAATAATCATTACAAATGAGCCAAAAACAAAAACCATTACTTTTAATAACTTCATGAGAACTACAGTTTAGACGTAAAGTTTTAAAATTCGCAAGCTACCATTTATATTGGGGCTGGCATCAGCTGGGCTCGCCGAGCACCTGGGCTCCGCAAATTGTGAGGCTTACTGCCTTGACAAACTGTACACCAAATATACTTCAGTATTTTATTGATGTTGAAGTCTGTTTCTTTCTTATTTTTCTTTATTATTTACTAACTGTTGCCCGCGACTTCGTTCGCGTGGACGTTTTTAATGTGTAATGTGAGGGAACAGACCGCCTGATCAAAATGTGATCAATGTGGTGATGACTATAGAAGGTGTCCTTTTGGGCGCTGTAATTTGGGCGGTAGAAATCCTAAACAAAATTAAACAGCGTTAAGGCCGTACTCGTCCTTTGGCGACACGTCGTCGTCGTCGTTTTGCAATGCTGCAAAACCCCAACTCCCCGGCCGCTGTTTTTGATAATATTGCATGTTGGGGTATCTTTGCTTGCAAGATTAAGCTGCAACTTAAAAACGGAATGTGCAGTCCGACCATCGTTAAGCAAAGTTGCAGCAATGCCCGAGGAAGCCACAGCCAGAGCTATATTGCACAAACTTACCCGTAACTCCTGGTACGTCAAGAAGGAACAATCCCCCCTTTCCACTATTTACTCGGCGCAGAATCGTTTCGTAGACTTAGCGCTGCTCGAGAAGTAATCGTGGTGCCATTTCATTGACATGCACTTCTAAAACCGCGGTATTGTAGTTTAACTCCATTATTACAGTATCGCTTGACAATTCCTCTCTTCGCTGCCATTTTCCAGATATGTAAATCATTTTATCCTCAATCAATACCAAAGCATTGTTAATGATGTGGTTATTGTGAGCGCCATCGAGCCTTATGCACAATATCTTCTGATAAAGCGTCCGAGTATTTATCCTAAAGCTGGAGGGGGGCGTCGTTATGCGTCGTAATGCGTCGTACCGTGCATTCTTCCGGGATGAAAAGTAGCTCACATCGTTCCCTCCTTAAAATTACCACTACGCAAAAAATCTATTCAAACCCTTGCTCTGTAAAAAGTAAAACAGATTTATCCAACGGGAACCGTACTTTTTTCTGGGATGTCAAAATAAGCTTATGTCATTTTTTGACCCCTAAACAAGTACTATACAAAAAATCATGTTATCCCTTGCTGTCTGAAAACAATAATAAATCTATCCCACGGTAACCGTAAACATGTTTGTGATAAAAAGTAGTATATGTCCTTTATCAGGCTCTAGACTATGTGTGTACCAAATTTCATTCGAATCGGTTCAGTAGTTTTGGCGTGAAAGTGCGACAGACAGACAGAGTTACTTTCGCATTTATAATATTAGTAACGATTAGTAACGATAGTAACGATTTTGTTTTGGAAAGAAAATTAAAGAGGATATGTTATTTAATTTTCTTGTATTTTTTTTTTGTAGTTTATTAGTAAGAATTAAATTCTTAACAATTAATTACGATCTAGCCTAAAAGACTAATAAGCAATTTAACTCTAACTTAATATGTTACGTGATAGATTATGTTATAACTAAGAATAGTGTCCATTTGCACTTTTACGCAATCCGTAGCACTTTCTTAGAGTCTGACATAATTTATAAAACACCATGTTCATGTGTTATATTTATAGCACAATATTGTTACTAGTATTCATTCACTTTGTACACTACACTACACTAATTCAAAAGGTTTAGTTCTTTTTAGCCTACGCACTAAGTCTGTGTTGTCAAGCAGCTGAATTGCCTCAACATTCACGTGTCGATGAAGTCTGTGTTCGTGGGCTTCAGCAATTTTTTGGATAATTGTGGTGACGAATTCCATTTTAAGGTCACGGTGAAGGTCGTCATTTCTTATGTACCAACCCGTGCATTGCCAGCATCCCTGAGTACTTTATTTTGGAATTGTTGAATTATTCAATTATTTTTAATGGTATTATTAATTCAGTAACCAGATGGGTCAATAAATGGACAATCTTCTTATTTATGTTCTGTTTTCGAAGCCGTAAACGATTGCTTTGAGGTGCCGATAGAAATATTATTTGCTTAACTTAGACAGCATTAAGGGAACCCTAATAATAAAAGATTTGTCTTAAAAAAAAACTAAAGTAAAAGGCATAGAACCATTGCGGCGTAGCTCCGCCACCGCGTTTTTTTTTTTCAAAGTTTCGTTGTACGATGTAACATGTACTAGAAGATACTGAATGACGGTACTCATGATTCAAACTGATTCAGAATATCCCTTAATATCCCTTTCCTTTCTGGATGATACAATTTGGATGTTACAATATCATGTAGTAGGATTATAATCATAAAATGCAAATTAAACCAATAAACGTAACATACTTTTAAAATGTAATCGTAATCGTTATTTCTGCCTCCTTCCCAAAGCCTCTTCGACCTCAAGGCCTCTCCCCGAGCCTCACCCCATCAAATGTGTGCTTTTCACTTCAACAAAGTTCTTGATTAGAAAGATGGAAAACATGGTAACTGGTACACACAGATACACCACTCACAACATATCTTTCGGTAACTCCAGGAATTCTAATTTACCAAATTAATTAATGAGTTAATTACTAAGAATATCAAATATCTTACAGCAAAATACTTGCCATAATTCCTGAGGTTTCCTTAAAAAGCCCAATAAACATCCTACTCTAAAATTAGCTCACTAAATTAAGGGGAAACTCACTATCTTAAGTTTTAGTGGTCCCTCGAGTGAGGGGGCGACGAGGGTGGTCACAAAAATGTGGCCCCCTTCCAGGGACTGACCGCGTTACGTCATTATGGACGAAAAGGTTTTTCCGACCTCGGGGACGGTCCTGCAGGGTAATAATTTTAAGTGATGTTGGAAGTTTTTTAGATTATTTAATATAGACGACATTTTATGTAATGAATATTTAAATATTTAGATTTTAAGCGTATCTAATTTTAAAATCTTCGAATCTATCTATTTTGATCGCAATACAGAATCGTCTTGGCTTCGTACGGGTGGAGTTTATTTTCTGATGGTTTTAGGGTTCCGTTCCCAAAAGGTAACTAATAGAACCCTATTACTAAGTCTCAGCTGTCCGTCCATCCGTCTATCTGTCAGCGGGCTGTATCTCAAGAACCGTAATAGGTAGACACTTGAAATGTTCACAGATTGTGTATTTCTATTTCTACTATAATAACAAATATTAAAAACTAAGGTTTATGTTACGGAACCCTTCGTGTGCGAGTCCGACTCGGGCTTGGCCGGTTTTTTCCAAATACGAACACAACACAGCCAAACTGGTCCAGCATCCGTTCTCAAAATAATAATGATCATCATGATACATGCAGCAACTGAGTTTCATTGAGATATCCTTACTTAAAAAAAAAAATGAAAAAATCTTTATTTAAAACAAAATGCTTCATAAACAATGAATTGTGTTTGGAGCCTCCTTTTAGACAAACAATGCCTGTGTTAAGAGACTCCACTCTTCCATATCTTAGATAAATGTTACATAATAATATAATACAACATGTTATTATAAATGCGAAAGTAACTCTGTCTATCTGTCGCGCTTTCACGCCAAAACTACTGTACCGATTTAAATGAAATTTGGTACACAGATAGTCTAGAGCCTGAGAAAGGACATAGGCTACTTTTTATCCCGGGAGTATATTTCCTAGGGACCACGCGGGCGAAGCCGCTGGCAGAAGCTAGTACCTAATATATGGCACTCAAGAAAAAATCCTATATCCCATCATTTTTTTATTAAAAAAGTGCGTGATAAGAAGTTTATGATAAATCTACAGATGCTTTTTGTAACTCCCAAGGGAAAAGTAATAACATAGATAAGCGTTTTTCATTAATCAAATTCATTTAAAATCAACAAAAAATTACCAAAAAGAAGAAAAGAACAAAAGAAACCCGCAAAAGATATGCGTAGGCCGGGAATCGAACCCGGATCAACTGCTTGGAAGGCAACTATGCTGACCATTACACCACCAACGCCGATGGTAACAGTTTCAAATTTTTTGAGTGCATTCTTAGACTGCAATCGGAATGTTTATACATATGTGTTATCTATCAATTAGGAGCAATTGTTATCAATGACCTCTATACTTCCACTATACTGTAGTAATTGAATGTTATCTACAATATATGATTGTGATACTGTCAAATCATTGTTTCTTTTTCTTTTCCGGTGTACAAAAGATAACATTTAAATAGAAAGATAAATCTCTAATAAGTTTATGAGTCATATATTTTTCGTTCTCGTGGGTTTCGTGCTTTCCTCTGTGAACTTCAAGTATCCAACCCCTTAAAAAGGGTTTAGGGAAAAAGAATCATTACTTTTTGTCATTTATCTCAAATTGTAACTATTTCTGTTTGTTTTTAGTTTTGAAACCAAAAGGATTTTCTAACGAGTAGTGTTATAATATCAATTTTTCTAATTTTCCTTGATAAATTACACACACAAACACACACACACACAGGTCGACAGGTTCCTAAAGGAAGAGTTTTGGTCGAAGGGTGTAGTCTACCGACGTTTTCGTGGTAGGCTACGCGGTACCACGCAGCGTAACACGACACTTCGTGCTTTGGCTATCTTATTCTCAGACACAACAACCAACTTTGGCTTATTGGGTAGTTGAGAATAGTTATTATTACTGAAGATAGCAGCCTCACTTTTCACATTTTTCTCTTATTTATTTGTAAATGGCCAAAATTCCGAAGTAAGTTTCTCATGAAAAGCTTGACGGCACTTTTTCAAGTTCGTGGGCTAACCAAATGAACTGAAAAATATATTATAATATTCCTTATATAGTGGTTTCGGTAATAGCGGCCAGAAATTCAAATAAGAATGGAATATCCGTAAAAAAAATCGCATTCAAATCCATAACAACTACTAAAACGGTCAGAATTGACTGTATATTTCTTCTTAATACATTAACATTATTACGTAAAATTTATACCACAATGAACCATAGTTCATAAGACATGAAAATTTAATAAATATTCATTAAATAAATTAATAATAAACTCTAAAATAAACGTAATGAGGGGATAGCCCTCATTACGTTTATTTATTATTTTAAACGCGATAGCGTTTGAATACGCTAGATACGCTAGATGCGCTAGTGTAGCGTTTTAAATGTCAAATTTCACTATTGACGCGAGTTTTTCGACAGGGGCGCCAACTGGTGAGTACAAAAACGGTAGCCCTCATTGCAACTGCCTAATTTCTACATAATGCGATGAGTCAGCAGTTTTGTGAGTGAAAACGCTATAAGGAATATGCATGCGATTTTTTTATTTGCAAAATGAAATACTTATTAGTTCGAGTAAACAATTAAACATTATTTTTAAATACCTTCATCAGCGATGAAGTTATAAAGCATCCAAGATTACAATCAGAAAGAGAAGTCCGATATGAACTTTGACATCAAAGTCGATGACGCCTATACAGCTGCCATATAAAACAGCGTTTTCGCGAGAGGGACGGATATATTTGTTTAAAATAATTATATCTCGTTTATTTTTCGAGCAATTTTGATTCTATTTTCTCTGTTAGTATTATATTTTTGTATATTATTAGACAACTATAGTTATATTTAGTATAATTTATAAGTATAATTACTAAATATTTTTTTCATGCATATTCCCTATTCTGTGATAGGGCTCTTAAGTGCTAACGGGTTAAAGACAAACCCTGGGAGAGAGTTCCACGTTTTGGCTGTGCCCCTAATACATATAACAAACAGACGGAGATTAAAGTGATTGTAAAGGTTCCAGCTTAGAATAATAACGCATAGAAGCCGCGTCTAGAACAAAACACGAGCGAAATCGTGTGTCCACTTCATTTTCTTTGTGTGCGTGAGCCGAATGTGTCTACGTTCCTAAAACGCACACAGATATAGCTTTCAGTGATACCATTACCAAGCTATTACCCACAAAATATGGGAAAACACATTACTATGCTGTTTTATCAGCAAACGGGAAAAGACGAAGATGATTTTTCATGTAGTATGACATATTTTTTCGGAAGGTAAAATTCAATTTATTTAAAAATAAAAGGACATAAATCGCATAAAGAATGGGATATTGTTCAATGTGTTTAGAATGCTTGATGTGTTTATAATCAAATATTATAGGCATGTATTAATTTCTGCGTTATTATTCTAAGGGTTCCAGTTTTTCTTTGAACTTCCGTTGTTCGCTACACAAAGCTATTTGCTAAAAACCCCAATTTATGAAGAGAATCACTTTCATATTCGAACATTAAGAAAGCCTCCGGAAGAAATAACGCGAACCTCAAGGGACCATGAGGAACATTAACTTATTATGACACAGACTTAAGTACTGGAAAAAAGGTCCATTCCTTATTCATAGAAACTTTTATGGGGGCGTATCATTTGCAATATACCCCAAAATGAGGAGATTCACTTAATGGTACATTATTCACATAAAAGAACTGTATGGGGCATTTCGTGGGACTTGGTTCATAAAGTGAGGAAGTTGAAATTGTTTCATAATTTGGAAATTACTGGTCTTTTGAAAGAAGTCATTTGGACCTTAAGGATAAAAACTTTAAGTGCTCATTATCCCTATAGCCCGAAGGATCGCCAAACTGAAGTGGCAGTGGGCAGAGCACATTGCTTGCAGAACAGATGGTCGATGGGGCCGAAAAGTTCTGGACCGCATACCAGAAGACGCAGTGTTGGCGCGGTCTCCCACAAGTTGGACCGATGACCTGGTGGAAGTCGCAGGTCAGGCAATCATTGTGCGTACAGCTAAGGAGTGGAATTCCCTGCCGGAGTCTGTGTTACCTGATAGTTATAACCTGGGAGTCTTTAAGTCAAGAGTGAATAGGTTACTTTTAGGTAAGCGTGCTCCATCTTCGTCCACATCATCGCTTACCAACAGGTGAGATAGTGGTCAAACGCGTGCCTATCAATAGATAAAAAAAAGGTAGCAGATGGATGCGAGACGCACAGGACCGGTTGTTGTGGCGACACTTGGGGAGGCCTATGTCCAGCAGTGGACATCTTTCGACTGATATGATGATGATGATCATAATATTTTCATGCCATCAACCATTATTATAACCAGTATTAAATACTTGTATTTCTCATCAGGCTTGCCAAACAATCAATAAAATAATAAATTTTATTTTTCTACGTAGAAAGCAATCGGTAGAGAAGATATTCTAGTCATGTAATTAACTATTTTTTGTAAAAAGTTTTTAACCGACTTTTATTTTTTTTTAGAGGAGGAAACAGGCGAGACCTAAACCTCGAATTATGACTATTTACATACAAACTCTATCCACCCTGGTTTCTTCTTAACGACTGAATGGATTTGGATGAAATTTGGCACAGAGATAAGACCGTCTCAAAAGGAGGATATAGATTTTTAGATTATAGAAGCTAATCTATACTAATATATAAAGCTGAAAAGTTTGTTTGTTTGTTCGCTTGAACGCGCTAATCTCAGGAACTACTAGTCCGATTTAAAAAATTCTTTCAGTGTTAGATAGCCTATTTATCGAGGAAGGCTATATATCATCACGCTAAGACCAATAGGAGCGGGTCAACTAGTATTTTGTAAATACGATTAAATATATTGTGAAACTATTTACTTTTACCTATCCGCATGACTTTTACCTCAAATTGGACATTATAGACAAGATATTGATTCACTAGAAAACCGCCTCCCTACTTCTACTTGAAAAAGTATCCCCAAAACCTTGAATGGCTCCCTTCCTATAGTGGTTCATGAATATTCATTGGTACTCCGACCACCTTAAATATTATTTCAAAATCAAAATCAAAAGTCGTCTATTCAAATTAGGCTGAGAGCCAGCACTTTTTGAACGTCAAGTTTTACAAAAGACAGTCTCCCAAAACGCCCGCCCGTCACCACTTCCTAGTGTTTTAGCTGTGGAGAAGAAGTGGCCAACAAACTCCCCAGCAACACATCTGTCCGTTACGTTTTAAGAACTTGAATCTATATAAAAGTATGCTAAGTAATTAATACATGACACGAAATTTACTTGTTAGCTAGCACACTATGATACTGATAATGATAGAAATGTATAAATATAAAAAAAACAACGAATTGACCTACATAGTCACATAAAAAAATTTAAAAAAGAAACAATATTATATAAATACATATAACCTGTCATAAGCTAATTACTTAAAGAGAAAGAACATGATAATTATGACATTGTCTTGCGTTTAACACAGCGACCAACTATTCTTATCGTCTGAACTATTCCACCTTCTGTACATCTACCTATAGCCCAAAACCTACCCTATTTTATTCAAGTCGCACCGTCGACAGCACTTCTTAGATTCGGTTCTTAGAAACTAACAAAAGACTATCACTATCTCGATAGATCGCGAACTTTTATCATAAATCACTGGTGACTTGGGACTTCGTTACTACCGAAGTTTTTCTTACAGGATCAATAGGTATGAATAAATAAGTTTTTTCTTCAGATGAAAGGAAGGCAATATCTGATACAGAGTATTTGACAGATTTATTTTGGTCCTTTGAAGCGAGGTTCATTCGAGTATCTAGTGATTTTGTTCAGGGTAAGATCCGACGACTTGGTGAGGGTCGCGGGTAGCCGATGGATGCGAGACGCACAGGACTGGTTGTTGTGGCGATACTTGGGGAAGGCCATTGTCTAGCAGTGGACGTCTTTTGGCTGATATGATGATGATGAACATCTGATATTCAAATTCTAATCCCTGTATTCAGGATGCCATTACAGTTGAAGGGATAACAGCAGCATAGGTAGGTACTTTTGAAAACAATCCATTAGTAAAGTCAATGATAGTAAAACAATCATTTTGACACTTATCAACATAAGCTTATTTGATGAGTGTCAAAATGATTGATTTTATATGTTGCGACCACTAAAAATCTCAGGAACTACTTACTGGTCCGAATTGAAAAATCTTTAAATGTTGGATAGCCTATTAGGCTACATAAAATCACGCTGGGACCTATAGGAACGGAGCATTCATGAAAATTGTGACGCAGACGAAGTTGTACGGGTCAAATAATTCAACAAAAAATACGAAGTGTGTACTATCCTTGAAGACGAACAACTAGCGAAAGATAAAGAAGACTACAAAAATGATAATGCTCAGACCACAGAAATTGATCCAACATTCTTAGTACATTCTATGCCTACCTATATAGATGAACAACTTAAGATACTGACGGCTTATCTCCGTGAAGTCGTAAAAGTCGATGCGAGTACGGTAATAGTACGTAATGCTTGTCATAGAGATAGCATAACAACCGCGGTAGATAACTACGATGATGTAAAAACTTACGTAGAACAGAACGTTGTCGTTTGTAATCAGCTTATTTTAAAGCTGTAAGGTGATATAGGAGAAATGGAAAGTGAAGAATGTGGGTAAAGAATAACAGCCGCACGGATTGATCTTCAAGGTAAAGTAAGAAACTCCTACCAAGATTGGTCTGTGGATGTGTGACCTAAGATCCACAGACCAACTTTGGCAAGAGCAGAACGAGAAGAGAATACACCGAGTTTCCTCCGTGCCTCGAAAAGCATGTTAAGCCGTTGGTGCCGGCTTTCATTTGCAAATCTTTAGCACTCGTTACGAGTTGTCAGAAGCGAGTAAATCTGACTCCAGTCTTGCCAACGACCACCGTATTACCCAGTTGTGGAGGTCTGGTAGGCAGCCGCTCCACTTAAAATACTGGTATTCAGCTGAATCCGGTTTGACTGGAAACCGACCCCAATAAAGTTGGGAAAGGTTTGGGCAGATGCTGGAAAGTGAAGGATGCTCGATGATGGTGTGAAAGGTGGTTATAAAACATGAATTTCAAAACGGGTACTTAGTAGAGATGATACATGTAAGATATAATAAATCTGGGATCCTAGTAAACATTATTCTAACTTAAATTTAATTTGTTTACGTATTATAATTTGTGAAGTGATTATATTGGACACTTAACCAATCACAAAAGAATTATATGCGATTCGACAGCTGCGACAACAGATTTCCTATACAAAAACTTTATCAGTCGATTCTAAAATACAGCCTCTGCGACGTCAACGCATATCTTGCGAGTATTCCAATTTATTTGGATCAACATTATTTTTCCATACTTTTCTTCTACTATAAGTTGTATCAAAGTTGTCAGCAGTAATCCCTTGGAAAACATCTACCTCTACAAACAAAATGGTAACACTAGTTCACAGTAAATCTGTTGCCGGAAAAATTTTGGCTGTTGCTGACTCCACATGGTATGCTAAGTTCAAACATACAGGTAGATTTTTTCATCAGCTCTGGTTTTTGAGTTTCTGATGTTCTGGTTCTCGCCAAAATACAGTGATATTTCTAACGAACTCCGATATAGCTTTTACATAATTATGTTCTCGACAAATATAGCAAAACGATTTGGATTGGTTAAACAACATCTCCTTGAGCTATTCACGTCGCAATCATTTAGATATTATTTTTAACACAGTAAATACACGTTATCAAGTAATCAAGGTCTTCCGTTACTGAGGGACTGGCTGACAGACAATGCACAGCTGAAACTACTGGTCGTAGAAAACTGGAATTTGGCAAGTAGTTTCTTTGAAGAGTGTAGGGAAGCACTTCGAGAGGATTTCCCGACATTCTTACGGGAACGAAAAAACTGGATATGTAAAGCTAGTAAATTATAAAATAAAAATAAAAGAATTTGAGGTGTACAATTCTTTTTTAAAGTAAATTTGAAAAAAAAACATGACAAAAGTATACATTTTCAACTACCAAGTCAAACAAAAAGTTAAATTTTGTAAACTAGTGTAATAGTTATTAGTTGCCCCATAACATCGATTTAAGTATCTCATAATTCTTCATTTTATGAGTATTGTGGTTTCAAATTGAGCCATCAATTATTACGCGTGTTGACCCTTCATTAGCAGTAATTAGTGATCATAAACGTAATGATTGGAAATGTAATGACATCGGTGTGTGCTCGATACAAACTATATAACGCTTACGACTGTGCTCCTAAAGATAAAAACTACGAAAGCAAAAATGCAAGCTACGTTTTCTATATAAGTTAATTACTAATAAAAAGAAGCTGATATCGAAGCTTTTGGAAACAGCAACTCAAAAGAAGATTAAGACCAATAAAATGATAATTGGAAAGCCACAATCTACTACAGGAACATCTCGCTACACTTCTTGCAACAATCGATAATTTTCAACGGAACTCACTTGATTTAACCCGTCATAATCCACAAAAAAGGCATCCCGAATTGACGAAATTACATTAAACACTTAGCCGTAAACATCATCTAGAAATAACAAAAAGAAATCGTGAAAAAGGGGAAGGAAACATTTAGGGCAGACGAATTTTTCGGTTGGTACAACAATTCAAAACATTCGATGTCCTAAACCGCTACTGCATTGCGCTTTTCGGAGGGAAAATACTAAAACTTTTCATTTAGAATTTTAATTTAATTTTAGGTACCAAAAAATAAGGTTTATGTCAAAATAAATGAAAGAATAATTACTTTTTTTTTTGGTTATTTTTTGCGGAGCGTGGATGCTCCCCGCGTCTGATCGGCGGCGCTGAGCCGCGTAGACTGGCGTCCCGCACCCCTGCGTCCTATACTTATGTGTTTACATCTTAAATGGGGTTGCACAGAGTAGTGTTGGGTTCAGACGGTACATTGGCTGGCGACGGCGAAAAGAACAATCGGTTCCTCTTGAGCCTGAAAAGAAGGAATGGATCCATTATGCACTCTTGTATGTTTCTATTGTTTCATGCACATTTAGATCCTTGTATTTCCTTCGGTTTAAAGGGTGGTTTTCTAAAAAATTGGTAAACAAATGAAAATTGTTCAATGAAAGAAGAGTTAGTGTAGATTGTGTGTATACAAAAGATATGCGTCGGCCGGGAATCGAACCCGGATCAACTGCTTGGATGGCAACTATGCTGACCATTACACCACCGACGCATGTGACTTTCAATGTCAATAAGTTTTATGCCAATAGCTTAGACCACGTATTTACACAGATGGTTGGAACAACGAAAGTATTGATATTTGCAGGAGACAATTACCTCCATTTAAAGTTTTATATAAATATTACCTTATAGGATCCCTTATAGGATCACTCGGGTGTCTGTCTGTCTGTCTGTTCGTCTGTCACAGCCAATTTTCTCCGGATTCACTGGACCGATTCTGTTGAAATTTGGTACACATATGGACTTCTGTGACCCAAACATGGACATGTTAAGTAAATTATTAAATTTTTAGTATGGGTGTCACTTTTGAGGTCAAATAGAACATGAAAAAAAGTTATTGAACAATATTGTGTGACACATCAAATAAAAGAGCTTACTGTGAGGGTTTTAACTATATTTTTTTTCATAATTTTAAAATAAATGGTTTTGAAGCTATTCAAGAAATTAGACGAAAAATGATCTTTACCTATAGATTACAGGAAAAACTATAAGAAGTATATAGTGTTAAAACAACATGTTAAAAAATTTAATTCGTTCGGAAAACCAAAAACTAGGAAGTGGTGACGCCACTTCCTAGTTTTAACGGAGGTCAGATTGGCTGTTGTTCTATTTAAAATACTGGTATTCAGCTGCATACGTTTATGTGGACTGGAAGCCGACCCTAAAATAGCTGGGAAGAGGCCTGGACAGATTCATAACTTGTTAGTGTAAAACTAACATGTGAAAACAATATGGTCAAATGACACACTTACTACATATCTGAAGTCATTCTCTAAAATATATACAGAGTGAATTTTTCAAGTGTGTTTTCAGTTTGCCATGTGTTATTAATAATAAGAATAATAAGAAACACTTATTTTCAGAATCTCTTTCATAATTTGTTAGTAACAATGTAAACTTATAAAGTAGTGTTAGTAATATTTTATATCTATTTATTTATTGTAACATGCATGAGGCACGCCGATCCTGGGGACTGTCTACTTGACGGCGTGCAGTCGTATCCACCGCCCCAAGATCGAAGAGTCCCACCTTTCACTTAACGTTCTAAGGATGATGTTGGGGCTGGCGCGAACACGGCGCAACAGAGATGCGCATCTCTTGCGCATAATGGCCGAAAAACTATCGACGTTCGCGTCGGCGTACATGCGCTTCCAAAACGCGGCAGCCCAATCAACACTCGGTACGTGTTGTTATATTGTGTGCGCAGGGTGGCCTGCTGGGTGGTACTCGTATATGCCCTCTGTGTAAAGTTCACCCACAGGCTGCACGTATAAAAGGATTGGCAGTAGGCTTTGAAAAGAGTCACCTTAACCTCTTATTACTTGGCAGAATTTGATCCTTATAAGTTAAACTTTCGGATGGTGTAATAATACAGGTTTTGTTTTTTTTTTTTCAAAATCAACCGGTTCGATTCCTGGGTAGGAACAACGATTTTTGAAAAATCCAATGATACAGTTTTGCTTTTCATCAAAATCGGGCTCGAGACGCGGCCTATGTCCAGCAGTGGACGTCTTTCAGCTGATGATGACGATGATAATGATTGTCTCCTTAATAAAGCCAAGTAGTTTTATCAACCTTTTGACCGCCACGGTCGACTATAGCCGACAAACGAAAAGTGCCCAACACGCCCCCGTCGGCTATAGCCGACAAGCAAACATTTTTATTAAGTACAAAATAAAATAATATACTCAATCAAGTTTTCTGTGATTACGTTACGAATAATATTTTAATTAAAAAAATATGGAACGAAAAGTAATGATTAATTGGTTTTCGATAAAATGTTGGAATCCGTATTTTTTTTTTTAGATATTTGCACTGAATTTGTGCTTGGCGTGGGAGGGCGTGGGAGGACGCCGATGCGTTTACGCTCTGGCGGTCAAAAGGATAAGGAGACTTCTATTTCTTAGCACTTGGCCCAAAAGTGCCAAATTTTCGCCTAAAAAGCCGTTGCCCACGTCGCCTCTGTCCCTCCCTACTCTGTGTCGGTAGGCCTAAAGTCCAGCATAAGTATAAAATATAAAGCTTGCTCGGATGTTATTATTGCCCGTCGCGATTCATTGCCCCAGGTCTGATGTATTAACACCACGATGTCCTTATTATTATTCTCATTTAAATATATGTTCCGGAAGTTTTTGTCTGGAAAATTGTTTTTTAGTCGGGAATAATGGGTTGGTGGAAGCTGTCGGGAATTGTGTTCGGGTGGAAAATGTAGCTGGATGTTTTTAATGGATTTATTTCCGGTTGTGTCTAGAGTAAGTTCATAATTTACTCTTTACAACATTAGGTATTAGGAGCTTTTTCCCGCGACTTCGTACGCGCATATACCTACCGTTTTTTTTCGCTCCTGTAGGAATTTCGGGAAATCCTTCCATCCAATTCTTTTACTGCTACACTCTCCAAAGAACATGCATGCCAAATTTCAGCTTTCTACGACTAGTAGTTTCGGTTGTGCGTTGTCTGTCAGTCACTCAGTCACTCACCGTAAAGGAAGGATTTTATAATTTATAATATAGGATCAGTCTTCTTTTGTGACAATATTTTATATATTTTTTCTAGTTCAGGCAAATTAGCAACTGTGTTCTTAAAAGTTTAAGATATATTTTAGTGTAAATGTGCCCCCTTTTTATTTAAATAAACGATATTATTATTATAAATAATAATATATTAATTAATTAATCAGGTTAAGTAACTTGTAAAACACTATCACTATGGATTTGGTCTGAAAATAAAGATTTATACTATATTATTATTATAAATGCGAAAGTAACTCTGTCTGTCTGTCGCGCTTTCACACCAAAACTACTGAACCGATTTAGTCTAGAGCCTGAGAAAGACTACTAGGCTACTTTTTAACCCGAGAGTATGTTCGCTAGGGACCACGCGGGCGAAACCGCTGGCAGAAGCTAGTATTTTATAATTCAAAAACTATAAGTTACAAAGGGTACTTACTAGGTTTTAGTTCAAAAGAAATTAAAGATTTACTGATGGTAATAGTCATTATGGGTATTCATAGAAGCCAGAAAATCTGACACCAGTCTTGCAATGGGTGTGGTGTTACCCAGTCACTGGATTGTGGCAGTCAAATAGATGATCGCACCATGTAAAATACTAGTATTTTACTGAATAATAGTTTTCAGCTGCATTTGGTTAGACTCGAATCCGACCCCATCATAGTTGGGAAACTGCTCGGCAGATTGTAGTTTCCATTAGAAAAAGATCAGTAGTGACCCTTTCAGGTTGTGACAGCCTAACATTATAAGGCCGCGGCATTGATATATAAAATCCCAAGATGCAGTCTCGAACAAATGCAACACTCGAAACTGTCGTCAAAAACTGACATGTATCAAGTGTCATGTGTGAGTTGTGTGTAGTTATACTATAAACATTTTTTTTGCAAATTCAACCTTATACGGATCGCTTAAAGTTGTTTTTACAAAGCAGTTCAGTATGGCGAGTGATGCGCAATTTTTTTTTGCAAATTCAACCTTACACGGATCGCTTAAATTTGTTTTTACAAAGCAGTGCAATATGGCGAGCGATGCGAGACTGTTTGAAACTTGCGCACAATTATATATATGGCGCTTGTTTTTTGCGGATGTTTTTGAGATGCTGAGTGTGTATCTTATGGGCCTCGGGCAAGAACCCAGAGGGCGCGGAGCGGCGGCGGCGGCGGCGCGGGCGCGGCGCGTGCATATCCATAGATTTATATGGAACTAGCTTTTTCCCGCGGCTTCGCTCGCGTTAAGAAGTTTAAAATTGCCAACGTTTCATACAAACTTTCATCCCCTATTTTATCCCTTTGGGGGTATAATTTATCAAAATCCTTTCTTAGCGGATGCCTACGTCATAACATCTACCTGCATGCCAAATTTCAGCACGATCCGTCCAGTGGTTTGGCCTGTGCACTGATTGATCACTATGTCAGTCAGTCACCTTTGAGTTATATATATTTAGATTGTTCACGAAGGCAGCGGCGCGAGAACGGCGCGGTGGCGATGTACGAGCAGCCCGCGCCATCGAGCGGAGCCCGCGCGTCTGCATTGACGTAGCCATAGATAGGCAACTTCTAATAACACAACACTACGCGCGCTGCTCTCGCGCCGCGCGATCTGCCAGCTGGCTTCGTGAACGGGTCTGCGTCGCCGCGCCGCTGCCACCGCCGCTGAGTTCGTGTCCGTAGCCTTACAGTGATTTAATAGAACGTGAAGCTAACTTAATAATGAGACCGAAACCAATAAGAATAATGCCATCCCATCACTTCACGACTAAGGGACTCACCAGAGAATGGGCAACAGCATTCTCTGTAAAACGCAACACCATCCACTGCGATCGCCAACCCGCCTGTCAAGCATGGCGATTACGGCAAACCTTTGGAGGTGGCCTGTGTCCAGCAGTGGACGTTTTTCGGCTGTTATGATGATGATGATAATGAGTTCACTTCACCTAAGCTGACACGGTGAGATCTTTACAGAATAGCACTGCTGATTCTGTAACCACTGACGTGCGTACCTACACATTTTTAGGGTTCCGTACTAAAAGGGAAAAAAAGGAACCCTTATAAAATTAAAATTCATTTATTTCAGGCTATCAAACCCATATAATTCCAATACAATAATTTAAATCAAATGACATTAGCAACTATTTCACATTAATTATGAATTTAAAATTAGATACATTACTACAATGGTGGTACTTTCTATGGTTACTTATGGTGTGACTGAGTCTGTCTGTCTGTCACAGCTGAATATCTGAAGAACTACTAACGCTATCAACTCGAAATTTGAAACAGTTTTAGATGACGTTTGCTCAACTATTCTACAAATAAGAAAGAAATAAAAATGTTTATATTTTTTTTGCAACAGCGACTGAAATGGGGTCATAAAAATTCGAAGTGAGGCTACTAGGACGTGTGGAGTATCATATGAAAGAGCTCTTTGCACATTCTCAAGCATTTTTTGATAAAATTTTTTTAGGCCGCTTATTTTTCGACTTATAAAAAAATTAAAAAAAATACCATTCCCCCCTCCCTCATCTCCGAAGTTTCCATAGAAGTTTATGTAAAGATTACAGGTACAATAATACGATGTTTCTAAATAGCACGTTTTTTCAGAAATCAACAAAATTTACATTAATTCTACTATCGGTCAAGAGATGGCGCTGCTCTAAAACTGCAAAATACACCGCATTTTTAAAATTCTCTGCCGAATATGAGCCTCGCCGATGAAAATTTATAAATATCTTACGTCTTTTATGATGGTAGCTACGGAATCCTCGGTGCGCGAGTCCGACTCGCTCTTGACTGGTTTTTTTTTCTAAATGCTTCTGCAAAATTCATCTCATCATAATGGCAGACAAGATTTAAATCCCCAACTTGGGAGTTGACCCTCTAACCACAAGGTCACCAGGAAAGCTTCAGTAAGGCAAACATTTGACCCAGTTACACTATGACCTCTCAAAAACAGGACAGTGCGAGAAAATGAAATTAAAACAGTATTAATTATCCTTATTTCAGCGTGATGGATAAATTAAAAGAGCAAGATTACGGAATTCGCAAAGTTTATCCGCTCCAAATTAATCTATTTGGTAATTATAACGTTTACTGATATTAGGGCTGCGAAGCAAGCGGGTTTATTTGAGTCAAAATAAATAGGTTACCCTTAGGCATGCGTGCTCCGTCCTCGATTACGTCATCGCCTACCATTAGTAAGTTCATAATAAAATAATAATAAATCAAATCTGAATCGTTTAAAATATTGTTGTTTGAGGAAAAACTATAGAGGTAATTTTGGGACCCACAAAATCAGTTTCCCTTAAGTGACAACCTTACTTATTTAGAGGTAGTGGTACACAGAGTAAAGTCCCGCACACCTCCATTGTAAAGGGAGGATCCTCCGACCAGACAGTTGTGCCTGGCGGGCTACTACCCGATAGTTGGTATTCGGGCTTGGTATTCAAATCGCACGGTAAACTCGATTTCGGCGTAGTAGTTCGCTCCTAGTTGGATAGATGGCGTCGCGGTTCTTTTTGTTGCAATGTAGATTTGCTCTGTTAGGTTTTCTTGTGGGGGCATTGATGCCGCTACACTTACATGCACATGACGCATTCGGATAAAACCGTTGAGGCCCCAAAAATAGCGGTTAGATTACTAAACAAGCAGCGATTGACTGTCTGAAATAATTATGTATGACTGAAAAAAGGCATCCAGAACAAGGTATAAACTTCCGGGAACCTGCTTTGAAGAGGGAGGATCCTCCAACTAGACGGGTTTTGTGTCTGGTGGGCAACTGCCCAATGATTGATATTTGGGATGTTGTATATGTTCAAATAGCACGGAAAATTCTAAAACCTCCTTTAGGATCTCATGGCAGTATAGAGACAGCGACTGTCGTAACCCAGCGCTGAGCACGCCACAATCCAGGCGATAAGTCCCCTCTTTGAGGAGTGGCTAGAGCGGCGCCACGGCGTCCTCATCTTCCGCCTGACGCAGGACACGGACACGGTTGTTTCGGGAGATACCTGTTTCGGATTGGGCGGGAAGACACGCCCGAGTGTCAACACTGTGAGGATCTCCCAGAGGACACGGTGAAGCATGTGGTGAAGAAAGAAAATTGTATTTATTGGCATTATACAAATAAAAGCACCTTAAAATTAAACAAGGGTCTGTCCTGCTTGGGCCGCCGGAGCACCGGTCTCTGTCGAGGCGATCAGCGGCAGCGACCTCTCACGTCCGGCCTGGTTCAATCCATGGTCCGGAGCGAGGAGGCATGGGAAACAGTCACCTCTACTGCGAAGCAGTAATGCTAGCAAAGGAGGAGGCCGAACGCGTGAGAGAGAGAGAAATCTCACGCCTCAGCCGCTGCAACAGAAGAAGACGCCCCGGGCATCGGGAGTCGTAGGGCGATTCCCGGCCACCGTAGGCGGGGGCCTGCGGATGGCGAGCATTGGGTGGCCCGCCGTCCGATCAAGACCAGGCCCGGGTCGGCTTCGCGTTGTGTTTCATGCGCGTCTCAATGAGATTCAGCATAGTAGACGGAGCCTGCTAGGGCCAGTGCCTGCCAGGGTTACGGACTTTGTTTACGGGTTTATGGAGGAACACGGATGGGTTTTAGACAGTAAGAGTCTGACAATCTCTTCTGCTCCACCCAGAGCCAGGAGAGCGTGGGACGAGTCATTTGAAGATTTCCAATCCTTAAAAAAAGGGTTTGTGTGATGTCATCTTTAGTTCATTCGTGGTGGTGTAGATGTCGCTACGCATCCATGGGCTGATTCTGAAATGGCAAGACATCGTGCAGCGAAAACTTCGTTAGTAAATAATTTAACTATCTTCTTCTTTCTTAATTGAAGACTTACCTCATGTTAAACGGTACACTTAAAATCTCTCCAAAATGTAGATGATAGAACATTACTTGGACTTAAAATGGTTCTGAACGAGAACTATTTTAAGTCCTACCTTTATTTTTCTCTCAAATTGCTTACTTCATGGCCCTACACAGAAGGAAGTTTAAGTTCCAAAGCGATTAAAACCGTAATGAATTATTTGATCTTGAGTTATTTTTAGCTCAAAACGACTTGGATCCATCTGACTCCGTTTTCGTTTCGTTATGGATGTCATGCAGGATTTGAAAACTTGTGTTGTTTCAAATGAATGTGATGAACGACTTTCCGGTCATCTGGAGATCTTCAATAAGCTGTCAATATTGATCGAGACTTGTGTTTAATCTTACTAATATATGATAATATGGTCAGTAAGTATGTTGGGATGTTTCAATCACGCCTCAATGGTCGGACGAATTTGGATGGGAATTAAGAGTACGCGGCCTAAATTGATGCACATTGCTTGCAGAACGGATGGTCGATGTGCCGAAAAGTTCTGGAGTGGCGACCGCGTACCGGAAGACACAACGTTGGAAGGCCTTCCGCAAGGTGGACCGAAGCTGGTAAGGATCGCGGGAAGCCGCTGGATGCGAGACGCACAGGACTGGTCGTTGTGGCGACGCTTGGGGGAGGCCTATGTCCAGCAGTGGACCTCTTTCGGCTGATATGATAATGATGATGGCCTAGATTAGAACGATACAAATCTCCATGTTTTCTCTTTACTGATTTATCTATCCCACCATCATTTTTATCCCGGTAGTACGTAGCTCGAGGCCAAATAATAATAGCCGCAAGGTTCGATCTTCGAGGTTCAGCAGCACATGCTGAGGTCGTTGGTCCATGGGTGAATCCATTGACAACGTTAACTTCAAGGCATTCGTGGTGCGCGTACCGACTTGTTTTCTGCACCTCGTCATGGAGGATGACTTTTGGCAGCAGGGGCCCTAGACAAAATGCAATTCTATTAGCGACTGCGATTGTCGAAATACCAAAATGTAAGGGATTGATCACGTGACTTTTCGAATCCCATACAATTTTGACGTTTTGACAATCGCCTTCGCCACGCTACCGCTTCAAGAATGTCACTTGTCTAGAGCCTCAGGACGTAGTGTTCCGTCGCTTCCGCAGACAGGTGCCACCAGAACGCACAATGACGTAGTGCTAAGTGAAGTGAAGTGTTTTTACTAACATAGATTTTAAGCTTCTATCTACTAACACAATCTGTATTATTATTATACCTATATTATGTTATTTTGTAAGGTGCCTATGCCTATGGGCCAAAGTAGTCTGAAAATAAAGAGTGCTTCACGCGAAAGCACATTAAGCCGCTTGACACAACTGTCATTCTTAGATGTTTGACAGTCGTTACAGATGGTTACAAACCAGAAAATCCAACACCAGAGAGGCCCTGCAAGGGTTGCGGAATTTGTTCGAAAAGGTCACTGTGGCACTGGAACATAAAGGACGTTAAGAGGAACTCGGGTGGGTTTTAGTCAGTAAGAGTCTGACACTCCCTTCTGCTTCACCCAGAGCGAGAGGAGTCATTTGACACTCGGTTGTGGAGGTCAGATTAGGCAGTCATTATTAGCCATTATCATCATCATAACAGCCGAAAGACGTCCACTGCTGGACATAGGCCTCCTCCAAAGGGGGCGTTGCCATAATCGCCACGCTTGGCAGGTTAGCGATTGGCGATTGCAGTGTATGGTGTTGCGTTTTACAGAGAACGCCGCTACCCATTCTCTGGTGAGTCCCTCAGTCGCCTCTTACGACACCCACGGGAAATGATGGGATGGTATTATTCTTTTACGGAACCAAACGACCAAACGGCACCGGCCGACACCACACGGCGGTCGTTATATGTAAAACTCTAGTATTCAGTTGCATCCAGTTAGATTGGGAGCCGTCCACAACATAGCTGGGAAAAGGTTAAGCAGATTGAGTAGTAAATTAACATGTGGCGGAATCTATATCGCCACAAAAAGTAACGCAGTGTCATTTATACCACCAGCAACGAACTCATTTTTAGGGTTCCGAACAAAAAACGGAACCCTTATAGGATCACTCGGGTGTCTGTCTGTCTGTCTGTCCGTCTGTCACAGCCAGTTAGTTATCTCCGGATTCACTGGCCCGATTCCGTTGAAATTGGTACACATATGGACTTCTGTGACCCAAACACGGACGCGTTACGTAAATCATTAATTTTTTAGGAGTCAAACTAGAAAATTTCAAGAGAAATTGTTTTAACAATATCGCGTGATATATCAAATGAAACCACTGTGAGGGTTTTAATTATATTTTTTTCATTATTTTAAAATTAATGATTTTGAAGTTATTCAAGGAATTACACGAAAAATGACCTCCCCTTATCTCCGAAACTACTGAGCCTAAAATTTTGAAAAAAATGGTGTTATTAGATCTTTACTTATAGATTACAGGAAAACCTATAAGAAGGTGTTAAAATAATATGTTAAAAAAATTCGTTCGGAACCCTTCGCTCGCGAGTCCGACTCGCACTTGACCAGCTTTTTATTATTACTAGCCCGTGCCTACTGTCCACTGCTGGGCACAGCCTCTCTCCATTCCTTCCAATGCTCACAGTGTTGTGCCTCTCCCTTCCAATTCCTAAGGAAGACAGACAGTCAGACAGTCCAGGTCGTCCCGCAATCTCCTTCGCAGTCTGCTGCGGCCTTGTCTCGCTATTTCAGGGTTCCAATCCTGTGTTTAGCGGGCCCACAGTACGCAGACATGTCCTGCCACTACGTCAAAGAAATCTTGCATCGCGGTATCAGAGTTTTCTGTGCGATTTCAACATATAAAACAGCCCAAATATATATAACCATCGGGCAGTTGCCCCCATAAAAGTTACAAAATAGGTTGGTTCAGATACCACGAACTTTTTCTTTTTCCCTCGCTTCAAAACACTGTTGTTATTAAACTCAACGGTCCGAGCTAAGCCTGGATTACTGCCCATACCGCAGCCGACTGATGACTCGCTTTAACGTAGCGAGACATTCCGTGACGTCACGAATCGGTGTACAGGGTGGTTTGTATCAGAGTCAGTGGGCACACATCGCACAGCAGTGAGAACTAAGGCTGGATTACTGCCCATAACGCATCCGTCTGATGACTCGCTGTAACGTTGCGAGACATTCCGTGACGTCACGACTCGATGTACAGGGTGGTTCTTTTCAGTGTCAGTGGGCACACATCGCACAGCAGTGAGAGCTAAGCCTAGATTACTGCCCATACCGCAGCCCTCTGATAACTCTAACGTAGCGAGACATTCAGTGACGTCCGGAACATCACGACTCGCTTTACAGGGTGGTTTGTATCAGAGTCAGCACACATCGTACAGCAGTGAGAGCTAAGCCTGGATTACTGCCCATACCGCAGTTGTCTGATGCCTTGCTGTAACGGAGGGAGTCATTTCGTGACGTCACGACTCGGTGTGTGGTTTTGTTTTTCAAGTTATATTGAAACTAGCTTCTACCAGCGGCATCGCTGTTGGGAGGAAAATTCCTATCATTCATAACGTATAATCTGTCCATAATTTCAAGATGCATCCAAATTCGTTAAGCGTTCGCATTTGTTCATTGATTGAAGTTGAAATACCATTGCTACTTAAAAATGAATGTTTTTATTCACAGAAAGGTAGCGCGCCATACGCCATACGTGACATTTACATACTTAAAGACCACAAGACGTACGGCGATGCGCCACCGGTACATGGTGGACATCCCACCTACAGGCACAAAACGTTTTGGGAACACATTCGTAGTGCGTACAGCTAAGGAGTGGAATTCCCTGCCAAAGTCTGTGTTTACTGATAGCTACAACCTGGGAGTCTTTAAGTCAAGAGTGAATAGGTTACTTCTAGGCAAGCGTGCTCCATCTCCGACCGCATCATCGCTTACCATCAGGTGAGGTAGTGGTCAAACGTATGCCTATATATAGTAAAAAAAGAAGCAAAATTATTGACTTTTATAGGTTGGAAAAATATACGACCTTTTTCCTTCTGGTGATAATCAATATTGAACCTTTTTCTTAGTCTACTTTGCGGCTTTAAGATAGATAGATAGTTTGACAGTAGGTGG
This sequence comes from Lacanobia wlatinum, assembly GCA_947578705.1. Taxonomy (NCBI): domain Eukaryota; kingdom Metazoa; phylum Arthropoda; class Insecta; order Lepidoptera; family Noctuidae; genus Lacanobia; species Lacanobia wlatinum. The sequence continues at coordinate 4,640,410 of OX388046.1, read as the reverse complement.
ATGGAACCTTTATAGATTGGATTGGTGAAGCGTCGTTGACAAGATGGATTGATAAAAATAATAAATTAACTTGGATCTTCTAACTTATGTAACTTATGTGCTTCGCCCGCGACTTCGACTGTGTGGGTTTAGTTCTTTCCTCTATGAACTTCAACACCCCCTTCACCCCATGGTGAAGGGGGCGTTGAAGTTCACCACCACTTCAAGGGTAGTTTTGGAATATTAATTAAATTATTTATTATTTACCAGACAAACATAAAAGATAAGATAAGCAATGAGATTTGTCAAACTCGAACAAACAGTTTTTCCACTTATGCGATTTTTTTTTAAATGCGACAATTCCATTACTTCACCTTTAAAATGTTTATACCAATCTTCGAGTCAATTGAAGGAAACAGTAAAAATCTACCTTAAAAACTTAATAACCCCATTTCTCCAAAGTAACATCCTGTACCAAGCAATAATACATCAAGTAAGCAATATAGCGGACTCGTCCCGGCTCTGTTTATTTGAGTTCGTACGCACACTTCACAAATTGACAACATGACGTATAAACACACACACACACAACACTTACAAAGTTCCTTTACACATACGCGTGGGGATCTGTAGCCAAAGTCGGCTGAAACTTTGAATGAGGCGGTTGTAGATATGTTTCAGAATGTTTTCTAGTGTGTTATAATAATAATAATATGTTTATTTTTCATCACGAACGTTTCAGGGAACTGGAATTATTAAATCTAATACACAGGGTAAACATTTGTGAGAGACTGGTGCCTGAAATAGGCGTACAATACCTGTGTTACGGGTCACCAGGCCCCAAGACAGGTATAAAACTCATCATCTGCCTTGCCTTTTCACAACTATATTGGTGTCGGCTTCCAGTCAGACCGAATTTAGCTGAATACCAGTATTTTACGTGGAGCGGCTGCCTACCAGACCTCCACAACCATTAAATGGGTAACACGGTACTTCATGGCAAGACTGGAGTCAGATTTACTGGCTTTGACTATCCGTAATGACTGCCAAAGATCGTGCTTTCCGAGGCACGGAGGAAACTCGGTATGTCAAGATGGTCACCCATCCACAGACCAACCTTGGCAAGCGTTGCTTAACCTTGAAGATCGTCCCGTGCGGCTGTTATTATCTAGCCACGAGCTCCTCCTATATTAAGACAGGTATAAAACTACCAAGCTACATATGGCTCATCGCCGTAAGGTTGCCTGCTTGTCGGTCTTCTACAGATTGTACTTCGGTGAGTGTGCCCAAGAACTCCACGACCTCATTCCACCGGCCCCCTTCTACCGTCGAATCCGACTAGACTGGGCAGCGTTCGGGAAGTTGCGTGGTATCTTCTCGTCCCACATACCAGTGTCTCAAAACGAAAATCTATGACCAGTGCGTGTTGCCAGTGATGACATATGGAACTGAAACGTGGTCGCTCACAATGGGCCTCATCAGAAGGCTTAAAGGTCACTCAAAGGGCAGTGGAGAGGGCAATGCTTTGAGTTTCCTTGTGTGATCGAATCAGGTATGATGATATCCGAAACGCAAAAGAACCATGGTTACCGACATAGCCCGAAGGATCGCAAAACTAAAGTGGCAGTGGGCAGGGCACATTGCTCGCAGAGCAGATGGTCGATGTGGCCGAAAAGTTCTGGAGTGGCGACTGCGTACCGGAAGATGCAGCGTTGGAAGGCCTCCCACAAGGTGGACCAATGACCTGGTGAAGGTCGCGGGTAACCGATGGATGCGAGACGCGCAGGACCGGTCGTTGTGGCGACGCTTGGGGGAGGCGTATGTCCAGCAGTGGACGTCTTTTGGCTGATATGATCATGATGATAATGACGACATACCTACATGTCAGATTTATGTGGAATGTGTGATTTATGGTAGACAGCGTGTATTTGTGTAGCACAGTGTTTTTCAATCTTTTTCATGACACGGCCCCTTTAGTATGGAGAAATATTTCGCGACCCCCAGGGACCCGTTGCTTTTTCTCATGTGTTTTATTTTGTGACAAATGTTCAATCACCAAACTCAAAGAAAATCTGCTGGATTTATGTGCAGATGGGATGCTGATGCTATTAGATTTAAGTCCTTCAATTTGGATACCTTTCGGTTAAAAAAGAAATCAGAATACCCAGAATTAACAATAGAGGCTTTGAAGTGTTTGATTCAATTTGCCACCTCGTACTTTGTGAGTTGACATTTTCATCAATGACCCAAATAAAAAGTAAGGAAAGAAATCGCTTAAATATAGAAAACAATTTAATTCTCAATGTAGCCAAAACGAATCCACGATGGGAGAAATTAGTTAATGAAAAACAAGCGCAACCTTTGCATTAAGAGTTCTCATAAAGTTTTTTTTTTATTTTTTGTTAATTTGATACAAATGTTTAAGAAGGAAGAGATCTCATAAGTTATTTTTATTTTTGTTTATTTGATACAAATGATTATGTCCTTTAGTTAACACTTTTCTAAGTAAATCTTTTTAAACTTTATTGTTTTATTCACTGCAGTAGCTTTCCCAACCTTTTGCAACTACCTTATAGAAGCTTCGCGACCCCCAGAGGGTCGCGACCCACAGTTTGAAAAACACTGGTGTAGCAGATAGATGTTTAGCGAATTGGAATCAACAGACTTTCAGCTGCCTGATAGTCTAGAGTTGTCAACCATTTACAGACAACCGTCTGTAAATGGTCTAAAAAGTCCACTTTAGCAGAATCATATAAGTACCATAATATTACACAACAATCTGTCAAATTTCATTTTCATCTATATCGCTAACACATTAGGTTCAAGGTTGATTGGGAAAATTTGACAGTTACGGGTAGCGGTTTGTGCGTTCAGATTCTGCTAAAGTGGTAATGTTAGACCCGCTGGTCTCCGCAGAGGGTAAATTGCAAGTATTGTGTTGATTATATTTTATAAATTTGAATTTATTGTAAGTAGTACACAAGGAAAATATATAAGTAATTGTATTGTATATAAGTAATCGTCCAATAAGGATAAAAGCATAAACTAGTGATGATACAAAAGATATGCGTCGGCCGGGAATCGAACCCGGATCAACTGCTTGGAAGGCAACTATGCTGACCATTACACCACCGACGCATGTGATAGCTTCGACTAAATTATTACGCGAACTGGAAGCCTTTTTATTGTTACAAATGTTTAAATTAAAGCAATGAATTTCATTGTTTTATGAGACAATAACCTTTAATTACAGGTAAATTGATATTAATTATGTACTATAGTTTTATACTGCTTTTAACTTAACTGCCTCCATGGTCAAGTGGTTTAGGCGTTTGTCTTGTGACCCGGTGGTCTTGGATTCGATTCCCACGGGAAACATACTTCGTAAAGTTGTTTCCAGTTTGGCTAGGACATTGCAGGCTTGAATAACCTGATTGTCTGATAAAAAGATGATTCCGTGCTTTGAAAGGCACGTATAAGCCGGTGGTCCCGGCCGCCAAATGGCTGTCGTCAAATAAACCATGTCAGGGGCCCTTGAGGCGGTTTAGAAACTCTCGAGACTAGGGTATGTGGGGTCGTTGGACCTTACTGCCCACACGATAAGTAGTAGAAATAAGTATACTGCTTTTACAGGATAATGTGGTTTTCTGTACTGGCCTGAGCTACGAAGACGGCCAAACAATTATCCTGAAGGTTTACAAAGGGCATTTCTTTATCCTTGAACGAGGCATATGGTCTAGTTAATCATCTGCCTAGCCTTTTCCTAACTGTATTGGGGTTGGCTTCCAGTCGAATTGGACTTAGTTGAATGTCACCACCGCCGTTTACATGATATTTAACACTTATTAATGATAACATGTTTATTTTAGACTAGCTGACCTGTGCCCACTTCGATGGGCGGTATTTTTCGGTTTAATATATAACATACTAGCTGTTGCCCGCGACTTCGTTCGCGTGGAAATTTTGAATGTGTAATGTGTAAGAACGGACCGCCTGATCAATGTGGTGATGACTATGAAAGGTGTTCTTTTGGGCGCTGTAATTTTGGCGATAGAATTCCTTAACAAAATTAAGCGGCGTTAACGCCAGGGTACTCGTTCGGCGACACGCCGTCGTCGTCGTTTTGCACTGCTGCAAAAGAACTCCCCGGCCGATGTTTTTAATAATATTGCGTGTTGGGGTATCTTTGCTTGCAAGACTAAGCTGGCGGCGAGACTTTGTATGTAAAAAGTCATAATTCGAGGTTTGACTCTCGACTGTTTTCTCCTCCAATATTGGACCGATATAAGAGATATTTCAAAAACTGAATAAGAAGGATGTATACTATGACTCTATTAATTCGCTGCCATTTTCCAGATATGGAAATCATTTTATCCTCAATCAATACCAAAGCATTGTTAATGCTCTGGTCTGCGGCATCGTTTCGTTTCGTTTCGTTCCGTTCCGTTTCGTTTCGTTTCGTTGCAAAAGCCACGTCAATACCGTGCCCCTTTAAATCAAAAACAAATTATCCAACGGGAAGCGTGCATTCTTCCAGGATAAAAAGTAGCTCACGTCGTCCCTCCTCAAAATTACCACTATGCAAAGAATCAATACAAACCCTTGCTCTTTAAAAAGTCAAACAGATTTATCCGAAAACTTTACTCCTTCACGGTGAGAAATTAACAAAATAGACCGGTTATTTTAAATGAATTATATTTTTTTTTTAAATATTAATGATACAAGTTTTAATTATTATATTTTTATAATTCCTTTGTTTTATAAAAAAAAGATTTTGAATGGTTAAAATAATATTATTTTTATTAATGTGGATTTCTTTAATTTTTGTAAGAAGCCTAAGGGGAGCTGTTTCATCATTGTGATTTTATTGGTGTGGTCTTTATTTGTGATCGGCACAATATTTGTCTTCTAGTTACATACGGTTCTATTAGTATTAGTTATTCATCTTTTACAGAAGTCCATGTATCATTTTCGGTTCGGTTCTCTGCATGACCGGTATACGCAGCTGAGTGACGAAAATGTCGTGAGGTGAGTTTTGACTATTAATGTTAATGGTGATGGTTGGACACTTAAGAGTCGAGGAAGACCAAAAATTATGACTTTACTGCTTAGTTCGTATAGCTTAAGTCTGGGCCCTACCCTCAACTGGGAATATACTTTAAAAAAACTCTGAAAAACTTCTTAGTAAAGATTGGCTTTAGTTAAGTTAATCGCATGTGAAATCTAAAACAATTATGGTATAATACTAACTAAAGCAAAAGTGTGCGTCGGCCGGGAATCGAACCCGGATCAACTGCTTGGAAGGCAACTATGCTGACCATTACACCACCGACGCCTGTGTCAGTACATTCTAAAGTATGATGCACGAGTCTTTCATACCTATTTACACAATTGGCACGGGTTTCTAAACAAACAGACGTTCTAACAGCGACAAGACCAAATGTTTTGGAATTGAACAATTGACTACCTGCATAATTATTTGTCATTTCTTTAACAAGGCACATATTATAACACCACCGACTCATCACATGCGTCGGTGGTGTAATGGTCAGCATAGTTGCCTTCCAAGCAGTTGATCCGGGTTCGATTCCCGGCCGACGCATAAGTTTTGCCATTTTTTGTCAATATCTCCTAAGAAAGTCACTTAAGACCAACAAAGCTTGATTATATTCATATGGTTTGAATATCGTTTTTATTTAAAAGCTTCTGTCAAACAACTTTTAGTAGGTACACAGCAACGCTTTCCCAGGCTTTCCCTAATAAAAGAAGGCACAGGTGAATAATGCCCTTATTTGCATTTTCCGTACAAATTTGTAACTACAAATGACTTTAAATAAGTATATATTTTTTATGATTTAATTACAGACGTATAGTTTTTAGACTTTTCCCTAGACAAGTAGTATAAGACGGTATTATTTGCCAAATTTCATCAGTCTAGGTCAACAGGATACATTTTGATTCCCTTTGAGTGTCGAAATATAAGTTTTTTGCGGCATAAACAACCGTATTTTTTTAAGTTAACTTTGAAGTCTAATTTTTTCACAGCTTCAAGGGGCTGTAGACTTGAGTACTTATATGGTAATTCCAACTCGATACCTCCACGCGTTCCCGAGATAAAGGGTATTGATAGACAGATGGACGAACAACAAAGTGATCCTTCAAGGGTTCCGTTTTTTCCTTTTGAGGTACGGAACCCTAAAAAGTAGTTAACTAAAAAAATACTAAAAAACTGGTTTACATCCGTACACTTCGACGTCAGGTTCAGTTGAAAGCCAGCGTCAGGCAGCTCCTAGTTGTGGATGGCATTTTACTGAACTGGACCTATTTGGCGCAGCCGCGGGGCACACAATGTTATTGTTTTGTTTTTAAAATATTTTTTTTAGTTGTACTTAACTAAATTGTGTGTATTCGTGTGTGCCAAATAAATTAGTTTCTTTCTTTTCTTTTAGTAGAACATAGCAGTAAATCTACTGATATGAACATGAGGCAAATTCAGATTGCAGGCTGACCAAAGGATCTTGCGGTCCCCGAGGCACGGCTGTCAGGCAAAGACCTGACCTAATAGATTCAATTTTAATAGTAACTTAACTAAATTAGGTATTACTACTACAACAAGCTGTTTCAACTCTCAGATGGTTCAAATGGAGATATAAATCTACAAATCTATCTTACTTACCTCCTTACTTTAAAATTTAAAGCTGAAGAGTTTGTTTGTTTGTTTGCTTGAACGCGCTAATCTCAGGAACTACTGGTCCGATTTGAAAAATTCTATAAGTGTTAGATAGCCCATTTATTAAGGAAGGATATAGACTATATATCATCACGCTAAGACCAATAGGAGCTGAGCACTAATGAAAAATGTGTGTCAGCTAGTACATATTTTATAAAAGTAGTGTCTGTAATGTGCGTGGTACGGAACTTCGTTCTAGAATTTGTTTTTTTTTCGAATTTCAAATAGCCACGTTGCATTCATCTGGAGGAGAACTTCTGTGACAGACGGATAAGTAGAAATCGTCTGTTCAAAGCTCCTTTTCCTCTTCAAGTCCCTAAAAAAGAACAAAAGGCCACTCAAAGCCTTGTATACATTTAATTACGTACAATAACATCATTGCTTTCAACCCAGTCGATACTTTTTATAGCTTGAACCGATGAATCAAATCTCGAGAGTCAAGCGTTTCGTTCCTGCCACTTGAGGTATCTCTTAAGTGTTATAAGTACCACTAAGCTGCATTTATTTCTGTTATAAACGATCCATTATGAATTGAATGATAATTTATTAGTTCATTTATTTTTGTATCATGTTTTCTTTAGATTTTATTGACCTCTTCTTCGAGCCGGTGGTTAACCCTAGCATTGTTTGGGTGCAGTAGGTGGCTACGTTAATTGCATTCATTAAATCCCCCAAGGTACAATGTATATTTGGTTGGCTAATTGGCGGCGGCATATTGAGAGTTCCTAGTCCGGAATACTTAGCTGAGTTTAACGTAAGTGTCTTGCTAATATATTTCGATCAGGCGTTACATTTAGCAATACCAAAGTAATGGCGAAGAAAACCGATCCTTTTTATTAGGGTTCCGTACCCAAAGGATAACCAACGGAACTCTCCATCCATCCATCCGTCCGTCCGTCCGTCAGTTCATCCGTCTGTCAGCGAGCTCTTTCTCAAGAACCGTAATAAGCAGACCGTTAAAATTTTCAAAGAGTGTATATTTCTATTGCGACTATATCATCAAATAAAAAATATTTAATAAAATCAAAAATTGAAGGTGGCTCCTGTACAATATACGTGTTTTTTTCGGTTTATGGTACGGAACCCTTCGTGTGAGTGTGAGTTTTTAGGGTTATAAGCAATATTAGAGGCTCATTGGCGACATAAAACTGGTGGATGCGAAGCTTCACAGCTTGGCTCATCGCCGAAAGGTTGCCTGCTTGTCGGTCTTCTACAGATTGTACTTCGGTGCGTCTGGCCAAGAACTCCAGGACCTCATCCCACCGGCCCCCTTCTACCTTACGACATCTAGACGCACTGCAAGTTACAATCTCTACCTTGTTGCTATTCTACCAATTCGCACTAAGCCTTTTCAAACGTCTTTTATAATGCGCACAGCAAGAGTGGAACAGAAAGCGTCAAAACTGTAACTATAACTCTTTTTTGGCTTTATTCTTTAGTATCATTCTGCCTTATTTCTTATTAGTATAACAAATGTTAAAGTCCGACGTCCCTGTGGTATATCTAAATTTAAAATACCTTCATGCGGGCGAAGCCGCGGTGCTTTTCTTGGGCAGCAATAAATAAGCAAATACGTTCTACAGATTCTACTTCGGTGAGTGTGCCCAAGAACTTCACGACCTCATCCCACCGGCCCCCTTCTACCATCGGACATCCAGACGCACTGCATCTTACCATCCCTACCTTGTTGCTATTCCACCAATTCGCACTAAGCGTTTCCAAACGGCTTTTATAATGCGCACAGCAAAGGAGTGGAACTCTCTGCCTGCGTCTGTGTTTCTGAACGCTTACAACCCTAATCTCTTCAAAGTTAGAGTGCACAGGCTCCTTCTGGGTAAGCTCACTCCATCGTAGACTTTGTCTCTGTCACCTCTGACCTAGACTAGAGTCAAGAGCAAACTCATCCTACAAAATAATAAATGCGAAAGTTTGTGAGCATGGATGGATGCATGCTTGTTACTCTTTTATGTCAGTATGCCTGAAAAAATCTTCATGAAATTTGGCACAGAGGTAGATTATAGTCTGGAATAACATGTAGGCTATTTATATCAGTATGAGTATGTTCCCTAGGGATCACGTGAGCAAAGCCGCTGGCAGAAGCTAGTCTCAAATAAAAAAATAATGACAAGTCATTTTCCTATAAGGAATCTCAACAGAAACTTCTAATGATTTATCTTCTTTTTTAGGGTTCCGAACAAAAAACGGAACCCTTATAGAATCAGTCGAGTGTCTGTCTGTCCGTCTGTCACAGCCAGTTATCTCCGGATCCACAGAACCGATTCTGTTAAAATTTGGTACACATATGGACTTCTGTGAACCAAACACGGACACGTTACGTAAATTATTAAACTTTTAGTATGGGGGTCACTTTTGGGGGTAAAATAGAAAATTAAAATAAAAGTTTTTTGAACAATATCGTGTGACACATCAAATGAAAGGGTTTACTGTGAAGGTTTTAATTATATTTTTTTTTTCATCATTTTGAAATAAAAGGTTTTGAAGTTATTCAAGAAATTAGACGAAAAATGTCCATTCCCCCACTTATCTCTGAAACTAGTGAGCCTTAAATTTTGCTAAAAATGGAAATAATAGGTATTACACGGTTGTACATGGTTGGCGCAGTGGTTGAGCAATTGCCTGCTGCGCTGCGTGTCGCGGGTTCGATTCCCGCACGGAACAAATGTGTGTATGGCCTACAGATAGTTGTTCCGGGTCTGGCTGTTTGTGTATGTGACATTGTATGTTTGTACACGCACCCACGATACAGGAGAAATTCCTAGTGTGGAGCAACGTTTAAAAAAAAAACAAACAAAACATTTACCTATAGATTACAGGAAAACCTATAAGAGGTCTATAATGGCAAAATAACCAGTTAAAAAAAAATTCGTTCATAACCCTTCGCACGCGAGTCCAACTCGCACTTGGCCAGTTTTTTTTATGTATGGGAAATCATCAAATGACTTCTCCCGCTCTGGGCGGAGCAGAAGGGAGTGTCAGACTCTTACTGACTAAAACCCATCCGTGTTCCTCCTAATGCCCTTTGCGTTCTAGAGCCGCGGTGACTCTTTCGAACAAATTCCGCAACCAATGAATTATCTTCTTACTAGGAAGTACTTCATTACTTACTCATAAGTAGGTACCTAATCTACTTACTTTGTCCAATTGTCCATTTCTCCCAAAATCATAGGGAATTATCAACCAGGAACAAAATCACGTCATTAGGTGAGTTTCCATGGGACCCATGTGCACACACCATGACACCATCATGATCGAATTATTTGGTACAATGGGGTACAATGGTGACACCGTAATGTTGGTACTTCCGGATGTAATGATGATTCTATTTTGTTGGTCAACTCGTGTGGCAAATTTGGGTAGTTCGAGGTTAGGATGATCGGGTATAAAAGTGTTGGTCTTAATTAGACTACACTTTTAAGGGCTTATTCTTAGGCGCTCCATAATTTTGTTCCCAGCGGCTCCAAACCAAATTGTGTAAGGTCAACAAAACTTAAATTGATGTTATAATTTCGTGGTAAATGGGAAAAAAAATCTTCTAATGCAGAAACTCAATTTGTGATGACAGAAAGTCATCACAAATTGAGTTTCTGTCACACAATATGAAGTTAAAGAATTAATAATTAGTCTTCATTTTTGTGCAATTTACTTTAAAATTTTTGGAGGTCTTGGTAATCAATGTATGGAGAGAAATTGTTTGAAGAACCATACATTTGGAGCTCCTGGAGATAAGCCCTTAAAAGAGAGATTTATACAAAAAAAAAACTTTTTAGTCTATCTTGGGTTTTACATCTATTTTGTTTTCATTACACACAGCTTTATAATTGAGTATTTTTATAATTTAGTATATTAATACTATTCCTTGCTATTAAATCTATATATATACTAATGTATAAAGCTGAAGAGTTTGTTTGTTTGTTTGTTTGCTTGAACGCGCTAATCTCAGGAACTACTGATCCGATTTGAAAAATTCTTTCATTGTTAGATAGCGCATTTATCAAGGAAGGCTATAGGCTACATATCATCACGCTACAACCAATAGGAGCGGAGCTGTAATGAAAAATGTGACGCAGACGAAAATGCGCGGGTCAGCTAGTCTACACTAATATTATAAAGAGGAAAGATTTGTTTGTTTGTTTGTTTGAAATGAATAGGCTCCGAAACTACTGGACCGATTTGAAAAATTCTTTCAGCAATGGATAGCTACATTATCAGGGAGCTAACATGGCTATATTTTATCCCCGTACTCCCACGGGAACGGGAACTACGCGGGTGAAACCGCGTGACGTCCACTAGTTATCAATAAAAGATTTTGATTGATTATCATAGTCTTTTATCGATGATTTAATAAATTTGGTGATTATTTCCTTAATTAGTAGCTAAAAAGGCAGAATTTTCTTTTTAAGGTTTTTCACTAAATTAAACAAAGAAAAAGGGGCACAAAGTTTTTATTGAAACACTTAAATTCGATTTTTAAGTACAAATCAATTATTTGAAATAGCTTCATCGTATGGCAACGTGTTTTATTACAACACAATTACTTACTACATAAATATCTATAAAACATATACCTATTTACAAAACTTAATAATACTGCTTCTATATACACTCGCTATCTATAAATGATCTATTTAATATTCGAAAAAACATTAAAAATGCAAGGCACCGGTTTTAGCACCAATTTTACAAAATAAAATTGCAAAAATTCTCTTTAATTTATTTAGTTAAATATGTATTTTGACATTTTGTCACTGGATTTAACAACAATATCTTTACTATGCACAAATTGTACCTACACAGATAGTGTACTATTAGATATTATTCGATTTAATACATTTTCATTATAATTTACATATTGTATAAGAAATATTCTTTTAATACAAATTATTATGAGCGCTTGTGCTCGCGACTGTATGCCATACCCGTACAATATGGTGAATACAATGTCATTGATAGTTAGGTTTAGATAACCGTTAGATAGAACTAAATTAAAGGCTTTAACTTCAAAATGCATAAAGGCAGATTTAGTAAAGCAGCAATTAAATTCTATGACCTTTTTTCGAAGTATCAAATAATATAATAATATATAAACAGTCATACTTTAAAGATATCTTTATTCTGTTGCTATTCTTTAACCTGTTTTTCTTAAGTTACCAGAACTCAACCACCAAACAACATTATACCCACATCATACTACTAAATCAGACTATATCATAAGCGAAGCGGAATTAACGTCACCATCAGTATAGTTAAGCAAAAATTACCTTATTGCTGAATGCATATAAGATCTTACTTCTTCAGCACCCACTCCGCTCATGACATAGTCCCCACAACATCAACTACACTATATTTACAATAAATATCACTAGTTTTGTAAAAACAGAGAATATTCAGATCTCAACAACATCAAGATAAAATGCTACAACAGGAAAATAGATAATTTAGAAATTGCATCAGATTCTGGAAGCACATCGACAGTAAACGCTCTATACAAGAATAATTTCGACATTTCTAACAATATAGTAGACGTAACATAAACAACAGATACATTTGAATACCATATAGTAAACAAACAATTCAACAAAACATTGAATGATTTAGTTTCAGATATAAAGCAATCTATTTACAATATATCTCTAAAGAAATAAGCACCATATGAAAAATTTTAGCACAATATTTTGATCTAAACAACGCTCTCAATGCAATTTCTCAAGACTTAGTAAGAAAATACAGGAACTTTTTAAGATAAAGGCACTTTGAAGGAAATACTAAGATTAATACTGGTTGAAGACTCCAGCCGTGCGAAGTTAAGCGCAGATTGGTGACCAACCGCATATATTATACACTAAGAGACCTGTTCAACACCGACTTATATTTCCATTACACTTCTTGTGACTAGCAAAACAGTATCTCTATAGCAACGATTCTCAAAAAGAATCGTTTCGCGATTTTCTTCTCCTAATTCGATATTATGCGCTTAACCTGCGACTTCCATAAAACGTACCACGACATCTAATACATCGAAGACTATCGATTAATACATAAAGATTCGACGTACTTCGGATCCATTTCGTCGATCTCACGTCCTTTCGTTTCTGGCACGAAAAGTACGACAAATAGGAGACATAGTACTGAAATTCCTGCGTACATCCAAAATAGGCCGTAGAGGCCTATGAAGTCTTGGAAATCTGCTGCCGTTTTAACATTTACGAATCCGCAAAGATGACTGAAGCTTGTTGCTAAAGCACTGCCTGTACTTCTGTACTCAAGAGGGAACAATTCACCAATGAGAAGAGAAGATATCGGACTGATACCAAGCGAAAATGCAATCGTAAATGTTAACACGCAAAGCAGAGGGATCCAGTCGTACGTAGGTTCTGATGCCATTAGATCCGACGAATTTCTGAAGACTTCTTCATAATAGGCAAATGATCCGAACCCTGCTAGTGCTATGGACATCATAACTCCACTTATCATCAATAGGGGTAGTCTGCCAACATTATCTATTAACATTCCAGATAGACATGACGCTAGCAGCTGAGCCACACTAGTTGCTATCGCTCCTCCATGAGGGTTCATCGTCCTAAAAGTCTTCTTAAACATTTTGACAGCATAGAAGTTGAATAGGTTCGCTCCAGTAAACCTTTGGAAAAACATCAGGCCACAAGTTATTAGAACAGGCCTTGTCATCCTCTTCGAAAGCAGAGCCTTGAATTTTCCAGCGTTGTTACCGTTGAAAAGTTTACTAGCGAGAATATTGGTCCTTATTGTAGCTAATTCTTGTCGTATATCTGCTTCTGGTCCTCGGAGCCATTGTAAGGACTCTTCTGCTTCCTGCTCTCTCCCTCTCAGAAGAAGAGATGAGGGTGTTTCAGGGATGAAGAAGAGAGCAAAGAAAAGGAGTATCGGAGCTGCAGCGACCATCAGCGCGAGCTGGTACCAGTTCAAGTAGGCACCAATGGAAAATGATATCAGAATGCCAATCTGACTTAGAATCTTGAGTACTGAGCTAAGGCATCCTCTGATTTCGGGGACTGCTATTTCGGTGACGTATACCTGGGAACAAGTGAAAAATATGTTAGGAATTTGCATGAATATTTAGCGTTGTGTTCAAGCATGGTCGTGTCTTTAACTTATAATGAGGATTAAGTAACAACCGAAGATGTTATCTAAGATTCGCTATCTTGATCTGGCGTCAGTTTGGAATTTATCTTTAATTCCTTGGTAGATTCAGTACTCAGCGGTGTGTCTTCGGAATTATTAAGATTTCCTACGAATACTAAACCCTACGCATGTGATATTCATCAATATTCCGATAACTGTTACGAGAGATGGCAGGGTGGGCCAATCTAATCACGCTAGACCACACATTGAAGTAATAAAATACATTATACAGTCCAATTACAAATGTAAAGCGAAACAAAGCACCAACTAACGATGCATAATCTATGCTTGGTCGCCAATAAGCCTTCCAAATAAAGATTAACACTATATCAGTATTATTGTTTTCGTTATCAACGGTTTTTATATTTTCTAAACTATATTTATTGTCTTCTATTAATTTGGGGATAAGAGCATTTTGTTTCTCGCCTTTCATTTTAGTGTGGGTGTTAGAAATTGTGGTTTTATTAGAATTCTTCTGTTTATTTTGATTGTTATTAGTTTTATTACGTGGTTCAATGACTTCTTTGACGTTGTTGGGTAATAGAAAATAGATGTGATCAGCTGTTTCAGCCCACGCTGTTCGTAAAATTTGTCTCGATTGTAAAAGTTATAGTGTTATGGGCCAGCGATCTGTTTCTACATTATGGCGTATCATTGACGCTTCTAGTAATACAATATTATCGTCTTAGAGCTGTATCGCGGTGATCAGACTAACCCCGTTCACAAACCAGCCTGATATAGAAATGAGTACAGTAACGATTATAAAACTGATTTTATGTATTCTTCTTTGGCAGTTCTTAACTTCTGTGGGATAGCAATAAAATAAGCGACAGTCAAAGATAATACGATATTGTTAATTCGCAATGCGAGTTTGTTTGTTTTCTATTCTTTGACGCTATTTGGTACAAAGATAGGACCTGGAGACTGTTCTAGGCAACCTTTTTTTGCGAAAGTCTTTACTAACGCGAGCGAAGTCACATGCAAAAGCTAGTATTTATTACTAATCTTCTAACTTAAGTTTACAGTTTAAGGATAATTCCGCATAGCCTATCACAGCATGACATTACTCTACAGACGAACGCTGTAACATTGGTGCTTCTTTGTTCTACAAAGTAAGAAAAGACCACCCTGGGCCAGCCCACACATGCCACATAATACCACCACAGTGCGAAATGACCAAAAACATAAAATTCATGAGCGATCCAACACAATACCAGCCTCGGTCATTCTTAGAGTAATGTATGGAAATGCGCCAATGGTCTGTGGAATTATGTTAAGAGTTATGGCAAGTATATCTTATGACCAGGAATGAGTTTGTGAAGTCATAACTGCTGTAAAATTTGTGGTGGTCACTTGCTTTTTTGGATATACTTGTGCGGTATTGTGAAAATATTGTACGAGGAAAAGAATATGCACTGCACTCATTGAGAGCACTGGGAAGTGGGGAAAGCAATATCTGTCAAGTAAAGATAGTTTTTTTGATTCTGCTGATTTTGAATATGTTATAGAGGAATGGGGAACAAGTTGTGAGAGTAGAGTAAGGAAGGACCAAGACACGCTGGAAGGATTGTATGAAAAATATTGTGATGACAGCGAAATAGAAACGAATAGAAGAAGGTATGCTGTATACATATGCAAATGAATTGGGATAAGGGTGTGTATGGTGTGAAGTAATACATATTATTTGGTATGCTTTTAAGATGCAGGTTTATAAATAATTCTGCCACCTCAACGCGTATCTACTGAATAATTGATTTTATGGGCTTATAAGTAATATTAAGCACTTTGACATTTCACTTCTTGGACAAAATACTTACTTATGCATCGGATAATGTTAACCTTAAAACATAAAGTAGCAATATATTTGGTTAACAATTTTTTTTTATCCTCAATCAGTGATTTTTTAGCTACAAGTACATGGATAGTAAAATAAGAAGATATACCAATAAAAGTAGAAATTTTATTCCAATCAAGATCATTAATTAATATTCCCCACACAACTTTACAGACAGTAATACCCAGGTTCTCACAATAAGTTCGATAAAATGGTTCCGCCTGACGAATAATCATGCAATTCTTACTCAAAAACATTGGTCATCGGTTCAAATAGTCTCGTAAAATTGTTGACAATAGATTACTTTACATAAATAATACTTAACAAGTCAATGTTAGTACATAAAAGCAGTATTGCCTTTTTATGTTTTGTTCGTAGAAAGACAAAGAGTATGTTTGGGGAGATGGGTCTATTACATTAAGAGGGGACTGTAGTCGGTATCTCCTTGGCCTTTCTCCATACAAACGCATTCCGCTGTTATCTTCGTGGATAATGCTGCTAGAGGACAAATAAATTGGACAAATAAATGATCTTATCTTATCTTAGAGCAATGATTTTTTTCCAAAAAATCTAGATCGAATTAATACGTGCCTCTGTCATTTTCTTTTTTCCAAAACATAATTACTTAAAAAAATATGTTTTGGAAAAATACTTGGCAATCCAAAACCCCGAAAAACCAGCCCGTTTTTACCATCAGACAAATTTGATAAGTTTAAAAAAAAATTGAAAATAATAGAAGCATAGATATAGTCTTTCTCTAAATTTTGATATATAATTTTTATAGATCAGCCCAGTTTTGAAGAAGAAAACAGCGGAACACAAAACGTCTTTCAGTCAAGGTTTTTAAAGGTAAAATAAAATCAGCCTCTGCTGCAGTTGTCGCTATCCCTATCAAGTAGACCGCAGCGCGACGGCATCGACAATAGTTTCTTCAAATACCTATTTTTCAAATTCCTCGGGACTAGAGTCCCCAATTCACGGGTTATAAATATGTCTAGGTATGGCGTTTCTTTCGAGTGGTCATAGGTTTCTGACATAGACACGAAGAATTGACTAAGTAACACCCTGACAAAACTGATCATTCCATTGAAAGAAACAAAGCATCTGCGCGTTCAATAACTGTCTCTATTGTGTAGGTCAAAGAGACCAAACTGATCCTTTTTTATGGATCTTCTTCTTATCGCGTGAGCAGTAAGGTCTAACGACCACACACGCTAGTGTCAGAGTTTCTAAACCGCCTCAAGGGCCTCTGCCAAGGTCTATTTGACGACCGCCATTTGACGGCCGGGACCACCGGCTTTAAGTGCCTTCCGAAGCACGGAATCATCTTTTTATCAGACAGTTAGGTGATTCAGGTGACTTTACAAAGTATGCTTCCCGTGGGAATCCACCCAAGACCACCGGGTCATAAGGCAAACGCTTAAAACACTTGACCACGAAGGCAGTTTAAGGCAGAAAGCAGTTAGTTTTCGTGGATGACAAATCATCTCCTGCTCTGGGCGGAGCGGGAGAGTGTCAGACCATTACTGACTAAAAACCACCCATTCCTTTAAATGCCTTTTAAGTTCTTGGGCCGCGGTAACTCTTTCAAACAATTTCGCTACTCTGGCAGGCACTGACCCGCGCGGGCTTTGTCCACTCTTCATGTATATGGTTTTAAAGATTCAATGACGGAAATGCCACAGAAGGGCATCCAACCTTCTATGTTCAAATTCAATTTAATTCCCGAATCGGGAACATTTTAGAGCCTATGTTGGTACCAAATTCGGAACGTTGTACGCAATGATTCCTGTACCACCGTTGTCAGATTTACATGCAAAGGTTTTGTATCATTTATGAGCACATTAACGTGATAAACTCTGTGAATTCAAATGCAAGCCGATTTTGGTAAGATTTGTTAGTTTTCGGATTGTGTGTAAGGATTAGGGTTAAGGACCTATGTGGTTGGTTTAGTACTTATTTTCGTTTACTAGACAGTATGGGTAGGGCAAGAAAGAATGGGAATTCCCTGTCAGAATCTGTTTCCTGATAGCAAGAATCTGGGAGTCTTTGAGTCAAGAATGAATTAATATGTTACTTCTAGGCAAGCGTGCTCTATCCTCAATCATCATATAATTTACCAACAGGTGAGATAGTAGCCAAATGCGAGCCTATCAATTAAATAAAACATTTATAAAATAAAAAAGACATTTGACGAATTTAAAAAAAAAAGAAAAGGTCATTGACACTGCAGTGGGACAACATACTCGTAGGCAAAAATTTAAAAAAAAAACATCGCAGGGCTTTTGAATATTGATGAAGATTTGCAACGAAAATACCTACTTCATCTCTGACAAACATTTGTCAATGAATAACCAGTAAGATCGACGAAAGTCTATGATCAGTGCGTGTTGCCAGTGATAACATACGGAATTGAAACGTGGCCGCTCACAATGGGCCTCATCAGAAGGCTGAAAGTCACTCATAGGGCAATGCAGCGGGCAATGCTTGGAGTTTCCTTGCGTGATCGAATCAGGAATGTTGATATCCGCAAAAGAACCAAAATTACCGACATAGCCCGAAGGATCGCCAAACTAAAGTGGCAGTGGGCAGGGCACATTGCTCGCAGTACAGATGGTCGATGGGGCCGAAAAGATCTGGAGTGGCGACTGCGTACCGGAAGACGCAACGTTGGAAGGCCTCCCACAAGGTGGACCGATGACCTGGTGAAGGTCGCGGATGCGAGACGCACGGGACCGGTCGTTGTGGCGACGCTTGGGGGAGGCCTATGTCCAGCAGTGGACGTCTTACGGCTGATATGATGATGATGATGAACCAGTAAGAACTATCTCTCGAAAGCAACTTTTTAAAGAAACAAGAGACTATCTCATCTGTCTTCATCTTCCCTACTCTATGGCATCTCCACAATAATGCTCAAGTGACGTCTGTCAAAGATTGCACGATTCTGAAAACAAGGCAGCTCACGGCGACTGGTGCATTACAAATGGTCATTTATTTCGCCATAACTCAAATTAAATGGACAATTGTTTGGTATGCATCACGTTTCAACTCTTGATTATGGTAAAAACGTAATAAAATTGTGGTTTGAACTTACTTAAAGATCTTTTTAATGTGTGGTTTTTCCAATATTCATGTCAATGTCATACGGAAAAAAATAACAGATTTTTCATTTGGTTTTTTACAAGTGCATCAAACTATGTGATGCGAAGATGTAGGTACGAGGTGTACATTAACAAAAGTATTCTACTCTTGTTTCCCAATCAAGCTTTAAGACAACATTATTGCAAGAATACAATACTAAGTTCATTTTAGATCAAAGTTTCTTGACAACAAAGTAATTTCTAATTTAAAACATCATTCACCATCATTTGAAAGTTTCTTACATTCGTCTTTTCCTCAAGCAAAACATAGGGTCCACTATATAATAGAATTGGTTTAGAATTGGTTTACTAGCTGGCACACAGTTGAAATGTCAAGATTGGCTTAACCTAACCTACCCTAATAGTATCTGACATGATCTCATGACATAACGCAGGCACTGTGACAGGTACACACAGTACAGGCAAGTTGTTAAATTTTAACGACACCTGCAATTTCTATAACCTCTTGTAAACTTATGACAACAGACCACAATTACATCACACCTTTGATGCTGTGTAACTTGTTAAGGTGCACGTAGATTTTATCAGCATCATGCGTTACATATTTAAATGCTTTAAAAGAGCCTTCACGATGGAGAATTTAGTATCTAAGATCAGTTGAGTCAAAAAAGGTAGTAATATAAGTTCAACTGAAAATTTTGCTGACTTTTTAAACAGTAATTTCTTTTGATTTAATACAAATTATATTTATTTTGTCCTTGAGTGTACTTTCTGTTTTAACATAGTCAGTCTAAACTACGCAAATGAGGCGATGTTTCTTAGTTCGATACACAACTCACTTACAAAGTCCAGAAAAACCTTTCTTATTCACTTGCAATGTCAGTTAATGGGTTGTGGAGGTCTGGTAGGCAGCCGCTCCATGTAAAATACTGGTATTCAGCTAAATCCGGCTTGACTGGAAGCCGACCCCAATGTAGTTGGGAAAAGGCTAGGCAGATGATTCACTTGCAATGTCAGTCCAATGCAATTGAGGATTTCTTCTATAGGTTTTAGGGTCAGTTATGTTATAAAAGTCATTTATGTTTAAGGATATTTTTGCAACCAAAATTAAACGTTGTTTGTCCATCAACGTAGCATTTAACAAAATAGTTTCCTGAAATCATGACCGATTCAGAACAGCCTATTCTCTATAGCAAAATCTTCACGCGAGGATCCAATTTAGCACCAACTCAAGCTAATCAGACAAATATTAAATCTTTACAATTTCCCAACAATGCTATCACACAAGTGGTCAAGGAGTCTGTACCAGCCCTTACACCATCAGTAAGATAAAGGGACGGTCCATTCAATTTTAATGTCCCATAGATTGACACACGCAATGGTACCTCTCTATATGGTACCTATAATGTTTTATGGTGGTCCCTAATGACCATATAAGGCCCTCCCTAGCTTTCTCCGCTTGAGTGCAGTTTCTATAAATGTTATTTTCGTAATCGGTCGACCTATAACATTGGTTTATGTTTCCTAAGGTCTTGGATTTGATCCCAAGTGTTATGAGATCAGGTTGTAACGTCGGAAAATGATGATTTGAAGACTGAATTAATGATGCCCCCTATAGGGCGGGATTTACAACATGGCTTGCGACATGTGGGTGTATTCAGTATACCTTTGACTCTGGTTCAGCGAATACAGATGTGATACTATGATATTGCAATGTTCAACAATGACCTAACTATAAATAGTGCAGTGACAATATTTTGATACACATGTTTACAATCCCTTTCACTGAGGCTTGTGTTCCAGCAATGGGAAATCTAAACGCAGATTATGCTGTATTAGAGAAGATATTACAGCCTGATTAGCTTAAAGAGGCCTATGTTCAGCAGTCTTGCTGTTACAATGATGATAATGTTTGAGGGTCACCTAGAAGTTGGACCAATGACTTGTCCACTGGATGCGGTAAATAAAGTGACACTTGGGGATACCAAAGACCAGCAGTGGACGTATTTGATGATAATGGATAGTATTATAAAACTTACTTGTGTTGTCATATTAATACAGCAGATGAGCATGCCCCCGCAGAAGGAAGCGGCGGATATCATGTGCACACTGGTCGACAGCGCGGTAGCCAGCCACGCCAGAGTGTACGGTAGAGCCATCGCGATCAGTACGGAGCGACGGCCCAGCCGCATCGCGAACCCTCCCATAATACCGCCGATGAAGGCACCTGTAAAAGAAAGAGAGGTTGAAGTACTTGAAGTAAGAAAGGTTGATGATTAACAAGAAAACATTAATGATAGGCGTATTACCAAGTTTACAGTCTGGGTATTCAAAGATTCAAAAGCATTTATTTCAAATAAATCATTTACAGGCACTTTTGAAATGTCAAGGTCGGTCAGTCAAAAACACGAAGCTATTTGCACGTTCCATAGCGCAGATCTCTATGGAGAAGAATGTGCAAGAAACTTCACACGGGCACTCTTTTGAATCATGTTATGTTTTACAAAATTCTAAGTTACACTATTTCGATGTTTTCGACCATTTCAATGTTTCTACTTGACTTTATTTATTTAAACTAGTTTTTTCCCGCGGCTCAATTCTTGTGGCTTATCCGATTCTAACAGTGCATTTTTAGGGTTCCTGTTTCGAATAAAAAGACAAAATCCATTTGGAATCACGCTTGTGTCTGTCTGTCTATCCATCTGTCACAGAGTAATTTCCTATTACTGTTAGATTTTCATTATCGAATTGATATTTAGAAATATTAAGTCCTACAAATGAACAATATTTTATCTCTTCATATTATTTGTTTAGAAGTAAAGATCGCAAAAGGTTTAGGGCATGAATCCAATGGCAGAATTCACAAATACCTAGGATTAGGTATTAAACTGCTTTCAATGCGATTTATCACAATAAATTGAAAAATTCTGTAAGTCCTACATTCTCTGATCTCTTTGTGAAACATTGTATCTTCGGAAAAGGGAAAGAAATATTCTCTTTGACGACTGAAAATCAAATGTTTCTGTACTGTCCCGAGAATTCTTTGCATTTGAATCGAAAATCGCTGAAGATTTTTTTATTACAGATGCTATGAGATACAGGTGAGATATTTCTTTTTCTTGTAAATGTTTTCGATTGATTTCAGAGAGAATCGTGCGAAATATTAAAAACTGGATATTTCAGGCGGCTTCGTTCTAGCTAGTGGCCTAACTTTGAATCTAATTAGCCTAATATATCCCACTGGTACGCAAAGGGTGCCCTTTTCCACTCACGTGCCCTATTCAATTGCGGGTAAATAAGTTCATCGCTCTTCCTTCGTCGATCCGTCGCTATGTCATCTAGCATTTATTGGTACCTAATAAGCTATTCTTTTAGCGCACAGCTGATTAATATGTAACAGACATGTACGGCTTAATCCCACTTAAAAATAGCAGAATTCTGGTTACAATCTAGTTCATGTGTTCATGTTCTATTGGTCTAAATATCTACTCCTCTTATATCAAAATTCACCGTCCCTATATTCATACATACACACAGATATTCGTTCATCTCGCTATCCATCACGGTAACGACAGAGTATAGGCAGATGCGTTGGTAATGTATCCCCCGATTTCTCCCTTCATTAGCTGTGTTTAGGGACGCGATATATTTCTCAACGCGGCACTTTTGAGAAAGCAAGCTCATTATTGACGAGGAACCTTGATGTTAGGGAAGTGATGGCACTGATAAATAAAACAGTATACCTACCTGTATTGCCTCATAAAATCTGTGAGTCTCTGTCAACCAAAACATAGAGCTACATAGAGTCACATCATGAGAGTAGCGGCGGCACAAGAATCGGCCGAGACATGACCACGACCACTCTGCCAAGAGTGCACGAATGACAAGAAGAATACCCTGTATTGCCCGAAGGTAGGCAGAAGGAAGTTTTATAAGGGACAACCCCTAAAAGGTAACTGGGACATATATATAAATCTGGGTTACTTCTATGAACTGTGTTAGACTCAAAAAAACACCTCATTCTGGGGGATGATAACCCCAAATTCAGTAGGTTCCCTTTGACAACTAGACTAGATAGTGAAAATTTGCTATCTTGCCAATGTCTAACCTGTTACAAAGTGACTGGTTGGGTCTAGGCAAGCGTGCTCCATCTTCGACCACATCATCGCTTACCATCAGGTGAGATAGTGGTCAAACGTGTGCCAATCAATAGTAAAAAAAGAAATCAGTTAGGCGGTCTCTCCAAATAAAATACTGGAATTTTCCTGCGTCCGGTTCGACTAGAAGCCGACCCCAACATTTTTGGGAAATGGTAAGACAGATGAAACTTATGTTGTGACTCGAATAAATCAATAAATTAAAAACATAGACATACACACACACATATTTAAAATTGAGATAGGCAACCTGCCAGTTTGACTACCATACAAATATGCATCTACATACATACATACACACACATACACTGTGGACATCCCACTCATACTAACAAAACGTTTTGGGAATACTTTCATTGTGCGTACAACTAAGGAGTAGAATTCCCGGCCGAAGTCTGTATTACCTGATAGCTACAACCTTACGATCTTTAAGTCAAGAGTGAACAGCTGGGTAATCCTGTAAATATGTCAAAGTGAAGGCTTGGGTGAACTGATCACGAAGTGAGCTTTCATTCCATTTTCCTTACATGGATTGACAACTTACATCGTGATCATTTAACCTAAGCCAAGTGAAGGCTTAGGTTAAACATGATTACAGAATCCACAGATTCCACCTTCTTTATCGGTTCTGTGACAAAATCGCACTGTAGGTTACTTGTAGGCGGATCAAGGAGATGTCAGCATGGTAGACGGGGCCCGCTAGGGTCAGTGCCAACCAGGGTTGCGGAATTTGTTCGTAAAAGTCACCGTGACCCTGAAACGCAAAGGGCACTAGGAAGAACATGGATGGGTTTTAGTCAGTAAGAGTCTGACACTCCTTTCTGGTCAGAGCGGGAGGAGTCATTTGATGATTTCCCATCCTTAAAAAAAAGGTTACTTCTAGGCAAGCGTGTTCCATTGACAACCACATCATTGTTTTCCATCAGGAGAGATCGTGGTCAATATCGAGCCTATCTATAATAAAAAAATAAAATATATGCAATAGTATAGCAAATTCCATCCATCACTCGTAGTATAATAAATCAGTCATCCAAGCCAAATGTTTACAATTTTCTTTCATACCCTCACAGTTATGAAAATGTTATAAGATTGTTCTGCTAACATCATTCAAGCCGTGTTTATACTATGCGCTATTAATAATATGCTCTTGTATGTAATAATTTCTGATTTTATACCGTGCAGTGTTTGAATAAGAAATGCATCCATTTTCTATTCTGTTATAAAGCTGTGGTCTGACTGGAGCGAATCCTGCGCGAAAATTTAAGAGAAACACTCGTGCTGATTGTAAAAAGTTGAACTGGATTGAGCAGTCGCAGAACCCCCTCATTCGTTGAAATATATCTTTAACTTACATTTTTAAATATAACAATAAAAAAATAATAAAAATAGTAGCCCTCCGGTATCGGGAACAGGGTCCAAGCTACCGAGTGGCGGTCAGGGTTCCAGAGAGAGGAACCTCCTAACAATGCGAGCCGTGTCCAGAAGTACCGCTTTCTGAATAAAGCTCTTGATCCAGCCGCCTATCGTGAGCCTGCTGAGGTGTTGGTAGGACTCCCTCATTATTATTATTGAAACAATCGACGCGCACAATAACAACCCCCTTATCCGCGCGGGATTAACCTCAGTATGGAAAGTTCTCAAAATTGATTTTCGTTTGCGACTTTGGAGGTTCGTTACTCATCGCACTGTGGACTGCAGACTATGGTGTGTAGACTATATGGCCTGCAAACTGTGACCAGGGCTGGAAATATCGACGTATCTGACCCATGGGTCGCTCTTGTTGACTGTGTACGGGCGGCCTTTAGGACTTATCGACCGAATTCGGTCGATCGGCAACTATAGCGAGACTTCCCACCCTGCAGTTACATACAAAGGTATAAAGAACTCAATTGAGGATTCATCACCATAAAAAACATATTAAGTTGGACATTCCAGACCATTTTGCAAACGGGTTTTTCTCTAGTTTTCTTTACCGTCAGACAATATACTACTCAAAAAACTATTGCTTATTTTTGTTAAAAACAGCTATCCACGTAATAATAAACGTAATCATCACAACAGCCGAAAGACGTCCACTACTGGACATAGGCCTTCCCAAAGGTTTTGCCATAATCGCCACGCTTGGCAGGCGGGTTGGCGATCGCAGTGTATGGTGTTGGGTTTTACAGAGAACGCTGCTGCCCATTCTCTGATGAGAATAAATAATAATAAATAATCGTAGTACGGCTCAGAAAATGCGCCTTTTTACCCGAACGCTTAAAATTCACATTCTAGAGACACAAAAATCATGACTCCTAAATAAGTACCAAGTCCAAATGGTCAAAAAAATATATGTACAGACTGTATGTCTGGGAATACAAGTCAACAACATTTTCCAACTGTTTTCTTTCAACTCGAATCACGGAATACACTTCTACCGAATACTATTAATTGATAGCTCCTCAGTTTGAGCGATGGCACTGCGCGTAAATATAACTGGGTATGTGTCTGTCCGTCGGAGCCGTTTATTTTGGTCTGGCTCGGAATCATACTGAGATGGTGCAGATTGGCTGGCATAGAATTAAACATTTGATTTCATCTAACAGTCGGGTTTGTTTGCGTTGACTTTTTGCGTTGTTCTGTTATGTACTGGGGAGCTTGGTTATTGAAAGGCGATTGGCAGATGGGTGGAGTATTTAAGCCTAATTTGTAAAATTTGAAAGCTGGTTTCAATTAATTTGTAGGATTGTAGGTGAGTGTGTTTTGTTGCAGACCAACTTGCTGCTCTTGTCACTAGCGCGTCAGAACTAGCTTCATATATTTGACTGACAGACCTTGACAATTCAAAAGTGCCTGTAACTGGTCTATTTATTTATTTAAATTAAGTACAGCCACATCACATATATTGTACAATAATTAAAAAAAAGCTCCATAACAATATTAGAAATATTGTTATGGAGCTTTTTTTTAATTGCACATGACAATTAAGGCGTACATAGCGCTCACCAGAACTATAGTGCTTGCTGCCTTGAAATAATAAGATTTATTACAATTTTTTAACAAAGCTTTCTATTATAACTAAAAGTAAAATACAATTTGTTATATAAGAGTTATTGCAAAAAAAGAGTTAATTATACAAATGAAAAAAATATGAATTGTTTTTTTTTTATTTTTTTATTTGGAATAAAGAATTTTTTATTTTGTATTTTAATGGTCGTGGTTTAGACTTTTAAGATTTCATTGAACTACTGTAAAGTCAAATCGATTTGAAATAGATATTGAAACTACTAAAACCTATATGCCAATTTTTTACTACTTTTTAAGCAACTTTATAGTCAGTCGCAATCTGTCAAAAATGTAGGGGTAATGGCCTCTGATAACAGTATGGAGCTAAACTGCTCCAAGCTAATAGTTTCTAAACGAATTCTCAATTTCAGTATCAAAATAAGTAGATAACAATAAAATAATGGCGATCGTCAGATAAACCAGGTAAGAGGCCCTTGAGGCGGTTTAGAAACTCTGACACTAGGGTGTGTGTGTGTTACTGCCCGCACGATAAGAAGAAGACCAATAAAATGTATATATATTATAAATAGTACATGAGGTTTATACAATAATAAATAGAAACATTTATATATACTAGCTCAATCACTATAGCAACTGTTACAAATTTCAAAACAAGAACCACAGCATTCTAAACAGCCTGTAACATCTATTAATCAAATCAACATTATTATTATTATTTATATCTCCAGCTATGATGTCTGCAGACGCTCCGCTTTCAAAATTCTATCAAAGACAATAGAATGTATACTAAAGTTATGCCTGGTCGTATCACGCACATAGATACCGTGTATGATGGAATGATACGCGAAACGGATGAGAGAGCGATAAATTGAACGTTAGCTCGAATTGCCCGAAAACAAATAATCTGGTGCATTCGCTGCGTATTTCCGTAACATCACCAATCATTCGCATTGTGATCCTTATAGAGGAGAATGCACATTGTACATTATGCCCATTGAGTAATTTGCATTTAATACTAAGCTTTGCCCATAATTTAAGTTTAATGTTCTATTAGAATGAAATTATCTTTTAGTTTCAGTTTCTGAATGACTATTGAATTTAAATTAGTTGCTTGAAAATATAAAAAAATCAATTAGAAATGCATTTAATTTTAAAGATTTGGTTAAATGATTTCCTAATAATGCCATTTTATTTAACACGTCTGCAAAAAAATACAACCTTTTTAATGCCTAAAAGATCACATTGTATACGATCGAAAAATAGTCAACCGGGATTTTTTATAGAGTAGGTTACCGTGGAGTTTCGTGCCAGTTTTTCTCATATAAAACGACCAATTTGAATCGTGCACTAGCTTTGGACATATCATAACTGCCCATGTAGGCCAATGTGAAATAAAGTAATTAAAATTTTGCTTTTTGTAACTGTTTAATTCAGAAATTATGTAACGTGTCCGTGCAGTTCCTTTTTTACTATCCTATTCACCTTATTTCTAAGTCCATATTGAATGCCCGCTTTGCCCGCATGTTACTGACTGCACCAGCTCAAAGCGCCAATGTACACACTGCCCAACAGTTACGAATGACGCGGGTTGCAATATTTCTGCCGCTACAAACTCGAGCAGACGCAAA
Organism: Lacanobia wlatinum; assembly: GCA_947578705.1. Taxonomy (NCBI): domain Eukaryota; kingdom Metazoa; phylum Arthropoda; class Insecta; order Lepidoptera; family Noctuidae; genus Lacanobia; species Lacanobia wlatinum. The sequence continues at coordinate 4,612,796 of OX388046.1, read as the reverse complement.
ATAAACCTATGAGCGTGCTATCTATCAGATCTCGTTGTGGAGATGAGTGTACGAGAGGAAGTGTTGTTATATGGGTAAGGTAAGCAGAATGCAAAGATTCTCTGTTTAATTATTTATTTATTTGCACCCGACTGACGCCCGCGACTTTATTCACTTGGGTTTAGTATTGCAATTTTCGCACGGATCTCAATTTTTTTCGGACATAAATATAGCTTATGTTACTTCCGGATAATTTTGCTTTCTATTGGTGTTAAAATAGTCAAATTCGGTCCATTTCATTCGGTCAGTTTCGGAGCCTATTCGGTACAAACTAACAAACAAAAAAATTTTTCCTCTTTATAAAGTTATTATTATAAATTAAGTATAATTATAATTATTAGTATAGATGTACGCAAAACACTTCGAAGAGAAAAGAACACATACAGATAGAAGAGTACAAAGGTGCTGCTTATTACAAAAGAAATCTCATTTATCAGAACTGCGGCAGGTGAGTTGGATGAGACATGAAGATGCAGTACGTACATAAAAATATTAGTGTGTGTGATGTATCTACTAGGCATCGCGAGGGCTTCATTATCCAGAGTAGATACACCTAGTGGGTCAGTGAAACCATTTTGCTAAGTTGTATTTGCCGCGGGCTACTTGGGTGCGCAAATAGGAACGACTAGACACCACATGTGAGTGCTGTGCCTCCAAGCAAAGTATGGCCGACTTGTTGAACTGCCCAAGTGCATACCTACACCATTGAGGATCTAATGAATGCCTCGGATGCCGAAGCGTGGCCACCTACTAAGCACAAAATGTTTAAGGGTCACCATTGACTATAAAGAAAAAGAGGAAGATGCATCGTCATGAAACCATGGCTATTCTGTTAAGAGCCAACAATTAAAGAGGAGTGAGGACCTACTGGGTCCCGAATTTGACCCTAGTTAAATATAGGGGAGTGGTATTTTTCTGATGTTCAAATATAATATACTAGCTGTCCCGCGCAACTTCGTCTACGTCACAATTTTCATTACTGCTCCGCTCCTATTGGCTTTAGCTTGATGATATATAGCCTATAGCCTTCCGCGATAAATACCTAGAATTTTTCAAATCGGACCAGTAGTTCCTGAGATTAGCGCGTTCAAGCAAACAAACAAACAAACTCTTCAGCTTTATATATTAAGTATAGAATAACCGACTTCAAAAAAACCGACCAAATACGAGTCGGAAGTGTTCCGTACCATAAACCTTAATTTTTATTTATATATTTGTAAACAATAGAAATACACAATCTGTCAAAATTTCAACTGTCTACCTATTACGGTTCTTGAGATACAGCCCGGTGACAGACAGACGGACGGACGGACGGACGGACGGACGGATGGATGGACGGACGGGTGGGTGGACAGCGGAAGCTTAGTAATAGGGTTCCTTTGGTTACCCTTTGAATACGGAACCCTAAAAAAGGAGAAGGCACTCAATTCGGTTGTATTTTTTTTTTCTAATGTATTTTTTTTTTTTCGGTTGAAATACATCGTTATTATGTTCAAAACTATCGTGGTCATCCAAAGATAGCTCATTTTAAACCCCGACAAAAAAAGGAGGTGAGGGGTAAAGCTGATATGAAGAAGACAAAACTCATACAAAAAAAAATCAACTACTTTATCTTGCCTGCAATTTCTGTACGGTAACTACATCATTCATCAACAGTCTCCAAAGTAAATGAAACAATAAACCTTAGTCTCAACCGCTGACTGGAACACTAATCCCGCCTCCCAAAACGAAATCCATAGAGAATGCAGAACATCCCAAAAAGTGTCATTCCAGACGGTGAGCGATGCCCTTTATAAGCTAAAAACAATGTCTGAACAAATACCTCCGTCGGCACACGACCATAAATTAAATCAGACGTTTGACGGTACAACACTTTTATTTTCTTAATGTTGGTATTCAGGTTGGTACAGATTTAGAATACTGTTCTAATGTATTTATTGATTTATTGGAGTCCGCAGTTTTGTGCTGTGCGACCAGTGTATCTTGGGAGGCAATGGTGCCGCTATTTTCTAAAGCGAAATTAAAATTGACATAAAACGTCAAATCTTTTCTGAGAAATCACTTGTGATAGGTGCACTGACAATACCATAAGAGTTTCATCTTGCCAATTTCAGCAGGGGCTCTCCAGCATTTTGGCAAAAAGTGTATAATAATTAATAGTTCATAGTTTCGCCACGGATCAAAATACACTGGTTACACTGTAGTGTTTTAACCTATTGTGAAAAATAGGGTAATGGTTTAAAAGATTGATAGTCATAGAGTGATGCAATGTTAAATTTTAATTTAGTGTCAGTGGAATAACGTTTTTCCATTCATTCACAGTAATGTTGGTTTAATTCGATGTTTCTAATGGTTTTATTTGATAGTTTTGTAACATTTCTGTGTTGAAATAAATGCTCCCGCAGACAGGGCTGACACGAAAATATGACAATGATTCGACAACGCGTTCATGTAACTGCGGTACAGACAGAACAATTGTATGAAAAATCGTCGTCGCAGTCGTATCAAACCTGTCTGTAGGAGCCCTAAAATGTTCTATCTAAAATTAAGTATTAGTCCTCTATCCTTATTGCCCTCTGAAATCTATCAAGTTTTTTTACTCACACTCACAAACTGAATAAACAGTGGAACACGTATTTTCTCTTTAAGCTACTACATTTCAATTTTCAACAGTCTGCATTTCACAAATGCTTATTGTAAAATCAAGATGATTTTGCCATGTCCATCGATGTTTAAAAAACTAGTTATTGTACGAAAATTGCAGAAGAAAATCAACCTGTTCATGTATTTAATGTGTTTAAGTACTAGTGTGGTGAAAATATTACCGTAGTATTTAAATATCTACCAGGCCATAGCAGTCTTTCCATTAGTGAAAACCACATCATCCGTAAAAGAATAATACCATCCGTAAGAGGCGACTAAGGGACTCACCAGAGAATGGGCAGCAGCGTTCTCTGTAAAAAATCGACACCATCCATACACTGCGATCGCCAACCCGCCTGCCAAGCGTGGCGATTATGGCAAACCCCTTTTGCGGGAGCCCTATGTCCAGCAGTGGACGTCTTTCGGCTGATATGATGATGATGATGACATCAAAATAAAACGCCTTAAGCGGAAGTGAATTGGTCACAGGCCAACAGGCCATGGATGGATTGGAATCCTCGAGGGAAAAGGAAGCGTGGCCATCCCTGTCATAATTGGCAACGCACTGTTGGCAGAAGCGACAAGCATCGGAATGACGTGGAGTGAAAAGAAGCGTGAAAGTCAAAACCGCTCGCGATGGAGAACTGCTGTGGACACCTTCTGACCCAGCTAGGGGTCATAGGACCTTAATTCACATCAAATCCATTGCGAGGTTAAGAAGAAATAAGCAGAAAAACAGACAGAGGCGGCAGCGATTTTGATTTATAGTATTTTGAGATTACACATTTGGCATGGGGTTTTTTCTATAAAAATCTTTTAAGAAAATCAATAATTTTCACTCCCCTAGCTATAGATAAAATCTAACTATACCTAAATACTTCTACAGTAAAAATATTACCAAGCAAAGTGCCACAATAATTCATACAAACGCGCCAAAGAATTACAAGGATGAATAATTACGAAATCAATTTTACTAGTTTATTAATACCTCTTGAAATTACTTTTAACGAGCAAGTGATAAATCGATATAGTCGCAATCTTAACGCCGTCGTAATTATGGGGACCGGCAGGTATTTAGCTGACAGATTACCATAATAACTTACAGCTGGTACTGTGTCCGGCATTATGCTGGAAGTATTATGATTTTATCTTGGACCTATGACGCTGATACCTTTTTTTATTTGTGATGGGTTTGCTCTTGACTCTAGTCTAAGTCAGAGATGATAGAGACAAAGTCTACGATGCGAGCTTACCCAGAAGGAGCCTGTGCACTCTAACTTTGAAGAGATTAAGGTTGTAAGCGTTTGGAAACACAGACGCAGGCAGAGAGTAAATACTGAAATAAGTTATTTTAGATTTTTCTACAGCTTGGTTTTCGTGATGTATCCCATAACACCCCTTGTATACTTTTTTATTGTTAAAAAATTATAATTATGTATTTACTAGGTCTTACCCGCGACTTCGAACGAGCGCTTAAATCTTCTCTATACTCCCCAAGCATACTACATGCCAAATTTCAGCTTTCTGCGAGCAGAATTGTCGGCTGTGCGTTGTCTGTCAGTCAGTCAGTCAGTCACGGAAGTATTTTATATACAACGTGTAACAGAATAAACGCAATACCTCTAAAGTGCTTATTGTACTCATCATATTGAACAAGTTTTACTCGAAACATTGCGTACATAACGCATATCTACAAAATGTACTGAACAGCTGATTCTTTTTTCGCAATATCGCGGGGTTCTCACAATCCTAATTGGTTGTACTTTTAAAAGAAATAAAGTTAGTGTAGTACAAATGCCGCAAATACCTTTGGTAGGTACCGCATTACACTACGTGCCAAGATAAGATGGTCACTCAGTAATTGCACCGAGTGTACGGGATACTGCTCGCGGGTGTAAGGCGTGTAAGTAATTCAATTACAACGCATAAATAATAATTTTGAGATTTTTGATGTCAGTTTTATGGGTTTTCGGTAAATTATAGTGTTTTTCAAGGTGGGCTGGTTTTATTGATAATTACGATATTTTCTACAGATTTTTGTTCCGATTGTTGTTTATTTTTCCCTGAGGGGATAGTTTATGATTTTGATTATAATAAGTCTAAGATATAATTTCTTTGCATATTATCTTTATTGAATCTCAGAAAATCAGTTTGGCTCACAAATTGACAGGCTCAATGATATCAGTCGAAGAAAATATACGTCAAAATATTTGCACTGAACGTAAACGTCAAATCACATCTATGGTACAGTGGTACCCAACTGACAAGGCGCGTCGTGAATCTTCGTTCACACAGAATAGAAAGTATGGCCCCGAAGATTAACGAAAGAAAGCAAACTAACAATCACTACACTGCAGCTGTTAGTTCCGTTTCACTCTCAAGACACGTGCATGCCTCGCGGTGCGCACTAACATGGCGGCAGCTGCCGACCAATAGCGGTACAGGAAAAAAAAGCGTATTGCGTTGAGTGTGCCAATTGGTCAATAGCATTTCCCGCGTTTTGAAAATTCATCTTCTGTGCAGGTACATCGGTAAGCCATATCAGTTGGGTACTACTGTAACACTGGTTTTAAGCTGGTCAAGCGTAGTTTGAAGTTTCAATAAATGAGGGCTATTGCGTTTGAATTCGCCGCTAGAGGCGCTAGTGTAGCGTGAGGTTTTAAATGTCAAATTTCACTGTTGGTAGGCTATTGACGCGAGTTTATTTACTTATTTGTTTTGATTTTTATATTTATTTTTTTTATTTTCCTTATAACTTTGTTCACATGCGCGTAATAACAACTTTAATGCTATAATTATGAACCTTACTCGACAGTGGCGCCAACTAGTGAGTACAAAAACGGTAGCCCTCGTTAAGGTCAAGGCAGGTTTCCCGGTTCCCCGAGGTGGCGGCGCGTGGTGTTCCCGTGCGCCCCTCTTTGACGTCGCGGGGGGAGTTAAACACCTCACTCCCCCCGCTAACCCGAGGTGCGGCACCAGCCGGGGATTACGGAAGTCGCATAAGATCCCACGATCCCCGGCGTAGGTGAGAGACGGAACACCGGGGTGGTTTTAGTCAGTAAGAGTCTGACAGACCCCTCTGCCCGCCCCAGGGTGGAGGACATCCATGAGGATTTCCCCCCGTTAAAAAAAAAAGGTTTCCCGGTTCCGTTACCACAGACGTTTGATCTTTTTTTTAATTTGGGCAACAAATGGCGGTCGTCGAATAAGCCATGTCACAGGCCCTTGAGGCGGTTTAGAAACTCCAACACCAGGGTGTGTGGGGGCTTCTTCTTGTCGTGTGGGCAGTAAGGTCTAAACCTTACTGCCCACACGACAAGAAGAAGTGGAGGAGTAGGAAAAAAAAAATGAATTTCCACTTCCCTCCTTAACAATTGACGTTAGGTCTTCAGTACATTCTTGTAATTAAGTTGTAGCCAATTCTATTTAATGTTCTAGGCTAACTAATTACAAGTTAGACGTGAGTTAATAAAGCCAGCTGTCCGTTTCTCAGTATCCTAGGGAATAAGTTATTTATTGCTTTGGCAACCGTTACCTATTATTTTAGCCGTAAATAATAATTAAGGTTTGAGTTAGAACTGTACAAATGTAACGGGATTGCTGTGCGATTTTAGAAGCGATGGAGAAATGAATTCTTCGAAATAACAGTGCGATACAGTATTCATACAATGTATCCATATTTAAAATATTGTAAATGCGGTAATTTGTCTGTTTGTTACCTCTTCACGTCACAATCATAACTGCTTAACGGAGTCAAGAGGATCATCAGCTCATCGAGTCGAAGCTCTAAAGTCTTAAGCGTCGACGGCGAGTTGCTAGCCTCTCAGTTTTCTATCGGTTGCATTTTGGGGAGTGTGCGACGGAATTGCATAATTAATTCCGCCAAGCCCGTTCCGTTTTCGGACCACAAGACTAACGGCGTCGATACTCCACCGGTACATGGTGGACATCCCACCCACACGCACAAAATGTTTTGGGAACACATTCATAGTGCGCACAGGGTAACCATGACCTTGAATATGAAATAAGTTAGGAGAAAAAGAAAACCGGCCTTCGTCTTAGGGGGGACCGAACTTGATTTAGGTAAAACGAAAATTTTATCAGCCTAGGGAGATTTAGGAACAGTCACATTTGGTGCATTTCTCCGCCTTCTTCTACTAAACTAAGCAACGGATTTTGATAAGTTTTTCAATACTACGTACAAAAAAAAACGCTACAAAATATAAAAAACAAGTTTTATCTTGGAAGTCGGTGTTTTTGGTTGTTTCTTCGTAGTGTTTTTTTTTTATTTGACAGTCGGTTGTATTATTTTTTTTGTAAAATAGTTTTTTAATTTAAAAAAACAAATCACATGCTTTCCTGTGAATATGTTTCCTGTATGTACCAAGGAAACACAGTCACAGGAAAGCAAAATACGTAATTTCGTTTAACTGGATGACATTTTTTCCAGCTATTTTGATTTAAGAACCAATTCAGATAAAATTTCAATGGAACCAATCGAAAAGTATATTCTTTCACATAAAAGAATACATTTAAAAAAGAATACGGTTCATAAATGACGGATATGAGGTAACAAACATTTAAAAAAAACAACCGAATTGAGAACATTCTACTTTTTTTGAAAATAGTTGAACTATGACGATGACGGTATTAATTGCAAGACCGGGGCAGGTCGCTAATATTTTCTAAGACTAAAATTTACTATTAAAACTAGACTAACAAGCTTTACTATTCCTGCCATAATCTTATTAAAATAACTCTCTAATCTAACTTCCCCAAGCAAATCCACAGACAAAGCCTAGTACACCTATTGTATAGGAATTGAATAGCTCAATGTATTACTGCAGACTAAATTCTCTACCTACCACTGGCAAGAGTAATTGTAGTGGGTCCATTCGATACCGACATTTATCTCAGCAGAAAATAAAAATACAAAAGTAAATTATGAAAACAAAAATTAATTAAAACCCTCATAGTAAGTTTTTTCATTTGATATGTCACACGATACAGTTTGAAAAATTTTTTTTAAATTTTCTACTTTGACCCCCAAAAGTACTCAAAATTTATTTATTTACGTAACGCGTCCGTGTTTGGTTCACAGAAGTCCCTATGTATACCAAATTTCAACCCAATCGGTACAGTAGATCCGGTGAAAACTGGCTGTGACAGACGGACAGACAGCCACCCGAGTGATCCTATAAGGGTTCCGTTTTTTACGGATGTTCGGAACCCTACGAAGGTCCGTCACACCGACATTTCTCCGCACAGACTTTGTATATAGAATTTTATGTAATTCTTTATCGTGTGAACGGTTCATTCTGGTGGGTCCACACTATACATACTTTTATATGTAGAGATATCTGTACAGACAATCAAGTCTGAAGAAAATATTTACGCAAACATGTCGACAAAATGTTTACACAGAATTTTCATTCATTTATCAGTTTTTTGACTCCGATAAATACGCGGACTCTTTTGTTTTGGATGGGAATTCATCAAAGGATTCCTTCCGCTGTGGGCAGAGTGTCAGGCTTACTAACCATAACCCACCCATGGCCCCTTCTTTCGAACAATTCCGCAACCCTGGCCGGCACTGACCCTAGCGGTTACGACTCTTAACGCACAGGGCTTCTCTTGCTGCGGCGGCTGGGGCGTGAGGTTTGCCTCTCTCTCACGCGTCCCGCCTCCTCCTTCGCTTGCATTACTGCTTCACACAGAAGATGTCTGCTTTCCATGCCCTCTCATTCCAAAAAATACGCGAACCTACATGCATAGTCCGATTTTTTTACCACATCGACATTTGTTTGTATTGCTTTGTTCATCACTCATATCAGCCGAAAGACGTCCACTACTGGACATAGGCCTCCCCCCAAATTTTGGAGCGGGGGGTTTGCCACGCTTGGCAGACAGAATGGCTGTTGTAGTGTTGAGTTTTACAGAGAACGCTGCCCATTCTCTGGCGAGTCCCTTAGTCGCCTCTTACGACAACCACGGGAATTGCTTTATTGTATAGAAGCTTATGGAAGTCACTAAACATCGTTTGAACCCACCTAACAATATGCGTACTTCGATATTTCTACCATACCATTATTTTGTCTGCATTACTTTGTTGTACAGAGAGAGACAACATTCTGTAGAAGTTTATAGAAGTCTGTATCGTGTGGGCCCACCGTTAGCGAGATGTTATTAAAGATTTCACTGAAGAAAGTTGTGTAGCTAGTTCAGCCGGCGTTGTTATTGCAAATAGCTCGTATTATAAGCTATTATGATTCAACCTGAGATATGTTTGTGGTTTAGTCTGGCTAACCTTAGATAAAAAACTTTGTTAAACTTGCGCGCTTTCGTTGTTAGGGTTCCGTAACCAAAGGGTAATGGAACCCTATTACTAAGCCTCCGCTGTCCGTCCGTCTGTCTGTCAGCGGGCTGTATCTCAAGAACCGTAATAGGTAGACAGTTGATATTTTCACAGATTGTCTATTACTATTGCCGCTATAACTTAGCGTAGTAAATTACGTCATTTTATAATTATTATAAAAATAAGCTTGCTTTGTAACAACATTCTATGTTGACTTGTAGTAATAATTAAAAGGATGACTCAAATCCTGAATTGAATTAGAAAGATTTTCATACAAAAGGGTTTTGTTCTAAAAGGGTGTTAACGTATTTAAATGTTCTTTATTACATTTGTTTCAGAGTTTATTGTGTTGTATAATTTAATTACTTTCATAAAGCTTTCGGTTAGCTTTCGTTTGTCTGTTTTTTAAGACTGAATTCAAATCATGCTAAGTTGAGCGGCATCGCTATTTTATTTAGAGTCATGTTTTTACGAAGCGGTAACAATAGCAGTATTCAATTAATTTCTGGTGTTTCAATTTAAAGTGAAGTAAATTAAATTAATTGTTTGCTACTTTTGACAACAATTTCCAGTTATCTACACTAATATTATAAAGAAGAAAGATTTGTTTGTTTGTTTGAATTGAATAGGCTCCGAAACTACTAGATCGATTTGAAAAATTCTTTTAGCATTGGATAGCTACATTAACAGGTAGTAACATAGGTTATATATTATCTCCGTACTCCTACGGGAACGGGAACTACGCGGGTGAAACCGCGTGACGTCCACTAGTTTGAAATAACTAATTAACAAGTATTCATTCACCCTGTACCCAACTGCGTCAAAAATGAACTTATAATTAATTGCTAACACGAGTTTAAATAACGAATATTTCATTGATAATAGGCCCACTGGGGGAGACCTTTGTCCAGCAGTGGGACAATATAGGATAAGGAAAAAAAATAGGCCCAATTTAGCAACTAAGTCGGAGTTCATAAAATGAGTAGCTGATACAAGCGTGCCTTTTTTATTAAGTATGGGAAATCATCAAATGATTCCTCCCGCTCTGGGTGAAGCAGAAGGGAGTACCAGACTCTTACTGACTAAAACCCATCCGTGTTCCTCCTAGTGTACTTTGCGTTCCAGGGCCGCGGTGACTCTTTCGAACAAATTCCGCAACCCTGGCAGGCACTGGATACAAGCGTGCCTACTTTACTATAAATGTGATCTATGCTTTTTTCTGACCCATTTGAAAACCATGACCAAACTTATCCAATCCTAAATCTACAATCCCCATAACAAACTAAAACAACAATACAAATTCTAAATAATTTACTACACTAATAACCGTGACTAAATCTACCAAAACACAATCCGAAAGTCGTGAAGTCACGACTCCCTATCCCGGACTTACGACTTATCCTACAAATCAACAGTGTCGACGATTAATTCAAAAGCTATCTATCAATAAATCAATTATGATGTCAGATGGAGCCGGGAGCTAGCACTGTTTATATTTATAGATAAGCTTTACTAATAGGCAAGTATTATTCTGGCTGGGTTGGTGTTCTATCATGGATTAGTATTGGTAAAGTTAGTGTTAATAATGATTTAGTAGCTGCAAATATCAATTAGCAACTAGAAGACGAAAGAATAACAGGCAACAATATGGCTGCATAAAAAGTAAACCACAATAAGTCAAGAGTGAACAGCCGGTCGATTCTGTAAACATGTCAAAGTGAAGGCTTAGGTGAAGTGATCACGAATTGAGCTGTCATTCCATCATGATTACTTGGATTGACAGCTCACTTGGTGATCACTTGACCAAAGCCTTAATTTCGACATGTTTACAGAATCGCACAGCAGGTTACTTCTAGATATCATCGCGTGCTCCATCGTCGACCTCATCATCGCTTGCCATCAGGTGAGATTGTGATGAAACACCATCATAACAATGATAAAAAGGGTGATGAAGTAATAGTGCCGAAAGACAACAATGGATTCACTGGTCCACAAATCCAAGGTTGCTCAGCGTGCGATGGAGAAAGCAATGCTCGGGGTTTCTCTGATAGATAGATTAGCAACGAAGTCATTCGCCAGAGACCTAAAGCACCGACATTGCGCGTAGAATCAAACACTGAAGTAGAATGGGCCGACCATGTCTGCAGACGGACAGACGGTCAATGGAACAGGCATGTGTTAGAGTGGAGACCGCGTAGAGGCAAACGTAGTGTGGGACGGCCTGCGGCACGATGGATCGATGGTTTAAAGAAGGTGGCTGGCAGCGAATGGAAGCGGACTGCTCAAGACCGGTATAGTTGGCGCTCTTTGGGGGAGGCTTACATTCAGCAGTGGACGGCTGAAATGATGATGATGATGATGATCTTTTGCAAAGTAAATGAGAGAAGTCAATGACAACATAGAAATACCTCAAGACGCTAATGCTGACAATATACAAAATTTTATACATATCAATTTAATCTGAGTCAAAACAAAAATAATCATCTGTCTCAAAGTAAATGATGAAACAGAATTAGATACCAATACAAGGCATGCTAAAATCTTAGTCATCGGACCTGCCTTAGCATAAATCTTAGTAATCTCAGTCGCAGCCGCGGGCTAAAACTATTTATTTACAGATAATATGACATGTTTACGTGAGGAATAATCAGCGGAGTTTATGATGAAAAGCGAACAGGATGCGCTCGCCATCAGGATGGTATCGGGCTGATTGAGAGATAATAAATATAAGGCTGGCTAATTTGCAGTCGCGGATGGAGCTGGAGATGTGCAAACAGCAAGCTTGTTTGGTTATTCGGGGATTTAAACTTTACTGTATCGTTTCAAATTTTCGCGATCGAATCAAGAATGATGATATTCGCACGAGAACCAAGGTTACCGACATAGCCCGACGGATCGCCAAACCAAAGTGGCAGTGGGCAGGTCACATTGCTCGCAGAACAGATGGTCGATAGGGGCGAAAAGTTCTGGAGTGGCGACCGCGTACCGGAAGACGCAACGTTGGAAAGCCTCCCACAAGGTGGACCAATGACCTGATGAAGATCGCGGGTAGCCGATGGATGCGAGACGCACAGGACCGGTCGTTGTGGCGACGCTCGGGGAGGCCTATGTCCAGCAATGGACGTCTTTCGGCTGATATGATGATGATGAATCCTTTCAGATACGTTTGATTTATACGAGTATCCTTACAGTTTTAACGATATTAAAAACATCAAATGTGTTGTAATAGTTTTTACAACTTTTTGTCGCAATATTTCAGCAAATTATGGTTTCTTAACATTATTGATGGACTCCCGTTTTCCGCAATCTCATCTGATGAATAGAAATGATATGGTCGACGATGAAACACGCATGGTAATAAGTAACATATATTCAGTTTTGATTCAAAGACTCCGAGGTTGAAGCTATCAGGAAATACAGACCAGGAGGGATTCCACTCCTTAGGCTGCTAAGGAGTGGAATCCCTCCTGGTCTGGCACGATGAAAGTATTACCAAAACGTTCTTTGCGTATGGTGGGGTTTCGTAGATTAAATCAAATTATTAATAAAAACTGCACCTGCCTCTTGGTCGAGATGGTCGAGATCCTTAGCTATTAATTTCCTCTTGAGTTGAAATTGAGCAAGTCTAGCAACCGATTATCACAAATCATTACATCAGGCATAATTCGATTAAAAAGTATAAAATTAAACATTTTTAAGGACACGTAAACTGCACAGCCCGTCGTTGTCAACTATCCTATTACGACTCCTATTACCATACATGACATGAAATTCTACAAGCTAACCGCATATTTCTGAGGCACGCAATTAGCTTGCAATCAGTCATTAAAATCTAGCATAGACGTGTTACAAAACTTTTAATATGCTACCTTTTATGGCTATAATGATAGATAGAGGTGGCCAGTGTAACCTGGGCCTACAAATGGCGCTGCTTGCAAAGTGAACTGTCATATATCTGTCAAAAATGGCAGGTTTTAAATTTAGTTCCATATTTTGCCGCATGTCAAGATTTATTGGGCATATTAAAGTCTTATTAGGGACTTCTCCTTGGTCCAATATTATTAAAATTATTATGTATGATGATGTACAGTCGCTTGCAAAAATATTGAGCTTTTAATCCAACTACAGCAAAGCATACAGGATTTTAAGATGTCATTCTTGCTTTCATACAATTTGTTTGTCAGCGACAGAGAGAAGTAACTTCTATGGCGGCACCAAAAACATCTTATGTTTTTTATTTATGAGTAATGCTGAGGTTACATAGCATAGCCTATTATAATTGAACACTATTAACTAGTAAGATCTAATATATTTACTCCGCGAAACAATTTCCAAATCATATTATTTCATTAACTTTATCAAGACAATCTTGTTCCGAGACAGTCAGAGGCGTATTATTCGTGAGCTAAGTAGCGAATATTATCCTTATCTAGACAATAAACACTAAGATTATGTTCGCTATAATTGACATTGACATCGTTGCACACATTCCTGATTTAGCATACAGCGTTAATTTCAGAATGATTGGGTAATGCTGAATGTATTGTTATCTATGAATATATTTATTGCTATGATCATTGTTGTCTTAAAATTAATATATTTTATTTTAATCTATAAGTAATGCGGAAGTTACATAGCATAGCCTATTATCATTGAACACCAATAACTAGTAAGATCTAGTATATTTACACCTCAAAACAATTTTGAATACATATTATTTCATTAACTTTATCAAGACAATCTTGTTCCGAGACAGTCAGACGCGTATATTCGCGAATATTATCCTTATCTAGACAATAAACACTATGATTATGTTCGCTATAATTGACATTGACATCGTTGCACACATTCCTGATTTAGCATACAGCGTTAATTTCAGAATTATTGGGTAATTCTGAATGTATTGTTAGTGATTGGTAAGTATATTTTGATTATAATTCATAATATTGTAGTTTTCGAGTTGTAGCTGGTGACTATCAATCTTAACAGGTTTGTTAGACATTGGATCTAGTTATCCAACACTGATAGAATGGAATAAGTATTTAAGTTACAGGAAATATACTTAGATGAAGAAAACATTCTATGGCAACGCAAAAGAGTGCTGATAAATGCAGATGATAAATAGATCAAAATTTATATATACTTTTTTAATAATATGTAAAGCTGAAGGGTTTGTCTGTTTGTTTGCTTGAACGCGCTAATCTCAGGAACTACTGGTCCGGTTTGAAATTCGTTTAGTGTTAGATAGCCCATTTATCGAGGAAGGCTATAGGATATAAATAATCACTATGACCAATAAGAGCGGAGCAGACGAATTTGCGCGGGTCAACTAGTTAGCATATACAGCCATAATAAGTTACTAAAGGTGTTACACTAATGTATTAAATTTGAACTCGATGAAGTTATCTTGAACATCAAAAGATGCATCTAGAGTTATAACTGGGTGATTTAGTTCCATTTATTCTTGATTTACTTCAAAAGCAAGGACTATTTCATGTGTTATCTGCAAAGCAGCCCAAAGTATAATCACATTTTATGTTTCTTCAAAATCATTCATTCCACAGTACCGCGCGGAGATCAAGGCATTTTATCTACATGATCATCATTTCAGCCAATATCCATCCACTGCCAAACATAAGCCTCCCCCAAAGAGCGCCTACCGTCCCGGTCTTGAGCAGTCCGCATCCATCCGCTGCCAGCCACCTTCTTTAAATCATCGATCCATTGTGCCGCAGGGCGTCCCACACTACGTTTGCCCATACGCGGTCTCCACTCTAACACATGTCTGCACCATCAACCGTCTGTCCGTCTGCAGACATGGCCGGCCCACTTCCACTTCAACATGCTGATTCTACGAGCAATGTCGGTGACTTTAGTTTTCTGGCGAATGACATCGTTGCGAAATCTATCCACCAGAGAAACCCCGAGCATTGCTCTCTCCATTGCACGCTGAGCAACCTTGAATTTGTTCACCAGGCCTATGGTGAGTGTCCACGTTTCGGCTCCCTAAGTCATTACGAGTAGGAGGCATTTTATGTTTGTTCAAAATCATTCATTCCACAGTACCACGCGGTAGGTCTGTATTTAACATCGTACCTAGACACGGAGTAATGTTGCACAACCCAACCCAGTACAAATTTCAAAATCCATGGCCGTAATATAGCTCCTTTTATGGAAGTGACATAGCTACCAGGACCTAAGGGCTTGCCTTGGGCCCAAAATGTCACGGCACAGCCCTATCGGTGACGTACAGTCGGCGAAACAAACATGTACTTACCATGATTAGCATTTTAGTACCGAGCACGATTTTGTAGTCATTTGTAAACTTGTGTACTAAGTAGATATTGACAGTATTTAGTACTGTTTAACCTTCTTAGTTGGAGTTTAAGAGGTTTCAATGCAGTTAATTAGGGACTTGTGTGTGATAATTTGAATGTGAGATAAGAATCTGACATTCTCGAAAAATAAATTTCGTTAATTGCGTAGTAAAATCTGCCTTTTGGACGCTAATTAGACAACCTTTACATTTGAATCGGTTTCGTAAACAAATGAACGGCTAATTCCACACGTTTTGATGTTTTCAAGAAGTGCGAAGGTATATTGTTTCATTTGTTTTTGTTTTCTTTCGGTATACGTCAATATACACGTGGTGTGTTATTGTAGTGATTTTCATACAATACTACAACGCCGTATCTGGTGCGAATTGATGATCTTACAATGAGAGGTTCGCGTTTAAATTCATTGCGTCAAAAACAAGATTTTTTTGGCTTTTAAAAGATGGATTTGAATCTTCTTTCATTTGGTCTTTCTTAGCCAGAAGTCTGAACTATTAAACCGATTTTAATACAACTTAACACTGTTAAGTTTTCTGAATTTTTATGTCATATGCAACCACAGCTCTTGATCATTGCAAAAGTTTCAATTGACATCCGTGGTAATATTTTCGTTGAATCTACTAAAAGGGACTAAACTAACTCCTTTTTATGCTAATGCAGAACGGGTCCTGTTCATTAAAATCTCTTTGAGTTTTAATATTACCTCTAAATAACGAAATACCTACGAATACAGCTGAAATTCAGTCTGCCTTTATAATAATAATAACTTGACTCGGCTCGCGAGGTTGTCGACATGTGGGATGTGAACACAGCAGTCATTGTGCCGATACGGCCGAAGCAGTACTCCTGGACACGGCGCGCATCGTTAGACGGTTCCTCTTTCAGGAGCCCCGACCACCGGTAGCTTAGACCCTGTTCCCGATACCGGTGGGCTACTATTTTTTTTATATTTTTAAATGTTTTTTTTTTTAATTTTTTTAATGAAATATTTAAAAATGTAATTTATAGGAATATTTATTGAATAAAGGAGATAATAATAAAATTTATTTATAAGGGCACTAAGTCCCAATAGTATAATTAAATTAAAAATACAAAATATAAAAACACAAAATTACAAATAAAAAGAAATTTAAAATTACCAAACTACAATACAATTTTTTTATGTATTTTTAATGCAAAAATATTTCAAATGTGTTTATTTTTAAATAAATATTTAAATTAATCCCCAGCCTTAGCTACTGCACCCAACGGGCTATTGAAGATTCTGCTCTAATTTCCACCTCTGTCAACATTAGGCAACTGACTCGTACATAACAAATGTAGGCTACCAATCGATGTTCCCAAGGATCAGCTGTAAGCCCATTACTCCGTATCTGAACCCCCTTGTCACATAGATACGGTGAGATATCGAAGTAACGCGTGCTTCTGTACAGGGTGTATTAGAAGTGTGTATTGCGTTCTGTATTTTATGATCAGTAAAGATCCAGAAAATGCTCGACGACATCGCGGGAGACCCAGAGGAAGATAGCGAGATCAGCTTAATGCCTATAGGCAGTATTGGTCCACTTTTGCCTAAAACTGAGAGGAATGGAAAAGAAAAAGGGAGGCTTTTGCCTAGCAGTTGGATAAAACAATAAAGCACAAAGATTGCTGCGAAATAAAAACATATACTTTGATCAAAAAATGCGATCGCATTAAACGACAAAACAAACCACTTTTCAAGCAGTCTGATGCAGTTTGGTGATTGAACTTAATAAAGAATTATTATTTCTTTATTGTATGTCAGAGGGCCAATTCTGTTCATTTTAAGCATGAAACGTTAAAAAAAAGCATCAATTTCGATAATTTTTAGGGTTCCGAACAAAAAACGGAACCCTTATAGGATCACTATCTGTCTGTCACAGCCAGTGTTCTCCGGATCTACTGGACCGATTCTGTTGAAATTTGGTACACATATGGACTTCTGTAACCCAAATACAGACGCGTTACGTAAATTATATTTTTTTATTATGGTGTTCACTTTTAGGGGTAAAACTAGAAAATTAAAAAAAAAAAAAGTTTTTTGAACAATATCGTGTATATGGCTTACTGTGAGGAGTTTTTATCATATTTAGTTTATAATTTTGAAATAAATGGTTTTGAAGTTATTCAAGAAATTAGACGAAATATGACCACCCCCTTATCTCCGAAACTACTGAGCCTGAAATTTTGAAAAAAAATGGAGATTATAGATTTCTACCTATAAATTACAGGAAAACTATAAGAAGTGTATAGTGTTACAATAACATGTTAAAACAAATTAAATTCGTTCGGAACCCTTCGCACGCCAGTCCGACTCACACTTGGCCAGTTTTTTGAAAGATTGCGACTGATATGCGAATGCAAATGTTGCTTAAAAAAAGTAGAATTGTCACTCAGATACATAAAATCGCTCTAAAATATGATGACCACGCTGAAGCACCCTGTATACATTGGCGCTGAAATATCACGGGTTTGCGCCAATGGCCGGGTCTACGATGTATTGAACGGGTTAAGATAAGAATGTCACGGAGACCATCGCTTAGGGGACTGTTGGACCCGTTTTTAGGACTTCTTAAGTGACTGCCACAGAAGGAGAATAGGTATTGTTTTAAGTTGCCTGGAGCTGGGTTTTCCGGAAGGAAGTAGGTAATGCTTTTGATAGATTTTATTAAAAGAGCAAGTTCGATCGTGTATGGAGTACTGCTCTCATCTTTGGGACGGATCTGCCAAATACCAGCTTGATGCCCTTGAGTCAATTGAGAAACGAGCCAAGAAGATCATCGGTAATGACAGGCTCGTCGAGTCGAAGCTCCAAAGTCTTGAGTATCGACGCCGAGTTGCTGGCCTGTCGGTTTTCTATCGCTTGCATTTTGGGGAGTGTGCGACGGAATTGCATGATTTAATTCCGCCATGCACGTTCCATCATCGGACCACAAGACGAACGGCGATGCGCCACCGGTACATGGTGGACATCCCACCCACACGCACAAAACGTTTTGGGAACACATTGATAGTGCGTACAGCTAAGGAGTGGAATTCCCTGCCGGAGTCTGTGTTTCCAGATAGCTACAACCTGGGAGTCTTTAAGACAAGAGTGAATAGGTTACTTCTAGGCAAACGTACTCCATCTTCGACCGCATCATCGCTTACCATCAGGTGAGATTGTGGTCAACCATATGCCTATATAGAGTAAAAAAAGAGAGGATTAGGAAATAAATATACTGATTTTGATGAATTTGAAAAGATATGTTTGATCGATTATTTTGAGAACGGTGACTCGTTGCTAAGAACCGTTTTTAAAAGTTCTCAAATCTTCTTCTCCTTATCGTTGTGGCCGTAAGGTCTAAACGACCCGACACACCCTAGTGTCAGAGTTCTAAACCGCCTCAAGGGCCTCTGACATGGTTTATTTGACGACCGTCATTTGACGGCCAGAACCACCGGCTTATACGTGCCTTCCGAAGCATGGAATCATCTTTTTATCAGACAATCAGATGATTCAAGCCTGCAATGTCCTAGCCAAACTGGAAACAACTTAACAAAGTATACTTCCCGCGGGAATCGAACCCACGACCACCGGGTCACAAGGCAAACGCCTAAACCACTCGACCACGGAGGCAGTAAAAGTCAAATTATCCTGTCTCGAATACGGCTGGGCATTTGAAAGCTTAAACACTCAAAATATGGAAAGTACCAATAAGAAATTCTACAATTATATATTTTTTTGTTTCCGTCAAACGCGAGGCTATCAAAATTGATAAACAGTAAACTTTTTTTGCGGTCGGTACCAAAAACTATGGAAAACCAGACGCGCCAATACGTCTTTCGACCGGTTTTTAAATTCGAGTACCAACATAAAGCTTAAACATAAAAAGGTGTTAAAATCAAAAGCGTTATAACTTCAACACCTATATTCGTCTATTAATTAGCACCAAACCAGTTCGGGTATTATGTCTAGAGCAGGTGAATTGATTAATTTAATTTACATTCAATTAATTCAATTGATTAGTATAACGCCGGATTGATTACAAATGCATCGGGGATACCGCGATATGATGATTTGGTGTACGATTTAGAGTTAAATGGCAATTTGGGTTTTAGGTATATTCGGACTTGGGTTTTATGTTTCAATTAAGGCTATTCTGTTTTATGTGTTTCCAGTTTTGTCCATTAATCTTTAATGATATAGTTTCAACTACTTTTTTCTCACGACTTCCATCATAAGTTCTAATCCTCAGAAGAAATGTATTTATCCGTGTTAAAAAGCAGTCTACGACATATAGCGATAGTGTAGCTTTCTATTAATCTATACTAATATTATAAAAAAGAAAGATTTGTTTGTTTGTTTGAATTGAACAGGCTCCGAAACTTCTGGACCGATTTGAAAAAATCTTTTAGCATTGGATAGCTACATTATCAGAGAGCCTTATTAGCCTATGTTAGCTATATATTATTCCCGTACTCCCACGGGAACGGGAACTACGCGGGTGAAACCGCGTGACGTCCACTAGTTAGTTAATACATCAGTGATATCAAAGATTAACTTTTACTAACATAAATTAACAAAGTAACAATAGTTTTACGTCCTTCCAATATTAGATTTTAGATTTTTTTTTTTTAAATAACGTTGCCCCACATAGGAATTTCTCCTGTGTCGTGGGTGCATTCACAAACATACAAACTCATATACACAAACGAAGAACTATCTATAGGCCATACAAATAATTGTTCCGTGCGGGAATCGAACCCGCGACACGCAGCGCAGCAGCCGATCGCTCAACCACTGCGCCAACCGTGTCGTCATTTGATACACCTACTATGGTAGGCGCCAGATAAACTTGCGATATAGTACATTGTCCTTTGCCTAATATACCTTCGTAGATACCCGAACAATAAATTATGAACCGTCTTTCATAACGAGAGAACGTAAAGGATCACGATAGAAGTCGATTCAGAACAGCTTTAAGGCAAAAAGCATATGACATGATTTCTTAGATCTTTTAAAGCCATTAGGTACATACATTTTATTATTCATGTTGTTCCCGATACTAGTCTATCAACAGTGTCTATATTTCTTCCACAAGGTTCTTAGAACTAAACTGTACTCCGATACATAATTTTTCTCCCACTCAAGTCCGCTACAATAGCGTTTATTATCACAATGGTATGTATTTATTCAGACCACCTGGATTACAGATATTAACACCGTTCGCCAATGTTCCCTGTAACTGCACTGTTCGACATAAGTGTCTATTTAGACGAGCGACACACATCCACACGAGAGTAACAAAAATGTAGCTGGAAAAATGTGCTTTAACGCTGCAACGACACTGCACTGTGGGTGTCTCAACTAACTTTATACTACTGCAGCAGCACAATGTCAAAACTAGTTGTCTGGCATTTTGCTGAACTGGACACATATTTCGCGGTAATGATATTGTTTTAAAAATTATCACTTATTTTTGTTTTTGATGTATTTGTATTTTTGTTCTATCTGAATGTGCCAAATAGACATGTTTTCGTTCACACAAGCCATATCTTGGCGACGTTATGTCGCTGTGGTGTAGTGTTGTTGGGGCGCATCCAAACATCCAAAGGAATTTTAGATCTAACAGCGGCGCACTTGTCATCTGTGCTTTAGCTAAAGAAAGTGGCTGTTGCTAACAACTTATGGCGATCGCGCGTTGTCCGTCTACAAAGAACTTTCTTATGAATTTAGCGCTCGCCAGTACTCGGCGCCGATAGCTATGGTTTATGTGGACGTGACAAATCGTTGCGCGATCACAGCGCCAATTACTGGCAATATTATGGAAGTACAGTTCCGAACAAAAATTATCTTGATATTTCGTTGGAAATTTGAGAAAAGGGTGTTGTAATTTAATGATAGAGAATTGTATTGAGGTACATTTTATGTTTTTTAAAATTATCAGAAAATTGCTTTTGGCTCACTATTGAAACTTGCATTTTCGTCAAGAATAGATGTGCCAATAAAACGTTATTTCGAGATTACATTATCGATTTTAATGCACCAAAAAAAAAAGAAAAACCAAAAAGAAAATCGTTCTTTTCAACAGATTTAGAAGCAATAACAATTATTACCCGACTAACGCACCCACACACCAAAATAAAGCTCCTAAACGAAAATTTTCACATAACACCGAAAATCAGTGGAAAAAATACGTTCCAAGAATCAAATAGAATGGTCAGCGAATAAAATTAGATCATTACTTTCAAAACCGTTTCTTACCTGGTAACACTAAACAGATTGGGTGTAAAATGTATCTCTTAAACAGTCCGGTACGCGGATAGCGAAATGCCCCGTTTATTTATCTTTCGCTGCCAATTTATTGCTATTTGCCCCGGCTCGGCTAGAGATAGGGAGGCTAATTGATATCGATCCCGACGTAGTATTGATTTCGGAATCGATTAGTGGAGTTCATATCAATCAGATGTCTCTGTGAACTTTAGGATCGTGTAATCGATCATTGCATCAATTGAGATTCTAGTTAGTAGAATTGCAATTCAACATGAAAGTAGCAATCGTTTCAATTGATGCATAATTGCGTCTTAAGCATAAAATCAAAATCAAAAGTCATTATTCAAATTAGGCTGAGTGCCGCCAGCACTTTTTGAACGTCAAAGTTCTACATAATGACAGCCCCCAAAACGCTCGTCCGTCACCACTTCGTAGTGTTTAGCGTACTTAGCTTATTTTGATTGTGTCTAAAAACAATCCTAGAGAAGTAAAATACTGCATATACGCTACGCTAACTTCTATATTACAATTCCAAAGACAATCACACATCTAATTGAATCACATTCCCCGCCATCGAAATCGATTCCCGTAATCTTCAAATCGATTCTTAAGTCACTGTGTCCCGTCTCTAGACCGAGTATATTTTGTTACCTGACTGTACATTCACTGTTCAACTTTAAATATTAGGTGCGGACAACGTAATTGTTGGTAAAATGTGTTTTGTGTTTGTGTTCACCATGATTTAAAGCACAAACTGATTTATTATGAAAACAGCGTTTCGCGAATGTATGTACGAATGAAACACAGCAAACGTAGTATTATTTACTAAGTGAAAGTGTGTGCGTATAAGTTGGGGTGTGTGCGTCGGAGGGTTGGCGTGTTGGCAACGAATATTGGGCGAGTGGGAGGTTATTGACTCGTAAAAATTATGTCATATGTTTGCCTTTGTTTCTGGGAATGAGGCCAAAGTAGCAGCTGATTGTGCTTGCGTAAATTATTGTTATAATACAGCTGGGGAAAATTATGGTTGACGCTAACGAATAATCCTGTATTGTTTCAAGAATTATAATGTTATTATTGTAAAATGTGTGAGAAGTCTAAGTCTTTATACAGTCTATTTCATTTGCAAGCCTATTAACAGTTTTATAACAGTCTCGCGTAATGGAAACGATGGAGCACGCTTGCCTAGAATTCACGTATTTACTTAAATATCCCCAGGTTGTAGCTATCAGAAAACACAGACTCTTGTCTTGAGTTGTGCTCTTCAATAAAGGCGTTACATTCACCTATGCGCTATAAATATTTGTCCATAACGCCAATTCTAATAAATTTTAAGCAACTCGTATCTAACTCGCGATCCGTCAAAAATGTATGGGAATTGAGGTTTATTTGACAGATTGAGATTCACATGCGAATGCAAACTTTGCTTAAAAATTAGTGGAATTGGTGCTCATGTAAACGTTTACCCAGCCCCGGAAGAATGTTGACTTCAAAAAATCCGTACGGGGCTCGAGCCACAGACCGCCAATCGTTCGCCAATCGACCTGTCAGGAGTGATGTATCATGTAATTTTGTTTGACCCGTCAAGTATCTGGCATCCTTCTTACGTATGGAGTGCCCGATCTATCTTGACACTCTCGGGTTGACAAAAGACGGTATAGGCCCACGTGATGGTAAGTGCCTAAGAGGTCTTAGCCGACTATGGCATTTTGTAATACTAAAGGAATCACAGTTCCTACTTCTTTTTTTATGGGAAATCATCACATGACTCTGTAGCGGCATCAATGCCGCCACAAGAAAACCCAATGGAGCAAATCTACATCGCAACAAAAAAGAACCGCGACGCCATCTATCCAACTAGCAGCGAACTACTAGGTTGAAATCCTGCATCGCGCAAGCAGAGTTTACCGTGCGATTTGAACATATACATCAGCCCGAATATAAACTATCGGGCAGTAGCCCGCCAGGCACAACAGCCGTCTGGTCGGAGTATCCTCCCTTTACAAGGTGTGTGCGGGACTTTACTCTCTGTACCGCACACCTCCAAAACTCATTCCGCTCTGAGTGGAGCAGACGGGAGTGTCAGACTCTTACTGACTAAAACCCATCCGTGTTCCTCCTAATGCCGTTTACATTCCAGGGCCGCGGTGACTCTTTCGAACAATTGCTCAACACCATTTCATACTCCTACACTGTTTTTTTCTGACTAATTTTGTTCCGGGATCCACGATTACCAGGACTCGTCAAGCTCTCACCTGGAAAGCGATGATGAGGTCGACGATTACTTCTAGGCAAGCGTGCTCCACACTTGCCTAGAAGTAATCTATTCACTCTTGGCTTAAAAACCCAGGTTGTAGCTATCAGGAAACATAGACTCCGATAGGGAATCCCACGCCTTGGCTGTACGCACAAAGGAAGTATTCACCCACACGCACAAAACGTTTTGGGAACACATTAATAATGCGTACAGCTAAGGAGTGGAAATCTCTGCCAGAGTCTGTATTTCCAGATAGCTACAACCTGGGAGTCTTTAAGACAAGAGTGAATAGGTTGCTTCTAGGCAAATGTGCTCCATCTTCGACCGCATCATCGCTTACCATCAGGTGAGATAGTGGTCAAAGGTATGCCTATCTACATAAAAAAAAAACTTAAAACGGTTTTTGGTATGGTTATGGTGGTAAATTCTCTTGATAAGCTACTTTTCAAAGAGCTATATAGTAGTTCTCCATTGTTTTTCGTTAGGGATCTAAATAAACTGGTCTTTTCCGTACCAAGTATTACGTAAGTTTAAGTACAACCAAATCTCAGCCGGGTATTTGATCCCAATGAACATTGATTGTCGAGTTCGTTGCCTCTGTCAGCCTGTCAACGAAAATTGTGATCAATAATGTTGCCAGCCTGTAAAATGTGGGGAAGTGGGAGAAACGGGTCAGAATTGATGGCGATTTTATTGTTTGTTGTATAACGGTTTCTGAGTTTCCGCTGAAATATGGGTCACGGGTTTCTTCCCGTTGTTATGTAAAGGCAAAAGCGACTGGAGGTTTATAATAGCCTAAAATAAACGAATTTTATTTTCTATTTTTTTTTTTAATGGGAATATCACTTTTTTTTCCGTCTGCACTTCATCATTTTTGATGAATGTTGATATCCACATGGACCTTAGAGAAAGGTAGGATACTTTATATCCTGGATAATTTTCAATCATCAAACGGGCAAAGACGCTAGTAAAAGCTAGTTTACAATACAAAACGTCTGGCATTGGCATTGCATTATTTTCCATGTGGAAAAATAGAATAAAAACTAGGCTTCGCGTTTTAGCCGATAACAGTCTTGGTGGTTCATCATCATCATCATATCAGCCGTAAGACGTCCACTGCTGGACATAGGCCTCCCCCAGGGGGTTTTGCCATAATCGCCACACTTGGCAGGCGGGTTGGCGATCGCAGTGTATGGTGTTGCGTTATACAGAGAACGCTGCTACCCATTCTCTGGTGAGTCCCTTAGTCGCCTCTTACGACACCCACGGGAAGTGATGGGATGGTATTATTCTTTTACGGCACCATACGGCCATCCTATGAAATTAATGACACAAATCTGTTTACCCCTCAGGCGATATTGCCATGAAGATACAAACATTAGCCATTAAAAGTAGTAGGTAGCTCATAAAATAGTTTTAACTAGTCGATCAAAGTTTACACGATTTGTTATGGTCAAGAAAATATTCGTTTAGAAACTAGAGTACCCCACATTCACTCTTAAAATCTTCTGTTAGGTTAAGTACTACCTATGTTCGCCAAAATGTTAAGAGGAACAATGCTGGCAGCGAGACTTTGTATGTAAAAAGTCAATTCAAGGTTTGCCTCTCGACTGTTTTCTCCTCCAATATTGAACCGATTTAAAAGATGTTTCACAAACTGAATAAGAAGGATTTACACTTTTTTTTATATTTATAGGCTCGCGTTTGACCACTATCTCACCTGATGGTAAGCGATGATGTGGTCGAAGATGGAGCACGCTTGCCTAGAAGTAACCTATTCACTCTTATTTATTTATTTATTTAAATTCAATTACTCCCAGGTTATAGCTATCAGGAAACACAGACTCCGGCAGGGAATTCCACTCCTTAGCTGCACGCACTATGAATGTGTTCCCAAAACGTTTTGTCCCTATGTTTTCCTTTTTGATGATTTATTAACCGTATAAGTACTAGAACTCTCACAAAATGCTCAAAATTGTCTGATAAATTGCTGTCAACAGAGCCCTAGTGTACAACTTTGGCAACTATTAATCAAAAAAGAAAAACATAAAGACATAGTATAAATCCTTCTTATTCAGTTTGTAAAATATCTCTTATATCGGTCCAATATTGGAGGAGAAAACAATCGAGAGCCAAACCTCGAATTATGACTTTTTACCCACAAAGTCTCGGCGCCAGCATTTCCTCTTAAGTGCAGTTTTTATAGATGGCCAGTTCTTAATAGAACGGTAGGTAAGAATATACTCGTTCGTTCAAAAGCTTCAAGGTGTGTCGATAATTACTTCTTCCTAGCTGGTCGTGCTGTACTGGTGCTGCCTCTGCAACTGGAGAACCAAACGGCAGAAATATAATAATCTAGTTGGCAATTATACTTTCGGGCCGTTTGGGGTTCAAACTCTTGGACCGTGGTGTTCGAGGGCTTATGTATTATTTAAAGAACTAGCTAAACGCTTATTGACACTTCGCATGACCCAGGGGCTGGCTTTTACCTCGGTCAGATGATAAGCATTGCCATACAACGTGGCAATGCCGGGCCGCCAGTCTTCTGAGCTCATTTCTAGTCGACAGCGATGCGAACGAACTTTTTGATGCCATATAATTAGTCAGTTAGGAGTTTTTATTTTAAGTTTAATAGTCAGATTAGTGTTTAAAATAATCTGTATGATTTTTGTGAATAAACTGAATAGTATAATATTTTCTTTTAATAAATGATTGACGTTTACCTGTATTCACTGAAATGTTGAGTACAATTTTTATAGGTGGCCAGAGTGATTAAAAAATATAATTATCTTGGTTGTCTGAATGATAAATACTTTTATTCAATAGACTAGCTGACCCGCGTAACTTCGTCTGCGTCACAATTTTCATCTATAATATAACTCCTACCCTACTCCTACCCTACTCCTACCCTACTCCTACTCTACTCCTACCCTACTCCTACCCTACTCCTACCCTACTCCTACCCTACTCCTACCCTACTCCTACCCTACTCCTACCCTACCTACCTACCTACCCTACCTACCTACCTACCCTACCCTATCTACCTTACCTACCCTATCTACCTACCTATTTTTTTTTTGCTTTTAAACCTTCCCTGTATTTTGGCGAATCCAACAAAAAAAGAATGATTAAAATCGGTCCAGCCGTTCTCGAGTTTTAGCGAGACTAACGAACAGCAATTCATTTTTATATATATGTATAGATTTTGTAGTGAAAGAACTTTCGTTCTAACCGGGTGACCCACGTTTTTCATTTATTTATTAAATGAGTATGAATGAAAATATGCCAGTAAATATGTTCTTATTATCTTTTTATGGGAATTAATTTAAATGAGTGTCCAGTTAAATGTTTACTATTTCTTCTTCGAACCTTTTAATAGCTTGTACCTTTCAAAGCATGTTTAACTAAAAAACAATCAAGTTATTCGTTTCCTTGTTTGTGGAACACTTAAACAATTACTTCTAAAATGTATGTCCGTTTGTTTGCGCCATCCAAACTCGGAAAGAGCTGAACCTTTTGTAATGATCGTTTGCATGCTTTTACAAACTAAGGATGTACAGCAAATATATGGAAGGTTTTAACGTCTGCAAACCTTTAAAGTTTTCTTTACAGGGTTAGTAGAATTGTAAGCGGATTTTGTGGTACATGAACAAACGTAAATATTTGCGGACTTAACTGTTGGTTTATTTAAGAAATCCTACAACACTATTTGCTTTTCTGAGATTTTTTTTAATGCTAAAGGTTGATAACAAAAAACCCGCCAAGAGCGTTTCTTCCTTTATTTTTATTATTTGCTGTTATAGCGGCAATAGAAATACACAATCTGTAAAAATTTCAACTGTCTACCTATTACGGTGTTTGAAATACAGCCCGCTGACAGACAGACGGACGGAAGGACAGCGTAGGCTTAGTAATAGGGTTTCGTTGGTTACCCTTTGGCTATAGAACCGTAAAAACTAAAAGATGGCGGCGCGGCGGTGACGTTTAGCACAATTGACTCAAAATGGCTAACGTATCCGACACATTTGCGAAACCTAATAATTTCGACATCATTCTTGAAATCCTCTTTCTAACTACTCATTAGGCGTGAAGTGCCTCTTTGACAATGATAACATTAAGAATGTGTGACTGATACTGAAGCTGGTGATAACGCGAATGTAGGGGAAGAACCAAATGTTTTGCTCAGGCAGACTTTCCCTGGAAATTTAATAAATTTAGAAAGAAAGAAGACACGCACAAGACACATAAAAGTAAAAAAAAGTAAAACTAACAGCTATAAAAATATATATACACAGTTAAGCGGCATCCTTAAATTAATCCGTGCGAGGCCAAAAAGGTCCCTGTCTCAGCATATGCTGCGATATTTAAAAAAAAAAATATGACAGCGCTGGTGTTATTATGACAGGGCCTGGCGTGATTTTATTTTTATTATATTTTATTTTATATATTGATTTACTTAACGTTAGGCATGGGTTTTGGAGGTCTGATAGGCAGCCGCTCCACGAAATAATATAGGAGGAGCTCGTGGCTTGATAATAACAGCTGCACGGGTCGATCTTCAAGGTAAAACAACGCTTGCCAAAGCTGGTCTGTGGATGGGTGACCATCTTTATATACCGAGTTTCCTCCGTGCCTCAGAAAGCACGATCTTTGGCAGTCGTTACGGATAGTCAGAAGCCAGTAAATCTGAATCCAGTCTTGCCATGAAGTACCGTGTTACCCATTTAATGGGTTGTGGAGGTCTGGTAGGCAGCCGCTCCACGAAAAATAATGGTATTCAGCTAAATCCGGTTTGACTGGAAGCCGACCCCAATATAGTTGGGAAAAAGCTAGACAGATGATGACTTTACTTTAGGCACCATGAAAGTCATTCCAACAATTTACTTTTGTCATTTCATAGGCTTTGCGTACTGTCTATCCTACTCTACTAGTCCTAGTATCTGCTCTCTCGAGAAATCTTTTCGTTGGCATTTACTGAGAAATTACATCTGAAAAAAAATAAGTAGTAATCTACATGATATGATACGTAATTTGGTTTAGCCAGATTTTATGTATCAGTATCACATAATAAGAAAATAAATCACCAAATCACCTCCAAATCGTTGAGATGAAACCATTTTACTCCTTCATTTTTTTTAAAGTCTAAAACAAATATCTTTGCAATACAAACGAAAATAATTTGGTTTTGTTACTTTTTTTTAAATATGTGTTATTTTTTATAATATACTAGTGGACGTCACGTGGTTTCACCCGCGTAGTTCCCGTTCCCGCGGGAGTACGGGAATAAAATATAGCCTATGTTACTCCTTGATAATCTAGCTATCCATTGCTGAAAGAATTTTTCAAATTGGTTCAGTAGTTTCGGAGCCTATTCATTTCAAACAAACATATCTTTCCTCTTTATAATATTAGTGTAGAGTGTAGATTAAAAATGCGGGTAGCGGAGTGGCGCGTAGAGGAGTAGTTAGCTCCGTTTATATGCACAAGGTCATTGGCATGTATACAAGCCTTAACCTACTAATATAATAAATGTTAATTTTGGTGAGGATGAATGGATAGTTGGATATTTGGTACACAAAAAAAATGAATTTCGATGATTGGCACATTTACCCATAGTTTAAAACCTTGATTAACACATGGAATATCTTTCAAAATCTTTTTATCCCGATCTAAAATCCACGCAGACGAAGTTGCAGGCAGAAGCTAGTTAGGTTCATAAAAGCTCATGACGCAATATTTTTTACTCCACATATCAAAGGCGACTCAATCGCAGTACATTCGTAAACAAAATCGAATTAGTACGTTACATTACAAGAGCTTACAAAAAGGCTTAAACCACACAATGGTAATCGCAGGAGTGATTGAAAAAACACAACGATTACTGATCGTGCCTGTACCAAGTCGGTGGCGTGGAGAATTGTGCGTTATTGGACTTTTTAATAGCTTTTTCGAAGAAAAACTTGCTATAAGACTTACTTGATGTTAAGGTTGCCTGTTAAGGTAAGTTCACACACATTCGGCCCGTAGAACAATATCGGTGCATATATTTTATACGAACTCGTTCATACACATCCGTGTCTGACCGTGTCAGAACAGTGACGGATTACGGCCTGGACACGTCTCGGTCCCGGCCCTGACATGTGTGGAAAAGCTCTTAGATGATAATGAATAAGGAACTTACACATCTGGCGATTACTAAAACCGTTATCCATTTTTTTTTCAAATATATGAAATTAAAAAAAATAAAATTGGAAGTTTGGAAGTCGGTTATATTTTTTTGTAAAAAGTTTTTATTTTTCACTTTTAAGTGGTGATACTTGGACGACATCTTCTTCTACACAGAAATTGAAGTAAGCAAAAATGCTCATAAATAAAAACTACTGAACCAAACTGAATCTAGAAGAACATACATAAAAAAATACCCACCGAATTGAGAACCTCCTCCTTTTTGGATGTCGGTTAAAAATTCTTGGGCGCTCTCAACATTTTTGGGCACTGTGGCAATCTGTATCCTTGGTGGAATGTCACTTCGCTTAGAGCCGTATTTAGTCATTTACTCTAGACGTTACAACCAACATTGTGATGACGTCACTAGACATTTTGTCTTGACTTAGTAACCTTATGTAATCTATGACAATCAAGATATCATTGACCCTAATTATGTCCTTAAACTTGCATTAGATATAGTTGATAAGCTCCATTCTTTACGCACTTCGCCAAAAAGCGACGCGAGACAATACTAACGAGTCAGCATACCTTGACCAAACCCTGATAAGGAATACGATGTTGTCATATTTTGTCCTTATGGAAGCATTTCATAAGAACTTTTTAACTCTGAATTGTTTTGTGAATGTCCAAAGTGGTAGTATAAGAGTTTCAAGACTTCGCGTTTGCCTGGGATACAATGTGCCACCGCTGCACCGAAGACTTTCTATGCCAATATTTAAACCTGAACATGTAGGTCACTTTACCTATACATTTAGACTTAAAAATTACAGGGAAACCTCAAATTTGCACGTGAATCCGACTCACACATGGCCGATTATTTATTTCAGGCAATGCTTTAACCCCAGTGATGTATTGTTTGTATTCCATCCAGCAAAAACAATAGTATGAAAAGAGCTTTTAGCTCTCCCAGTGAGACAGTTACAAGCCGCTTGACACATTCTTCTTTATCACTCTGTCGTAAGCTTTGAGAACATGCTCACTTACCTAATAAACTAAGGCTGGCAATCCAGCTGGCCTGCTGATCACTGACTGTGAACCCTCCTTCATGGCTTCTGGTGTCCTGCATCGACGCGATTGCTGGTGACATGTACCCCTTGCTGAGACCGGCTGCGAATGGCCCGAGGGAGACGGCGAGAGCTGCCAGGATCTGAGGAAGAGAGATATGGATATAGTTTTGATGATGCGTTTATAAAGGCCAGGGAAGTCAAATTGGACGACTTGAAATAAGGTCCTGAAATGAAACTATTCTAACCATACAATCTTAACTTACTACAGGGTACCTGCCAGGGTTATGGAATTTGTTCGAAAGAGTCACCGCGGCTCTGGAACACAAAGGGCACTAGGAGGAACGCGGTTGGGTTTTAGTCAGTAAGAGTGTGACACTCCCTTCCGCTCTGCCCTGAGTGTAAGGAGTCATTTGACGGCACGGTTGGCGCAGTGATTGAGCAATTAGCTGCTGCGCTGGGTGTCGAGGGCTCGATTCCCGCACGGACAAATATTTGTATGGCCTACAGTTAGTATACCGGGTCTGACTGTTTGTCTACACTAATATTATAAAGAGGAAAGATTTGTTTGTTTGTTTGAAATGAATAGGCTCCGAAACT
Organism: Lacanobia wlatinum; assembly: GCA_947578705.1. Taxonomy (NCBI): domain Eukaryota; kingdom Metazoa; phylum Arthropoda; class Insecta; order Lepidoptera; family Noctuidae; genus Lacanobia; species Lacanobia wlatinum. The sequence goes on along the minus strand of OX388046.1, from coordinate 4,581,058 downwards.
ACTGGACCGATTTAAATTCTTTCAGCAATGGATAGCTACATTATCAGGGAGTAACATATGCTATATTTTATCCCCGTACTCCCATGGGAACGGGAACTACGCTGGTGAAACCGCGTGACGTCCTCTAGTGCACGCACCCACGATTCAAGAGAAATTACTAGTGTGGGATATTTTTTTTAATCAAAAAAACCTGCTTTCTTATCATGAGGATGTGTTAGATATTTGGGAACTAGGTGAAACCAAATTAAGTCTAAAGGCCATTTAATTGACCAATGATTTCTTAAATGTTTATATTCACAGTTGGATACTTTTAACGACTTAGCAAAGAAGCCGGAACTGCGTATCTGATGACCTGATGAAAAATAGTTACTGTCGCTAAAAATCAATTGACACCACGGGGTTTTTCGGTGTGTTGTGAATGTTCATGACAAAGCCGGAATGTAACAATTTAAGTAGCTAAGTATACCTTTTTCCCATGATGAGGAAGGGAGAGGGATGGATAGTGTGAGGAGTGATATGAAAGAAAAGGGAGTTAGTAAGAGTGTGACGGCTGATAGGACAGAATGAAAAAAAAAACGTATTGCGCTGACCACAAGTAACATGGGATTCGGGCAGAAAGATGATGAAGAGAAAAAAAAATATAAAGATGGTGGTATCGTGAATGGTAAAGGTAGAAGAAAACCAAAGAGAAACGATAGATGAATAAAAGATGATAATTAGTTAGAAATGAGATGAATGTTGAGATGATGGCGACTGAGCTGTATGGAAGAAAAAAAAATGCTGCAATTACCCCAAATAAATTAGGATAAGAGCTGGAGAAATTGATAAAGGTGAAATACTTCATAACTGAAGAAATGTTAGTTTTAGGTTTCCAGGTATCCACTAAAGACGTGGTTGTTTGTTTGAAGAAGCACTTGAATAGCTTGAGCTGAGCGAGGCTAAGTAAATTAAAGGATTCTATTGGATATCTGATGAAAACGCAACCTTAGGCCTGGAAACCACCGAATACCACCTGCTACAACTCACATAAAGTCACCAAACTCTAATAAGTCCGATTTGACAGCTGAGTAGAGAGGGATAGAAGATTGCTTTACCAGTAAGTGCGAAAGAGATTTATTTTATGTCTCTTTCATACTTTGTAGTAAAGCAATCTTGTATCCTGCTGTCATAAACGGCCTTTTAATTTTTGACAACTACAATACTTTTGCTTCAACTACGACGAGTACATCAAGAAAACACCATTGACCTTACCAGTGATACTAAATAGAAACTGACTCTGCATAATGACACAGTGACCAAGTCTAAAGATCAATCGCACCAGTAGTAAACTACAGACTGCTAAACATTTACAACGCCGCCCGTCGCCATATGTCGCGTTTGCACGTCGCGTTTAAAGATCACTAGCAGCAACATGTAAACGTCGTGTTAACCTACTTCAAAGATGTACCGTCTCATTGGTCAAGCAGACTAATGAATTTATAGAAGCTAAGTTCTCATTATAAGTATATTTCTCATTCCTCTCTTCTCTCGCAGGTCTGTTGGAAGTAATTTCTTTTGGAATAGGTACCTTTGTGCTCTTGTTTTTGTACAGAAAAGTACAGCGGAAAAGTAGGATAGGGTACTTGGGTAGACTATAACTATTTCATCTCTTGTCTTTACATGATCAAACAGAGTTTTGGCAAGATCATTATCATCATCAACAGGTAAACTTTGCCCATTGCTGAGCGAAACTCTCTCTTTTCTTATGCCCATCTTCGCTCTTTTCTTTGGCATATACGAAAAATGCACGTTTTTCTGCTAAGTAGCGTTAATTTTTTTTTCCGGAATTAGCGTAGTCTGTAACACTCAGCTATGATATCGTGATAGCTGCTTATCACTGGAATAATTTTCGTAATTGGATCAGTACTTCCGGAGATTATCTTTTATCGTTGGACAAATCAACAAACAATTTTACTTTTTAATTACACTAGTAACATATCATTGGAAAGAAGCAGATCATATTTTAGTTCATTGGTTGCAATCAAATCAACAGTTATAATTATTTAACCTCTTACTATGACACACTTGATAAAATATATACTATCTTGATATAAAACCCGGAATATCCGATTATTAAAAAGCCGTTCATCATTAATTTAAATGGGAACACAAACAATTTAATAATAACATACATTTAGAGACCACCTCGGAGATAATTTCTACACTTTCAAAATGACATGAATGTAGCAGTAACATTTAGTTTTGTAGATTGATTCTAATAGGTAGATATTAAGAAACTAGTGCCTTATAATTTGGTGTTCCCAATATTTGCGACATATGTAAGTACAAATTAGTTGCCGAAACCGGTGTTTTGGACGAACGCCTTTTCCGTAATGTTGTAAACAAATTATTAAACAAAATGCCTGCATTTTCTGAAGGGAACAAGACTCATAATCCGTGAGTACTTCATGAACCCCATTTAATAGAGCGTGTGAAGGAGTTCTAATTAGTAAAACTTGTTAAGTCTTGGCCCGATGGAGATCAATCAAATCAATACGTTTTGGGAATACTTTCGCTGTGCGTACAGCTAAGGAGTAGAATTCTCTGCCGGAGTCTGTGTTTCCTGATGGCTACAACCTGGGGGACTTTTAGTCAAGACAGAATAGATTACTTCTAGGCGAGCTTCATCGTCCACCACATCATTGCTTTCCATCAGGAAAGATTGTAGTGAAACGCGTGCCTATCAATAATGAAAAAAAAAAGCTCGGCAGTCATTCTTATGACCACTAGTCCAAATACACAGCCTGAATCAAAAATGGTTTTCTATCGGTTGCATTTTGGGGAGTGTGCGACGAAATTGCATAATTTATTTCCGCCAAGCCTGTTCCACAAGACGTGCGGGGATGCGCCCCCAGTACTTGGTGGACATCCCACTCACACACTTTGGGAACACATTCATAGTGCGTACAGCTAAGGAGTGGAATTCCCTGCCGGAGTCTGTGTTTCCTGATGGCTACAACCAGGGAGTCTTTAAGTCAAGAGTGAATAAGTTACTTCTAGGCAAGCGTGCTCCATATTCGACCGCATCATCGCTTACCATCAGGTGAGATAGTGGTCAAACGTATGCCTATCAATAGTAAAAAAAAGATACATGTAAGAACTGTTGATAGTTAAAGAGCCACCATGCCACGAGTGTAGTATGATTCTAAATTCAATGGGATGGATCAGTACTGTCAGCTCCTAACCATGCTGACTGACTCTATCAATCTATAATATCTACGGCACAAGATATTCTTCAATAGCTGGTGCCAACTTTGAAGAAAAGGTTATGACGATGACAGACGAGGATGTGTTGTTCTCTTCAGTTGTGGGTTGAGTTATGTCTGGAGTTTGTTTCAAAGAAATTGTTGATGACTTAACTGCTAGCTATTGTAGTACTTTAGGCTTGTCCAGAACACGGCATTTGATCGTGTTGACATTTCATGTGGGTCATCATTTTCTCTTTGCCCCATGTTATCTGGTGTCTGCGCAATTCGTTTTTTTCCTCCATTTTGTCCTCAACCATCTTCACCAGCAGTACTGTCAGCCCCTAACCTTGCTGACTGACTCCATCAATGGCACTACGGCACAAGATATTCTTCTATAGCTGGTGCCAACTTTGAAGGAAAGGTTATAACGATGATAGATGCGTTTTTCGTCCACCCTGTCCCCATAGCCTTCTACTCTTCCTGGTGTGTTGTCCTTTCCGACCAGTGCAAATTTGTGAATGACATTGTGATTTTAAATTAAGGCGGCAGTATCGGCTACCCTAATAACAAGTGGTCACTTCGAATCCATTTTAACCGACTTCCAAAAAGGAGGAGGTTCAATTTGGTGGGTATTTTTTTATGTATGTAAACCGATTACTCCGATTTCTGTGATTCTTTTTTAGTTCGATGCGGTATACTTGCCATTTGGTTCAGTAAAAATTTGAGTAGTTTTTGTTTTATGAGCATTTTTGTTTATTTAAATTTCTGCGTAGGCGAAGACATCGTCCAAGTATCACCAATTAAAAGTGAAAAATAAAAAACTATTTACATAAAAATATAACCGACTTCCAAACAAAACACTACAAAGTATAAAATAACCTAAATAAAAGTAAAAAAATAAAGTAACACAACCAAAAACACCGACTTCCGAAATTTAGGTTATTTTATACTTTTAAGTGTTTTGTTTGGAAGTCGGTTATATTTTTTATAAAAAGTTTTTTTCACTATTCGACTATCGTTTTCTCTGGTTGGTGTGTAAGATCTAGAGCCGCAAGTATGTACGACTATTATAGGTACTTTTACTGGAATATATATTCTTGAATTAAGTTAGTCTAGGGCAATAGATCTTCCAGAAAATGTAGGACTTTCTTAGCTTAGATTTATTACACTTCATTAAGCTAAGTGCGAAACGGTTTTGCGGTCAAAAACCGGCTTACCGCGCAGTAACTTAAATAATGGGACTAAAGTGTTTTTGGAAATTAATTATTTATCTTATGAGAAGAAATTGCAAATAGTTTCCTTACACGTACCACTTATAACCAGAATAATATTATAAAGAGGTAAAGTTTGTGAATTTATTTATTTTATATATTATATACTTTATTGTACATCTCATAACAAGCACAGGAAAATCTATACTTAATATATAAAACTGAAGAGTTTGTTTGTTTGCTTGAACGCGCTAATCTCAGGAACTACTGGTCCGATTTGAAAAATTATTTCAGTGTTAGATAGCCCATTTGTCGAGGAAGGCTATATCATCACGCTAAGACCAATAACCAGCGGAGCAGTTATGAAAATTGTGACGCAGGCGAAGTTACGTGGGTCAGCTAGTCATACATATTATCCGAAATTTGGGAACTCGCGTGGTATCTTCTCGTCCCACATACCACAGTGTCTCAAGACGAAAGTCTATGATCAGTGCGTGTTGCCAGTGATGACATATGGAACTGAAACGTGGTCGCTCATAATGGGCCTCATCAAAAGGCTCACAGTCATTCAAAGGGCAATGAAGAGGGCAATGCCTGGAGTTGAAATTCCTACGGGAACGGGTAAAAACGGGATATGCGCGTACGAAGTCGCGGGCAAAAGCTAGTCGCTTATAAAAACTAGTGTACAATGGGCGGAGTTTGTAAGGTTGTAGGGTGAATCTCAGGATCTACTGAACCGATTTTAAAAATTCTTTTACCAATAGAAAGCCACGTTATTTGTGAGTGTCATAGGCTATATATTAACCCAAAAATTACTGCCCAACGAAGTGGTCACGGGTCAGCTAGTAACCAGTAAATTGATATAAATAGTTTCTTAGTTCAGCAATAGTAGAAACTGTTTAACTGTCACACTGAGAAACAAGACTTATAACTGTAGACAATATGACATTTTATCAGCGACTGTCAAATGTCAGAATGTTTGACCACGTATTCAAATGTCAAAAAGTTCGGGATTAACCACGTATTCCAATTTCAAAAAGTTTGGTATGGCCACGTGACATTTATGTAACGCATGTCAATCATATGCATTTTTGGCGTTTTGTAGGTATATTATTATCGTTGGTAGAATTTTAATATGTCGATGATGACGCTTATCTTAGTCTTATCCTATCTAATATGAAAAATACGAAAATAAGTTTATTTGATGAGAGAAAATTTAAAACGCACACTATGTAGACTAGCATATTATAAAGTGGAAGATTATATCCTTAATAAAAATACTTGGCTAAATACCGGCCCTACTCCAGAGTCGCAGCCGCATGGTTCCACTAGTTAGGTTTTTTATAATTGGAAAAAATGTTTACCCTGTTTTTCCTATATTATAATTTATTTATTCTTTCTTTACAATATTGAATTTCTAAGAAGTAAGTATAAACAATAATACAGTTTTTTTCTCAGTTACTTGGTCATTGAATACCATAGTTTTGTTTTTATAGTGTAGAAACATATTTTTAATTTTTTCTAAATGTGAGTACTATGGAGCCATTTACATATGTAATTAGTTATAGATTACTTGTTTGACATGAACGAGCGTGGCAGTTGTGAGCTTTTCATGCTCACACAAATGTTTCGCTGATGGTGGCGCGTGTGTTGGATCATTTGGTTCCTTTCAAAATGGTTGAGCTAAAATGGTGCTGATACACGCGTCATGTTCGTGAACGGGTTGAGACTGGTCATCTCTTACCTGCCACTGGCTTATTTTAATCTTTATATTTTGAATTGTTTTAAATACTTTCTTGTTCTTTGCACTGTCCTTACATATAGAAGCAATCAAGGATAATGTTATCAAGATTTTTGTAATACACTTAAAAGAGAGAGTGATTTAAAAGAGTGTACGTGGAGTTTCTTGCACGTTCTTCTCCATAGAGATCTATGCTTTGGAACGTGCAAATAGCTTCATGATTTTGACTGACCGACCTTGACAATTCAAAAGTGCCTGTTTATAAGAAATAATTGCTTTAAATGAACCCTGGAAATAGTTATAAGCTACTTTACCGCGAGCAAAAGCTAGTTGGAAATAAATTATTCGACTTATGAGGAAGATATTGAAAATAACATCCTTTCATGTCATTGGTACTGATACGAATAAGAAGTATGTGGGAAAGGCACAATATGTTTTAGGTAATTTTGTCATCCCGGAATGTGGAACCAACTTTCTTTTCCCATTCCTGTCGCATACGAGATATATTTCCCATGTGGAATCGTACAGATACATCAGTGTAGCGGGAACATGGTGGAAGTGTAGAACACGTACACAGAATCGATCTCCGAGTCGTGCACCATTTGTGAATGGTGCGCTAGTGATGTGCCTGAAGTTAAGTGCTGTGATATCGATATCGAGGGATGTGGAATGTTTAGTTTTCAATCTTATAAATTGGTGATGGATTTTTTTGATAAATGATGTAAATATTTTAAGCTCTTTGTGAAGTTATGTATCTGTGAGTTTGGAGCTTGGTTACCCTGTATATATTTCACTATCAAACTAAAATGCAATATTCATTTGCTAGTGAGTATTTCAACACAAAACATTAAACTGGAAATAGTAACGCGATTATAAGTTTTGTTTTTTTTTTTCAGATATAATTATTTAACGTAATAATTTATTCTTCTTATTTAAAAATTACTTCGTTTTAAGTCACACTCACTTCTTTATTATCGATATTTCGAATTGCATTGATGTAAGTAGTACTATTTATCTCAATACTGGATCCAAAACGGGTCATCACTTTGTTTCAACATCCCCAACCCATGTTCTACTAGCGATTGATAATAATCGACCTCGATATGCATCCCGGGACAACCCTAGTTACTCTATCAAAAAGCGTCCGCTAGACTCGTAACATTTGGACGGGTCAATGGCCGACACACTGCCACACATTCTATCCCCCTCATACAAACATAACCCTACAGCTACAACACCCAAAAACCGACCTTAACACGCCAAAAATAAGAGATGTTGAGAGTGAAAGATGATCATTGATGTTGACAAATTTAATTCCACTTTTCTGTCAAGGGAGATTGATCTTTGTTTCTACGCCAATAGGGATGACATAATAATCTCGTGCATGGCAACTAAAATGATGGCCCGAGTTAATGTCACTGAAAATGACGGATTTTGAAACAAGTTCGAATGTGTATAATTTTATTAAAATTGATTATTATTTCATACATTAATTTGTATGGCTCTAGTAATTAAGTCGCTGCGTATGATTTATTAGCGTTATTAAAGAAGATGGGAAGTTATTTAGAGTTCCAGATTTAAAAATAGATTTTATTAATTTGTATGAAAGTTTGTTTGAAAGCTAGTGATGCACCTGCCGGTTTAAAATATTTTATGGTCACAAGAACTTTTAGTCCGCCATATTCGTAGATATAGTTATGAGGCACCTTGTGTGAGGTCGTTGCTGGTTGTTCGTGAAATTAACATTTATTTTTAACCGACTCCCAAAAAAGTAGGAGGTTCTCAATTCGGTGGGTATTTTTTTATGTATGTACACCGATTATTCCGAGGTATCTAAATAAATTTGATTCAGTTTGGTTCAGTAGTTTTTATTTTATGAGCATTTTTGCTTATTTCAATTTCTGCGTCAACGAAGACGTCGTCCAACTATCAAAAATAAAAAAACTTTTTCCCAAAAAAAACCGACTTCCAAACAACAACAACATTTATTTTTATATTCGCGCTTTTCGTTGCCCATGACTTAGGTAGAGGTATACCCATCTATAGTGCATCCCCATTTCGCCTTAAAACACTAATATACGTATCTATACTTAATGTATAAAGCTGAAGAGTTTGTTTGTGTGCTTGAACGCGCTAATCTCAGGAACTACTGGTCCGATTTGAAATTCTTTCAGTGTTAGATAGCCCATTTATCGAGAAAGGCTATATATGATCACGCTAAGACCAATAGGAGAGGAGCAGACGAAGTTGCGCGGGTCAACTAGTGTGTTATAAAGCTGAAGAGTTTGTTTGGTTGAACGCGTTAATCTCAGGAACTATTTGTTTGAATTTAAAAAATGTTTCAGTGTTGGATGGCCCATTTGTTGAGGAATTACAAAGGCTATTATTTAACACGCTACGACCAATAGGAGCGGAGTATTCATAAAAACATTTTTTTTTTAGGTATTGCTTTTATCAATTGGACTCTAAACATTTCACACTTGCTTGAATACCAGAGCATGCCTAGGTCATTACGTCTGCTTTTGTTCCTTGCCTTTGTACAAGAAAGCGAAATAAATGAGAAAACAGCAACTTTTCATACATTTTTCTACAAGCCAGCATTAATTTTCATAGCATAAAAGCTCACTCAAAGTTGCAACATTCTCTTTTAAAACTAGCAACCAAAACCTGACACAAATGACAGCTGTCAACTGTTTTTAGACCGACACACTTATCATGACATGTCACGGTGGCGCTGCTTGCCAAGAGAAGACGTCAAAGTGTTGTCATATACGGTACATTCCATTTTAGTTCTCGATTTCGCCACACGCAAAAAAGAGCTCGTGGCTATACAACAAAAGCCGCAGAAGTCGAACACCAAGGTTAAGCTGCGCTTGCCAAGGTAGGCCCTTGGATGGGTGGTCAATCATTACGTACCGAGTTACCTCCGTGCATTGGAAAGCACGTTAAGCCGTTGGTCCTGGCTGTCATTTGGACATCTTTGGCAGTCGTTACGGGTAGTCAGAAGCCTGAATCTCTGACACTAGTCTTCTCTAGTCTGCAGTTAGTTGTCTAGTCTTGTTTACCCAGTAAGTAATTAGGCTGTCGACATAGAGGGCCAATTCTACTAATGTTTAGGGTTCCGTACCCAAAGAATAACCAACGCAATCCTATTACTAAGCCTCCGTTGTCCGTCTGTCCGTCCGTCTGTCTGTCAGCGGGCTGTATCTCAAGAACCATAATAGGTAGACATTTGAAATTTTCACAGATTGTGTATTTCTATTGCCGCTATAACAACAAATAATAAAAATTAAGGTTCCCCTACATTGATCGGAAAAGGCTAGGTAGATGACGATTTCGCCACACGCAATGTTAAATGTGTTCAGATTGAGTCGTTCTTATTATCGGAAACGGAGATACATCGTAAAAACGGCGACTCGTAAAAAAACGGACGTTTTATGAGTGTGGGTTGTGTAAATATAAGTTCGTATCATTCGAGTGAGCTTTTTTCGTATCTCCACTTTTACAGCGAAGCTTTTTCTCTTCACACCGGAATGATGCAATGTAACTGTGACTGTATGGTCTCATACGAAAAATCACACCTTTCGTATTTTCAGTGTTCCATTGAAAGTGAATAAGCGACTAGACGAAAATATGAGCAATCTTCAGTGTTACACATCATACGTCATCATCATCTACCTAGCCTTTTCCCAACTACATTGGGGTCGGCTTCCAGTCAAGCCGGATTTAGCTGAATAAATCAAATCAAATACAAATTATACGTATTATCCGAAATTCGAGAAGTTGCGTGGTATCTTCTCAACCCTACATAGACTACATACCATAGTGTCTCCAGACGAAAGTCTATGATCAGTGCGTGTTGCCAGTGATGATATACGGAACTGAAATGAGTCGCTTACAATGGGCGTCATCAGAAGGCTCAAAGTCACTCAAAGAGCATTGGAGAGGGCAATGCTTGGAGTTTCCTTGCGTGATCGAATCAGGAATGATGATATCCGCAAGAGAACCAAGGTTACCGACATAGCCCGAAGGATCGCCAAACTTTAATGGCAGTGGGCAGGGCACATTGCTCGCAGAACAGATGGGGCCGAAAAGTTCTGGAGTGGCAATCGCGTACCGGAAGACGCAACGTTGGAAGGCCTCCCAACAGGTGGACCGATGACCTGGTAAAGGTGGATGCGAGACGGGCAGGACCGGTCCTTGTGGCGACGCTTGGGTGAGTCCTATATCCAGCAGTGGACGTCTTTCGGCTGATATGATGATCCGAAATTCATGACTAATGTTAACTTTCCACACAACACACTTGTGACAAGAGAAATACACACGATGACCCCTAATTCACGACAATAGATAACCAGCACCACCCTTTGATCCATGTGGTCAAGCGCATGCCTATCAATAGTATGTTATTATGATGGTCATCTTTATCGCAGTCAAAAGACGTCTATTGCCTGACATAAGCCTTCCCCACAACATCTAGCTTGAACTGCTGCTGCTTGAACCATTGCTGCGAAAAGACCTTTTCTTCCATTATCACCGATTCTGCACCACTTCTTGCTAATTCTTAAGGAAGATATCCAAGTCCTTCTACCATTCCCTTCGCGTCTCTCGATTTTCAAGAACAGTAAATCAACATACAGTAAATAAATAAAAAATGTTTGCACATACCTGTCTCCTATAACTATTTCTTCCATCGTTGGACCTCATCATCATGATCCTGGTTTCAGGAGTAATGTTCGTCATTTTATCACTACGAAGCGCTTTTTCACACATATGTACACTGATTGTTGGTCACTGTCTTGTAAATAACACTTTTGTTCACTGTTTGTAATGTTGGTAGTCACGTCGAGTGTGGGATCATTTTGTGGGCTGATTTTGAATCTGGAACAAAAAGCAAAAGGGCGTTAGATTTGACAGTTGTTTTTTTTTAGTTTCGCGATTAGCTGATAGTGTTGTTATTTGCATGAACTGGAAAACATACAGTTCGCATCACCGTTGTTTACCCCTCCGAAGTTAGGTTTTAGTGACGACCGCGCAGGTGCAATCGCGTAAACAAGTGTTACGTTCCTAGAATATTTTTTGTTTGTACGCGGGAACTGTACATATTTTGATTTTGAGTATGCCTCTAAGTTTGATTCATCTAATTAAGATTGTTACTCAGGAAAATATACATGTTTTGATTTTGAGTATGCCTCTGAGTTTGATTTAACTTATTAATATTGACATGTAAAATTGTTACTTTTAACCAATCCTTACTTCCTTACTTAATATTATAAATGCGAAAGTAACTCTGTCTGTCGGTCTGCCACTCTTTCACGCCAAAACTACTGAACCGATTTAAATGAAATTTGGTACACAGATATTCTAGAGCCTGAGAAAGGACATAGGCTACTTTTTATCCCGGGAATATGTTCCCTAGGGAACACGCGGGCGAAGCCGCTGGCAAAAGCTAATAAATAAATAAATATATCATTACCATGAATGAGGCTTATAATCAGGAAAAGTGTGCACCTATTTCCCAACTACGTAACTTCCCATACTGTAGGAACTTAGATAGCTACAACAGAAAACGATGTCCAGCAAATCTATGAAGCTCAATGATTAGTAGAGAAGTTCAACAAGAAAGTTGATAATCAAGTTCAACAAGAAAATAGATGTGAAAACTGAAAGAAATCAACATCATTTCGTTAAATATTTACCACATGCTATGTTCATGTCTGATAACTTTCATATAAAAATGATTATATTATTAATACAAGAGCTTTGTGAAATTTACAAAAACAAAATAAATTTATTTAATTTCATTGTACCATGTTTTTGTATTACATCCCAGCTGATGTAAGAATACCAAGTTAAATATAAATCGGTTACCAGGAAGTGCTTAAAAACTAGATTACTAATTATTTGGTAACTGAAAAGCTTTTAAAAACTGACTATTTCGTGGCAAACCCAACCAAAACAAAACACTGCTATCACGAAACAAAACAACAACAAAAACAACTGACAATCCGGACCTTAACACCACACGGGGAATTTTCACAGAATCCCTGAACGAACATGAACGAATGAAAAATCAATCACTTACATTCAATATTGAATGAAAGTTACACGAGCTCTCGCAATGCTGGTTCACACATTACTAAATACAATAAACTGACTACTAATTGTCCACTCATACATACATACATACGGAGATACATCTATTAATCTGTATAGAGTGTACTGGGAATCTGCCATCATATGCGTTGTTCTATGTGAGGGACAAAGGCGGTGAGCTAGGCTGAGCGATATTTAGATATGGTACAAATAAACTGACTTTTATTTTTGTATTGTATTTGTAGTGAAAAGGGCATAATATCATTGTGGCATAACCCCCCGCCGCCATTTTGATGTTTCTCCAAAGTTACGGCGCATAATCTAACATGCATATGTTAGGAATATGGTGCCCTAAAGTGCCACGTTACTAACATTTTTCTTTGCTCCATATAATGCATATGAGACCGTGTGCCGCAACTTTGAAAAAAAAAATGGTGGCTGGGGGTCTATGTGAGCTCCCATGGAAAAAAAATGAAAAGTTCGAACTCCTTTCAAATATTACGGTTTTTGAGATACAGCCCGCAGGGTTCCGTTGGTTACATTTCGGGTACGAAACCCTAGAAAAGGCAGTAACCAAGTTACCCGCCCTCTACGAGGCACGAGCCACCACTTCCTATTTTGTTTTATAGGAAAGAAAATTCTAGTATGCCTTTGGTTTTACTAATGCCAACTCCAGCGTGCTTATTCGGGAAAAGGCAAAGCAGATGATGATTTTGTAGCCCAGCATTTATTATTTTTATGAGAAATATGTATGTTTTATGATGGTATTTTGCACTAATACACTGCCATTATATCGATTTCGAACGACTTTTATAAAGAAAAGAACCCTTGAAAAGCTATGCTGGAATATTGAACCTGCAATTTTTTTTTTGTTCCTTGCAGCGTTGCACCGCTTAAGGCAACGACATGTCAGCGACCTTGACGAAACAAAACATGCACTCATTTAACACCCGCGTGACCCAAAATTCAGTAGTTTTTTTACTTACCTTTTTATTCTAAGACTTTAAAAAAATTACCGTAAGTATATCAAAATGTAGATAATTAAATTGTCTTTGAGATAGTGTAAATTTCATTAAAATACGCCCGGCGGTTTTGATCCGATTGTAGTTTTTATGTCCGTGTTAGACATAACTTTACAAATTAATTACACTATGTTGAACGAATAAAACTCGTTATTTTCATATTTTAAATTGTTAATAAAATAGTTTAATGTTACATATATTTTTTCAAAAAAATTACGACAAGCCGTTTGGACGTGTTTCTCAAAATCAGCTTTTGTCAGGTATCTCCGCCTTAATCGCCTACTCTTGTCACATAGGACATTACAAGCGCCACATTCACGCGTCACAGCCGCCCTACTGACGAGATGACGCTTTACTATTGATTACCGTCACTGCAATCGTTAAACAATGGTTCAGTACAGTGACAGCTATTGAAAGAATGTCTCCGTGTTTTTAATTGAGGACATTTTTAAGAGATAGGGTATTGTTTTAAAAGCAATAATTTATTCATGTTTTATAGTATTTCTTCTACTAAAGTAAATTATGTCATGAAGGTTTAACAACTGTTTGTTTTAAATTTGTCATAGTATGGGTCAAGTGCAAGTCGGATCCGCATTGATGGGTTCCGTACTATAAACCGATAAATCACATTCGTTGACTGGGGGCATTGATATATAAAAAACTCGAAACTGTCGTCAAAAACTGACATGTATCAAGTGTCATGTGTGAAAGCAGTGCAGTATGGCGAGTGATGCACAATTTTTTTTGCAAATTAAACCTTACACGGATCGCTTAAAGTTATTTTTACAAAGCAGTGTAGTATGACGAGCGATGCGAGACTGTTTGAAACTTGCGCACAATTATACATATTGCGATGCTGAGTGTGTATCTTGGGTTTTTTATATGTATATCAATGACTGGGGGTAACATTTGATTTTAAATTTTATTTTGTGTTTTGTATTTTTGTTACAGCGTCAATAGAAATACACACCCCTTGCACACCTATTATGGTATATGTGATACACCTAGCTGATAGACAGACGGACGAACAGCTGAGATTGAATGACAGATTTCCGTCGGTTCCGTTGCCTATAAAATCTCAAAATTGACATGAAAACGTCAGCCAAACGCTTAAAACTTTAAACCCAACCGTGGTTAAACTTCCAACACATCACAATCCTTTCTGTTCGAAACCATATCAATAGGATCAAGATAAGAAATCACTTTTCTAGTAAACAGTATGTCATTTATCATTTCAACACTCGAAAAATTAAGTTTCCGCAAACAAACACATTTGGCGCTAAAACTCCTAAAATCCTAGTCTAACTAAACTCCATCTATGTTTACTTAGGTTAAGCAAGAAGCGAGGTGTCGTGCCAAAGGATATTTAACATAGTTACGAGATGCCTGCAAACACCTCGTAAAAGCTAAACGTCTGTAAACTAATTGTTACTCTGACATATTGTTAGCTTGACATATTGTTAGCCTGACATATTGGCTAACCTTGTCCCACTTGGACATTGTCTTTTCCTAAATGTTACTCACATGCGTGTAGATGCTAAAGTATCTGCAAATTAACTGGTTACTGCTCAGTAACCACAGTTAGTCTGTGGTTGATGTTTGTGAAAATTTTATTGGTTAATTTTCTATTAGCATTTGGTCATTGTAGGATTAACTACAGATGGTTCTAAGCAATGTTTCTTTATGGTCATCTAAACTAATATTATAAACTAGCACTTCGCCCGCGACTTCGTTCGCGCTTCAATTTGTTAAGGACCTCTACTTTTTTGACGTGATAACGTCTTATAAATCGATGAACGCCGGCTGCACGCACGAAAAAGTGTCAAGTTCTACCTGAGCCGAGCGTGCAAGCGAGAGCGCGGAACAAGCGATAGAGAGGCACGATCGGCCTAAGCGTTTGGCTTGTTTGTTAAGAGTTCAATTGTTTTCTTATGACGTCATCACGTAAAATTATCGTTCGTAAACCGCCTTTACAGACAACCATTTTTTTTTAAATAAATTAAAGCCTATGTTACTTCCTGATAATGTAGCTTTCTATTGATGAAAATATGGTTTAAATCGGTTCAGTAGTTTCGAACTCTAATCCGTACAAACGAACAAAAAATATTTCATATTTGTAATTTTTTTTTTTTACTATATATAGGCATACGTTTGACCACAATCTCACCTGATGGTAAGCGGCCGAAGATGGAGCACGATTGCCTAGAAGCAACCTATTCACTCTTGTCTTAAAGACTCCCATTAGTATAGACAAGTAATTTTTTTTGTATGTTCCACGTAAACAAACACTTTTCTTACATAAATTGCAAATGTAAAGCTACGTATTATCCCGTAGAGTAAGTCACGGAAGAGTAGTCACGGTAAAATGCTAGTGTGATAAAAAATATTAATGTTTTGATCTATGAATGATTTTTCAACATTTTCAAGCTTATTCCTAAGCCTTCTTTCAATACGTTCGAATTAGTTGTTTATGACTTCCACACTATTAAAAACAATAAACATTTAACACCCCCGAAACACACGGTGGTCTACAAACACATAAATCATGTCAAACTTAACCCCTTTCAACTCGAAATTACAATGAAACTACACACACAGGAAATTGAATAAAACATTAGTGAACGGATATGTTTTAATTATTTACACAATTACGAGTAAAATAGGTGTTCATCGGGAAGAATAACAAATAGTCGTGGAGAAGCCGGATGACGCTGGATGAAACTGAAGCGGACCGGAATCGGGCGGTGTAAACAGTTGTTTGTTTCAGCTAATGTGTTATGTGGGTGGTGCAGTGAAGAATGATATAGCAGATAAATATATTGACTTAGAATGAAATAAGAGGTAGACAAAAGATATTATAGAGTTTGCAAGAGATTTACTAAATTTAATAGAGAAACTTAAAATAAAAAAATCCTAACCAAAATAAAGCGTCAAAAAATTCGTCCGCATCGCTGTCCACTGGAAGTGAGCCCAAAAGACTGGCGGCATTGCCACGTTGTATGGCAATGCTTATCCTCTGTCCGAGGTAAAAGACAGCCCTTGGGTCACACGAAGTGTCAACTAAGCGTTTAGAAAGATCTTTAAATAAGGCATGAGCACTTGGACCCCACGGTCCAAGAGTTACAACCCCAACCGGCTCAAAAATATAATTAAATTAATTATTTAATTAAATTCAATTAACGTTACTTTGTAAATTAAAAGTCTAAACAGGGTTATCGCTTACTATATCCTGGTTGAAGATCAGGGAGTGAATAAGTCAGATGATTCCACTAAGATACTAAGCAAGTTCCTAAATATGGAGACAGATAAGACAAATTGGAAGATTCCATTCAAAATCAAAGTAAAAAAGTACTTTTGATCGTCAACATTTAAAGTCAAAAAAATAAAGTGACTCTAGTTGTCTATTTGCAATGGCAAATTATTATGGAGAGGAATGGATAAGAAACTCTAATAAAATTTGTTGACATTAAACATCACACAACTAAGAATAGCCTAGTAAAGTGACAAATTCTAAATTTAAAAAAATACTTAAGTTCCTGTCAGCAAAAATATTCAGGTTAAAGATAATAAAATTAGACATACACAAACTCTATTGCTAGGAGGAACTACGAAACAGAATGAGGTTAACATCCTAATACCGGAACCAAATGATTTGCAACCAAAATAATAAATACCACCAAAATGTTCTTCACATTTCTGTCAACATAAAATTACTGGCTATTTATGAATCGAGGGTAGATTCTCGAATCCCACGCTATGTTTAAATTTGGAATACCTGCTTTTAGCGACGGAGCTTTATCAGTCGATCGCTTTCTTTATTTGCGTACAAAATAATGCACGGTTTGACAAACCAATATAAACCCTTTGATTTCAGTTTTTCTTAGAAGAAATCAATGCCTATGTCTTTACGTGTTTCAGAAATTGTACGTATTATAAAAAACAAACAAATCTTAATTCCTCTTTATAATATTAGTGTAGAAGAAATATCTATTGATAAAGCCATCCTCAAGGTGGACCGATCTAGTGAAGTCTTGGGAATCTTATCATCACTATTTCAGCCCCCTGCCCCCCAGGTGTGTAATGGTGATGATGATGAGAGGTCTTCAAAACTTTTACCGTGCATGTCTTGGCAATTAATATAATATTCAATGCCTCTTTCTCTATTTAGTGTTATCGTCTCAGATAGTCTTACATTAAAATTGATATCCTCTAGAAGCCTAGATGTATTGCGTCTTCTGTTAATCTCCAGATGTCTATGGGTGCCTCACCACTAGACTTGAAATGTGAACGAATATCCCTACAGCTTTCAGTGCAGTGCAGTGCAAGGCATTACAAATCTATGAACCAGGTCAATGACAAACCAACAGATATTACTCTACGAAGGCCCCGAGATGAATGCCAAACATCTAACTGATATAGACCCATCTCTAAATAAAACGTCTATCAATGACCGGATATTTATATAAATGAAGTTTTATATAAATATCATACAACACCGTGTTTCAGCTCCCACCAGAATTCTAACTATTAACATCATTTTTATAAACTGTTCCTATATTCAACCAGTCGCAATTCGACTCGTTGTAAACTTAGGTACTTTGTCTAAGGGGACTGGGCCATACGCGTACATGTACGTACAAGGTATTATTAGGGTGGAGAGATGACGTCATGAAATTATAGATAATCGTCACAACCTATGATTCCGGGGTTAAGCAGATGTGGGCTATCAAACACCTGCATATCTCGAATGACGGATTTAGGTCACAGATGACAAGGGTTGAGCGTATCGCCGTACATTGGACAGAATTTCAATATAATGCTACAGACACAATATTGACATGAATTTTATATTTGTTGACAATAATCCTTACGATAGTTATCAGGATCGAAAGTCAGTGGTAGCATGAAAAGACAATGGAGAAAGAAAACGTTTTGTACCGACCCCAAGTAATACTCGTACGGGGTAAGAGCAGGGACCTCACTCCCCCCGCTGACCCGAGGTAGACTAGAGGCACCAGCCGGGGATTACGGAAGTCTCACAAGTTTCCCGCGATCCCCGGCGTAGGTGAGAGATGGAACCGGGGTGGTTTTAGTCAGTAAGAGTCTGACAGACCCCTCCGCCCGCCCAATGGCGGAGGACATCCATTAGGATTTTCCCCGGTAAAAAAAAGGAAGATGATGAATCTAAATGATAGACTTAATACGAAAAAAAAAGTCTGAACAGGCCAGACAAACGCGAAAAACTAAAAAACCATACTACGCTCAGCTAAAAATACTCAAAAATACGTATACATCTAAACAAACACTATTATTGTGGACTAGATTTTCGGGAATATGCGTAGTGTTGACAAGTAATTCTATTTCGGACATCGCACGATTTGCGACGGTAATGCCCGACGCGGTGGATTACCTAGGCACAGCAATTAAAAATATCGTAGACGTTGGTAACAGAGCTAACAAGACTTACATTTTAATAACAAAAGCTTATGTGGGAGTAGTAGGTAGATAAAAATGGCATGGAATTAGATAGAATTTACTTAGTGGCAAACATTTATTATGCAAAAGGCGGTACAAGCTACTCAAAATCAACAGCCAATGGTTCAGACCAGCTCTAGATCGAAACAGCTGGAGCATGCCTAGAAGTAAGAAACTATGAAAATACATGGTTGATGAACGACTTTTAGTAGACAAGCGATTAAATATTGAGTTCCTCTATTTAGACGTTTTCATTAGGCATCCATGTTTGCTACTAGAATCTTATAATTTAGAAAACTTTTCTGTTATTGTTCTTATCTCTGCATCAATGATTTGATTTGTCTTTTGGTTAGGTTCATTATCATCAACGTCATCAATGCTTATCAACGCTAATTCACTTGATTTAATGTTAGATATCATGTCTTTACTTTTCCTTTATTCAACTGCCTTAATTATAACTTCTGTGCTTCCAATACTTTCATCAGCTGGTTCCATACCTTCAACACTATTTATTAGTTATTAGCATTCATACTTTATACTTGTTATTCATGTTATGTATCACTAATTACGTAAGTAAACTATCAATAAACAAGCTAAGTACACGCACAACCAACTTTATGACTCCATCTCAACGTTCAATGTTATCATATTTACGACTACCCGCTAATTACAGACTGTATTGATTCTGATTTGTTACACACTCGGTTATTATGTTAATATTAAAGGTTTGAGGAATCTTACGAGATTCATTAGACCTTTGACGAGTTTGAGAATTACAAAATTTTGATATTGAACCCTAGTCAAGGTTTTTAATTATAGGTATTATCAATATCATAAATCTTCACAATTAATAACTATTTTTTATATTTTTTAAGTATATTGACTTGGCTCGCGAGGTTGTCGACATGTGGGATGTGGATTCCGCAATCATTACACCGATAGTCGTATCCGCCAATGGCTAAATAGCCATGAGCCTCGACCAACACCTCAGGAGGCTCTCGATAGGCAGCTGGATCAAGGGCTTGATTCAGAAAGCGGTACTTCTGGACACGGTTCGTATTGTTAGAAGGTTCCTTTTTCTGGAGCCCTGAAAATTGGTAGCTTGGACCCTGTTCCCGATACCGGTGGGGTACTATTTTTAAATGTTTTTTTATGTTTTTTATTGAAATATTTAAAAATATAATATATAGATAAGTATAGTTAATAAACAAAGGAAATAATTATTTATTTACTTCAGATACCAATAATCCATATTTACAATTTAAAATTCTATATTCGGACATGTCAACTTAAAAAAAAAACCTAAATAAAGTTGAAATTAAAATAAAACTGAATTCAAAATAAAATAACTAAATAAAATCATATACAAATAATTTCATTAGGTATGAAAATAAAATCAGAATGAAATTAAAATCAAAGATTAAATCAATATCATAAAGTACTGATAATAATTAAAAAACAAATACAAATAAAAAAAATACTAATAATTACTTGTGAAGATTTATGATATTGATAATATCGTTTGAGGTATCAGAAGCTGATATCAACGGTGATATCTTTTTTGAGGAGAGTAATACTCAACTGTGTTTAGACATAGATAATGATATGAAAGAAAAGGGAGTTAATGATAACGCGACGGTTGATATGGAAGAATAGAATAAGCAAACGTGTTTCACCGACCGGCGACTCTAAATAACATAGAACAGGGGTAGCAAGATGATCAGTAGAAATATTGGAAGATAATTTATTTTGGTTGAGGAAGTAGTCATACAAAAATACGGAAAAAAACGCAAGTCTTAAATTAGATTACAGACTGAGAAAAATGTCAACAAAATGTTTGCTGTTACTACCCAACAATTAGTTTTTTTCACTTCAGTCGTACAATGTAAAGACATCATGATATTAGCCGTATAATTATCCTGGAAGCTGACTTTGAACTTAAGGAAAACGAATAGAAAAACATACCTAAGCAAAGTAAGTGTAACAAAATCAATAAAGAACAAGTAATAAATAAATAAAATAAAGCAAAGTACTAAAAAACATTGACACAATCACGTGTAAAAATAGTTAAAACAATTAATAACTGCTGTGTCAACGATATGGAGTTATTTTTACATTTTATAGCGTTATTTAGACGACTATAACACGAGCGTTGGTGGTGTAATGGTCAGCATAGTTGCCTTCCAAGCAGTTGATACGGGTTCGATTCCCGGCCTACGCATATCTTTTTGTATGTTGTTTTCCAAAAATATTTTACAAAACAAGGCAAAATTATTAATTACCACTAGAAAAGAATAACGACAAGCATATATTAAATGTTTTTAGGAACTTCAAAATTAACAAATTATTATATAACATAAAGTAGCTACTAAATTCTATCAATAAACAACAAGAATAATACATTTGCGAAATAATTTGCAAACGCGTACAAAAATAAGATTGCAGCTGCAAATACAATAAACGCAATACCTCTTAAGGGATCATTGAACTTATCATTATGAACAACTTTCACTATGGGACCAATACTGAAATCACGAAAAAATTAAACCGACTCCCCCATACATTTATGTGCGCTGACAGCTGATTTTTTTTCGCGATTTCGGGATTAGTCCCATAGTAAAAGTTGTTCACAATGATGAGTACAATGACCTCTTAAGAGGTATTGCGCTTTTTTTTTACTATATATAGGCATACGTTCGACCACAATCTCACCTGATGGTAAGCGATGATGCGGTCGAAGATGGAGCACGTTTGCCTAGAAGCAACCTGTTACACGTCGTATAGTGAAAATAATTAGGTAAGTTAATATGAAAAGTCACTAGAAAAACTGCAGAAGATAAAGCAAGCTAAATACATATAATATTGTTTTTTTCTGTTTTTTTTTTATTTATCTGACTATGTAGGTCAATTCGTTATTTTTTTTAATTTACATTTCTATCATTATCCGTTTCATAGTGTGCTAGCTAACAAGTAAATTTCGTGTCATGTATAATTACTTAGCATACTTTTATATAGATTCAAGTTCTTAAAACGTAACAGACAGATGTGTTGCTGGGGAGTTTGTTGGCAACTTCTTCTCCACAGCTAAAACACTAGGAAGTGGTGACGGACGGGCGTTTTGGGGGACTGTCTTTTGCAAAAATTGACGTTCAAAAAGTGCTGGCTCTCAGCCTAATTTGAACAAACGACTTTTGATTTTGATTTAGAATAAACTAAACAAAATAACAGTCACCACGGAAATGCACAAAAATGAGTACAAGCTTTCGAAAAGTCGCGTGATCCGTGACCCAAATGTGTCAATCCCAATCATTTCAATAAAGTGTGTTCTCTTAACGTTTGTGGAACGCCACTCTGTCTAGTCGAAGTATATTGCATTCTTTACAACCAATGAAAGTACGCTTCTCATTATTTGAATCATCCATTTCAAAAATAATCTTTTCCTATTGTTGTGAGCGAAAATAGTAAAACACCTCATCTGTTCTTACAAACTCCTTGTGTTTGTTTGTTTCACCTTTTTTATCAACAGTTAATTTAGCCTTAATAAAAGCATCATAAGGATTTATATAAATCCCAGACTCCTAATGAAAATAATTGTGATTTGATAATACATGTGAAAACGCTGCTGTCAAAACGGTGAAGGAAAACATCGTGAGGAAACCGGCATGTCCTAGAACCAAAAATTCGAAGACATGTGACATTCACCAACCCGCATTGGGCCCGCGTAGTGGATTACGGCCCATTCCCTCTCCTAGAGAGGAGGCCTGAGTCCCAACAGTGGGAACATTGTAACGCCGACTATGCTATGCTAATACATGTGATGGGAAATCATCTCAATCATCGAAGGCGGTGCGGAAAGCGTTGTCAGACTGACTAAACCCCATCCATGTTCCTCCTAATGCCTATTGCGTTCCAGGGTCGCGGTGACTCTTACTAACAAATTCCGCAAACCTGCCAGGACATTTTACCTACCACGATAAATATATCTAAACTGCAGATGCTACATTAAAATCTTTAGCTTCTAAAGCTTTTAACATTGCTACGAGTTTAATTAAAGCTGTAACTTTTAGACTTAAATTGTGCCGTAAACGTTGCCCAATAATTACTTTAAAAGCAAAACAGTCTAATATTTTAAATGAGACGCGAACGGACCGATAGTTTTACGGAAATCATCAAAACGAGTTGAAATTTATTTCTATTTTATGTTTTGAACACTCGGTGATTTTTAACGACACCAAAGTAAGTATCCACAGGCAATCACGATACGAGATTTTGAAATGTAGAAACGTCTCAAATACTTACCCAATGATATTAAAACTATACGTCATTGTACTTACCCCGATAAATCAAGTTTTCTTGAAGATAATAAAAATTGAAAACAACTAAACACGTACATCAATAGTAAACAACTTATTATTGAGTATTGAAAACCACAAAAACAAAAGACGAATAAAAATAAAATCATCACTATTGACACTTCCAATGATTGAAAGGAACCATTTTGACGGATGGGAATTCCATTAACAAAAGGTAATAAGTCACTGCTGTAAGTACAAGCGATAAATTGTTAGACAATGCAACATCAAGTACAAAATATGTATTAGTTTCCTTTCTTTACTACTATTGATGGTTGTTTTCTCTTCGTTCTAATGGTATTCTTTGTTTTATTTAATGAAACTGGCCATTTATCAAATAGACGACATAGCTTTCCTTGAATGTTTCAGGTTTTGTTGAACTTTTTCGTCGATTAAAACATTGCTATACGTTGAAAGTCGCATGTCATAAAAAATAATGTGATTGTGATCAATATCTGACCACACAAGTTAGTAGCAGAATTATTCTTTACATAAATCGTACATATTATTTAGCAATTAACATTTAATTCAAGCATAATAATTAGAAACCGGATAAATTGTTTATTGTTTTTCTGCTGTTTCTCAACGGATGTTTTATACTGAAAATTTTGGAGTAAAAAAGAAACTAATCGTGAAGAAAGTTTTGAATAATACGAGTGAAAAGATTGTGGGAATGATGATATCGCTAGTAACATGCTGTCTATGAAGATGACGCCAAATAAATACATGGAGAAAAAAGAAACCATTCTGCACCAACTCCAATTACCTATAACCAGGGGATCTTTACGTCAAGTGTGAATAGATTTCTTCTAGGATGCTTCTAGGTAAGCGAGCTCCACAATCGACCACATCACCGATTACCATCAGTACGTCTACCATGAATTTAACAATCTATACTCGCTAGCGACTGTAGTTAGTTTTAAGGTTCCGAAAAAAAACAGAACCCTTATAGGATCACTCGGGTGTCTGTCTGTAGAAAATTAAAAACAAAAGTTTTTTGAAAAATATCGTGTGATATATCAAATGAAAGTACTTACTGTGAGGGTTTTAATTATATTTTTTTTCATAATTTTAAATTAAATGGTTTAGAAGTTATTCAAGAAATTCGACGAAAAATTACCATTCCCCCCCTTATCTCCGAAACTACTGAGCCTAAAATATTGAAAAAATGGAGAAAATAGATCTTTACCTAAAGATTACAGGAAAACGTAAGAAAAAAAAATAGAAGTCTGTATAGTGTTAACATGTTAAAAAAAAAAATTCGCTCGGAACCCTTTGCACGCAAGTCCGACTCGCACTTTTTTTTTAACTATAGTCGCTAGAGAGTATATATTGATAAAACTCATGGTAGCCGTACAGATGAGATTGTGTTAAAACGGGAGCCTATCAATTCTAAAATTAAAAATGACGTATACGAATGGAAATGCACCGAGATAGTTCAAGTTCCATGTGTATAAAGTTAATTAAAAGCCGTTTTATTGCAGATGCCACAGCGAGTTGTAATGCGGAAGTCCCTCCACAACTCATTAAGATTTCACAGATAACTATCGTGTTATAAGTTTAATGGTTCTCTAATCTGACTGTGGTCTGTGCTTTGAAAGTGGCTGGTTAGAAATTGAATCGTTTGTCAAATTAAAATCTGTTTAAATTTCTTTAATATTACTTGTAAACAAGTACACAATGTTATCTTATAATAATAATAATAATAATATCGTTTATTTAATAATAATATCGTTTATTTACAAAACAGGGCACATTTACAGTAAAATGATTTACATTTTTTTAAAGAACACAGTTGCTGATTTATCTATATCTATACTAATATATAAAGCTGAAGAGTTTGCTTGTTTGCTTAAACGCGCTAATCTCGGGAATTACTGGTCCGATTTGAAAAATCCTTTCAGAGTTAGATAGCCCATTTATCGAGGAAGGCTATAGGCTATATACCATCACGCTAAGACCAATAGGAGCGGAGCAGACGAAGTTGCGCGGGTCACCTAGTTTATTTATAACTACATTGCGTACAGTGAAAACTCCACCTTTTCGGGCAGTTCGGAAAAAAGTGAGGCTAGTAGTATGTTACAAAGCGTAGATCCCTATGTTGAAGAACTTACAAGAAAATCCATGGACACTCTTTTGAACTATTCGAGCATTCGTGACATATGTAGTGTTGGTAGAATGTCGACATAGTTTGTCAATTGCTTCTTTGATTTACAGTTTAAGGGTCATATTCCCATAGTGATAGAGTGACGACTGATAGAACAGAATGGAAGAAAAAAACGTGTAGCGCCGACCCCAAGTAACATGGCAGGAACATGATGATGATGATTCTGCTGCATTCGAGATCGATAACATAGATTATTTGCTTATAGCTTATCTTTTACAACGACATGAACTCCTCGTGGCAAAATTCAAATTCATATTATTTATTTGCAAAACATAGGTATAATAATAAGACCACATTCTAATGTTAGGATTGCTAGGTCTAGCCTAATAGGCATACAAATTTTGGATACATTAAATTAAAATTCAAATTAAAATATTTAATATTAAAACATTACATAGAATTCAGAACGAAAAATAGAAATAGAGTGGGAATAGGATAGAATTTAGAATTTTTTCATGCTTGAAAAACCGAAAACTTTGTTACTACCTACTGAATGTCTGAACTGGTGTGTCTATAATAAGCTGAATCTATATACTAATATATAATGCTAAAAATTTGTTTGTTTGTGTGTTTGCTTGAACGCGCTAATCTCAGGAACTACTTATCCGATTTGAAATTTTTTTTCAGTGTTAGATAGCCCATTTATCAAGAAAGGCTATATATCATCACGCTAAGACCAATAGGAGCGGAGTAGACGAAGTTGCGCAGGTCAACTAGTACTAATATTTAAAGCTAAAGATATTTTTTGTTTGTTTGCTTGAACGCGCTAATCTCAGGAACTACTGATCAGATTTGAGAATTTTTTTCAGTGTTAGATAGCCCATTTATCGAGGAAGGCTATTATATATAACATCACGCTAAGACCAAAGGAGCATTAATGAAAACGCAGACGAAGTTGCGCGGGTCAGCCAGTATGATCATAAAATAAATAATTTGAAGCCCTTGAATGTCGTCGAGATTATTGAGAAATACGACAAGTATGGAGTCCGAAGAGGAAGTCCACTTTGAACGTTCATATTTAAGGTCATTGGAAGGTCTGTTCAACAAACTGGAAGATAGCGGATATGATTATTTCAAGACAAACGACAATCTATCTTTAATAACACCGCATGAGACATTGGCCTTGCTTATGGGGTTAAGGGACATCTCGCCCACGCAAAAACTGGCCTGCGGGCCAGATGTCAACATTTTAAAATGTGCATCGGTAGATTCGCCCGGACCTGGGGGGCTACTCTCTAACGAAATCCGTAGTTCCGGGCTTAGTTGCGGGCGGGCGTATTCTACTCCGTATCACCTACAGACTTACGATTAGTACCAAACCCGAACTGAGAATGAATGACAACACGATTTCACAGTAACTGTCAAATCGTGTTATCATTAATTCTCAGTGGTTAGGTGATACGGAGTAGAATACGCCCGCCCGCAACTAAGCCCGAAACTACGGATTTCGTTAGAGAGTAGCCCCCCAGTTTAGTAGAACGGGCCAGATGTCTCCTATTAAAAAGTAAAGGGATATTTCAGCAAAATCGTATATTTATAAATTAAATATCCGATAAATCTGTAAGTCAAAGCATCAAATGACCATTATTTTAACAAAAAAAAATATATATATATTATACAAAATAAAGTAACCATCATATCAAACTTATAAGTACACTAGCTGACCCGCGCAACTCTGTCTGCGTTACAATTTTTATTACTGCTCCGCTCTTTTTGGTCGAAGCGTGATGTTTTATAGTCTATATCATTCCTCGATAAATATGATATCCAATACTGAAAGAATTTTTCAAATCGGACTGGTAGTTCCTGAGATTAGCGCGTTCAAGCAAACAAACAAACTCTTCAGCTTTATATATTAGTAATATAGATGTAGATTATACTAGCGTCGGCCAACGGCTTCACTCGCGTGATAGTCGAAAATAATCCCAAGAGAACATTCTCTCGAGATAAAAAGCTATTTAAGACTATAATCTATCTCTGTTCTTAATTTCATCCAGATCTGTTCAGCCGTTCAGGCGTAATTGAGTAACAAACAGCCATCCATTTATCCCAACTTTCACGTTTACAATATTAGTTAGGAAAGAACTAGGAAAGAAAAATAAAGATAAAAGTAACACTCCAAATCATCCATTAACTCGAAAACATCGAAAAACAAGTAACAAAACTTCTGTTCAAACTTTCCTGACAGAGACAGACTGACAGGATGACGCTAATAAGTCTTCAACGGTGTCAGAACACAAATACTACTATCTTGCTGAACCATCAGGAAGAGACAAAGAGACAAAGGAAAGATTGTATTTTTGTTTTAATTGCTGGGAAAACAAAGGAAAACGGGGAATTTTGTTTTTAGAATCGGTGAAGCAAACAAATGAATGCATGCGTTGAAAAGAGCATGCTGTGTGCCATTTAAAGAAATTCTTTGATCTGTTGAGTATCAAAGCATTTTGATGTTAAAGACTGAATTGCTGTTAGTAAAGGATGAGGTGCTCGGTTCGATTCCCGGGTTTGGTAAAGTATTTTTTTATTATTTTTGAGTTTATCAGCCGCGACTTCACCTGATGGAAAGCGTGTTCAACGATGGAGCACGCTTGCCTAGAAGTTGTTCACTCTTGACTTGAGACTAAATTGTAGCTGTACGCACAATGAAAATACAGTAGAGTCTCACTAATAAGCATTTCAGTACTTCGGCACATCCAGTAGGTAGGACTCACCAAACACTCGCGCCTTCCCCTACAAATTCCCAAAAACAAAACACTAATTCAATAACAATTAGTGTTTTTTTAGTTTTCTTTTTCATACCTCGAAAGGAAAAAACGGAACCCTTATAGTATCACTTTGTTGTCCGTCCATCCGTCTTCAAAGACCCTTTATCTCAGGAACGCGTGGAAGTGTCGAGTTGAAATTAAAACCATATACTCAATTCCACAGTCCTTAGAAGCTGTGTATATCATAATTCATCATTAACGGTAAAAAAACCTATATTTCGACACTTTCAAGGGAATCAAAATTTATAGAGTATTTTCTGTTGACCATCATCATAAAAAATATAGTCTTTATTTAAAGTAATATGTACCTACAAATTTGTATGGAACCCTCGGTGGGCGAGTCCGACTCGCACTTGTCCGGTTTATTTTTTTACTGAACAATCGAGTAATTCGAACATTCCAATAATCCGACACCCCCTGATTTTTAATAATGCCGAATTAGTGAGTCTATTCCAAAACGTTTTGTGCGTACAGGGCCCCAAGTCTGCTATTACAATAGTGTCAGAATGGTCTATCATTGATTTCATAATGGTTGATTTTGACAAGATTCTATGCCATTTCTTTCAATGGAATGTTGACCACTGGATATAAAAGCGTCATTATGACTTTCCAGTGGTCAACCACTGACACTCCATTGAAAGAAATGGCATAGAATCTTGTCAAAATCAACCATTATTGTAATAGCAGACTTGGGGCCCAGGTGGAATGTTCACCATGTGCCGGTGGCGTATTCTAGAGCACACCTCGTTATGAAATGTATGTGATGTAGTAACATCTAAACTTATAATTATAAACAGTCAAAGGCCACAAGTAATAACTACCTACTATTCCATGATTTATATCCACAACAAGTTCAAGAATAATGTTTACCATGACTGAGGAGGACCGACGTGGTCAGATTACTGGACAACCTGTCAATTAACTGAGGAGAATATTACGTAATCTGTGTAAATAAAGTTAAGATCATTACTCATAATTTAATTATTCATCAGTAATGATTGGCCAGTGGGTCTTGAGATATGGCAAAGTCTGACGTGATCTATATACTAATATATAAAGCTGAAGAGTTTGTTTGCTTGAACGCGCTAATCTCAGGAACTGCTGGTCCGATTTGAAAAATTCTTTCAGTGTTAGATAGCCCATTTATTGAGGAAGGCTATAGGCTATACATATCACGCTGAGACCAATAGCAGCGGAGCAGACGAAGTTGCGCGGGTCAAATAGTATTAAAATAAAAGAGGCAGAAATGCTAATAACTGAAATCGAAAGTAACTTTTTATGTAATTCCGCCATTATATCTTTATGCATGAAGTTTAAATAGGACAATTAATAATCTTTGTCTGTCTGTTTTTTACCGCATCACGTCCAAACGCCTGAACAGATTAAGGCGACGTCATAAGCCAGCGACCTTGAGGGAACAATGCGAACTCGTTTCACACCCGCGCGACCCAAAATTCAGTAGTTTTTTGTATTTTCCTTACTATTCCATGACTTAAAAAAAGTAAACCGTATATCAAAATGTAGATACTTAAATTGTCTTTGAGATAGTTGTTGTTGTTTATTAAAATACGCCCGACGGTTTTGATCCGATGGTCGTTTTTATGTTCGTGTTAGACATAACTTTACAAATTAATTACACTATGTTGAACGAATAAAAACCAAAATTTTCATATATCAAATTTTTAAGAAAATAGTCTAATATAACATATATTTTTTCCAAAACATTATGACTAGCCGTTTAGACGTGATGTTCATTTTAAAATCAGCCACTGAGCCGTATCTGCGCCATAAGCTGAAACTTAGCGCCTGAGTAGATTAAGGGCGCTATTACAAAATCGAGCGCTTGGCCCTGCGTACAGACTGCGTTTCCCGAGATTTATAGTGATTGTTGCGCTATATACAACAATTGTTTAAAAATATTGTTTTACATTTAAATAGACCATTTTTTTTTTTTCAAGCAAGGTAACATTCTTAGTTACTTTTTGTTTGAATTTGGATTTTATTTTCATGGATAAAAAATATAATTTCAGACGAAAAATTATCAGTAACTCTCTGTTTTACGGAATCATTTTTGATGTATTACTGTATGAAACAAAATAAATTGAATAAAGCACTCCAAAGTAGAAGATACGGTTGTACCATAAACATTTTTACCAGTGCGGTACCGCAACGAGTGGACCCAACATGCTGCTACGCCCTGCTGTGCCTTCGACGCAGCTGTATATTTCACGTCTGCATTACTCCACAAGGGTTGAGGAAGTCGTGCAGTACTTGAAAGAGAAGACCAAGTGGATTCTGAGGGTCGAAAGGTTGGAATCGCGCCACAACATTAACTTTACGTCGTTCGTGGTTCGAGTTCCAACCCACCAACTACAGACCTTCTTGAAAGAGGACTTTTGGCCGAAAGGTGTCGTATTTCGACGTTTCCGAGGACAGTTACGCGACACCACGCAGCGGAACACGACGCCGACCACATAATGTGTATAGTTATAGTTTTAATAAGGTTTTATCAATATGTATTAGTTTATTATAGTTTAAGATAATTTTGTATATTTTAATTTTGTGTATTTTATCTATGGGCCTCAGTTGTCTGATAATAAAATGATTATTATTATTTCGTATATTTATTTTTTAACATATACATTCTATTTTTAAATATTTCAATAAAAACATTAAAAAAAGCATTTAAAAATATAAAAATAGTAGCCCACCGGTATCGGGAACAGGGTCCAAGCTACCGGCGGTCAGGGCTCCAGAGAGAGGAACCTCCTAATAATACGAGCCGTGTCCAGAAGTACCGCTTTCTGAATCAAGCCCTTGATCCAGCTGCCTAACGAGAGCCTCCTGAGGTGTTGGTCGAGGCTCGTAGCTATTAAGCCATTGGCTGATATGACTATCGGTACAATGATTGCGGAATCCACATCCCACATGTCGACAACCTCGCGAGCCAAGTCAATATACTTGATTTGTTTATGTTTCTCGGCTTTCACAAGGTTCTCGTCATGCGGGACGGTTATGTCTACAATCATTGCACGCCTCTCTATTCGGTCCACCACCACTATATCAGGCTTATTGGCAACAATAGTCCTGTCAGTGATGATGGACCGATCCCAGTACAATGTGATATTGCCATTATCGAGAACTGGTTCGGGCGCATACCTGTAGTACGGCACCTCCAACTCCACAAGAGAGTATTTCAGAGCAAGTTGCTGATGGATAATCCTGGCTACAAGGTTGTGCCTATGCAAGTATTCTCCGTTAGCTAGACGAGAACAACCAGAGATAATGTGGCGAATTGATTCGCCCGGACGGTGACATGCCCGACATACGTCGACCGTGCCGTCCTTCACAATAAATCTCCGGTAGTTCTTTGTCATGATAACTTCGTCCATAATTGCACTGACAAAACCTTCGGTTTCTCCAAACAGATCACCAAAACGCAGCCAGGCTACGGACGCTAGTTGGTCTACGTCCGACCCATGTAGGGCCCGGAAAAAGCGTCCGTGAAGCTCCTTACTCTGCCATACCGCCCTGCGATCGTTAGTGTCAAGCACCGCAGGTTTGCGCCAGTTCTCATTTGCCAAGGAGAGCGGGGTGAGTCCCTTGTCCACCGCCACTACATCTCGATGCATACCCACGTCGACAGCTAGGAAATATTCCCTGAGACTGCATATCTCGCGAATGTGGAGAGTCTTAGCATTTAAAAAGCCTCGACCTCCACACTTTCGCGGGATATACAGTCTCATTACCGACGACCGTGGATGATGCATTCGATATGTAGTAAGCAGTGTGCGGACCCGCCTATCCAGAGCGTCAAGTTCCGTTTGAGTCCATTTGAGTACGCCGAAAGAGTACATCAATACCGGCATGACCCAACCGTTGAAGGCGCGCACCTTGTTTCCGCCTGATAGAAGGCTATTGAATACCTTCTTCAGGCGACCAAAGAAGCGCTCCTTCAACGATTGCTTCATGTCAGTAACATTGATACCTAACGCTTCCGACATACCCAAATACTTGTAAGTTTCAGTTGAAGAGAGAGATCTCAGGTTTATGGAATCCGAGAGTTGAGTTCCCACGGATCCCATAATCTCTCCTCGCTTTACATGCATGACCGCACATTTGTCCACACCAAACTCCATCCTGATGGCGTCACTGAAAGTTTCAGTTACCTTCAGTAGCTCCATCAGTTGCAGATTAGTGGGGGCAAAGATTATTATTATTATTATTAATGATTAAATTATTATAGCTTCAATGTAACAAAGCATCAAAAGATGCCTAAAGTAAAATTTTATGAAACATCCCTTGCAGAGACAAGGTTTTTACTAATTTACGTAAACAAATTGAAATATTTATTTAAAGCACTTCCAAGAAAAATAATCAAACTTTCTGAGTCATATTTTTGTTTTTAAATTTGTGGCTACATATAAACCATAATCACACATCTAAACTCGAGTCAAACGCTCAAATCCAAGAAAAATTGTAATAGCCCTCTTAAGTCCTAGAGAAATTTTCCGACATTCACGCGTTCAAAACTGCTGGATGAAGCTAGTTACTCAAAAAATTAAAAACAAATGAATGTAGTGTTCTAGAACTGCGTTTGAAACAACCGTCATCGTGGAAGACCAAGTTATACTGGGTACTAAATTTGCAACTAGTACTTATGTATGAGTTGAATGACATAATAATGTGCTAAAAACGAAAATGTGTTAAAATCGTAGCAAGTTACGTTCTGACAGCTACGATTTTTGTTGAACGAAAGTCGAGATATTTCTTAGAATAAGCTTAGGTTACCTATCTACATCTTTACATTACCTACTTACCTGCCTACAACGAATACTGCGGTATTTTGGCCATGTTGCACGCAGGGATATCGACAATTTGGAACGCCTTATAGTGACTCTTAAATTGCTAAATAGTGTATGTAACGGGTAGTTTTTTGAGTTACCATAACCTAATTATAAGACCTATTGTATCACCAAAAAACACACTAATAAATACTTTGACTTTGACCGGCAAAATCGAGGGAAAATGGCCTAGGGATCGAAGTCCCTAGCGATGGTCAGACCAAATAGCGGAGAAGTTGAAAATACCTGACAGCGACGCACTCCACCAAGCTACAGAACGGGACCGATGGAGACAACTGGTTGACGGAATCAAACGGAGTCACGATCCTCAGCAGTGAGAGATCGACGAAAGAGAGAGAGTACCTGCTTACCAACATACCTACATATATAATGATCTTGACAACAACAGAAAAATATGAAAGAAGAAGTTATGTTGTGCCGACTCCAATTAAAATTGAACGCGCTAATCTCAGGAACTACTGGTCCGATTTGAAAAATTATTTCAGTGTTAGGTAGCCCATTTAAGAAGGAAGGCTATAGGCTATATCATCACGCTAAGACCAATAGGAGCGGAGCAGTTATGAAAATTGTGACGCAGACGAAGCTGCGTGGGTCAGCTAGTCTATTATAAATCTTCTTCTACATGGAGCGACTTCCTATTAGTTCTCCATCATCCAGAAACCAGGTAACACTTTACGTCTTGGCAAGACTGGTGACAGATTTTCTGGGTTCTTACTTCGCGTTAGAACCGTCAAAAATCTATTAATTACCACTCAGGCCAGGCCAACAGGTTACAGCCAGGCAAACAGTTTAACGTATTTTCCGAGGCATGAAGATATCTCCGTATGATAAGATGGTCACATACTCCGACCTGCCTCCATGGTGGAGTGCTTTAAGCGTTTGCCTTGTGACCCGGTGGTCGTAGGTTCGATTACCACGGGAAGAGCATACTTTGTAAAGTTGTTTTCCAGTTTGGCTAGGACATTGCAGACTTGAATCACCTGATTGTCTGATAAAAAGATTCCGAGCTTCGGAAGGCACGTATAAGCCGGTGGTCCCGGCCGCCAAATGGCGGTCGTCAAATAAACCATGTCAGAGGCCCTAGAGGCGGTTTAGAAACTCTGACACTAGGGTGTGTGGAATCGTTTGACCTTAGTGCCCACACAATAAGAAGAAGTTAGACCGACCCCGGCAAGAGTTGCTTAACCTCGAAAATCGACCCGTGCCGCTGTTATTATTTAGGCACAAGTTTTACACGTTGCACACGAACCAACGGATAAATTACGTCTATCAGCCCACTCAATCAAAAAGAGGCGTGCCTGAAACACTTCAGATAATGAGTTCCAACTAGCCAAGTCTTAAAGATGGCGATTAAGCGCCAATTTCTTGAAAAAAAAAACGTGCATTTTTCATTTTTCTCGCGAACGCGTTTTAAACGATGCCGGTGGAGTGGTTATTATGCGTAATATCGATAGCAGATTGCCCTGTATCGACAGGTTACATCTTTATAGAAAACTCTTTACAGTTAACGTGAAATTAAAAGAAATATTTTATTATTCAGCACCATTTCAGCACAGATAAAACGCACATCTATACTATCTATATCTATACTATATTACTATAATTATTATTAATGATATTATTTATTTATTTCGTTGTTTTATTTTTTTACATATAAATTATATTTTTAAATATTTCAATTAAAACATAAAAAAAAATATAAAAAAATATAAAAATAGTAGCCCACCGGTATCGGGAACAGGGTTCAAGCTACGGGCGGTCAGGGCTCCAGAGAGAGGAACCTCCTAACAATACGAGCCGTGTCCAGAAGTACCGCTTTCTGAATCAAGCCCTGGATCCAGCTGCCTAACGAGAGCCTCCTGAGGTGTTGGTCGAGGCTCGTGGCTATTAAGCCATTGGCTGATATGACTACCGGTACAATGATTGCAGAATTCACATCCCACATGTCGACAACCTCGCGAGCCAAGTCAATTTACTTGATTTGTTTATCTCTCTCGTCCTTCACGAGGTTCTCGTCATGCGGGACGGTTATGTCTACAATCATTGCACGCCTCACTATTCGGTCCACCACCACTATATCAGGCTTTTTGGCAACAATAGTCCTGTCAGTGATGATGGACCGATCCCAGTACAATGTGATATTGCCATTATCGAGAACTGGGTCGGGCGCATCCCTATAGTACGGCACCTCCGACTCCACAAGGGAGTATTTCAGAGCAAGTTGCTGATGGATAATCCTGGCTACAAGTTTGTGCCTATGCAAGTATTTATTTTATTATTATTATTATCAAGAGGAAAGATTTGTATTTTTGTATGCAATGAAAAAACTTAAAAACCACTGGACCGATTTGAAAAATCCTTTCAGCAATGGATAGCTACATTATCAGGGAGTAACATACGTTATTTTTTATTCCCGTACTCCCACGGGAACGGAAACTACGCGGGTGAAACCGCGTGACGTCCGCTAGTTAGTTATAATTAAATAAAACAAATAAAAATAAGATATAATGTCTGGATCGGCCATTACGATTAGTGGTCACATCATATAAGAGCTAAAAATTCATATAAACCTCACCCTGATTTTTTTTTGTTTAAAATGTACAATAACATAACCTAACATCAGTAATGTATTTGTTTATGTTGTTAACTAACAAGCAAGCAAGTTGCAAGTAAAACTTTAGTTAACAACTAAGAAAACGAATTAGAAACTTGATTTTTTTTAAGTTTTCATACATGTTTTTAACTACAATCGCTAGCGAGTATAGTTTGATAAAACTCATGGTAGACGTACAGAAGTGCACAGCAGTAGCGCTTCCACTAGACCAAAGAGTCAGTTTGTGCAATCCTAATATATCAAATTCTTCCGTTATTGAGTGAGTGAGTGAGTGACTGACAGAAAACGTCAGCCGAAACTAATGGTCGTAGAAAGCAGTCACGGGAAAAAGCTAGACCTTTCTATAATTTCCTAGCTATCACATTTCTATTGCCAATTTCGACTATTATCTTAGAACATAAGGAATTAATACGATACCTTTTAGTGCTCATATCCCCTCGTTCAGAAAACGTGATGGGTTAAAGATTAATCCGTGTGAATTGGGAATTATAAGCACTAAAATAGAGACGTGACTTTAACAACATCATTCAGTTTTATTGTTGTAGCTATCAAAATTACGAGAACATCAACGTGTGGCAATAACGCATGTTACTCACTCGGCAATAACTCATTTACTGAATAAAAAATGAACTTATTTATCAAGATCTAAAGAATATTAAAACCGTCTGATACTCGGCGTAAGTACATCACTCACATGCCCAAGTGTTCATACGCCTGCACTTTTGAGGACCAGGTTACTGACG
Organism: Lacanobia wlatinum; assembly: GCA_947578705.1. NCBI lineage: Eukaryota > Metazoa > Arthropoda > Insecta > Lepidoptera > Noctuidae > Lacanobia > Lacanobia wlatinum. The sequence goes on along the minus strand of OX388046.1, from coordinate 4,544,780 downwards.
CTGTTATGGCTACCTACTGGGCCTTAAAAGCCTTTCTAAGTAGTCAAGTCTTGATAGGTGACAGACAAAATACTTAAAGCTTTAGTATTGCTGGGTTTTATAGAATTAAAGTTACTTAAAAGCTCCTCCAAAAAAAATGCGATGCTGTTATGTAGCCGCCGATGTGGCAACCATTTGTGACTGAAAAAAAAATTATATTTGTCGTATAACCGCGTCGTATTACGTTATATCGCATCGTCCCTGTCTCGCCGTCTCGTTTTATGGTTAATTAATAGAATGATAATTTGTCATTGAAAAGAAAATGTTCGTCGCATTGTCACATTGCACCTGTTCGTCACCCTAAATCGCATCGTCCTCGTCCCGTACCATATAAAACGGCCTGCATTTTTAATAGTCCTCATTACATCCGTCGATCATCGTCGCTGTTCAGTCATGATCTGATGAGCCGCGACGCTGTCACAGGATCGCGACACTGATACGCCGCACAGCGCGTGTAATTTCATACGACCAGGGTAATTTTAACTTGAATTTTTGCAGGTTATTTTTTAATTTATGGTCACTGGTTATGTGGTTTTTAAGAGGAATTTTTCATGTATTTGAGAGTTTATTTATGGGTGTTAAATTTCAGAAGCGTGTTAGCAAATTATTTAAATGAAATTAACTTCATTAAAAAGTACGAAAAAATTCTATCAATTTATAACACAGTCTGGCCGCCTCATCTAGCTTTATTTCACAAAAAAAAACTGACATAAAACAGCTAATTTTATTCATTTGCTATATTAATATTTTTTACAATTGATTTATTATTTACATTAGTTTTTCCCTACAGCTTCCTTCAGCGTAAACGGTCTCTTTGTATCAAAATTCAGCGATTTAAACGTGAAAACGTAACATAAAATTCTCTTTTGCTTTTAAAATACACATTAGTTAGGATTTATCAATTACCCGGAATATACTCCTCAATAATAATCATTAAAAAACTCAGTAAAAACATACTACATCCACAATATATTCTCAGCATAACTACCTACTAATACTTCCTGAAACATAATCATATTCAAAGTCTAAAGTAAAATGTATATAAAACAGTCAGCTGACATAACTAACGATCATCCGTAAGTAACACTAACCAGCCGCACATAATCTTAGGCGTGCGCAATAATATCGCATGTTAATGACGTGTCTAAACTATTTGCACTTCACAAGATATTCCTCAGATATAGTTTTAACTGTTTCAACTAATTTTCTGTTCGTTTTGAATATGATTTGCATGATACTTTCGTTTTGCTGCTACTTGCTTTTATTTTGATAGCCAATGGAGTTATTTTCCGCCATTTCTGTTCTTGTATAACTCATAGCTTTTAACTTTGGACTATTCCGCAGGAACCGGGTTGTTTTTCTTTTTACGATAAATTTTGACTATAGTACTCAGCCATAGAGTCTTTCATTGGTTATCTCTTGAGGTTACCTTCAAACATTGTACCTACAAAAGAACAAATTATTTACATATTGTAAATAATTTGTTCTTTTGTAGGTTTTTAGGAGAAGGGTATTAGGAGAGAAACACTCTTAACTGTATTTTTTATTGATGTAGTGTATGTCAGATAATATGATATACATACACTGTCTCGTGTGCTCATGTGCAAGTACCCTACGGGAGACTCACCAGAGCCGCGAGCGAGTGTGAACGTAGTGTAGCTGTGTACGCGTGCATTGACGAGCCAGTGATTGTAGTCTGTTAGAAGGTCTTTTAATGTTTGAAAGATTTGATTACGTAACGTTGAGGTTACACGTTTTTCCCGAGGCAATTCCACCTCATCTTAAATCTTTAAAATCCCACCCTTCTGTCCAGTCCCTAATATCCAAATCCAAATAAACGATATGGTCCTGCTTCCAAATGAGATAACTACCTGTTACCCTCTAACCTGTGTTGGATGATTGCCTCAATAACCCCCATGCTACATTTTATTATTTTAATAAAATTCAACAGCTCCCAACCTTTCTTAACAATCCATTAATTCACGATATAAATAAACTACACATCAAAACACAACATCATCGTATATTTACACTAACCCCACATTTTATAGTACCCTAGTAAAGCCCTAGCATTAAAACTACTGCGGTTATCCTTACCTAATCCTATAATTTGCAGCTTTCAAGCTGTTTCATTGCCATACACGACAGGGTTTAAACAGACGGACGAACAGACGTGACATTCACATAAATATTTAAAGGTTATGGCCAGAACACAGAGGAGTTACTGAATGGAGGAATAACTTGGCGACAGGCATTTGTTTAGATCTTTTATGGCCCTTTCATACATTTATGACAGAATAGTTTTCGCAACGATTAAATGTGTTGACAAGCAATCCAAGCGACTCTTTTGTTTAAAGATTTGGTTGTTCTGATGCTTTCAGAAGCGTCAAGTTAGAGGTTTTTGCTGTAATCTTTTATTCCCTTCCGCTAGCTTGACGCGTCATCAGACTGCAAGACGTAAGGCGACGCGCCACCAGTACATGATGGACATCTTACCCATACGCATAAAATGTTCTGGGAATACTTTCATTGTGCGTACAGCTAAGGAGTGGAATTCCTTCCGGAGTGCTTTCTGGTAACTACAAACTGGGGGATTGGAAACTATTGTTGTGTTGTAAGGCTAGCAAATAACGCTTTAAAACAATATTTCAGTAAACCAAGGAGAGTAAAATGTCTACAATATAACGTGATGTTTGTCGCACATTAATTATTTGTTGAATGTAATAATATAAATCTCGGATGGTTTTTCATGGCTCTTGATTCTTATCTTGTCTGATGAAAAGTCTACGATGGAACGAGCGAACCCGGAAGATTTTTGCTTTGATGATTGATGGGTTATTAGAAGTGAACACAGACGCTAACAAAGATTTCCACACATTAGCTCTGAGTATAATAAATGTGGAAGAGACGCTCCAGATCTGTACTGCTATTCTGTAACAACATTTTCGTATCTCGACAGCGGAATCCGAAGTGAGTTTTAAATTAAGACCTTTATGTTGTTTGCAATACAGCACACTTTATGAGATTTATCACTCAGGTGAAGCTCGATTTCGGAATATTTATTGACAGAATAGACTAGCTTTACCTGTGACGGTATGAACACTCCATTTACTTATAGTTCTGTAATTCAGTTCAATGCCAGGGTTTTACGAGCGTTATAGTTATAGTAACAGCAATAGCAGCATAACAGCTGAAATGCTGCCGGCTTAACGACTTGTCAATTTTACTGAAGATAATGTCGATGCTGTAGTTAAACTGGGATCATAATAATATTATTATTGCTCTTATTACAGGATTGTGCTGAGATGGTACGAAAAACTCGTTAAGGGAGTCAATTTATGATCTGTTTTCTGCATCTCACAAAACAGATCATAAAATGGCTTACTCGAGTTATTTAAGTTTCTGAATGTTAACAAAACTGGGTTTAATCTTGATGTTGTTTTCCAGACTTGGTTCGAAAGAGTCACCGCGGCCCTGTGGGGCTACTCTCTAAGCCCGAAGTCCGTAGTTTCGGGCTTAGTTGCGGGCGTATTCTACTCCGTATCACCTACGGACTTACGATTAGTCCCGAACCCGAACTAAGAAAGAATGACAACACGATTTGATAGTAACTGTCAAATCGTGTTGTCATTAATTCTTAGTAGTTAGGTAATACGGAGTAGAATACGCCCCCAACTAAGCCCGAAACTACGGACTTCGGGCATAGAGAGTATCCCCCGCTGGTTTCACTTCGCCCAGAGAGGTAGGAGTCATTTAATGATTTGCCATCCTTAAAAAAGAAAAAAAAGGTGTTGTTTTACCATAACTGAAACCGCCATCGTCTAATAAAAATAGACCAAACTGGTCATCTCTGTATTCTGTTGTCTTTTGGTTCAGAGTGCAACAAAACGACTTAAATCAATCTAGCTGATCATTTTCTAACTATTTTGGGGACTCCGACCAAGCATATAAATGTGATGATGGTGAGACAAATTTAACTCTTGACAGAAGGAGAGGTCCACAATGGCAGAGAAAAGACGAGTGTGAAAGAAGATGAAGACCTTCGACCAGCGGAGGAACATAACGGGCTAATTAGGCCTTCTTTCAGACCACGACTTGAAGTCGTTGCTACCATGACCACCTTAAAACTACTGTTGTCCAAATCCACCCTTCAGAAAAAGTCTTAGGCTCATCTCCCCACTTACAAATAGATAACTAACAACTAAAAACTCGTTCATGATAAGAACTTGTCGTACGTGCTGTGTCAGAATGACCAGTTTAACATATTTTTATTTCATATTGAAATATAAGTCTTCTTAAAATTAATAAAATAAATGCGACATAACTTTCATGCTCATCGTCACTGTTAGTGCCCTCTCCCACGCGATCCTGGCACGTGTGGCTATTACATGTGCTTCCGGAGGTGTAACTTTATGCAATAGTCCAATTTACTGCAACGTGACTCACGTGAGGCGACGAAGGTACAGGGGGATTCGGAAATGAAAAGATTTGAAAATAGGAGTAACCAAACTTAAACTTGTACTGATAAAATGGTGCCGGCCGTATGGTGTCGGCCGGTGCCGTGTGGTGCCGTAAAAGAATAATACCATCCCATCACTTCCCGTGGGTGTCGTAAGAGGCGACTAAGGGACTCACCAGAGGATGGGCAGTAGCGTTCTCTGTAAAACGCAACACCATACACTGCGATCGCCAACCCGCCTGCCAAGCGTGGTGATAATGGCAAACACCCCCCCCCCCCTTTTGGGGGAGGCCTATGAACAGCAGTGGACGTCTTTCGGCTGTTATGATGATGATGATGATTAAATGGTATGCTTACAAAGAGTAACTAGTGAGATGATGACTGATGGGGAAATAGAAAAGAAGAAAACTGTTACGCCGAATCCAATTGTATTGGGATAAGGCAAGTGAATGATAATAGTAGATTTTTAGGGAATTATAGACATGAAATTGCAGTTTCTAAGAGTTGTAATAGGCAAAGAATAATAAAATCTAAATTGTTGTTCTGATGTGGCTAGAAAAAGTAGTACGTGTAGTAGTAGACGTTTTACACTTTTCAATTCTTATGTCATCATAGAGGTAGCTTGCTTTAATATTTCAAAAGTGGCCATTTATACAGTGGATTTGACTATCCTACGGGAGAACGAACTTGTAGTCATTCGAGAACCTTCTATCAATGTTCCGCTGATTAATGCAGTCAAATATCAACCATTTTAAACGGAAACCGGATCTGAGTGTGTTCAAAGCTCTATCGACGATCAATTTCATATCTAAACCGTTTTCCCCGGTATTCACGACCCTGGCAACTCAAATCATTTTGCTATACCTTTCTGCACCACCCTGTTAACCACTAGGGTGGTATATCTACTCCGTTGTGACAGATTGAGGGGACAGTAATCTGATTGTGTTAACTGCATTGCCGGAGTGTCGCGGTGCATGTAATAATGGAGTACCCTGGCAGACGGGGGACCAGATTTAATACGATAGACACCTACTGCGTACCTAGGTGTTACAGTTGTGAGATAACAGGCATGAGATATGTGATTTATGTATATGTGATACAATGGAATGATACTCATAACAGGCTTTGTTTGTATTGGACGTTGTAAGAAATTGTGATAAATATGTATTTGAATTATAACAATGTCTAGAGGTTTTAGGTAAAGTAGCCTTCTATTAGAACTTTCTGACCAAAAATTTGAACAAGTTTTAGTTTTAAAAAGCAATGAACGATGATTATGTAGTTGTAGAATGTGTGTGATGTGAGAGTACATAAACAATTTTCAAAAACCCATATGTGAAGTTATCAAAAGCGAAAGTTTTGGTAATCTATCTCCAACTACAGAATGCTAAGCTTACCACTACGTGTACCTTTATAAGGAAAAGATAATTGAACCACCACTCGCTAATTTTCCGTCATCGAAGCCGCTTTCCGGCCGACTAGCCGATTCTCCGGATACTTTCCATCAAACCCCGTTGAATACCAACTAGGCTATTACGTCTGATACTATATTAGACTTTCCCGTCCCATTCGGTGAAAGTATATACTTAGGCTTCTGATATTATGAGGTACTAACGGCTCTTGAAGTATCGACTGGAGATCGAATTCATGATTCGTTTGGTCTTTTATTTGTGTGTGGCTGATAACTTGATATAGACTTGTATTGCTTCCTCGTTGGTTTGTGTCATTCATATTATCAACAGCATTCTTGTCAACTAATAACAACAAATTGTGGTTACTAATCTTACTTCTAGGGTGTGGATATTCCTAAAATTGATCTTTGGGAGAATAAGGGAGACCACATGTTTATTGATCATGATAATGTGGTTTCAGATAAGATTCTATTTCTCGCCTCTGTTTCTTGAGGTTGTGAGCAAGAGGCGTTATACTGTAACAATCGTTGAAGTCCCGTATGTATGAGATTGGCATGAGCTACCAAAATCTTACGTATCCCAAACATTTTACACTTTTAACAATAGTTCCCGCCGCGCCGTTGAGAGTCACGTTTTCTGGACAACTGGTGGCACAAATCGATCGATCATTTATTTCTTCTGTTAAAACATTCACAGGCACTTTCAAATTATCAAAATCGGTCGAACAAAGACATGAAGCTATTTGTACGTTGTCTATGGAGAATATTTATGTGATAAATCCCAAACGTTTGAACTGTTTCACAATTGTTTTCCCTGATGCCTGTGTCTAGAGCCCCAGACTTGCAAACAAAAATTGGGAGAGGACTATTTTCAACAATAGTCAACAGAATCCGGGTCCCTAAAGCCCTTTCCTTGCATCCTACACACAGTTCGCACGGTATCTCGTAACAGAGATAAGGATAGCCTTCAGGGGTTAGGTGTCACACACCGCGATGAGTGGCAGACTCTTTGAAACACTATCCGCGTCACCTTAGTACCAAGGCGTTGTGTTTGATGCTAAGGTTGTGTGCTGACTTCCTGTGGGAGAATAGTGAGGTAGGTTCATTTTTAAGGATGGGATATCATCAAACTCTTTGCAAGCCTGTCGAATGAAATTTGTAAAAGGTAAAAAAAATGATTTTGCTTGCTTTTACGTGACTTACCTAGTCCCACACATTTTTTTAAGGCTGGGAAATCATACGAGTTCCTCTTAATGCGTTTTGCGTTCCCGGGCCGCGGTGACTCTTTCGAACAAATTCCGCAACGAGGTAGGTTAAATTGATGAAAATTTTGAGATTTATTCAAACACTAGCTTCTGTCATCGGTTTCAAAGTCGGAAATCATCAAAAGTATTTATCCCGGGTGCACACCCGGGATAAATATGTATCCTATTTCCTACTTTAAGATATAGTTTACTAGTGTGCTAAATTGCAACCAGATCCTTTCAGCCATTTAACACGTGAAGAAGTTACAAGCAGACAATTACTTTCGCATTTATAATTTTAGTGTGGATTTGGGATATTTTAGCAATATTCGAGTATGTGACGTAAGCTGGAAAATATCGGAAATTTCTAGCTGAAACACAGTGTATGCTATGCTTGTTAGATATTAATAGCAAACCGTGATGGTCAGTCTGTCTGCCAAATAGCAGACGATTATTGTGTATCGGTTTGTGTATGTTAGCCTTAGCTATATCCTTATTGTATTGATCGTTTTATATATGGCTTTTACCTCGGACAAAGGATAAACAATGCCATACAACGTGGCAATGCTGCCAGCCTTTTGGGCACATTACCAGTGGCCAGCAATGCGGAGGAATTTTTCGACGCCATGTTTTAGATTATTTTTAGTTTGACTTAATTAAGAGTTTTTTTATATTTACAATGATTATTTGAAGATGTATTTCACTAAAGAAATGTATGACGGGCTAAATTTTGATGAATGATTTCACTAATGATTGATTCATACACATTCATTATTTTTGGTTTGTTTGCTGAAATATGACCAATTCGAGCTTATTCGTGACTAAAGAATTTTCGCGTTTGAGTTTTCATTTAGCGTCCAACTAAAATTCTTTTTACAATAGTATTTTGCTACCAAATATTGGAAACTCCGTTACGATAACGTTTGCGGTTTTCTGCATCGTGATAAATAAATAAATGATGATCACAGAAAATCCCGTCATATAAGTCAAATTAAGATAACCGCACGTGTGCAGATGCAAATAAAGATCAACTTTGCCTGCTTTCATGGATTTCACGATCAGTCTTGCTGACCGACTTGCAGGAGCTTAAGAATTAGGGACGAACCGTGACCAAATAGTTCTTGAAACCGCATTTATCATAAACGTGGTTTAGTGTTATTATTATTAACTTCCTGACTGCTGCAAATAACCCGTTTGAAAGAAGTGGCGAGTTTACCTGGGGCTTTTGGGTACGTGACATTAAGGTAGCTCATGTCAATTCAGAAATGATGATACTTGTATCCACAAGAGAACCAAGGTTACCGACATAGCTCGAAGGATCGCCAAACTTAAGTGGCAGTGGGCAGGGCACATTGCTTGCAGAACAGATGGTCGATGGGGCCGAAAAGTTCTGGAGTGGCAACCGCGTACCGCAAGAGGCAGCGTTGGAAGGCCTCCCACAAGGTGGATCAATGACCTGTTGAGGGTCGTGGGTAGCTGATGGATGCGAGACGCACAGAACCGATTGTTATGCTTCACTTGGGGGAAGCCTATGTCCAGCAGTAGTCCTTCGGCTGATATGATGATGATGATGTCAATTCCATACATTTAGAATTCTCAAGCAAATCGTTATCGCAGTTATAAATTCAATTTGCTTTGAACGAGTCTCTGGATGGACATGGGTAAAGATTATGTCCAGTAAACCAAAAAATTATACCAATGGAGGGTGCTAGTTCATTTTATTTGACAAATAGATTGGCTGAGATCATAATGACCGCTTCATGAAGCCTATGCCTGCCACATTCTCCCTTGACAGCAAGTCTGCCAAACCACGCATACCTTTGATGCACTCGAGACCAGTTTGCGACCGCGATGCGACCGCAACGGGTCGCGTTACTAACGGTAATTCCTATTGAGTGATCGCGTGTTTTTGTGATACGGTCATTTAGGGTTGCGTGTGTTCAAATTGGTCTTATTTGGCAAAGGTTTCAAACTTGTATAGTCATCCGAGTGTCAGTGTTAAATGTTTAACCTTTGTTGTAGACACAGAAAAAAATTCAATTTTTTGAGATTGACCACATGGGTTTTTTTAAGGATGGGAAGTTATAAAATGACTTCTTCCACTCTGGGCGTAGCAAAAGGAAGTGTCAGACTGTACTGACTAAAACCTATCAGTGTTCCCACAAATGCCCTTTGCGTTCCAGGGCCGCGGTGACTGCTGCTGGTGAATTTTTGTCAATATTTGTCGGTTTTTAATGTCACATTGTCTCAAGCCTCTTGTGGACGTATTTTGTAGCATTAAGGGCGATGATTGCAATTAACTGTCGGAACTGACGTGTGTTTGTTTTTTCTTTGTATGGCAACTGAGCCGGTTTCGACCTGTATTCGGCCAGTGTCACTTTGGAGTGTGGTTGATTGTACATAGCTGTTTTAATCGGTGACAGTTGATCCAGTTTCTGATCTGATTATGTTATGACATGGCTGTCAATTCTTATAAACTAATAAAAGACTGATGATTTGGCATGACATGACACAGATTATTACAAGAGATGTCTATGCTAGCTTTCATTAGAAATCACCGAGCGAAGAAAATACTTTCAGAACAGTAAAGTTTTCTAAAACATCGACTAGTGTGTCTAATAGTGACTAGTCTTTTCACTTTTCTATGAACGTTAGCTATTGTCTAGGAAATCTTGATTTACAATAGGAATACTTTCACCTGTCGGCTGAGAATGAATTGCTAGGGGTAGAGGAAGGTGACCAAATATGGGATAGTATCCCTAAAATGGAATACCGGCAATTCTCTCAAACGGAAAGTCACACACGCAATAAACAGTGTTTGTCTCTTTCTTTCTATCCCCATTCGCGCGTACAAGTTGTAACACGCCAGTAGAGCAAGCCCTTTCGTCAATGTCGCAGTATTTTGTTTTGTCGCTTCCGCATAACTTTCTAAGGTATGTAAAAAATACGTATTTTTCGTACAAAAAGTGGACACAATATTGTTTTTATAATCGCTAGAGATAGTTTCGATGTTCTTTTGTTGGTTTTAGCGGCATTTGATTGCATTACTTTCGTATGTATAAAAATATGCATGTCAGTTTGAAGTCGTTGAAAAATCCAAATATGGACGAATCATAGTACCCAATTATGGACTATTGTTATTGTATTGTTTGATACAGACAGTGAGCCTGATGCCTTGATTGGAAATACAGGTCCATACTCTGAAGATTCGGAGTATATTTTCTGTGGCATGCTGTTTTCGAATGATGCTCATGGGGAAACATGGGTCAAGTGCCGCATGTGTGGACTCTGGGCACATAATGATTGCACAGGACCAGAGTTTGACGCCTGGATTTGTGATTTTTGCAAAAAAAAATGTGTTCCTTTCAATATTATACCAGTTTCCAAGGAGTCTCATGAAAGTTAAGGTTAATTTTTGATGGTGTTTATAGTATTCCATAATTGGGGTACATGTTCCATATTTAGGAACCTTCATCATTATTTCGTTATTTATTTTTAATCCCATTTAAAAGTAATCAATGTAACCAAAACTTGTTACAAAATAAAGCACAAATATATGAATTTTAATAATTACTACAATTTTTTATTTATTTATAATATTTATGCAAATTATGCGTCAAAAACAAAATAGTATTCCATACTTGGTCACTTTCCTCTACTACTACTTTCCGGAGCGAGGAGACATGGGAAGCGGTCTGCGAACCAGTAATGCTAGCGAAGGAGGAAGCCGAACGCGTGAGAGAGAGGGAAACCTCACGCCCCAGCCGCCGCAACAGGAGAAGACGCCCCAGGCGTCGGGAGTCGCAGGGCGATTCTCGGCCACCGTAGGCGCGGGCCTGCGGATGGCGAGCATTTGGTGGCTCGCAGTCTGATCAGAAAAAGGCCCGGGTCTACGGCGCGCTTAGTTCCACGCGCGCCTCAAAAAGCTGTCAGCGTAAAAGACGGGGCCCGCTAGGACCAGTGCCTGCTGGGGCTGCGGACTTTGTTCGAAAGAGTCACCGTGGCCCTGGAACACAAAGGGCAGTAGGAGGAACACGGATGGGTTTTAGTCAGTAAGAGTCTGACACTCCCTCTTGCTTCACCCAGAGCGGGAGGAGTCATTTGATGATTAGCCATTCTTAAAAAAAGGGGTACTACTATTGGTACTCTTCCTAAAATTCTGTTAATGGAATCTATTGCTATCCATACCTATGGATAGCAAAAGATTCCATTAACAGAATTTTAAACAGAATTTTAAATGAAATAGGCCTCTCCCAAGCGGCAACACAGCACCTGAACCTCCACCTTTCATATAGACTGGAGACCAGCCGCCTTCTCAAGATCGGCGGTCCACCTATCTAAGGCGGCGTCTCACGCTACTCTTGCAGACACACGGTCTTCACTATAGGATATCGGTCAGATGAGTCCTATTGTGATGACCTACATTGTTACATTTTCCTATTTTTAAGCTCCTATTCATGTTGAACAAAGTGTTTCTACATAATATATTGTTGTATTCTATTCATCTGCTCCACCGTCGCCATTTCTTGTACACCTACCAGAGTAGATTTTTTAACCAAATGTTGACTGGTAGTGAACCTTGTTGCATTGAATTCGCCCATGTGCCACTACCATACATGAAGTTTAAATAAGTAATATTGTAATTAGTAAGTATATGAAAGAGACGATTTGTCTGAAAAGTACTACGCAAATCTTCATACAAATACTTGTATGTATTATAACTGTTGCAACGCAATAGTTTTATGATAAATTCAGTGTGACGCACCTAGATCCTAATAAAAATATTGCTATATTCGACTGATTTATGTATTGCAAATCAAATGGTTTCATTTTATTTAGGTTCGCGTGAAACATAAAAGAAATGGAGATCGTATATTGAGACTTATTGTGAACTAGTCTTTATTCGTGACTGTTCTTGCGCTTTGGATATGACATTGTGCTTCATAGTTTTTGAGTGCATTCTGTTTTTTCATGGAAAAGACTCATTGGGAAATGTGTCGAACTACCGTTACCAATAGGGACTGTGCACGGCGTTGACTATGCCATCTAGTGTCGCATATTCGAAGTTTTAAGGGTCAGAATACTTGACATTGACGCTTCTGTGCTGCCACCTGTGGTTCCTGCATGCTCAGTTTAGGGGTACGTGCGCGAAGAAGACTATGCCATCTAGCGTAGCTATTTCGAATTTTATACTTGACAGTTACATTTCTGTGCTGCCACCTATAGTTTCTGCACGCTCCCTATTTGAAAAGAGCAATCACTGCAAAAAAATTATGTCCAATCCAAAAACGTTAGCAACGTGGAAAGTACGTTTTTCTTTGGTACTCCTTTGCCGTTCCTTTTTGATAAATTTCAATGCAGAATCCAGGACAGTTGAATCTTTTCTCCGGCACTCGTCGAGCTTCATTTACTCGATGGTTATCTGGTGGTCACAGTGGTTGGAAATAGTGTGGCGAGCTTGTCCTAAAAACATAATATAAGCATCATCATCACCACCATCATCCTGCCTTTACTTATCTCATGTTACTCAGGGAGTCGGCGAACGCGTTTTGTTCTTCCATTCGGTCGTGTCAGCCGTCACTCTATCACTTACTCCCCAAGTAGCACACTAGGCTGCTTATTAGCCGAATAACCGATTTCCATCATGCTTAAAGCTGAATAAAAAAGCTGCATAAGGGCTGTATAGGGCCTTATACAGCTCTTATAACTCTTAAATGGGCACAAATTATTCAGCCTTAAGTTCACGTAGCTGCTTAGGAGCTGTGTAGCAGCATTTTAACAGTGTTATAAAGGGTAACGACAGTACTATGCGCTGAATATCGACTGACTTAGAGATCACAAGTTACTCTTTATTCAGTAAATATGTCACATCTACGCTCTTAATAGATGTTTTAAACCGGGAAAGGCTGCTTGCGGCCAGTGTAAAAGTGAACATATTTGGTGTAGCAAACATATAGAAGCAAATATAACACTAGCTGCCAATTGAACACTTGTTTTGTGGAGTGAATTATACGTGGATTATATTCATATTCTCTGGTAAGTACATTGTTTTACATATTAATAAAAGAAAAATGATTGGGAATGTAATTTCACTGACATTATACATATATATTGTCTAAGAAAATTTTAGTGCGCCACGAAAATATTCTGTTTTTAATTAGTTTTGTGATATAAATAAGCCGTGATGAAAACTTGAATAATTTTTTTTTTGTGCTTTGAACGAATTATAAGATAAAAAGTTATTATTATGTTATCAGGAAGTAAAAACTAATGCAATACATTTCTAATTCATACACAAAACATCATAAAAGTTGAAAAATGAATCAGTATATTTATAGGTTATACAATACAATGTCAAACAGCGACGTAAATAGTTAAAACTCTTATATGCTGCAGAAGGCTGTGTTATAGTTCACTAGTGTACTGTTAAACAGCAAAAAACTGAATAAAATTACACATGTGAACTGTATGCAGCTATAAGCTGTTTTCTTTACTTTTAATGGTCCACAAACTCTATCGTTAGCCATAATGTGAACAATTAAACAGTTGTTATGCAGACTCTTTAGGGATCCGTAGTATTATATCTAAAACCACCGCATGGATAACTTCTAGTTCGAAATTGTCAAAGTGATATTATTTAACACACCGTTTTACGCGCGCGCAAACCTTTCAAATTGGGTAGAAAGATATTAATATATAAATAGATATATTATTTTTCTAGTGTAAAATAAATTGTACTGCAACATAAATGCAATATTTCATCCTCAAAATATTTTAATTTCCTAGTTTTTACATACTCTAAGAAGGCTGTTACTCAAAACGTGACCTCACGCTTAATTTTCGTTTAGTAAAACGATAACTGTTCTTGCGTTTGATTGTAATTGAATTTAGAACTTTGACGCTCATTTCTGACTTTTATATTGTATTTATGAAATTGGCCCTTAGAGACATTTGATCCTCATAATGTATCGGATTCGGATCGGCCGCTGCGCAGTCCGCGCACGCGCGGCTCTCGTTTATAAAACTGTGTTGTCACCTAGCCTATTGTGCATAAATGCGGCCATCTCTTTCTGTCGTTCGCGCGCTAGAAGCGCCTGTTTTATACTGCTCCGTCGGCTCTCGGTACGCACGGTCGCGAACCTCAACCAAAGTAAAACCAAAGCAAACTCAAGGAACGTTGCGTACTCTTTTAATGTACCTATAACTAGTTCTGTTTTTATACCTCAATTCGCAATAACGTTTACGATTGACATAAACAAGCACCTACAAACTGTAAAAAAGCTTATGCAAACAATTAAGTTAGTAAGAATAGTACATAAAATTAGTATTATATACAAATATATGTATACACCGTGGGCTCGAGTAACCCCATCGATTTCAACCATGGGTTCAGATGCATAATTGAAGCAAATAAAGTTATATGACACATGGCATCTCGCATGTTTTCTAAGATATTTATTATTTTCAGAAATTCACGAGCTGTAAGTTCGTTAGGTAAATAAATCCTAACAGCAAACTGTCATACCTCCCTCGTTGTCAATTGTCTATTGGTATTACCGCGACTCAAATTCGTTGATTGAAATAAAGAATTGAATTGAATTGAAATAATGAACATGGAATTCATTTTTTTTTTTAAATATTACTTTAAAATTACAGAATTCGACCTACTAGTGTTGCCATAACATTTTTTGCTCAGAACATCACGAGCAATTCATAGTTAAAATTGTTGTTGGGTTGCTCGGGCCCATGGTGGACATGTGTACATATGAGTATAATATATGTGTATACATATATTTGTATGTACGGTAGATTTCATTTATATGCTTTTTTTTTCAGACGAACACCAACTCCGTACCCAGAAACATAACAAATACGTCCATCAATAATACGCCTGATACTGGAAAAGTAATTTTACAAGTTTGTGGAGACCAGAATATGCTTTCGGACAAAATTGATATGATGGTTAATATGATTTATAATCAAAATAAAATGATAGAAAATATGGTGAACAAAATCTGCATAATGTCTGTTCAATTAGAAGACATATCAGAAAAACTGAACCAGCCAAGAAACGAACAACCTGTACAAGTCACTTTATTGAAAGATGTCCGTCAAGATGAAGCCGAGAGCTTCTGCTTTAATATAATTGAAGACCAACGTCAGTTGGATGCGTTAGAAGTCAAACTAGCAGATAAATCCGAATACAAGAAACTTAAGAAACATTTGTCATTTTTATGCTCGCCTTCCACTGGAGATGGTAAAACATTTGCTTATCGATTACTTGACACATTGCTTTCACGGGAATTTATCTGTTCGTGTTCGTGATCTGGTGGAAGCCGAGGAGAAAAATCGAAAATTGCTTTGAAAAACTACAAAGTATTTTTTTGACATGGTTCATTCGTGGGACGCAGCATTTACAGTAGAAGCTTCGGAAATATTTTTCAAGACTGCTTTAAAATATTCAGGAAAGAGAAAATTTATGAGAGACCTAAGAGCGTCAGTGAAGAAACGTCGAAAAAATAAACATCCTGCAAAAAAAAAAAGATTCTACAAAACAAGGCGAAAATAATATACAAAGAGAACAAAACTCGTTAGAGACAGGACAAACAAGACGTTAGAGATGGAGTCATATATTATAAGTAATAACAGTTCACCAGAAAACGATCAGAACGTTGTGGATTCAAATCAAATCGTATATTTCAAATAAACCATTTACAGGCACTTTTGAATTGTCAAAGTCGGTCAGTCAAAAACATGAAGCTATTTGCACGTTCTAAAGCGTAGATCTGTATGGAGAAGAACGTGCAAGAAACTCCACGAACACTCTTTACAAAATTCTTGTTCTTTGATTACTTCTACATGTGAGGACAATTGTGCTAATTATGGTAGTTTTGTAGACGAATACATCAAGAAGACTGGCAACCTCTTGCAGCCTTCGTTCCATCATATTATGTTATTGCGGGTGACTGTTATTACGATTAAAGGCTACTATGATTCTAGGTAGACTATGTTATGATCAAGTAGGCTTCAAAATTTCGTTGTTTTGTTATATTTTTATTGACAGTACTTTTGTTTTATGTTCACGTTTCAAAGACTTTGTTAAAAGTGATTTACTGTTATACAGGTTTTATTAGTTGCATGAAAGTGTAGGTGAAAGATATGATACAATAGTGATATCAAAGTTTTTGTTAAGTTTGTTGTTGTTACCTTTTACTTTTCTGTGACAGATGATACCTACATTGATAGAGTACCAAACGATCTGAAGATAATGAATCAATAAATATGTATAAGTTCAATCATTTATTTTGTTTCATTTACAAAGTATATAATAATGCAATAAAATAATGGCATTCTTTATGTTTAATACATACTAATTTGCATTTTATTTCCCGAAGATCTAAAATGATGGCAGCGTTACCACAATCATCCGAACTAGTATCTTTGTATATATCAATCAAATTTCGTCTGGAGCTTCATCCCAGAATTAGCTATTCCGTTGTGCCAGTATTCGCCACCTTCGATTTCTTTTATGTTGACATTTCGAGGAGTTGCTAAAATTGTCCTTGAATCAGTTGGTAATATTTGCGGAATCAAGTCGTTGAGCAACATGGTTAATACTCTTTTCTACAGCCCACGTTCTAATTTTTTCCCTAAACAGTGAGTGCTTTACGTCATCACTATAGTTGCCGTCGTCATCATCTTCAGAACTCGATATTTTTTCTGAGTTATAATTACCGGTGTTTAGAATTAAACAATTAATATTATCACCGAGGTTACTGGAAGAAGAACTTGGCCACACACAATTCATTGAATGTGCAACATCTTCTGAGCTATTGCGACTAATATTTTGTACGGAACCATCCTGTTTCAAACTATTTGTCACCCTTTGCGTTCCTTCTCGACTTGAAGCTTCTTTCCTCATAATTCTTTGGTACTCTACCAATAATTTTCTTCTAATGCCCCCTGTTCTAGCTTTCATTTTCCACGAATTAGTCGAATTCATATTTATAAAGCAATAAAATATACGTCAGTATAATCGCCATCATCAACTAGTTACACTGACTGATTACAGTACCACATGTTACTTTTATTCAGATAAAGTCTGATTAATGGTACTTATGTGAACCACTATAAAGTAGAAGCCGTTAATTTGATACACTAATGAGTCTCTAAGCAGCTGCGAGGCATCTAGTGAATGTTTAAACAGCCGTTATAAAGACAATATCAATGGCAGTATAGAGGCTGATTAGCGGTAGAGATATTCAGCAATAAGCTATAATGTGGGCCACAAATCATTCATTATACAGCTATTAACGTCATAATCGTTCACACGTGCCCCTTTAATAAGTCAGTGTAATAGGAGTTCACAAATACCTTCTAATACAGCATTTGGCGTAATTAAATCCACTATATAGCCCTTACTACGGTTAAGGCATTAGAAAAGGTTAAAAGCTGAATAGAATCGTTGAAAATATACCTTTATAGCACCCTTAGCGTCTTAGTGGTAGTTTTGTCGGCCTTAATCAGCCTTAATGCAGCTCTTAACCAGCCTAAGCTGTTTAAATATCACTGACAGCTACTATGCAGCTGTAGGATCACCAGTGTACTCTTAAAAGAGTCTTAATACGCATAGAGTTTCAAATAGGTCTAAAAGTGAGTAGTTATACAGCTATCTGTGCTACTTGGGTCCCTTTTCTTTCATATCGCTCCTCACACAATCCATCCATCTATTCTTTGACCTCCCTCTCCATCCATCCACATTAATATTCACAACTGTTTTTGTTACATGCGTTTTATCCATTCTTATTCATCTAAGAAAGTTATCTTCATCGTTTTCATTATAATCTGACATCACCAGTACAAAAATTACGTGCTTATAATATTACATAGTCTACATCTACATCTAAACTAATATTACAAAGAGGAAAGATTTGTTTGTTTGTTTGAAATGAATAGGCTCCGAAACTACTGGACCGATTTGAAAAATTCTTTCAGCAATGTATAGCTACAGTATCAGGGAGTAACATAGGCTATATTTTATCCCCCTGCTCCCACGGGAACGGGAACTACGTGGGTGAAACCGCGTGACGTCCACTAGTAGTAAATAAAACTATAACAATTTGCTGCACAAAAGTAAATCAAATAAAGATATAAACAATATGAAATCGATATGTTTTACGATCACAATGCCCTGGCCAGCACCTGGCCTGTTTATCGACACATGTTTCAAACACAGTCCATTTCATAATGTTTATATTGAGCATTCACTGTTATATAATACTTTCTATGCTTCAAATGCATAATGCTGAACAATATCTTTAAGGGTATTATAAAATAGGAAGTGAAACTTGGCTTAAAAGCTTCTGTTTCAATGATCGTGTTTTTTTAATCTGATGGTCGGTTCTGTTCTCTTATCATGTGGGCGGTAAAGTCTTACGACACCACACACCCTAGTGTCAGAGTTTCTAAATCGCCTCAAGGGCCTCTGACATGGTTTATTTGACGATCGCCATTTGGCGGCCGGGACCACAGTCTTAGCACGGTACCATCATTTTATCAGACAACCAGGTGATTCAAGCCTGCAATGTCCTAACCAAACTGGAAAACAACTTTACAAAGTATGCTTCCCGAGAGAATCGAACCCACGACCACCGGGTCACGGGGGCTACTCTCTAACGGTATCCGTAGTTTCGGGCTTAGTTGCGGGCGGGCATTTTCTACTCCGTATCACCTAACCACTGAGAACTAATGATAACACGATTTGACAGTTACTGTTGTCATTCATTCTCAGTTCGGGTTCGGGACTAATCGTAAGTCTGTAGGTGATACGGAGTAGAATACGCCCGCAATGGTCGGTGAATTAAACATTAAATTAATCTTCAGGGCAATCACTCTTAAAGTAGATATTGCACCAAAATATCAATTCTGGTGCTTTAATAGCGTTCAAATTATCATCTCAGCGACAATCAGTGACCAAAACTTGTCAAACTGTTGGGAAATTAGAGGTGTTTTTAGGGTTCTGTACCCAAAGGATAACCAACGGAACCCTATTACTAAGCCTCCGCTGTTTGCCGTCCGTCCGTCCGACCGCCCGTCTGTATCAGTCAGCGGGCTGTATCTCAAGAACCGTAATAGGTAGACAGTTGAAATTTTCACAGATTGTGTATTTCTATTGCCGCTATAACAACAAGTATAAATAACGCTAAGATAAAAATTTTGGTTTATGGTACGGAACCCTTCGTGTGCGAGTCCGACTCGCACTTGGGCGGTTTTTAAAATCTGACTCCTTAGGGTCTCCGCACACGGGCCACCGGCCACAACCACAAAACGACGCCACCGGCATATTTCTTGTAGTTTAGCAGCGACGATTTGTAGCGTGTGGCGGCCACCGGCGTCAACCGTGTGCAGTGAGTCCATTTTAAATGTACGAAAACTACAAGAAATATGCCGGTGGCGTCATTTTGTGGTTCTGGCCGGTGGCCCGTGTGCGGGGACCCTTAGCAAGAAGGAGTACCGTGTTACTCAGTTAATGGGTTGTGGAGGTCTGGTAGGCAGCCGCTCTACCTAAAATGCTGGGATTCAACTGAATCCAGTTTGACCGTAAGCCAACCCTAGTTGGGAAAAAGCTAGGCAGAAACAGAAGCACAGGTGTTTTAAACAGTTTGCGACTGTGATGCAAATGCAAACTCTCCTTATAACACTAGAACTAGCTGGTCCTCTAATAGAATTTGTATTCTATGCTGCACAAGAACTGTTTTTATTTGAAGATCGTAATTACGGATCTTTTTCTGGCATTTTTTTTTTGCATAAAATTTGGAGACTGCAGAAAACTGTTAACATGCTGCTTATTATCTTAATTGTACTATTAGTTTTTTATTATATCACTGCTCATGCTGAACCCAGAAGCTATTTCCTAATCACTATAAGAGTTTTATATACCGTACTTTTTCACATAAACATAAACACCGGCCACTCGCTAATAAAATACAAATTAAAAAGAAATGTTTTCTTTGAAGCAGAACGTCTATAAAATGCTATTTTGGTCAATTCGAGGAAAGTGATTGTCATAACAGAGATGAATCTCAGAATATAATGTTGGGATGACTTTGAAAGAGCTGAGAGTACTAAGTTGGTTTGTTGATTGATAAGTCAAGCCGGGTAAGTAGTTACTGCTAAGTGCACTTTGCCACCATTTATTTTAATTTTAGACAGCTAGGGTTTGAACACCCTTCACAATACTAGGGAAATTATCAAAAACTAGTGGACGTCACGCGGTTTCACCCGCGTAGTTCCCGTTCCCGTGGGAATACGGGGATAATATATAGCCTATGTTACTCCCTGATAATGTAGCTATTCAATGTTGAAAGAATTTTTCAAATCGGTCCAGTAGTTTCGGAGCCTATTCAATTCAAACAAACAAATCTTTCCTCTTTATAACATTAGTGTAGATAACTTTTTTGGTAAATGATCCTCCTAAAAACCAACTGTTCGTTAAATAACATAATAACTCGTCAAAACAAAGTTACTTCTCGATTATTATTCTTCTTTACGAGCCAATGTTTAACTTCCAAGATTATTATTATTTACTAGCTTCTGCCAGCGGCTTCGCCCGCGTGAAGCCCAGGGAACATATTCCCGGGATGAAAAGTAGCCTATGTCCTTTCTCAGGATATCTGACTATCTGTGTACCAAATTTCATTTAAATCGGTTCAGTAGTTTTGGCGTGAAAGCGCGACAGACAGACAGACAGACAGAGTAACTTTCGCATTAATTTCTAATATTAAGTAAGGAAGTAAGGATTTAGAGCAGTGGTGGCCGAGTGATAATGGCTTCGACTTGCGAGTTGTAGGTCGCGGGTTCAAACCCAGCCAGGCACTTACTTTGTGTAATTTATTTCATCACCACTGCTCTCAAAACGGTGAAGGAAAACATCGTGAGGAAACCGGCATGTCCTAGAACCAAAAATTCGAAGACATGTGACATTCACCAACCCGCATTGGGCCCGCGTGGTGGATTACGGGCCCATTCCCTCTCCTAGAGAGGAGGCCTGAGTCCCAACAGTGGGAACATTATAAGGCCGACTATGTATGTAAGTAAGGATTTACTATTATTTTTATTGATTGACAGTAGCATTCAATCTGTGTGGTTTATACCTATTGTGAACACGTGTTCGCACTCACATTTGGTATCCAATGGGTCTTTTAAATCCCATTTCGCCAAGTTGACCACGAAAGGAAGACAGTGTTTAAAGAGTATTTCTCGCTGTTTTTGATCTTGTTTCTTTGTTTAACACCGACTTCTGAAATTAAGGTTATTTTATTCGTTGTAGTGCTTTGTTTAAAGTCGGTTATATTTTTTTGTGAAAAGTTTTTTTTATTTTTCACTCTTAAGTGGTGATACTTGGACAACGTCTTCGTCAACGCAGAAGTTGAAATAAGCAAAAATGCTCATAAAATAAAAACTACTGAACCAAACTGAATCAAATTTTTATGGGACCAAATGGCAAGTATACTGCATCGAACTAAAAAAGAATCACGGAGTAATCAGTGTACATACATAAAAAAAAATACGCACCGAATTGAGAACCTCCTCCTTTTTGGAAGTCGGTTAAAAAATTGAATTGACTCTCAAAGTTTTTCACCAATACTCGTAGGCATGTTTGAGAACAAAGCCCGAACTCTAAATAACGTATTTCTTTACTAAACTTCTGTCTATATCTCCCGACATTTCTTTCAATCATTAGGTAATTGCTTCGCCGAATCTCCGTCTGGTTCGAACGCGGTTTTTGTGCATATTCTGTAGCAATTAGGGACTAATTAGGCTTTGTTTGTTAGTGACTAGTGTTCGCCCGCGGCTGAGCTCGGGTTTGATTGATGTGTTTTCGAGAATTTCCGAAAAATATAGGCTTTTCTGTCTACCTGGGTGGCCTTTTGAGTAGATTCGCATGTCTGACTTATTGATTGATATGAAGAAATCTATATTTTTACTAGCTTTTGCCCGCGGCTTCGCTCGCGTTAAGAAGTTTAAAATTGACAAAGTTTCTTAAAAACTTTCATCCCCTATTTTTACCCTTTGGGGGTAGAATTGATCAAAATCCTTTCTTAGCGGCTGCCCACGTCATAACATCTACCTGCATGCCAAATTTCAGCCCGATCCGTCCAGTGGTTTGGGCTATGCGTTGATAGATCACTATGTCAGTCAGTCAGTCAGTCACCTTTGAGTTATATATATTTAGATACTTAATATATAAAGCTGAAGAGTGTGTTTGTTTGTTTGCTTGAACGCGCTAATCTCAGGAATTACTGATCCGATTTGAAAAATCTTTCAGTGTTAGATAGCCCATTTATCGAGGAAGGCTGTAGGTTATATATCATTACGCTAAAACCAATAGGAGCGGAGCAGATGAAGTTGCGCGGGTCAACTAGTTAAACATAAAACGATTTTATATTCATCTTTGAAACATGAAAAGAAATACTCACTCCCACCTAACATAGTCTGTCAAAATATTTACCTCTTCAAAAGAGCAGTGAAAGAGCATTATCTGTCAATAATTTGATCCTGTATATATTATAGGTATGTATTAATTTATTACAATTATATATTTGTAAATCTAATTGTGTATATATTTGTTTGTATGTTTTTTTGTAGTTAGTATAATATATTTTAAGTTTCTTTACACACTGTGTCTACATTTCTTATCAAATTCTTCTGTCGCAAGTCTGCTGAAAGAAATTTCTGTTGAAATAAGCAGTACCGTTGTGCTCTTGTCTCTGTACAAAATTTTCTTTTTAAGTATATTGTTTGTACATAAATAAATAAATAAAATAAATGAAAATATTATTCTTGTCTCAGTTATTCCAAATCTGTTCTTTGTTTTTAAAACGGAGCTTTCCTTAGATTATATAGTATCATTCTGCTCAAATTCCTACAATATTCATCACATGCCATTGCGTCATGTATGAAATAGTATTTTTAATTTTTAAAAGCCAGGCCGATTTCCAATACTCAGGTAACTTTAGCCAGCCATTATTATTCCTCATTTTAACTGACAAGTAAATACGGCGGTTGAGCATATATCAAACCGCCGTATTTATGTTTCAAGTTAATGTTGTGTATATGACAATTGAAAAATTAGTACTAGGAAAAAGAAAATTTGATGTATTACGCAATTTTTAAGAGAAAAAGAACAACTGAATTTTATTTGTCATAGAAAGTATTTGGTAATTCGTACAAACTGATAAAAACAGACTATCATAGACACAAGATTATGTTAGTAAATAGTGTACATAGGTGCGTCTGTGTAGCTATCTAATCGTGGGTGTATCGAACTTATAGCCACGAGTATGCGAGTATGTAGCCTAACGAAATAGATAGTGGATATTATGATGGTGTCTTTCATTTGTTGGGCACGAGTATCCTATGTCTATTACTGTTACTTTTTATGGTTTTTATGTAACTTAATCCTTTTGGTTTCAATCGGGAAGGAAATCAAAACATTAATAATTTTGATGGTAGTAACTTCTACCATTTTCTTTTGCAGTGATTGAAGGGTAGTTACTAGAAACCAATCTCCTTTTAGTAGGTTGTTTAAAGTTTGCCGGGGTTGCGAAGTTTGTGCCGGGATTGCGGAATTAGTTCGAAAGAGTCACCGCGGCCCTGGAACGCAAAGGGCATTAGGAGGAACACGGATGGGTTTTATCAGGAAGACTCTGACACTCCCTCCTGCTTCACCCAGAGCGGGAGGAGTCATTTGATGATTTCCCATCCTTAAAAAAAAGGTTGTTTAAAGTTTAAATGGGAAAATTTAGGATATTTTGAATGTTTTTTGTGCACAAATGAATAGTACATATCTTACAGTACCTACTCTTCTTCTTTTAACTTGCCCGGTCAAATACTTTCTGGAATATTGTTTTTTACCCTCAAAACACATATTTAATGAAATGGTCGCTAATAATATTCTAACATCTCGTAAGTCAAAGTCTTATTCTATACAGATACCTACCATTACAATACTATGTTATAATTTGCGTACACTTTAAATTAAATCTGTTAAATAAATATGGGTCAGTTATTATTTAGCAAACATTCATACAATGCGTCTTACAATTCTCGGCCTAACGGCATCAATGGTCAAAACCACCACAAATATACATAGATGGTGTTAGAACTGAAACAGCAATATTCTAAAATATCAACTACAACACTTTTAGAAATTCGCAATAAGTAAAATCAAAGAAAGCACCTAGCAATGTCTTCGCCATTGTCAAAGCAAAAACAATAACTTACTCAGTTCAAAAATGTACAAAACTCGGTGAGCAGTATTTAATTAAATGTCAACGAGTAATAAGTTTTGCGTCGCTTCGCTGATGTTAAGGGACAGGTGGCGCCGCCTAGCGGGTTACTTGTCTTTACAATTAGTGTTCATGTGTGTGCAAAGATTTGAGGTGCGTTCGTTTGTGTTCTAAAGTGTCAAGTATTAAGATTTTTCAGCGGATTTGCTCCAGTAGCCTACTAAAACCCAAAGAAACTGTATTTTATTTTTCTGTGATAAAATCAGCCTATGTATGACACTCATCGATACTGAAGTTATTTCATGAGATCTGTATTTCTAAATATTTATGTACCCTGTATTAATACAAACATTTGCTCCTTATCGTATTAGTTTAGATTTAGTTTTTGTACTTTTACAAGCTCGGGACCCTGGGGTCCTGGTCCTTTGATAGGCGTACGAGGGGCCGAAGTCAACTCGGAAAGACCCCGTTAGACATTTCATGTGGAATGGGGCACCAACTGACGATTATCCCTGTATTCACTATGAAAGTATACCCAAAGACAATCCCCGGATGGTGCAAGACTATTGCAGAATACGGAAACAAAAGACAGATTTAGTTATTATTAGGTTAGGTGCCTCAAGAATTGCTGTAGGTTAATAGCATACGCAAGCATTTAATTAAATATTTTCAAAACATCGAAAATTTCGTTATTGCTCGTGTTACTAACTAGTAGTTTCAAAGAAATTCCAAACAGACAAAAAAATCATTAGCAGAAACAATGTGAAGAACGTAAGAATACTTTTTCCAATAAAAAGTACAGTTGTGTGCACAAGTGTCCGCGCACCGTTCCAGAATGTGTGTTCAAGATAAAACCTGGCGAACAAATAGTGACAGACAAACATTGAAGCGCATCTGTGCGCGATTGTACAATGACAATACCTCGTATGTGCTTAAGCGTACAAAGGAAAAGAGCTTTTCGTCATAGTTTTCGATTTTTATGTGTGGAGAATTTTGTTAAAATATTTGAAAGGCAGGGTAAAGAGAAGATCTTCGCTAAAATAACAACATCTGTAGGTTAGGTTAATGTAACCTCGAGGTTCGGTAGATGGGTATCCACTGAACCTCGAGGTTACATTCCCCCCGGCTGCATTCATCCCGGCTGCCATTTGTAGATCTTTGTTATTTTAAAACCAACCCCAATAACACATTTTTTGTCACAATTCGAAAAAAAATTAAGGAAATTCTTATCTCAATCGATTGCTTTATAGGATTGTATTTTTGTAAATATAACGCAACAAATTTAGTTGATTTTTTTAAATTAAAGGCGTTGCCATTAAATTTTGTCCGTTTTACATTTCTCGAGAGAGCAGCCTTAGGAGGAAATGTTGGCGGCGAGACTTTGTATGTAAAAAGTCATAATTCGAGGTTTGGCTCTCGACTGTTTTCTCCTCCAATATTGAACCGATTTAAGAGATATTTCACAAACTGAATAAGAAAGACTGTGTCTCTATGTCTTCCTTTTTTGATTAATAGTTGCCGAATTTGTGCACTAGGTCTCTGTTGACAGCAATTTATCGGACAATTTTGAGCATTTTGTGAGTGCTTATACGGTTTATAATCATCAAAAAGGAAAATATAATAACAATAATTAACATTTATTACAAGTAACAAGACTCATAGTGTTAGTAACAATGTACTTAAAAACTATGTTAGTAGAACACAAAACAACACAAAAACCAAAACAGCTTGCGACATCACTGCTGCAAGGTGACAGGCCCAGCTGAAACCCTGCAGCAGTGGTTCACAAACGCACAATCTAGCCTGCTGGCTAACATGGACAGGATGCTGTTGGCGCTGCCCCGTATCCTTCTGACCAGGGATGCGCACCGCTTCCGCATCACAGTATGAAAGCAGTCAATGTGAGCTTCAGCAAACCAATATAGGGACACAGAATATATCATTCTTTTTCAGTTTGTGGGAGAAAACAGTCGAGAGCCAAACCTCGAATTATGACTTTTTACATACAAAGTCTCTTCGCCAGCATTTCCTCTTAAGGGAATGTCTAACGCTTTCAAAATGTCATGCGATAGATCCCTTATAAATTATTTTGGCATTTTGATATTTGCATTTGCTGAAAGTATTTCACTTTGTCTACTAGACTCTCAGGATTTCACATTGTATTTTTCTTCATAGGATGTCCTAAAAAAAGTACCTATAAGCAAGACATACAATTATATTCTGACACAAAATCTCTGCATAATATTCCTCAAAATTTTCCTCCTAAAATTAAACTCAATAATATCGTAAGTTGTAAGCTATCACTTTCCTATCTTGATAACAGTATAATCTGCATTACTAGATAATATAATATGTTTATGTTAACTCGTTGACGGCTAACATGGCTGTATACTATCACCAATCTTACACCCACGTGCAAAGGGTAGGTAGAGATATGGAATAGATAGAAATAAGCTTTACAAGATAATAAACTTATAGAATGAAATATTGAGAGGGATCTAGACATCTTACCAAAAACAAATGAAGAACTTTGAGTTATTTTACTGTCCAATGCATTGATATATAAAAAACCCAAGATACACACTCAGCATCTCAAAAACGTCCGCAAAAAACAAGCGCATAATGTATAATTGTGCGCAAGTTTCAGTCTCGCATCGCTCGCCATACTGCACTGCTTTGTAAAAACAACCTTAAGCGATCCGTGTAAGGTTGAATTTGCAAATAAAAAAATTGTTTATAGTATAACTACACACAACTCACACATGACACTTGATACATGTCAATTTTTGACGACAGTTTCGAGTGTTGCATTTGTTCGAGACTGTGCATCTTGGGTTTTTTTATATATCAATGGTCCAATGCAAATACAGAAGGCCTATTCTTGTATTTCAAAAGCGTTTAAATTTAGTCGCATTATAGAATGAACAGTAGCAGTTAATCATTTTACATCTGCATGGAAAATGCATCTTTTAGTTATAGAATAACGAGTGACATTCAATCCAGAACACAACATATCATACAATTCAATTCATACTTCTGCTTGGCGTCAGAAATAGGAATTATGGGTAGGGGCGCCAGAAAGCTGTTCTACAAGAAGCACTAAGACAACGACTATAATTTTATAAATTCTTTAAAAGTAAAGACCCTGAAGACGTCTATGGTTGGATATGTCCCAAGATTGCAATACGAATAGGAATGTCAATATGACGCAGAAAAATCTATGACCATGACAAAGATGTCCCCGTATATTTCCAGATCAAAAGATTGCCTTGAACAGCAACATATTAAATCTGACATTTACAAGCAACACCATACTATAATTCTTTTCGTCAAACAATATTTCTTTCTTTCTTTGTCGGGAACAGTTATTTCTTCATCTTTGCGTTAAACTGTGGCAATAAAATCAGAAATCGGAGTTTAGTTCCTGAATACGTGACATGGTACACATTTTGTTTGTTGGCAGTATCTTTTGGCGTTGTGTGGTTGGCAAACCCGATTTCTGGGCGATGATGTTGGATTAAATGTTGATTTTACTTTCCGATGCGTTTTTGTTTTGATTGAATCTCTTTTGTTTGTTTTATTACTTTAGATGGGTTTGCACCTGACTCTTGTGTAGGTCAGAATTGACAGAGACCTAAGTCGACGATGGAGTGAGCTTACCCAGCTAATCTCTGCATTATGTACACCATTAAAATTAAATATTCTTAGTACAGAGTTTCTTTGGATTAAGTAAATAGTAATTCATTCATTATTATTTGTATTTATTATTCAAGAATTGCAATATATGTTTTGTTTATTAAGGACCTCTCTTTAAGTATAGGCCTCCTTCATTTTACTCCACATTTTTCTGCACTATATTTATTAATAAAATAAATAATATAGTACAGAGTTCCTGTCGGAATTTTTGATCGCACCCTTTTGAAGTAATGGGTATGTTTGTGCTCAAAGAGTATTCCAGTCTAAAACCATTTGAATTCTGAAAGCACTTATTAGCCTAACTTATAAATTATCCGTAGTTTTCGTAGATTAGATTCCTTTATTATATATATATTTTTATTATTGTTTTAAATAAACAAGTTTATAGTTAATACCAACTATGTATGGAAGAGTGGAGTCTCCCTACTCAGGCTTTATTAGCTTAAAAGGAGGCTCCAATCACTACCTAGTAATGTAAGAAAACTTGTTAAAACTAATAAACACTTTTCATTTTTTTTTCATTTTTTCATCATAGCGGTGACCGAAGTGGAGAGAGGGAGACATGGCATGCCATAGTGGGATATTTAATAAAAAAAGTCTTAAGTCTTATAAGATTTTATCATTATTAATAGACTCGCGTTGGAGCACAATCTCACTTGATGGAAAACTACAATATGGTCGACGATGGACAACTTGTCTAGAAGTTTCACGAAGGTTTAAAGTGATTTAACCACGATCTAGCTAAGAGCAGTACCAATTAACCATGGCGATCTAAGTGTGACAGCAATGGTTTTCCCACAGATGTTTTTGAAATTGGTAAAGCTATCAATATAAGGAAAGGCAGGCATATGTCACTAGATAATTGTCTTAATGCTTTAAATAAACACTGAGACTGCTGTGGTTTTAGAAATCACGACTTGGGAAATCTATTCATAATTCAATATTTGCTCAAAATATTGTTCCTATCCACTAATTAAGATTACTTAACACCTAGTGTTTCTTAGTAACATCATAAAGACATAAGATATTACACATGTTGTTAATTACTTCTTCCAATACTATCACTTCAATTTCTTCAATAGTTAATCTGCCTTTTCCCAACGATGGGAATTCCTAATTATGGCTCAGCTTCCAGTTCAACTGAATACTAGTATTTTATATGGAGTACTGCCCAACCTCCAGAACCCAGTAACTGGATAAATAGTCAGGTTTCTGTCTTCTGACTTTCCGTAACGATTGTCAAAGATGTTTAAATAAAAGCCGGAACGCCAGCTTAAATTGCTTTCCAAGGCACGAAGGAAACTCACGATGTTTTTTTTTATTTGTTTATTTGAGATGGGTTTGCTCTTGACTCTAGTCTAGGTCAGAGATGACAGAGACAAAGTCTACGATGGAGCGAGCTTACCCAGAAGGAGCCTGTTCACTCTAACTTTGAAGAGCTGAGGGTTGAAAGCACTCGGAAACACAGACGCAGGCAGAGAATGGTCTGTAATTGGTGTTTGACATCCACCGACCGACCTCGGCAAGAGTAGCTCAACCTCGAAGTTCTTATTTTTGAAAAGAGTAACTATGGAGTTTCTTGTCCGTTCTTCTCCATAAGAATCTACCTTTTGCGAACGGACGACTAGAGTCACTATATTTTATTTTCATTTGACGTTCAAAGGTGCCTTTATTGGTCTAGCTAGTTGAAATAAATCATTTGACTTTGACTTTGACCCATAAACCCATAAAATTTCTTCCATGACAAATAAATAATATAGCTTTGCTAAACTCTTCTTCTACTAGTACAACTTTCTTTTTTATGAGTATCATAGTATGTTAGAGATATTATTTATGTTACTAAGAAAGCCACTCGCACATAAGTCAATGACGTGCTTTCGCGGAAAGGTCAGTCATTTCAATGCTACTTAGCATTCAACAGGACTGACTGTGTAGTCTAGGGTGCATAGCCACTAGTGAATTATCATTTCATATTTATTTATGACCACGTCTAGATAAATTTAATAAAGTAAAAAAAAACTCTTTTACAATATTGAATCATTCTTAGGCCGTTCTTTTTAGTCAAACTCGTGTCCTACTGCTGGGGATAGCCCTCCCCTTTCTCTTTCCAATACTCTCTGTCTTGAGCGATCTCTGGCCAAGTTGACTCCGCAAACATGATGAGATAGGTAGGTAAGCCGCTATCCCAATTTATTTCAATCTATACAACGCGGTTAAAAGTTCCAGGAAATTAATATGTTGTTTTTGCTCTGACAACGACCACCGGCCACACGCCATCTCTGAATCACACGCTGCACCTCACCCTCAATAGACTAATATAAGGCCGTGCACAAACTGACTCTGATATACACCTATTAGACTGACTATCACTCTATGCCAACCGGGACAGCGCTAAGAAAGCGTATAGTTTCGTAGACAAAGATATCAAAATCATTATTCTTGTAACTTTATCCAGATTGGAATACTTGGTTCCCTGGTCCTTTAATCGGTTCCATTAATCACAGCATGTTCCTTAATCCTCCGCATAAGCACTATGCCGGTCAATTGCCACATAAATATTCCGTAGGTTCTGGACTTCGGCAGTATTTATTTTTCTATAGCTAACACCTGTTTTACAAATATGTAATCTTTATCAAAACATCAATAAAGATAGGAGTTAGATAAGTACTATGTCTTATCTCTCATTGATCAAGAATTGATTGATTGAAACCGTACGCTCTAGTTATGATTATAAAATATTAGGCTAAGGCAGTTATCACACCGCTGTTCTGTCTATTTTACACGACAAATATTTTAGACTAGTGGACGTCACGCGGTTTCACCCGCGTAGTTCCCGTTCCCGTGGGCATACAGGGATAATATATAGCCCATGTTACTCCCTGATAATGTAGCTATCCAATGCTAAAAGAATTTTTCAAATCGGTCCAATAGTTTCGGAGCCTATTCAATTCAAACATACAAACAAACAAACAAATCTTTCCTCTTTATAATATTAGTGTAGATAAAGTATATGAGGAATATAAGTAATAAATATACTTGAATTTCGATGACTTCAGAGTTAGAGAAGACCCAATGTATGGCATGTCAGAAGACGATATAACTAGAGATAATTAGGTAACCAGGAATTACAATCCAGAGAAAGGCACAAGAATGATGATTGTGACAACTTTGACTATGAAACTATTAGCTGTTGTCTCTCGTTCGCATAGAGTGGATAGTCAGTCCAATAGAAAGTCTATCGGAGAGTCAGTCTGTGTGTAGCCTTACGTGTGCCTATGCCTTAAGTGAGAGGCAAAGAAGATTTATAGAAGACACCACGTGACAGTGCATGTTGATAAACTTGTCATCAGATTTATCAGTGAAATCGAGAAGAGACATGTTGTGACGAAAATCTACCGACATTCCTAGATTAGAATATGTAGAATTAGCTAACCCGCGCAACTTCGTCTGCGTCAAATTTTTCATTTTTTATTTTGTTCCGCTCCTTTTGGTCGCAGCGTGATGGTTGTTCAGATCGATAAAAGAGCTATCCCACACTAAAATATTTTTTCAAATCGAACAAATACTTTCTGAGATTAGCGCATTCAACCAAACAAAGAAACTCTTCAGGTTTATAATTCTTCTAATATATAAAAATCTCGTGTCACAGTGTTTGTTACCGAACTCCTCCGAAACGGCTCGACCGATTTTCATGAAAGTTTGTATTTTATATTCGGCAGGTATGAGAATGGTGGTAGGCTATTTTTATGTATGGCAAAACAACGTTTGCTGAGTCAGCTAGTATTAGTTATGTAGATACTAGTTGACCCGCGCAACTTCGTCTGCTCCGGTCCTATTGGTCTTAGCGTGATGATACATAGCCTTCCTCGATAAATGGGCTATCTAACACTGACACTAAAGTAATTAAAATAATCTAATATATAAAAATCTCGTGTCACAGTGTTTGTTACCGAACTCCTCCGAAACGGCTAGACCGATTTTCATGAAAGTTTTTTATTTTATATTCGGCAGGTATGAGAATAGGTGGTAGGTTATTTTTATTTATATTTTTTGTATGGCTAAACAACGTTTGCCGAGTCAGCTAGTGTAGATATAGATTTTCACTGAAGAAAAGGACGATGACAAAGAATTTTAAATCATTTGGTTCCTTCAAATATCAAACGCACCAAGCCCGACCGGAGTGCATGCCTACAAAGTAAGCCCAATAAAATATGTAGTGTGTATGAGCATTGGTCACATGTTGAGTCCGAGCGTGGGTCATATGCTCATATGCGAGCACCGTTACACGATTACTATTGAGTTACCGAACTCCGCGCTGCAAGCCACTCCGGGTGCGTTTCCTTTGTTGTACGGCTTTTCGACGGTTAAATAATTAACTGTCATTTTTTTCTACTATAATACATGTACAACTTTCTTTTTTTATTAGGTACTAGCTTCTGCTAGCGGCTTCGCCCGCGTGGTCCCTAGGGAACATACTCCCGGGATAAAAAATAGCCTATGTCCTTTCTCAGGTTCTGGACTATCTGTGTACCAAATTTCATTTAAATCGGATCAGTAGTTTTGGCGTGAAAGCGCGACAGACAGACAGAGTTACTTTCGCATTTATAATATTAAGTAAGGATTTAAAGACATTTCTAAATACTTACTTTAAAACAACTATATTAGGTACTACAACTATATAGTTATAGTTCGGTGAGTGTACCCAAGAAATCCACGACCTCATCCCACCGGCCCCCTTCTACCATCGGACATCCAGACGCACTGCATCTTACCATCCCTACCTTGTTGCTATTCCACCAATTCGCACTAAGCGTTTTCAAACGTCTTTTATAATGCGCATAGCAAAGGAGTGGAACTCTCTGCCTGCGTCTGTGTTTCCAAACGCTTACAACACTAATCTCTTCAAAGTTAGAGTGCACAGGCTCCTTCTGGGTAAGCTCGCTCCATTGTCGACTTTTTCTCTGTCATCTCTGACCTAGACTAGAGTCAAGAGCAAACCCATCACAAAAAAAAATAAAAAAAAAATTGGTAGTAAATTCACAAAATTATAAGCTAACATCAATTAAAAACTCAATCATTGGCTATCGAAATTACTTATTTAATTAAATAATTTTATTTAATGCACTTAAATCAATACCTAAGCTTTGTTTTATTTGACCGCGAAAAAATCTAGCGTATTTTATGAGTCATTAGATTTAGAACCACCTCACTGAAAATCTTTTGTAAATTGACTAAATCTTGGTCGGCCATGATGCCATGACGTCTTAAGGATTGTATACATGCCAATGGCCTTGTGCATATAAGCGGAGCTAACTACTCCTCTACGCGCCACTCCGCTACCCGCATTTTTAATTTACTATAAAAAAATCTATACTAATATATAAAGCTGAAGAGTTTGTTTGTTTATTTGTTTGCTTGAACGCGCTAATCTCAGGAACTACTGGTCCGATTCGAAAAATTCTTTCAGTGTCAGATATTCCATTTATTGAGGAAGGCTATAGGCTATATATCATCACGCTAAGACCAATAGGAATGGAGCAGTAATGAAAATTGTGACGCAAACAAAGTTGCGCGTGTCAACTAGTAACACATATTTAAAAAAAGCAACAAAACCTAATTATTTCGTTTAAATTGCAAAGCAGTAAATATTTTTTTTAGACTCTTGCTTAAAAAATGAAGGAGTAAAATGGTTTCATCTCAACAATTTGGAGGTGATTTAATAATTTTTTTTCTTATTATGTGATACTGATACATAAATTAGCTAAACCAAATTACGTATCATATCATGTAGATTATTATCTATTCTTTTCAGTAAATGCTGACGAAAAGTTGCTTCAACTGCACGCTGTGTTTAAGCATTTCTCGAGAGCCTTACGAACCCTTAACACTAAATTCTCCAGTTTAGATTGAAATAAAGCACACCTTTAAAACTAAATTATTAAGCACACTTATTGACGTCTGAATAAACAACCAAAATCAAATACCACTAGGTACAATTAAAATAAATGCATTCCCCTGTATTTGCATAAGTGCACCAAACAATGAAAGAAAGTGAACGCCGAACAATGATCCGTTCTCTTTGACATACGAAGCGTTACAACCGACCCGTGTTACAATGGACACCCTCTCCGTTTCAAGTGTCAGTAACAAGGCATGCTTTCTTCAGAGCACAGACTACTCTATGGCCCGCAAACAAATCTAAATTACAACCTTGTAATTTAAGCGATAAGGTCGATTTTACTACCAACGGGATATAGACACCTTTGATTTTGAACCACTTGAAAATACGTTCAACTTTTGTATGAACGATATTAATGTTATTTCTGGATTGTACGATGTTTATATAGGGATAAGCAGGAGTGTAGGGTATCATAACATTAGAGGTTGTATTAGTAAGATTATCGGTTTAGTCGCCTACGTTACTTTGTAACGGGTTTTTCATAGGAATAAGTATTATGTTATACGGTTTTATTGACTGGTTTTCTGGATATCTTCGGAATTAAATAATGTTTTACAAGGTGTAACTGATATGTAGTAAGACCTACATGGAGTTTTAGATAACAAGGAAAGCGGAGGTGTTATTAAGTTTTTACCTGACATTCTACAAGGTTTTTAATGTTTTCTTGAAATAATCAGTATACCTTCTGCATACATTCTACAAACAGTATGGTCAAAAGGAGAATTCTTTGCAGTCTCGAATGAATAGGTTGCTTCTATGCATCCGCCAACCGTTTAACATCATTGACCACATCTTTGCTTACCATAAGATGCGATACTGGCCGAATAGGTTAACTACCTATAAGAAAATAAAAACAAATGACGTATACTTTTTCATTTTGAAATTAGAACGCGATTGCAGCGATAACAAAACATTCTGTCCAATTGAGAATCTCGTCCTTTTTTAAGGTTCCGTACTTCAAAAGGAAAAGCTTATAGGATCAACTTTGTTGTCCGTCCGTCTGTCTGTCAAGACCCTTTATCTCGGGAACGTGTGGAGGCACCGAGTTGAAAATAAAACCATATACTCAAGTCTACGGTCCCTTGAAGCTATGAAAAAATCAAGCTTCTACGAGTATTTTAACGTAAAAAAAAGATACGGCCGTTTATACCGCAAAAAACATATATTTCGACACTCTTAAGGGAATCAAAATGTATAGAGTATTTCCCGTTGACCTACTAGAACTATGAAGCAAGTAATACCATCTTATACTTACAGCTATAAGGAAAAATCTGAAAACTATACATTTGTAATTAAATCATAAAAAAATATAGTCTTTATTTAAAGTGTATCCACAAATTTGGTACGGAACCTCGGTGGGCGAGTACAACTCGCACTTGGCCGGCTTTTTTTAAATCCAGTTAATAACAAAACCCTACTACTCTTTCAAATATGTGCATTTGTCGAATCCAATCTCCACTGTAAATAAAATGCCAGTATGAAAGCTATGGCTAAATAGGCAATTACGATTTACTTCTATTTCCATAGGAGGTACATTATTGCGTATTATATATATATTACTGTATAATTAGTCAATAACGGTAGCTAACAGTCGTTCAATGGTAATAATTATAATTAGTTCTTGTTTTCTGACATTCAAACTTTGCTGCTGACACCGTCATGGGTAACGGGATGAAGTTTGTATTATGTTTTTTGTCAGTACCGGGCGGGCTACTTTGCCTTTTAAGCCAGTTTTAATTCTGGACCAAATAGTTGTAATTGTGTTCCTTACTGGGTTTAAGTGGTTTTTTTGCCTTTTCATCTTAATTTCAAGCTAAAAATATTTACTTTTGTTCAAAACAACACCTACTAAAGAAAAAAATAACTATTCTGCCATCTTGGATGCTCCGCCATTTTGGATTTAGAATGATGTCACACACCATATCGTGCATTGTCATCCAAACTAAACGTGTGTACAAAATTTCAGCTCAATCGGTTGAAGGTATCTACTTCAAAATTGAGTTCAAAGATTCCACTCGAACAAACCTACTTACATACATACATTGCAAGTTAAATAAAAGCTTCTATAAACACTACTTTTCAAGAATATTTTTATCATACACTAGCTTTTGCCCGCGACTTCGTACGCGCATATCCCGTTTTTTTCCCGTTTCCGTAAGAATTTCCCATTCCCGTATAGCCTATAGCCTTCCTCGATAAATGGGCTATCCAACAGTGAAAGAAACACACCAGTTCTCGTCCGATCACCGAAGTTAAGCAAAATCGGGCGCGGTCTGTACTTGGATGGGTGACCGCCTGAGAACAATGCCTGGCGACTTCTTGCTAATTAATTCCCTAAATAATTTTTGTATCAATTTTAGAATCCGTTTAGCAGCTTCCACTCGTGGCCAGAAAAGGAGAATCCTATCTAGGACATCGTTATCGAATAACCATTATTAGGGTTCTGTATCCGAAGAGTAACCAACGGAACCCTATTACCAAGCCTCCGCTGTACCTCCGTCCGTCTGTCAGCGAGCTGTATCTCAAGAACCGTAATAGGTTAACATTTGAAATTTTCACAGAGTGTGTATTTCTATTGCCGCTATAACAACAAATAATAAAAATTAAATTAAATAAAAAATTAAAGGGAGCTTAGATACAAGAAACGTGTTTTTTTTTTCACTTTATTGTTCGGAACCCTAGAGTCCGACTCGCACTTTGCTGGTTTTTACAATTGCACGACTGCGAATTCGAGTCATCGAAGCGTAAAATTCGTCGAAAAATATCGCAGTTGTAAAAATAATTCACCATCGTTAGCACTGACTATCAAATCTTCAGCGTGTTTGCAAACAATTAAAGAAAGTGTGGAATTACTGCTAATCATCATTCAATTGTACGGCTATTCGCGAGAATTGTACTGTACTATAATTAGTTGTTATTTCAAAGGTGGTAATTATCTATGCATTTTATTTAACACTAGGAATTTCTCCTGTATCGTGGGTGCGTTTACAAACATACAAACTGACATACAAAAACAGCCAGACCCGGAACAACTATCTGTACCCATACAAATATTAAGAAGTAAGTGTGTGTGAGTGTGTGTTCTTGTTTTTTCCGTGCGGGAATCCAACCCGCGACACGCAGCGCAGCAATCGCTCAACCACTGCGCCAACCGTGCTGTCAATTTATTAAAGTTGCTGGTTTTTCACACATCATCTCTCTAGCCTTTTAAAATATAACATAGGGTGACACAATGGGCGGCCTTATCGCTAAAAGCGATCTTTCCCAGCAACTTTGGGATCCAGTCAGTCCAAAAAACCTGACGCAGTTAAAGAGCTGCCTATCTGTCCTTTAAAACCCAGTAACTGGGGAGCAATATGCATTTTTCGATAAATATTTAGCTTTACCAATAGAGAGGTAGTGTCAGATATCGCGACTGATGACAGGACAAATTAAGAAAATCGTGTTGCGCCGACCCCAAGGGGCCGTTCAAGTACTACGTAAGTAGAATTTTAGTCATTTTTAAACCTCCCCTGTCAGCGATAGTAATGAAAGCTCTTACCCCTCCCTCCTGTGCTTACGTACGCATTGGTATAGTTTTTACTCACGCGAGACCGATTTCCCCCACTTCTGTTATTTCTTACTAAACATCGCGTGAGAGTTAAAAAAAAGTAACTAGCCAAAATAATGTCAAATTAAAATTTACTCAGATTTGCAAACAAAAAAGGAAGTAAATATTGTAGACTTAATCACCATTTAAACCCCCCCCCCCCCCCGTCCCCCATGTCATCAAAAATAAGCATAGTAAGGACCCCCCCACCCCCCATTGGTGCTTACGTGATACTTGAACGGCCCCCAAATAACATGGGCTAAGAGCAGGAAGATGATCATGATGATTTAGCTAGATCAATTATCAAATAACTAACTAATATTAACGAATACTAGGGAAAAACGCATTTTATATAAATTTCATCACGATTTTAACCATTGGCTGAGTTAACTACGGCTCAAAAAATTCGCCCCTCATAGTCAAGCATGATAATCAAGAAAAAATTAATATTTCTCTAATCATTTAGCCAAAACACTGTCCACTACTGTCGGTCAATTCTATAAACATGTCGAAGTGAAAGCTCGGGTGAAGCGATCACGAGGTGAGCTGTAATTCTATTTTGATTACTTCACCCTTCAAGCCTTACTTCGACATTTATGTATTTACAGAATCGACCGGCTGGACAGTCTGGTTCGGTCTAAATGCGTATACAAGTAGCGCGCTGATTGCCTGTCAGCGCTTGTCGGTGCTGGTCCGTGGAGGTAGTCGGCTCAGGCAGTCTCTATATTGTGTAGCAAGCCAGCGCCGACGAGTTCCGACCGTCACCGACCAGTTCCGATCAGCACTAGTGGTTACAGGCCTGTATTATGTACAAAGATTTGATTGGATGAATAAAACGAAAATATATATTGCTATAAACATGAATTACGTTATCGTTATAGTAAAGATATTAATTGCTGGGTTTGAATTGAATACTGTATTTAATGAGGCGCCTTGAGTGGTGGTAGTTAAATGTAGAAGTAAGTTTGGCACTACCTAGGTAGTTAGCGACACTGTCATCTTACCGACTAGCTAAGATTATAAGGTGTCAGAAATTAAAAAAAGTTACATGTAGCTTTCGATGTTTTCGAATATTGATAAACTAGCTCCTACCAGCGGTTTCGACCGAGTGAATTTCGGAAATTATGCCAACAGAAAAATAACCCGGGATGAAGATCCCATATGGCTCCGTGTAGTAGCCATCAAACAGAAAAACAGACAGACAGAGACTTTCGCATGTATAATATTAAGTATGGAAGTATAATAGGGAACATGCAATATTTCCATTTTTGCTTTAATTTAAAGAACTCCATCTAGAATAGGCCACCACATAAAAAAAAATAAAAACGCTTTAATGGTGTGCCGAAATTGCGGTTTAAAAGCGACAGTTTAAATTTTCGCGCGAAAACGGACGATGACGTCACTCCTGTCTGCCACTGGTCAAGAACTGTCTTAACTCAAAGACATAAGGTTGCCTTTTTGTTGTCATAACAGCAATGACGTCACTAAAAAAAAAATAAGTTGTTGGTTTTAAATACGTTCCGTTTCACATTACTTTAATTCATTTTTTTGTTAAAAATCAATATTAACTAAAATAAAAACGTTGCAATAGCCTTTATTTTACACTTTTTTATCATTTTATTAACAACATTCTCATAAATTCTATATTTGCATGTTCCCTATTGTTTTTTTAGCAAACCTAGTAGATGCTATACTTTGCTAACGTTTCTAAACTCCAGCCTTTTGAGCTAGTGCGAAATTTGTACGCTGTAAATAGCATAGTTATACAGTGTCTGTCGATATATGAGAACATTTGAATATATTATGTACCTAGTTATATCATATCGTGTAAAGTAATTGCTTTCCGCTATTTGAAAGCGAAAGTCTAGTTGTTATGTGTGCAGCTGTTTCTGAGATGCGCATCCCAATAGATTTATGTTGAATCATTGATTGATTTGTTAGCGTATTTCTATGTATACGCTTGAAAATCAATTAGTGTAATGTCTAATTATGTGTTCCTTAATTGGTAAGCTTTAATTAAGTTCTGTTACTTTGCTGCAAGCATAATGTTACGACAGCATTTTTTAAAGATCGCTGCGCGGAAGTACTTTCTTCAATGCTCTGTTCGTAGGAAAATTAGGTTTAAAATATAGACGATAAGGATCATCAGAACCCAAAGGTCGGGAACCAAAAAACCAATGTAAAATATATAAATACATATTCAACAAAACAATACAAAGTATTACCTTAATTTCGGAAGTCGGTGTTGTGGTGTGTTTTGCTTGGAAGTCGGTTATATTTTTTTTTGGAAAAAGTTTTTCATTTTTCACTTTTAAGTAGTGATACTTGGAGGACGTCTTCGTCTACGTAGAAATTGAAATAAACAAAAATGCTCATAAAATATAAACTACAGAACCAAACTGAATCAAATTTTTACGGGACCAAATGGCAAGTATACCGCATCGAAGTAAAAAAGAATCACAGAAATCGGATCAGAAACCTCGGAGTAATCGGTGTACATTAAAAAAAATACCCGCCGAATTGAGAGCCTCCTTTTTTTAAAGTCGGTTAAAAAAAGAAGGAGGTTGAAGCACTCGCTTCAACACCGGCAAAGTAGCTACACCCTATGGAAAGCAAATCTATTCACTGTTCCTCTTCTAAGCAAATACTTTTATGTACCTTTACTACAGTGATAATAAAATTCACCAAAACAAACTTAAAGTTGAGTTTTCTCACAGCAAACCTTAGAATGATAGAAATATATCACAATGGAAAATGAACCTAATTGTTTTAATTTAGTATTGTTATACTCCGGGTCCGAGTGCTAATGCCTTATTTAAAGAACTTGCTAAACGCATATTTGACACTTCGCGTGACCCAAGGGCTGGCTTACCTCGGACAGAGGATAAACATTGCCATACAACGTGGCAATGCCACCAGTCTTTTGGGCTCACTTCCAGTCGACAGCGATGCGGACGAATTTTTTGACGCCATGTTTATAGTAGATTAGTATTTAAAATTTAATGGAATTATTTATATTTCCCTTTTCCAGTACAAAACATAACAATATGATGTAATCAGTTCAGAAGAATACAAATTAAAAACAAACTAAATTCTTACGAGATGACCCACGTCTTTTCTTTTTTGTTTTTTAAGGATGGGAAATCATCAAATGACTCCTCCCGCTCTGGGTGAAGCAGAAGGGAGTGTCAGACTCTTACTGACTAAAACCCATCCGTGTTCCTCCTAATGTCCTTTGCGTTCCAGAGCCGCGGTGACTCTTTCTAACAGATTCCGCAACCCCGGCAGGCACTGAGATGACCCACGTCTAGGAACGCCATTTAAACCGGAAACATACCTGCAACAAGAAAAACAATAAATATCATTAATAAATCCAAAGTACAAGAAAATTTTCCTGTCTTACTGCAATTAAATTAAAGTAGGCGAGATTTGATGTAGGTAAGGAAACTCGCCATACCGCAAGTTTA
Source organism: Lacanobia wlatinum (assembly GCA_947578705.1). Lineage (NCBI taxonomy): Eukaryota > Metazoa > Arthropoda > Insecta > Lepidoptera > Noctuidae > Lacanobia > Lacanobia wlatinum. Next base: position 4,503,625 of record OX388046.1, on the reverse strand, counting down.
CCGCAGTCGAGTAGTCAAGGTATTATTTATACCAGTATTGACGCGTGCCATAAATTGCCAGGGAGATACTGTAACTGGATGTGGTTTGACTTTTAAGTGGACACAGCTTGTAGTAACCTCAACCTTCATTTATCTATTCCAGGAGAAATATAATGAAAATGACAATGCATAAAAACTTGATTGATCATAAATAATTGCTGTCCACTAACTGCAGGCAAATAGCTGTTGAACCTCTAAAAGATTCATTTAATTAAGATCTGAAATGAATCCTTCGGAAAACCAGACAATCCATGTAAACTTTTCCTGAAGGTACCGCTGAAGTGAATGCTATTTTGTTTATTGTATTTACCTCCGTTCGTGTGTCACTGCGGGGTGCCAACTGAAACCCAGCACTGGGTGTCTGACGCCCAGCAAATGCTGAGATGGTTACCCTTTCGGTATGCGCGCTCAGCGCAATTATGTACCTACTATTATTACTGTTGTTTTTGTTGCTGTTTTTTTTTTCAATTCTATTCTATTTTTTCCTGACCACAGTAACTAGGTAACACGGTCACCCCTTGACCAACTGACTTTCCTGACTTCTGACTACTCGTAACGACTGTCAAAAATCTACAAATGACAGCTGGGACTAACAGCTTAGTGTGTTTTCCGACGCACGGAGGAATCAAGGTATGTTATGGTGGACCTATCCACGGACCGACCTCAACGATCGTTGTTTAACCTCAAAGATCCCGTGCGGCTGTTATTATTTCGGCTTCGAACTCCTCCGGTTAATAGATGAAACATTGATTTCTAATTTTTAGTCTAGATTCTTAATGAAAAACTCTCGAAAAATGAACATTTTCTTCAAGGCTCTTCCAGTGTTTTTACCTCTTGGGTATAGAAAGCTCGCTACGCGTGGGAATACTAGTTACCACGCGTACTTGTTAGTAGTACTGCGCAAACATGATAGTTTTTACAACATGCAATACAGGGCATGTGTAGAGACGTGATTGATGCGGATCATTGCTGCTTTTTCGGATATTTTTCGGATATTAACAAAAATATGTATAAAATTTTAGTTTGGTAACGCCAGTGAAAGTTCATAAATTCATAGTTTACATAAGTATCTTAATTTAAGTTTGTCAATAGTTTACAAAATCGCTTGTCTTTTGACAGTAATGAGGAAAAATATGATTCACATAAAATAAAAAGGGAAAAAAATGAAATAATAAAAAAGTTTTTGGTTAATAAAAATAAAACGAAAGAAAGTGTGCCTTGCGGCTATTTGGCAAAATACAAGTAGCTGCAGTTGACTAGCTTGCAGACAACTAGTGACCGTCGCTGGATTTTAAATTGATTCTAAGGTTATTTTTCCATACGTATCTTGTTACATATGGAAAATTACAGTACATGTACATAATAAGTATTTGCATAAAACCAATCAGGAGAATCGATAGATCCATTAGTAAGAACAACAACAAAATGCATCCAGTAATTCCCGAGATAATCCCATACAAATAGACTAACACGACGGGGCACCTTGTTTTATAGAACCTAGTGATTCAGGTTCTGGTACCATAAAGTTTACTCTCTATAAATACTGTTTTGAAGTATTAGTTTATGGTAGGTTTATTTATAAAACATAAATTGTGTAGTTTCTGGTACTCCCACGCGATCGGGATTGAAGTGCAATCGACATTCCAGTTCACTTCTGGGTTATTATATTTTTATTGTGTACTTATAATAAAAATATGAAAGGGAAATTGTTTGAAGATACTTTTTATTTTATGGTTCTTCTTCAAAAGCCAAATTAAATTAAGACGTATAAACTACTAATACACAAAGAGTGTACTAGTAGCTTTTACGTTAGGACTTAAAAGTAAAATTATGATTTTTATGTGTTCTTATTAAAATATGAGACACCGACAACGAGAAGGCGAGATGAACTTGACTCTTTTTCAATGAACTGGCCCAAAATTGCAAAAGACCAGAAAGTGAAAGAAGAGTAGAGAGATCAGCACACAAACTCATAATATTAATAGAATATTGAGTTGCCAAAAAATAAAAAGAATGAAAAATGTTTATTTGGAACTCGCACAAGATACATAAAAAAGTAAAACTAACAGTAATAAAATTAGTAAACAGAAGCTAACAGCATGAAATTAATCTGTGAGAGGCCAAAAAGGTCCTTGTCTCAGCTCCTATGCTGCGATATTAAAAAAAAATATATCACAGCGCTGGTATGATATCAGTAGCCCTAACATTCTGACCACTAGTGTTGCCAAGGAGAATCTCTTCAGACAGCGCGACAGTCGCTTCTAATAAAATACTCGTATTCAGCAACATAGTTGGGCCATTCTTAAATGATTATAAAATTTTAATGGTCAAGCACAGTCGAATAGAAAATCAGAAAGTGACATTTCATTTCCCATTCATAATTTAATGACACTTTCATTCTTCACCTGCACAATCATTCACTCACTCGTTCTCTTAAAATATAACGATGTTGGGAGAGCTGGAAGGTGGTATAAAATTATTATTTTATAGCAAATTGATGGCCATAATTCACACTTTTGTAGCTTTACAAAGCGTGATTACTTTCTCCAATTTAATATTTTCTGCAAACATTGATGAATAGGTGGTACTTATAAGAATAGAAAATCATAGTAATGATGTACCTGCAGTTGAATACAGCATTAATAATATTATTAGTAGATAACTTTAGTCATCATTCAACTCCATTTCAAACATGAAAGTTCTGTTCGCGTATACTTTTACTATTTATTATTTAATTGAAAGGAATAATAGTAAAAATGTCATTATAAAGCTTTTACGACCTCGCTATATAAAGATGTCAAGAAGATTTACCACAATAATTAGCAATATTCTAATACATATTTAAAGTTAGGTAAGTATAAATATTAGTATTGATAATGAAATAGTAACTGTTAATCTAATATAGAAGATATTATAATAATATTTTAAAAATCTATACATTGCAAGGCATAAAAGGATTATCTTATTTATTTATATTTTTACAAAACGTGTCATTTTATGGGGCTATTTTCGAATAGTCCATTCAACGACTGCACCCTCTATTAAACTTACAATATTTTCGCATTTAGAGATTTTGTAGCGGCATCTATACCGCCACATACAAACTAAAAAATGGACATAACACCCATCAAAAAGGGGAATCTTTCAAACAGGCGGTTGGAAGATCCTCCTTTTAAATAGAAGTTTGCGTTAGTTAACATCTTGTTCCGCGTACCTCCATTGTTTCTTGGTTTTTTTGTCGTATTCTTCGGATACTCCGCATTCGTACATACTCGTACATCACTACTACTGTCGAAACTTAAGTTTTGTATGGTCAAGGAGGTCGTGTTTCCTAACTAAAAACTGTTGCTTGCCTAGCTTATTATTTTGAAGGTCCGCCTATAAGCTCTGACAATCTTAAAGATAATATTGCTCTACATAAGGCATCTGTTTTACGTGGGCTTTTCAAACAAACAACTAAGCATACATAAATATAAACTGATCCCCAGCTGATGTACTATTCTATGACGTCTAATGTCCGCCATTTTGGATTATTATTATTCCTCAGACGTTAAATGACGTCAGAGGCTTAGGTCATCAGGATAAAAAATCAAGTTGTGATTTTTTATTCTATTTTTGTCAAACGGGTGTTGGCTCTACTCGCCCCTTGGATCTCGCCCGCAATTGCCTATGTGAGGTGAGATTCTCAACATTTCTCTTGGTTTTGTACCATTTTAATAATGAAAGGGAATAACTTTGTCACATATAACAATCATCAAACGAAGAATTTTAGCAATGTAGAATTCCTGTGTTTACGCGATGCAACATTTCTACAATACTAAACAAAGTCCGGATAACGGGTAGAACAAATTACCATATTCAGTAGGCTTACAGGGAAATAACTCAAAAGCCCTGGTTCCCATTGCCTTTACTGTGTAGTGACGTACTTTATGTCTTCCATGCAACTGTGTATCAGTGTTTTACATGGAGCAACTGTCATTTGTTTATTCTCTAAAATCACTTTTAAATTTCGAACGATAGTGTCTATGTCTTGTGTCAATCCGCGATGCGTCACTTTTAAAAACAAAATGAGTTCGTTTTAGAATTTTGTGTGGTCACTTGAGGTCTACGTAATTTTGCCAAATTATAGTATTTTGCTTAGCGTGTCCTGGCACTATCAGAAAATGTTGTAACCGCAGAAGATTTCAAATCTATTTTCGCTATCGACTCGCTAAGAAAATTAAAATCGTAGTATTTTTGTATTTTACTAAGAAAGTCGATGCGTTAATGAAAATATATGGACGAAACTACGCACATGTATACACCATGACCTGACTTACTACGTTCGATAGTACCTAAACTTTTATCCAGAAGTAATGCCGCCGTATGTCGCTCTGGGACGCAGGAATCTCATGCAAGCAAAACCGCAGGTGGAAGCTAATTTCCCATAACGTTCCTAACAACGTACTGAACCAACTAAGATAAAATAATTATGTTTACAGTGAGGTCCTCTACAAAGTTGACTAGAAAGGGCTCGACCAGGTGACCTCGCGATCGTCATTCAACTTGTTACGTAAGTGCTATCGTGGATACTACGTTTATGACTCCTGGTCTTGAACTTTTGGGATTTAACATTGTATTAGACTTTATTAAGATAAGTTTAATTTTCATTTGGGGGAAGCCTATGCCCCGCAGTGGACGTCTTTCGGTTGATATGATGATGAGTCTATAAATCAATACGAAAGAAGGTAACTTAGCCTGTAAGAAAGTAACTTGGTCTGTCTGTATGTTTGCTATATTTTCAGGTCTTAACAGCTGAACGGATCTTAATGAAATTTAACTTAGATATAGGTAGCTGGAGGATAAACCAACACGACAGGCAGGCGAACTCTCGAGCAAAAGACCTGGAACTAGTAATTGATAAAAGCTAGGATTAGATTTGTGAAAAGAAAAACGCAAATCAAAATATGCGATGAGCTGTTGAAAATTCATTCAACCAATTATAGCGAGCGTGCAGAAACTATAGGTGGCAGCACAGAAATGTCACTATCAAGTATAAAAGTATAAAATCAATCAAGTATAAAATTCGAAATAGCTACGCTAGATGGCACAGTCTACTTCGCGCACGTTCTCCTAAACTGAGCGTGCAGGAACCGCAGGTGGCAGCACAGAAGTGTCAATGTCAAGTATTCTGACCCTTAAAGTTTCGAATTTGCGACACTAGATGGCATAGTCAACGCCGTGTACGGTCCCTATACCACTTCACACGACAATTCGTCCCTGTTATTTTGAGATGATTATCGTTCCGTTAAGTTGAAAGTTGTTAGCATATTATAATCATCCTGACCGATTTCGGCCATGACGGCCAATCTCAACGGAGACTAGCCATCGCCGCGGGACATATTATAGTGCACTCCTCATATTCCGATGGGACCTAGAAACCTAGTAACATATATGGCGTTAAAGGCCATGCTAAAGATCATTCGATCTAAGAGTTTAATAAAGTCCTGCTAGTCTATTCTGTAAATAACTATTTCAATATCGAGCTTCACCTGAGTGACCAAGCTTTATTACACACAACATAAAGGTCTTATGTTTATACAAATTTGTTTGACACCTCGGATTCCGCTGTCGGGACACGTAAATTTTGTTACAGAATAGCACTTACTGTTCTTCAAGTATTTACGTAAGTATCTGGGATTTTAACTGTTCTCAACAATGGCACATACAGCTTTCAATTTCATTGAGAATGTTCTAAGGACAAAACGTGTCACAAACATACATAAACCATGTTCATTTTCTATGAGTCATACTGTTAGCAAAAATAACGGTGTACACTAAAACCAGCGGAATAACAACCAGGGTTGAAGAATTGTTGAAAACGCACGGCCCTGGAACACAAAGGGCATTAGGAGGAACACGGATGGGTTTTAGTCAGTAAGAGTCTGACACTCCCTTTCGCTTCGCCAAGAACGTGCGAAATCATTTGAAGATATCCCATCCAAAACAAACTGGCCAAGTGCGAGTCGAAGTCGCGTGCGAGTGTGTGAGTGGGTTCCGAACGAATTTAATTTTTTTAACATGTTATTTTATTACTACAGACTTCTAATAGGTTTTCCTGTAATCTTTAAGTAAAGATCTATTACCTCCATTTTTTTTTTATTTTAGGCTCAGTAGTTTCGGAGATAAGGGGGGGAATGGTAATTTTTCGTCTAATTTCTTGAATAACTTCAAAGCCATTTATTTTAAAATTATGAACAAATATAATTAAAACCCTCACAGTAAGCCCTTTCATTTGATATGTCACACGATATTGTTCAAATTTTTATTTTTTTATTTTCTAGTTTGACCCCCACAAGTGACCCCCATACTAAAAAATTAATGATTTACGTAACACGTCCGTATTTGGGTCACAGAAGTCCATATATGTACCAAATTTCAAAAGAATCGGTCTAGTGGATCCGGAGAAAACTGGCTGTGACAGACGGACAGACAGACACCCGAGTGATCCTATAAGGGTTCCTTTTTGTTTTCGGAACCCTAAAAAGGGAACATACTCCCGACAGCTTTGCGGAATGGTTCGAAAGAGTCACCGCGGCCCTGGAACGCAAAGGGCACTAGGAGGAACACGGATGGGTTTTAGTCAGTAAAAGTCTGACACTCCCGCTCCGCCCAGAGCAGGAGAAATCCTTTGATGATTTCGTATCCAAAAAAAGCGGTAAAACAATTAATAATCCGTTAGATAACAGCCAGTATCCAAGGTCAAATACCACAAAATGACGAGACGCTTTCTTTTTTTAGCTAATTCGGTAACAAAGAAGTCTAGTCAAGTTTGCAAGAATTCTAAAAAGGAATCTCGTTTTGCGAAAATGCGGAATCTTTCTTAGACAACGGTAGTATCCTAATTAGTGAGACTCCAGCTAGTTTCTTAGAAATTGACGCACAAGCGAATAGACAATACGTTTTTAGGGTTCCGAACAAAAAACGGAACCCTTATAAAGTCACTCGGGTGTATCTGTCTGTTAGTCCGTCTGTCACAGCCAGTTTTCTCCGGATCCACTGGACCGATTCTGTTGAAATTTGGTACACATATGGAATTCTGTGACCCAAACATGGAGGCGTTACATAAATTATTATTCTTTTAGTACGGGGGTCACTTTTAGGGTCAAACTAGAAAATTAAAAAAAAAAGTTGAAAATGACCATTCCCCCATCGTTATCTCCGAAACTACTAAGCCTAAAATTTTGAAAAAAAATGGAGATAATAGATGACCTATAGATTTCAGGAAAACCTATAAGAAGTCTTTAGTGTTAAAAAAACATGTTAAAACTTGCACTTGGCTAGTTTTTTTAACAGAACTCGTATTACTGGGATAAAATTCTTAAAATAACTGCCAATTTGTTGTTTTTATTATTGGAAATCAAAGTTTAATGCAAAGTTTATCTATAATTTGTAGTTATATTTGCTCAAGTGTGGTCACGGCTAATTAGGAATACATCATTTGTTTTATTTTCCGATTTGCGTTGTAAGAAATTTGAATTCTGCAAATACTGACTTTTTTTATCAAAATCTAAAATTTTCCAGTCAATAACACCGAGTTGACAAAAGTCAAAGATGATTAAGACACGAGTTATGCAAAATGAAATCTTAATTATAGAAAAAAAGTTGTTCAGAACATTTTTGTTTGCTTAATTCGCGGCTTTGCCCCGGTGAATGGAGGGATTAAAAAACCGGCCAAGTGCAACACAGACTTGCACAAACAAGGGTTTCGTACCATAAGCTGAAAAGAAAATGTTTCTTGTATGGCCCGCCCTCTTTTGTTTTAATATTATTTAGTTTTTATTGTTTGTTGTTTTAGCGGCAACATTAAATACCTACACACTGAAAATTCAACTGTCAACCTATTACGGTTCATGAGATACAGCGCGCTGATAGACAGACGGACGGACGGACGGATAGCAGTGGCTTAGTAATAGGGTTCCGTAGGTTACCCTTTGGGAACGGAACCCTAAAAAGTATCATAAATGCTCCTAAGGCTCCTATTCCAAGTATTGTTCTAACCTTGTGCTAAGTTTCATCTGAATCCGATAGCTGTTAACCATGAAAAGGTTGCAAGCAGACAGACAGGCAGACAGAGTTCCTTTATTATTTACTAGTTGACCCGCGCAACTTCGTCTGCTCCGCTCCCATTGGTCTTAGCGTGATAATATATAGCCTATAGCCTTCCTCGATAAATGAACAGTCTAATCTAACAGTCAAAGAATTTTTCAAATCGGACCAGAAGTTCGTGAGATAAGCGCGTTCAAGTAAACAAACAAACTCTTCAGCTTTATATATTAGTATAGATAATATCAGTATGATGAGGTATTAAAGAACGGATAGATACGACAGTGGCCTACCAACAATAATAGTTACCACATGTGTAGGAATGTTTAAGTTACAAATATTAAGTGTAGACATAGACATATTATTTATTTGTAACTTTACCATTCCTTAAAGCAACACTACTGAATGAGCTTCTGCAACATCTCGCTCGCCTGCATAACTGATCGGCCACACAATGAGCACGCGACACATCGCCATTCACTACACTTGTAGAATGCTGGCTATTGCGTACTGTAGGGTTACCATGACGTGATCCGACCGATTTCGGGCAAAGCGATTGTTTCAACTCCGCTGCAGTTGTCGTTCATGAGCTCGCATATGGCTTATGTATCCAACCATCTTTGTGAAGATCCTCGCACATTGCGGGCACGTGAGCACACCATCTAAGAAATTATAGTTAATTGCTGCCGGTGGTCGAGCTTTTGTCCGCCACCCACCATTCATCCGGAGCCGAGGTGGCGGCGCATGGTGTTCCCGTGCGCACCTCTTTGACGTCGCGGGGGGAGTCAAACACCTCACTCCCCCCGGTGAACCGAGGTGGCCCGCGGAGGCGGGCCGGTACCAGCTGGGGATTACGATTATTAAGTCGCAAGTTCCCGTGATCCCTGGCGCAGGTGAGAGATGAAACACCGGGGTGGTTTTAGTCAGTAAGAGTCTGAAAGACCGCTCCGCTCGCCCCAGAGGACATCCATGAGGATATCCCCCAGTTAAAAAAAAAGGTGGTCGGTCTTTCAACTGGTCACGCTTGGTATCAAGCTCAAGACGCCGCCGTAATTCAAAATCAAGAAATTTGGTTTTAACCTAAGTCCTCCACTCAAGTCTTTGGGCGGCTTGCTGCTCCCACCGGGACGGCTCTAAGCCGCACTTGTTAAATTAACGCACACATTTAGTGAGCAAATCTTTATACCTGAGCAGCTGTCAGCCATGCTTGTGCTTGCCCTCCTCAAGCTCACAATAAAAGATGCGCTTTGCCACTCGCTGGTCCGTCATCCGCGACACATGTTCGCACCACCGAAGTCGATGCCGCATGAGATCAGACTCACTGCCACCAATATTAGCCAGGGTTACTATACGACAGCCATGTACTATCCCAACGGGTTGATCGCTAGAAGCTTCACCATGAGAGAGAAAATCATGGTAAAATTGTATTGACTGGAAAGAAACCAAGGACTAGTCCACAGACCTGCGATAATACAACGTAGATTCATACAGACAAAGAAGTTACTAGCTAGAAGCGTCGCCGCGAGAGAACGTACAACCATATTAAACGAAAAGATACAGATGACAAGAAATTACAACGCAGGCTTCAACAAGGAACTTCAATGGCTGCTCTGGTAAACTTAACAAACACTTTGTACCATCTATGCTAAATTTGGCAGTGAGGACTAAAAATTGGTCTTAAAATACTAGAAGTAGACACTACAAATATGGATAAGGCTATACAATCTGTGACTTAATCAAAAGTTTCCTTATAGTGAGTCATTTCAGACACGTTTTTGCGCTCGTTAACTCGACTGATACAATATTTACTTCGCCACACTCTCTAACAGGGGAATCCCGAAAAAATTAAATCTTTGAACGTAGGTGCTCAATGAATTAATATAACGTACACTTGTGCAGGAAGAAATATGAGTTTTATTAGAGGCAAAACTTCTAAGGGCTATGTAGGAGATTTCGTAAAAACAAGGCTAAGTAAGTGATGTATAACAGTGGTTGAGGGCCGAAGCAAGTTAAGAATGTCCTCAAACAAACACACGTGACTACACCGTTACTTTCCTACAACTAAGATATTTAGTTGTAAACCACGTACATTCTGCCCTCGGTGCCCCAATACATGCAGCCAATGTAACCTGTGCGCAAATCACAAACTTTGTCGTGGAAATACCAATACTGGCCATGTTTTGGGCTAATACAAACTAAGTCGCTGTCTCGGTCTAGCCCCGTACCGGTCAGCTACCTCAAGCTCCATCTTAGTTACACGATAAGCTTGTATTACATTCCTTCTAGATATCCTGATCGCCTGGTCCCCTGAGCTATACATATCAGTAATGCTGACCCAGTCTGCTACGTGCTTGTCCGCGGTTTAGATAACTGCCTGTCTCTGCAGCGCTGCAGCGCTTGCGTGTTCAGTTACATGTTGTGCGTATTGTAAGTTGTCAGTGGTGCAGCGCCATATGTGCGTATTGCACGATATGGAATGGGGCAGTTTCAGTCTGTTGCATAATGGGTGTTTATTTTCGTAATGGTGCTGATTATGGCTTCAGCTGGGAATATCTGGATGCAGTAGCATAACAACATTAGCTTCAAAGTGTTATACCGGGTATTTCAGAAGTGTGTGATTATAAAATACTAGCTGACCCGCACAACTTCGTCTGCTCCGCTCTTATTGTTCTCAGCGTGATGATAAATAGCCTAAAGCCTACCTCGATAAATGCTATCTAACACAGAAATAATTTTTCAAATCGGACCAGTAGTTTCTGAGATTAGCGCGTTCAAGCAAACAAACAAACAAACACACTCTTCGCTTTATGTATTAAAAGTATAGAAGTATGGATAATTGTGATGTTAGCTAACTGATATACAGTAAGAAAACAACAGCAAAACAAAAATTATGAATTGCGGTGCCAGATTTACAAATCTAAAGGTGCAATTCCGATCACAGCGACCGCGACGCGCGACTGCAACGAGACGACCAAGCGATCATGGTCGCTTTTTGGTATCCTCACGACAGAAGCCCGCGACGTAATACTAGTTCGGTGCTCTTGCAGTTGCTAAGCTAGATGGTTAGTAGCACCCGTAAGTGTCCTATAGATAGATATTCATACAAAGCAGAGGGTCGCGGTCGCACGTCATTGTCGCTGGTCGCAGTCGCGCGTCACGATCGCCAAGATCGGAATTGTACCTTAAGATTAAACTGTTAAACATAGATCATAATGTCCACCAGTGCTCTGAGGAGATGTAGTAAAACGATTTTCTCATTTCACCACCATAAACATTGAATTTACAATAATCCCTTCTTAGTGCAAACCTGTATCATAAAACAAAGCCTCGTGCAAAATGTCCTGTTCCTCGTCCCAGTATCTTTGGCTGTGCGTTGATATGTCAGTCGGTGATTTTCCTTGAAATAAATATGTAGATAACATCATCAGCGCTTCCGTTCATTTTCCAAAGAACAAAGCACCGTCTTTTGTTTTATTTTCAGAGTACTTTATCACAAGAAACTAATATAAGAATAAAGACAAGTACATCAACTCTAGGAAGTCATGCCTTGAGTCGACGAAGTATGGTGCACCATAGATGATGTCATGTGTACCAATGATCACGTATCTTTGTCTAGGTAGCTATCAACCTCGGAAGTCCCTTCGACTTAGTTTTAAATAATCAGTTTTCTGATTTAATTTCAAGCAGGACCATGGTCTTGCACCTTTTGCATATTGAGATCACTAATTCGAGAAGCAAAGCTGCGACGTCCTTCGATATTCTCATGTGATCACCGATAAATTTTCCAATAGTGGTGATCCTCTAACCTCTCGATTGTTTTGAGGATCTTTGACTGTCAAGAAGTCAAATCCATCAAAAGATTGCCTGTAAAAGATCGCTTTTAAGTGATAAGTATGGTCATTATTCCATTTCACTAGTTTTAAACTCCTATTGTAATTTCTTATGGTGTACAATGAAGAGCACTTCTATATTATTATTTTTTATTTCTTCTCATCGATATAAATTACTGTTTTCATTTTAAGGCGAGTTCATCAATACGCATTATCATACAATTTCAAAAAGTAATTCCTGATATTGCCATCTTCAAAATGCATCTATACATCTTACGATCTTCAATGGTATAGACTTGGCTTCGTTGTTTGTTTACCAGTCACCACGGTCTTCTATCGCGTCAGATTAAATGGCTTTATTGAACCCTACACAATTGTCGTCATCAATTTCATTCGTATTCGTGGTACACATTCTATCCCTTAGTAAGGCGTTCGCCCTTCAGATAGTTCAAATGCTTGGCAGCGTTGTATCTCAGACACACCCCCGAACCGTCGATATCAGTTACCCAACTCGATGAATCATGGCCCGTCTATCAGTAACTATTTAAGTAACGTTGGCTTAAAGGTGCGTTTTCACGGGCAATAAAAATTTATCAATTATTAGCAAATAGGTACTAGTCGATTGTGACGTCACAAAATATCAAACAATTTACGGCAACGTCAGCAAGCGTCAATTTGGCGAATTTTTTTGCAATTACACTTTTCACGGGGTTTTTTTTAAGACGTTGTTGCTCGGCAGCACATGTGGATCAATCTGGAGCAATTAAATGAAACAATCTGTACCAACTTTCATAAATGCGAAAAAAAAAATCGGCAATAATTATTTTCATTGCTCCATATATTCTATATTGCTCTCTGTGAGTTTTTTTTTCATACATATAAACAATAAAACACATTCAACTTTACAAATTACTCGTGTATGAAAGTATCCCTTACTTCTCGGAGTTTGTCGCTATCGCTTTTTGACATTGCCGTAAATTGCTTGATATTTTCTGACATCACAATCGACCAGAGTGCAAATTCTACTAATTTTTAAGTAACAAAAATGTACGAAAATTAAGGCTTTTTTGGCAGATTGCAACTGAGATGCGAATGCGAATGTTTCTCTCTTGTAATTGAATTCTCGAGTTTAGCCCTTTTTATTACTTATAATTGATCAATTTTCATTGCCCGTGTGCACGCACCTTTAGTACAGTGTTCAAAATAGACGAGAAATGTGCCAGTTGACCGACTGGTTCAGATATAAATGTCTTATGTAACCAATGCTTGCTATTGCACGTTAATAGATTCATTAGAGGTTGGTTTCAATTATGATTATTCATTGTTTTCAAATGATAAGTTAGGGATACGGATTTCTGTATCTATAACGGCGATTAAGTTTGATCTCGCTAACAATAAACTATATACACTTAAAATAGAAAACAAAACTCATAACTATAATACGGCGTCAAAAAATTCGTCCGCATCGCTGTCGACTGGAAGTGAGCCCAAAAGACTGGCGGCATTGCCACGTTGTATGGCAATGCTTATCCTCTGTCCGAGGTAAAATCCAGCCCTTGCGTCACGTGAAGTGTCAACTATTTGACATTAGATTTTAGTTGTAATCGCAATTGTGTTAAGTTTTTTATCTGCTTTAAAACGCGATTGAAGCAAAAAGAGCGTTAACGAAACATAAACACGTGGCGGTCCGATCCATCTTTACCTACTCAATTCTTCGATAGGAAATGATTTTGACCTTTCAAAAGATTTTTTGTAAAAAATTTTAGACAAATTAACATGCTCTTGCTGCTGTGGCCAGAAAAGCTTATCTTTACTAGTGAAAAGCGATGGAAGAAATTTACGATATACAAACATCGGCCCGGATGACAGTTTGGTGATTGCCTATTATACATACTGAGATGCTTATCGCTTTGACTTGTAGTTAAGGCTTGTATACATGCCAATGACCTTGTGCATATAAACGCAGCTAACTACTATTCTACGCGCCACTCCGCTATCCGCATTTTTAATTTATTATAAAAAAAAAATTACACATATTTTAAAAAAGTAAAAATTCCAAATTATTTTCGTTTGTATTTATTGCAAAGCAGTAGATATTTTTTTAGACTTTTGATAAAAAATGAAGGAGTAAAATGGTTTCGTCTCAACGATTTGGAGGTAATTTTTTTTCTTACTATGTTATACCGATACATAAATTCTGGCTAAACCAAATTACGTAATTACGTTTTTTCAGATGTAATTTCTCAGTAAACACATTTAGTGCCAAGAACTCAGCGTATGGGTCGAGCAGTGATTCGTTATGTGCCCACAACCCGTATCTGAGTCGTTGTTTTAAGTAGCTATATGTGACTTGTGTTCATGCGCGGGTTGTGGGCACACGAACGAATTGTTGTTCGGCCCATGTGTTGAGTGCTTGGCCCTAAAAATGTAAAAACACTTTTGCACTTGGCACTGAAAGTGTAAATACCGACGAAACGTTGCTTCGTCTGCACGCTGTTTTTAAGCATTTTGCGAAAGATCAGCCTTAAGTTTCAGCTCGACCATGTCTGACATCTCTACTTTTTAGTTTATATCTGCAATCCTGGCTTATTTAGTATGTCAGTTACAAAACCCGAGCCCCCATTTCGCTCTATCACGCGCCAGTGATTAACACAATAGATAAGGCTGATGTTAGTCTGTATGTATGTATGTTTATCTTCACAGACGGCTAGGCGTCTATTCCCAGTTCACTTGCGCAAGCCGCGACTTTTGCACAGTCAAGCGCATTCGTTCACGCTCGCTACGCTTTGGGGGTAAGCAGAGCTTGAAAGGTTACTGGAGCTGTGGGATATTTCGTCAATGAAGGATGAAATCAGTATTTAATCAATAAGAAAGACAATTTAGCTCGGGGTTTTTGTTATTGTTGAAGTTTTGGCTGTTTCAAATCATCATCATCATCATATCAGCCGAAAGACGTCCACTGCTGGACATAGGCCTCCCCCAAATTTGGAGTAGGGGGGGTTTGCCATAATCGCCACGCTTGACAGACGGGTTGGCGATCGCAGTGTATGGTGTTGCGTTTTACAGAGAACGCTGCTGCTCGTTCTCTGGCGAGTCCCTTAGTCGCCTCTTACGACACCCACGGGTAGTGATGGGATGGTATTATTCTTTTACAGCGCAATGCGGCACCGGCCGACACCATATGGCGGCGGCGGTGACCGTACTGTTTAAAATAATTACTTACGAGTACTACTGCATTCGGAACAGTCGAGTTAGTCCAATATTAATAAATTTAGGCTCCGACCTTAATTTATTAATTTGTACAATCAGCAATATTGCTTCTCTAAACAATTGATAGTATATTTTTAAAATTACTTTACTAAAAATACCAAATTCATTGCTTTGTTGATTGTAATTTATTCTATTTACTTTTGTTTTTTATTAACACTGTTGGGACATTACAATTGATGTTGGGCATAAAGTTATAACAAGACACCATCAACTCGTTCCAAAATTAACAACTCAATCAACATATCTCAGCCACTTCAATCAACACAATACATTACTACGTAATTACTGCTCTGGACCAATCACGAGAGGGCTCAGGGTGATCAAATAAGCCGCGAACCAATCTATTGCAGTACTGTTGTTATTGACCAAACCGTTATCGACGGGCAGTCGCGTCATTCTTACCACTGAGGAGGTTGTTTACAGAAGACCATACATAGCTCAATACTTGTCCCGCACTCGTGCTTGGCAAAAATATGGCTGAGCTTTACCTATGTTCCTTTTATTTTTAACTAGCACTTCGCCCGCGACTTCGTCCGCGCTGCAATTTTCTTAAGGATTATATACTAAAACCTTCCTCGAGAACCACTTTATCCATTGGTGAAAACAGCATGAAAATCGGTGCTGTAGTTTTTGAGTTTATCGCGTACAGACAGACAGACGCGGCGGATGACTTTGTTTTATATTATGTAACTTGGCCTTAACAAAGTGATATTCTATTAGCGAAAGTATAATTGTGAAAAGTCAAAAATGTTTTGTGAAATGTCACGCAATATTTTGACGGTGCTTGGAAATCCTCATTTTAGATTTACTGACTATAATCGCTGTCTGAATATCTTTTAGTGTAAGGCCTCTGGCATTAGATTAAAAAGAAAGTTCCAATACTTAGTAAAAAATTAAGCTTTTAATGTCTATTTTCTATGTTTTATTTAAACACTGCTGTTTCTTGGCAACAATCGCTTGAAAGTTGAATGGTCATGAAATTTTCCCCACTCTCCCGCTAAGACTAAGCCTTCTGGGCCCATAACCTGCTCAGTGCCTTTGCTTAATTGCCTCGTTAGAACTAAGCAGCTCGTGTGATTAGCATAATATGGTGCGTGGTACCCACACTACCTACCTTACCTCAGTACCTGGTGTGCGTAAGATCATAATTATGGCGTTATATGCATGGGAACATATTTGGGTTAGAGCCGGGTGTGAGCGATGCAGTTACGTTATGCCTTGGCTGGTTAACACAGAATATTTTAAAAGGGTTATAGTAAGAATCAAAGAACTAATTTACTCCATTAAATTTATTAAATAACTAGTGGACGTCACGCGGTTTCACCCGCGTAGTTCCCGTTCCAGTGGGAGTACGGGGATAAAATATAGCCTATGTTACTCCCTGATAATGTAGCTATCCATTGCTGAAAGAATTTTTCAAATCAGTCCAGCAGTTTCGGAGCCTATTCATTTCAAACAAACAAACAAATCTTTCCTCTTTATAATATTAGTGTAGAAAATGTCAACTGCTGATTTTTTTTTTTCAAAATCTGTGATACAGTTTTGGGATTTCACTGGACGTCAACGGCAGTAAAAAAATATTGTATGCCCGCCATCGGGCGTTGATAGACCATTCACTATGATCTAAAGTTTTAGGCACAGTTTCTGGCTACAAATTCTCCGCAAACTGGTTGTAAAACAAAATTATATTTCTCAAAAAAAAAGCAAGGCCCATCTTCTGGGTCGAAAATCTTCTTTTTTTACCACATTTTGTGAGAAAAATTGGGGCCTAAATAATTGTCACCGGAAATCGCTTTAATTATATTCAGTAAGCAATACAATGCCACTGAAAACTTTTTCTTAGAAGTCATACTTTGGCACAGACTTAGTTCAAGTGGATATATGCCCAGACCCGACATCAAAAAATTATTTATATACGCTTTATTGTTTACCAAATTTAAAAATACGTACAGAAAATCTTAAACTAATGACATACAATTAGCGGCCTTATCGCATTCCGCGATCTCTTCCAGGCAACCTGGAATGGAAAGTGAGAGCCTGGACACGAAAATACTGTTATGACAGACAATCACATAAAGTTACCTCTTTTAACGATAACTGCCGTACCAACATCACAGCATTCACAGCATTCCTCACCGAGTTGAAAGATCACAGTAAACCCTATTCCATAATTGACTTTAACAACTGGCCAGAGATGAAACGTAGATGAAATATGGCTTTTGGTGTGTACACAATGGCCGTCAGTGGCCCAGTTTTGACATAACTTGAAGATGAGCCGTTCTTTTGTTTTGTTATTTGAAGAGCAGGAAGCATTGATATATAAAAAACCCAAGATACACACTCAGCATCTCAAAAACGTCCGCAAAAAACAAGCGCAATATGTATAATTGTGCGCAAGTTTCAAACAGTCTCGCATCGCTCGCCATACTGCACTGCTTTGTAAAAACAACTTTATGCGATCCGTGTAAGGTTGAATTTGCGAAATAAAATGCGCATCAATCGCCATACTGAACTGCTTTGTAAAAACAACTTTAAGCGATCCATGTAAGGTTTAATTTGCAAAAAAAAAATGTTTATAGTATAACTACACACAACTCCCACATGACACTTGATACATGTCAGTTTTTGACGACAGTTTCGAGTGGCGCATTTGTTCGAGACTGTGCATTTTGGGTTTTTTTATATATTAATGGCAGGAAGGTTATCATTCAACCGCGTTGTTGGGCTGATGGTTGCAAACCCTGACTGCTGAGTGAGATCTTGTGTGTGCAAATTGTTATTGCGTTTTCATTAGGAATCTCTCAGTAGCAACCCGAAGTTGGGAAGTCGGTGGTATGATATCACTGTGGCTCGGAAAGCAGGTAAAGCCGTCCTATTAATCTATTCTGTAAATAACTATTTCGATATCGAGCTTCACCTGAGTGACAAAACTCACAAAGTGAGCTTTATTGCACACAACATAAAGGTCTTAATTTGATACTCACCTCGGATTCCGCTGTCGAGATACGAAAATGTTGTTACAGAATAGCACTACTGCGCTTGACCACTCCCCAAGACATATGAGATTGCCGTCTCAGACTATGGGAGTAATGGAGGAGACACCGGTGTTACCGTAAACACTTCTTGTGCACTATAATATCTCCTGTGTACTTGGTAATCTCCGTTGAGATTGGCCACCATGACCGAAAGGGAATTGCTCAGTTTGTTAGGGTGATCTGGCTAAGCGTGGACAAGATCCTTATTAATAAAAACTTGCATTTTTACAACTAATTATCCATAGGAAAGCAAATATTAAAATAAAGTCGTGGCCAGATGCTAAAATATGCTTTGGAAGATCATTACTATCATTCAATTTTTTTGAGCTATTTTAACCCTACAACCCCGCACATTCACAGCTAAGGAGTGGAATTCCCTGCCAGAGTCTGTGTTTCCAGATAGCTACAACCTGGGAGTCTTTAAGACTAACTAATAAATAAATAATTAATGACTAATAATAAACATATATATTATAAATAGAAACATAAATAATAATAAATTAGTTATTTAATTTGCTTGCGTCAATTTAACGTGCGTCGTCAGCGCTTTTAAAAAACGCCGTGTGCAAAGACTTTAGACAAGCTCTACCCGATTAATTTTTCGCTGTTAGGAGACAAACCACAAGTTATCTGAAACAACAGCTACTAGCTGATAGTCGGCTGAACAAGCAGTTTAATTTAACTGCAGATAAGATAACGGGGACAAGTTTTATTACTTGCCAGCCTGACACTGATTTTGCACTTCTGAAAGATGTCAGTGTGTATGTATGAAGATTTGAAACACCTGAGCTTGTTTCTAAAGCTTGGGAGATACAGCTTTTAAAAGTTTCACAGAAAACATTATGATGTGCGTAGACAATTATAGGGCGTCGTTAACTAGCTACTGAACATTTTTTCATCACATACGCAGCTCAAAACTTTACAGAAGTCATGCCAACTATCGCCAATAGGGAAGTATACGGTTTTTAAAAATCAAATCAAAAAAATCCTTTCGAATTTCAAAAACGTTATAAAATAAAGACAGCCAACCCAGACCCCGTCACCACTTCCTAGTAAAATACTAGGAAGTGGCGACGGGAGCTGGGAAAAAGAAGTGGCACAAGAAACTCCCAAGCAATACAACTGTCTGTTAAGTTTGTAGATCTTGAATGTATACCATATTAACATCGAAAATCACACATCAGTTTTAATATCAAATCAAACGCAAACTATGGACAAAAAAAAAACATTTTGACTTTAACACATCGCTTTTTGACTTTTAGCAGAGAAGAGAGTCAGAACAAGTCCTAAATACAACAGTACTCTAAAAACAACACGAAGTTATTTTTAGTTAACAAAAAATCGTGTTAACATGCCTAAGTTTATAATGTTTATATTAAAGCCATTACGAGGTAAGCAGGGGTCGTTAAATAGGTTAATAGTACCTTGTACCGATATAAAAGAGAAGTTAAAATACCTTGTTAAATACATACTGCTTTTGTTATAGTTTTAAAGGTTCTAAAAATATACTTTATATGGGTGGATGCAAGGCCCATCGATTTTTAAGGCGTTCAATTGTTTTTTAGAAGTTTTGATCTTTGTGTTTGCACGCGTTTAGATGTGTCCAGTGTTAAGACGAGTGCCTACGTTCAGTCAAAAACATTTAGTTGACTTTGTTTGTGGCTTAGTTGGTTCATTTGACCTTTTTTACCATTGATAGGCACACGTGTAACCAAATCCTCACCTGATGGTAAGCGATGATGCGGTCGAAGATGGAGCACGCTTGCCTAGAAGTAATACATGGGACTAATCTCTGTTTCACGATTTGCGATTTTATTAGACTTGCTCGATTTTTTCTTGATGATTTCTAACACGATCTTTCAATTTAAACACGGCTGTTATAGCCAGTAAATTGAACTCAAATAATTACAAAAAAACGCTTTCTCCATTAAAATCTCAGACACAGTGCGCCGACTTTACAAAAACGGGGACAAAAAATGTGACAACATCTAAAAATGGAGATAAAATAGTGTAACATAATATTTTAGTACCGCACGACATAACAAAACTATTATCTTGATTTTTTCTTTAATTTAATGACAACTAAATTCTAGGGAAGGACCACCTACGATGTTTAAACTTTTTATAACCCCTAATTTAGAAATCAGTTCTATTTAAATTCGACTTTAATATGTTGCATGACGGTTGGTTTTAGACTATAAATGTGAAACGAAATAAAGCCATTTTTTCAAATGTTTCGGATGCAGCTATATTATAAAGAAATAATGCAGTCACTCCTTTAAATGGACCTTTAATTTTGACAGACACCATAAAGTCAAACCTTTTTTTACTGCTCTGAAACTTCTTTTTAATTAAAAAGACACTTTATGTCTTTGGAATAGGGTTGAAGTTTTTTGAGTTTGACTGCAAATGCAAGTTTGTGGATGTTTTCTCCTGATGATGTGTGGTCTGTGGGTTATTTGTTTATAAATTGGTATTTTTGATTGAGTCTACGGTGTAATTAAGTTATTCCGTTATGGCGATGTATTTTTAGATAGAATCATAAAATTTTTGTGTAAACATTCAGTTGATGGTTGATTGCCTAAATATTTTCAAATTGATGAGCAAATATACGCAATTAAATACTTCACAACGCTTTACACGGGGTTTTTTGCGCTTAATGATTTTGTTATTGCTAAGCTAAGTCTTTGCAAAAACAACTACATAAGTATTATTATAAGCAACAAAATTAACTTCACAACTTAAAATTTGCTCAAAAAGCGATCACGCGATCATCATTATCTCTTCAAAAAACAATATTTATTTTATAATTTTTCCTCAAACTTTTTACAAGATAATTGACATTTCGGCGCACTGTGTCGAATCTTGACACTGCTGAATGTAAATGAGGGAAATATTCCCATTGGTTATGATTTCTCTGGTGATTTCTAATTTTGACAAACAATATAAACTCATTTCTTGCAAATCACGATGTTTGAGTACTTCATTTCGAGTGCTTTCAACGATTTTTTCGTACTTGTGAGTGACGTAGATGATGATTCTGCTCTTTAAGTGAGTACTTAAAAGATCTACTCCGGTTTTTTGACGATTGCTAACAAATGTATGTTCGTAATACGAATTTGAATACAAATCTTTGTACCCTACGAACAATATCTACTCGTCACGCATAAAAAACTGCAAAAAAAATCCCGAATTACAGATAACAGCCGTATCACATAAAGCTTTAGGTAGGTGGAGTTGTATGAGTATACATACAACGTGTAACCAAATAAACGCAATACCTCTTAAGGGGTCATTGTACTCGTCATTATGTACAACAATTACAATGGGACCAACCCCGAAATCAGCTTTTCAGTACATTTTGTCGAGTTTTATAAGTTGTTCATAATGATGAGTTCAATTACCCCTTAAGAGGTATTGCGTTCATTCTGTTACAGGTTGTATATACTTTTGAACCTGCCACTTTGATTTCCGTCATCCCATATCACATACAGCAAAATCCTGATTCCGGCAGCTACAGAATAATTCCTAAAGGAAAAATCGTATAAAATCTTCCTGACCCGAGAATCAAACCCAGTCTCTACACTCAGCTCACGGTCTTGCTACCACTACACCAACAAAGCAGTCAACAAAACATAACACCAGATAAGTAAATTCTAAAAAAGAACCATCCACGCAGTTGGCCAGTACCAAACACATAAAGAGTTAAACCGGTTGTACACAAACCCATAACATGTATTTAATGATGGCAGTAACCGTATGTACTGGCCTATAAACCTAGACCTGAATCCAATACCTACGTCTAAAAGTCTAAACAGGCCGACTTTAGTGCCAGGGGAATATAAAAACTACGAGTAAATCAGAACTGGGAATACTGACAAGAGTTTTATCAAGACACTCGAAAACTGGTTCCTAACCTATCGCTTTTAGGCACACAATAATAGATTATGCACCGAGGGAATAAAGCAGTGTCTTATGACTGGTTTTGCCATTTAGTTAGTTATCAAAGAAACAACAAAGATAAATTAGATCAAAGGAGGAGGTATATATACACCTGGAGCGTTCGCCTGTAATGGAAGATTTCAGATTCGGTTTTGAGCATTACATTACAGTACGGCCTCTTCGACTTCGACGAGCATTCACCTGTAATGTAACATTAGATTCGATTTATAGCATTTAGTTGATTCCACAACGTCGGACGAAGCGGTCGTGTGTTTTGAAACGCTTAATAATAAGTGGTGAATATTGATGTAACAAGTTGTATCAAAATATTACACATTATATCAAGTAGCGCACTGTAATGCTCGGTGCTCTTCCCTCACAAATGTAATTTAATAATTTATTCAATAAGTAGTTTGTACATGGCATACAGAGTTGTCTTAAATATGTAAGTTCTATAAAGAAAAACCAGTACAACGAATATAAAATAAGTCATAGGACTTCCTTTCCTAAACTAGGCAGGAAACCTGTCTGTATCTTAGGAAAGAGTATCCATTTATGACTAACGAAAGATTCGAATGTTAACTCCGAGCTTAGATTTTAAATCAAGAGCGAATGCAGTGAGGGATTCAAGCTAGTCCAAGGCAAAGACAACTTTATCCCTGAGGAGCAAACTACTTTTTACACCTATTGCGAGAAAATAGTTCGCAAATCAAGAGGTGGTTGGCCGCGAGTGGTTCCCGTCGGTCTCCAAGTTGAGTTCCAAATTCAAATCACATTATAGATCTCCGGGCAATAAGATTGTACTGAATTTCATTACAACCCGCTGGGCAATAATGACTAACTTTAGGTAGAGTTTGCATGACATATAATCTGACGTTTTCGTGTAGGTGGTGTGAAAAGGGTATTTCGCACTAGTGTGGAAAAAGCGCCTGCCAGCCTTCGCCTCAAATTATTATATGGGGCTGGTTGCCAGGCAGCCTTTCTGGGGCCTATTTAAAACTGACAGGTAACAAACGATATCTGACAATTTTGTAAGTTTATTTCATTCATTTTCTGCTTCATTAAAAACACCTGTCGCGCAATTGTAACAATTATGTCTGTATATACTCATGCAAGTTACCATCCCTTCCTTGATGTTATTCCACTAAACGCTTCCAAGCGTCTTTCATAATGCGCACACCAAAGGAGTGGAACTCTCTGCCTGCGTCTGTGTTTCCGGACTCTTATAACTTTAATCTTTTCAAAGGTAGAGTGAACAGGCTCCTTCTGGGTAAGCTCGCTCCATCGTAGACTTTGTTTCTGTCATCTCTGACCTAGACTAGAGTCAAGAGCAAACCAATCTCAAATAAAAAAGAACCTATTTGGCAAATTTTTCGCATTGTCAGTTATACAGGGAAATTGAAAACATACCCGAAACCTCTAAATCCTGACTTTTTATCATGACCCTGAACTACATTTTGTTCTACAACTTTTCAAAATTCGAAACATTTTTTTCCCATACAAAAATATAAACATAGTCTAAATTAAGCATTTATTCTTTATAATGTGGCCGACGAAAGGCCGCCACCCCGCTGGCAGCGCAAGACTGGAAGCATGCGTGCGCGTAGTAAACGGGAATTTTACAGACTTCAAATAAATGAAAACAAACTGTTTTTGGCTGCATTGTTTAGTTGAGGGCAAAGTCGTAGAACTAATGTAGTATTCCTGAGATTAGCGCGTTCAACAAAACAAATTCTTCAGCTTGTTAATATTAGTATAGATACGCAGTTGACGCCCAAATTAGTAGCTGAAATAGCTTGAATTCAATTTAAAAAAGCGTTAAGGTTTTTTTTCTTTTCTTCGTTTGTTTTCAAGTTGTTTTGTAAAAACCCTACAAAATATCAAAAGCTTTTCAATCGTACAAAATTCTTAATTAGTTCAAAACTTAATTAAAAGCTCGAACAAACTAATACAAAGTTGCCGAAAATTAATTAAAATACAAAAATATTCACCGCCACGTCTCGCTCTTAGGT
Source organism: Lacanobia wlatinum (assembly GCA_947578705.1). Lineage (NCBI taxonomy): Eukaryota > Metazoa > Arthropoda > Insecta > Lepidoptera > Noctuidae > Lacanobia > Lacanobia wlatinum. Next base: position 4,479,412 of record OX388046.1, on the reverse strand, counting down.
TAAAACTTCATTTTGTTAGACAAACACTGGTAAACGACGGTTAATAGCAAGGTTAACTGAACAAACATGTTTAGAACTAAGTTAAATTTAACTAGCGGCTTAGCACGACTTCGCTTGACTAATTTATTTATTTTTACTGAAATAAGACATGAAGATGTCATGTATCAGCGAAATAAAGCAACTTGCCTTGAAATAAGTTTGAATAAATCTCTATGGTTCCGTAAGTCCTGCCAGGGTTGCGGAATTTGTTCGAAAGAGTCACCGCGGCTCTGGAATCCAAAAGGCATTAGGAGGAACACGGATGGGTTTAAGTCAGTAATAGTCTGACCTTCTGCACCGCCCAGAGCGAGAGGGGCCATTTGATGATTTCCCATCCATAAAAAGATGGTTCCGTAAATATGTCGTCTAAACTTTATCCTAAAGTCTCCACGCAGTGGGTACCAGAGGATGGACGGCGTCGCTGAGGCCGGCCCAGAAAGCGGTGGCGAGATGATCTGGACGCACACCGCGAAGGCTGGTTCGAGGTGGCGCAAGAAAAGAGTGTCTGGAAGGATGTGGGGGAGGCCTTTGCCCAGCAGTGGGATACAATAGGCTATTAAAAAAAATGTATTTCGTACTTACATAAAGATTTGACAGTAGTTTTACTCTGAGTCTCTCGTAGTTAATTAATTGCAACCGCGCAGGTTGATCTTCAAGGTTAGGCAACTTTTGCTGAAGTCGGTCTGTGAATGTGTGACCATCTTAACATACTCCTCCGTGCCTCACAAAGCATGTTAAGAGGAAATGCTGGCAGCGAGACTTTGTATGTAAAAAGTCATAATTCGAGGTTTGGCTCTCGACTGTTTTCTCCTCCAATTTTGGACCGATTTAAGAGATATTTGACAAACTGAATAAGAAGGACATATACTATATCCTTACGTTTTCTTTTTTGATGATTTATTTATTAACCGTATAAGCACTAGAACTCTCACAAAATGCCCGATAAATCGCTGTCAACAGAGCCCTAGTGTACAAATTTGGCAACTATTAATCAAAAAAAGAAAACATAGAGACACAGTACACATCCTTCTTATTCAGTTTTTGAAATATCTCTTATATCGGTTAAATATTGGAGAAGAAAACAGTCGAGAGCCAAACCTCGAATTATGACTTTTTACATACGAAGTCTCGCCGCCCGCATTCCTCTTAAACAGTTGATCGCGGCTGTCATTTATAAATCTTTAGCAGTCGTTGCAGATTGACAGAAGGCAGAAAATCTGACACAAATCTTGCCAAGAAGTACCGTGGTACCCGGTTATTGGGAGTTGGAGGTCAGATGCACAATTGCTCCACGTAAAATACTGGTATTCAGCTGAATTCAGTTCGATTAGAAGCTGTTGTGTTATTCTTTAACAATATTTTCACGTTTCGACAGCGAACATATTAGAATTAAATGAAAGAAATTTTAAAACGTGTGTAAAAAAGACATTTTGTGAACAAGCATATTATTACAAATTAGATGATTATATTCAAGCTAAGAATGCTTGGAAACGTGCTAGTAAACTGGTTGATATGTTTGTGTTTATTATATTAATATTTACTATGTATGCAGGTGTATTTACTGATTTTTACATTTAATTTAACTCACACACTGATCATATAAATCAATATAAATCTTATTAATTTTACCTTTGCTGGCATTTCTTTATTGTACCTATTGGTAGTATATAAGTGTTTTTTGGGAGCATCGTCCTCACATATAATCAATTGATTAATGTATGCAAATATTGTAAAGCTTATTTTTGAAAAGAGTAACTATGGAGTTTCTTGTCCGTTCTTCTCCATAAGAATCTACCTTTTGCGAATGGACGAAAAGAGTCACTACAATATTTTATTTTATTTTAATTTGACGTTCAAAAGTGCCTTTATTGGTCTAGTTGAAATAAATCATTTGACTTTGAATCCGCGGTAAGTGTCAAATTCGTATTTATATAAGACCTTTATGTTGTGTGCAATAAAGCTCACTTCATGAGCTTTGTCACTCAGGTGAAGCTCGATATCGAAATAGTTATTTACAGAATAGACTAGCCGATCCCAACATGTTGGGAAGCTAAGCAGAAGATGATGAGAAGTTTTACTCTGATTTTGAGTTTCTCTTCATGTTGTTTTCAGCGAATAAACTAGATCTTTAACCCACTTCATACTAGTTATTACTGCTGTATTTTATACTGTAGTTTATTTCTAAGCGTCGTTTTAAAACTAGGGTTACGTGCGTTAAAACGAACACTATGGCGCAATTATATCTCAAAATGATCGCTTTATTACCACGCACTAAATAGCAATACCAGATTTTAAACTTTATTTCCAACTAGGGAACGTCACGCGATTTCACCCGTGTAATTCCCGTTCCCGTCGGAGTAACGAGATAAAATAAAGCCTATGTTACTCCCTGATAATGTAGCTATCCATTGCTGAAAGAATTTTTCAAATCGGTCCAGTAGTTTTTAAGTTTATTCGTTACTTACAAAAATACAAATATTTCCTCTTTATAATTTTAGTATAGATATAGATAATTCCATTATTTCTTAACTAGCTTATGGCAGCAACACACCCGCGTGAATTTCGGAAATCACAGCAAAGGAACATACTCGCGGGATAAAAGTAGCCTATGTGTTATTCCAGACTATAATCTACCTCTGTAGTAAATTTCATCCAGACCCGTTCAGTTGTTCTGGCGTGATTGAGTCACAAACACATGTACATCCAAACTTTCTCATTTATAATATTACGCCACATCTTGTCGTGTTTATCCTACGGAACCCCAATAAAAACAGGTTCCCAATCTCCTCATCGCGTTAACTGTAACATCTCAATGTAGCGTGTCAGTCCGTCTGTCATCGATTTCAGGCGCGTTCTCCGTAACTGTAGCGAATCTGACTCGGATTATGAGAAATTTTTCCCTCTTTGCGACACCTGAGTCAGCCAGTTAAAAGTTTTTTGTAGGAGTAGTGATTCATGCAATTTGTTTTGTAGTTAGTTTTTGCTATTATCAGACTTTGGACTGTGTCAATAGTTTTGTTCGTGAGCTTGACCAAGCGTGTTTGATTTTTTGTTGCACTTATTCATGGAAATATATACTAACTTTGTCACTGTCTTACTGAGCAGAATTAAAAAAATTCAATACACTTATCACGGTAGAAAAACAGTTAGCCAGTATGGCAGGCTAGAGTGATCCGAATTTGTATTTTTTAAGGATGGGAAATCATCAAATGACTCCTCCCGCTCTGGACAGAGCAGAAGGCAGTGTCAGACTCTTACTGACTAAAACCCATCCGTGTTCCTCCTAAAGCCCGCCGCGTTCCAGGGCCGCGGTGACTCTTTCGAACAAATTCCGCAACACTGGCAGGCGGAACTCTCTGCCTGCGTCTGTGTTTCCGAACGCATACAACCCTAATCTCTTCAAAGTTAGAGTGCACAGGCTCCTTCTGGGTAACCTCGCTCCATCGTAGACTTTTTCTCTGTCATCTCTGACTTAGAATAGAGTCAAGAGCAAACCCAGCTCAAATAAAAACAAAAAAATAAAACTAAAGGAAGGAGAAAATGTGAATTTCGATGGTTAGAAGCGTAGAGGAAGACCAAAGAAACTGTGTAGAAGAAGTGACCATGAAGTAGATAACTACAAGGACAACGACTACAACCAGGAGAAGAAAACATGACCCACCGAAGGGTGACGGGCGGTCATTTTAGGAGACTCTCTTCATGAAATTTTTGATGTTCATGAATTTCAACTTCTGATTCTCAGCCTAATTTGAATAAATTAACTTTGATTTTGTTTTCTTCTTCAACCCCAAACAAATTGAGATAGAATAAAAACATGATTATCATGCATTAAAGTGTGTCTGCCGTATGATGTGATGATATTGGCTAGTGTCGTATGATACCGTAAAAGAATAATACCATCCCATCACTTCCCGTGGGTGTCGTAAGAGACGACTAAGGGACTCGCCAGATAATGGGCAGCAGCGTTCTCTGAAAACTCAACACCATACACTGCGATCGCCAACCCGTTGCCAAGCGTGGTGATTATGGCAAACCCCCCAAATCTTGAAGGAGGCCTGTGTCCAGCAGTGGACGTCTTTCGGCTCATATGAAAGTGTGTTTGCATTCAAGCAAAGCTGCTTGAAAGCTACATACTGTACCAATGAAAACAAGTCAATTTAGTACAGTACTATCTCACGAGCAAGTATATTACTAACATCGTGCATCGCCTCCTGTATCGCCAATAAAAGAAACAGACCGTACAAGCTTATCGCAGAGCAAATTGTAAAGTCAAATGAAGGCAACATTACTTCTTTTATTTATAAACATGGTACTACAAGAGCTATCGCTATTGCCGTCTCTTTCTATTGCTAGGAAAATGAAGGAGACAAGTATATTTGTGCAGTGCTGAAAGTCTGTGGCCAGATATGATGTGTAGACGTCAAAATAAAATAAAAAGCTTAGGAAGTGTTGTTCCTACAAAGTTTTTAGTTTATCTTTTTTGATTCAATGATTTATATTAAATAGAGTAGTTTCAGGATCTTAGTAGTTTAAGTAAACAGTTGCTTCACGTTCATCCGTCGATTTATTAGGGTTCCGTGCCCTAACGGTAACCAACGGAACCCTTATGCTAAGCCTCCGCTGTCTGAAGACTCGCGCGAACAATATAACCCTTCCTTCCTTGGCAGTCGGGTAGGTAATGATACATTGATAACAGGACGCGAGTCTTTTTTTTAATTTGTGATGGGTTTGCTCTTGACTCTAGTCTAGGTCAGAGATGACACAGACAAAGTCTACGATGGAGCAAGCTTACCCAGAAGGAGCCTGTTCACTCTAACTTTGAAGAGATTAGGATTGTAAGCGTTTGGAAACACAGACGCAGGCAGAGAGTTCCACTCCTTTGCTGTGCGCATTATAAAAGACGTTTGGAAACGCTTAGTGCGAATTGGTGGAATAGCAACAAAGTAGGGATGGTAAGATGCAGTGCGTCTGGATGTCCGATGGTAGAAAGGGGCCGGTGGGATGAGGTCGAGGAGTTCTTGGGCACACTCACCGAAGTACAATCTGTAGAAGCAGGCAACCTTACGGCGATGAGCCAAGCTATGTAGCTTGGCACCAATCAGTCTGCTACTCACCAATCAGGCAAAAATCCATGCGATTAGTCAACAAGCACACTAATGTTACTATAATTATTACCAAGTACTCGCACAGTAAGCCCGTCGATTCACACAGTTGCTTTATGAACAAGAGGTTACCTACCAACGATAAGCTCCGTCCCAGCTAATGTTATTACGAATATTATCGCTCTATTGTGATTTTGTAACTCATTAAGGAGTAACTTTGTGCTTTGTTGTTATTATAAGTTGTTACTCAATGCCTGCTTTTTTGGCATAGTGATCGTTAGCGCTATAGAGGAGCTCGTGGCTAAATAATAACAGCCGCACGGGTAAGTCTTGAAGGTTCAGCAACGCTTGTCAAGGTTGGTCTGTGGATGGGTGAGTTTCCTCCGTACCTCGGAAAGCACGTTAAGCCTTTGGTCCCGGCTGTCATTTGTAGATCTTTGGCAGTCGTTACGGATTGTCAGAAGCCAGTAAATCTGACTCCAGTCTTGCCAAGATGTACCGTGTTACCCAGTTAATGGGTTGTAGAGGTCTGGTAGGCAATCGCTTCACGTAAAATACTGGTATTCAGCTGAATCCGGTTTGACTGGAAGCTGACCCCAATTTAGTTGGGAAAAGGCTAGGCAGATTATGATGATCGTTAGCGCCTTAGCGCTATAGCAGAGCTTGGGTTGACATTGACACAGTCCAGAGTCTGAATCAGTAGACGTTTGATGGCCATAAGCCATTATGTGGGCCATAAACACACGGCGTTTTCTACGCGATGACGTCGACGTGCAGACGAAGCGCGCTTACGCGCTTTAATCGAAATTCAGACACAGTGAGACACTGTTTTTTGGTCATATACAGCGCCGTGACCGCGCGTCCGTAAAACGTGCGTCGTCGGCGCGTTAAAAATTCTCCGTGTGCGTAGGCTCTAACTGGCGAAATATGCCCTGCCTACTTTTGCCTTGCCTTTCGATGAACATGAACATGATATAACGAATATGTTTATTTACTACTAGTGGACGTCACGCGGTTTCACCCGCGTAGTTCCCGTTCCCGTGGGAATACGGGGATAATATAAAGCCTATGTTACTCCCTGATAATGTAGCTATCCAATGCTAAAAGAATTTTTCAAATCAGCCCAGTAGTTTCGGAGCCTACTCAATTCAAACAAACAAACAAACAAACAAACAAACAAATCTTTCCTCTTTATAATATTAGTGTAGACTAGTGGACGTCACGCGGTTTCACCCGCGTAGTTCCCGTTCCCGTGGGAGTACGGGGATAAAATATAGCCTATGTTACTCCCTGATAATGTAGCTATCCATTGCTGAAAGAATTTTTCAAATCGGTCCAGTAGTTTCGGAGCCTATTCATTTCAAACAAACAAACAAACAAAACTTTCCTCTTTTTAATATTAGTGTAGATAGAATCCTAAAACATAAAACTCTTCCATTACTGATAGATAACTGACTGACAGACAACGCACAGCCGAAACTACTGGTCGTAGAAAGCTGGAATTTGGCATGTAGGTTCCTTGGGGACTGTAGGGGAGCACTAAGAGAGGATATCCCAAAATTCCTACGGGAACGGGAAGAAACGGGATATGCGTGTGCGAAATCAAGTGCGAAGGTATAAAATACTTTGTAGAGTAGGTACAGTACCTACAAGCTACTAACTACACAAAGTAAAATAAGCTTTTAATTTACGAACCTAATGGCATAGTAAATACTCTCCCACTAGACTACAGCACTCGACCAATGTAAACACAGCTTAATAGGTTGCGAATGACCGCACTCAACACTAACAATGTTTACCAATATTAATTAGTAATTAAGTACTTACTTAATTAATGTTTTTATTCATCGTTCAACCTTAACAGTTTGTTTTGGTAAACAAATTAGAGAGCTTTAATAAGCAAATGAAGTTGAAATTTCTTTTGGCTAAGAATTTATTTAAGGGTCGTTAGGTACTAATTATGAAGCAATTTAGAAGATACTGTTTGCCAGGACTATTGCAAAGAGTACAGGTTTTTAGGGTTCCGTACCCAAAGAGGAACCCTATTACTAAACCTCCGCTGTCCATCTATCTGTTCGTCCGTCCATTCGGCCGTCCGTCCGTCTGTCTATCAGCGGCTTGTTGCTCAAAAACCGTTATAGATAGACAGTTGAAATTATTACAGTGTGTGAAATTGGCGTTATAATAACATATAATAAAAATTAAATAACATTAAAAGGGGCTCCCATACAAGAAATGTGGTGTTTTTTGGTTTATTTAATTTAATTTTTAAGTTAAAAATTAAATAAATTAAAAAAAATTTTTTGAGTGGTCTAGTAGTACTTTATGGTTCGGAACCCTTCGTGTGAAAAGAAAATCCGACTCGCACTTGGCCGGTTTTTTAATAGCGAGTCTTCTGAAAATGAACCTTAGTGACAGCCGGTTTGCTGAGGTTAATAGTTAAGTCCTGCATAAAGTAAATCGACCAAGAATTCAGGCACAGACATAGACTATTAAAACCAGACAAAGATATAAAAGTTAATCCTGAACCATTCTATATCCACCTTACAAAAATGTAATTACCAACACTCAAAATAAATTAACAGTTAAAGTTCGCCTTTGTACATGAACTTTATAATCACTGTACTATTAGTAGTTTTGGTGTACATTAAAGAATTAAGAATTGACATAAGAATCGTCAAGATCAGCCGACGCGTTTGGTGTCTAGAGCGCCACATACATACATACACATAGGCTGATAAACACAGTACCCTCCTTTGCGTCGCGCAGTCGGGTAAAATATAACGATGCATGGCTCATTTCAACCCCTTTTGACAACTCGATAATTATGGTTTAGCTTTAGTAAACTTTAGCTAATTTTTAAAAATAATGACAACACAAACCTTTTAGGGTTCCTTATCCAAAGAGTAACCAACGAAACCCTACTGTCCGTTCGTCTGTCTGTCTATCAGCGGACTGTATCTCAAGAAATGTAAAAAAGGATGTTTATTTGGGCCTCGCACAAAACAGACAAATGTAAAATACATTAAAAATAACAGAACCTACTAATTCATTCATTAATTAGGTAACATTAATTTAGTCTGTACAAAGCCAAAAAGGTCCCTATCTCAGCAATTACTAAAATTTGTTTTTTTTTACGGTTTATAGTACGGAACCCTTCGTGTGTGACTCCGACTCGCACTTTGAATGTTTTTTTGTTAACTGTACAAGTCACTCAGTCATCTCGTTAACAATTTGTCGTTCAGCACTAATTCCAAGCAGATGGAGTTTAACACAAAAAGTGATCGTAACGTTACCTCGCTAGCGTCGTTATGGGGTTTCAGACCGTCTGATACGAATCGCTCGACAAACTAGCAAATTTTTTTTTTACTTTAAAAATACATAATTATTTGATAGAATTTTTATTATTCTCACAGCTTTATTACTCGACTATCTGCGTCCTGGTCGAGTGGTTTAGGCGTTTGCCTTGTGACCCGGTGGTCGTAGGTTCGTTTCCCACGGGAAAAGCATATATACTTTGTTGTTTTCCAGTTTGGCTAGGATATTGCAAGCTTGAATTACCTGATTTTCTGATAAAAAGATGATTCCGTGCTTCGGAAGGCACGTATAAGCCGGTGGTCCCGGTTGCCAAATGGCGGTCGTCAAATAAACCATGTCAGAGGCCCTTGAGGCGGTTTAGAATTCTGACACTAATGTGAACTTACTGCCCACACGATAAGAAGAAGAAGAAGATTACTCGAATACAAGATTACAGAAGGATGCAATCATTTGCAATCATTAACAACTAGTCTGGGAATAAAAATAATTGGCATCAACTAGATACAACAGACTGCTGAAGTGGTATTGTTTTTGATTAAGAAAAACGAAGAACAAGATTCAAGATTATTCATGTTAAAAATCAAATAATGTAATTTTTTTATTGAAATTATGATTGCCATTGCTTTATAATTTCGTATTTACGTGTGTATATATGGGTTATTAATTTATTATACTGAAAATACTGTGTTTTTTATAAATATATTTTATTTTGAAATTCTCAATAAATAAAGAAAACCGCACGTCAAATAACTCACACACAGCTCAGACATGAGCAATATCGTTCAGTTTTAATAGCTGGTACGTGGGAACTGTTACATTGTAAGTCTTCTGTGGTTTACACGAACGCAATAAAACTCTATTTGTTTTTATAATGACCACAGTGTGTAGAAACTGTGAGTATATCAGAATCTTGCCATATTTGCCGGTGAGAGCTATTTACATAGTATTTTCCCGCGAGTAATGTATCAGTTTTGTCAAATCATAAAGGCTCTCTCAGACACATGTGTCATGAAGTTGCGACAGTGATACAAACGTACAAACTACGTTCATACGTTATGTAACAAAATACGTTCGCAGTTCTAACACCTAAGTGTTGGAATCCCTGCCAGAGCCTATGTTTCCTGACAGCTACAACCTGCGGGTCTTTAAATCAAAAGTGAACAGGTTATTTTACGCTAGCGTGCACCATCGTTGACGTCGGTCAAATGCGATACTATCAATAATCAAAAAAAAAATATTAAAGAGTTATCTTTTCTTCGATTTCGCATCACACTCAGTTGTCTAAACGCGTCAGCGAAAAAAAAACTTCGAAAACCATTTATTAAGGTTTATTTTCCACCCCTAGTACCATACCAAATACTCCATTTCTCAACCACGCACCGCTATACACAAACATACAAACGCGCTAACTGTTAAACCAGTTACCATGGTAACCGAAACGGGTCATCACGTACTAATTACTAGAAATTGAAAGAACACACTGTCGTGGGCGCCATTCGTTTTACTTAATTAGAAGACACCGATACGAGCTAGAATGTATGTACTTATGTACTCGCAGTTGACTCCTAGTGTTAGATGTGTTGCCTCATAAACCTACATAGTTGGTATTATTTTATTTCACTTTCCAATACTTTAAAAAGAACGTTGCTTGTAACAAAAATTTTAACATTGTATCATGAATTGAGCTATTTTAGTTCATCATATTTTTCTTGTACTTATTTCAATTTATTTCTGCGCAATATTTTCTTCTTTCATACTAGTCATCTACTGAGATGACTTATTTCTGATTTTTAAAGTAACCGTGGAGTTGCTTGCCGACACTAAAGGAAACGACTAACTGAAGCCGTTCTCTAGATTATATCGTTATACAAGTACCCATGTAGTCTGTCCTTCGATTTTTTGGCTTTCCCCTCTCTTTTAGTTATCCACATTAATTCTCAAACTTTCCTACGTTGCTTATTAATTTAGTAGTAACATACTTTAGTTACTATTTCAAAACGAGCCGAAATAAATGCCAACTTAAATATCGCCTTCAACTTCAAAAAGTTAAAAAAACTTTTCGCAACTATACACAAATAAACAGCTCTAAAAATATTCCCACTCACTTGGTTACACACACTAGTGTAACCAAAGCACTTACACGCTAGGGTAATATAAATGCAAGATTGTAGGCTTATGGGCTTGTTGGTGCAAGATAGTAAAAACCACGAGTGAAAAATAAGTAACAAACAGGAATGCTTGGAATCGTCTTGACGCTCCAGAGGTAACCGCAAAGTATGCGGAATGAGGATACAAACGAACATCTTAACTATATTCTAGAATTACAAACTGCGATAAAGAGAATGTTTGTTTGTTTGTAACGCTTTCACGCCAAAATTACTGAACTAATTTTTATGAATTTTGCTACAAATATAGATAGAGTCCTGGATATGGTAATAGGCTATTTAAAGCCAGGAAAGCGGAGGACAGAAGCTAGTAGTTCCTTAAAAAATAAATTGAAATAGAGAAAAGTCTACCTGATTTTTAACACTGTATCCAACAAATCAAATCAATTTTAGTCGTTTGATAAATCCATAAAAGATTTATGAAAACAAACAGAACTTCATATCATTGTTTTGAAGATGTAAGGTGCAAAGCCTAGTTTACTAACACGGGTCGTGTGTTTACAAAGTCAACAGACGGTTCAAAAAACAACAAACGCTGGAAATAAAATCGTACTTTTAAAACCGTCTCGTTCTTCTGAAAGGGCACTACCATCCTTAACGCTCGCTTCAATTTGATTGGTGGAAGTTGTCCCAATGACTAACAGATCACGCCGTTACACAGCACTTTACGATTGGATAATTGCTCTAAATTGTTCTGATCGGAGTCCGAAGAAAATAGAATGTTAGCATCGTTAAGTCGCGCGATAATTACAGTGTTGTAAACTCGTCTGGTGCAAGTTTTATGGTTTTTAATTTAAGTGTTGTGTTTAAGGACAGTTTTCCATTAATAATTAGGTGTTTAATAGAGACGGGTCCTTTTAAACGAAAGGTGTTTTTAACCGACGAAAAAACGGAGGAGGTTCTCAAGTAGGCGCGTCTATTTTTTTTTTATTTTTCTTTTATGTATGAACACGCGTAACTTTTTACAGAATTGTCCGATTTTGATAATTCTTTTTTTTATTGGATATAAAAAATATACCTCGAAAATTTTTCCATTCAAATTTGTAAAAAAAAATCCTACCCTAAGGGTAGAAAAATAGGGGTGATTTATTGTTCACTCACAGATTTTAATGCTGAGTTGTGTAGCATTTTTTGTAGACATACCCATGTTAGTGGTAATTAGTAGATTATAGCCACAAAAAATTATAAAATAAAAACATTGTAACAAAAAAATTAAACCTCCGAAAAAACTGAAAAGCAAAAAATAATAAACCGTTTTACAAAAAATAACTTTAATTTCGGAAGTCGGTGTTAAAATACGAAGAATCAATCAAAAACACCGACTTCCGAAATTAAAATTATAGTTTGTTTTTTCAGTTTTTTCGGAGTTTTTTTTTTTTTTTGTTAAAAAGTTTTTTACAGAGACAAGTTTCTTAGTCCAAACTAGTGTTTCAATTAATGATCTGTTACTTAACGGCTCATGTAATAATAAAATATAATGATAATGCTAGCCAATCAGCAATGTGGTTGAAATCCGACAATCCAGGGTTCCGTGTAATATACCAAATGAAAGGGCTTACTGTGAGAGTTTTAATTATGTTTTTTTTTAATTTTAAAATAAATAGTTTTGAAGTTATTCACGTTTGACCAAATATGACCATTCCCCCTCCGTATCTCCGAAACTACAAATCTTAAAAAAAAAAATGCAGATAATAGTTCTATACCTGAAGACTACAGTAAAACCTATGTATAAGAAGTCTGTAGTGTTAAAATAACATGTTAAGAAAATTAAATTGGTTCGGAACCCTTTGCACGCGAGTCTGACTCGCACTTGGCCAGTTTATCATGATCTACCGACTCATTTGGCCAGTTTTTTTCATAATGATTTACAATGCTACTCTCTTGATCTACTCATTAAAAAAACACCCACTACCTCATATCCTTCCAGACACGTTTTCCTTGCACCACCTCGAACCAGGCTTCGTGGTACCAGGTCATCCTGCAACCGCTTTCTGGGCAATCCTCGGCAACGCTGTCTGGCACCCATTGCGTAGACACTTTTTCCCAGCGGTCATCATGCATGCGGTCGACGTGACATACCCTATGCCATGTTTTATTTTAATGTATATTGCACAACAATAAAGTTATGCAATTCCATTAATAAAGCCTAATGGATGGAAGTAATGAATAAAACCACTGTGTATCGGCGATTTAATTAAAACATCGTTGTATTGGCCACGCGAGCCGTTCCTGCCGATTGATTCTCACCACAACACGGTGGGACGAACTATTAGTATAACTATATCGTTATTAATCGCTTGATTTAATTTATTGTGACGAAATTTCATCTCGGTGACAGTCGATGTCACCTATACTAATATTATAAAGAGGAAAGATTTGCAAGTTTGTATGTAACGAATAAACATAAAGACTTAGAAAAATTCTTTCCGCAATGGATAGATACATTATTAGCGAGTAACATAGGCTATATTTTATCCCCGTACTACTACGAACGGGAACTACGCGGGTGAAACAGCGTGACGTCCGCTAGTAATAAATAAATAAAAGTTTATTTCGGAACAAAATACAGAATGGAATGATGAAACAAGTAATAAATTTAATTTAGTTAATTTAGATTTAGTTACATTATAATAATAAAAATAAAAAAGACATTTAAATGTATTTTGACGTTGAGTTTGTGTGGTGATTGTAGCTGTAGGGTAAATGGGAACTTTGGGCACGCCACAATTGTGGCGATAAGTCCCCTCTTTGAGGAGTGGCTAGAGCGGCGCCACGGCGTCCTCACCTTCCGCCTGACGTAGGTACTCACCGGACATGGATGTTTCGGGAGATACCTGTTTCGGATTCGGCGGGAGGACACGCCTGGGTGTCAACATTGCGAGGATCGGCCGGAGGACACGGTGGAGCATACGGTGGAGGTCTGCCCTGCTTGGGTGGAGCACCGTCGTGTCCTCGTCGAGGCGATCGGCGGCGGCGACCTCTCGCGTCCGGCCCTGGTTCAATCCATGGTCCGGAGCGAGGAGGCATGGGAAGCGGTCACCTCCTTCTGCGAAGCAGTGATGCTAGCGAAGGAGGAGGCTGAACGCGTGCGAGAGAGGGAACGCCCCAGCCGCCGCAACAGAAGAAGACGTCCCGGGCGTCGGGAATCGCAGAGTGATTCCCGGCCACCGTAGGCGCAGGTCTGCGGACGGCGAGCGTTGGGTGGCTCGTCATCCGATCAGGACCACGCCCAGGTCGACGGCGCGCTGTGTTCCACGCGCACCTCAAAGAGATGTCAGCAAAGTAGACGGGGCCCGGTAGGGCCAGTGCCTGCCGGGGTTGCGGAATCTGTTCGAAAGAGCCGCCGCGGCCCTGGAACACAAAGGGCATTAGGAGGAGCACGGATGAGTTTTAGTCAGTAAGAGTCTGACACTCCCTTCTGCTTCACCCAGAGCGGGAGGGGTCATTTGATGATTTCCCATCCAAAAAAAAAAAAAAAAAAGGGTAAATGGGAACTTACACACATCAAAAAAAGTTTGTGATCACTAGCATAAGCTGATATATTTTCTTAAATTTCATTTTATCAAGAAAAAATCTTTGTTGTGTGTTTTCTTTAAATAGAAAAACCCTGTTTGAAAAATGTTTATTTTTTAGACCTTGGCAAGCGTTGCTCAAACTTGTAAACTTGTAGATCAATCCGCGCAGCTGTCACGATCGCCTCAGCTGCGATGTGAATGTGACGAATATCTTCTCAACTTTCATAAAATTGTAATTTTGTTAAGTTTTTTTTTGGTATGCATACCAAGCAAAGGCTTTTTCTTTCTTTCTTCTTAAAAATACGAAAATTGACCCTCATCAATCTATATATATAAAATTCTTCCGTTACTTTGTGACTGACAGACAACGCGCAGCCGAGAGTACTGGTCGTAGAAAGCTGAAATTTGGCACGTAGGTTCCTTGGGGAATGTTGCGGAGCACTATGAGATGATATCTCGAAATTCCTACGGGAACGGGAAAAAACGGGACATGCGTGTACGACGTCGCGGGCAAAAGCTAAAAGCTAGTAAGTATTCGTAATAAAACAACATATTACACGTACATTCGAATGCCAATCGAAGCCGGTTCACACGACATGGATACAGTTGTAGGGCTGTATTGACAAGGCGGGCGTGCCCCATAGGTTAGGCCCGTATTAGTACGTGGCACCTTGCTGTCCACTTGTACTGTTGTACAAACTGGCGCTGTGTGGCGTTGGACTGCAGTTTGTGAGCGATGGAGGGGCTAGGAGACCAGCGTTAAGAGTGGAGAGAAGTCTAAATTTTTTAATGAAGAAGAAAAAGATAACTACAGAGAAGAAGGAAATGTCGAAGTTCCATACTAAATGTCATTCCTTATTGCGAGTGGCGTCTACTCGCGACTCAGTGTCCGCAACACTCCACCGGTGGCGGCCACTCGCTATTTAAAATTGTAGCGGCCACTGACTACTAGTGGTGGCCACCGACAACTTGTGGCAGCCACCGACCGCCTTCGTTTGCGTGGTACCAAAGAACGTGCCCGTTTGCGCAAATCTCAAATCAGAAAGTATAGGATAGTTAATACCTATCTGTAAAACTCACAGCAGACCTCTTAGTCATGTTTAAAATTTCAAAAACATCACTCCTTACAAAACCCAACCTTACTTTCACTATCCAAGCGATTTCCCCGCTGTTTGCAAAGCCCGCCATAGAAATACTAGTTTGAAGTGTACAATAACATTCATGGTCAAGACAATATGGTGCATAATGTGGCCCTTTATGTCCCGCTCAGGGTCACAAAGTCACCGGGACAATAGGTCCCACGCTGGTAACGGTAGTGTCCACTATGCCTTACTTGGTAGTGGTACGTTTTTGGGAGAAACTTGTCTAAGTATGTTGTAGATGAATTTGTTTGTAGGTTTAAGAATGCCTGTATATGGTGGTAAGGTTAAAGATATCGTAGTTTAAATACTTGCTATTGTTTTCTGTAGGTAGGTACTAACATTATAATGTGGAATAGTTTTTTGTTTGGTTGAACGTGCTAATCTCTGGAACTAATAGTTCGAATTGAAAAATTATTTCAGTTTTGGATAGCCCATTTACCGAGGAAGGCTATAAGCTATATAACATCACGCTATGGCCCATAGCATCGGAGCATTAATTAAAAATGTGACGCAGATGAAGTGGCGCGGGTCATAGCCTATAGCCGTCCTTGCTAAATGGGCTCTCCAACACTAAATAAATTTTTCAATTTGAACCAGTAGTTCCTGAGATTAGCGGGTTCAACAAAACAAGCTCTTCAGCTTTATCTATATACTTATGTATAAAGCTGAAGAGTTTGTTTGTTTGTTTGCTTGCTTGAACGCGCTAATCTCAGAAACTACTGGTCCGATTTGAAAAATTCTTTCAATGTTAGATAGCCCATTAATTGAGGAAGGTTATAGGCTATATATCATCACGCTAAGACCAATAGGAGCGGAGCAGTAATGAAAATTGTGATGCAGAGGAAGTTGCGCGGATCAACTAGTACTAATATATAAAGCTGAAGAGTTTGTTTGCTTGAACGCGCTTATCTAGGAACTACTGGTCCGATTTGAAAAGTTATTTCAGTGTTAGATAGCCCATTTATCGAGGAAGGCTATAAATATCATCACGCTAAGACCAATAGGAGCGGAGCAGACGAAGTTGCGCGGGTCAACTAGTATTCATATAAATAAGTAATGAATATAAGTCAATGCGTTTGCCTTATAAATACTCCCACGTTGATAAAGCTATACAATATTTAATCTCTTATCAGCCGGTAATAGTCCACGCTATTAAACATAGGCTCTGTGACCGCACAATGAAGGGTCAAAGGTTATTTTGTAATCAGGGGAAAGGCAGAGAGTTAAAGGCTGATCACTGTATTGTTATTAGCTCAAAGATGATACAGACTCTGGTACTGGTAGATAAATTAATAATTGTTAAACATTTTTACACACACAGAACAGATGGTCGATGGGGCCGAAAAGTTCTGGAGTGGCGACCGCGTACCGGAAGACGCAACGTTGGAAGGCCTCCCACAAGGTGGACCGATGACCAGGTGAAAGTCGCGGGTAGCCGATGGATGCGAGATGCACAGGACCGGTCGTTGCGCGTTATGGCGATACTTAGGGGAGGCCTATGTCCAGCAGTGGACGTCTTTCGGCTGATATGATGATGATGATGAAATATTTTTCTAATACAAGCATGCTCTATTGAACGACGAACGAACGACGGAGCTGGCTTCCCTATAAATAATCTATTTCCTTAAAGACCCTCAGGTTGTAGCTAATACGAAACACAGACTCCGGCAGGGAATTCCACTCCGTATAGTGAATCTACACGACAACGAATTTGAATGCGCAGATTATGAACTCTGAAAAAAAATGTCTGCACAGACTCACAACAATGTCTACACAGATTTACAAGAATGTCTGCACAGACTTACAAAAATATCTGCACAGACTTACAAAAATGTCTGCAGAGAAAAATATTTGTGTGATAGATTATTTTTTATTCTGAGTTTCTCCACATATATAAGTCTGTTTCATGTGGAACCACTATTATGGACCGTCGTCACAATACAGACTTCCATGAACTCCAGAATAAAAAAAAGACAGCACAGACTTTGTTGCACAGATAAAATTTCACTGTGATAGATTTTTCTTATTCAGAGTTCAAATTCTGTGCAAAAAAAATCTGTAACCTGTGGAACCACTAATACCAGTGCGCACAATGAAATTATTCGAAGTAATAAATTTTTATGTAGCTTATCGATGCGTTGCCCTAACTCATCATTTTAACAGCCTGCAGACGTCCACTTTTGGACACAGGCCTCCCCCAAGTTCACACAAAAACCGTTCCTGTTCCCTAACTATATCAACAAAAAGAGCAATGGTATATTCTACAACAAGTCACTCTTACGCAAGGAATGCTATAACGACGCTTTCACCATAACAAGCTAAGCAGAGAGGTAAACAACACACGTCTGGTGTTTACCTGACTGCCTGACATGTGTGTGACAATAATTTAGATGGATGACATGGTCTGACAGCCGTTACGGGGAAACAAGACCAAATGATGATTTGATGGCTGTGAGTAAGTTAGCACATAACTTTAAGCTTAGATTCCTTTAAAGACGAAGTCAGAAATACATTGGCAAAATGCATCAGCAAACAAAAATTTTCTTTACATAAAGGCAAAAATGCTTTTAAAACAAAAACGTTTTGTATAGCAATGTCTATCGGCGAGACTTAGTATGTAAAAAGTCATAATTCGAGGATTGGCTGCCGACTGTATTCTCCTCCAATATTAGACTGATTTAAGAGATATTCGGGAATTAAACCTAAAGTTGCTCTCACTCACTAGAACACCCTCACCAGGGCAGTCGGGTAAAAACCGACCGACGAAGCAACGATGTCTGTCTGCGTAGAGCTTTTAGGTATGCTAAAATCACCTAAGAACCGAAGTTGCTTTAAGTGATAAGTTGATAGTTGACCGCAAATGACTTACACATAATACAAGTATAACATACCTTCAAAAGGCTGTTTTATGGATACCATAAAACTGGGTAGGTGTTAAATCCAACCGAAAAGGTTCGCAGAAGCAACACTTCCTTCAGACATTGAAAAAAGGAATTTGTTTATTTACTTTAACATAAAATGGCTGTAGGCCAATTACATTAGTTAAAGATATTTGTAATTCGACTGCTCCTAACGTCCTAATTTAAGCAGGGCGCCATTGAATGCCACAAAGGCCGAACATGATTGATCTTTTTTGTTTATGAACAACCTGCGTTCCTTTTATGTAAACTCATGTTTCTACAAATAAATGTCTTGTCTTGAAATCTATTATTTTGCCAAAAAACTGAGACTTTCTGACAGAAAAACCTACTGTTTCCCAATTAGACCCTACAGGGAATCAAACTCCAGACCTCACACTGCCCAGCCTGCGACTACCAAGATCATCGCCCATCGATCACTCCGACACCGCATCAGATACTATGCTAATAGCGCGGCGCTGCCCGCGATCAATCATTGCACGTAATGATCAGGTTTTTGTGATCAAATCATTATGAGCATCATCGGAGGTAGGTATTTTGATTAGATGGGATAATCAATATTGTGGGGGGTATTGAGCAATATTGTTGGGATCAAAGTTTAAGTTAATTTGGTGGTAGAAAAAATTGGTAACTGCTGCGTCATGGTATAGACGACCAGGTCGCGGAATTTGTTCGAAAGAGTCACCGCGGTCCTGGAACGCAAAGGGCATTAGGAGGAACACGGATGGGTTTTAGTCAGTAAGAGTCTGCCACTCCCTTCTGCTTCACCCAGAGCGGGAGGAGTCATTTGATGATTCCCCACCTTTAAAAAAAAAGAAAAAAAAGGCTGAAAACGAGGAACCAAACTGGCTGTAGAGGCAATACAGCAAGTAAACTTCATCATGGATAAAAGAATTATTTTAAAATTACATATTTTGAAGTTATATTTATGATAATTCAATATTTACACGTTTAGTATTCAGTTACAAACAAACTTGAAATCAGAAATATCATCATCTGCCTAGCCTTTTCCCAACTATATTGGGGTCGGCTTCTAGTCAAACCGGATTCAGCTGAATACCGGTATTTTATGTGGAGCGGCAGCCCACCAGACCTCCACAACCCATTCATTGGGTAACACGGTACTTCATAGTAAGACAAGTCAGATTTACTGGCTTCTGGCAATCAGTAACGACTGCCATAGATCTACAAATGACAGCCGGGACCATTGGCTTAACGTGCTTTCCGAGGCACGGAGGAAACTCGGTATGTTAAGATGGTCACCCACCCACAGACTAGCCTTGGCAAGCGCTGCTTGACCTGGAAGATCGACCCGTGCAAGTGTTATTATTTAGCCACGAGCTCCTATCAAATCAGAAATATAACCTCATATTTTAAGAAATTATACAATCTTATTCAAATTTTATTAGTATCTCAGTTTTATTAATCAAGTTATTAAGTGCTTAACTAATTCGAATTTCGAAGTTATACAAAAACCCTTTTAGCTCTGAGTACCCACCCTCAAGTTAGATTGAGAACTGTCTAGAGATTAAATAATCTTGAGTTCATCATCACTTGAAAACGGCTGTACCGATTTCACGGATTTTTTGTTGTTGTATTAGAAATTCAGGATTAGAATGTTTATTTTTATTTTTATTTGTGATGGGTTTGCTCTTGACTCTAGTCTAGGTCAGAGATGACAGAGACAAAGTCTACGATGGAGCGAGCTTACCCAGAAGAAAAAAAGAAAAAAGAAGAAGATTTTTTGGAAAATCTGTTATAAAAATTCACCCGTGTGAAGCCAAAACGAGTCGCAAGTTTAAAATAATCATCATCATCATCATATCAGCCGAAAGACGTCCACTGCTGGACATAGCCCAAGCGTCGCCACAACGACCGGTCCTGTACGTCTCGCATCCATCGGCTACCCGCGACCTTCACCAGGTCATCGGTCCACCTTGTGGGAGGCCTTCCAACGTTACGCCTTCCGGTACGCGGTCGCCACTCCACAACTTTTCGGCCCCATCGACCATCTGTTCTGCGAGCAATGTGCCCTGCCCACTGCCACTTTAGTTTGGCGATCCTTCGGGCTATGTCGGTAACCTGGTTCTCTTGCGGATATCATCATTCCTGATTCGATCACGCAAGGAAACTCCAAGCATTGCCGTTGCCCTTTGAGTGACTTTGAGCCTTCTGATTAGGCCCATTGTAAGCGACCACGTTTCAGTTCCGTATGTCATCACTGGCAACACGCACTGATCATAGACTTTCGTGTTAAAATAATAGTTTAAAAAGTATCTGATTCTAAACTAAAATTTTCAAACAATAATTCTCATATAGCGGAATAATTCGCTTATGCGGTAAAGAGTGTCAAATCGTGCAAACCTCCATTGAAAAGGGATCCTCCAACCAGGCGGTTGTTGTGTCCGGTGGGCAACTGCTCGATAGTTGATATTCGGACTGCTTTATTGTTCAAATCGCACGGAAAATACTGATACCGCGATGCAGGATTTCGTTAGTAGTTCGCTCCTGACGGGATAGATGGCGT
Organism: Lacanobia wlatinum; assembly: GCA_947578705.1. Classification (NCBI taxonomy): domain Eukaryota; kingdom Metazoa; phylum Arthropoda; class Insecta; order Lepidoptera; family Noctuidae; genus Lacanobia; species Lacanobia wlatinum. The sequence continues at coordinate 4,458,686 of OX388046.1, read as the reverse complement.
TGCGGTTCTTTTTTGTGCCGTACAAATTTCGTTTTGTTAGTTTTTCATTTATGCCGCTACACTCTATACAGGCTGACCCATATCCCTCCTTACAGAAATAACCAAAAGATTTTCACACTGAAACCTTCCCACAGTAAAAAAAACCGGGCAAGGCGAGTCGGACTCGCCCACCGAGTGTTCCGTACAAATTTGTAGGTACAAATGACACTTTAAATAAATACTAAATTTTTATGATTTAATTACAAATGTATAGTTTTCAGACTTTTCCCTATACCTGTAGTATAAGACGGTATTACTTGCCAAACACAGTTCTAGATCACCGGGAAATACCCTATACATTTTGATTCCCTGGAGAGTGTCGTAATATACGTTTTTTGCGACATATATATTTTTTCACAGCTTCAAGGGACCGTAGACCTGAGTATATGGTTTTAATTTCAACTTGATACCTTTTTTTACTATTGATAGGCACGCGTTTGACCACTATCTCACCTGATGGTAAGCGATGATGTGGTCGAAGATGGAGCACGCTTGCCTAGAAGTAACCTATTCACTCTTGAATGAAAGACTCCCAGGTTGTAGCTATCAGGAAGCACAGACTCCGGCAGGAAATTCCACACGCGTTCCCGAAACAAAGGGTCTTGTTAAACAGACGGACGGACAACAAAGTGATCCTATAAGGATCCCGTTTTTCCTTTTCAGGTGCGGAACCCTAATAATACAAAAGAACGCTAACCCACGGAAACAAATCACAATCAAATACTCATTGACTGCATTAATTGGCTATTGGCTACAATAAGCCTTTCATTGCTAACATGCAGCAGTTACATTTTACTGCGGCGGCGATAAGGAGCTGACGTTTTCCTCCTGTTAGTTACAAACTCACTGGAAAATGTACCCACTACTTGTTTTAGTCGGGGTTTCAAGGTAATTATGAAGCAATAAAAAAACTTTTATTGCTAGATCGGGAATAAAACTGGCTAAGTGCGAGTCGGACTTGCACCGGAAGAAAGCAAAATCAAAATCAAAAGTCGTTTATTCAAGTTAGGCTGAGAGCCAGCACTTTTTGAACGTCAAGTTTTACAAAAGACAGTCCCCCAAAACGCCCGCCCGTCACCACTTCCGAGTATTTTAGCTGTGGAGAAGAAGTAGCCAACAAACTCCCCAGCAAGGGTTCTGAAACCCTAAAAAATCACGTTTCTGTGTGGGGCCCCCATTCATTTTATTTTTATTACTAGCTGACCCGCGCAACTTCGTCTGCGTCACAATTTTCATTACTGCTCCGCTCCTATTCGGCTTAGCGTGATGATATATAGCCTATAGCCTTCCTCGATAAATGGGCTATCTAACACTGAAAGATTTTTCAAATCGGACCAGTAGTTCCTGAGATTAGCGCGTTCAAGCAAACGAACAAACAAACTCTTCAGCTTTATATATTAAGTATAGATTTATTGTTATAGCGGGAGTAGATTTAAACACTATGTGAAAATTACAACTGCACCTATGTATGTTCATTCCCATCCTTAAAAAAACCTATGTTTATGAGATACAGCCCGCGGTCGGACAGACGGGCGGACACTCCGCTGTCCTTAGTAATAGGTTTCCGTTGGTTATATTGACCGTGACCCTTCGGGACGGAACTCAAGAAATCTTAATATATAACATTCTTCCATTACTGAGTCAGTGAGTGTCTGACAGACAACACACAGCCAAAACTACTGGTTGTAAAAAGCTGAAATTTGGCATGTAGGTTCCTTGGGGAGTATTGGGGAGCACTAAAGGAGGATTCTCAGAAATTCCTACGGGAACGAGAAGTCGCGGGAAAAAGCTAGTAAACAATAAAACATCGCGGACAATTTCTTGCTTGATTGACTACGTAAGTACTAAATCTGTAGAATAAGAATACAGACAAGCCACCAAAACTAGCCCAGAAAATACTCGAACAAAAAATCAGCACAAAATCAAGTGTAAAAAATAATAACGCGGTGAACAAATCCACATCGATAAAATTGAACAAAACCATAATATTTTGATTAATCACTGACTAGGAAACGACGTACTTTTCATAACACGTAAAGTTTACGTTCTAACAATTATAATTACGTACATTTACGTTCTGGCGCTACAGTTTTTACTATGAAGAATGTCAACATTGTTTGGCGTGTACATTGGAGTTCTCACGCCAGTTAAAATTGTAGGGGCGGCAGAACTCTCTCTTGGAAATAAGAATGGACCACACCACTTTTAGCAAAAGCCTACAGATTATGTTATAAGGTAAGGGAAGCATTAGTTTTTCTTTATGTTTCATACAAATAACTGATATTCTATCAACATACTACGCCAACCGATAGCATTGACATCTTCTCTAACTCTTTCCGTATATTCCGTACGAGACTTTTAACCAGCTCGGAGTCTCAAGACCTCTTTGTGACACGATCCGCCTAGTAATGAAATTGAATACACTTCCACTTCCGTATGTTTTGTTTTTATTAGGTAGCCAGTTTAATATTTATGTACAATATGTAACATAAACGCCTTAATAATTTTAACTTTGATTTTCCTAATTTTCTTTAACTTGTAACTTGCAAAAATACAACTAACGATATCCAATGTAGATATTGCACTTCTGAAAGTGACGAATTCACTATACCTAAAACTGTGTGTGATTTATGTTTGTGTATGTTTTAGTGAGTAAGTCGTTGAAGTGCCTTATTAATAAACTAGCTGACCCGCGCAACTTCGTCTGCGTCACAATTTTCATTACTGCTCCGCTCCTATTGGTGTTAGCGTGATGATATATAGCCTATAGCCTTCCTCGATAAATGGGCTATCTAACACTAAATAAATTTAAACACAAATATACAAAAAATACAATTTATATATGTCTCTATTAGCTGCGATTTCGGTTTGAGCTAAAAGTCCTGTTACGGTCGGATACTATTGTTTTTATGTTTGTAAAGAGTACTGAAGAGTAATCTTTAAAATAATTGATCTGATCACGAATATTATTTCACTAATAGAAAGTTACAATAAATACTAATACCTATAAAATTGGGTACATTGCTAGCAGAACAGATGGTCAATGGGGCCGAAAAGTTCTGGAGTGGCGACCGCGTACCGGAAGACGCAACGTTGGAAGGCCTCCCACACGGTGGACCGATGACCTGGTAGCCGATGGATGCGAGATGCGCAGGACCGGTCGTTGTGGCGACGCTCGTGGGAGGCCTATGTCCAGCAGTGGAAGTCTTTCGGCTGACATGATAATGATGATGATGACTTATAAAATAGGACACTGGAGCGAAGCGAGGGGGAAAAGTTAGTACACATTTGATAAAAAGGCAAATCGATTTAACCTGCATACCGACGCCAATTTAGTTAGGAAAACTAGGCTAGTACGATGATGAATGTCGCACTACCACTCAAAATAATTCTCTGGCACGCAATGAAATCCTGATTAAATCGTCACCGGTCATAAACATAACTTCATGAATGTGTACCACAATACTGCATAAGAAATAGATTGCTTTACTGAGATTGGAATGCATTAACCTAATTTCTGAAACAGTTTAACTACAAATGATGACAAATAACTCGTGTTTTCAATTTCCAACCAGGTTGGGTATTGTAAACAACGCCAAAGAACTAAACTGGCGCGTATTTCTTCATTAAGGGCTGGTTTAGACGGGCGACTAATTGTGGGCGCTTAGATGCGTGTACAGACTATATAATGCAATACTTGTCAACACGTTGTTGACATTGACCTCATCGCGACAATATTACACGTTGTCTATACAATCGTGAGCTTATATGATGACCACACTGTGACTGAAACAAACATAGGGTTGCCACCACTCCAATAATTCGGGGAGTTTTTTAGACGAGATTTTACCGGAAATTTCAAGTTTCACAGGCGCATTATCAAATTCTTATTTCGACGTGACAAATGTCTAAAGATTACTTTTGATGTTCTAGGGAGGATGGGGGGAGATGGAGCATCTCAAAGCACTATTGGAAATACAACAGTATTTCAGAAGATACTTTCAAAGTCAGGGGCGTATCTAAGGTGAGGCAAGTCGGGCACGAGCTCCGGGCGTCTATCAAAAGGGGCGCGCAAAAATTGGCTTTTAACTTTTAAAATATACATCTCTAGCTTTGATTTGGTTTAAAACAAAACATATAAAAGCTAGAAATATAATTTTATGTAATTAAGATGATAGTGACCCAATCAATTGCTGGCTTTTACATTGACGAGAGGCTAAACATTGCCATACAACGTGGCAAAATACCGCTAATTCCTTTGGCTCATTACCAGCTGACAGCGTTGAGGACGAATTTTTTGATGCTGTATTTTAGTTTGTAATTAATTTAGTTTATTATTTGTTTATTAAGATTATAGAACTATTTGCTATATTAAATTTCCGCGTGACCTATTTATTGCATCAGCTTTGAATGCTGGATATAAAACAATTTATGGATGCATTCACAGTTAAAATTATAAGCTGGAAAGCAAAAACAAAAAAAATATATACAGACATTATATAGAACCAATTATAATATCAACAACGATATGAAAACGAATTATTTTCAAATATAATTAAATCATTATGTGTTTTAACAGTTTTCGACTGTGTTGCGAATGCTCGGTAAAAATCCGAGAACTAACAAAAAAATTGAGCGAAATAAAGATCCCATTTCTCTATTTATTTACGACTACGTCTGTACAAACCAACAAACACAGGGTTAGCAAACGGCAAACGTTAAGAAACTGAAATGCAAATAAGTTAGCGCAATACGCTTGCACTCGGTTAGCAGTCGAACAATAAGACTTCCGTATTCCTTATCTGTTCGCCTGGTGATACAAAAGGGATAAAATACGTGGCTGCGACCCCAATAAATCAAACATTAAAACAGTAGTAGGTTACAGATACATAGGTGGTAAACGATTGGGTTTTATGTGTATTGAAATAGCTTGGCTACCTCGTGTATATAGTCCTAGGGTCTACAATGTGACATAGTATAAGCAATAATGAAATTATTGCACAGAGATATGCGGAACAGAGTGTATAGTCCTCCATATAAAAGGGAGGATCCTCCGACCAGACGGTTGGTGTATGATGGGCAACTGCCCGATGGTTGATATTCGGACTGTTGTATATGTTCAGATCGCACGCGATGCAGGATTTCGTTCAGTAGTTCATCGCTGGGCGGGATAGATGGCGCTACAAAGATTAGGGGTTGTCTGCGTGACATTACGGTAGCGTATGTCAAATCCATTGGGTTTTTGATAGTTGTTTTCGCTGATAGAATGTAGTTTATTCTAGAGACTCAAGGGGGTCGATTTGATCTCAGTTCTTGTTTTCCGAATTTTAGTAGAGGGGTAGAGACTGCATCTTTGCCCAGTAGTAGTTGTCTAACAGAATTTGCTCTTAGCGCTCTGTATAATACTTATATACTCTAGACAATTTTATAAGTTCAAATAGCCTCGAGGAGTAGCTGCAATGGCTTCACAGCGGCCCTTTTTCAATAGATGGGAAATCATCAAATGACTCCTCCCGCTCTGGGCGAAGCAGAAGGGAGTGTCAGACTCTTACTGACTAAAACCCATCCGTGTTCCTTTCTATGTCTTTTGCGTTCCAGGGCTGCGGTGACTCTTTCGAACAAATTCCGCAACCCTGGCAGGCACTGGCCCTAGTGAACCCCGTCTTCTATACTGAGGCAGTGGTGCTGATGATATGTGATGAGAGTCGCCGCGGCCCTGCAACGCAAAAGGCATTAGGAGGAACACGGATGGGTTTTTGTCAGTAAGAGTCTGACACTCCCTTTTGCTCCGCCCAGAACGGGAGGAGGAGTAGCTAGCTACAATGTGCCTTTGATCAAACCCTGGAAATTTTCAGCCTCGCTACCTTGCTGACGTAGCATTTATCTTAGTATTATGGTTTGAGCAAAGTGTTGTTTGACAGATAGCAAATATTTGCATGACCTAGAGAAATAGGCAAGTAGATATTTCTGCATGGGCATTTATGATTTCTCTCTGTAAACGCATCCTCAATTTTGGAGAAAGGATTTAAGCGAACCGGTGATTCATTTCAACTCAATATATAGGATTTTAATGCCATAAAAATAGATACTTTTAAAAACAAACGTTGCCTGTGATAATGTTTTAATTATGAGCTATAAATAACCCATCAACCATTATCTTGGTAATGATAACACATAGGTATACAAAGATAACATATTAAATCTGCACAAGATAATCATTTCTGTGTACTTTACCTCAGTAGGTGAGCTGTCAACAATTACTAGGTTCTTAACTTTCCATTATTTTGTGTGATACTTGACATAGATGAAGAGGTTCAATGATCAAAGGAAAACCAATGGCAAGATCTTGAAGACAAAAAGAATTTTTTTTTTTGGTCTTCAAGATCCTGCCATTGGAATTTTATTTATTTAATTTAAATTATTTGATTATTTAAGTATAAGTTATTGACATTTTATTTAGTTTAAATTTTATACATATTCTATAAAATTTTTGTGACATCGTAAATCACTGACATTTTCAATTTGATTTTATGTTGTTAAAAATTTTATTTTATTTATTGACATTTTTCAGTTAATTTTAAATATTCATTCCAATTTCAACTTTTACAATTCATTTTTATTCATTTCACTGGTAGTTTTTTTAGTGTTGAGTTTGATAGAGTCATTGTTATTGATAATTATACAAATATAGGGCACATGGCCTAAAAATGACATCATTATGATAGCATATCTGATGATTATAGCGAATTTCAAATATCACAATAGACTGATATCAGAGAGAGTCAGCCGATTAATATGCTACTGAACTTGAGACTACTGTAATATGGTTATCTCGGTAGTTAATACTATTAAGAAGAATAAAGAAGAAGAAATAAAGAAGTAAGTAAGAAGAAGCCATGTTGCACCGACCCTGAACAAATTCAGATAAGGGCATAATAATGATGATAATGAACAGAATAATGCAAGACATGAATAGGAACTACATTACTTTGGAAACCAGAATTATCAGAAAGGCAAAGATAAAACCACTACATAATTACTACTAATTACAATGCTCAAAGATCTCGCATTGACGTCACATGTTATGCAGAAAATACAGTACAATATGAACAAAACTTAACATGTTTGCGGTTTTCCGGTATGTATCCTCCATGTTATTATAGTGATGGCGTTTGAATAGTCAGAGTTTTTTTCATAACAACCAAGGACTGTCTGTAGACATTTGAATCAAGAGCTTGGAGAAAACAATATGCCCGGGCAAGGAGTTTCTTTTAACTGAAAACCTTGAAGGAGAAGTAGGTCTTTTTATCTGAAGATGTTACAAGCACTAAAGCATAGGGATTGGCAAACACGCAAAGAGAAGCCTATTCCCAGCAGTGTTTGAAGTCAGGCTGTGGATGATGCTGATGTCGATGATGCTATTTACCATAAAGAGAAAATAACCTCCAAAATTAATGGTGACGATCTCTTAATATTAGTGGCTCAAATGGACAATGATAAATAAACAACACTAGAGAAATTTAAAACCAAAGAAAGTATGTTATTGTTTGTATTGTTCCTACACAAGGATTTCTCCTGCATTTGGGTGCGTTTACAGACACAGATCTCACGAGCACAAATAGACAGCCGAAATAACTATCACTAGTATCAGTAGGCTAAACTAATGTTAGTGACGAGAAAGGATCGCTTTGTTTGTTTGTGGCTGACATCACTGTGACATATACTATACTTTGAATTATCGAAGAAAATACATCGGAAATAGAGTATAGTTTTAGATTGAGCACTTGGGTTCTTCCGAAATACTGTATAATACTAAACACTGTGTCAAATCAAGACTCCCGCAGAAATGACGAATGTATAACCCGTGGAAAAAAAGTTGTGAGAAATTGTTATCGTATGGTCATGTTGCGCTCCGCAACAGTAATACAGTCAGCCTCTCCAACAAGTATATAATTTACTAACTCAAATTTGTGGCATGTAAGTAAAAAAGTAGTACCTATAAGGAGAAATATTTTCACTAATTGGAGCAACAACTTGACCTTTACCAGAACCTGCATTCAAATTATCGATTTTACCCAATTACAGGGTGTAAAGTAGAATAACGGTTAGTAGGTATGCCCTTTCTTTTTACTCCACTTTTAAATGTCAAAAGGGTTAGTAAACCGCACGTATTTCATCTAGAACTTGTAAATCAGTATAATCTTCAATGATTTTCTCCGGAACAATAGAATTGATTGTGATTTTGATAAAGTCATCATTCGAGTGGTTATTGATAGCAAAAACAGTTAGATAGTAATACCTAGTAAAAAATTGGGAATGTAGATATGTATCCGCATTTAAATTCTGTTACATCACTATTATTAACATAGTTTTACATAGAGCTATAATTACAATAAACCAATTGAACAAAAATGGTCATAATTATTATTAGGCTAATACTACCTACAATTCCCTTTTGCCTTATTTATTTTGGTTTGTTTTAACAAATCACAAATTTGCCCATTAAATTTATTGCTATAGGTAAGGAAGAGGATAACCGGTTTAAAGCACTAAATTAAATTCATGTTATGCACATTATGAAAATGTTTTACAATTTAAAAATAAAAGTAATGAAATAACAAAAGAAATGATGATTATACCTATACCAACCAGGTAGATATTCTAACAACAGAAGAAGAGAGTACTCTCAAAACAAATTAAAACAATAGATATGATGTAACTGAAACAGGACTGACAAATGAATGATTCAATATCAGTGTGAGAACAATTATGCTTAAACAAACAGCTGACCTAGTTGCAGGAGCAAATTGTCCGTGCATATCAAATGCGGTAGTAAATCAAATTGTAACGTAATAAGACGTTAACGATGAACGTTCGTGAGGGAACAGATACAGTGCATCGTTGAACACCTTTCCATCTATGTTGATGAGACAGAATGAGGCAAACTCCGGATTAAATACAATGTATGCAAAGTATATTTAGTAATATATTCATAATTTTGAAGAATGTTAAGCTTTTTGTAGCTACATTTTCATGATTCATCAGCAAATCAAATCAAACAATAAATGGTATTGCAATAACAATAACATAGAAGACTATGTGCTTACAAAACGTTTAATAGAACAATGGTCAAGGATTTTATAAACTTATCTATTTCACGAAGGCTATTATATTATTTATCAGTCTACGAGGAAGAATTCCAAGAAAAAATGTGGTCTAATAATAAGTTGACAAATAGGTGGGTTGGTTGTAATAATAGATTAAATAAAGACTCTCTGACTTTAAAAGCCAAGTTCTTTTGTTGAGATTAACAAAGAAATTACACGATCGGCAAAATTAAGAAGAACTAAACATGTTTTTCGATTATCATCGGTTTACAAAGAGCGCCTAATATTAACTCTCGAGTGTTGCAAAGCATACAACATTTATCAAACACTTGACACTAATACGAATTATACAAACAATCTGCCAGATACTATCGGAGATAACAACGATTGATTTGAAGTGAAACAGCATAAATCATCGAAGAATGTTAATTTCATAACAAATGATCGGATGAATAGCAACTTCTACTTCCTATGGAATCATACAGACGATGACACACACGCATAAGCCTGGACAAGATCCCTTCTATGTTCTCAATGCAAACATCACTGCATAAGCTAAGTTGAAATCCCAACAGAATGCAACAAACCATAAAAATCACATTCCACAATCAACATTAAAACTTTTACAACCGTTTTACTATTCACTGCACTTTAATTAGAAGACTGATAAACTAGAAAATAAACAATGCAGATGAAAGTGTTGATACAAACGAGGATAAAAAGGACCGTTCCTAAACAATGGGACTCATTGAAACGCATCGTGTGTAAGAATTTCAAAATCTACTCACCATGCATGTCAGCATCAACACAATGGACCATGAAACACTTGCACATAAACACACAAATAATTCAAAATATGTTTTAGAATTTTCAAAACACTGTACCTAAAATATTCCCTTTGGGACACCACAAGTTATAATTCGAAAATCGTATTTCGTTCGCAACGTGCGCGCGCGCCGATGCACGCGTGCCTTTCAATAGCGGCCCGCTCTCAACACTGATCAACGAGTAACTGACTACGGGCGGCGCCGGCGACGCTGTTTACTATAACCCCATGCACGAGATTATCAAAAGCTTTCAACGAATTTTCGCCTCTATTGTCATTGTCGAAGGGTTGGGTTTCAGTCGTGTATGTCCCTCTTATCTGTGTTAGTAAGTCGGACGAATGTATTTGTCATTTTGTATGAATGAAAAAATAAACAGTACGCATAGAGCTTTCTGTATGCGTTCGTTTCGTTTTATATCATAACCTTAATTAATGTTTATATCGCTTTCAGTCCTTGGCTCGTTGTAGTCTCGTATGACATTATGATTCATTTCACTATTCACTCCTCGCTTAGATTACTTTTATTTCGTCCAGTTCATCATGATTATGTTACTAATTTTTCTGGGAACGTATCTAGTAGGTATATAAAATTATGTTTCTTGTTACTATTTGGATATTTGTGGCATGTGTCCAAATGAAATGTAATGAGCTCTATTTAAAAATGTCTCGCCTCATTGTGAACTTTAACGCTTTGTAATTAAAATTAATATTGTTTGTGTTTGAGAGATGTTAGAATGAGATGTACGACAATAGACAAGGTAGTAAAAATATTTTAATACATTAGTTCATTGTACCTTTATTTTCCTGTTGATCGAAATAAAATAAAACTGACGCCATTGACCTACTAATGTAACAAATACTATTTCCGACCTTCCCAGTATTGATATAGAAATAAAAACTCATCTTAATGAACTGTTCCTATGAAAAAATTTTATAGTTACATATGATTCGCCGTCCTTTTTGAGTTGGTCAAAGGTTAAAAATGTAATAATAACTACGAAACCCTAAAATCGCATAATAACTATATTCATGTCACCCTATGAATGTGACTAATTATGGTACAAACTGCGGTAAATATAAAACCGTCCACCTAATTATAGAACCCACCAAATACTAAAGGCGTGGGGTTCCCTTTGCCAACAACAAACTAAATTATTATTATATTTACTGGCTGGCAGCAACCGGGATAATCATACAAAAACGAGACTATTGACCTTATAGTTTCAAAGGAATTCAAAATCAAAAATTTATTAAAACTAGGCTGAAAATCAGCACTTTCTGAACTTCATCATAATTTTACATTAAGACAGTCCCCCAAAATGAAACCGTACGTCACCACTTTCTTCCTAGTTTCTTAGCTAGGAAGAAGTGGTGCAACAAACTCAACAGCAATTTAAATCCTCAATTCTATCACAAATCAATCTGGAAACAAATGTATTTTGCCAATATCTTCCTACTTAAAAAGTAATGTTCAAATAATCTATGTATATGCTCCCATTCCTGAATCCGTGTTGTTTTAGGACAGATATATCAATCTTGATTGTGCTCTTAATCCCAGATCAGCATGAAACATGCGATTTATTTGGATTTCACATTTATCCTTTTCAATGTGATTTCAAACACAGTTTTATTATTTTAAGCCATTCCGTTCAGTGATGACTTATTTTGCCAAGGTCTCTAAACCACAAGACAAAATATTATGAGTATTCCATATAACATGTCTTATGCCTATAATATTATTCGTATGTATCATGTTTTACTCTAAAATAGTCTAAACGAGTTCAATTTAACTAACATCCGTTGGTTCTATACCTTAGTCATCATCATACGGTATGGTCACTTCTTCAAATAACTGTACCTACTTTAATGGTTTATCTACTGCCAAAGCTTGTAACCATAATGGTTAACGTATGTTCTACAGTCCGCTTAAGTGGCTGGGTATCGTATCAACCTATATCGACTCACACATTAAAATCATTAAGCTCTCGTTTAAAGTCAATAAAATTGTTTTCCGAAGAGCCACTGGTATCTGTGACAAGACAATTGTCACGTAGTTAGTCGAATCTTGAACTAAATTGAATTAGATAAGAAAAGAGATACAACAATTGTATACACGTGTCTTAACAACGGAGACGAAGTTGGGGTCGATGATGTTCAAACCAATTGTACTAAAGGAGTAACGATCGCTAAAGAAAATACTAACGAAAAGATGTAAGCAAATTAAACCAATCTCTCACTATCAAATCTGATTTATATGGACAAATAAGACAGATTTTAAAAGAGATTAGGATATGCTCCTTGTTGTATCTTGATTAATTTTGTCGTAAATGTAGTGCAATAAATTAATAATAACAAACACTTTATTCGCTTCAATTTCACAAACTACAATAATAATTTTGGGTTTTTATGAATTCCCACACTAGCATTATAACAAAACAAAGACTTAGCTCCTAAAGTTGTACCAGTATCAAAGTTGATCGGCTAGGTTCCTACCTACCTTCCTGTACTCCGGAAATCATTGAAAAGTGTTCTTTGATTAAAATAATCATTGTCCCGTGTAGGCAGTAAAACGCAACACCTTGCCTTACAAAGGTTTTCCGCGGAACGTCACAATACTACAATTAACGAGCTCCTTGCTAGTATTGTTACCTGTCGCCACTGGTTCTGCACTTGCTACTGCTACGGCGCCATTGCAATCGTATCCGCTATCGTTATTGGTGCACGTGGGTTCGATTCATACTGGAAATTGTTCATTGAGATTATTTTCTTGCATTGCCTTGATTTCGATTTATCAGTGAGAATATTATCATCATCAGTAATTCAATCATCACTATTGTTTTTTTTATTTTTTATTTATGATGGGTTTGTCCTTGACTCTAGTCTAGGTCAGAGATGACAGAGACAAAGTCTACGATGGAGCGAGCTTACCCAGAAGGAGCCTGTTCACTCTAACTTTGAAGAGATTAGGGTTGTAAGCGTTTGGAAACACAGACGCAGGTAGAGAGTTCCACTCCTTTGCTGTGCGCATTGTTACCATCTTCCTCAATAATTTTAGAGAGAGCTTAATATCAATCACTTATTCACATTAAGAATTTTGGACAGTAATTATAATCATAGGCAATAACAATAAATACCGCTAATTCAATATTATTAATGAAAAGCATTATAAATCAGAAAATCTTATCCAATTGAACTCGATGTAAACACAGTCATTAAAATAAATTCATATGCGAAAGGTTAACAGGAATATCAGAAATATGCATCACTCTTTACTATCTATACATATTGTTATAATTGGAACAATGCATATAAATATAACGATCACTATCTTAGAAACCCTACATACCTCATCTATTTATATTATCATCTCAAGTCTCAACATGATGGTTATTCTGATGCCTATCTTCATTAACTTCCATTTGTTTCTTACCATCTTCCTTATTCTTATCAGTGAATTCCTCTGTTGGGGAAACTGCAATATCAGTCTTAGTTATACTGTTAATATTTCTGCGAACACTACAGTATCAGTTGGTAAATGTTTAAGATGACAACACATCTCAAAAAAACTTGGCCAAAGGCCAAATCCTTAGATAAAATTCGTCCCTAAATAGTCCACAAGTGAACAATGTCACCTATCCTAACTGTAGTAGTATTTCAATAAAATGTCTCAGAATATACAGTAAGCCGAATGAATCCGATCGTCCATACCTTCCAGTATTCCAAAATAGTGATAAAACCCCTGCTCATATCGCTGGTCAAACAGGTTGCTACGCGTAAAGATAAGTCCTTTTACATCAGCGACGACACCACCCGTCACCGACTTGGAATGTATTTGAATAGAAATTGAAGAATTTAAGCAATTTCCCAGCAAGCACTTTCTATAGGTTTTTCTATTTCGAATAGGGCTCCTCCCATCCCATTCCTGTCTTTACCCGGTTAGAATACCGTAAGAAATGCACACCTTTTCTTCACAGTGACAAAAATTTAGGGAATCCCATTGAATACGAACTCAAAAATGAGTCAAGAGCCGTAATTAAAGTAGCAGGCGATATCAATTCTAATTCCTATGACGTAGAGCTCAAATTCCTTTTTGAATTGACCTTTGCAGCATTGAGTGATGCATTTTAATAATGCAACGTCATCGTGTTTATATGCATCAGAATTTGGACTCTCTGTATATGGAAATAGCGTTTTATATTAAATGTTTCTATGAATCAGTGCGCTGAGGTAAGGTGCAGTCGGAAACGATTCGGAAGTGAGTAATACTAAGTCCGTATTAATTATAACCTTTCGTTCTAATAAAGATCTCTCATCTATATTTGTAACCTATAAACTTCGGTAAATAGCACGCGTTCATCCTTTTGTAACAGGATCTAAAATACCATTTCCATAAACTGATATACCACTCAGTAAAAGGTATTCTGACTTAGAATAAATTAAAAAACTTTGTAGTAATTTAAATTATTTACTAGTTGACCCGCGCAACTTCGTCTGCTTCGCTCCTATTGGTCTTAGCGTGGCGATATATAGCCTTCCTTGATAAATGGGCTATCTAACACTGAAAGAATTATTCAAATCGGTCTAGAAGTTCCTGAGATTAGCGCGTTCAAGCAAACAAACAAACTATTCAGTTTTATGTATTAGTATATAGATTAGCAATTCCTTAAACATAATAATAATATTGTTTTGAATTTTAGACCTTGGTTATTAATAACGGCCTCGTAAAGATTTGGCCTCATATAACGCATGTGGCCAAATACTTTTGACAATAGTGTAGTCCCGTACTTCTGGATGCAAGTAAGAAAGTCCCCAGACACGAAAAAACCCTTGAGTAACTCGGTAGGCATGAGTAGATAATTCTTAAATTGGTCAGTTTAGCATTGTAAAATGTACATTACTTCTAATACCACTTGCATCCATAAATGACCCGGATTTTTAAAATTAGTGCAGTCCTTACCTTCTGAATCAGATATTGCTACCTATGGCCTCGACGACAGAGCATGAATAATCGGAAATACATACTCCCATAATATTTATTTCCTTGAGGAACTCGTGACTAAATAATAATAGAAGCACGGTTCGATCTTCGAAGTAAAGCAGCGATTTCCGAGGTTAGCCCTTGGATGGGTGATCACCATCTGCCAGCCTTTTACTAACACACACACACACTTTTACTACATTGAGGTCGGCGGCCAGTCAAACCGGATTCAGCTGAATACCAGAATTTTACGTGGAGCGGTTGCCCACCAGACCTCCACAACCCATTAACTAGGTAACACAGTACTCCTTGGTAAGACTGGTGTCAGATATCTTGGCTTCTGAATAGCCGTTATGTATTGGATGGTTACCCATCCACAGAACAAACTCGGCAAGCGTTGCTTATCCTTGAAGATCGACTCGTGCGGCTGTTATTATTAACCGACTTCAAAAAAAGGAGGAGGTTCTCAATTCGGTGGTATTTTTTTATGTGTTATAATTCCGGCATTTCTGAACCGAATTGAAAAATTCTTCTTTCCGAATGGTCCCATTTAAATTACGTCAAAATCAGTATTGCAGTTTGGCTTTTAAATGTCAAATTTCACTGTTGGTTGGCTTTTGAAGCCAACCAACAGTGAAATTTGACATTACGAGACCTCACGCTACACTAGCGCCTCTAGGTGAAATCAAACGCGATAGCCCTCATTGAATAGGTACTTACCTATCTACTTATATCATAGAGTAAAATTATGTAGATACATAATATGTTTGTCAATAAAAGATTCCTTCAGCCGTTGTGGACTTAACTCACGGGTAGATTATATCCAGAATAAGAACACACACACATACTACACACACACATCACACACACACACACACATACTTCGTACCCTTTTTTTTTAAAGTACTTTTCCCCAACCTCAACCACTGCGCCAACCATGGCGTTTGCCCCAGAAGAAGTACAATATTTATTCGTGGTTAGTTTTCTTGGAATAATTTCCGAATTTCAGCTATTCACGTTTTTTAATAATAATAATAATTTATTTATTTATTCAGACTACAAATGCGGTCCACTGTGTTAGTAACAAAATTACTTAGCCTATGTTAGTACTTAATAACTAAAACAGACCTCGTTCGATCGGCTAGTGCCCACACAAGCGGGCTATCTGCCCGGGCAGCTATCGAGTGCAGAATGATGTTAGGACTATCACGCAACCTGTGAAGTAACGAGGCAGATTTCTTGCGCCATACTGCGTCAAAGCTGTCAGTGCGCGCATTGGCAAACATCGCCGACGCACTGCAGAAGCGTGGCAGTCCCAACAGCACCCTGAACGCATTGTTGTATTGGACACGCAGAGCATTGTAAGCCCTTTGGGTATATCTGAACCACAGGGCCCCCGAGTACAGTGCAGTGCAATATGCCTTAAAAAGGGCTATTTTAACTGCGTCCGCACAACGAGAGAACCTGCGAGCCAGCATGTTCGCCCGGACTGACAACGCTCTGCGCTCCCTCTCCAAATCTAAATCATCTTTCAGGGTATCTGTTACCAGGTGGCCCAAGTATTTAAATTGCAAGGTGACAAATCCTCAGTCTCATTATTGATGACGACAAGAAACTCACGGAATGAACGAAGCCAAACGAGTAACGTCCGGTGAAGACTTACATACATCTAAAACTAGACTACAGAGAAAACTAACTTAACTACTTAATAGCAAAGTAGTACTACCATATCTAATAGAACTGCATTCTGTTGACAAAAAACTGCTTCCTCTATTTAACATAACTATGTTCGTACATGGTAGAAGTATTTTTAAATAAGAAGAAAATGATGTCTGTACGTCATTAGGGCATTGACCTGTTGGGGCTAGGTCTGGCTCGGAGACTTCTATTGGAAGAGCTGAAATGATCAAAAACATATGGTTGTTACTATAAAAATAGTGTATGAAATTATTATACAACGCACATGGAGCTAATTGCATGAATTTCATGCCAAACAGTGGCTACTATACAATCTATACAGCTAAACTAATATTCTAAAGCTGACAAGTTTGTTTGTTTGTTTGGTTGAACAAGTTATTCTCAGGAACTACTGGTCCGAATTGAAAAATCTTTTAGTGCTGGATAGCCCATTTATCGAGGAAGGCTATATATATGTTATTTAACATCACGCTCCAACCAATACGAGCAGAGTGTTAATTACTACTTATTATAAAACAAAGTCCTCCGCCACGTCTGTCTGTCTGTTCGCGATAAACTCAAAAACTACAGCACCGATTTTCATGCTGTTTTCACTAATAGATAAAGTTTTCGAGGAACGTTTTAGTAAATAATTGTCTAAAAAAAAATAGGGATCTTAAAAAAATTACAGCGCAGACAACGTCGCGGACAAATTCGTGGACGAAGTCACGGCAAGTGCTAGTAAAAAATGTGACGCGGACGAAGTTGCGCGGGTCAGCTAGTAATGTAAATATTTAGACAAGCTTCTGTCAGCGCCCACATGAAACTCGGAAATTCTCACACGGAATTAAACATACTCCCGTAATAAAAATAATCCTGTGTCTTTGTCCAAAATATGGTCTAGCCATGCCAAGTTTAAAAAAAAAGCAGACAGCCAGATGGACCGACAGACTAAATTAGTCTAAGCTCTGTTTCATCTTTCGGCTTTAAATGTTTAACACGCATCAATTCTCATTCAATATCAGAGTTTTTTTTTTTTAATTTGTGATGGGTTTGCTCTTGACTCCAGTCTAGGTCAGAGATGACCGAGACAAAGTCTACGATGGAGCGAGCTTACCCAGAAGGAGCCTGTTCACTCTAACTTTGAAGAGATTAGGGTTGTAAGCGTTTGGAAACACGGACGCAGGCAGTTGTATTTCAAGTCGACATATTAAGAGGGGACTGACTCTAGTCGGTAACTCTTGGGCCTTTCTCCATACAAACGCATTCTGCTGTTTTCTTCGTGGATAATGCTGCTAAAGCAATTATTTATTTTTTTCAAAAAAATCTAGATCGAAATAATACGTGCCTCTATCATTTTCTTTTTTCCAAAACGAAAATGATAGAGGAGAATTATGACAATCCAAAAACCCGAAAATCAGCCCGTTTATTTTACTATTGATAGGCATACATTTGACCACAATCTCACCTGATGGTAAGCAATGATGCGGTCGAAGAATGGAGCACGTTTGCCTAGAAGCAACCTAACCTTTTTACCGCCATGTTCAGACGACCAAATCAGCCTCTGCTGCAGTTGTCGCTTTCGCACTTTCCTTGATAGGGCGCAGCGCGACGGCATCGGCAATAGTTTGTTCAAATACCTATTTTTCAAATTCCTCGGGACTAAAGTCCCCTAGGTCCTGGGCCTGAACTTGCGCCCTTCTTTTAAGGATGGGAAGTCATCAAATGACTCCTTCCACTCTGGGCGAAGCGGAAGAGAGTGTCAGACTCTTACTCACTGAAAACCTATCCGGGTTCCTCCAAATGGGGGGAATTTGGAGGAACCCGGATAGGTTTTATAGGTTTCCCCAACTTTTTCCAACTAATTCCACAACTCCATTTTATTTTTTTTATGATGGAAAATCAACAAATGACTCCCCTGAAGCAGATGGGAGTGTCAGACTGTTACTGACTAAAACCCATAAAACTATCTATGTTAAAACCCATCCGTGTTCCATCTAATGTCCTTTGCACTAACCCATCCAGGTTCCTTCTAATGCCCTTTGCACTCCAGGGCCGCAGCGACTCTTTCGAACTAATTCCGCAACCCTGGACGGAGCTGGCACCCTGCAAGTTAAATGGTGTAAGCATATACTTTCATTGTGCTTATTGCTAAATTGCCGGTACAGCTGGGCAATCTACCCTGTTTAAATCCGATACTTTGGTAAAACACCCAGAAAACTCTTTTACTTATTCCACTGATCAGACATGGGACATCCCATTCAGAACTCCCTTCTTTCTAGAACACAATAGATAATTGAATCCTAATATATACAACTAGTGGATGTCACGCGGTTTCACCCGCGTAGTTCCCGTTTCCGTGGGAGTACGGGGATAATATATAGCCCATGTTAATCCCTGATAATGTAGCTATCCAATGCTAAAAGAATTTTTCAAATCGGTCCGGTAGTTTCGGAGCCTATTCAATTCAAACAAACAAACAAATCTTTCTTCTTTATAATATTAGTGTAGACTAAACGTAGGGCAGTTCACTCAAACTGGAACATTTTTCTTACTTAGAGTATTTTTATTCCCATCGTGACTTTTAAACGAAAGGTCCGATTTTAATCATTTAAAGTCTAATTTACATGCACATAATCAAACTTAATTATGAAATAATTTAAATAGACAAGGATTAATATCATGATACTAAAATCACCACTATTCCATTTCACCCGGGTTTTGATCGAATAATTTGAATAAAAAGCGGTCATTGTAACTTAAACATAATAGTTAGATATTTACCCTTACGGATTTTTTTGAAGATATTTATGTCTTCTATAAAACTATAGTACATCACTTTGCTCTATTGTCAATAGTTTCCGCAGCGTACGCGATATAAGGATCTTTTATGGTAATTTTTTCACACTTTGGATTACATTGTCGAAGTTTTCATACGGATCCCTAACTTTTTGAAAATATTCTATAGCCTATGTTCATCAGGAATATTGTAGGATTCTAATGGTGAAAGAATTTTTCAAATCGGTCCTGTAGTTTCGGGGCCTATTCAATCCAAACAAACAAACAAATCTTTCCTCTTTATAATGTTATTAGTGTAGATGTTATTCTTCCGTTACTGACTGATTGAGTGTGAGTGACAGAAAGACAACGCACAGCCGAAACTACTGATCGTAGAAAGCTAGAATTTGGCATGTACGTTCTTTGAGGAATGTAGGGGAGCACTAAGAGACGATTTTCCGAAATTCTTACGGGTATGGGAAAAAAGCGGGATTTGCGAAAACGAGATCGCGGGCGAAAGCTAGCTTCTTCATAAACGAAGACAGTAACGCACAGATCAATGTCAACAGGCAATCATAGAGTTAGGAAGCACTCGATATAGTTAGGCGAAGTGTGAATGGGTAAACGTTTTCACAGCCACGCCACGGGTCAAGAGTGGTCGATTGTACCCAGCTTGTGCTAGTTCGAGTCCGTTTGCTTCGTGCTTTCCAGGAAGGATTGAGGGACATTGTACTGTATTTGGTTCGTTGGATACATTACCTAAAGGGGGCATTTCTGGTACTTTTTCGTTAAATTTTTTTCAACACATTATTACAAAGTTTACAAACAAACATAACACTTGTCTGAAACCTTTAAAGGTTTATAAATTTAAACTGTATGTACAATAGTTGTACATAGGCGAACTTAATGCAACAAGGCATTGTCTACCAGTCGACCTTTGGGTTAAAAAGTCTACCCACTCAGTTCCTTTCGGGACAAGCCGACGCTCGCGCGAAAGCGCCCGCGATTTTGTCCCTAAAGGGACTGACGGATTCTGATGGTTGAGACGATTTGTCCCGAAAAGGACACGGATCCTAAGTGGCTACACTGTGGTAGCAGTACAACTACGATTTAAAATAGAATTTTGTTTCCGAAAGAAATACAAATAATAAATACTTTTCTAGCTTTCCGTACCTCAAAGAACCCCTTAACACTTTTAGTGCCAAAAACTCAGCGTATGGGTCGAGCAGTGATTCGTTCGTGTGCCCACAACCTGTATCTGAGTCGTGGTTTTAAGTAGCTATATGTGACTTGTGTTCATGCGCGGGTTGTGGGCACACGAACGAATTGTTGTTCGGCCCATGTGTGGCACTAAAAATGTAAAAACACTTTTGCACTTGGCACTAAAAGTGTTAAAACGGAACCCTTATAAGATCACTTTACTGTCAGTCCGTCCGTCCGTCCGTTCGTCCATCTGTCTGTCAAAACCCTTTATCTCGGGAACGCGTGTAGGCATCGAGTTGAAATTAAAACCATATACAATGTCCAAATGTCCCTTGAAGCTGTGAAAAAGTGAAACTTCTAAATTAACGTAAATAGAAGATACGGCCGCAAAAACCGTATATTTTGACACTCAAGGGAATCAAAATTTATAGGGTATTTGAGTGTCAAAATATACGGTTTTTGCGTTGACATAGATCTATATTTGGCAAGTAATACTGTCTTATACTACAAGTTTAGGGAAAAATTTTAAAACTATACATTTGTAATTAAACCATAAAAAATAGTCATTATTTAAATTAATGTGTGAACCTACTTTGTACGGAACCCTTGGTGGGCGAGTCCAACTCGCACTTGTCCGGTTTTTTTTATTTGAGATGGGTTTGCTCTTGACTCTAGTCTAAGTCAGAGATGACAGAGACAAAGTCGACGATGGAGCGAGCTTACCCAGAAGGAGCCTGTTCACTCTAACTTTGAAGAGATTAGGGTTGTAAGCGTTTGGGAATACAGACGCAGGCAGAGAGTTCCACTCCTTTGCTGTGCGCAATTATAAAAGACGTTTGGAAACGCTTAGTGCGAATTGGTGGAATAGCAACAAGGTAGAGAGGGCAAGTTGCAGTGTGTCCCATGGTAGAAGGGGGCCGGTGGGATGAGGAATGATACTTATATAGACAAAGCGCCAGATAAATTTGCTATAAAGTACACTGACCTTTTCCTAATATCTCTTTGTAGGTACACGAAAAATAAATTATAAATCGTTTTTCATATCTAGAAAATGTAAAGGATCACTATAGATGTCGATTCTGGACAGCTGTATGTCTTGATTTCCGTTTTTGAAATAAAGAATGTTAATAAATGCAGGTGGATCAATGACCCGTTATTGCAAGTTTATTTGGTGCCTATCATAGTTTTAATAAAATACATATAAAACTAATAAATATGATGTTTTATGATAAAATCTTTCTGATTGATCTTTGAGTGAGTTTTAGTATGTAACAAAGAAAGAAAAATAAAGACCAGAAACCACTTATAAAACCTATTTACCTAGTTATAAAATTAATCTCTTCACTACAATTAAAGTATTAATATCCCATCGTACAAGTGCGAGTAATTCCGAGCGACGCCAACTTTCCTCACTAGTTTTACGAGCCGCCTTATAATTGAAATCGTAGGGACAGGTTCAAACTCATTTAGTTCCTCTCGCACTGCACTAATAAGACATTTTATTGTTCAAGTTTCAGTTACATTAGGGCTGCCAACATTAACTCTATTTGTAGGAAATCCTTGTTTATTATTTCCAAAATACACAGTGTATACACTCCACTGCTATTATTTAAAGTCCTTAGATAGGTCTCTAATAGTTTGGTCCTTCGAGCCGGATACCGCCGCTGCCCGACGTCAGCGGAAGGTGGTCGAAAACGCCCGATCAATTCTGAAATGCAAATAACCATTGTTTTACTCGCATTTTCCTCGGTTTCGCTCCCGTGGCTGTGGGTTAGCTCCAATATGAACTTCGCATTATTTCAAGATGAAAAGCCTTATTACACTCACTCGTTTCGCTTTCAATAAGATAAATCATCAGTATTTCCGATAATTACAAGTAAATAAAAATCAATATGATTAAGGGAAAAACGTCTGTGACACCCAGCATCAAATTAAAAATCATATCTTCAATCCATATTCTTGAATGACAATAAATACGAGAAAGACGGAATGCATTTCGCTGCTGCACTATCAGAGTGCAAATAGATTTCATTTTGGCTGTACAAAATCATTTATACAACTACACTAATTATCAAGAAATTATGTACAAACGCGTATAAAAACGAAATTAATCATTGGGCATCAAAAAAATAATCCTCATCGCTGTCAATGGCAAAAGTGCCCAGAACACTGGCAGCATTGCCGCGTTGAATGGCAATGCTGATTCTTGAGCGGAAGTCTAGCCTTCTGGTCACGTGAACAGTCGACAAGTTGTTTACTGATGTCCCGAAAGACTCGACGAAATCATTTATTGACTTTAGAAAGCAAACACCTTATTTCAAATCAACACCCTAAAAACGCCTTCAGATAACTGAAAGATAATGCAGCTGCTTACCCCACCATACTTTATTATAAAAACCTATTTACCTATTTTATGTAAAATGATACAAAACAATTTATTATTATAATAATAACAAACTTTTGAATCGAATTGATATTTGACTGATACTTTCGACTTTGGCTAATTATCTGACATAATAAGTACATTTGACAACCTTGTTCACTGTGTTCGTCGGCGCCGCCAAATGATCAGTTATAAATGCGTTAATTTCTATTCGCTCACAAAGTTAATGTAGAGTTCGAGCCAAGTTCTACGCGATCACAGTTTGATTCGCTGATAAAAGTGAGGAAACTTTGTCGTCTAGTGCCAAGTTTTGAATAAATTCTTGCAAAGTGGTAGGTAAAATTTTTAGTGATGAACCTATTTGATATTCTTTGAAGCAAAATCAAAAGTATTTTTTCATACGAGGCCGTTTTTTAAAATCAGCGTTACATACTCGTAAAAAAGTCCACTTAAGAGCCGTGTCGGACGTAAAAGAATAACACCATTCCATCACTTCCCGTGGGTGTCGTAAGAGGCGACTAAAAGACACACCAGAGAATGGGCAGCAGCATTCTTTCTTTAGATAATCAAAGATATTATATTTTTATTAAAAACTGTTTTATTTAATTTAATTTCAGACAGCCAATAATCCATTCTATTTACATTTATATTGTTAGTATGAACTTAAAAACTATGTTAGTACATGGTTAGTACCTTATAACTAAGAGAGACTAAATAGTGAGTATGAATGTTACACAGCTTTGCCAACCTTCACAATACATTTTCATAATGAAAAACTACAAAAACTATTTGCCATTATCTTAGATAGCTAGGAACCGTTCCTCCGCAAGAAAACCTCAATCACCATTCTCAGTGGTCCTTATACCAAGCTCCGCTATACTATTATCATTATCTGTTCGTTTTTTGTCGAACTTGGCGGATACACTGCCGTAAGTCCTGCCATACAGGTTCGGCAACATCTTTAGATTGAAACCTATGTGATTACACATTTTCACTTAACGGCTAAGTAGAGCTATGGGCAAAACAACGTGTATGTTATATCGTGTTGCTAGTTTTCTTTTTCTTTCGTATTGGCACGAACTACATGCAAAAGCTTGAGTCCTCTACAAATATGCAGTACTAGCTTTTACCCGCGACTTCGTACGCGTTCTCATAGGAATTTTAGGAAATTCTCTCTTACTCCCCGACATAACAGTCCTCAAGGAACCTACATGCCAAATTCTAGCTTACTATGACCAATAGTTTCGGCTGTGCGTTGTCTGTCAGTCACCAGTAACCACACCGCTGTTAATAGGAAAAGTGCCAAGCACACTGGCCACATTGCCACATTGAATAGCAATGCTGTTTCGGTGATCAAAGAAAGACCCGTCCTCTGGTCATGTGAAGAGTCGACTCGATGACTACTCGGACGCTGGTTACTTAAGTGGTCTTTTTAGAACCGCTGAACACTGGCAGCATTGCCGCGTTGAATGGCAATGCTGATTATTAAGCCGAAGAAATGCGCAGCTCTCTGTCGACAAGTTGTTTGCTAATGTTCCAAAAGACTCGATAAGAATTCGGACCCCATAGTCTTAGTGTTTTAACCCCAAATGGCCAAAATACATGATTCCCACCCTTCATCTGTTTGTGTCCTTCAAGACAAACTGTCAAATTTCTCGCATCTTTACGACAAAACAATGGCAGTGACCAGTGGATCTTCAAGGGTGACGTGACAGATGCGAGAATTTTACAGTTTGTCCTTCTTCTTCTTATCGTGTAGGCAGTAAGGCCTAACGATCTCACACACCCTTTTTTTGGATGGGAAATCATCAAATGACTCCTCCCGCTCTGGGCGAAGCAGAAGGGAGTGTCAGACTCTTACTGACAAACCCATCCGTGTTCCTCCTAGTGCCCTTTGCGTTCCAGGGCCGCTGTGACCCCACACACCCTAGTGTCAGAGTTTCTAAACCGCCTCAATTGCCTCTGACATGGTTTATTTGACGACCGCCATTTGGCGGCCGGGACTATTGGCTTATACGTGCCTTCCGAAGCACGGAATCATCTTTTTATCAGACAATCAGTTTGTCCTTAAGGACAGTGAAACAGATGAAGGGATAAGGCTGTGGTATTAGCGCCATTTGAGTGCGCCTGCAGTAGCCGCCCCAGAACAACCCGTAAACACACCAGAAGCCTACCCATTTTTTTTTTGTTGCCGGGTTGGAAAATCCTGTTGGATGTCCTTCGCCTGGGGCAGGTGAAGGAGTCTGTCAGACTCTTACTGACTAAAAACCACCCCGGTGTTCCTTCTCACACTTGGACCAGGGATCGTGAGAACTAGTGCGCCTTCCACGATCCCCGGCTAACCAGAAGCCTAGCCAACTTGAACATCTGGCCTCTTATCAGATTGATTCTGGTAGCCAGGTGTGACAAGTCCAAAACCTTTGCTAAGGCTTACCAAGTTGCCAATGTACGTAAATATGTGTGTAAATAACATCATCATCTGCCTAGCCTTTTCCAAACTATATTGAAGTCGGCTTCCAGTCAAACCGGATTTAGCTGAATACCAGTATTTTACGTGGAGCGGCTACCTCTACAACCCATTAACTGGGTAACACAGTACTTCATGGCAAGACTGGAGTCAGATTTACTGTCTTCTGACTATCCGTAACAACTGCCAAAAATCTACAAATGATAGCCGGGACCACCGGCTTAACGTGCTTTCCGAGGCACGGAGTAAAATCGGTATGTTAAGATTGTCACCCATCCACAGACCAACCTTGGCAAGCGTTGCTTAACCTTGAAGTTCGACACGTGCAGCTGTTATTATCTAGCCACGAGCTCCTCTTACCATTGAAATAACGTTATTGTAAATTGCATAAAAAGGCAAAAACTATTTATGACGCAACGACCAAATCAATGAAATAACATTTACAGTAAGTACCTTAGCCATCGAACCGAAAATATTCACATTGCAAAACGTTTAACATCAAAGAGGTTTAACAACTTGAAACACCATAAAATACTTTCTTCATAGATTACGGCATGGTGCAGTAAAAACCTTTTAACTAACATATGTTTAACTGTGGGTTTTACTTTGATGCAACCGGTGCCGCTTTCGCAAACCTTTTTTGGATGTTTTCTGTTAATAATTTTATTGCTTGTGAGATGCCTTGAGGTATACCTGTATTTTATTACTTTGATTTGACGAAAGGTGCAGATGGCTAATGGCTCATACTTGGGTTGATTTTTATGGTTCTACATTTCGTGGAACAAGCCATAGACACTGAGAATGAAATATTTTTTTTCTCGCGCCAACCTTGCTCAATTTATGCTACCTACGTGATGAACGTTATGCTCGGCGATGCGCCACCCCACATTAGGTGGGGATCCCACTCATACGCACAAAACTTTCAACAACTGTGTTTCTTGATAGCTACAATAACCTAGAGGTCTTTCAGGCTGCTCTCTCGAGAAATGCTGAAAAACAGCGTGTAGATGAAGCTACTTTTCGGCGGCATTTACTGAGAAATTACGTCTGAAAAAATAGGTAGTAATCTACATGATATGATACGTAATTTGGTTTAGCCAGAATTTAAGTATCGGCATCACATACTAAGAAAAAAATCACCAAATCACCTCCAAATCGTTGAAACGAAACCATTTTACTTCTTAATTTTTTAACAAAAGTCTAAAAAAAAATAATTACTGCTTTGCAATACAAACGAAAATAATTTGGTTTTGTTACTTTTTTAAATATGAGTTATTTTTTTAATAATAAATTAAAAATGCGGGTAGCGGAGTGCCGCGTAGAGGAGTAGTTAGCTCCGTTTATATGCACAAGGTCATTGGCATGTATACAAGCCTTAAGTCAAAAGTGAATAGATTACTTCCAGGGAAGCGTGCTCCTTCGTCTACCACATCATCGCTTTCCAGTCGAGTCTATCAATTATAATTTGTTTATTTGTTTGTTAAGTTGAACGCGCTAATCTCAGGAAGTACAGATTCGAACTGAAAAATTATTTCAGTGTTAGATAGCCTATTTATCGAGGAAGGTTAAAGGCTATATATCATCACGCTAAGACCAATAACAGCGGAGCAGACGAAGTTGCGCGGGTCAACTAGTACTAACATAAAAAGAGAAGAGTTTGTTTGTTTTGTTGAACGCGCTAATCTCAGGAAGTACAGGTTCGAATTGAAAAATTATTTCAGTGTTAGATAGCCTATTTATCGAGGAAGGTTATAGGCTATATATCATCTCGCTATGACCAATAGGAGCGGAGCATACATGAAAAATGTGACGCAGACGAAGTCCCGGGGCAGCTAGTCAATAATAATAAAAAATAGCTTAGATGATGAATGCCCCTCAAAAGAGGACACAAACCTTCGTCATAATGTTTGACCAGATCACTATATTATTAACCGTTCCATCATTTTCACTTTGACGTCCATAGGCATTATTATTTTTCCTTTCCCTTTGAATGGCATACCACAGATGTCGGCTCAGTTGATATTGCTCGTTCTTAGAAGTCCGCTGAATACGTTACGTTATCATCAAGGTCGCTACGTAATGTTTTATTATCAGTTATGTGTTTCATTTATAGAACGTGCGAATTAGTTTGAGATCTAAAATGTGTATAAGTTTTTTTTATAGTTTAAGCATCATCAGTTTCAAAATTA
The DNA here is from genome assembly GCA_947578705.1 of Lacanobia wlatinum. Lineage (NCBI taxonomy): Eukaryota > Metazoa > Arthropoda > Insecta > Lepidoptera > Noctuidae > Lacanobia > Lacanobia wlatinum. Next base: position 4,431,039 of record OX388046.1, on the reverse strand, counting down.
ATCATAATTTATTGGTAAAATTAGGCTGAAGAATTAGCACCTTTTTTTAGGGATGGGAAATCATCAAATGACTCCTTCCGCTCTGGATGAAGCAGGAGGGAGTGTCAGACTCTTACAGACTAAAACCCATCTGTGTTCCTCCTAATGCCCTTTGTGTTCCAGAGCCGCGGTGACTCTTTCGAATAAATTCCGCAACCCTGGCAGGAAATGGCCCTAGTGGACCCCGTTTTTTATGCTGGTGAGGTGAGTTTTAAATTAAGACCTTTATGCTGTGTGCAATAAAGCTCATTTTGTGAATTTTGTCACTCAAGTTAAGCTCGATATCCGAATAGTTATTTACAGAATAGACTAGCTGGTTCTGATCAGATGGCGATCCACCCAATGCTCGCCGTCCTATTACAAAAGATAGTTCCTAAAAGCCGTCCGTCACCATTCACTAGTGTTTTGGCTGAAAAGTAGAAGTGGTGCTATTTGATACGGAAGGAACTGTACACTGGACTGGATACAGGGCCTTATATGTTTTTATTTCTCCTCATACTCATTAGTATTACAAATAATACCCAAGGTAATTAAATGTCGTTCTTAACATTCACAAACACGTGACTTCACGTGAGGGTGTCGTCGATTTGTTTCTGGTTAATCACAGAATAATGTCAGCTTTTCTTTCTCTTTTATGAAACTACAAAAAAAATATTTTGAATCGTTTTCTGTTTGTGGACCTTTATAATAAAAACCCATTGAAATATAAAAAACCCAAGATACACACTCAGCATCTCAAAAACGTCCGAGAAAAACAAGCGCATAATGTATAATTGTGCGCAAGTTTCAAACAGTCTCGCATCGCTCGCCATACTGCACTGCTTTGTAAAAACAACTTTAAGCGATCCGTGTAAGGTTGAATTTGCAAAAAACATTGCGCATCACTCGCCATACTGAACTGCTTTGTAAAAACAACTTTAAGCGATCCGTGTAAGGTTGAATTTGCAAATAAAATTGCTTATAGTTTAACTACACACAAATCACACATGACACTTGATACATGTCAGTTTTTGACGACTGTTTCGAGTGTTGCGTTTGTTCGAGACTGTGCATCTTGGGTTTTTTATATTTCAATGTAAAAACCATATTAGCTTTGAGATTGTAGTTAAAAGAAGCTGTGCAGATTAAATGCACTGTGTTCAATTTCAAAATGATATATTATAATATATTGATATATATAATTTTGAAATTATGATCATCATGATAATAATCATAGCTAATTCTGTTTAAATATCGTTTTTTTTATTGTAAGATTTCTGCTACGTGCACAGGCTCCCATGACGATGCAGTGGCTCCGGCATGTTTGTCGAACACTACACGGACGGCTTCCATGCGGTGCTTCGCAAAAGAACGGCCTCACTGTGGTCCCGGGTAAAGGGGAGTACCAACACGCTTCTGAGCGTGGTGTCGGACAGAGTGGACAGCCAAATACTGAGGCAGTGGTCGCGCATGCATGTCCAAAATAATAATTATTATAAATTTTACTAACATAGCTATAAGTATCTACCTACTAACATAATATGGACCTGCGTTAATTACTGTGTACTTGGTCTGAAATAAATATTTTCAATAGCGGAGACATCGGTTAACCAGGGTATCTCGGTCCAAGTTTCACTGGCCATTACCACTACCCACTTAGCAAAACTTTTTAAGCCGCCCGCATAAAGATACGAGTCCCCAAGCTTCCAGTGACCCTAAAATTTATCTCCACTCTACCCGTCAAAGCGTCACGGGGCAGTTTGTTAAACCGACAGATAACTCGGGAATGTTAAAAGGACTCGTCGAGGATAAAGTTACCGTCAGATAGTGGAAGCCAGATTATAATATTAAGAGATGTTTTTTTATGAGTTGGTGTGATAAGGCGGTTAGTTCAGGGTTATTTATCGGGAGACGGTGTTGAGAGTGTTTAGTCCTTATGGAATTTCTTACAAGTTTGCTAGTACTTGTTCTTTGGAATTAAGGCTGCTCTCTCGAGAAATGCTAAAATACAGCGTGCAGATGAAGCAAATTTTTCGTTGGCATTTACTGAGAAATTACATCTGAAAAAACACTGGCCAAGTGCAATTCGGACTCGCGTTCCGTTCGAGTAAGGGTTCCGAACGAATTAATTTTTTTAACATGTTAATTTAACACTACAGACTTCTAATAGGTTTTCCTGTAATCTTTAGGTAAAGATCTATTATCTCCATTTTTTTTTTTCAAAATTTTAGGCTCATTAGTTTCGGAGATTAGGGGTAATGGTAAATTTTCGTCTAATTTCTTGAATAACTTCAAAACCATTTATTTTAAAATTATGAAAAAAATATAATTAAAACCCTCACAGTAAGCCCTTTCATTTGATATGTCACACAATATTGTTCAAAAAACTTTTTTTTTAATTTTCTAGTTTGATCCCCAAAAATTACACCCATACTAAACAATTAATAATTTTCGTAACGCGTCCGTGTTTGAGTCACAGAAGTCCATATGTGTAGCAAATTTCAACAGAATCGGTCCAGTGGATCCGGAGAAAACTGGCTGTGACAGACGGACAGGCAGACCCCGGAGTGATCCTATAAGGGTTCCGTTTTTTTTTCGGAACCCTAAATAGGTAGTAATCTACATATACACGTAATTTGCACATAATATACGTAATTTGGTTTAGCCAGAATTTATATATCGGTATCACATAATAAGAAAACAAATCACCAAATCACTTCCAAATCGTTGAGATGAAACCAGTCCTTCATTTTTTAACAAAAGTCTAAAAAAATATCTATTGCTTTGCAATACAAACGAAAATGATTTGGTTTCGTTACTTTTTCAAAATATTTGTTATTTTTTTATAATGAATTAAAAATGCAGGTAGCGGAGTGATGCGTTTATATGCACAAGGCCATTGGCATGTATACAAACCTTAATTATTTTTTTGAAATTTGGTACGTAGGTATACGCAAAATGTCTAGAACAAGTTAGGTAAGAAGTTTTTCGAAAACGAGTTCAGAGTGAAAACAGACTGATTTTATACTTTCTGTAGACAACCAAATTTTTTTTTTTCACAATTCTTTTTGAAGATCTTAATTAACTTTTTAGACTTATTATGTAAGGGTTCTGTAGAACATACGTTTATAAAGTTGCTTATTGCTATTTTGTCTATACAAGAAAGGTTTAGGTAGTTAAACAAAGGTGAGATAGTGGTCAAACAATATTAAAAAAAGCAATCTTGATAAGTCTCTTTATTTAAAAAACTCAGTTTAAAAATAAAATATAACTAAAAACCAATGTAATGAACCATTTTTCGCCGCATGGTGTCGGCCGGTGCCGTATGGTGCCGTAAAAGAATAATACCATCCCATCACTTCCCGTGGGTGTCGTAAGAGGCGATTAAGGGACTCACCAGAGAATGGGCAGCAGCGTTCTCTGTAAAACGCAACACCATACACTGCGATCGCCAACCCGCCTGCCAAGCGTGTCGATTATGGCAAACCCCCCCTTTTGGGGGAGGCCTATGTCCAGTACTGGACGTCTTTCGGCTGTTATGATGAAGATGATGATTCCTTTAAACAGTATTTTATTTTTTTAACAGGTGTTTGTGTAAGAAGACACATAAAGATTGTTTACCTAGTTTTGTAGTCAGTGGCGTAACTATAGGGTGGCAGGGCTGGTAAAATGCCACGGGCCCCGATCCGAGGGGCCGCGATCTCAAAGTAACCTAACATTTACAACATAATTTAGTAACAATTATAAGTTGTATATACTTCTAAGTACTTAAAATCATATAAATATGTAATACCTATGCTTTTGAAAATTGTATTTATTATATGTACTAGCTGACCCGCGCGGCTTCGCTCCCGTCATCTGGCTACTCTACCTACCTACCATAGCTACCCTACCTTACCTACCTGCCTACCTACATACTCATTCTTTTTTTTGTATTTTAATTCTTATTATGTTATTCCGGACGAAGAAATTAGTCTTCGTCCGGAATAAAACACAAAAACTATGAAAATCGGTCGAGCCGTTCTCGAGTTAGTTAGAATAGTGTTCGAACAAACCCGACTTTGAGAATTTTGCTATATTGTGAAAGATTCGACCTTTTTCTAGAAGTCATTTTTATATTAGCGAGACAGAAATAAAACGAATAAACTGAAGGAAGACGGACAGCGGTGGCTTATTAATAAATAGGGTTCCGTTAGCAACCTTGGTACGGAACCCTAAAAATCGACTTGGTTCGCACGAATCAAAATCGTACGCGAAGGCTTAAATAATAGGGTCCCATTAGCAACTTTGGCACGGAACCCTATAATTTGCCTTGGCTCGCAAATCGAACTGTCTGATACTTAGCACGAATTAAAAACTTAGTTGCGGGCAACCTGGGAGTCTTTAAGACAAAAGTGAACAGGTTGCTTCTAGGCAAACGTGCTCCATCTCCGACCGCATCATCGCTTACCATCAGGTGAGATAGTGGTCAAACGTATGCCTATCCATAATAAAAAAAAAACTACTCCGTATGACCTAACCACTGAGAACTAATGATAATATGATTTGACAGTTACTGTGAAATCGTGTTGTCATTCATTCTTAGTTCGGGTTCGGGATTAATCGTAAGTCTGTAGGTGATACAGAGTAGAATACGTCCGCAACTAAGCCCGAAACTACGGACTTCGGACTTAGAGAGTAGCCCCACCAAAATCGATCGCTCCCGTCACCGTGACAACCTTTGGTACGGTACCTTAAATTATTATTAGCCTTGTTTCGCAAATCGAACCGTTCGTTGCTTCGCTCTAAACGGAATCAATCGCGGAGGCTTAGCAGTAGGGTCCCGTCAGCACCTTTGGTACGGAACCCTACAGGCCTGGGGGGCTACTCTCTAACGAAACCCGTAGTTTCGGGCTTAGTTGCGGGCGGGCATTATCTACTACTACATTTGAAACTACGGATTTCGTTAAAGAGTAGCCCCCCAGATCCGCAAGTCGAACCGTCCAGTACTTCGCAAAACTAAAACAGTTTAAGACTCTACGATATAAGCACTTTAAAAGAAACCAGCACGACTCAGAGATTTCAGCAAGTTTGGTCCCTTACAGAGACCAAACCGAAATTCCTACTAACTACGACCGTGTTTGATAATCGTGTGAGGTTGAGGATGACGCCGCCGACCGCGACAGTGTACACAGGTACACTGTCGCGGTCGGCGGCGTCATCCAACGCGTAAATATCTAATAACAGTATTAGATATTTATTCATGGGTTTTTAGGGTTCCGTACAAAAAAGGGAACCCTTATAGGATCACATGGGTGTCTGTCTGTCTGTCCGTCTGTCACAGCCAGCTTTCTCCGGATCCACTGGACCGATTCTGTTGAAATTGGTACACATATAGACTTCTGTGACCCAAACACGGACGCGTTACGTAAATCATTAACTTTTTAGTATGGGGGTCACTTTTTGGGTTCAAACTAGAAAATTTCAAAAAAAAGTTTTTTGAACAATATCGCGTGACATATCAAATAAAAGGACTTAGTGTAAGGGTTTTAAACATTTAAATTCATAATTTCCCCCTTATGTCCGAAACCGCTGAACCTAAAATTTTGAAAAAAATGGAGATAATAGATCTTTACTTATAGATTACAGTACAACCTATAAGAAGTCTATAGTGTTAAAATTACACTTTAAATAAATAAACTTCTTTCGGAACCCTTTGCACGCGAGTCTGACTCGCACTTGGCCAGTTTTTTTTTATTGATGTGTCTGTAGCAAGATGCCCAGATTGCGCAGATTGAAGAAAAGTACCTACCTGCTTGCTAAAACGTAACCAAATGTTGGAACCCGTTAAAAACCCCTTAGGTACGAAGTAAATTCCCGTAATGGACCAACTTTCAATAAATATTACCACTAACTGTGTTTTTATTGTTTCCCCTTAGTTAACTTTTTAAGGTAACTGACTTTTTATTACAGTAATATCTAAATTACAGTTCCGAGATACAAAAAAAATGCATTCACTCTCTTTTTTCCAAACAATATGAAAAAAATACGATGTGTTTTTAAAACCCTTATGTTTTTGTTCACCTTAAAGATTGCAAAACAGGAATAAAGATAAACTTAGACGCCACGTGTGAATTTAAATAAATATCATCCCCTTGCAATCAACATAATTCCTTACTTCCGTTCTGTAAGGAACCCTAAATTCCCACAAAAAGCACTCGTACGGAACTACTAGTCCTTAAGAAAATATTACATGTCTTGTACGTTTTAGGGGAGACACTGCAATCAATATTGTACCTTTTATCATCAATCTAAAGATGATTGTCGCTTGCATACAGTTTAGGAAATGCCAAGAAAGAATGCTTAAGAATTTTTCACTTTATGTCGTTATCATAAAGGTTTCAATTGAATTGAGGTACAGTTATTTAATAATTTCTGGGATTACACCTGTCGCGTCAATTTTAAATTACACACTCATTAGCATAATTTATCGAAAATGTGAACACTTTGGATGTAAACAAATGACGGTCACATCCACGATGCATGACCAATAGTTTCTTGAAGGGAGGAGATATTGAACTCTTCAAACCCCATTGATGACGTACCTATAAAATTAGAGTCAGCTTAAACAAGGGGGAAGGAAGTGGCGTTTTGGGGGACTACCTTCATTAAAGCTTGCTTCACACATGCCAATGACCTTGCACATATCAACGGAGCTAACTACTCCTCTACGCGCCACTCCGCTACCCGCATTTTTAATTTATCATAAAGAAAAATAACACATGTTTTAAAAAATTAACAAAACCATTTTATTTTCGTTTGTATTGCAAAACAGTAGATATATTTTTTTTGCCTTTTGTTAAAAAATGAAGGAGTAAAATGGTTTCATCTCAACGATTTGGAGGTGATTTGGTGATTTTTCATAATATTTTTTCTTATTATGTGATACCGATATATAAATTCTGGCTACCAAATTACGTATCATATCATGTAGATTACTACCTATTTTTTCAGATGTAATTTCTCAGTAAATGCCGACGAAAACTTGCTTCATCTGCACGCTGTTTTTAAGCATTTCTCGAGAGAGCAGCCTTAAATCTGACGTTCAAAAAGTGCTGGCCAGCCTAATTTGAATAAATAACTAGAATTTCACTTTGACTTTTTCTGCCAGCATCATCGCCCTCGCAAAAGTAGGAATTGAACCTCAGGGAACATACGAACATACTCATAAACATCCTTATACAGGGTGTCACAGATTAAACGCAAAACCTGTATATGTGAGTGTATGTACTCATTGTTATCAACAACTATAACTTGCCTTCGGGATCAATACAATAACGCTTTCAGGGTGTTGATGGGGATACTGCAGCGCATCAGGGATGTTTGCTGAAGCTCGCGTTGGCCGCTTCTATCCAGTAGTGCTATTCTGTAAGAACATTTTCGTATCTCGACAGTGGAATCCGAGGTGAGTTTCAAATTAAGACCTTTATGTTGTGTGCAATAAAGCTCATTTTGTGAGTTTTGTCACTCAGGTGAAGCTCGATATCGAAATAGTTGTTTACAGAATAGACTAGCTGTAGTACTATTCTGTAACAACATTTTCGAGTCTCGAAAGCGAGAACTGAGGTGAGTTTAAACATAAGACCTTTATGTTGTGTGTGTTAAAGTTCACTTTGTGAGCTTTGTCACTCAGGTGAAGCTCTATATCGAAATGGTTACTTACAGAATAGACTAGCTGGTCAGTAGTAGGGTGCGGGGCAGCACCAACAGCATCCTATTCCTGTTCATGGTAGCAAGCAGGCTAGATTATGCGTTTGTGAACCACTGCTGCAGGATCTTTGATAATGTTTCACTAACATAGTTTGTAAGTATATGTATTATTACTAACACTATGAGTCTTTGTTACACTGAAATCGGTGAATTTATGCTTTTATAACGCGACAAAATGCAGCGGACTTTTTACACCATTTGAGGTTTTATCTGTTAAACACTGTATAGTGTTGGATATTAGTCTAGGAGGTGGTCTATCTGTGTGCTATTTCATTCAAATCAGTTCAGCCGTTGATGCGTGATTAATGAACAAACATCCAAACACATTTGGAATAATTTACTAGTAGAAGGAAGTTATAGAACACTTTATTCACAGCTCTTGCTTATCGAGTGTAAATTCCATTATATGTAACACGATATATATGCACGATAAATGAGGTACCTGCATGAAATTGATTAAATTAACCGTTACGGTACACTACTCTTTCGACTTGGACAAAATTATGATTCAAATAAATTCGTCATGATGGTTACGATACATGTTGCTGCAAAGATTTTTTTTTTGCATTTTAAATAAATAAATAGGTATTAGATAAAAAATAAACATATCTAATTAAAAACAAGCTTTAATTTGGGCTATTTAAATTAAAAAAACTTACGTAGGTATGTAAAATTACATTGCGGAATTTGTTCGAAAGAGTCACCGCAGCCCTGGAACACAAAGGGCACTAGGAGGAACACGGATGGGTTTCAGTCAGTAAGAGTCTGACACTCCCTTCTGCTTCACCCAGAGCGGGAGGAGTAATTTGATGATTTCCCATCCTTAAAAAAAGGTAAGTACTATTGACGGTTGAGGAGTTGCCTAGTCTGGAGCCAACCCTAGATGAGGAATCAGGTCATAGTTATCATAAAATTAATGGTCATCAGAACGACGGGTCTAAAAACTCTACTTTGGCAGAATCACAAATCAAATCACGCAACCCGTCACTGTCAAATTTTCGCAATCAACCTTGAACCTAATTTGTGAGTGATAAAGTTGAAAATGAAATTTGACAGATTGTTGCGTGATTAATATCATGATTCTAACACGGTTCTCCTAAAGTGGCCTTTTAACCAACGTGTAAAATTTCAATTCTTTAGCATAAGAGGAAGTGGTTCTAAATTAGCTTGCAAGATTTGACCAAAACAAACTAAAACCATTGTAAGCTTAATAAAAACTTGTAAGAAAACGCTTAATATAAAACTGAATACTAGATTTTTTTGTCTACTTCTAGAAAAACTAAACCTTGCATTCTGCTGATTCGCTCCATGTATTTAATTACTAGAAAACCGAGTGTTTCGAACATGTTATCTGCTACTTAAATATACCAGCGTGCTAAAAATATCTACTTTACATCCAAATGTAGGTGATCCCAATACATAGACAAATACAGTTATTTGCACAATAGTAACTTACTTTTACAAAACGATGAAAAACCAATCGTGTTCGTGGATCGTGCCATCATGACGTCAGAGCTAGACCGGTTTGATAGACGCGTTAGAAAGTAAACGCCAATTTCACAACTGCTAGCAGATGCGTCGGTGGTGTAATGGTCAGCATAGTTGCCTTCCAAGCAGTTGATCCGGGTTCGATTCCCGGCCGACGCACACTTTTGCATTTCTTTTGGAAGATTTTTTTTTAATGTCGTGTTGTTTTAATTGAAATTGTAGCAAGCAATAGTAACACGAAAAGTCTTTATTTCCGTTGCAAGTTGCTTTAAAAAAGGTAGTCTCAAGTTATGATCCATCAAAATTATTTATTTCACTGATAATGTTCATAATACATTTATACATAGGTACGTTTCTTTTTAAGTCGACCAAATGTTCGATTCCTGTGGGATAGGTCACTTTGTCGCATAAGCGTTAATCGCACATCCATTTGCCGAGCTCACGTAGCACACTTGATACCGATACATAAACAATGCAAGATATTTATTTTTTATCAATTGTATAATTACAACAAAAACTAAATCGAATTCCAAATCTGACTATCCGAGATAAGTTGCGTCGCTGATGAGCCCTGTCGGCGAAGAGTCCTGTCGGCGAAGTGTCCTGTCGGCGAAGAGTCCCGTCGAAGTAAATTCTTGTCGGTGTTCAATCTGTCGGCGTAGTGTCTGTCGGCGTTTAGTCGTACACTGAGCTCCGTTTATATGCACAAGGTCATTGGCATGTATACAAGCCTTAAGAAAGTCAAATTGTTGTAGTTTGATGTGCTGGCGTACAACAATTACCACATTTCCCTACGATGCAGTAACAAATAGTGACAATAATAGAATACCACTCAGTAACCCGACCCTGCCCATCGGTTCTCAAAACAATACATTACAGGCGGCAAAGCTTACACAAAGTAATTACTGTTCAGACATTATTTTACAATAAACACTTCTAATGGGCGGAAATATCAGGTTCGGTATTGTATTTCTAATATAGTAAAGCTAAATCATTTAAGTGTTTTGTTTCTAATACCTACATAAATGACTGAATGGAAAGATACAAGTTATAGGAATACCAGTAGAACCGGCAAACGTCGTTTTGCCGTATAAATAAAAAAATAGCCCACGACCTGTTCTCAGGCCTACCAAGAACACATAAAAAAATTCATGAAAATCGGTCAAACCGTTTCGGAGGAGTTCGATAACAAACACTGTGACACGATACTTTTATATTTTAGATTAGATTAGACCAGCTGATCCGGCAAACGTTGTTTTGCCATATAAATAAACAAAATAGCCTACGACCTGTTCTCAGGCCTAACTAGAACACACAAAAAATTTCATGAAAATCGGTCAAACCGTTTCGGAGGAGTTCGATAACAAACACTGTGACACGATACTTTTATATTTTAGATTAGATTAGACCAGCTGATCCGGCAAACGTTGTTTTGCCATATAAATAAAAAAAAATAGTCTACGACCTGGTCTCAGGCCTACCAAGAACACACAAAAAATTTCATGAAAATCGGTCAAACCGTTTCGGAGGAGTTCGATAACAAACACTGTGACACGATACTTTTATATTTTAGATTAGATTAGACCAGCTGATCCGGCAAACGTTGTTTTGCCATATAAATAAAAAAAATAGCCCACGACCTGTTCTCAGGCCTACCAAGAACACATAAAAAATTTCATGAAAATCGGTCTAACCGTTTCGGAGGAGTTCGATAACAAACACTGTGACACGATACTTTTAAATTTTAGATTAGATTAGACTAGCTGATCCGGCAAACGTTGTTTTGCCATATAAATAAACAAAATAGCCTACGACCTGTTCTCAGGCCTAACTATAACACAAAAAAAAATTAATGAAAATGGGTCTAACCGTTTCGGAGGAGTTCGATAACAAACACTGTGACACGATACTTTTAAATTTTAGATTAGATTAGACTAGCTGATCCGGCAAACGTTGTTTTGCCATATAAAACAAAAAAAAAGGGAAGCCTGTCAAATATACACAAAAAAAAAATCATTTAAATCGGTGAAGCCGTTTCGGAGGAGTTGGATAACAAACACTGTGACACGAGATTTTCAAATATGTATTAAGAATACGGATAATTTTTATCGTAATAAATGTACTATTTATATCTACTAAACCTACATATGGACAAATTCCTCAACCCTGGAAACCTAAGCTTTTATCTACTTTTTATAAGGAAATAGCTAGTAATATCTATTTAGAGTCAACCAAATAATCTGACTTTTAGATAAAATGACGTGTACGCATTCTTTAAAACCAGTTTCGTTCAATATTAGTTACATAATATGCATAATTGCCGTATGGTATCGGCCGGTGCCGTGTGGTACCGTAAAAGAATAATACCATCCCATCACTTCCCGTGGGTGTCGTAAGAGGCGACTAAGGGACTCGCCAGAGAATGGGCAGCAGCGTTCTCTGTAAAACGCAACACCATACACTGCGATCGCCAACCCGCCTGCCAAGCGTGGCGATTATGGCAACTCGGGGGGGGTTGCCATAATCGCCCCCTGTGGGGGAGGCCTATGTCCAGCAGTGGACGTCTTTCGGCTGATATGATGAATATGCAAAACTTGTAGAATGACCTTCTGACCTAGACTAGAGTCAAGAGCCAACACATCCTAAATAAAAAAATAGAATGGCTTGTTCCAAAGGCCTTTGTTATTTTTAGCGCAGTAGATGAGTGATGTCATCTTAAATCTTATTGTAAACCTTTAGTCATACATAAGACATACATGGATGACACTTAGCTAGGGGATGCCCGAAGACTCATACATTAGTACTCGTACATCGACCCAACGAACTTTGGACCACCCTTTTTTTTAAAGATGGGGAATTATCAATTTTTCTTTCTTTTTTCTTTCTTAAATGACTCCTCCTAATGCCCTTTGCATTCCAGGGCCGCGGTAACTCTTTCGAACGAATTCCGCAGCCCCGGCAGGAACTTTGGACCATCCTAAGGATGTACAATGCAGTCTGCAAAAAGTCATTTACACACAAATTCCTATAAATCAAACTGCCTAGCTTTTTCCCAAATATGTTAGAGTCAGTTTACAGTCTATACGAATTCAGCTGAATACCAGTGTAGCCGCATCAATGCCACCCCAAGAAAAAACCAATAGAGCAAATCTACATCGCAACAAAAAGAACCGCGACGCCATCTATCCAACTAGCAGCGAACTACTACGTCGAAATCCTGCATCGCGCAAGCAGAGTTTACCGTGCGATTTGAACATATACATCAGCCTGAATATCAACTATCGGACAGTATAGTCATCGGTCTCTGCCGCCACAAGAGCAAAATTTGTACCACAACTAAAAGTATGCAGCGCCATCTATATCGCCAACAACGAACTACTGAACGAAATCCTGCATCACGGTACCAGAGTTTTCCGTGTGATGTGAACGTATACAACAGTCTGAATAACAACTACTGGACAGTTGCCCACCGGACACAACAGACATCTGGTTGGAGGATCCTCCCTTTTCAATGGAGGTTTGCGGGACTTTAGTCTCTATTCCGCATGAGTATGCTATACATCCATTGAACAATCTGTTTTATCACCATTCCGCCCCGTACGGCATTTAGCATCCTTGAGCATACATTGTCATGTTCCTGTCAATTACAAAAATTACTATTCTACTAACTTTTGCCCTCAACTTCGTACGCGCATATCCTATTTATTCCTTCCGAAGGAATTTCGGGAAATCCTCTCTTAGTGATCCCCTACTCTCCCCAAAGAACCTACATGCCTAATTTCAGCTATCTACAACCAGTAGTTTCGGCTGTGCGTTGTCTGTCAGTCACTCACTCATCCATCAGTAACGAAAGAATTTCATAATGTACGTGCCTAATACAAAATAGAGAAAATTCCGGTGGGCTACTATTTTTATATTTTGTAATGTTTTTTTTTATTTTTTTATTGAAATATTGAAAAATATAATTTACATGTAAAAAAAAATAAACAAAATAAAAAAAAACTGGCCAAGTGCGAGACGGACTCGCGTGCAAAGGGTTCCGAACGAATTTAATTTTTTTAACATGTTATTTTAACACTTCAGACTTCTAATAGGTTTTCCTGTAATCTTTAGGTAAAGATCTAATATCTCCATTTTTTTCAAAATTTTAGGCTCAGTACTTTCGGAGATAAGGGCGGGGGAATGGTCATTTTTCGTCTAATTTCTTGAATAACTTCTAAATCATTTATTTTAAAATTATGAAAAAAATACAATTTAACTCTCACAGTAAGTCCTTTCATTTGATATGTCACACGATATTGTTCAAAAATCTTTTTTTTTTAATTTTCTAGTTTGACCCCCAAAAGTGACCCCCATACTAAAAATATAATAATTTACGTAACGCGTCCGTGTTTGGGTCATAGAAGTCCATATGTGTACTAAATTTCAACAGAATCGGTTCAGTGGATCCGGAGAAAACTGGCTGTGACAGACGGACAGACAGACAGTCAGACAGACAGACACCTGAGTGATCCTATAAGGGTTCCTTTTTTTTTCAGAACCCTAAAAATAATTCAGAAAAATATTACAAGTTGACAAACAAAACATGGTTGGGTGTGTGAGTAGTCCTCTCTTTGTGTGAGGTGGAGGCGTGCATGAGTGAGTGTGAGAGGGTGTGTGGGATTGCGGACAAATTGGGACTTGTGATTGTTTGTCTAAGTTTGACAAATAAATATATAAATGAGTACTTATTTATTTATGAAGGTACCTGAAGCAATTTTTCTGTCTGAGGAGACGTGGACAAGAGTACGTGAGTTTTTGAAGGTAATTACTTACTTTAGTTTTGCAGAATTTTTGAGTCAACGGGTACACGTTGAGAATTTTATTTAGCTTGTTGTAAATGTAGGGGCCAATAAACTGAGTAAATCGAATGCTGAATTTGGTTTTGAAAGAAATCAATTGGGGGCAAACTAAATGTTTTGTGCGTTTTTTTAATACGTTTGGGTCGTACTTCAGATTCTTATGTTGCGTCAGCATTTGATTTAAAAGATAGATCTGTTTTACAGTTAACAACCCACAAAATTCATAAAGCAGTGAGGTGGAATAAAAACGCGTTTTGAAGACGGTCTGATAGAAAGATAGGGAATACCTCGGAGTGTGCCTGCCAATTGTGACACGAGTTTACATATTCCTGTCAATTACAGAAATTACGATTCTATGAGACAATCCAGTTCGTTCCGGTTTGATAGAAAGATTGGGAATACCTCGGAATGTGCCTGCCAATTGTGACACGAGCATACTTATTCCTGTCAATTACAGAAATTGTGATTCTTTGACTCAATCCAGTTCGTTCCAGTTGGATAGAAAAATTGGGTATACCTCGGAGTGTGCCTGCCAATTGTGACACGAGCATACATATTCCTGTCAATTACAGAAATTACAATAATTCCATGAGTCAATACAGTTCGTTGTCGTTAGATAGAAAAATTGGGAATACCTCTGAGTGTGCCAATTGTGAACGGTTGCTGATTGGTTCAATAGATACAAATTAAATTGCGTTGGCTGCATTGTGGTGTTCTGAGTCAGCTAGGTCAAGGACAATATCGGTTTAAGATGAACTAAGTAAGATTTGAAGATATTGGTCCTAATTTTGGTGTAAATGTTTTGAGGACTTATCCAAGAAATTGTGGCATGCCCTTGTTAGTCAGAGGGCAATTCTACATTTTTAGGGTTCCGAACATCCGTAAGAAACGGAACCCTTGTAAGATCACTCGGATGTCTGCTTGTCTGTCCGTCTGTCACAGCCAGTTTTCTCCGGATCTTCTGGACCGATTCTGTTGAAATTTGGTATACATATGGACTTCTTTGTACCAAACACGTACGCGTTACGTAAATTAATAAATTTTGAGCATGGGGATCACTTTTGGGGGACAAACTAGAAACTTAAAAAAAGTTTAACTAATTAAATAAACAAATAAAAGGACTTAATGTCAGAAATTTAATTATAATTTTTTCATTATTTTAAAAATAAACAATTTTGAAGTTATTCACGAAATAAGACGAAAAATGACCATTCCCCCCTATCTCCGAAACTACTTAAAATAAAATTTTGAAAAAATGGAGATAATAGTTCTTTACCTATAGGTTATAGGAAAACCTATAAGAAGTCTGTAGTGTTAAAATAACATATTACAAAATGAAATTCGTTCGGAACCCTTTGCACGCGAGTCTGACTCGCATTTGTACAGTTTTTTCTAAGCAATTTTCGCAGTCGCGTTTCAATCGCGATCTGTCGAAAAAACACATGTTTGACAGATTGCAACAATACGAATGCAAACATTGCTTTAAAATATGAAGAATGGCTCTCAGACTCGCTACTATACACTGTTAAATTTTGATCGTTTTAATCCCGTGGAGGGTCGATACGGCACATAAAACACTGTCGATTTATAAAATAAAAAAAATACAATAAATTTCTTTAAGTAAACGAGTCAATGACCTTTTAGATAGTTGTCGGTCGTTGCCTACTAACTACCTACAGGTCATTGAACTCGCCCCGCTGACGTAAACTAATTAAATTAATTTCGTACTTAAAGAAATTAATTTCGTACATGCGTAAATTAATTCGAGTTAAAAAAGAGTACTTTATTTTTTAATTTAAGCTTTAAAAATTGATAGTGTTTCATGTAGCGAATCGACCCTCCACGGGATTAAAACGATCAAAATTTAGCGGTGTATTTTACCACGTCTTCAGAGGAAGCGCGGCCGGAGTGACTTTGAATGTAAAAAGAGATTCGAGGTTTGGCTCTAGCCTGTTTCCTCCTCCAATATTGGACCGATTTAAAAGATATTTCACAAACTGAATAAGAAGAATATACACTGTGTCCATATGTTTTCCTTTTTGATGATTTATTAACCGTATAAGCACTAGAACCCTCACAAAATGCTCAAAGTTGTCCGATAAATCGCTATCAACAAAGCCCTATTTGGCAACTACTAATCAAAAAAGGAAAACATGGGGACACAGTATATATCCTTCTTATTCAGTTAGTGAAATATCTCTTTAATCATTCCAATATTGGTGGTGAAAATAGTCGAGAGCTAAACCTCGAATCATTAATTTTTACATACAAAGTCTCGCTGCACATATTTCCTCTTAAGTGCTGACAGGTTCTAGAGAACATCTAGCAATTAAGGACCCATGCATATTAATTTTTATCCGAGTTGCTTGGCAACTGGACAATTAAAAATGTTCCCATGTGTCTGGTAACCTAGTTTTGTTCTGTCTCTGACTTGTTATGAAGGAAAATGAAAATCATATTTTTCCTTACATCTCCGATGTTCTTTTCTGGTTCATTTCATTGCGTTTAGCTAGTCTATTCTGTAAGAAACTATTTCGATATCGAGCTTCACCTGAGTGACAAAACTCACAAAGTGAGCTTTATTGCACACAACATAAAGGTCTTAATTTGAAACTCACCTCGGATTCCACTGTCGAGATACGAAAATGTTGTTACAGAATAGCACTACAGATCTCAGACAGTTGAATGATTTCTTTAGGACTGATCGAGCTTCACTGACTCAGCATTTTTCTTGTGAACGCCACTGCTGATTCTGGTTTTCAGGAGTTACTGTGATAAGGAATAGTGTGGAAAAACTCGAATTCGAGAAGGGAATCAAGATTACCGATGAACTAGCTGATCCGCGCAACTTCGTCTGCGTCACATTTTTCATTAATGCTCCGCTCCTATTGGTCTTATCGTGATGATATATAGCCTTCCTCGATAAATAGGCTATCTAACATTGAAAAAATTTTTCAAATCGGACCAGAATTTCCTGAGATTAACGCGGTCAAGCAAACAAACAAACTCTTCAGCTTTATTCAACATGTAACAGAATAAACGCAGTACCTCTTTAGGGGTCATTGAACTCATCATTTTGAACAACTTTCACTATGGGACCAACACTGAAATCGCGGAAAAAAATCGACTCCCCCATACATTTATGTGCGCACAACTCGACAAAATGTACCGACCAGCTGATTTTTTTATCGCGATTTCGGGATTTGTCCCATAGTAAAAGTTGTTCATAATGATTAGTACAATGACCCCTTAAGAGGTATTGCGTTTATTCTGTTATACGTTTTATATTAGTATAGTTAAGATAAGCATTCAAATCAGGGGCGTAGCTAACGCCGTATCAGCCGTATCAATTATACGGGGCCCCCAGACTGAAGGGGCCCCGACGTGTGAAAGCAAAAAGTCGTAAAATACTGTCAGCAGCCTCAAATTCTTAGTAATGACATTCCAAATGAATGAGTTATTCTTCTGCCAGCGACATGACATGTGTGACTGACGGAAAATATCCCGAGGGAACATACTCCCGGAAAAAAGTAGCCTATGTGCTATTCCAGACTATAATCTATCTCTGTACCAAACATCCAGATCCGTTCAGTCTTTTTCGCGTGATTGAGTAACAAACATCAATATCCATCCATCCATTATAATAGTGGTAAGAAGTAAAATGAGTCACAGTTTTGTGCTACTCTGTTATGTAACAAAAACAGTACCCCTTTTGAGCTTTACCGAAGTCGGGTAGAAAGGGGCCCCCAAATGTTTTGTTATACAGGGCCCCTTTGGGTCTAGCTACGCCACTGATTCAAATGGGCAAAAACACACACTGCAAATAACTATTTATTTTGAATAAATATTATTTACGACATATTGTTACGTAGGTAACAAATACTTTAGCGATTAACATTGAACTCTACCCAAACTAGGTTTATATCCTCGAGTTAAACGACGATTATTTTAGAACTGGCCAGGGAGTCTGCATAATACCAGGTAATTTTGCTAATTTACCGTCTGTTGGAATATTATGACTTATTGTTTACTTTACCTCATAATTAGTGATACTGTAGATAATGAGGTAAAGAGGTTATCAGGAATGGTATGGAAGCGGTAATTCGTTTGTTTTGTGCTTAAACACTGCAGTTTTATGACATTCTGGGAATTTGATGAAACACAACATTTGAAGTCGTTTGCTCTCTGTTGATCAACCTGGTGAAATAATTTATTTTAGAGCATTAGGGACAATTAACCCACCCTGACTTATTTAACCGATACCTCGGCACATCTTTTGTTGTTCCAAACCTCTGACCGATAAAATTAAAACGACAAGAAAAGGATAATTAAATCAAACTTAACGCCTGTAGTATCAGCAAATAAGCCATTATTATAACCTATGATTTGAGTTTTTTTTTTATTCTATTCCCGTAACGACCTATGACTCATTTTTTACCAACTTCAAAAAAGTAATGGGCCCTCAATACGTCTGAATGTTTTTTATTCAATTGTTAAAATGAATGAAAGAGTGATTGTTGAAATGAATTATTGTGAATGTTGTAGTTGTTCTTTGTTGTAAATGTCGTCGTTGTTGATTGTTGTTGTTGTAGGTTGTTGTTGTTTATTTTTAATTGTTTTGTTGTTGCTGTTTTGGCTTTGTTTGGGCGCTTTAATATTATTGTAACCATCTTGTTGTAAATACCTACATTCTGAGCAAATAAATGAATATTCTATTCTATTATATTCAAACTGATTTTGACAATGACTTTTTGAGCCTTGGAAAATAGATCATACATAGGTAGGTTTGACATAACACTACATCATAAGTTCAAACCACTATGTCATCAGCCCAATATCAGATGCTCTCAACTGACAAAGTCTACATCAGGGATGGCCAACCAGTCGATCGCGGCTATTAGTCCAGTCGATCGCGGTAAGGCAAAACATATAAATAGGTACGAATAACAGACTGCGCAACTATGTAAATACTAAATGTTTATAAAATGATACATATAAAATCCTTACTTCCTTACTAATATTACAAATGCGAAAGTAACTCTGTCTGTCTGTCTGTCTGTCTGTCTATCTATCTGTCTGTCTGTCTGTCTGTCTATCTATCTGTCTGTCTCGCTTTCACGCCAAAACTACTGAACCGATTTAAATGAAATTTGGTACAGAGATAGTCTAGAGCCTGAGAAAGGACATAGGCTTTTTATCCCGGGAGTATGTTCCCTAAGGAACACGCGGGCGAAGCCGCTGGCAGAAGCTAGTACTACATAATTACATACTGAACTTTACCTACTGTTACATTTTGTAATTTTAAGAAATACCTATGAAATTAGAAGATCGCACAGGGTTTCGTCAGTAAAAAGTCGATCTTGGGTCCAATCAAGATGGCCACCCCTGGTCTCCATGTCTAGAGTCACGTCTCACACACCCTTGGGAGCAAACACTACTAATTTCTGCTTAATTACTTTTCCTCGTACCACTAAAGATAAAGTAGTGATACATACTAATTATCTGTTTGTCTCCTTAGATCATACTTTAGGTATAATTGTGTCGTTTTAGGAGGGCATAAGCATTTATTGCCTTTTCTAAATATGTGAAGACATATCAAATTGAAATAAATATTTTTTTAATACGGGTATCACTTTTGGGGTTCAAATAGAAAATTAAACTTATTGTGTGACACATCAAATAAAACGACTTACTGTGAGGGTTTTAATTACAATTTTTATAATTTTAAAATAAACACTTTTGAATTTATTCAATAAATTAGACCAAAAATGAACATTCCCCCCCTTATCTCCGAAACTACTGAGCTTAAAATTTTGAAAAAAATGCAGACAACAGTTATATATCCAAAGATTACAGGAAAACCTATAAGCCTTTTTTTATGGATGGGAAATCATCAAATGACTCCTCCCGCTCTGGGCGAAGCAGAAGGGAGTATCAGACTCTTACCGACTAAAACCCTTCCGTGCTCCTCCTAGTGCCCTTTGCGTTCCAGGGCCGCGGTGACTCTTTCGAACAAATTCCGCAACCCTGGCAAGCACTGACCCTAGCGGGCCCCGTCTACTATGCTGACATCTCTTTGAGGCGCGCCACCCAATGCTCGCCGTCCGCAAGTCCGCGCCTACGGTGGTCGGGAATCGCCCTGCGACTCCCGATCCCGACGCCCGAGGCCTCTTCTTCTATTGCCGTTACGAAAGTCCTAGGGCAGTAATTGTGTATGACACCATTTTTTACAAACTTCGAAAAAATTATGGGTCCTCAAAACGTCTGAATGTTTCTTTTTTGTATGTTTGTTCAGCGATTTTTTCTCCAATTTGTCAACCAATTTGGACGATGCCTTTTTTGCCTTGAAAAATAAATCTTACGTATGATTTAT
This sequence comes from Lacanobia wlatinum, assembly GCA_947578705.1. Classification (NCBI taxonomy): domain Eukaryota; kingdom Metazoa; phylum Arthropoda; class Insecta; order Lepidoptera; family Noctuidae; genus Lacanobia; species Lacanobia wlatinum. The sequence continues at coordinate 4,410,570 of OX388046.1, read as the reverse complement.
TTAGGCTTGACATAACATAGTATGTCATAAGTTCAAACCACTATGTCGTCTGTCCAAAATCAGACGCTTTCAGCAGATAGTCTCCATGCCTCTAGTCACGTCTCATACGCCCTGGGGAAAACACTACCAATTCTGCTTAATTACTTTTCCTCGTACCACTCATCAAATCGTATATTTCAAATAAACCATTTACAGGCACTTTTGAATTGTCAAGGTCGGTCAGTCCAAAAAGATGAAGCTATTTGCACGTTCCAAAGCGTAGATCTCTATGGAGAAGAACGTGCAAGAAACTCCACGGACACTCTTTTAAAAATAATAAATTGTTACAAAGTTTTGTTTACATCAAGTTAAAATTATACAAACATGTGAGAACGATGTAAAAGACGAGCAGGATAAAAGCGTCCGGGAAAAAAGGAACAATTCAAAGAAATATTTAAAATAAACCATGGCAACTGAGAAATGACCAATCCCAACTGACAGCGTCCGTTCACGAACATGACGCATGCGCTAGCACCATTCGGCTCAACCATTTTGAAGGGAGCCAAATGATCCAACGCATACGCCACCATCAGCAAGACTTTTGAGTGAGCATGACACTCCCAACCACCAGGGTACATTCAAGTCAAAAACAAACCTAAAACTGATAGCTATAGCTTAAGTTTAAGGTACACAGAACTCACACATGTGCCGTTAAAATGGTTGAAATTATACATTGCTAAATAAATTGAGTCTATACAATGCAAATATTGTTTTTTACAATCTTCAGCCGGTCCAACAATGTTTCCAAATGCTAACAGATTATTTTGTGCGCCCTAGTGGCTGTGGAGCAGGACCAGAATTCAGCCAAGCATTTTTATCTTCAATATAATCCCCCAACTTAAAATATGCTTGCCTGCATAGTGTGCGTTTAATACAAGATTTAAATTTTGTCTCATTTAGTTCTAATATATGGGGAGGTATCTTATTATAACATTTTAAACAGTACCCCATAAAAGATGAGGCAACTTTAGCCAGTCTGAAACCTGGTTGAACTAATTGATCCCTATTTCTAGTACCATAATTATGTCTGTCGCCTCTTTTACTAAAAAGATGTAAATTCTTTCTGACATACATGATGTTTTCGTAAATGTATTGACAAGGTACCGTCATGATAAACTAAAGATAAAGTAGTGATACATACTAATTATCTGTTTGTCTCCCTAGATCAGGGTTTCTTAAACTTTTTGCATTCACGTACCACTTTAAAGAAAAAAAGTCCACGGACTCCAGTAAAAAATATTATTTGACATGAAAGTAAAAAGCCTTATTCATATTAATAAAAAATACTTTTATTGGTACTTTCATTACATTACTACACCATTTTCTAATAAATATGTTTACAGACTGAACTTCTGCGGACCCCTGATACACATGCTACGGACCCCTAAGGGGTCCGTGGACCACACTTTAAGAAACCCTGCCCTAGATCATACTTTAGGCGTATTATAAGCGTTCATTGACCTTTTCTAAATATGTGAAGACATATCCAATGAACGATGATGATGATTCAGCTGTATGTCTTTATTTCTGTTTTTGATATTGAGAAAGTCAATAAATGTATGTGGGTCAATGACCGTTATTGCACATTTATCTGGCGCCTACCATAGTCCCCTCGTAAACCCATACGATACCCCTTCGCAAGTTGTGTCAGATTTTTTGACTTCTGACGGCATCGGCAACAGTTTCTTCAAATACTTATTTTTAAATTCCTCGGAACTAGAGTCCCCTCTTAATGAGTTGAATCAGTAACTCATCAAGATTGTTTACTTTTATTTAACTGCCTAAATCTTTCTAATATACAACCTGTAACAGAATAAACGCAATACCTCTTAAGAGGTCATTGTACTCATCATTATGAACAACTTTCACTATGGGACCAACACTGAAATCGCGAAAAAAAAAACCAATCCCCCATACATTTCTGTGCGCATAACTCGACAAAATGTACTGAACAGCTAATTTTTATTTTAGCGATTTCGGAATTGGTCCCATAGTAAAAGTTGTTCATAATGATGAGTACAATGACCCCTTAAGAGGAATTGCGTTTATTCTATTACACGTTGTAGAGAAGTCAATGACCTCTACAATATTGCCATGTTAAAACGCGATTACTATAGTAATCATTAAAATTCTCATGAATGACTTGGCGTACGCTCGGGTTTCCCCGGAACACTTCCGAATAATGACGATCTTCAGTTGTTTCATTATGTTCAAGACCTCGAAGATTCCACGAATATGCTCAATTGGTGACCAGTTTAATATGGCCCCTGTGTTTAAAGGAACTTCATGTAAATATATTTTATCATTCACAAGCTTTGTATAGTCAAGGGTCAAGATATGTTGGAAGTCAAATCGATTGTAGTTTTCTAGGACGAATTTTATTGGTTGTTCGTTAATCTATTAATTTATTTATGATGGTCGATGGTCGATTAAGTGACATGAATTTTTGTTTGATAAGTAAAAAGTACCTAGATCTTGCGGAAGCGAAAGTTGACCTTTAAGGATTTCTGCGATTTTTTAAATTGAAGATAAAGAAAATATTTTATTTGCTATTCATTATAGGTTTCATTGTCCTTGTCTTCGCTGATTAAAATTATTTCGGGGTAGGTACAAATTAATGATTACCTGTGCGATAATCTGACACCAGTCCTGCCAAGAAGTACCGTGTCACCCAGTTAATGGGTTGTGGAAGTCTGGTAGGCAGCCGCTTCACTTTAAATACTGGTATTTAGCTGAATCTGGTTGACTGGAAGCCTACCCCAATATACAATCTGTAACAGAATAAACGCAATACCTCTTAAGGGGTAATTGAACTCATCCTTATAAACAACTTTCACTATGGGACCAACACTGAAATCGCGAAAAAAAAGTCGACTGCCCCATACACTTCTGAACGCATAACTCGACAATCACTACTCTTAAGATTCGTTTGGACGAACGACATATTATCAGGTGGGACCCAACTTATTCCACTCACATTGAAATCCCCTATAATTTATCAGAACCATTACCAATCACAGACCGATTTAATTTCGAAAGAAAATTCGTCAACTGTGAGGATTATGTACTGAACAGCTGATAACAGCTGATTCACTATGGGACCAACACTGAAATCGCGAAAAAAAAATCGACTCCCCCATACATTTATGTGCGCATAACTCGACAAAATGTACTGAACAGCAGATTTTTATATTTTAGCGATTTCGGAATTGGTCCCATAGTAAAAGTTGTTCATAATGATGAGTGCAATGACCCCTTAAGAGGTATTGCATTTATTCTGTCACACGTTGTAGTTCGGGCAAGGCTAGGCAAATTATCATGATGATGATGAAGTAATGACAAAATGTATTCTATAACTAGGTGACACCTAAATGTGTGCCTAAGTCGCAATACTGGGCTCAGTGCTAAAAGACTCCTAATGTCGTTTTAGGTGCTTCCTAGTGTAAGTTAAATCCTTAATTATTGGAGGTATCCGAAACAGAGAGTAAAGTCCCGCAAACCTCCATCGAATAGAGAGGATCCTCCTACCAGACAGGTTGTTGTGCCTGGCGGGCAATTGCCCGATAGTTAATATTCGGGCTAATGTATAATATGTTCATATCGCACGGTAAACTCTGCTTGCGCGATGCAGGATTTCGACGTAAGTAGTTCGCTGCTAGTTGGATAGATGGCATTGTGGTTCTTTTTGTTGCGATGTTGAATTGCTCTGTTGGTTTTTCTTGTGGCGGCATTGATGCCACAACAATCTGTGATGATGACCCTTTAGAAAACCATATTTATCTCCGTGGTCAGATTCACGTTTATAAAATTTCTCTCACACGGCACGCCAAGCATTCGACCTATCAATTCCCATATTAGAATGCAAACATTCATAGATTTTGATACACTGAATACCGGAAGCTTATCAACATACCTCGCTTCACCTGCTTAAACTTTACTGTTACTTAAATACCTTTGATTTATCTTTCAATCTAGCACTTTCCATTCGCATAGGTCAACTAAAATTATACCCTAGGCCATTTTGTACTTTCTACCAACATAACTTGAGCCTTCCATTGATAAATAGTAGATACCACACTACGCTGGTTTTGTAAAAGAAATTGTCGAAGAACCATTGGAATCCGATCCTCAAGCGGATAGATCTATTTATACTGGCTCAACATAGTGAAGAATAGGATTACCCAGTGAAACATGACCTTTGTATTGATTTGGCTTTGATGTACCAATTAGTATTCTGTAGTAGTAATTTCATTGTTAGTCGGCGACTTTGTGTGTTCATATAAATAATACAATAACTCCAACTTAATATGGAACTTCCTTGTAACAGTGACAACCTATTTATTCATAGAAATTTACCAACAACAGCTCAATGGAGACTTTGTATGTAAGAATTCATAATTTGAGGTTTGGCTCTCGAAGTCTATCCGCCCGAATTTAGCCTTAAAACATAAAAAAGTAAATGAAAAAAGAAAACAGTTGTTTTGTGCCAGGTATGTGACGCACACCGTGAAAAAATAATATAGTGAGAAACTTATGCAATTTTAAAATCACAAAAAGACGAAGAAACAAATTAAAAAGCTTATAAAATAAATATAAAAAATAAAATAAAATAGCCTTTTATTTCTTGCTTAAAAATTACAAAAAACAAATAAGTATACATATTGCATGCAATCATTATTATAACATATTATCATTTTAAGTTCACAAATACAATTTTAATTCAGTACCTAAATAATATACAATTCGATTATACAAATAGTTTAAATTTTAATATTTTTATAACAAACTCTACTTTTAATCAACATCAAAAGAAAAAATATTGGCAAATTAAAAAAAATATTTCATTATTTTAATTAGACTAGTCTTAGTATCGTTATTAGTAACATAAATTTGTGATATACATTTCATTATCTTATTACATTTACATACATTGCATTACACTCTAAATTTAATTACATTAGTACATTTTATTTTTTTATTAAAAAGTGTAATGCAACAATAATATGCGGCAAATCGCTAAACTGCCATCATTCAGCCAAAAAATTTGGGGCTTTGAAACCCATACGTTGTACTTTAGTTGTCAAAAAATAAAAGGCCCGTTTTGACAGCACGATACAACATTGCTTTACTAGTAAGTATGAAAGAGACATAAAAATAAATCTCTTTCGCACTCAGTGGTAAAGCAATCTTCTATCCCTCTCTACTCAGCTGTCAAATCGGACTTCTTAGATTTTGGTGACTTTAAGATCAAATCAACGTCGGATGGACTGTGTGAAAGATGATGGGCTTGAAGGGACTACCGTGATGACGAGTATTAAAGAGGTATGACAGAAGAAGGCGGTATTACGCCGAAAACAAAATAAAATAAGGACAAGAAATTCTGACGTTGCAATGAAGAACAAACTTTCATGACAACAAGCTAAGTTGAAAGGGTTAACAGCAATAATACCAGTTTGCTATCCAAAACATACTAAGCCTATAGTATTCCCACTACACACACAAAGGACCCAGGCCATCTTCTCTGTACACTCAAGTGGGTACTGACCCACTTGACTGTACAGAGAAGATGGCCTGGGTTAGAAACACCAATGCTAGCTACGCCACTGGGCGTACATAGCATTGGTGCTGCTAACCCAACTGCTATCATTCAGCCAAAACATTTGGGACTTCAAAACCAATACGTTGTACTAAGATCAAATCAAAATCGGATGAACTGTGTGAAATATGATGGGCTTGAAGGGACTACCGTGATGACGAGTTTTAAAAAGAAGAAGGCGGTATTACGCCGAAAATAAAATGAAATAAGGACAAAAAATTAGTGACGTTGCAATGAAGAACAAACTTTCATGACAACAAACTAAATTGAAAAGGTTAACAACAATAATACCAGTTTGCTAGCCAAAACATACTAAGCCTGTAGTGTTCCCACTACACACACAAAGGACCCAGGCACCAAGCACCAAGCACCAATGCTAGCTACGCCCAGTGGCGTAGCTAGCATTGGTGCTTCTAACTTTTTATAAATATGTAGTTATCTTACCACGGTTTGTTTTGACGGCTCACACGGTTTCACTATATTGGGAGAATATAGTGTGCTAGCTGACATGTGCCATTTAATTTAATTTAATGTTCTATATCTATCATAAAATGTTGAATAATAATCTATACTAATATATAAAGCTGAAGAGTTTCTTGTTTGTTTGTTTGCTTGAACGCGCTAATCTCAGGAACTACTGGTCCGATTTGAAAAATTCTTTCAGTGTTAGATAGCTCATTTATCGAGGAAGACTATAGGCCTATATCATCACGCTTATACCAATAGAAGCGGAGCAGACAAAGTTGCGCGGGTCAACTAATGTTTTATAAATTCAAATTCTTTAAACTTAACAGACAGTTGTGTTGCTGGGGAGTTTGTTGACCACTTCTTCTTCCCAGCTAAAACACTAGGAAGTGTTGATGGGCTGGGCGATTTGGGGGACTGTCTTCATGTAAAAAAGGGCTGATTTTCAGCCCAGTTCGAACCTTTTGATTTTCCAAAAGCCTAAATGATCAATCTCCTATGAAAACACTACTAGACGAACGTCACTCGGGGCCCTTCATCAGCAGATCCACGTTAGCAAAGTGTAGGTGTCACATGTATTTCGCCCAATTTCCTCGCCTAGAATTATACGAAAAGGGGTGTGACAAATTTTCTCTAGAAAACATGAAACGTGACATCATCTGCAACAGCTAAATATTTAAGATAGCCCAGATGTGCACCATATGTAAACTGTCGTAAATTCTAAAGCCATTCATGAGTGTCGAGCAAATATTAATCACGATTTTACTGCGAAAGACAATGGGAAACCCCCAGATATCATAAAGGCCATAGACTGTCATCTTATCCATAACCATAGATATACATCTAAATATGGTGATCAGACGTAATGGAACCACCTTGCTTTGTTTACACAACATGATAAAGTTAAGGATAGTAGATTTCTGGAAGACTACTTACGTCATATGAGTTCACTAACATCCTCTATAAACATGGGCCTTTAAAGCAAACAGTGAAAGGGGAAATTTTCATATTTTGTGTCACTTCTTTCCTCATATCGGCAAAAACGACACTTGGCAATTCTCAAATTTAAAGAAGCTGAAGCTGTGTTTCCTGATAGCTTACAATCTGGGAGTATTTAAGTCAAGAGTGAATAGGTTACTTCTAGGCAAGCGTGCTCCATCTTCGACCACATCATCGCTTACCATCAGGTGAGATAGTGGACAAACGCGAGCCTATCAATAGTAAAAAATGCGTTAGCATTCTCTCAATTGCGCATCACTCGCCATACTGCACTGCTTTGTAAAAACAACTTTAAGAGATCCGTGTAAGGTTGAATTTGCAAAAAAAATTGTTTATAGTATAAACACAGTTCAGTTTTGACGACAGTGTCGAGTGTTGCATTTATTCGAGACTGTGCATCTTGAGTTTTTTATATACCAATGCCGATATAAGAGATATTTCACAAACTGAATAAGAAGGATAAATACTGTGTCTCTATGTTTTCCTTTTTTGATTAATAGTTGTACACCAAATTTGTACACTTTACTAAATTTTAAGCATTTTGTGAGAGTTCTAGTGCTTATAAGGTTAAAAAATCATCAAAAAGGAAAACATATGGACACAATATATATCCTTTTTATTCAGTTTGGGAAATATATCTTCAATCGGTCCAATATTGGAGGAGAAAACAGTCGAGAACCAAACCTTGAATTACGACTTTTTACATACAAAGTCTCGCCGCCAGCATTTCCTCTTAACGACTCCCATAGGCAGAGAGATCTGGTTAATTAAAGGAAAATAAAAAATTCTACTAATAACAGGTTATAAGGAAAACATATCAGTGTCAAAACCACACGCGAGGCGTGATAATCACAAGCATAGTAATATTCTGAGTGGCTATAAACCGTAGAAAGTAATAATGATTGAAAGTTAACGTACCAAGACTAATACGACCGCTGTAGTTAATATCTACATAATAAAGATTTTAATTTTTCACGAGAAAGTCAATCTTTACACAGATTGTTTGACGCCGAAATTTAATATTGGTAGGGTTCCTTTGGATGGTAAAATAAACAATGATGAAGAAAATGATAATGCTGAAGTAAAAAAAAATAATTAATGAACTCAGCGAGCAGAGAACTTAATATTTGTAGTAAGTATCATATAGTAATATATACCATATTACTAATTAACTAACCAGTACGAAAATTTTGCTCAAGGATGATGCAAAAGTTTCAAATAGCCTGTGTCACTTCGGCACGAATCTAACGAAACCAGATTTGTTAAAAATCTTTCCAGGCGGTCAGACTACAGGGCGTGCAAAAGAAACAAAATACTAACATATAGTATACTAAATACATAATATATGCTCAAAACGTCTCAAATACTTTGAAAGTATTTGATAGAAAAAAAAAATGCCTTAAGAACCCTATTAAAATTTGACTGTATTTTTTGCGTAAAATGACCAATTATGGATTTCTTATTCTCAGAAACTGAAATATTTAGATATCTTTGGCTTATTGGGTAGTTGAGAATGGTTATTAGTATTAAAAAAATGAGGTCGCTATGCGACCTCATTTTTCGCATTTTTTTCTTATCTATTTGTAAAAAGCCAAAATTTCTAAGTAAGTTTCTCATGAAAAGCGCGACGGCACTTTTTTGTGCTCGTGGATTGAACTACTGTACTAACCAAATGAAATAAAAAATAAATCATAATATTCCTTAAATAATAGTTTCGTGCATAGCGGCCGAGAAATTTGAAATAAGAACGAAATATCCGTAAAAAAATCCCATTCAAATCCAAAAAAAACTACTAAAAACGCTCAGAATTTCTCCATAATAAATTCATATTATTAAGTAAAATTATACTAAAATAAACCATAGTTCATTATAAATGTTCATTAAATAAATTAATAATAAGCCCTAAAATAAACATAATTGCAAGTGCCTAATTTCTACACAATGCGATGTGTCAGCAGTGAGTGAAAACGCAATTCTGTGGTAGGAATCTTAAATATCGAAACATGGAACTTGCTGCTGCTGTCAATCATTTCAAAACCACAGACTCGAAATTACCCAAGTGACATGAAATCTATGATCGATCAACTATCAAGTGATAATTTGTGGTCACGTGCCATGTTAATGTCGATCACGCTTCAATGTGGTTTTTTAAAGCCTCTAACAAAATCTTGGACATTTATAAATAGTTGTCTAGACTAAGATACCAATACATTTCACAAAAATCACATGTTTTTGTGGGTAAAGCCCAATCTTAAAAATTTCGAGATTGGTGACCGTGCATGACCTGTCTAATCGAAAGATTTGAAAGGACATAAAAATGGATATTCCAATTATTCAGCTAATCTAATGATGTCATTGTCAAGAAGCTTAATCATAATGTCTCATGAGGATTTCAATCTTTATCTTTACCTACATCACCTCAGGGCGAGTTACCGCTTACACATCACCTGATGGCTTACCTGTTCGTTCCTACACCTACAGTTGATTACCACGGTGGTTGATGGCCAGATGTAACACCAGGATTTGGTGAGGATGTCTCCCTTAACCGTAGTCCTAGCTACTATACTCAAGTCCGGACTGTTCTTAGACCACGAACAACGCGTACATTAATTATATAGTACCGGGGATATAGAGAAAAAAAGCTATGAAAACATTAAAAAAAACCTACATGAGGGTGAAAGTTATGTGATGATAAATCTGTGCGTCAGTGAACGTGATAAAAAAAAGCAAATCGGTTAGATAGAACTGCCGGACAGCACACATTTTTTTTTTAAGATTGGGATATTTTTGTAAGGAACCCTCACACCACGGCCTCCCAATTTAAATGAAGACCACACATCGCCCACGTCTCTCTGACAGCATTTCTTCACACTCGTGATTTAACATAATTTGTTCACTCATTACACGGCTATTCGCTCCCAAATTGTCTGTTATACGCATCTTATGGTAATTTCGACCACCTTGAGAGTTTCGCAGTTGAAAATTTGCAAAATATTCTTTAAAATGTTGAGAATATCGTCGGTGGGAGTAATTTGTCTGTCGGTTTACCTTTTGTGGGTTTTGATGTGATATTTTTATTAAGGCAGTTGATTTAAATGTTTCTCTTTTGCATAAGAAAAGAGGCGGTGATGACTAAAGCGTCGATTATTTGGTTATGCATGTCAATTTTGATATAAAGAAATTATTTTAGTTACATATTGCGAATATGCGTCATGACAATCAAGATTGAGGATTAACCAAGCTTGAGTCTTTTTTTATGGATGGGAAATCATCAAATGACTCCTCCCGCTCTGGGTGAAGCAGGAGGGAGTGTCAGACTCTTACCGACTAAAACCCTTCCGTGCTCCTCCTAGTGCCCTTTGCGTTCCAGGGCCGCGGTGACTCTTTCGAACAAAGTCCGCAGCCCCAGCAGGCACTGGCCCTAGCGGGCCCCGTCTTTTATGCTGACAGCTCTTTGAGGCGCGCGTGGAACACAGCGCGCCGTCGACCCGGGCCTGGTTCTGATCGAACGGCGATCCACCCAATGCTCACCGTCCGCAGGCCCGCGCCTACGGTGGCCGAGAATCGCCCTGCGACTCCCGACGCCCGAGGCGTCTTCTTCTGTTGCGGCGGCTGCCGCGGCTGGGGCGTGAGGTTTCCCTCTCTCTCACGCGTTCGGCTTCCTCCTTCGCTAGCATTACTGCTTCGCAGAAGGAGGTGACCGCTTCCCATGTCTCCTCGCTCCGCACCATGGCTTATCGCCGCAATTGTGACGTACCCAGCGCTGGGTTGCGACAGTCGTTGTCTCCATACTGCCATGAGATCCCACCGGAGCGTCGTCAGCCGTGCTGCGATTTGCCGCGGCATCAATCGGCAGCCCTAGCATGACTGACAGCCTGTGTATCGTATCACACATTGTTTTCTTGTAAACAGCTTAGATGGCGACGTAATAAGCAACTGTTTTATATGTGCCTTTTTATTACCGTTATCTTATTTCCTTCCTTTACATTTCTAATAATCATTCTCTACCTAACTATTTTGGTACAGCTCTCGGCTATCCCACGAATGAAAGTAACACAGAGATTTCATCACGTCATTTAATTCAGTCTTTACGATGACTTCCTTATTGCTAATATGGCCGCATTTTATCTTTAATTTATCACATAAATAAACTCTTTATCGTCTATCAATCTGTCAAAAGACAGGTGTTATAACACCTTGAGCAGAATAACAAAAACATCAACAATAATTTTATTTTCATTGTTGACAGTATTGACAATTGAATTTTTATAACCCGTTACATTTTTTCTAGAATCTCTATTATCGATTCATAGCTCATCGATTGCCACAATTTCTTTGTACTGCTGTATAATTACTATGTCTTATGGTCATACAGATTGTGTATGTGTGTTAGTGTGTATTTGTGAACACATGTGCCGAAACCTTTCTCGGAAATCGGGTAAAGCCCGTTTAGTTTTGTTTTCAAATGGAGCCTCGAATCGATTTCTTCCGCATAGATTTGCTCGTGTTTTGATGGTGTTTATCTATGGGAACGCTGGGTGGGATAACCCATGGGCAGCTGGGATCGATTTTAACGTGAATGGCAAAGGACCGGATGCTTGGGTCAATCTTGACACTGCCATATGTGTTGTATGTACTTATAGAGTAGGTACTTCCCACATTGTAAGCCTGACATGTGTCTAGGGTTGACGTAATAATTAATAGTATATGACGTGTGGCATCAAGCCCCCTGCTGAGAAACATAGTAAACTCCCACACAAAAAAACTATCAAGAAACAACACATTAAAAACCATGTGTGATGAAAAGGATATTTGTGCAAATTAAGAAATGTTTCTAATTCTGCTCGTGAGAAGTCCACAAGGTAAATGTTTGCAGAAGGATTGTTTTTCCCATCTTATGAGTCTTCGTTACCTTGTGTTGCTAAATGTTAGTATGTAATTGTGATGAGGAGAGAAATATTATGACCGGAATGTCCGAATTATGTTCTAACATGTCTCAATTGTGTATGACGAATCTGTGGCCAGTTGAATGGTACTATCATTTGCCCTGTTCAGATTCGTTGAGATCACATTATCTGTGATGCACAAAGAGATTTTATTTTACATTCACCGAATTACAGAACAGCTCCATTAACAAAAACACGATTCCTTACTTTCATCCTTCTCTCTCATTCCTTTCTTTCCTATACAGTTTTGTCGTTTGTTTCACATACTCATTGAAGTTACTTGCGATTCCTTTTGTTGCATTCAATGTTGATCCGTTCTATCTCACTTCTCTATGGCAGTGTGACGTCACAACCAGGCACGCGTCACCTGCTCGCGCGCACGTTCACCCGATCGTATCCGATGTTGTCCGACCTTATCCGAAGACGCACGATTCGCCCAAATCGATGAGTCAGTGACTCAACGGCCTTACTTTTATCTGTTTTAATGATTCCGTGTTAACACTCACGTCGGTGCATTTATGAAGTTTTGTAGATGTATTCTGTCCCTGTCATTCATTTAGAGATTAAGTGAGATGACGATAGCCTAATATTTCAAAGCAGGAAAAGAATGAACTAATCATCTTTGAAATAAAAAAGAACTACCTACTCAAAAGGTGTTTCCGATGTGTAAGTATGTAGATACCTAATATACCTACACAGGTCTTTGACTCTACAAGGTGATTGTAAAAATTTACCTGTTTTGGACCACAACTAGTGAAATAATTGAGATGGTCAGTTGTTTGTTTTGTCATTATGTATGCACACTCATTAAGCACAGGTTTAAAGTTTTAAAGCCTAGCGTAATTATTTAGCAGTAATTATGACCGGAAACCGAAAATCTTATTATTATAATGTTATTACAAGATTTTGTTTGTCTACCGGTAATAATATTACCGTTAGTCAAACAAAATGTTAATTGCCTTAAAATCAATTATCATAACCAGTAATCAAACCCAGCGGAATCAATTTAAAATGTGTTTTAACGGAACCAAAATTTCGATCTAACATTCGCCAACGTCCATACTACGTTGAATACACCGGTTCTCGTCCGATCACCGAAGTTAAGCAACATCGGGCGCGGTCAGTACTTGGATGGGTGACCGCCTGGGAACACCGCGTGACGTTGGCTTTTTGCTTAGCGAATCTTTACTTATTTTTTTCTGCATTTGATTCTGGAAATCTAAAGTTGAAACTTAACTTTTACACTTATTTTACATCTTTCCTTTCGTAACCTGGAAGCGATTTCTTTAAACAAAAGCAAGCATCACGCGCATAATAAAATTATGTATAGGTAACCTTAAGTAACTACTAAATATTATTAAACAACTAGGGAGACTAATAAAATAAAATCGCGAAATTATTAACAAATGCGTATAAAAACAAAATAAATCATTGGGCATCAAACAATTCATCCACATCGCTGTCAATTGGAAAAGTGCCCAGAACACTGGCAGCATTGCCGCATTGAATGGCAATGCTTATTCTTTAGCCTAACAAAAGCCCAGCCCAGGATCACCAGAACAGTCGTCAAGTTGTTTGCTGATATCCCGAAAGACTCGATGAGCCCTTGGACCCCATGGGCCTAATGTTTCAACTGCAAACGGCTCAAATACAACTTGTAACAGAATAAACGCAATACCTCTTAAGGGGTCATTGTACTCATCATTATGAACAACTTTTACTGTGGGACCAATACCGAAATCGCGATAAAATAATCAGCTGTTCAGTACATTTTGTCGAGTTATGCGCACATAAATGTTGGTCCCATAGTGAAAGTTGTTCATAATGATGAGTTCAATGACCCCTTAAGAGGTATTGCCTTTATTCTGTTACAGGTTGTATATTACTCCCAATAAGGTTGCTATATTTGCGCCGTTTGTGATTTTCTGTGCCTGCAGCAGCCGCCCCAGTACAGCCCGCCGTGCTAAGAAGTTGGGATGGCGCAAGGGTGTTGACACACCAAAAGCCTTTAAAGATATAAGGCATTATGGTCATCCCATCTAGGGGGCTACTCTCTAAGCCCGAGGTCCGTAGTTTTGGGTTTAGAAGCGGGCGCATTCTACTCTGTATCACCTAACCACTAAGAAGAATGACAGTACGATTTGACGTAACTGTCAAATCGTGTTGTCATTCATTCTTAGTTCGGGCTCGGGACTATTTTTTTTACTTTAGATACGCATTCGTTTGACCACTATCTCACCTGATGGTAAGCGATGATGCGGTCGAAGATGGAGCACGTTTGCCTAGAAGCAACCTATTCACTCTTGTCTTAAAGACTCCCAGGTTGTAATCGTAAGTTCTTAGTTGATAAGGAGTAGAATACGCCCGCAACTAAGCCCGAAACTACGGATTTCGGGCTTAGAGAGTAGCCCCCCTGGCCTCTTCCCATCGTCACGTGCCAAAAATAGATCATATCACCCAGGAGGATGCTTTTATTTGGGCAGGTTGTAACAACAGGTTAGACCCAGTGCTCCACAAACAAGCTAGGGAGATCGATGCGTGTTTGTGCCAAGTGAGAGAAATGGGTCAGTGTGGCATTAGGGGCGAGGACCAATGACACGTGCGCGCTGGCAGACTGCGCGGGCGCTAACGTGAGAACTCTTGCACAAGTTCGCGCTTGACATGTCTGCAAATAAATGTACTTTGACACCCTCTTTCTAGAAGTGTCATCTCACATGGTCATAGGTCCACCTTGTAGGAGGCCTTCCGACGATTTGCGAGCAATGTGCCCTGCCCACTACCTCTTCAGTTTGGCGATCCTTCGGGCTATGTCGGTAACCTTGGTTCTCTTGCGGATTCGATCACGCAAGGAAACTCCAAGCATTGCCCTCTCCATTGCCCTTTGAGTGACTTTAAGCCTCCTGATGAGGCCTATTGTGAGCGACCACGTTTCGGTACCATATATCGTTATCACTATCGTTTTAGCACCTAGCACTTGCCCGGTATAATTGAAATAAGTCATTATTGTTGTGAATCCTAAATCAAATTCTACGAAACTTTCCATTCGCACTTTTTGTGCTTGCATTTTATTACTATGCTTATTACCCTGATGACGGCCACGAGTCCCATGAACACTGAACGTGTTTAGAGTATTTGGGCATTTCCACTTTTAAGTGTACCCAGATAAAAATATGAGTGTTTTTCAAAAGCATTGTTTTTAAGATGTTTACTGGCCAGTAAGTGTAGTGCTTATTCTGATGGACCGAAAATAGTATTTCATTAAAAAAAAAACCTTACGAGTGCGAGTCGTACTCGTCCACGAATGTGTAGGTACATATTACTTTAAATAAAAACTATATTGTTATGATTTAATCGCAAATGCGTAGTTTTCAGATTTTTCCCTATACTTGTAGTACTAGCTGACCCGCGCAACTTCGTCTGCGTCCACAATTTTCATTACTGCTCCGCTCCTATTGGTCCCAGCGTGATGATATATAGCCTATAGCCTTCCTCGATAAATGAGCTATCTAACACTGAAATAATTTCAAATCGGACCAGTAGTTCCTGAGATTAGCACGTTCAAGCAAACAAACAAACAAACTCTTCAGCTTTATATATTAGTATATAGATAAGACGATTTTACTTGCCAAATCACATAGTTCTAGGTCAACGGAAAATATCCTATAAATTTTGATTCCCTTTAGAGTGTCGAAATATACGTTTTTTCGCGGTACAAAAGGTTGTGTAGACCTGAGCAAATGGTTTTAATTTCAACTCGATACCTCCACGCGCTTCCGAGATAAAGAGTCTTGACAGACAGACAGACGGACGGACGGACAACAAAGTGATCGTATAAGGGTTCCGTTTCTAAACGTTTTACCGGTTCCTAAATATACCTTATTTTCCGTTTTATTAAAACGGAGAATAAATCGACATTGTAGTGAAACAGTGACCAGTTTGGAGACGACGTAAAAGTCATCCTGTTTTTAATGTTTTAAGGTAGAAAAAAATGAATGAATTTAAATCTCATTTTTTGCAATGAAGTTTCAACTTCAGTTTTGTGTCAAGTGACGCTATGAAGATCGTTTTTTTTTTTATTAAATTTCTTTGATATTAGCGGTTAGTTTTTGAATATATTTTGTAGTGTTAAATATCTAACATTTATTTAAGTAAACAACAAAACAGAAGTTACAAAAAACTATTTTGTTCACATGCAAATTGAATCAGTCACCAAACTGACAGATCGAAAAACCTTAAGCTGAGGTTTACAATGATACGAAATAAACATAACTTTATTTTGTTTCACATTTTTTATTATAAGTATTGAAACTAATGGTATATCTTAATCTTGATGAGTTATGTAAAGACAACCAAGGAACATACTTAATTTGATATAATCTTTGTTTGGTGAGCATTGGGTGGCTCGCCGTCCTATCAGAACCAGCTCGTGTGCGCGCGCACCTCAAAGAGATGTCAGCATAATAGACGGGGCCAGTTAAGGCTTTGCCTGCCAGGTTTGCCAAATCTGTACGAAAGAGTCACCGCGGCCCTGGAACGCAAAGTGCATTAGGAGGAACACGGAATGGTTGAAACTGACACTCCCTTCTGCTCCGCTCAGAGTGGGAGAAACTGATAGGTAAACGTTTACAATATTTATATAGGTATTTAAAATGAATTATGGCCACAAACGAAACGTTGTTATCGTTTTCGAAAAAAAGCACATCTGTATCTCTACATAATATATTCGGCGACCCTTGACCTTTTTGTGGAGAGTGTGTTAAGGATTCCAATAAATGGAAATACCCAGAAACCTGCATACATTCGAAATTCTCTCGTTTGGATCGAATGCCAGGAGGTTACTCAAGGAATCTATTATCTATTACATATAATAAAATCGTAGACTAACCGTGTCTGTACATTGAATATTTTTGCATGAAAATTACACAGAAAACTCAGGAAAAACGTACAAAACACAAAAATGCAATTTTTGAAATTTTTGTCTGTTTGTCTGTTTGTCTGTGCGTTTGTGGGAGCATCACGCATAAACCACAGATTGGATTGCAAATCTAAGTAATTAAAAATATTAAGTGATAACCCGAGTAACATTTAGCGTTTATTTCATCAAAATCGACCCACAAAATAAAAAGATATTGAATTTTTAAGTTTAGGAAGAAACTTCCTAATGTATTCTGATGAGTCAGAGCGCCATCTATTGAGAAAAAATAAAATGCACGAAAGCATTCAAAATTGTTGAGTTATTTGTGAAACTTTTAATACGTGGCAAAATAAAAGTGATCATTTTTATACCTTTTCGTTATATTTTATCATTACCATCGATCCACAAAATCAAAATATATTGAATTTTTAGTTTAGTAAGAATCTTCCTAATGTATTCTGATCAGTCAGAGCGTCATCTATTGAGGAACCAAAAAATGCATGAAAGCGTGAATGTTACACCAAAACACATTGATTGAGTTATTCGTGAAACTTTTAATACGTAGACGTAGCAAAATAAAAGTAAACATTTTAATACCTTATCGTTATTTATCGTTATATACGTTCTTATTTAACGTCTTCTGCTGCCAAATATTTTGTCAGTTTACATAGTCGATAGATGACGTTGCACTGATGACGCGTTTTTCTGAATAGTGGTGTTAAGATTTTCCACTGGAGAATGACCTCACACGATTTTTAAACACAGTCGTAGTTCGTGGGAATTTCGGTTTGGTCTCTGAAAGGTCTTAAACTGTTAAGGACAAAAAATGCTTAAATCTCTGAGTTGTGCTGATTTCGTTTAAAGTGCATTTATCGTAGTCTTAAACTGATTTAGTTTTGCGAAGTACTGGACGGTTCGACTTGCGGATCAGGGGGGCTACTCTCTAACGAAATCCGTAGTTTCGGGCTTAGTTGCGGGCGGGCGTATTCTACTCCGTATCACCTACAGACTTACGATTAGTCCCGGACCCGAACTGAGAATGAATGACAACACGATTTCACAGTAACTGTCAAATCGTGTTATCATTAGTTCTCAGTGGTTAGGTGATACGGAGTAGAAAATGCCCGCCCGCAACTAAGCCCGAAACTACGGATTTCGTTAGAGAGTAGCCCCCAGGCCTGTAGGGTTCCGTACCAAAGGTGCTGTGCTGATGGGACCCTACTGCTAAGCCTCCGCGATTGATTCCGTTTAGAGCGAAGCAACGAACGGTTCGATTTGCGAAACAAGGATAATAATAATAAGGTACCGTACCAAAGGTGGTCACGGTGACGGGAGCGATCGATTTTGGTGGGGCTACTCTCTAAGTCCAAAGTTCGTAGTTTCGGGCTTAGTTGTGGACGTATTCAACTCCGTATCACCTACAGACTTACGATTAGTCCCGAACCAGAACTAAGAATGAATGACAACACGATTTCACAGTAACTGTCAAATCGTGTTATCATTAGTTCTCAGTGGTTAGGTGATACGGAGTAGAATATATATTTTTATTTTTACTGTAGATAGGCATACGTTTGACCACTATCTCACCTGATGGTATGCGATGATGCGGTCGAAGATGGAGCACGTTTGCCTAGAAGCAACCTATTCACTTTTGTCTTAAAGACTCCCAGGTTGCCCGCAACTAAGTTTTTAATTCGTGCTAAGTATCAGACGGTTCGATTTGCAAGCCAAGGCAAATTATAGGGTTCCGTGCCAAAGTTGCTAATGGGACCCTATTATTTAAGCCTTCACGTACGATTTTGATTCGTGCGAACCAAGTCGATTTTTAGGGTTCCGTACCAAGGTTGCTAACGGAACCCTATTAATTAATAAGCCACCGCTGTCCGTCTTCCTTCAGTTTATTCGTTTTATTTCTGTCTCGAAAATATAAAAATGTCTTCTAGAAAAAGGTCGAATCTTTCACAATATAGCAAAAATCTTAATCTTCTTAATATATAAAACAAAGTCGGGTTTGTTCGAACACTTTTCTAACTAACTCGAGAACGGCTGGACCCATTTTCATAGTTTTTGTGTTTTTGGATTAGTCTTCGTCCGGAATAGCATAATAAGAATTAAAATACAAAAAAATAAAATAAAAAAAGAATGAGTAGGTAGGTAGGGTAGGTAGGTTAGGGTCGGTAGGTAGAGTAGCCAATTGACGGGAGCGAAGCCGCGCGGGTCAGCTAGTTATGAATAAATTTACAGATATTTTGAATGTCTCGCTTATTGTTTTAACGTGATTGATGCGGACTGACATCAAATTACAAGAGTTTTGATAAAAACTGGTTCCGAGTGGTTAAAACCTCAGGTGCTTTTACCCAGATAATTCACCATCATCATATCAGCCGAAAGACGTCCACTGCGGGACATAGGCCACCCCCAAGTGTTGCCACAACAACCGGTCCTGCGCGTCTCGCATCCATCGGCTACCCGCCAACCTCACCAGGTCATCGGTCCACCTTGTGGGA
Organism: Lacanobia wlatinum; assembly: GCA_947578705.1. NCBI lineage: Eukaryota > Metazoa > Arthropoda > Insecta > Lepidoptera > Noctuidae > Lacanobia > Lacanobia wlatinum. Next base: position 4,391,103 of record OX388046.1, on the reverse strand, counting down.
GGCACTCCAGCGTTGCATCTTCCGTTACGTGGTCGCCACTCCAGAACTTTTCGGCCCCATCGACCATCTGTTCTGCGAGCAATGTTCGCTGCCCTCTGCCACTTCAGTTTGGCGATCCTTCGGGCTATGTCGGTAACCTTGGTTCTCGGTTTAAAAAAAAAAAAATCTCATAAGAACTTACAGTCCGCTTATAATGAGATACAAAGTAAGTATGATAATACAGTACAATGCAATTTCCTCCAGAATATTAGAAGTTATAATGTACATACATGGTTCTGTTGCGGATATCATCATGCCTGATTCGATCACACAAGGAAACTCCAAGCATTCCGTTCCCCATTGCCCGATGAGTGACTGTAAGCCTTCTGATGAGGCCCATTGTGCAGCACCACGTTTGGGGCGTCTAAGGGACTCACCAGAGAATGGGCAGCAGCGTTTTCTGTAAAACGCAACACCATGTACTGCGATCGCCAACCCGCCTGCCAAGCGTGGCGATTATGGCAAACCCCCCCTTTGGGGGAGACCTATGTCCAGCAGTGGACGTCTTTCGGTTGTTATGATGATGATGATTAATATCTAATAGTAAAATAAAGACTTATTTTTAATTAAATACGTATGTAAAAAAATATAACCGACTTCCAAACAAAACACTACAAAGAATAAAATAACCTTAATTTCGGAAGTCGGTTTTTTTGGTTTCATTTCTTTGTTTTTTAACACCGACTTCCGAAATTAAGGTTATTTTATTCTTTGTTTGGAAGTCGTATATTTTTTTTTGTTAAAAGTTTGTTATTGTTCACTTTTAAGTGGTGATACTTGGACGACGTCTTCGTCAACGCAGAAATTGAAATAAGCAAAAATGCTCATAAAATAAAAACTACTGAACCAAATTGAATCAAATTTTAACGAGACCAAATGGCAAGTATACTGCATCGAACTAAAAAAGAATCACAGAAATCGGATCAGAAACCTCTGAGTAATCGGTGTACATACATAAAAAAAATACCCGCCGAATTGAGAACCTCCTTCTTTTTTGAAGTCGGTTAATGAGTATGTGAGACTCTAAAACACATGCAAAACAATTACCCACCTGACGATTCAAGCTTAATCAAATTACAAATCATTACTTTAATTACATCCTGGGAACTGCAATCCTATGGATTCTCATATTCCACCACATTGCTAATTTTATGTTGCTAATAGACAATAAAGCTGAAATAGCTCGTAGTTACCATCCGAGCAGACAATACGACGCCACCGCATGTCTTTGAAATAAAGACAGATACACACATGTTGAGTAGAGTACTACATTTAATGTTCATTTTACAGTAATATCTAAACTTAAGAGGATATGCGGGCGGCGAGACTTTGTATGTAAAAAGTTATAATTCGAGGTTTGGCTCTCGACTGTTTTCTCCTCCAATATTGGACCGATTAAAGAGATATTTCACAAACTGAATAAAAAGGATATATACTGTCTCTATGTTTTCTTTTTTGATGATTTATTAACCATATAAGTACTAGAACTTTCATAAAATGCTCAAAATTGTCCGATAAATTGCTGTCAACAGAGCCCTAGTGTACTTTGGCAACTATTAATCAAAAAAGGAAAACAGAGACACAGTATACATCCTTCTTATTCAGTTTGTGAAATATCTCTTATATCGGTCCAATATTGGAGGAGAAGACAGTCGAGAGCCAAACCTCGAATTATGACTTTTTACATACAAAGTCTCGCCGCCAGCATTTCCTCTTAAGATGCACTCGGAAATGGCGCAAAAAACCGGCAAAGTGCGAGTCGGACTCACACGAAGGATTCCGTACCATAATTGGTTATTGCTTGTTCACTAAACTCGAAAGTATATCTATATACAAACATTGTCAAATAATAATACAAAAATCTACGCATATTGCTAACTTTAAAGTCGTATCAATTGACTCCATATTTCCAGAATTCGTAGACAAACTGACGCCTTGTATTCATAGTTCTATCGTGTAACACGAATGCACAACCCGACTTCTTAGAATTGTTTTTGCCAGTATGAAAAAAAAAAACTGTTTCTTCTGTTATGTTGAAACCATAAACAACAAAAACTGTAGTGTTGTGATCATTATTGAGTTATGTCTTGCCTAGGGTTGCCAACCGAACTCAAATATAGAGTATTTACTTATTGTGCTGTATTTTGCTTAGGCGTCCTTTGTAATCTACAAAAGCAAAATAGTACACTAAAACACTCTATTTATTTTGCTTTGATTTTGAATTACATTGAATGAATGGGTTGTGTGTTGATAATTATGATAGAAGCAAAAGCGAATTATAAGAATCGAAATTGATGGCCAACAATCGTATATCTATTATCCATATCTATATCTATACTAATATATAAAGCTGAAAAGTTTGTTTGTTTGCTTGCTTGCTTGAACGCGCTAATCTCTGGAACTACTGGTCCGATTTGAAAAATTCTTTCAGTGTTGGATAGCTCATTTAGCGAGGAAGGCTATATATCATCACACTAATACCAATAGGAGTGGAGCAGTAATGAAAATTGTGACGGAGACGAAGTTGCGCGGGTCAGCTAGTTATCTATACTAATATATAAAGCTGAAGAGTTTGTTTGTTTGTTTGCTTGAACGCGCTAATCTCAGGAACTACTGGTCCGATTTGAAAAAATCTTTCAGTGTTAGATAGCCCACTTATCGAGGAAGGCTATATAGGCTATATATCATCACACTAATACCAATAGGAGCGGAGCAGTAATGAAAATTGTGACGCAGACGAAGTTGCGCGGGTCAGCTAGTTATCTATATACCAATACATAAAGCTGAAGAGTTTCTTTGTTTGCTTGAACGCGCTAATCTCAGGAACTACTAGTCCGATTTGAAAAAATTCGTTCAGTGTTAGATAGCCCATTTATCGAGGAAGGCTATAGGCTATATATCATCTCGCTTAGACCAATAGGAGCAGAGCAGACGAAGTTGCGCTGGACAACTAGTGTTATTTATTATATTTTTTAAACATCAAAAATTTCTCGCAAAAACTGTTGTAAAATAACAATAAAATTTACTCTTTTTCATATATATGTACTCTTTATTAACCCTCTCTAGAACTAGGAGTATTCTTTAACTTCTAAACACAGTTGGTAACCCTAGTGTCATCTGTTACCGCAACTGCCGCAACTGATAATGTTATCTTAGCCCCCAACTGGAATGCTGCTCCCGAAATAACTTTTTCTCCTTGACCTAGTGACTAGATAAAAACATTTTTCTTATGAATACATTTTTCCCAGAATTATATGCAGGAAAGACGATTTTAGAAGCGTTTAACACGGATTGGTCGGAGAAGGCCACACACCGGACGAATGGAAACTGGAAGGCTAGAAGCCTCGTGCATCGCATTGGGACAATTTAAGTAAGTGCATGGAATGTCAGTAAGCCCATATTGTCAGTGAAGTCAAAACTAACAGCGCGTAAGTCAAAAAAGTCTACTTTACAGGAGAGTAACCAAACTATAAAATATTCGTTAGCAACCATTGAAATATAAAAAACCTAAGATACACACTCAGCATCTCAAAAACGTCTGCAATAAACAAGCGCACGATGTATAATTGTGCGCTAGTTTCAAACAGTCTCGCATCACTCGCCATACTGCACTGCTTTATAAAAAAAAAAACAACTTTAAGCGAGCCGTGTAAGGTTGAATTTGCAAAAAAAAATAGCGCATCACTCGCCATACTGCACTGCTTTGTAAAACCAACTTTAAGCGATCCGTGTAAGGTTGAATTTGCAAAAAAAAAATTGTTTATAGTATAACTACACACAACTCACACATGACACTTGATACAGGTCATTTTTGACGACAGTGCATTTGTTCGAGACTGTGCATCTTAGGTTTTTTATATATGTTAGCAACCCTTGATGTACACATATTTGGAAAAAGGATTTAAAATCAGTCGGGTCAGCTATCTCCATTCTGATTGGTAGAATGAAAGCACGTGAACTATCTTCATCGAATGGCATTCAAATTTTAAAACCCGCCAAAAATGACTTACGCACTGTTAGAACTTCACTGACGATACTTCTTGACATTATTCATGAAATGAAAAACCGGCCACGTGCACGTTGGATTTGCACACGAAGGGTTCTGTACCATAAGCCGAAAAGAACAGGCTTCTTGAATGGGGGCAACATTTTATTTTTAATTTTATTTTCCATACCCAAAGGGTAACCAACGGAACCCTATTACTAAGCCTCCACTGTCCGTCCGTTCATCCATTCGTCCGTCCGTCTGTTTGTCAGCGGGCTGTATCTCAAGTACCTTAATAGGTAGACAGTTGAAATTTTCATAGATTGTGTACCTATTTTTATTGCCGTTATAACAACAATCAATAAAAATTAAATTAAATTAAAAATTAACGGAGCTCCCATACAAGCAACGTGTTTTTTTCGGTTAATAGTACGGAACCCTTCGTGTGAGAGTCCAACTCGCACTTGACCGGTTTTTTATTATATATTGTTATAGTTGCAACAGAAATACACACTGAAAACTGTCTACTTATTACGGTTCAAGAGATACAGCCCGCTGACAGACAGACGGATGGACAGACAGCGGAGGCTTAGTGATAGCGTTCCATTAATTACCCTTTGAATGTGGAACCTTGAAAAAGGGGCCTAGTCTTTAAACGCCACGCTAGCCAGAATCTTAGCGAGTTTTGATGAGGGTGGCACAGGAGCGTAGTGATTGGCACGGGAAAAGAGTGGCGTATTTCCAGTGGGTGAAGTCGGGATGTGGATGATAATGATAACGGTTCATGTCTAAAGCAACGCGAAGCTAGAACAGTGTCCCAATAAAAACACCATGCAGCTGATCCTAGCAGTGATCGCCGGAGAAGGTCGTTCTCCGGCGATCACTGTTGAATGTTTGTGTCTCACGTGTCAACGCGCAGTTTTTGCGTCAATACTGACAATAACAGAACTAAGAAAAGACTCGGCGGCCGCTGCTTGACAAGGAATTATTGAAACATGACTTACAAACAAAGAATGTTACCGTTTACTTATATAAATTAATGGCCAGTGCAATAGGGAATATGCATTTCATTTTAAAATTATAATTTGATGAATGAAAGCGAATTATTTCATGAGGAACACCCTGAAAGATTATTTTTAAACATCTTCATCAGCAATAAAGTTGTAAAGCTTCAAAATCCATAATTAGAAAAAGGAATCCGGCATAAAAATTCTAGTATACCCATTTACCTGTTGTATTTGAAGAAACTTTTGCCGATGCGTCGGACTGTGCGGCAAACACCAAGACAAACCAGCTCAGGCTGATTTTTACCTATGAACCTTGACTAAAAGACGTTTTTAACCGAAAAGAAGGTGGTTCTCAATTCGACCGCGCACATATATTTTTTTTTTATGTGTGTTCGCGGAAAACTTCGTCGTTTATGAACCGATTTCGATGAATCTTTTTTTATACGAAAGGGTATGCTGCCAAGGTGGTCCCATTGCCACCACGTCAGGATCTGATGATGGAAACTCTGAGAAATCGAGGGCAACTCTCAAAAATTGAAGGCACGCGTCTGGTAAAAACTTGACATTCGTGTGTATATCGGGTGATACTACAAAAAGAATGAAGGTTTGCATCAGACCTGATGATGGAGACGACACAGAGTCAAATGAACTCCACATCGGTATGTAGGAACTACCAAGTGTTTGGGCTTATTTCATTCGTATTGACGAGACCTTTACACCGAAAGCACTTAGTAAGTTTTATTTTCATAACATAACATCAAGCCGGTACGCTGTGAATGGGTACGCAGGTACCACTAAAAAGTGAAAATAAAAAAATATAACCGACTTACTAAAACTTTAATTTCGGAAGTCGGTGTCAAAAAATGAAATAACCAAAAACACCGACTACCGTAATTAAAGTTATTTTATACTTTATAGTTTTTTGTTTTTGGAAGTCGGTTATATTTTTTGTAAAAAAAATTAATTAATAAAAATTAATTAGTAATTTTTGTTAAAAACTTATCAAATTTGTCTGACAGTCGTCTGAACATGGCGGTAAAAATGGGCTGTTTTTTCGTGTATTTAGATTGTCATAATTCTTTAAGTAATTATGTTTTGGAAAATGTTTTAAAAAAGAAAATGATAGGTGCACGTATTAATTCGATCTAGATTTTTTGGAAAAAAATAATTGCTCTAGCAGCATAATCCACGAAAAAACCAACGGAGTGCGTTTGAATGGAGAAAGGCCCAAGAGTTACCAACCCGGAAGCCGCTGTCGGGTGCGACAATTCCGTGGTCTATGCTGTCAACGCACAGATAACGTTATCGCCACCCCTACTCAGCACTACCCCAGACAGAGCTTGTTAACCTTGACACAGTAACCGAAACTTTCTTGTTATCAACTGAGGAGAAGAATGATTTAATCTTTAACAACTTTTGATTCAACCCACTTTGGTTGTTCTAAAATGGGTAGAATAACTGAATCAACAATGTTTCAATGCCAAATCTTTTTGATTTTTTTTTCGAGATTGCTTTCATCTGGAGCAATATTGTATATTTGTATGATTATTTGGAAAAATACAGGTAGGTAGACAGCCTATTCATATTTAATTACATACATATTTACAACTAATATAGCAGTTAACTTGAACCAAAGAAAGGGAATCGTTTTGGGAACACATTCATAGTGCGTACAGCTAAGGAGTGGAATTCCCTGCCGGAGTCTGTGTTTTCTGATAGCTACAACCTGGGAGTCTTTAAGTCAAGAGTGAATAGGTTACTTCTAAGCAAGCGTGTTCCATCTTGGACCACATCATCGCTTACCATCAGGTGAGATAGTGGTCAAACGCGTGCCTATCGATAGTAAAAAAATAAGAGGCACTACAATACATGATGGCAAGAGCTGATGTGCTTTTTTAACAATACTGTGGTCTATTTTATCTATTGCTCAGAAAATCTGGCACCAGTCTGCACTCTGCCAAGGGTTTTGTAACTCAGTTACTAGTAATGAGGGCTTCATCAATATAAAATTCTTCCGTTACTGAGTGTTTGAGTGAGTGACTGAGAGCTGAAATTTTGCATGTAGGTTTCTTGGGAAGTGTATGGTAGCACTACCGAAATTGAATGTATTTCTGTCGTCTCTGGTTATGCACGCGCGGGGGCTCAGTGACGTGGGAGCCAATCGTATGACAGCTGTCAGGGAGTGAAGACGCGTGCATGAACTAGTGAGCCGATATTTGTATTATCCTTACTAATATTATAAATACGAAAGTAACTCTGTCTGTCTGTCGCGCTATCACGCCAAAACTACTGAACCGATTTAAATGAAAGGTACAAAGATAGTCTAGACCCTGAGAAAGGCCATAGGCTACTTTTCATCCCGGGAATATGTTCCCTTGGGATCACGCGGGCGAAGCCGCTGGCAGAAGCTAGTTATATATATTTAATTATCTAGTGTACATCAGTACACCACAGATATTATTATAATTATGTAGATAATTGCTCCATATAAACCACGAACCCAGATGGGCCTTAGTATAGCCGAGATAGTGTGAAGTATGCGTCCCATTTGTCAACACCGCAGTTTTTGTGTGTCTCTCAATACATAGATAACTTTATCGCCACCCCTACTTAACACTACCCCAGACGCAGCTTGTTAACCTTGGCACAGTCAACTCTAATGGAAACTTTCTTGATAACAGTCTGAGGAAAAGAATGTTTTAATCTCTAACAAGAATCGATTCAAGCAACTTTGGTTGTTTTAAAATTTTGAGGGATACTTAATGAATTAACTTGGTAGGTGCCATATTAATTCACTATAAAGTACATTAACCTTGAATAAAAATCTTTCCTTTTTCTTGGGGGCTTAACATTTTATTTTTGCTTTTGATAAAAAAAAACTCCTTGGATTTCTTTTCTTTAAATTCCTCAATGACTTCGTTGTGTTGTAGATTTCCTGTACCTGTATCTGGATTTGTTTTAATTAAAAGGGACGATCCTCCGATAGGCGGTTGTTGTGCCTGGCGGGCTACTGCCCGATAGTTAAGGCTGCTCTCTCGAGAAATGCTTAAAAACAGCGTGCAGATGAAGCAGCTTTTCGTCAGAATTTACTGAGAAATTACATCTGAAAAAAAATAGGTAGTAATCTACATGATATCATACGTAATTTGGTTTAGCCAGAATTGATATATCGGTATCACATAATAAGAAAAAAAATCACCAAGCCACCTCCATATCTTTGAGATGAAACCATTTTACTCGTAATTTTTTTTTAATCTAAAAAAAGACATCTACTGCTTTGCAATACAAACGAAAATAAGTTGGTGTTGTTCCTTTTTTAATCTGTGTGTTTTTTTTTTATAATTTATAATTGTGGGTAGCGGAGTGGCGCGTAGAGGAGTAGTTGGCTCTATTTATATGCACAAGGTCACTGGCATGTATACAAGCCTTAACATTCGGGCTTATGTATGTATTCAAATCGCCCGGTAAACTCTGCTTGCGCGATGCAGGATTTTGACGTAGTCGTTCGCTGCTATTTGGATAGATGGCGTCGTGGTTTGTTTTTGTTGCGATGTTGATTTGCTCCGTTGGTTTTTCTTATATCACTCCCCTCCGGAGACCAGAGATCGATAGCGGATGAGTCGTACAAACATCCTGAGATGCTTGCCAAGTCAGTGGAAAGTTGGTTCTTCTTTTATTTAGTGACAGTAATTTTATATATTCTACTAGTGGACGTCACGCGGTTTCACCCACGTAGTTCCCGTTCCCGTGGGAGTACGGGGATAATATTTATGTTACTCCCTGATAATGTAGCTATCCAATGCTAAAAGAATTTTTCAAATCGGTCCAGTAGTTTCGGAGCCTATTCAATTCAAACAAACAAATCTTTCCTCTTTATAATATGAGTGTAGATAGAATCTGAAAAACACTATTTCTTTCCCTCTGAACTCTTTTTCGTAAAGATTGTTCAATAACTTAGTTTTTTTTTTCGTTTGCACCCTTATATGACATGTTCTCTCAGGTCATCTATGACTGAAAATATTTTGTAGGATTGGTTTTAAAAACATATACATGTACAGTCAACAAAGCTATTAGGTATGCAGGCAGCTAACTTGCAATTAACTACCTATAAACAATGTTGTGAGTGTGCTGAGTAGACAATTATTGTACAACCACAGATAATATGGTACAACACACTCCTAAGTATGTCAAAAGCTTTAAAAATTATAATGCACGCATTAGAAATAAACATTAGCAGTGTTGTGGAAAAATTGCCTGTGTACCGAATAGCTTTGTTCACTGTACATCACGTAAAATACTGGTATTCAGCTGAATCCGGTTTGACTGGAAACCGACCCAAATATAGTTGGTAAAAGGCTAGGCAGATGGAGATGATTTTAAAAACATATTATGATGATATGGTCCAACGAAATATCTGAAAGAAAATACACGAAAAAAAAAACGAGTAGGTATGCTTATGACCACACGACTGAAGTGAAACTTTTTTCGCTCCATTTTGATTATATATGTGTGTGTACAATATAAACATGTATGTACATATACATATATTAATTTTCAAGAAGCAATATTTTGCCTGCAGTGTGCTTAGATATACGGAACGTATTTGGCTATGAGAGGAACAGAAAGAAAATGTGCGCGCGCACTGCTGTCTCTTGCTTATATCCCCCACTCAACTCCCGTTCGCCTCGCCCGATCACACTTTTCGTAACGCTTATGTCACGCGTTCGCCAGCTTACTCCCCATGTCAAGCGTGCGTAAAGAAGTTTCGCTTCAAAACCCACCAAAAAAGGTGATGTCATAACATACTCATACAAAATTTTAATCTCATTTCAAGATACTTGTAAGCACCATCCAATATCTGAGCGAACACACTCACTCACCTTCTGCGAAATGCATCTGAATTTGCTCATACGGATGTATGGAGCAGACGAAGTTGCGCGGGTCAACTAGTACTAATATATAAAGCTAAAGAGTTAGTTTGATTGTTTGCTTGAACGCGCTAATCTCAGGAACTACTGGTCCGATTTAAAAAATTCTTTCAGTGGCAGATAGCCCATTTATCGAGGAAGGTTATATATCACGCTAAGACCAATAGGAGCGGAGCAGACGAAGTTGCGCAGGTCAACTAGTTAAATTATAAATGGGAAAGTTTGGATGAATAAACGGATCTAGGTGAAATTTAGAACATGGTTAGATTATGGTCTGGAATAGCACATAGACATTTCAGTACTTTTCATTCCGGGAGTATGTTCCCCAGGGATGCCTATCACGCGGGCGAAGCCGCTGGCAGAAGCTATTACCTAATATTAGAGAAGACACAATACCACATGCTCAATCCTTAGCCTCTGGACAGAGTGCCATTCTATTACCTAGCGATGACGATCGTTGAAATGTCAAAATAGTGTAAGAGATTACGTGACATTTCGACAGCGTTTGTCATTCCTATACATTTTTGACGTTCGACAATCGCTTTCGCCACGCTGCCGCTGACAGATTCTTACTTATCTAGAGCCTTTAATCGTCTTCTAATATATTATCTTGAATATATTCAATGGGTCCGATTGCGTTTCTTCGGCGCACTTAAATAATGCCGATTAATAGACTTAAATTAGTCTAAAATTCGTACTAATATTATTGCTATTGCGTTTGTTGATTAAATAAGTCCACGACACTATTTATGAACAATTCGGACTTAATTTATGCTTAAGCATGTCTTTTGCTATTCCGTTTCTCTCAGTTTGACAGTTCGTCGGCGTTAAATGAACATAAAGCTTTATGAACTGTTGTTCTTTAAGTTCGCATCTATTTAGTCCGTACGTAAGCGAAGTTTCTTCAGAAAATAGTGAAAAATGTTTCCTTATGGCTGGGCTATCATTCAAAGAAGATACAATGAGGAACGGCAACGGTATGTGTACGAAATATACCTAAACAGAAACTGCTTTTCTTATATACGGTATAGGCATAACATAACCTAACTTTTTTCGTTTTAGGGCTGCGAGAAGGTTAGCGCATCGCCATATTCGAGACCATTCGAACCCTTTCGACGTACCTGCAGGGGTGTTTACCAAATTATACAGGCTCTCCAAAAGAACTGCTCATTTTTTAGTGGAAAGCCTTCAGCAGAATCTAAATCGACAAAGACAGCACGGAATTCCTGCCCATATCAAAGTTTTGGCTTCACTCCATTTCTTTGGACATGGCGGCTACCAAACAACGGTTGGGCAGGGGCAGTATTTAGGTTTAAGTCAGCCATCTGTAAGCAAATGCTTACAAGAAGTTACTGATGCAATTATAGCTGTCTTATTGAATGGTATGGTGGTATTTAAAGAGACCCAAGTGGAAAGGGCAGAAACTAAACAGAGGTTTTTACAGATAGCTGGGTTTCCTTCAGTCTTGGGTTTGATAGATTGCACTCAAATCTCCATTGTTCACCCTAAAGACACGGCACTTGTACCAGCGAGATTATTTTTTAATCGTAAAGGCTTTTATAGTCTTAAATTGAATGTACACAGGAATGCTTGTAGTAGATAGGTCAGGTTAGAGTGCAACACGAAAATATGATTATGATCAAATTTAAAATGAACTTTCCATTCTGTAAAAATAGTTGGATGGATGAGTAGGGTAAATCGATAGATTATAACTTAACAATTTAAATTATTAAAACTAAGATTCACACAAAATATTTTGTAAACCGTTAACCATTTCCGGATTCCTCATCAAGAATTTCAATAAATATTGTTGCTGTTCTATTTTCATTCTTAGCTTCTTTGAATCCATATTTATTTTATAATCACAGAGTACACTAAACTGTAATGTTATTAAATAACATACAACTTAGCAACGAGATAAATTTTAAGTTTTTGAAAAGAAAACGACTGTTGACAGACTAGCGTTGTGGTGTTGCCATTTGCGACGGCAAGCGAACATAATTATGTCCATTTCCATAGACGCAGAATTAAGTTTAAATTTAGTGACGTGAACTTATTTTAACAGAAACGTAATAGCTTTTGGATAAGGACATGGACATATTTAGTAAAGTTTTAGTCTGTCATTATTTAGGATCGGAGAGAAACGCAATCGGACCCATTATATCTAAACTCTATACTTAATATATAAAACTGAAGAGTTTGTTTGTTTGCTTGAACGCGCTAATCTCAGGAACAATTGGTCCGATTTGAAAAATTATTTCAATGTTAGATAGCCCATTTGTCGAAGAAGGCTATAGGCTATACGGGAATGGGAAATTCCTACGGGAACGGGAAAAAACGGGATAGTCGCGGGCAAAAGCTAGTCTTGAATATATTCATGAAACAAATGTAGCAACGGGCAGACGTAGCCTGGTTGGCAGCACATGGATGCGGACTGCTCAAGACCGCGACGGTTGGCGCTCTTTGGAGGACGTAAGCCACGTTCAGCATTGGACTGCAATTGGCTGATATGATGGTTCGAGAAGATACAACTCCACACGTTCAAATCTTGTCGCTCAAATCAAGCAGCCATCGATCATGATACACCGACACGTGTAGCGACCGAAACTGGGGCGGAAATAATACAAGAACAGTCGAACATGCGGCATTCGTATATGTGGGTAGTTTGTGTCTAGGTATGACGTGATGTGCGGGAAATATGGGGCAATTTTACCTCTGTGTTTAGCGTAGTTTTTGTTGGATTTTAGGATTCTGTACCCGAAGAACAGCCAACGAAACTGTGCCTCCACTGTCCGTCCGTCTGTCTTTCAGCGAGCTGTCTCTGATATACCAGATACTTTCTGTCAATTCTCTTCTCAGTTTATATTTAGCAATATTTACCGGTTCCTAAAGTGCTTTTCATAGAGGTTGTCTTACTTAATTCGACCTTCTGTAGCCATACGTCAAATTTTATTGTTTTATTTGTGATGGGTTTGCTCTTGACTCTAGTCTAGGTCAGAAATGACAGAGACAAAGCCTACGATGGAGCGAGCTTACCCAGAAGGAGCCAGTGCACTCTAACTTTGAAGAGAGACACAGACGCAGGCAGAGAGTTCCACTCCTTTGCTGTGCGCATTATAAAAGACGTTCGGAAACGATAAGTGCGAATTAGTGGAATAGCAACAAGGTAGGGATGGTAAGATGCAGTGCGGTCTGGATGTCCGAAAATTCTCTAAATTTTCCTACAAAAATGATCGTTCTAAAACCTGTCTTCTAAAAGCTACACTTGCCTTGCCTAAAAAGTTTTTCATAGTCATGCATTACGGCCGCTAGAAGATTCCAGACCAAATCAATCCACAATAAGTTTCCAGAAAAAGATGTTTCAGCACGTGTGCTAACCCGTTTTCCCAGGCAGACATCTTCAAATATAGCCGGCAACATAACTTGTGCGGAAAAATAATAAAAGCAGGTGTTTGTTTCATATCGCTCAGCCAGGTCGTACAGTAACACGCATCATTCTAGCACGTCAAACAGTTCATCAGTATCGATGCCAGTGGTAGTGCGGAAAGCCAAGTTCTCAGGTAGCACGCGTTTACAGATTTACACTGTGACCGCCTTTTTTTAAGAATAGGAAATCATCAAATGACTTCGCTAATTCTGGGCGGACCGGAAGGGAGTGTCAGACTCTTATTGACTAGAACCTAATCGTATTCCTCCAAATAGCTTTTGCGTTCCAGGACCGCGGTGACTCTTTCGAACACCTTCCGCAAACCTTGGAGGCAAATTCCGCAACTCTGGCAGATGACTGCCTCATCATCATCATCATCATATCAGCCGTAAGACGTTCACTGCTGGACATAGGCCTCCCCCAAAAGGGGGGGTTTGCCATAATCGCCACGCTTGGCAGGCGGGTTGGCGATCGCAGTGTATGGTGTTGATTTTTACAGAGAACGCTGCTGCCCATGCTCTGGCGAGTCCCTTAGTCGCCTCTTACGACACCCACGGGAAGTGATGGGATGGTATTAATCTTTTACGGCACCGTACGGCACCGGCCGACACCATACGGCTGATGACTGCCTAGTTAGTCTTATTATCGCAAGCGCTACTTTTGCTCAATTACCATATGTAATTTCTTAGTTACAGGTCGGAGTTATGATTAGTACCCGGTTGATGCCAAGGGCTCGCGCCTTGTAACATGGGATGATGGAATTAAAACATAATTGGCAAAATGTGTGTATACCTCTACGTAACGTTTTAGAGTTGAGAAGCGTCATTAATGTTAATTGATTTGAGACACTTTTATCACTCATTATCTCGTCTATTTTTCAAAAGCTCTCGAATATTAGGTTCTTACGCTACAATATCACCAAGGAACCTTTTAAGTAAGCCCTAATTTCATAATGTTGTGTAATTAGTGCTAAGTAAGTGTAATGATTAGTGTTCGTACCATCTCTTTGATCTAACTAAAAGCTTCTTAGAATTTCATTGCTCTGCAGTGGGTAAGTTCTTAAATTGACTACAATCTAATGTCCCTAACAATGTTCTGCATCTTTGGAGACTTTTACTCTAAACATGGTTAATATGTATTTATTTTTCCAAACTAATGAGTTTGGATTAACTAATATTAACCTTGATATTGTTTAGTATATTTTTGTAACTTTGTTTAGACACGAAACTTTTATGCACTTCAAAAAGAACTTGGCTAATTTCTTACCCCTATACTTTTTGGCAGAAAGTTTATTTAGACAAGTATTTGAGTAACTCCGCCGGCTGGAAACGGAAACGATCTGCTTACATCTATGTTACGTCAATCATACATCCATATTATTATTAACTAAATAACTAATTGTGTATGTTTTGTATTTTCCTGTTGGTTGTGGTGTTCTTCGAAAATACAAAACATACAGATATATAATGAATATGTTCTAAGAATAGTTGTTCTAGTCACTTTCATGTAATAATCATGGTGTTGTAAATAGCTACCGAACAAAACTATTGTGTTGCCATATTAGTGCAGAATATTTTTTAAGTGAGTTATTGATATTACTTTTATTTTATATATTTTTATTTTATTTAATTTTTGTATATTGGGGGCTTGTATTCCTCAAAGTATTGGATTGTTAAAAAAAGACATTAACCTATGTCCTCAGAATCAAACTTTGGACCTCATGATCACTGAAGCTGCACTTATCTGTTTATCAACATTACAGAACTGGAATTTGGTAATATGAAAATACTAGTTCCTTCTACTACTACTACTTCTACTTAGTCCCGAGGAATTTGAAAAATAGGTAGGTATTCGAAGAAATTATTGCCGATGCCGTCGCGCTGCGCCCTATCAAGTAAAGTGCGAAAGCGACAACTGCAGCAGAGGCTGATTTTACCTATAAAAACCTTGACCAAAAGACGTTTTGTATTCCACTGTTTTCTTCTTTAAAACTGGACTGATCTATAAAAAAATTATATCAAAATTTAGAGGAAGACTATATTTATGTTTCTATAGGTTTTCCTGTAATCTATAGGTAAAGGTCTATTATCTCCACTTTTTTTAATTTTAGGATTCGTAGTTTCGAAGACAAGGGGGAAATGGTCATTTTTCGTTTAATTTCTTGGTTAACTTCAAAACCATGTATTTTAAAATTATGAAAACAAATATAATTGAAACCCTCACAGTAAGCCCTTTCATTTAATATGTCAGACGACACAATTAAAAAAAAAGTATTTTCTACTTTGATCTCCAAAAGTGTCTCCCGCACTAAAAATTTAATAATTTACGTATCGCGTCCATGTTTTAGTCACAGAAGTCCATAAGTGTACCAAATTTCAACAGAATCAGTCCAGTGGATCCGGAGAAATCTGGCTGTGACAGACGGACAGAGAGACAGACAGACACCCGAGTGATCCTATAAGGTCTTCGTTTTTTGTTGGGAACTCTAAAATAGAAAATGATAGAGCCACGTATCAATTCGATCTAGATTTTATGGAAAAAAATCATTGCTCTAGCAGCATTATCCATGAAGAAAACAGCGGAATGCGTTTGTATGGAGAAAGGCCTAAGAGTTACCGACAAGAGTCCCCTATAAACGAATATTTTAAATAAAGAAGAACAGAAGTAATTGGTTCGTTTGTAGGAGGTTTGTAGGCTCTCCGGAAAGGATAAACCGATTACGAAAAACTTGTACCTAATCATAGACATAATCATATGACGGAAAACATACCGGTAAATGCTTACTGCGTGACTAAGGGGTAGGGGATAGACGAGAAAAAAGCTCAGAAAAAACTAATCTGTGATACAAACTAGTGATGTTTCGGATATCCATATCCGCGGATATCCGAGGGAGAAGAAAGATCTGTGTCCGTATCCGTTACTTTTCTCACGGATATTTAACGGATCTTTTACCTTATTAATTTTCAATTGATAAGATGAAATGCTATATATACATAGGTGATTAGGAGGAATCAAAAAACTATTAAATTACATTCAGAGTAATTTTTATTTCTTAACCAGTCAAGGACCGAATCAAATATTTAGCACCTTTTTATTGCAAACATTTATCGTAGTAAGTTACCATACCAATACCTACTTAACAAAACAAAAGTAATACCCGCGCAATGCAAGTCGAAACATATCCTGCCTGTCGTTATGGCGGGCCCGACGTCAACTGTCGTTTCAAGGTATCGCGCGCCGACACCGATTGGATATCCGCGGATCTTGACACCAAATATCTGTATATTATACATCACTAATACAAACAGCAACTTGCCAGAGACTTACGAAACTATAATACCACGTTGGCCAATTTCCTCAAAAAAGGCCAGCCTATTACACACTCAAATGGCTTCCATTATCACATAGACTATAAAAGACAGTGTCCATTAAAGGACAGTTAGACAAAATAACTATAGAGTAAAGTGACAAAAGTTGGGCAGTCCAAACATCAAGCTGAAACCGTATTTGGGTGTAGAAAGCTTTCAGTTGGGGCCCGAATTAACGCTAATCGCTGTCCAAGTTATAAGCGAAAGCGTTTTTACAACTGCGCGGTTCGTTCCGCTACGCCCAGAGCGGAAGGTTTCATTTGATGATTTCCCATTCTTAAAAAAACTGGCCAAGTGCGAGTCGGGCTCGCGTGCAAAGGGTTCCGAACGAATTTTATTTTTTTAACATGTTATTTAAACATTATAGACTTCTTATAGGTTTTCCTGTAATCTGTAGGTAAAGATCTATTATCCTCATTTTTTTTTTCAAAATTTTAGGCTCAGTAGTTTCGGAGATAAGGGGGGGGAATGGTAATTTTACGTCTAACTTCTTGAATAACTTAAAAACCATTTATTTTAAAATTATGAAAAAAATTAAATTAAAACCCTCTCAGTAAACCCTTTCATTTGATATGTTACACGATATTGTTTAAAAAACTTGTTTTTACATTTTCTAGTTTGACCCCCAAAAGTGACCCCATACTAAAAATTTAATAATTTACGTAACGCGTCCGTGTTTGGGTCACAGAAGTCCATATGTTTACCAAATTTCAACAGAATCGGTCCAGTGGATCCGGAGAAAACTGGCTGTGACAGACGGACAGACAGGCAGACAGACAGACAGACAGACACCCGAGTGATCCTATAAGGGTTCCGTTTTTTGTTCGGAACCCTAAAAACGCATAATACCGGTCATTGTGGCGACACGGGCGCTTGTTACACGCCCACTGCTGAACACAGACCTCTCCGGTTTGTGTCCAGCAGTGGGCGTGTTGACTAAAATAATGAAAAACATACATCCAGATATAGACTAAGTGACATTCTACGTATATCAGTGAATATACGATTGTAGAGTCTAAAATGTAAGTGACTGATCACATAGCCCGAAGGATCACCAAACTGAAGTGGCAGTGAGCAGGGCTACCAGAACAGATGGACGATGGGGCCGAAATGTTTTGGAGTGGCGATCATGTGACGATCGCTTACAGGAAGACGCAGCATTGGAAGGCCTCCCAATAGCTGGACCAATGACCTGGAGAGGATCGCCCAGAGTTGCGGAATTGTTTCGAAAGAGTCACCGCAGCCCTGGAACGCAAAGAGCATTAGAAGGAACAGGGATGGGTTTTCAATCAGTAAGACTGACAGGTTGAGTAGCAATTGGTTGTTATTGGATGAGCAGGAATGAGGAAAAAAGTCTTCAGTTTTGAGTATTATTTACAAAGATACAATACGAAAAATCGAAGACCGACCAACGATAATATGACTATGCTATAAAGAAGGTCACTACTAGAAGACGAATAGTAGAGAGGCATTAAGGTCTTGGATTCGGTGGACTGTACTATCGTTGGTAGTGATTGAAACGGCTTTATATACAGCTTTTATTATTCACTGATTAGTACAGAAATACACATACAGCCCTTGAGGTGGTTTAGAAACTCTGAAACTAGGGTGTGTTGGGTCGTTAGACCTTACTGCCCATACGGTAAGAAGAAGAAGTACAGAAATACACCCACAATCCCGTTTGGTGGCGAGAGACAGATTCTGACATGACATACATAATGTTTTTACACAGAGCCACCAACAGAGAAGTATGGACTTAGGTAGCGCTGATTAAATTTCACTTTATCGCCTAGATAAAGTGATATCAGCGCTCTCAGGTCGCTCTCGCTACCGCCTATGACACACACCACATTCCCTCAGTTTGTTTATACAAGGCCCTTCGCATGACAAATGGCTCCCCCGCCGCGAAAGTTCATACCAATTGTTTATGTTAGAAAGTTTTTTTTTAAAACCTTCCTTATCTATGGGCCGTGTGTGCCGTGAATCTAAAAAAATAAATTGTCTCTATGGAAGGCAGCGGGAGACGCAGGTCAGATGTTACGATGGTCACGGATAAGACTTTGTTTTAGGAATTACAAAGAAATGTCAACAATGAATATTGTTTTGGGTAACTTCCGTGTTGGACATGGGCTTTTATATTGAAACAAAAGGCGTTAGGTAGTAAATGTGTCATTTCGTTTTAGCCAACTGCCCCGAAATTAGGGTAATGTTTTTCTTCATGCTTGCAGTAGAGAGGCCTTATTCGCGATTTGGTTAGACCACAATCAATTCTGATGGAAAACAATGATGGCGTCGACGATGGGGCACGCTTGCCTGGAAGTTACCTATTCTCTTATTTTAGTTGTAAGCGCAATAAAAGTACTTATTCACATTTTCCTGCATCAAATCTAGATTAAAGCCACGTCCCGATGATTTTGATTAAAAATTATATCTTTTTTCTTCATTCTCTGACCACAGCAGCAAATTAACAGTCGATTTCCCTCTGAATTTTATTTTCAACACGAACATATTCATTGTTGCACCCAAATAAAGAATGCAAAATTATTAAAACAAAAATAAAATTCTTAGTCGCTTACAATCCAATTCTGAATTCAAACAAACATTGTTACATAACATTGCTAAAACAATTTTCACATTAAAAACATTTCACTCAAACATTTCATTTTGAGGTTAACATAACTGTGTTGACGTACAAAACACACCCTTATTTCTACGAAATAAAGTCTATGCTAATCTGAGCATAGCTCCATGGAAAAAAGAACCATCATGCTTATGAATTAAAGTTGAAATTATGTAGATTGGGGGTCTGGGATCACGGGTAGATACAAATTCGCGGCCTATATTCGGCGACGTCCGTTTGAATTTGGAACGAACGACAGTTGAAACTCGATTAATTCGATTTTCGGCAATGGGTCGGCGAGGCCGGGCGAGGCCGGGTGACAGAGTAGTGATGCTCTCATGTGAGTCACGGTAAAAGTGGGGGAATGAAAGTATGAGCGCTCTAGTTGACATATCCTGATGAGAATAGGGTACCCCTTTTCTTGTTGTGACTGTCAGGAATGGCGAGGTTGATAATGTCAATCGAATGTTTTTCCAGATGATAATAAAAGTACCTATTCTTCCTACTATATCAGTGGCTTATTCATATCAGCGCTGCTAAAATTCTCTTAGACCAAACTTGTAACCACACTCAATACCTATTGAGGATGGCAAATGGGGAATTACAGAAAGCCAATTCTACCAAATTTTAAGCAAATTTCGCATTCGTATTTCATTCGCAATCTGTCAAAAATTGTACGTTCGGCAGATTGTGAATGTGCGACTTATACGAGGGTAACATCTACCATCACATGGCCAAAGCAAAGAAACGTTCTAGCAGCAATAAGAATTGTCCTAAGTTAAAATTTAGGTACACATTTTGAACTTGACACACTTTATGTCTGGGCCTCAAGTCTGCTATTTTTTATAAATTCGTCATTCCAACACGATCCCATTGTCATTTTGCTAAAAGTTCGTAATCTGCTAAATTCATAATGGTCGATCACCCGGCGGTCAATGGTCTCGTAATAGACTCGTTGTAGAATGACATTGTCATATTGCCCTTATTACAAAACCCGTTAATACAAATGATTTTCGAAAAACTACTACTTTATTTGAACATTAGGTTATGCCAGATTTCTTTTGTTGTATTTTTACACATTATTTATTCATTTGTCATTATGTACGAGATTACCATTCTATGCTATGGTTGACCATTGGAAAGTCATAATGACGCTTTTATATTAGTAGATTACCAATCTTGTCAAAATCAACAATTATGAAATCAATGATAGACCATTCTGACACTATTGTAATAGCAGACTTGAGGCCTAGAGTATCGAAGAGCCGCAGTTTTGTGCTCTTCCAGTTTCATAACGCTATATTACAAACGGTTATAGATCCAGAATCAAAATGCAATACACATATATTAAATTATGTAGATCTAAATAACAGAAGGCTATACAGCTTCCAAATTAACATTAAATCGCTAAGAACAACGCGTCATTTCGCGAGAACTCACAAACACGAAACGTATGTCACGTTCCGTTGCAGTATTCACGTTTGGAGCAATATTCTCCGAAAATCTGCCACGATTCACGTGCATCTGTTAAAAATAACCAGATCCACCGAACTCCGGGTAATGGTGTCTACGTGAACGGTGGCGCAGCGTATACAGGAGTGTACAGCACGTAGAATTGTGCAGAAGACCAGTTGCGTATGGACACCGAAAATAATCGCTAGAAAAACAGTACGTCTACCATGAGTTTTATCAATCTATACTCGCTAGCGACTGTAGTTAAATAAAATATATGAAAACCTTTAAAAAACAAGTTTATTATTTACTTTTTTAGTTGTTAACTAAAGTTTTACTTGCTTGATTGTTTGTTAGTTAACAACTTAAACAAATTTAGACATTTATTTTCTTAAAAGATTTACAATCACTTATAGAGAAAATACAATATTTTTATAACTTAAAATTACATGAAACTGATTGGCTTAGCGAGTTAGTTACTATGACAAATAACAACAAATAACATTAACGTAATAACAAGGGGTAGTTGTAGAAAAAAAATAAAAATGTTCATACAAAACCAAGTACTCAACGTCTTATGCGCATCGACACTGCGGGTAGGGGCGCATGAGTTGTGGGATAAGTACAGTCGCTAGCGAGTGTAGTTTGATAAAACTCATGGTAGACGTACAGACAGTATGGTAGCGTAGAAAACAGCAGATCTATTCTGTAAACACCATTAGTTGGAGAGAGCTAGAGGTGATCTGATATTCCACCTTGATTGAATGTAGTGACAGTTCACTTAATGTTCACATCGCTTAAGTTTTTAAGGTGAGAGATTTACTGAATAATAATACTTTTTATATTATTAATACTAATAATATTACTTTTTTTTAGAATGAGAAATCATCATCACAATTAATCAAATGACTCCTCCCGTTCTGGAGTGAGCAGAAGTGAGTGTCAGACTCTTACTGACTAAAACCCATTCGTGTTCCTCCTAATGCCCTTTGCGTTCCAGGGCCGCGGTGACTCTTTCGAACAAATTCCGTAACCCTGGACAAATTCCGCAATCCTGGAATAAAATAGAATCTGAGTTATAACGTTACGCTTGTAAGCGTCACTAAATACAAACTTCTAAGACTTACTTACACCTTTAAAATTATTTATGTATTAAATTTTTCTCGCGAATTTTGTACGCTCATATCCCGTTTTTTCCCGTTCCCGAAGGAATTTCGAGAAATTTTTACCTACTACCGTTGTCTGTCAGTAACGGAAGAGTTTTATTTATTTTGATTTATCATCATCATCGTCATCATGACAGCCGAAAGACGTTACGTTACCATAATCGCCACGCTTGGCAGGCGGGTTGGCGATCGCAGTGTATGGTGTTGCATTTTATAGAAAACGCTGCTGCCCATTCTCTAGCGAGTCCCTTAGTCGCTTCTTACGACACCCACGGGAAGTGATGGGATAGTATTATTCTTTTACGGCACCGGCTGACACCATACGGCGTAATAATAATCATCACGCGGGAATTATTGACTACGTGTGATTTCGAAAACTGTGCAACTCTACGAAACGAAATAAGGAATGCGTGAATGATATGACCTGCAAAAGATTTCAAGAGCACAAAAGTCACGATTGGGCCTTCTGCCGCCTCATTCGTGATGTATATCAACATTAAACAGAGACAGATAAAAGCTTCGGCGCCAGAATATGACGAATTGGGACGATTAGGGTAACGATTAGGTACCCACCTAATCTACCTACTTACCTACCTACCTCTTGGTAAAAACTTGGCTCCAGTGATCCGATAGATAACAAACGAACACAGAGCTTAGAATAAAAAAACTGATCAAGTGCGAGTCGGACTCGCGTGCAAAGGGTTCCGAACCAATTTTTTTTTTACATGTTATTTTATCACTATAGACTTCTTATAGGTTTTCCTGTAAATTTTAGGTATAGAATTATTATCTGCATTTTTTTTTCAAAATTTTAGGCTCAGTAGTTTCGGAGATAAGGGGGGTCTTGGTCAAGGAATGGTCATTTTTGGTTTAATTTCTTGAATAACATCAAAACTGTTTATTTTCAAACTGTGAAAAAAAATTTAAATCCCTTACAGTAAGTTCCTTCATTTGATGTGTCATAAGATACAGTTTGAAAAACTTTTTTTTAAATTTTCTAGTTTGACCCCCAAAAGTCAGCCCCATACTCAAAATTTATTTGTTTATCGAACGCGTCCGTGTTTCGGTCCGGAGAAAACTGACTGTGACAGACAGACAGACACCCGAGTGATCCTATAAACGTTCCGTTTTTGCGGATGTTCGGAACCCTAAAAACCGCGGCTTGATAGGCCATTGCTTTCAAACTTCGTGGCCACGCAAATGTCTGCTGTCATAGCCATAGACATTTTATTATTTAGCGTTTCACCATAAACAAAAAACCAGCCAAGTGCGAGTCGGACTCGCATACGAAGGGTTCCGTACCAAACACCTTAATTTTTATCATTTGTTGTAATAGCGGCAATAGGTATACACAATCTGTGAAAATTTCAACTGTCTACCTATGACGGTTCTTGAGATACAGCCCGCTGACAGACGGACGGACGGGCGGACAGCAGAGGCTTAGTAATAGGGTTCCGTTGGATACCCTCCGGGTACGGAACCCTGAAAAGCGATGATGCGGTCGACGATGCGGCACGCTTGCCTAGAAGACGTAACCTCTTTGACCCTGTATTTACTCATGATTTACAAACCCCTATGTTGTAGCTATCACGAAACACAGATGTCGCAGATTGTCACGAGCTGTCAAATTATATGAAAAACGGTGATACTCATAACACGGTTTGCATGGAAAGTTTTATCAAAGCCTTCCCTAGCAGTGGTTTTGTGTTCTGTGGTTATGATCGAGACACACATTTATGTAGGATCTGTCATAGTCACAACGTAAAAATGGACATTTCATGAAGTGGTAGTGGTCATGAAGTGATTTTTTCATTAATTCATTCATTAAATGGTCACCTTAAAGCTATACTAACCTTGGGGACGAAGCCCCGCTGCGGAGCTCTTATTTCTGTCTGCAGGGTTTAAAGGGTCTGCAGGGCTACTATAAATGAAGGGAGTTTATTTCGCTCACTCCAACTCCCGTCATCCCATTCGAACCTAACCTATCCGTATCTAGGTGCCCACAGTTCCTCCAAAACCTAACCTGGGCCACATCATGAAATGGCTAATAGGCTAGTTTCCACCATCAATAAATTGCAAATCTATTAAGTCCATCAGTTAGAGTATTGAAAAATAATGGACACGTATTTTTTGTTTTTGTATATCAATGAATATTAACAAAGATATAACGCAATAAAACTCGGGAGTGGGGGCTCAATTATACCACGGCGTGACGTATCAAGAATTTTAAAAGCTTCGTATCTTCTTCAATTTTGGTTTACGTAACAATAGAAAAAAAAACGGGTCAAATATTTTTT
Organism: Lacanobia wlatinum; assembly: GCA_947578705.1. NCBI lineage: Eukaryota > Metazoa > Arthropoda > Insecta > Lepidoptera > Noctuidae > Lacanobia > Lacanobia wlatinum. The sequence goes on along the minus strand of OX388046.1, from coordinate 4,366,814 downwards.
TATAATTTAACTAACGGACTAATTAGATTTTTTCAGTTGAAAAGTCTATTCTACGATATGGCAACGACATATACAGTAATCGAGTCGCAGAACGTTAAGCGGAGTATCGATTAGCCAGAACAAGGAATATATAGTGGATTTTTTATGTGTTTTCAAATTGATAGACACATTTCCCTGATACCTATGTTATGTGCATTCCTACACCGCAATCGCTGTAGACAATTTAGGCCAAATACTTACTTAAACACAAGACAAACAATTCCAAATGCCATGAAAGTCATGGGACATTGTGGGAAACTGTGAAGACTTTTAGGTCAGGTACCTAGTCCTACGGCTTTTAGTAAACGGTCCGGGAACAGTTATTTTATATCTAATTTTGTAGTAATCTTTATTGTTATAGCAATAAGGTTTAAAGTTGTATGAACAGACAGTGTGTATTTAACGTGGTCTGTAAAACATCTTATTGAATTTTTGAATTACAAAGAACGAAATGAACTCTTGAGTTTTTTTCTTTGTGTATCTTCTCGGGGTAGACAGCTAGATAACACCGGCTCATCTAGTTTAAAACGACCAAAAAAGTTTGACTTGTAATTTTTTATTACCTGTTTACAAATTGAATATCAATATAGAACTAAAAACGTCAAAATAACTGGATGTTCTTATAAAATTAAGCTCGACATAATAATTCCGCAATTTATTTTAGCGTCACTCATTCACGCTTTAAAAACTCAAAAAAAGAATCACCAAGGGGTCAATTCGTAGCGTATCATATTGATCTGAATCAAAATAATAATAGCGAAAAGGCAAGCGGAATATGAAATGATGTTATAACAAAATAACAATTAGTAGCCCTTCATCGGTCGCCGCAAGAGGGCAGCACTGTTACAAATATTAGTTTAATCCCTATTGTGTGGACCTACCCTAACTTTGCGGTAGGGTGGCCATATTGTAAGAGGTTGGATAATTTATTCAAACTTCGAATGCAGTTTTGAATATTTTTAAAAGGTAAGTTTGTTTTTTTTACAAAAGTAACCTGCGTTTGTTTTGCGTAAGATAAACAAATTCGTTGAATTAAAAATGTTTTTAGTAAGTAAAGATAAAAGTAAACAGTTTTAGTAAAAGGTAACGTAAAGGTAAGGTATTCAATATGCTGTGGTATTTACTTAACGAAGAACCAGTTCTTACTTTTTTGGTTAAGTTTAGAAAAACAATATGTATGTATGTATTTACCAAAACGATTTTTTTATAGAAGAAGAAGGCAAAACGATATAAGTAGAAACCTAAGCGTAAGTTAGACAAAAGCAGCGAAGTGAGATCATTTTTGATTAGCAAATCATAAGTACCTACGTTTTTAAAGACGCTACCAGTATTTAAAATATTGATATACTCACTAGTCAGTACCTATAGTACTTAAGGTACCTACATCACCAAAACTGATTAATCTACCAAACCGAGCTATCCCACAAAATTAACAATTTATCAAAAAATTTCAACAAGAAAGTCCCCAATTAAAACACATCAACCACGGTACATTTAACCCCATGAAATATGGTAACCCTCCTAATTCAAGGGTCCCTTCAGACGAACACAATGGGTATTATCCAGGGGCCCAGGGGCCCATACACCTGGCTAGCGCGTGCCCTTTATTTATAAACTGCCATAAATTGAGAACCGCTTTATAAAGATAAAAAATATTGTTAAAAAAATTGACCGAAAATATTTGTTTAGGTTCAGTTTTTTTTTGGTAAAGTTCATTCGCTCTTTAACCGATTGCAAAGGGAGGAGGTTGTGTGTTAAATACAACTCGCAGTTGTATTTTAAGGTTGATAGTTGAACATATTAAATGTACCTACCGATAGGCAATAAATAATTATCGCTGATCATGCGGGTTAAACTTGGCTAGAGATCGCCCAAGGTAGAGGTTTAGACGAAGAAAGGGCCAAAATTAGTTAAAATGAATTAAGGCCTCTGACCAAAATTAGCTAAAATGAAGTAAGGTCTCTGCCCAAAATTAGCTAAAATGAAGTAAGGTCTCTGCCCAAAATTAGCTAAAATGAAGTAAGGTCTCTGCCCAAAATTAGCTAAAACGAAGTAAGGCCTCTACCCAAAATTAGCTAAAATGAAGTAAGTTCTAACACAGATTTATTATTATTGATAGGCCCACGTTTGACCACTATCTCACCTGATGGTAAGCGATGATGTGGTCAAATATGGAGTACGCTTGCATAGAAGTAACCTATTCACTCTTGACTTAAAGACTCTCAGGTTGTAGCTATCAGGAAATACAGACTCCGACAGGGAATCCCACTCGTTAGCTGTACGCACGATGAAAGAATTCCCAAAACGTTTTGTGCGCGTGGGGGGGATGTCCACCATGCACCGGTGGCGCATCGCCGTTCGTCTTGTTGTTCGATGATGGAACGGGTTTGGCGGAATTAAATTATGCAATTCCGTCGCACATTCCCCAAAATGCAACCAGTAGAAAACCTTCAGTCGATGCTCAAGACTTTGGAGCTTCGTCGCGACGAGCCTATCATTGCCGATGATCCTCTTGGCTCGTTTCTCAATTGACTCAAGGGCATCAAGCTGGTATCTAACAGATCCGTCCCAAAGATGAAAGCTGTACTCCATACACGATCGAACTTGCGCTTGATAGAGTTTGAGCAGCTGTTCCGGCGAGAAGTATCGTCTCACCTTTGCTAGGATCCCCAACTTCTTTGCAGCCACTTGAGCTTTTGCCTCTATGAAAGGGCCAAAATTAAGGTTAGATGTTAATGTAACCCCAAGAAGATCAAGTTGGTCGGTTATCGGCACGGTTGCACCTCGGAAAGATGGAGCTGGGTGGAATTGTATCCTTTTGGCAGAAAATAGATACGCTTGGGTCTCCACGACGCTGAGTTGCTAGCCTGTTAGCAACTCAGCGTCGATGCTCAAGTCTTTGGAGCTTCGACTCGACGAGCCAATCACTGCCGATGATCCTCTTGGCTCGGGTCTCAATTAACTCAAGGGCATCAAGCTAGTATCTGGCAGATCCGTCCCAAAGATGAGAGCAGTACATACTCCATACACGATCGAACTTGCGCTTGATAGAGTTTGAGCAGCTGATCCGGCGTGAAGTACTGTCTCACCTTTGCTAGGATCCCCAACTAAAGTGTAGTTATCTTACATATTTTTATTATTTAGAAGTTATAGGTTGACAGCTCACTTCATGGTGTCGCGTGTGACCACATTTTCACGCTCACCTGAGTGAAATCGATAATGTGGTCGACGATAGTTTGCCTAGAAGTAACCTATTCTTTCTTGACCCCCAGGACTCTCTCCTCTTGACATCCAGCCTCCAGACCCCCAGATTGTAGCTATCAAGAAACACACACGCCACATACACATTTATCAGCAAAACACGTAAAAAGAAAACGATTGAGAAACACATGTGATTTGTTTACACAACAACCCAGAAATAAACCATACTATAACGTTAGTAATTGACAGGCACATTCACAAAGACCAATTATAATTCTGTATCGGGTGTCAAAGGGAATCAGATGCCGCGTGTCGCTGGGGACAAATTGCCCTGATTTCACTGTTTAGCAGACGAGGTGGAACCGCGAGATGAGCGGGGAATGCGGAAGTGGACTGAGCGAGGTGTACGCTACAATAAGCATGCACGAGATCTTAGTTCTGCGGGTCTAAAAAGGCCACTTTAACAGAATCATAATATTAATCACACAAAAATTTGTCAAATTGCATTTACATCTTTATCGCTAACGCATTAGGTTCAAGGTTGATTGGAAAAACTTGATAGTGACGGGCAGCGTAATGTGCTGTCTGATTCTGCCAAAGTGGCTGTTTAGACCCGCTGAACCCTTTAGACGAAGTGACTCTGACAGTAATTACGATTGTCTAAAATGTATAGGATTGACACGCTATCCAAACTTCACACATTCAATTTTGGAATTGTGACAATCGTTTTCCTGATAGAATTTCACTTTGCCTAGGGTTACAGGTTTGATATGCAGTTAGCGCTAAAGAGAAGAGAGGCTTTTTCCATCTGGAATTTCTCAGTCGTAGCCCGTATTTTGAATTTGTGTCCACTACTTAAAAGCCTGTCTTTATTAGTTTGGTCTTCGTCATGATTATTGTGAGTTCTCTTGATCAGAAGGATTATTATAAAACATCATATTTTTTAGTTTATTATTTTAGCTTATATATGTATTTTATTAGTATCAAATATATTATTTGTATAATGTTCCTCAAAAGATTCCATTTATTTTTTTATTTTTTTGTTGTACACCTACCACAGTGTAGTCTTTTTAACCCAAAGGTTGACTGGTAGAGAATGCCTTGTTGCATTAAGTCCGCCCATGTACCACTACTGTACATAAAGTTTAAATAAATAAATACACCTGCTCCCATATTATAAGGGAGTTAAACATAACTCGTGTAAGGTGCATGTTCTATAAAGAACAGTGGCGTAGTTACCGCCGTATTAGCCGTATCTAAGATACGGGGCCCCTGACAAAACGTGCCCAACACAAAGCCACATTTAGTCCCGCCGTTACCTTCGTGGCCTGCTAAGACACTTTCTGAGCTTACAAATTAGGCCCTACTACTCATCATCTTCCTGCCCTCATACCATGTTACTTGGGGTCGGCGCAACACGTTTTTTTCTTCCATTCTGTTCCATCAGTCGTCACTCTATCACTAAGTCCCTTTTCTTTCATATCGCTCCTCACACAATCCATCCATCTTTTTTTGGCCTTCCTCTCCCTCTCCATCCATCCACATTCATGTTCATAACTCTTCTAGTTACATGCGTTTCATCCCTCCTCTTCACATGACCATACCAAGACAAGCGATTCCCTTTTAACTTTTCCGTCACTGGCGCCACTTTTAAACTACCTCTGATGTACTCATTTCTCACTTTATCCATTCTCGTTACTACTAATTTGTTAAAAAAAAACAATACTCCTAATAACGCGCCCCCCAAAAATGCTTGATACAGAGCCCCTTTCTAGAGCTACGCCACTGATAAAGATATATCTACATCTCTGTCTAACACTTCTGGGCATAAAGGCGTGCGGTGATGGTTATGTTGTTTCTGAGCAAAATTCTGACCCTACTATTATTATATTATTATTATTTTAGTATTATACTCATACTAAAATAATATTTAATTTGTATTTATTGGAAACAAAACGTATTGATACAAAAGTCAAGTCAATGGATATAGTCCTAAGAAAAGATGGAGGGTGAATGTGAAAGAAAAGATTGTGAATCATCACAAGAAATGGAAGAAGAAAACGTGTTGCGCCGACCGCAAGCAACATGGGGGAAGTACAGGAAGACGATAACAAGTTTTACTCTCTCACGGTAGCTAAGCGAGTAATGTGTCAGTAGGACCTGGTCCTTACAGAAATACAATACAATGTTTTTGTTCGAGTAAAATTAGCCGACAAATGTGTGAACGCCTTAAATCTTTTGTTTTTAAAAGAAAACACGTGTTTTCGTGAGAACGTTGAAGAAACTGATGTTTTTGTTGAGAAAATAACGCTTGAGTGACAGCCCTGTAATGTGGGGTTAACACTTTCTTTCGAAATTGGATTGTTACTGCTAATTGATGTGCGTAGCCGACATCTGTAGTACCACATACGAACTAAAATACTAGACCTGACGTCACACATATCTTATACTTACTAATATATAAAGCTGAAGAGTTTGTTCGTTTGCTTGAACGCGCTAATCTCAGGAACTACTGGTCCGATTTGAAAAATTCTTTCAGTGTTTGATAGCCCATTTATCGAGGAAAGCTATAGGCTATATATTATCACGCTAAGAGCGGAGCAGACGAAGTTGCGCGGGTCAATTAGTCACGAAATAAAAATGACGTAAAGACACAGTTGGCGCAGTGGTCAAGCGATTGGCTGCTGCGCTGCGTGTCACGGGTTCGATTCCCGCACGGAACAAAAATTTGTATAGCCTACATATAGTTGTTCCGGGTCTGGCTGTTTGTGTATGTGAGTTTATATGTTTGTGAAAATGTGAACGCACCCACGATACAGGAGAAATTCCAAGTGTGGGGCAACGCTTCTTTTTCATAAAAAAACCGGTCAAGAGTGAGTCGGACTCGCGTGCAAAGAGTTCCGAATTATTTTTTATCGTTCATAATTATAAAAAATATAGTTAAAACCTTCACCTTTCATTTGATATTTCACACGATATTGTTCAAAAAACCTTTTTTTTAAGTTTGCTAGTTTTACCCCCAAAAGTGACCCCCATACTAAAATTTTAATAATTTACGTAACGCGTCCGTGTTTCAGTCACAGAAGTCCATATGTGTACCTCAACAGAATCGGTCCAGTGGATCCAGAGAAAACTGGCCGTGACAGACGGACCGACAGACACCCGAGTGATCCTATAAGGGTTCGTTTTTTGATCGGAACCCTAAAAACTAAAAAAAAACCTACACCGCGCTATCAAATTACTCCACGCGATTTGAACTTATACTGCACCCGACAAAATCCATCAGACAGTTGCCTAGCAGACAGAACACCCATCTGGTCGGAGGATTCCATTTCATTCGTGGTTTGCAGAAGTTTCGAACCTACTCCTCATACCTGTTAAGCTACGCTAGCATTGGTCAGACTATGGATGGGTTGGTCAATACCAAAAACTACTCAAGCATGTTAAGCCATTGTCCCGGCTTCGTAGATCTTTGAGTCAAACCACCAGTCTTATCATCATCAAATCAGCCGAAAGACGTCCACTGCTGGACATAGGCCTCCTCCAAGTGTCGCCACAACAGCCGGTGCTGTGCGTCTCGCATCCATCGGCTACCCTCATCAGGTCATCGGTCCGCTTTATGGGAGGCCGCGCCAACGCTGCGTCTTCCGGTACACGGATCTCTTCGACCCCATCGACCACCTGTTCTGCGAGCAATGCGCCCTGCCCACTGCCACTTCAGTGTTAGATAGTATTCAGGTTACATCTGGAGTAGTTTACTACACGGACCTTGTAGAAACCAGAACAAATTTCCGTGCTTTCAGGCGATTTTGCCATACCTATTACTGGAATCAAAAGTAGCTCACAATTTAGGACCCATTAGTTTTTAATTAATATATAATCCGTGGTGCTTGACAACTGGGCTTAACCCAGTTGTATATGTCCCTTGGTGCCTATTGGCCTAGCTCTATTCTGTCTCCTGCTTGAAAAGGAGGGAAGTGGAAATTATATATATATTTATTTTCCTACTCCTCCGCTGTACTTTTCTGATTAAATTCGTTGCAGGATCCAAGACAGTTAAATCGTTTCTCCGGGACTCGTCGGACTTCATTGGCTCGGCGTTTTTCTGGTGGTCGCCACTGTTGATTCTGGCTTTCAGGAGTTGCAGTGGTTGAGAATGTGTGGCGGGCTTGCCACTTCAGTTTGGCGATCTTTCGGGCTATCTCGGTAACGGTTCTCTTGTGGATATCATCAACAACCAGTCTAACCAAAGGGTTTCGTGTTACCCAGTTGCTGGGGTGCGGAAACCTTGTAGACATCTTCAACTGTTAAGTCAAAGAGCTGTCCCCGACATACTTGGAAAATGCCAGGCATTGAATTGGTGCGCCGCTTCGCAGACGAAAACGAGGTCGGAGAAGACGTCGCCTTCTCCCTCCTCATGGTGGTGATGGACGGGCGACAGACGCGGGGGCGCCTCCGCCCGCATTGTACCCTTCACCACCTTCGTCGGACATTCCCAGCCCTCTCCCAACGGGGAGGGCGTGAAGGGCCCGCCGTGAAGGCGGGCGGACGTCCGTGGAGGACTAGACGTAAAGGCTGTGCCGGTCTCCCAGTCCCCCTCCACTCAGACGATGCGGGAATGCCGCTGGGTCGTTTTAGTGGGTATACCGGGTTATCCCGGGGAGTCCCACATAGCCCCCCATTCCCCCAATGGGAGGGTATGCGTAATGCATTTTTTCCCAGCGCAAAAAAAAGGCATTGAATTGGTAGTTGTAAAACCACTGCAGTGTATGGTTATGCAATTATGCCCAATTTATACAGAAACTAGCCTTTCACATTTAACATTATGATTCATGGATAGAATTCGCAAAGAAGTCATTCGCCAGAAAACTGAAGTCACCGACATTGCGCGTAGAATCAGCATGCTGAAATGGAAGTGGGCCGGCCATGTCTGCAGACGGACAGACGGTCGATGGAGCAGACATATGTCAGAGCGGAGACCGCGTATAGGAAAACGTAGTGTGGGACGCCCTGTGGCACGATGGATGGATGATTTAAGGGAAGTGGCTGGCAGCGGATGGATGCGGACTGCTCAAGACCGGGATGGTTGGTGCTCTTTGAGGGAGGCCTACGTTCAGCAGTGGACGGAAATTGGCGGAAATTATGATGTTTATGATTCATACAAATAATAATGTCAAACAGTAAATCTAGATTACAACTTCTAATTTTACCAGTAGTTTCTAGATTAATATTTCACAGTCCCTACCCTGCCATTGCGAATAATATACAAAGTTATAATTATCCCGTCTACACCGGTTAGCTGCATCAACCCACGCGTCTGTCAGTCCTGCTAATGCGAAGCGTGAAGATATCAGTAGTGACTTGTTGTAATGTTGGTATTAATCTTAATACCAATATTACAACGATGCATTGTAATTGTTCCGTTGGTGTCGTGGTTACAAACATAGCTTTCGCAGTAGTGAAGTGTGTATATATGCTCCCTAACAGTGCATAACGTAGCAAGTACGCTCCTTTAGAATATAAGTATAATTTTAAACTAAGTAAGCAGTTTACGCCAATGCGCATTGTAAGATAAATAAGGGAATATGCATGAAAAAAATATTTATTATGTATACAGTTTATCTAAAAATATACAAATACTAGCTTTTGCCCGCGATTTCGTACACGCATATACCGTTTTTTCCCGTTCCCGTAGGAATTTCCCATTCCCGTATAGCCTATAGCCTTCCTCAACAAATGGGCTATCTAACACTGAAAGAATTTTTCAAATCGGACCAGTAGTTCCTGAGATTAGCGCGTTCAAGCAAACAAACTCTTTCAGCTTTATATATTAGTATAGATATAATACTTACAGTGAAAATAGAATCAGAATTACTCCAAAAAACAAACGAGATATAATTATTTAAACCCTCGCGCGAAAACGCTATTTTATATGCCAGATGTATAGGCGTCATGGACTTTGACGTCAAAGTTCATATCGGACTTCTCTTTCTAATTGTAATCTTTGAAGCTTTATAACTTCATCGCTGAAGATATTTAAAAATAATTTCATGATTGTTTATTACAGCTTATAAGTATTTCATTTTATTTTTAATTTTTATTTATTTTTTTGGGAAGACAAACAATTGTACTGTGAGGATTACATGATATAAAATTTAATTAAATCTAATCCATGATAACAAAAAAAGAAATTTGGCACAGTGCAGGCAAAATAATAATAATAATATTATGAATTTATCAAATTAAATTTGGGAATAAAAACAGTAATAATTTGTAAATTAGAAAAAGGAATTACAATATTATTCATTAAATAAAATTAAAATTAGAAAAAGAAATACAATAGGCATTATTAATTTAGTCAAATTAATAAGATAAAAGGAATTACAATATTATTAATTAAATTAAATTCAAATTTAAAAACTAAATATTCATTTTGCAAATAAAAAAATCGTATGCATATCCCCTTGTTTGTCTGATTTAAAAGACCTTAGAACCCCCAACATTTCTGGAGATCTTTAAGTCGAGAATTAATACATATTCCGAATTCTTTTGCTTCAATAGGTTTTACTTACTTCCAGGCAAGCGTGCTCTATCGTCGACCACATTATCTTTTCCATCAGATGAAGTCATATGGTCAAAGGTAAGCCTATCCGCAATAAAAAAGCAACTCGGAGTTTGGAATATGGTGGTGTGATTCAGGCCCGGATCTAGGGGGGGCAAACCGGGGCATGTGCCCCGGGCGGCAAGTTAAAGGGGCCCCAAATTCACTGGCCATACATTCAAGCTGGCTTTCTAGCCGGGTCCTAGCCCACGCGGGTCCCCATGATTATGGCTTGCAGGGCTTGCCACGACCCAAGCGGTAGGTAGGGTACGGCGCCCGTGCAGCCTAGGGCCCGGCTCTTACTGAAGACTGTAGTTGTGACCTACATAAAAAGTAGATATAACAAAGTTCATCCAGGATGTAATATAAAAAGTTGACCAATGTTTACCCAGGTACGTTGTAGAAAAAAAAACTCGCTTTTAGCACGCACTAAAAATTACAAAATAATTCGGACATTTAATTTCATGAAAGAAAGCGTATAGCGTTTATGAAATCTTTACTCTTTTTGGACAAAACGCTCCACGCTTTCTTTCATCAAACTAAATGCCCGAATTATTTTGTAATTTTTAGTGCGTGCTGAAAGCGTGTTTTTTAGTTTTATAAACTATTATTTTTATTTTATACTTTTTACTATATTATACGTGATTATTTTTTTCGTATCCCATTCAGTAAACCCTTTCATTTAATACCCATATCATGGGGGTGAATTTCAAATAGCCAATCCGCCATCTTGGATGTCCGCCATGTTGGATTTAAGTCACGTGACTATTTTTTTCATTTTCCTGACAGCAAACTCTTTCATTTGATACCCATATCATGGGGGTGGATTTCAAACAGCCAGTCCGCCATCTTGGGGAGGCCGCCATATTGGATTTGTAATGACGTTTCTTAGCTAGTCATGTATTGTCATCAAAACTCAGAGCGTGTGCAAAATTTCATCCTAATCGAAGACCGGGAAGTGGGTCAACTTAAGATTCCAAGATTTTCTTACATACATAGTTACAAGTGAAGCTAATAAAAAGCGTGTTAAAAAAAGAAAAAAAAAGAAGCGTGTTAAAAAAAATAGATGCCAATGATGGGTACAATATGTGGTCATCTTTTTTGTTATGGGTCTTTTTACACCCGATATCATTATCATCATAATGCCCGATATACAATAATTAATCACAAAATAAGGAAGAGAGCGAGGCGCCACAATCAATTTTTGTCCCGGATCGGAAAAATCGTAGATCCGCGGCTGGTGTGGTCACCCCAGTCGTGTCGGATTGTCGTCCCACCGGACTATGAGAAGGAACAAAGAGCGCACACATTTGTGAACTATATCTTGCTTAGGTACTAGGCTAAAATGAAAAATATAGTCGTGGCTGCTCCAATCAGTCTGTGGATGGGTTATCATTTTTAACCGACTTCAAAAGGAGGAGGTTCTCAATTCGACCGCGTATAATGTGTTTTCGCGGATAACTTCGTCGTTTATGAACCATTTTCGATTAATCTTTTTTTATATGAAAAGGTATGCTGCCGAAGTGGTCCCATTGACACCATGTCATTATCTGATGATGGAAACCCTGAGAAATTGAGGGCAACTCTCGAAAATTGTAGGCACAAACTTGATATTCGTGTGTATGTCGGGTGATACTACAAAACAATGAAGGTTTGGATCAGACCTGATGATGGAGACGACAGAGAGTGAGTGAACTCCACATCGGTATGTAGGAACTATCAAGTGTTTGGGCTTATTTCATTCGTGTTGACGAGGCCTTTACACCGAAAGTACTAAGTTTTATTAAATAGGCCGCAGTTTATAACATAACATTACGCCGGTTCGCTGTGAATGGGTACGCAGGTAACACTAAAAAGTGAAAAATAAAAAACTTAAAAAAAATATAACCGATTTCCAAAAACAAAACACTACAAATCATAAAATAACTTTAATTTCGGAAGTCGGTGTCAAAAAAAGAAATAACCAAAAACACTGACTTCCGAAATTAAAGTTATTTTATACTTTGTAGTGTTTTGTTTTCGAAAGTACATCTGTGTGGTCCCAGTTGACATACTCAGCGTCTTTACCCTTGTACTTATGAAACGCTATTGATGCCGCCATTGACCAACTGGGCCTATCCTATCCTACTTCCTACTATAATATATCATCATCATCATATCAGCCGAAAGACGTCCACTGCTGGACATAGGCCTCCCCCAAGCGTCGCCACAACGACCGGTCCTGTGCGTCTCGCATCCATCAGCTACCCGCGACCTCCACCAGGTCATCGGTCCAGCTTGTGGGCGGCCTTCCAACGTTGCGTTTTCCGGTACGCGATCGCCACTCCAGAACTTTTCGGCCCCATCGACCATCTGTTCTGCGAACAATGTGCCCTGCCCACTGCCACTTTAGTTTGGCGATCCTTCGGGCTATGTCGGTAACCTTGGTTCTCTTGCTGATATCATCATAAAATATATATATATGTATATTTATACATCTACACTAATATTATAAAGAAGAAAGATTTGTTTGTTTGAATTGAATAGGCTCCGAAACTACTGGACCGATTTGAAAAATTATTTTCGGGAACGGGAACCACGCGGGTGAAACCGCGTGACGTTACTCTTTCACGTCAGAACGCCTGAAAGGATCTTCATGAAATTTGGCACAGAGGTAGATTATAGTCTGGAATAACACATAGGCTACTTGTATCCCGGGAGTATGTTCCCTACGGACCACGCGGGCGAAACTGCTGGCAGAAGCTAGTCTCTTATAATTATATGAGATATTGTTGGTGATGTTCATTAGATCGATTTGGAAAGTGATGATGAAACCAAGTCTCACAGTCTGACTTCTTCTTAAGTCCCTACTTCCAACATTTTCATTCAAATCATTAATGTTAATTCCGATCTAAAATCCAATCCTGCATGGAGTATTGTAGCCACCTTTGGGATGGCTCAGCTAAGTATCAGCTTGCCGCGCTTGACTCGGTGGAACGCAGAGCTAAGAGGCTCATCGGAGACGAAAACTGGTGGATGCCAAGCTACATAGCTTGGATCATCGCCGTAAGGTTGCCTGCTTGTCGGTCTTGTACAGATTGTACTTCGGTGAGTGCGCCCAAGAACTCCACGACCTCATCCCACCGGCCCCCTTCTACTATCGGACATCCAGACGCACTGCATCTTACCATGCCTACCTTGTTGCTATTCCACCAATTCGCATTAAGCGTTTCCAAACGTTTTTTTTTATAATGCGCACAGCAAAGGAGTCTCTCTGCCTGCGTCTGTGTATCCAAACGCTTACAACCCTAATCTCTTCAAAGTTAAAGTGAACAGGCTCCTTCTGGGTAAGCTCGCTCCATCGTAGACTTTGTCTCTGTCATCTCTGACCTAGACTAGAGTCAAGAGCAAACGCATCACAAATAAAAAAAATACTTAAACACAATCATTATTTTTCGCTAATTGTGTAGACGCACGATCAACAAGTTTCCCGCAGATATTGAAGAAGTAAAACACGTTCCCCCTTATCTTGAACACAGTCGGTTAAAGCTGACAGCTGTCGTTATTCATATTACGAGTCGCCACGCATAAAAGGTATGCAATCTACAACGCCATGTTCGGTTAGCAAGCCTTGATGATGCCAAGGAGGGTTGGCAAAATCATTTTAGTAAAGAATATTTATTTGTTGATGTTGCGTTAGGAATTGTTTTTAAGCTAAGAAGGTGACTGACGACTGACTGTGTTATTCGAAAAATATGTCTACTAAATAGAAAGGACGTATGGCGATGCGCCACCGGTATATGGTGAACATCCCACTCACACGCACAAAGCGTTTTGGGAACATATTCATTGTGCGTACAGCTAAGGAGTGGAATTTCCTACCGGAGTCTGTGTTTCTTGATAGCTAAAAACTGGGAGTCTTTAAGTCAAGAGTGAATAGGTTACTTGTAGGCAAGCGTGCTCCATCTTCGACCGCATCATCGCTTACCATCAGATGAAGTAGTGGTAAAATGTGTGCCTATCAATAGAAAAAAAAGGACGACATATGAAGTTATGGCACATTTTTGTATAAGCCGATTGTCCCGGCCACCAAATGGCGGTCGTCAAATAAACGTTAGAGGCCCTTGAGGCGGTTTAGAAACTCTGACACTAGGGTGTGTGGGTGGGGTCTTTAGACCTTACTGGCCCCACGATAGGAAGAAGAAGATGGCACAAGACCGTTCGAGATTGCAACCTACAGGACTAAACCCCATCTAAAGGACATAGAATTTTAAGTACAAGTTAGCCAAAAAGACAAAAGTGACGTTAAGCTTCAAATTCGTCTCTCGTATCGTTAAAAAAATACTCGTTTTGTTGTGGTGGTGGGGGTGATAAAAATATTAGCCAGTCAAGAGATGGACGGGAGGGTGAAAAGCTTGCAAAGGATTTAATGAACATATTTTTTTTGTAAATAAATGAATTATTATTTTTTTTTAAATGTGTCGACTGGCTTTGAAAATTAATCCCTGACAGGGGTTAATATTTGGTGAACTTTTTTTTTGTGGTTTTTGCCGATGGAAAACCGGTGAACTATTTATGGAAGATAATTATAGAAGTCTTCTTCTTATCGTGTGGGCAGTAAGGTCTAACGACCCCACACACCCTAGTGTCAGATTTTCTATACCGCCTCAAGGGCCTCTGACATGGTTTATTTGTCGACCGCCATTTGGTGGCCGGGACCACCGGCCTTCTGAAGCACGGATTCATCTTTTTATCAGACAATCAGGTGATTCAAGCCTGTAATGTCGTAGCCAAACTGGAAACAACTTTACAAATTATGCTTCCCTTGGGAATCAAACCCACGAAAGAAGAACGACGACGACGAGTCGATTTTAGAAGTAAAATCTCTAATAAAAGAAACACAAACTCCGTACCGTCTGACCGTACTTCAGAAACATTTATTACCTTTGTTTGTATCTTTGCATTCCGCTTATCAAACATTGGTTATTGCATCTTCATTTAGCACTGCAAAACAAAACCTACCTTACTTTTAACAGGATACAGTCGTATTTTAATTGTGATTGTTTTATTTCTACATGCGCCTGTTAGCAAAACGATTTAGTGGCCCCGCCCCTTGAGTTTTAATCGTAGCAATCATAAATATTATGTTTTGGCACAGTACAATTTGATTGAGTAGACAAACTTTATAACTTTTTTTGGAAAATAAAAATAATTAATGACATTTACAAGCTTTCGTAAAAGATACTGCTATGAATCCATACATGGTTCGCCTAAGAACAGGGCCGGGCTGGGACCCGAAACCGGCCCGGGCATTTAAGAGGCGGTCGACCCTCCTCTCTCAAGAGTGAGGAAAACTACTCAGTGGCGAAAGCGCGGGACCTGTGGCGAAGTTTACTAAGCATTGATATATAAAAACCGAAGATACACACTCAGCATCTCAAAAAACTACCGCAAAAACAAGCGCACAATGTATAATTGTGCGCTAGTTTCAATCAGTCTCGCATCGCTCGCCATACTGCACTGCTTTGTAAAAACAACTTTAAACGATCCGTGTCAGGTTGAATTTGCAAAAAAAATTGCGCATCACTCGCCATACTAAACTGCTTTGTAAAAACAACTTTAAGCGATGCGAGTAAGATTGAATTTGCAAAAAAAAATGTTTATAGTATAACTACACACAACTCACACATGACACTTGATACATGTCAGTTTTTGACGACAGTTTCGAGTGTTGCATTTGTTCGAGACTGTGCATCTTGGGTTTTTTTATATGTCAATGAAGGGGGCCTCTTATTTTTTTTAAATAGCAAAAGAAAGTCGACCGCTAATCGGCCCACCGGCCCACCGGCCCATCGGGCATTTGCCCGAATTGCACTATGGCCAGTTCGGGCCTGCCTAAGAAACAACAGAGATGTGAATTAACTTTTTACCACGTTCTTAAAACTAGATGAGCTCCATTTGGTCAACTGTCCCAAAGTATTTCTAAATGCTAAACCTATGTGGCAGTGGACAGGGCACATTGTTAATATAGGGTCTTTCAAATAGGGCGGGTCGATGTTGACTGTTTGTGGCGGCCATGTTGTTTTGGCGGCATCTGTCAAATGCGTTGTTATTTCTTCAGTTACTGATGCCAAATTACCATGGCAAGTTACACGATTGAGCAGCACGTCCAAATGATAAAACTTTATTATTAAACACAATGGACATTCTGCATGAACGGTTCGAGGGTAGGGTTATCTCTCGCAGAGGTGACGTTACGCTGACGCTAGACTTTTTCTTGAGGGGTTTTCTCAAGTCGCAGGTCTATGCCAATAATCCGCAATCAACCGATGCCATGAAAGTCAACATAACGCAGGCCATCTTCTATACAGTAGAGTAATTGAAAATTGGACCTCTCGGATCCGTGCCACCATTCGCAGCCGCGGTGGACATTTAAACGATGTCATATTTCATAAATAATGGCATAAATGGCCTTTCAAATAAAAAAATAATTTCTTTAATATCTCACACACAGCTTGTTTTATTTAATTTCAACATCGACCCGTCCTTGTTGAAAGACCCTTTAGAACGGATGACCGATGGAGCCGCCAAGATCTTGAGTGTCAACCAGGTACCGCAAGACGCAGCGTTAGAATGCTTCCTACAAGGTAGACCGATGACCTCGATGATATCGGAATACCAGCCGTACTGCAGGGTACCATCCGTACTTGGTCGATATCCCGTCTAGTCGTACCCCAGCGCTTCTCCTCCACATTTATTATGCGCACAGCTAAAGTGTGGAACTCTCTGCCAGCGTCTGTGTTTCCGTCCACATATAACCCGTCTGCCTTCAAAGCAAGAGTGAACAGGCATCTTCTGGGCACGCTCGATCCATCATAGACCTGATCCATCGCTTTCCATCAGGCGTGATTGTGGTCAAGAGCAAGCCCATTCCTCAATAAAAAAAAAAAATTTCAATTTCAATCTTTATTGCGAATACAGTACATAGTTTTACATTCCAGCTGTTAGGTGAATGCGCAGTTCACTGTATTTTACCAATTTAGGCATGCAAAATTATTATTTAAATTATAAATGTAATTAATTATTGTAAACATCATAAGTTAAAATATACAATTTATACATTATTATACAAAACATATTTTTATACAAAACCTGGGGAAGGTGGTGGAAGTCCTCTGGATGCGAGACACACAGGTCCGGTCGATGTGGAGACACTTGGAGGGGGTCTAGGCCCGTCCAGCAGTGGACGTCTTCGGGCTGCAAGATGATGTACGGCCTTTGTCCTATGACACAGGCAGTTCTGTCTTTACAACAAGAACTTTTTGCCCAGGCAACAGTAAAACTCGTTCAGAAAAGGAACAATACCTAATTTCCTTTTTATTTTTTAAAATTAAGTACATAATACACGAAAAAAAGGGGAGCTCGTGGCTAAATAATAACAGCCGCACGGGTTGATCTTTAAGGTTAAGCAACACTTGCCAAGGTTGGTCTGTGAATGGGTGACCATCTTAACATACCGAGTTTCCTCCGTGCCTCGGAAAGTACGGTGAGCCGTTGGTCCCGTCTGTCATTTGTAGATCTTTGGCAGTCGTTACGTATTGTCAGAAGCCAGTAAATCTGAGTCCAGCCTTGCTAAAATGTACCGTATTACCCTGTTAATGGGTTGTGGAGGTCTGGTAGGCAGCCGCTCCACGTAAAACACTAGTATTCAGCTGAATCCGGTTTGACTGGAAGCCGACCCCAATATAGTTTGGAAAAAGCTAGACAGATTATGATGACAATAAAAAAAAACTCTTATCTAACTAAAAATCTAAAATAAGGCATCGAATAATTCCTCCGCATCGCTGGCCACTGGTAATGTGCCCAAAAGCCTGGCAGCATTGCCACGTATGGCAAAACTTATCCTTTGTCCGAGGTAAAAGCCAGCCCTTCGGTCACGCGAAGTGTCAACTAAGGCGTCTTGACAGACCTTTAAAGAAGTTATGTACACTCGGACCCCACGACCCGAGAGTTTCAACCCCAAACGGCTCGAAAATATAACTACCAACTAGGTTATTATTAGTATATAATTAATAAACAAATACATAATCGATCATCTGGTTCATCCACCTTTGGGGCCACCACTACTCATCAAGGCCCAGATACCATCGGCATTTGTTTAATTTATGCATATGTTTCATAAATCCTCAGTCATTTTTCAAACACTGACGTGTTATTTTGCCATTTCCTCAATCGGTTCATTCCAAAAACGTTATTTGGGCCATTTTATAAAATAAACTTCTTGAAAAGCAGTCAAATTGTTTGTTTGTATATGTGTAAAATTTATTTTTATTTTTCGCTTGTATGGTGATGTCAGAAGACGATAAAGACCACGTAGCTCAAACTACACTGAATCTCCCAGAACAAAAGAGAGGCTGTCGTGCCATTGACCTGGTGAAGCTCCATTTACGAATGGAGCTTCACCAGGTCAATGGCAACGAGTAGACTAGGGACCTGGCAGAGTTATCCAGCCTAGCCCAGAATTACAGATGTTACACAGGCTTCGCGGGGCAACCTCACCGTTCCAAGGTTTTGTGGAGCACCATTGAAGAAAGCCCAGTCCCACGAAACGACAACCCATAAATCGGCGCAGTAAAGTGTGGAGACCAGACGAAAAAGAGGAAGAAGAAGAAGATTGATAATGTCTGAAAGAATAGATCCGAATTCGTATTTATTTTACTGATAGAAAGCAGTATGTATCGCTGAGTATCGTAGATTACTTTTTACCCCGGAAGATGCACAATTTATTCCGCATAGCCCGTTCATCATCAGACAATAAGACGTACGGTGACATGGTAACCGGTACATGATGGACATCCCACTCATACGCAAATAACGTTTGAGGAATACGTTCATTGCGCGTACAGCTAAGGAGTAGAATTCCCTACGGAGTCTGTGTTTCCTGATAGCTATAACCTGGGAGTCTTTAAGGCGGAGATGCCTGACAGTAGCTAATTTTATAATGAGAATCACGTCTAAACTACTAGTCGTAATTTTTTGGAAAAAATACACGTTACATCGTCGTCACCATCGTCGTTATTTAGTTTGTAGTTAGTTTTTAAGTTATTTCCTTTTAATTTTGTGTTTTGTGCTTCGCTTTCGGTGAAATAAACGTCTTTCTTTCTTTCTTCTTCTTTACATTATTTTCTTATTAATTTGATTTGAATTTTATTCGTTCATGTAGAGTTATGTCTAACACGGATATAATAAAAACGACAATCGGATCAAAACCGCCGAGCGTATTTTAATGGACACTATCTCAAAGACAATTTAACTATCTACATTTTGATATACGGCCATTTTTCTAAGTCTTAGAATAATAATGTGAGTACAAAAAACTACTGAATTTTGGGTCGCGCGTTCCCTCAAGGTCGCACGTATGTCGTCGACTTAATTCAAAAATGAATAGGTTAGTTCTAGGCAAGCGTTTTCCATCTTCGACCACATCAGGTGAGATAGTAGTCAAACGCAAGCTTGACAATGTTACAAAAATATTTGGTCTCTGTGAGATAGTGAGTCTTTCGGCTAATATGATGATGATGAGATAGCGAGTGAAGCCGAATCAAAGAGCTTGTTATTAAAAACATCTGAAACAGGTGCAAGTGAAAGATTGGGAATGAGAAATGTATGGCGAAAAGAATAATATGTTATCGTAATAAACATCGATGGAAGCAATTTTTGTCAATATTATTGGAACATGTTTCGAGTGGTATTTATGTTTCTTTGTTCTACGGGGTGAGTAGAACAGTCAGTGGTATAAATAATTTACACATACGTGTTCTGTTGCCGTGTCTATGGTCCAGATATGAGACAGAGAGATACAGATGTCATGCTCACTCATTTCGGTTCCCTTCAAAATGGTTGAGCTGAATGGTGCCGATACACGCGTCATGTACGTGAACGGGCGCCGCCGCCGTCAGTTGAGACTGGTCATCCCTTAGCTGCCACTGGCTTATTTTAATCTTTATATTTTAAATTCTAGTAATAAGATTTTTTTTCTTTGCATTGTCTTCTCATGCAACAAGGTGTATTTAGAATTTTGTAAAACATAACATGATTTAAATGAGTGTGCGTGGAGTTTCTTACACTTTCGTCTCCATAGAGATCTACGCTTTGGAACGTGCAAATAGCTTCATGTTTTTGACCGACCGACCTTGACAATTCAAAAGTGCTTGTGCCAAATGGTTTATTTGAAATATATGCTATGAGTTTGAGTTTGAATCTGGGTAAATTCTACGTTGTGATATAAGTACTTAATGCTAAATCTACAGTCTTCCCAACTAATTTGGAGTCAGCCTCCAGACTAATAGGATGCAGCTGAACACCAGTATTAAACATGCCTTAAGAGGGAACGCGCGCGGCGAGATTTTGTATGTAAAAAGTCATAACTCAAGGTTTGGCTCTCGCCTGTTTCCTGTGTGTGTGTGTGTGTCTATGTCCCTATGTTTCTATGTTTTCATTAATAGTTGCCAAATTTGTACTGTAATTTGGGTTCTGTTGCCAGCGGTTTATCGGACAATTTTGAGCATTTTTTGAGGATTCTAGTGCTTATACGGTTAATATATCATCAAAAAGGAAAACATAGGGAATCAGCCTCCAGACAATAACTGACCCTGACTGTGTTTAATACTGGTTTTCTGCAGCTTCTTCTTCTTATCGTGTGGGTAGTAAGCTCTAAACCCCACACACCCCAGTGTCAATTTCTAAACCGCCTCAAGGGCCTCTGACATGGTTTATTTGACGACCGCCAATTGACGGCCGGGACCACCTTCTTAACGTACCTTCCGAAGCACGGAATCATCTTTTTATCAAACAATCAGGTGATTCAAGTCTGTAATGTCCCAGCCAAACTGGAAACAACTTTACAAAGTAT
Source organism: Lacanobia wlatinum (assembly GCA_947578705.1). Classification (NCBI taxonomy): domain Eukaryota; kingdom Metazoa; phylum Arthropoda; class Insecta; order Lepidoptera; family Noctuidae; genus Lacanobia; species Lacanobia wlatinum. The sequence goes on along the minus strand of OX388046.1, from coordinate 4,346,082 downwards.
GCTTCCCGTGGGAATCGAACCCTCGACCACCGGGCCACAAGGCAAACGCCTAAACTACTCGACCACGGAGGCAGTTAAAAACCCAGCTGAAAACCAGTATTAAACATGCCTTAATGAATCTTTATAACAGGAACTCGCGGCTAAATAATAACAGCCGCACGGTTTGATCTTCGAGGTTAAGCAGCGCTTGCCGAGGTCAGTATATGGATGGGTGACCGTCTATTACATACTGAGACTGCTGTTGGTCCCGGTTGTCATTTGTAGATCATTGATAATCGTTACAAATACTCACAAGTCCACGCCAATCTGACTCCAGTTTTGCCAAGTTTTACCTACTGGGTTACCCAGTTCTGAGTGGTCAGTGATGCACTCGCGCAATCTAAAATACTGGTATGCAGCTGTATCAGATAGACTAGAAGCTGACCCCCAACATTATTAAAGGGTGGGGGAAAGGGTGGAAATAGATAGCAGGCATAATAAATTGAAAGGCAATTCTTATTTGACATACTGTTTATTCAACTCTGTGAACACTTCGTGAATTGATCGCTGCGTCTTTATTATTCCTATAAATACAGATGCAATGCTAGTTGTAAAATATTTATCTTAATATTAAAACTAACCAACCAATGGCCCTAGCAACACAAAATTGAACTTTTTTATTTATTAAGGCTTGTACCTTTTATACATATGCCAATGACCTTGTGTATATAAACGGAGCTAACTACTCCTCTACGCGCTACTCCGCTACCCGCATTTTTGATTTATTATAAAAAATGACACATATTTAAAAAAAGTAACAAAACCAAATTATTTTCGTTTGTATTGCAAAGCAGTAGATATATATTTTTTTTTAGACTTTTGTTAAAAAATTAAGGAGTAAAATGGTTTCATCTCAACGATTTGGAGTTGATTTGGTGATTTTTTTTTCTTATTATGTGATACCGATACATAAAGTCTGGCTAAACCAAATTACGTATCATATCATGTAGATATCTACCTATTTATTTCAGACTAGCTGTTGCCCGCGACTTCGTTCGCGTATATGTCGAAGAGCAAAATTATGTCACTATGTAAGATCGCTAAGATATACAAACAGTCAATATCTAACATTGCTAGACCCCTCTTAGAATAAGAAATTTGGAAGACTGTTATGCGAGGCACTGGCTGTATCATCTCTTCTGTTTGAAATGCTGTCCAGCACTAGTAATTTTTCGTAATTTACGTAATGAGAATCTTCTGTACACGATGTTGAAGAAAGTTGTTAGGGTTGTTAACACGCGATAGAGCTACATAAAGTTGGCTATAGGTATACCAACCAGAAAAAAAAGTAAACCCCCGCAACGGATGGAGTAGAGACTCCGTAATTTAGACTCCCATTCGGTCCATTGCGCTAAAGTGTCCTGGCTAAGTTAGCCAGCCTAGCTCCATCCAAATGCACAGAAGCCTCCTGGGTGCTCCACAGGTTTCACGGAGTGACTTCACCTTTCCGAGGATTTGTTCACACCGGGAAGCAACGGCCTCATTTCCAGGATGAAGTGGGCGACTAATTTGTCGGCGTCGAAGCAACCTCTGCAAATTGGGCTGTCTACGGCGCCATTGTTGTAAAAATTTTTTAGAGTGCAATAACCCGTGATTATACCTATTATTATTCGGAAGGTATTTCTACTAAGGCTGAAAAGTAATTAAGTAAGTCGCGTGTATGGACTTGACATTGCTATTTTTGACTGCCATTGTTGACCTCTGGCAAATTCAAGTACGAAACTGTGGGAAAGGTAGCAGGAAGAGTGGGTATGGGTCCAGCACTTGGTTGGTTCGTCTGTGGCGTTATTGCCTAGGGATCTACAGTTCCCCATGATCCACTCGAGGGTGAAGCCCGCTAAGGATAATTTCTGGCCCTGAGCGGTCATGACGTAGGTACCTATCATAGGCTCACTGGGAATTTACCAGTTTTGATTATAAATGGAAAATAATTGGGAATTAGGGGGATTCTGGAAATGATCACATGGCCACCAGAACAATCAGCCGAAATCTTATTTCAGCTACTATAACAGTTTTTTGGGTATTTGTGACTTTCAGCCGAGTAGTTTTGCAATATTTAATCGAAATTAAATGTGTAAATAAAAATCAGAGACCTTAATAGGATGATGTGTACCATTTCTTCCATGCTCGTTTTCATGGAAATATTTTCCTCACAAACATTTGTCAATATTATGCATATTGATGATTGCTGCACGTTCGGTGGTTCCCCGTACACAGAAGAAATGAATTAATGCTGAAGCAACGGGACAATACAGGCTATCTTCCACCATCCATAAACCAAACTACCTTCTTGATTGTGGTATACGCAGTCAGCAATTTTTAACAGTATTCGTAAAATTATGCGCATTTAAGTGGCCTTCTTCTTCATCGTCGTTTCCTCACTGCTGAAGATCGCGACCACATACGTCACGTTTCCAAGCCATTCGGTCTTATTCAGCGTGGATCACTCTGTAATGCTACCTCCAACAGCCTTCATTTTGGAACACAGTGAGACATCCGATTAACCGAGCTAATTCAACTGTTTTTGCGACTCGGTATCGTGAGACTTCGCCACCTGCTCGCAGGTGACGTGACTCCTGGCTTCAGGCCTGTAAAGGTTAATTTTTCTTCGTTTTTTCGAGTCGATGGTTAACTCTTTATGCTGTTTTGATCCAGTAGATGACTACGTTAATTGCAGCATCGGTGTTATATATAATATTAAAGCCTCCAAAGTACAGGTCTTATTGAACAGCTTTAGCTTGTTAAGCTTAGCAAAAATAAGCGCGCGCAAGTTGACGAATATTATAATTTTAACACCGCGAAAATGAGATCAAACGCATAACGCCATCTATGTAATATGAAGTTGAACTATCAAAAATTAGTTTGGAGTTCGTTTTATTTTTGTTTGATAATAGGAATATTACATTAATTCAGAACGTCACTTTCTTAAGGTATTAAAAGAATCACTTTTTTTAAGACGTTTTAAATGTACCACTAATGACTAAAAAATATGTCTTAGTGTAATCTCATGCCGTCGAAAATACTATTTATGTTAATAGATGGCATTGCAGGTATCTTTTATACGTAGTTAATTCATATCATCTACATTGCTACAAATTATCAGGTTCATGTGTAAAAGTTATCTTCTTTGGTTTTGCATTTTTTATCGTGATGCGATTGATCCGAAAAAAAAAGATTACAGAAAAAAATAGGTTCTGTTAATTATCCTACTTATCCGGAATTTCAGTACTTCGTCACATCAAGTTCCACTTATTTTTAAACGTACAGGCATACCAAGTCGCGGCCAACGAAAATATTAGAGCAGGAACATAAAAAAGTAAAAACTTAGTCAACAATATTTAAAAAAAAGTTATGAAAACTGGGCTTCGAACTTACATCAATTCATTCAGAAGTCAGTCATTGTGCCGCCGGGTCTATGAATTCAGTTGACGTTAGATTTAAATAGCCGATATTATAAAAATTTATGGTTATTGACTGCTTAGCTCCTCGAAGATATAGCGTGATGATTACAATTTCTAAGGATATGTTTTTAAAGGCTAACTTTATCAACTCCGAACTAATATTATATTTTGACAGTTCAACTTCAGATTCCACAGATGGCGTTACGCATTTGATCAAATTTTTTGAATCGCGGTGTTAAGATTATAATATTCGTCAACAGGCTTGCGCTTAAATTTGCTAAGCTTAATTTGAGTTGCTCAATAACGAATCTTTACGGACCTAGGGCCAAGGGTCAATTCATACCACCCGCGAGCAGCTGACGAAGTCCCATGATAGAGGAATCGTGAAAAGTGTTGAATTAGATTGGTTAATCAGATGGCCCGACGCCATAAAGAAGGCTGTTAGAGGCAGCATGCACAGAGCGGTCTACGCAGCAGAAGACCGCATGGATACGCGTCGTGTGTGGTCGCGATCCTCAGCATTGAAGGAACGACGGAGAAGAAGAAAAATGGGAACGTAATATAAGAAGGCCACTCAAATGCGCATTTTTTTTTTACGAATATTGTTAAAAAATGCTGATGGCATACAACTGCACTATCAAGAAGATGGTTAGGTTATTTTAGAAGAAAGCCTAGTAAAGTAGCTGAAATAAGATTTCGGCTGATTGCTCCGGCATGGCTAAAAACTGTTCAATTCCCAATGAGCCCATGATACGTCATAACAGCTCAGGGCCAGAAATTATCCGTTGCGGGACTCACCCTCCAGTGGATCACGGGAAACTGTAGATCACCACACACCAGAGACGAACTCGCGAAGAGAGTTTCCGAGACGGTACTGCTGGACTCACTTCTCTTCCTACCTTTCTCACAGATTCGTACATGAATTTGCCAGAGATCAACTGAACTTTAGGACAACAATTAGTGGTCACGGCTTACAAATTACAGGCAGTCAAAACTGGCAATATCAAGCCTATACACGCGACTAACTAAACGACTTCTCAATCCAAGTAGAAATACCCTCCGAATAATAATAGGTATAATTACAGGTCATTCAATCAATTCATTTGTTAGTAAGAAACTTATCCTATTTTAGTAATTAAGATTATTTTATTCACAACAAATAACACAATATCAACAATCATTTAATGTAATACAACATACACAGCGGCAGTCTACCCGACACATTACCCCATCATTGCCCCCTAAAAAATATCTTTTCAACATAGGCGCTGCGGCACGAGGGATCAATGATTCAAAGAAGGTGGCTGGCAGCGGATGGATGTGGACTGCACAAGACCGGGATGGTTGGCGCTCTTTGGGGGGGCTTACTTTCAGCAGAGGCCGGCAATTGGCTGAAATAGGGATACTGATGATAGGTGCCATAGACAGCCCAATTTGCAGAGATCGCTTCTACACCGAAAAATCATTCGCCGACTTCATTCTGAAAATGAGGCCTTTGCTACACGACGTGAAAAAATCCTCGACACGATGAAGTCACTTCGCGAAGCCTGTGTGTGGAGCTACTCTGGCTAACCTAGCTCCTACGCACAACGGCGAATGGGAATCTAAGTGCGGATAATGGAATGTCAACTCTACTCTCTCCATCGCGGAGGTAGTCTTTTCTTCTGGATAGAGTTTCCCATTTCAACTTTATGTAGCTCTATCGCGTGTTAACAACCTTAGAAACTTTCTTCAACATCGTGATATATGAACAGAAAAGCTTTATCATTACAACGTTTCTCATTACGAAAAACTGGCCAAGTGCGAGTCGGACTCGCACACGAAGAGTTCCGTACCATACATCTTATTTTTTAATATTTGTTGTTATAGCGGCAAAAGAAATACACAATCTGTGCAAATTTCAACTATCTACCTATTACGGTTCTTGAGATACAGCCCGCTGACAGACACCCAACCCTAAAAATTACTAGGGCTGGTCGGCGTTTTGAATAGAAGAGGTGATACAGCCAATGCCTTGCATTCTAAGGGGGTCAAATAATGCTAGAAGTTGACTGTTCGTATATCTTATCTTAGCGATATAAGCCGGTGGTCCCGGCCGCCAAATGGCGGTCGTCAAATAAACCATGTCAGAGGCCCTTGAGGCGGTTTAGAAACTCTGACACCAGGGTGTGTGGGGTCGTTACTCGTTAGATCTTACTGCCCACACGATAAGAAGAAGGTTTTAGCGATCTTACCTAGCGACATCATTTTACTATACGACATACACGCGAACGAAGTCGCGGGCAACAGCTATCTATCTTTTTCTAGTCTTCTAATGTATAAAAATCTCAGATCACAGTGTTTATTATCAAACTCTTTCGAAATGGCTTGACCGATTTTTCTAAAATTTTATAAAAAAAACACCGGTATCACTCCGGGAGTGCCGGCAGAAGTGAAAACTTTAGTATTAACGTTGTGTTTAATTATAAGTACAAAAATACTATCATTTATGAGGTAGAATACAATGTTTATTTATTGCGCTATCGTACACAAATATGACAATTTACATGTTATTATTCATAATATTATATCGTTATTTATTTATATATTACATTAATTTTTAACTCTTAGAAAAATCAACTTTCATCCATAATTTCGTAATTCCGTAATTTCGTATCCTTGGATACGCGTGGCACGCTGTACATAAACACAGACGGACATTCGCGCAAGCGCCCTGTGCCGCGGAGCAGCACACTCAGGCACGGTAGAAAGAGTGGGAGATACTAGTTCCTCTCCCTTCCCCTCGATCTTACGCTTTTTCTATCAGCATCACGTGACCCTGACGCGAGTCCGTCTTACGCTTTTTCGATCAGCATCACGTGACCCTGACGCGAGTCCGTCTTACGCTTTTTCGATCAGGTCACGTATCCTGACGCGAGTTTAAGATTTTATACCCATTACAGAAAAAGTGCTCAACGCCGCTAAAGAAGTTTTCACTTCAAAATCGAAAACACTTAACAATTATAAATAGATATTGGAATAATGTAGGAAATCAAATAAAAGGATATTTAAATTAATTTATTTTTTATTAGTTACAAGGGGGTTTCGCCCTGACCGTTCCTAGGGCGTCCCTGCCTCAGCAGCTCGTCATCGCTGTCCTCCTGAGACTCTGTTGATGAAGAGTCATCGGAGGAAGTTTGTGCTTCCGTCGTGTTGTATGCCCACGCTTCGATTTGGAACCGGTACATGTAGAAGAATCTTAACATGGGTATGCGGATCTGGAAACATAAGGGTAATTGTTAAAGACAGTACAATCAACCGTACTTGTATCTAAAAAAACAATAGCACTGTTTACTAACAAAAAAGTACCTACTGCAGCACGATTCTTTAAACTTGTCACCGTGTATTTTTGTACCATTATGAAAAAATATCATCAAAACCCTCACAATAAGTACTGTCATTTGATATGTGACACGACACAGTTTGTAAAAACTTTTTTGGCCCCGAAAAGTGACCTCCACACTCAAAATTTATTTATTTACTAAACACGTCCGTGTTTGGGTCACAAAAATCCATATGAGTACCAAATTTCAACACAATCGGTCCAGTGGATCCGGAGAAATACGGCTGTGAAAAACGGAGAGACAGACAGACAGACACCCAGGGGTCCGTTTCTTACGGATGTTCGGAACCCTAAACACCTAGTAAAACTAGCTTTTGGCCATGGTTTCTACCAAAATTCATCAAAAACCGCATCAAAATGGATTCACCCATAACAGAGGATAGTCCCAGGGAGTTTGAATGAAAAATAGGTATTTGAAGAAATTATTGCCGGTGCCGTCGCGCTGCGCCCTATCAAGTAAAGTGCGAAAGCGACAACTGCAGCAGAGGCCGATTTTACCTATAAAAATCTTGACCAAAAGACGTTTTGTATTCCGCAGTTTTCTTCTTCAAAACTGGACTGATCTATAAAAATTATATATATAAAATTAGAAGAAGACTATTATCTATGCTTCTATTATTTTCTATTTTGTTAAAAACTTGTCTGATAGTTGTCTGAACATGGCGGTAAAACGGGCTCTTTTTACGGGTTTTTGGATTGTCATAATTCTTTAAGTAATTTTGTTTTGGAAAAAGAAAATGATAGAGGCAAGTATTAATTTGATCTAGATTTTTTGGAAAAAAAATCATTGCTCTAGCAGTAGCTATCCACGCAGAAAACAGCGGAATCCGTTTGTATAGAGAAAGGCCCAAGAGTTACCGACTAGAGTCCCTTCTTAAGAGCTCCATACAGACAGACACACACACAGACACAGCGGTCAAACTTATAACACGGCTCTTTTTGCATCGGGGGTTGATCGTAAAAGCGATACAAACAACTAAACTCACTTACGTTACAATTAGAATTAATATTTACCAAAATGAGCAGAAAACTGATTTCAGCCATAATATTTTTCTATGGCGTCCTTCTCCTAAAAATAAGCTCTAAATACAATAGACTATAATAAACTCGTACCTCGTGGAAGGCCTCCCACAAGGTGGACCGATGACCTGGTGAGGGTCGTGGGTAGCCGACGGATGCGAGACGCACAGAATCGGTTGTTGCGGCAACACTTGGGGGTGGCCTATGTCCAGCAGTGGACGTCTTTGGGCTGATATGATGATGATGAAACTCGTACCTTCGCGACAGGAGTATCCAGATTCCACACTCGCGGCTGACCGAGGCGGAAGGGCATGCCCACCTTCACGCAGATGATCATGGAATCGTGCGCAGAGTCGATCTACACAGTAAGGGACAAAATATCTTACTTTAAATTGTTACGGACAACCTCTGTAAAACCAAAAAACTGGTTTTACAGAGGTTGTTACGGCTTAAAACACACCGTTTTTAGAAACACCATTGTCTTCTTCTTCTTATCGTGTGGGCAGTAAGGTCCAACGACCCCACACACCCTAGTGTCAGAGTTTCTAAACCGCCTCAAGGGCCTCGTACATGGTTCATTTGTCGGCCGCCATTTGGCGGCCGGGACCACTGTCTTATACGTGCCTTCCAAAGCACGGAATCATCTTTTTATCAGACAATCAGCCTGCAATGTCCTAGCCAAACTGGAAACAACTTTACAAAGTATACTTCCCGTGGGAATCGAACCCACGACCACCGGGCACAAGGCAAACGCCTAAACCACTCGACCACGCGCCACGGAAGCAGTTGGTACTTTTTAGGATTCCATGCCCAAAGGCCAATGGCACTCTATTACTAAGCTTCCGCTGTCCGTCCGTCCGTTTGTCTGTCAGCGGGCTGTATCTCATGAACCGTAATAGGCAGACAGTTGGAATTTTACACAGAGTGTGTGTAATTTTGTTGCCGCTATAACAACAAATAACAAATTAAAAAAAAACTGGCCAAGTGCGTGTCGGACTCGCAGCTAAAACACTAGGAAGTGGTGACGGGCTGGGCGATTTGGGGGACTGTCTTCATGTAAATTTTGACGTTCAAAAAGTGCTGATTTTCAGCCTAATTTGATTTTGAAAGGGTTCTGAACGAAATTATTTTTTTATCATGTTATTTTAACACTAGAGACTTCTTATAGTTTTCCTGTAATCTATTGGTAAAGATCTATTATCCCCATTTTTTTTTCTAAATTTTAGGTTCAGCAGTTTCGGACATAAGGGGGGAATAACATCAAAACTATTTACTTTAAAATTATGAAAAAAATATAATTAAAACCCTCATAGTAAGCCCTTTCATTTCATATGTCACACGATATTGTTCAAAAAACTTTTTTTAATTTTCTAGTTTGACCCCCAAAAGTGACCCCCATACTAAAAATTTAATCATTTACGTAATACGTTCATGTTTGAGTCACAGAATTCCATATGTGTACCAAATTACAACAAAATCATTCCAGTGGATCCGGTGAAAACTGGCTGTGACAAACGGACAGACACCCGAGTGATCCTATAAGGGTTCCGTTTTTTGTTCGGAACCCTGATTAAAAAGTACATAGTATTAAAACTTGTACGATGGTACGGAACATTTCATGCGCGAGCCCGACTCGCACTTGGCCTATTTTTGATATTTGTTATTATAGTAATGATAGAAGACACTGAACGTTTCTACTATCTACCAAACCTACTGCAGTCCATGTGTTACAGCTCGCTGACAGGCAATCAGACAGTGGAGGTACTTCTAGTTTTAACATTTGGGGACGCAACCCCAATTTTTTTTCTCTTTATTCGTATAAAGGGGCATTTACGCATAGCGTATGCCAGTCCCATCGTATCCTAAACATTATTGTACTATCACAAGATGTGAGCCCTTTGCATCGTCGCCATTTGGTTGGGATAGAATTGTGTGGAACATGCCTACATCAGTTCTGTTCAAATCCAGGGACCCTACTAAATTATTTCTACGAGACTCATACTGGACACATTCCATCAATAAATGTTGTAGGTCTTCGACAACTCCACATTCCTCACAATTGGGTGAAGCGATTTTCTTCATCATGAAGGAATTTTTTTTGCATGGAATGTGTCCAGGTCTGAGTCTAAGAGCAGTAACAATCAATTTTCTACTGAGATAATATACCAGGAAAAAAAGTTTTGAAAAGTTTCATTTGGCTTAAGAGGGCTATTTCGGGAACACAAACTGTAAATGTTCACTGTGCCTTACCATGACGTGAAAAGAAGAGTCATATAGAGTCCCGCAAACTACCATTAAACAAGAAGAGTGTTACGTCTGGTGGGCAACTGCCTAAGAGGAAATGCTGGCGGCGAGACTTTGTACGAAAAAAGTCATAATTCGAGGTTTGGCTCTCGACTGTTTTCTCCTAAAATATTAGACCGATTTAAGAGATATTTCACAAAATGAATAAAAAGGATGTATATATAATGTGTCTCTATGTTTTCCTGTTTTGATTAATTTTGAGCATTTTGTGAGAGTTCTAGTGCTTATACGGTTAATAAATCTACGAAAAGGAAAACATAGAAACACAGTATATATTCTTCTTATTCAGTTAGTGAAATATCTCTTAAATCGGTCCAATATTGGAGGAGAAAACAGTCCAGAGCCAAACCTCGAATTATGACTTTTTACATACAAAGTCTCGCCGCCAGCGGTTGTTGTAGTAGTATATGTTCAAATAGCGCGGAGAACTTTGATACCACGATGTACGTCTTGCGTGATGGCGGTAGACGACAGATGTTGTTGAAGTTCGTATGAGGCGCTATAGATGGCGCTACAGCAACATTAAAACTAAATTCTTAAACCTATACTCGTACGTGGCAATGCCGTCAGTTACCAGGTGACAGCGTTGAGGAGACTTTTTTCATGCCATATTTTAGTTTGTTATTAGTTTAGATTATTAGTAACTAGTGGACGTCACGCGGTTTCACCCGCGTAGTTCCCGTTCCTGTGGGAGTACGGAGATAATAAATAGCCTATGTTACTCCCTGATAATGTAGTATGTACGATTTTTCAAATCGGTCCAGTAGTTTCGGAGCCTATTCAATTCAAACAAACAAATCTTTCTTCTTTATAATATTAATATAGACTAGCACTTCACCCGCGACTTCGTTCGCGCGGGTTTAGTTGGTACTCCACGAACTATATCTCCCATCTAACTTCTTAAAGGGTATGTGTAAATTACTTATTAATAGACTAAACGTAGGGCAGTTCACTCGCAACATTTTCTTACTTAAGAGTATTTTTAAAACCGTCGTAACTTTTAAACGAAAGGTCCGATTTGAATAATTTAAGGTGTAATTTACATACTTATAACCAACCTTAATTATTAACCAATTTAAATAGATAGAAAAAAAGCGGTCATTGTGATTTGACGAGTACAAAGCCCAAACCGCGGCCAAAAAGCTGGGCATCCTAAATAGGGTGAAGCAATACTTCAGGCCTGGACAGCTTTTAACCCTATATAAAGCGCAAGTCCGATCCTGCATGGAGTATTGTAGCCACCTTTGGGATGGCTCAGCTAAGTATCAGCTTGCCGAGCTTGACTCGGTGGAACGCAGAGCTAAGAGGCTCATCGGTGACGTAAAACTGATGGATGCCAAGCTGCATAGCTTGGCTCATTGCCGTAAGGTTGCCTGCTTGTCGGTCTTCTACAGATTGTACTTCGGTGAGTGTGCCCAGGAACTCCACGACCTCATCCCACCGGCCCCCTTCTACCATCGGACATCCAGACGCACTGCATCTTACCATCGCTACCTTGTTACTATTCCACCAATTCGCACTAAGCGCTTCCAAACGTCTTTTATAATGCGCACAGCAAAGGAGTGGAACTCTCTGCCTACGTACGTGTTTCCAAACGCTTACAACCCTAATCTCTTCAAAGTTAGAGTGAACGGGCTCCTTCTGGGTAAGCTCGCTCCATCGTAGACTTTGTCGCGGTCATCTCCGACCTAGACTAGAGTCAAGAGCAAACCCATCACAAATAAAAAAAAAAATAACCCTAATAGTTAGATGTATCTACATATCGTGGATTTAATTGTAGATATTTATGTCTTCTATAAAACTATAGTACATCACTTTGCTCTATCGTCAATAGTTTCTGCAGCGTACGCGATCTTTTTTGGTATTTTCTTCACACCTTGGGTTACATTATCGAAGTTTTCATTTGGATCCCTAACTTTTTTGAAAATATTCTAAAGCCTATGTTCATCTACACTATAATAATATTATAAAGAGGAAAGATTTGTTTGTTTGTTTGAATTGAATAGGCTCCGAAACTACTGGACCGATTTGAAAAATTCTTTTAGCATTGGATAGCTACATTATCAGGGAGTAACATAGGCTATATATTATCCCCGTATTCCCACGGGAACGGGAACTACGCGGGTGAAACCGCGTGACGTCCACTAGTCAAGAATAATGTAGGATTCTAATGGTGAAATAATTTTTCAAATCGGTCCACCGAATATCGAATTTTCGGTCGAATTTATCATATTGGGATTATGTAACTCGAGCTGGCCGGTGGTAAGCTGCGAGGTTAAAATGGAACTGGGCTGGTCATATCTGGCGCATGTTGGAGTAGTAATGGGTAAATATTACCACGCAGTGGATACCAAACGCACGGAATCGACAACGCGGCAGGACCAGAAAGAGATGGCCAGACGAGCTGGACTCGTTCTCAAAGGACGGGCCCAAAATTGCAGAAGACTGGAGAAAGTTGAAGAAGGGAAGGGACCTTTGTCCTGCAGTGGGACAGTACAGGCTCATAATCTATCTACACTATAATAAATATAATTATAATTACAATATTTTAATAATATAATATTCATATAGCATAGTCGGCCTTATAATGTTCCCACTGTTGGGACTCAGGCCTCCTCTCTAATCCACCACGCGGGCCCAATGCGGGCTGGTAATATTAATATATATAAATATAATATTATAAAGAGGAAAGATTTCTTTGTTTGTATGTTTGTTTGTTTGAATTAAATAGGCTCCGAAACTACTGGACCGATTTGGAAAATTCTTTTACCATTAGAATCCTACATTATCCCTGATGAACATAGGCTATTGTATTATGTATTTTCAAAAAGTTAGGGATCCGTATGAAAACTTTGATAGTGTAACCCAAGGTGTGAAAAAAAAAACACCGGTAGCACTCTGGGAGTGCCGGCAGAAGTGAAAACATGTAAATAATACATCCTTACTGTCGCGGTCACATCATAGACAAACCACCGACAACAAAATAAACAAAAAGACACTGACGTGTGGCCGCGACAGCGACTGTCAGTGACAGATGTCAATCTTGACACAGTTCCTGACATAAACAAAACGAACCATAAAAACAACAAAAAATAACGTTGTGTTTAATTATAAGTACAAAAATACTATCATTTATGAGGTAGAATACAATGTTTATTTATTGCGCTATCGTACACAAATATGACAATTTACATGTTATTATTCATAATATTATATCGTTATTTATTTATATATTACATTAATTTCTATCTCTTAGAAAAATCAACTTTCATCCATAATTTCGTAATTTCGTATCCTTGGATACGCGTGGCACGCTGTACATAAACACAGACGGACATTCTCGCAAGCGCCCTGTGCCGCCTAATTGGAGCAGCACACTCAGGCACGGTAGAAAGAGTGGGAGATACTAGTTCCTCTCCCTTCCCCTCGATCTTACGCTTTTTCGCATCACGTGACCCTGACGCGAGTCCGTCTTACGCTTTTTCGCTCAGGTCACGTGTCCTGACGCGAGTTTAAGATTTTATACCCATTACAGAAAAAGTGCTCAACGCCGCTAAAGAAGTTTTCACTTCAAAAATACCAAAAGATATCCTTATATCGCGTACGCTGCGGAAACTATTGACAATAGAGCAAAGTGATGTACTACAGTTTTATAGAGGGCATCAATATCTACAAAAAAGGTATGTATCTAACTATTATGGTTAGAATAGAATAGAATAAGTATTTATTCGCATCAACAGTACAGCTATTAACAATACATACTTGTTAGACTTAAATATAGTACACAATGACCGCTTTTTGTTCAAATTATTCAATCAAAACCCGGGTGAAATATAATAGTTTTGATTTTGGTATCATGAAATTAATCCTTATCCATTTAAATTGTTTAATAATTGAGGTTGTTTATGTTCATGTAAATTACATTTTAAATTATTCAAATCGGACATTTCGTTTAAAAGTTACGATGGATATAAAAATACTCTAAGTAAGAAAAATGTTGCGGTTTGAGCGAACTGCCCTACGTCCTAAGTAATTAACACATTAGATACCCTATTAAGAGGGTAGAGGAGAGATGAAGGTCTTGGATTACCAACTAAACCCGCCCGAACAAAGTAGCAGGTGAAGTGCTAGTAAATAATAAATAAATATTGTAAGTCATGTCAAAAGAACATACCTCCAGGTAATAAACAAGAAAAGTTTCAGTGACGGGCTTCAGCTGGAAGACCTCGTGGTAGAACTTGAACATATCGTCGGCAGCCTCCCCTCGGTCGTAGCAGCGCAAGCCCCCCATCCACCAGTGACCAATCCAGCCGTGAGCGATCAGATCGTAGATCGAGGCTCGAGGCATGATGAAACCTGAGTAAAAGGACATGTGAATAGGAACCATCCAGCTTTTGCAATAGGACATTGAACTCATCATGAACATGTCAGCTGATATACGTCCACTGTTGGACATAGCATCGTTGGTGACAGCACATAGGTCACTTGGGTTGCATGGTTTGGGGCACAGAGGGCAAGATAGGGAGGATGGTTTTGTGACTCGGCTCCACATCCACATACTGCAGTTGATCCGTCACTGTAGCCCCACCTTGCGAGGTTCGAATAACACCTTCCTACTTTCATTACCAACGATGCTGTTAAAGTGGCAATGTTTTGGGCCTGTCTGTCATGCCAGTGACACGAAGAAGAAGATGATAGGACATAGACCTCCCTAAGGTGTCGCCACTTAGACCAGTCTTGGGCGTCTCGTTTTCAGCGGGTTCCCGCGGCCTCTAGCAGGTCATCGGTCCAGCTCGAGAGGCCGCGCCAACTCTTCGTCTTCCGGTACGCAGTCACCCCACCAGCCAATTGACCGGCTGGAGTGGCTGACTGTGTACGTACCATCTTTTTTTTTTTAACGGGGGGAAATCCTAATGGATGTCGTCCACCCTGGGGCGGGCAGAGGGGTCTGTCAGACTCTTACTGACTAAAACCACCCCGGTGTTCCGTCTCTCACCTACGCCGGGGATCGTGGGATCTTATGCGACTTCCGTAATCCCCGGCTGGTGCCGGCCCGCCTCTGCGGGCCACCTCGGGTCAGCGGGGGGAGTGAGGTGTTTAACTCCCCCCGCGACGTCAAAGAGGGGCGCACGGGAACACCACGCGCCGCCATCTCGGGTCCGGATGAATGGGGGACGACGGACATCCCCAAGTCCGTCGCCCCTGGACCCAGTTAGGGGGGCCGGAAGAGGGCAGCGTATGCCCTCCTCCGACGCCCGGTGCGCCTGCTGCGGGCCGGGAGAGAGGTCGAGATCTCCCTCTCCCTTTCCGCAGCCTCCTTCTGTGCGATGACTATTTCACAGAAGGAGACCACCGCGTCCCAGGACTCCTCGCCGTCAACCATAGCACAGACTCCTCCCAAGCGGCACACTCTGCCAGCGTATGCCGCGCCGTGTCCTCCCGACAGTCGACGCAGTGGTGACACCGAGCGTCCGGCTCCCTGCCTATGCGACACAGAAACCTCCCGAAGCAGCCATGCCCCGAGAGGACCTGCGTCATACGAAATGACGTCTCCTCATGGAAACTTAGGTGGAGAGAGCGTGAAGTGAACAGTCATTCCATCTTGCATTTATGGATTTACAGTTCACTTCATTTTCACTTCGCATGAGTTCACACGGTGTAAATATGAAGTTCTGCAGAGTGATTCTGTAAATCACTCTGCAGAACTTCATATTTACTTACTTATACTTTTTTATGTGATTAAAATAAAATAATTTGTGAAAAAGCTGGCCAAGTGCGAGTTGGACTCGCGTGCAAAGGGTTCCGAACCAATTTAATTTATTAACATTTTATTTTAACACTACAGACTTCTTATAGATTTTCCTGTAATTTTTAGATATAGAACAATTACCTGTATTTTTTTCAAAATTGTATGCTCAGTAGTTTCGGAGATAAGGGGGGAATGGTCATTTTTGGTCTTATTGCTTAAATAACTTCAAAACTGTTTATTTTAAAATTTTGAAAAAAAATATAATCATATCCCTCATAGGAAGCCTTTTTATTTAAAATGTCACACGACACAGTTTGAAAAACTTTTTTTTAAATTTTCTATTTTAACCCCCAAAAGTGACCCCCATACTAAAAAAATATTTATTTACGTAACGGGTCCGTGTTTGTGTTACAAAAGTACATATGTATACCAAATTTCAGCAGAATCGGTCCAATAGATCCGGAGAAAACTGGCTGTGACAGACGGACAGACAGACACCCGAGTGATCCTATAAGGGTTCCGTTTTTTACGGATGTTCAGAACCCTAAAAGTTAGACGCTTCTGAAGTTTATCCTCTATCACGAAAAAATCATCAAAATCGGATTTAGGCGTAAAGCAAAACATTATGAGTTAGGATTTTTAAACGGGAAAAGGCTTCAGCTTGAATAGTAGTAGTATAGTAGTCATTCTGAAATTAACGTAATGAACATTCATAAAGTTGATCTTTGTTCGAATAACAGCAATAAGAAACAAGAGTCAATATTGAGCACCGTGGTTACCTTCGTCCGTGTGTCACTGCAGGGTGCCAAGTAAAAACCAGTGCTGGGGTATCTGACGCCCAGCAAAAGCTGAGATTACCCTTTCGGTATGGGCACGCTCAGCGCAATTGTCTACCCGATCTATTATTGCTTCTGTTTTATATTTAATGGGACTCAACAGAAGGCTCAAAGTCACTCAAAGGGCGATGGAGAGGGCGATGCTTGGAGTTTCCTTGCGTGATCGAATCAGGAATGTTGATATCCGCAAGAGAACCACGGTTACCGACAGCCCGAAGGATCGCCAAACTAAAGTGGCGGTGGGCACGGCACATTGCTCGCAGAACAGATGGTCGATGGGGCCGAAAAGCTCTGGAGCGGCGACCGCGTACCGGAAGATGCAACGTTGGAAGTCCTCCCACAAGGTGAACCGATGACCTGGTGAGGGTCGCGGGTAGCCGATGGATGCGAGACGCGCAGGATCAATCGTTGTGGCGACGCTTGGGGGAGGCCTATGTCCAGCAGTGGACGTCTTTCGGCTGATATGATGATATGATATTGCTTCTGTTTACTTTTTCTTTGTTGCTGTACATTTATGTCTGTGCTGAAAAAATGTTTTCTATTCTATTCTAATACCAAAGGGATCATCCTTGGCAAAAGCCCCCACCGCCTTGCCGGTGATGGCGGCGGTGATCCAGGGCACGTAGGGGTGGATCATGATGTGCTGCGGCGGGGGAGGAGGGCGGCGCGAGCGCAGCGGGTCCGGGCACGTATGGCCACCTGTGCACAAATTATTATTAGTTACTAGCTTTCGCCAGCTTATCCCAAGGGAACAATGAAATATTTCCGGGATAAAAATTAGCATACGTCCTAATCCAGGATATGATATGCCCAAGTTTTATCCAAATCTGTACAGCTGTTAATACGTATTGAGGTAACAAACAGACTCACTTTCGCATTCTTTCGTACGTGCTTAGTTAGCATTGCTTTTTTTGTACGGATCTCTATTTTTTTCTAGCAATAAATACTATGCTACTCTGGGTAATCTATATCTATACTAATATATAAAGCTGAAGAGTTTATTTGTTTTTTTTTTGTTTGCTTGAACGCGCTAATCTCAGGAACTGCCGGTCTGATTTGAAAAATTCTTTCAGTGTTAGATAGTCCATTTATCGAGGAAGGCTATAGGCTATGTATCATCACGCTAAGACCAATAGGAGCGGAGCAGACGAAGTTGCGCGGGTCAACTAGTGTAGGTATAATGTAGCATTCTAACAGTGAAAGAATTTTTGAAATTGGTCCATTAGTTTTTGAGTTTATTTGTTACAAAAATACAAATCTTCATCTTTATAATATCAGTGTAGATTATAGTAGTAAGATTCTATTACACAAAGCAAGGGCGGCTACTCTCTAAGCCCGAAGTCCGTAGTTTTGGGCATAGTTTTGGGCTTAGTTGCGGGCGTATTTTACTCCGTACCACCTAACCACTAAGAATTAATGACAACACGATTTGACATTTACTATAAAATCGTGCTGTCATTCACTGTTAGTTCGGGTTCGGGACTAATCGTACAAACAAACAAACTCTTCAACTTTATATATTAGTACAGATTGTTCGCTCACATTTTCGTAAAATAATGACTGGTACCTAGACTAGTCTACATCCAGTTATACTGGAAGCCGAGCCCAAGATAGTCAAGAAAAGGCTAGGCAGATTGGTAAGCTCCTGACTATTTCATCGAGACATCGGAGAACCTCCCAACAGGGCCACGCGATACCGTGGCAGACAAACATAAACAAACGTTTGTGTTTCCAAACGCTTACAACCCTAATCTCTTCAAAGTTAGAGTGAACAGGCTCCTTCTGGGTAAGCTCGCTCCATCGTAGACTTTGTCTGTGTCATCTCTGATCTAAACTAGAGTCAAGAGCAAACCCATCACAAAAAAAAAAAAACTTTTACTCTCTTATTTTCTTTCGGTACCTTGTGATAGCGCCACTATGGACCAATGGCCGGTATGTTCATGCACGAGTGTAGGAGCACCTGATCGGAAGCCACAGCCTGTGGTGCAAGCCATCCTGTTCTGAGTCATCTTTGTCGCATTCTGGGGATAGAGATAAGAAGAGAGGAAAAGAGACTGTAGATAAAATGGCGTTCTTGTAATGATAACGATAGTCGAAAAGCCTAAATGTGATATCATTTTCATTCTTCAGTACAATTTTTAGTACAAAATTATGTTTATAATATTTACAAAGTGGGGATTGGTACATTCTCAATTTGATTCAAGTGGGTAAATTGTTAATAGGGTATTTTACTGAATAAAACGAATTAGTCCGTCAAAGAGATTTCCAAAAATTACTGGACACGTATTTTTTCATTTTTCACGTAGACAATAAATGACGAAGATACAGTACGTTAAAAATTCGCGTGACGTCACTACGATAGTATAATTTTTACTAGCGACGTGACGTCACCAGCCCCCTCTCCCGAGTTTTGATGCTTTTTATCTTTGTCAATATTCATGATTTACAAAAACAAAAAATACGTGTCCATTATTTTTCAATACTCTAACTGACGGACTAAATAGATTTGCAATTTATTGATGGTGGAAATTACCCTATTGCAGCCGATGGCAAATTGACACTAGAACCGATGCTGCATGGAGCCGAAAGAATAATGCGAGAGACAGGAACATAAACCTTAATAAATGAAATCAGTTTAATCCTAACTTTTATAATACAAGTGCGAAAGTAACTCTGTCTGTCTGTCTGTCGCGCTTTCACGCCAAAACTACTAGACCGATTTAAATGAAATTTGGTACACAGATATCTAGAGCCTGAGAAAGGACATAGGCTACTTTTTATCCCGGGAATATGTTCCCTAGGGACCACGCGGGCGAAGCCGCTGGCAGAAGCTAGTAAAATATATTTGTTTTATGCGTAAAAACTTGTGCCGTTTAATTATTATCTTCAGGATGGATTACTGACAGGTTTATAAGTCGGATAATGTCATACTAACTTGATTCTGTTACAAATAGATTGTTATGTTATGAGTGATATAGAGTTGCGCCTACATGACTTTAAAACAGTGCGTTTTAAAATCATGTAATATGACATTCCTTTTCGTACCGAGGAATGCTGCATTACACCATGACTCCAAACATGACGCGAAATGAAGCGCTACACGGTGGTTATTGTTATGAAATGCTTGCGTTGTAGAAGATTTACATCATGCGCGTTATATTACGGTGTGATAGTGATATGACAATCGCCAAACGTAATGCGCCCGGTATTACCTACAGTGCGCGTAGTGCGACAGTCATGATTTAAAACATCACGTAATTATACCTCGGCAGTCCGCGGTGTTAATAAAACGTAAACCTTATAACTTGAATCATACGGTTCTACTTAATACTTCACTTATTTAGTAGCCAGCCGATCGGCGCATGCTCCTTCTCACTTGCACACATAGCCAAAATTACCGAGATAATACGAACACCGAACCTAACAGCGCGCCGCGATAGTATTCTGCGGCGCCGCGCGTCATGTTTGAGTGTCATGTGCAATGCTTAATTTGGTCGAGTCATAGGTAATGGAACAGTACGCGGTCTGGCTATATGACGCGCAATGCAACAATCTCATTACTTACACAAGTCTAGTGATGAACTCATTTTTTTATTTACCTCAATGGTGTCAGGTAGATCATACAAGAAGCATAGTTCTCTTGGCAGAATGGACACTTTTTCCACAGCCTTGTCTTCTTCTAGGAAATCCCTCGGCACGTCTGAAAAGAATTAAAGTATTATCAAAATTTATTTCAAAGCACAAAGTCAAAGTCAAATGATTTATTTCAACTAGACCAATAAAGGCACTTTTGAACGTCAAATTAAAATAAAATAAAATATTATAGTGACTCTAGTCGTCCGTTCGCAAAAGGTAGATTCTAATGGAGAAGAACGGACAAGAAACTCCATAGTTACTCTTTTCAAAAATAAGCTTTACAATATTTGCTTACATTAATCAGTTGATTATACATATGTGAGGACGATGCTCCCAAAAAAACACTTATATACTACTAATATTTACAATAAAGAAAGAAAGAAACACACATCTATACTTATCTATATCTATACTTAATATATAAAGCTAAAGAGTTTGTTTGTTTGTTTGAACGCGCTAATCTCAGGAACTACTACTACGATTTGAAAAATTATTTCAGTGTTAGATAGCCCATTTATCGAGGAAGGCTATAGGCTATATATCATCACGCTAAGACAAATAAGAGCGGAGCAGACGAAGTTGCGCGGGTCAACTAGTTTTATTATAAACCACCATATTATTAATTCTTTAGATTATGATAGATCTCTCTAGAGCCTACAACTGAAAAGTTAGCCCCAGTAATTAAATGTACTTACCACTGGTAAAATCAATATGGAACAACTTCGATCTAGTCAGCTTTCCTGTCTCATCAATCAGATAGTTTTTGAACGGCAGGCAAGCAGGCAACATGTATCCTGCAAATGAGAATTAAGATTAAGCTATTTTTTTAATTCTTTGCGTTTGTGTTTCCGAACACATTCAACTCTATTTTTTTTTAGAGTGAACAGGTTCCTTCTGGGTAAGCTCGCTCCATCGTAGACTTTGTCTCTGTCATCTCTGACCTAGACTAGAGCCAAGAGCAAACCCATCTCAAATAAAAAAAAGCTTTGCGTAAATTAAGGCTTTGAAAAAAAAGAATTGTGTCTCGTTATAGTCTTCAGATGTCCTGTCTGATTTTTAGGGTTCCGAACATCCGTGAGAAACGGAACCCTTATAGAATCACTCGGGTGTCTGTCTGTCTGTCACAGCCAGTTTTCTCCGGATCCCCTGGACCGATTCTGTTGAAATATGGTAAAAATATGGACTTTTATGACCCCAATACGAACGTGTTACGTAAATCATTAAATTTTTAGTATGAGGGTCACTTTTGGGGGTCAAACAAGAAAATTAAAAAAAGGTTTTTTGAACAATATCGTGAGACATATCAAATGAAAGTGCTTACTATGAGAGTTTTAATTATATTCTTTTCATAATTTTAAAAGAAAATGTTTTGTAGTTATTCAAGAAATTAGGCGAAAAATGACCATACCCCCCCTTATCACCGAAACTACTGAGCCTAAAATTTTGAAAAATAATGGATAGATAATAGATCTTTACAGGAAAATTTTAAAGTAAGTCTATAGTGTTAAAAAAAAAACATGTTAAAAAAATGAAATTGGTTCGGAACCAATACGAGTCTGACTCGCATTTCGCCAGTTTTTTATTCGTAACTATCCTGCACGTACTCCCCTTATCAGCGTGGCTGGAAAACTAGTTGAAAGAACGTCTGCCAGCGCATTGCAGATTTCAGCACAATGGACAGAGCCCGCTAGGGCCAGTACCTGCCAGGGCTGCACATTTTTTTGAAAGAGTTACAGCGGTCCTGGAGCGCAAAGAGTATTTTGAGAGAAGAAGAGTCACTTGATAATTTCCCATAAAAGGCAACATCTGCTGAGAACTGCCACAGATGTCACTCGAAACTCAATGGATTTGACGGGCGTGATAAGCTTCATGCGCGCCAGACTCATGTACTTGGTGCCAAAGTGCTTGTACTCCGGGTGTGTTAGCACGTCTTCTTTATCAGCAGAATGTCAATATCACTATCACTCACTTGACTTGACGGGCGTGATGAGCTTCATGAGCGCCAGACTGTACTTGGCGCCAAAGTGCTTGTACTCCGGGTGTGGTACCACGTCCACTACATCAGCAGGATGTCAATATCACTATCACTCACTTGACTTGACGGGCGTGATGAGCTTCATGAGCGCCAGACTGTACTTGGTGCCAAAGTGCTTGTACTCCGGGTGTGTTAGCACGTCTGCTTTATCAGCAGGATGTCAATATCACTATCACTCACTTGACTTGACGGGCGTGATGAGCTTCATGAGCGCCAGACTGTACTTGGCGCCGAAGTGCTTGTACTCCGGGTGTGTTAGCACGTCTGCTTTATCAGCAGGATGTCAATATCACTATCACTCACTTGACTTGACGGGCGTGATGAGCTTCATGAGCGCCAGACTGTACTTGGCGCCAAAGTGCTTGTACTCCGGGTGTGGTACCACGTCCACTATATCAGCAGGATGTCAATATCACTATCACTCACTTGACTTGACGGGCGTGATGAGCTTCATGAGCGCCAGACTGTACTTGGCGCCAAAGTGCTTGTACTCCGGGTGTGGTAGCACGTCTGCTATATCAGCAGGATGTCAATATCACTATCACTCACTTGACTTGACGGGCGTGATGAGCTTCATGAGCGCCAGACTGTACTTGGCGCCAAAGTGCTTGTACTCCGGGTGTGGTACCACGTCCACTATATCAGCAGGATGTCAATATCACTATCACTCACTTGACTTGACGGGCGTGATGAGCTTCATGAGCGCTAGACTGTACTTGGCGCCAAAGTGCTTGTACTCCGGGTGTGGTACCACGTCCACTATATCAGCAGGATGTCAATATCACTATCACTCACTTGACTTGACGGGCGTGATGAGCTTCATGAGCGCCAGACTGTACTTGGCGCCAAAGTGCTTGTACTCCGGGTGTGGTACCACGTCCACTATATCAGCAGGATGTCAATATCACTATCACTCACTTGACTTGACGGGCGTGATGAGCTTCATGAGCGCTAGACTGTACTTGGCGCCAAAGTGCTTGTACTCCGGGTGTGGTACCACGTCCACTATATCAGCAGGATGTCAATATCACTATCACTCACTTGACTTGACGGGCGTGATGAGCTTCATGAGCGCTAGACTGTACTTGGCGCCAAAGTGCTTGTACTCCGGGTGGAGCAGCACGTCAGCTATGGGCATCAGCAG
The DNA here is from genome assembly GCA_947578705.1 of Lacanobia wlatinum. NCBI lineage: Eukaryota > Metazoa > Arthropoda > Insecta > Lepidoptera > Noctuidae > Lacanobia > Lacanobia wlatinum. Next base: position 4,322,536 of record OX388046.1, on the reverse strand, counting down.
GATGGCTGGCTCGCACTCTACGCCGGTTGCCATGTCTTCCATCGTCACGTGGCACTCTCCCTCGTCGCGCTCGTAGTCGCCGAAGATAACGTTGCCTCTGCAAAATATTGATTTTATAGATCACTGGCTTTTGCCCGCGAAATAAAAAAAAAACTGGCCAAGTGCGAGTCGGACTCGCGTGCAAAGGGTTCCGAACGAATTTAATTTTTTTAACATGTTATTTTAACACTACAGACTTCTAATAGGTTTTCCTGTAATCTTTAGGTAAAGATCTATTATCTCCATTTTATTTCAAAATTTTAGGCTCAGTAGTTCCGGAGATAAGGGGGGGGGAATGGTCATTTTTCGTCTAATTTCTTGAATAACTTCTAAATCATTTATTTTAAAATTATGAAAAAAATATAATTTAAACCCTCACCGTAAGCCCTTTCATTTGATACGTCACACGATATTGATCAAAAATATTTTTTTTTTAATTTTCTAGTTTGACCCCCAAAAGTGACCCCCATACTAAGAATTTAATAATTTACGTAACGCGTCCGTGTTTGGGTCATAGAAGTCCATATGTGTACTAAATTTCAACAGAATCGGTCCATTGGATCCGGAGAAAACTGGCTGTGACAGACGGACAGACAGACAGACAGACAGACAGACAGACATACAGACACCCGAGTGATCCTATAAGGGTTCCTTTTTTTTTCGGAACCCTAAAAACACCCGTTCCCTTATGAATTTCGGAAAGGATGCCAAATTTCAGATTTCTACTGCAGTTTTAAGTATTGGAAGAATTTTATAAATAACAAAATAAAACAGTACTCATACCCTCACACCTTCCAGCAGACACAAAGTCCATTGTCCAGCTTTATCATCAGGAACATATTATTTCTTTCACCGGAGTGATCAGACTGAACCTAAATGTAAAGTTAGAACTGTTCAAAGTATTGGTACTAACAGTGCATATCCTACTGGTATCTGCGCAGCATCTATGGCGGTAGACAACACGAACTGACGACTAATGAGGATCACCCGCGGGACTCTGAAGTAGTGCGGGGTGCCATTCTTCACTGCAACCAAAACAGCCAATGGGTGGTAAGGACGTCGTCCCTACCATCTTTGACAATCGTGAGAAGCCCGAAAGTTTGATATCCAGTCAGTCGCTTCATGTAAATTCTGATCCCACCAAAAACATTTAAATTGGTTGCATAGACTTTGGTAGAGGAGACGGTAGAAGATCGACCTTCACCCACCTGATAACAAAATGAGACATATTTTTATCAAAATGTGTAAACACGCCTATGATAGCTTGCCTAAAATTGTTCATGGGTATGAGTGAAGTTCGATCTTCCACCGTCTTCTCTACCACTTCGCTTTCGCTGTTAAAAATTTATCAGTGCTAGACCCAAAACTCAAGAAGGCCTGACTGTACAAACCGTACATCTCAGTACAAAAGTAAAGCTTGGCTGTTGAGTGTTCTTAATGTTCGTGGAACTATTACATGCCAGCCATAACTAGCCCCCAAAATAATCGGGAATAGGCTATGTTGATAGAACATTGCTGAGGAGTTCGAAATAATGTACCGCAAATGACACCGAGGGACACCACAGCGTCTGTCATCATTATAAACCATAGCCCTTCACACACTGCTGGAATAGGCCTCTTTTTGCTAGTGCTTTATCTCCAAGCACCTGTGCCATCCTTTTTCAAGTTCTACTTGCGATGGCAATAGTGTCGTTATTTTTTTTTTTATTTGTATAAGCCCGCCACACATTCCAACCACTGCAACGACGAGCCAATGAAGCTCGACGAGTCCCGGAGAAACGATTTAACTGTCTTGGAACCCGCAACGAAATCAATCAGAAAAGTACAGAGGAGAAGTAGGAAAAAAAGACTTATTCCAAAAAAAATATAAACGACTTCCAAACAAAACACTACAAAGTATTACATAACGTTAATTTCGGAAGTCGGTGTTTGTGGTTTTGTTTCTTTGTTTTTTACCACCGACTACTGAAATTCGACGACATCTTCGTCTACGCAGAAATTGAAATTAGCAAAAATGCTCATAAAATAAAAACTACTGAACCAAATTTTTACGGGACCAAATGGCAAGTATACCGCATCGAACTAAAAAAGAATCACAGAAATCGGATCCGAAACCTCGGAGTAATCGGTGTACATACATAAAAAATATAAAAAAACCCACCGAATTGAGAACCTCCTCCTTTTTTGAAAGTCGGTTAAAAATATAATTTCCACTTCCCTCCTTATCAAGCAGGAGACAGAACAGAGCTAGGCTAAAAGGCACCAAGGGACATATACAACTGGGTTAAGCCCAGTTGCCAAGCACCACGGATTATATTATACTAGCTTCTGCCAGCGGCTTCGCCCGCGTGGTCCCTAGGGAACATACTCCCGGGATAAAAATAGCCTATGTCCTTTCTCAGGCTCTAGACTATCTCTGTACCAAATTTCATTTAAATCGGTTCAGTAGTTTTGGCGTGAAAGCGAGACAGACAGACAGACAGACCGATAGACAGACAGAGTTACTTTCGCATTTATAATATTAGTAAGGATAAGCATTAGTAAGGAAGTAAGGATTAAAACTAAAACAGTGTCGTTCATCTTGCCTTAGCTTTCAAACCAACTAAACGACAATATTCTGATCGGTCAGACTCCTTACCATGTATGTACTGCAGGGCCCCGAGCCACGTGAACTGCAGTTCTTCGAGGGGGCCGTCATCTGGACTGTACCCTGGGTCATCATGGCAATCGAAGAACTGGCCCTTGATGATCACCACACCTGGTAGAACAAGACATCATCATCATCATCATAACAGCCGAAAGACGTCCACTGCTGGACATAGGCCTCCTCCAAAGGAGGGGGTTTGCCATAATCGCCACGCTTGGCAGGCGGGTTGGATATCGCAGTGTATGGTTTTGCGTTTTACAGAGAACGCTGCTGCCCATTCTCTGGTGAGTCCCTTAGTCGCCTCTTACGACCCCCTGGGAAGTGATGGGATGGTATTATTCTTTTTCTATTCGGCACAAGGAACAAGACAGAGCAAGGAGAATTTACAGAAGGCGCGAAACAATCTATCATCATCATTATTCGTTATTAGTAAAACATTTGTATCACTAATAAGAAATAAGGTAGAATGTTAGTAAAGAATAAAACCAGAAAAGAGAGCTACAGAAATTAGACGTTTTTGATGCTTTCTGTAAGAAGTCAAATCTGATGCCTTATAAGGCCTACTTTTTTTTTTTTTTTGCGCTGGGAAAAAATGCATTACGCACACCCTCCCATCGGGGGATGGGGGGGCTGTGTGGGACTCCCCGGGCTAGCCCGGTATACCCACTAAAATAACCCAGCGGCATTCCCGCATCGTCTGAGTGGAGAGGGACTGGGAGATCGGCAGAGCCTGTACGTCCAGTCCCCCTGCGACGTCCGCCCGCCTTCACGGCGGGCCCTTCACGGCGGGCGTCCAGGGTTCGGCGGCCAAAGGTGGCGGAGGCGAGTTCCTCCGTCCAATGGACGATGATGGCGTCCCTCGCCTCCCGCCGCACGGCCTCCCGCTCCTCCGCGACGGGGCGCTCCCCGAGCGCCCTTCGCCGCGCCGTCCAGTCGTACACTCTGGCTAGCACCCACGCCTCCAACTCCCAAGGAGGGGTGCCAGCCAGAGCGCACGCCGCTGAGTTAACTTTTAACTGCGAGTTAGTTGCTAACAGGAGGCTAAATAACAAACACCTTCATAAATGGCGCCGGGTTATCAACTAACACGAACTTTAATAAAAAAAACAGCCAAGTGCGAGATGGGCTTTCACACGAAGGGTTCCATACCGTACCAGAAAAAAACACGTTCCTTGTATGAGAGCAGCCTTTAATTTTTAAATTAATTAAATTTTTATTATTGGCTGTTATAGTGGTAATAGAAATACACATTCGGTGAAAATGTCAACTGTCTACCTATTACGGTTCTGACAGACAGACGGACGGACGGACTGACAGACAGACGAGGGGACAGACAGCCGAGGCTTAGTAATAGGGTTCCGTTGGTTACACATTACATACGGAAACCTAGAGAACTCTGGTTTGTACAAGTGGACCTAAGAAAAGTCACAGATCATTTAATAACAAGTTATCATCATCATATCAGCTAAAAGACGTCCACTGCTGGACATAGGCTTCCCTCAAAGGGGGCGTTTGCCATAATCGCCACGCTTGGCAGGCGGGTTAGCGATCGCTGTGTATGGTGTTGCGTTTTACAGAGAACGCTGGTGCCCATTCTCTGGTGAGTCCCTTAGTCGCCTCTTACGACACCCAAGGGAAGTGATGGGATGGTATTATTCTGTTACGGCACCATACGGCACCGGCCGACACCATACGGCATTAATAAAAGTACTTACAACAAACACATAGTAAAAACGCGAAGACTCTATTCCTCCACATCTCACTGATTCTCCTACACTTCACACCTCATCACAAACTCACTTATCTCAAAACATATACACAACACACTGAAGTGATCGACTCGGCTTACATTGATGATCGAAGAATGCATGTTTACTATCGAGATTGATGCAGAATTACAGAAATGCTATTGTCAATCTTGTGTTACAATATCTTAGGTATTTTAGGGGTCACCAACACCTTAAAACAGCAATTATGATGAATAGCTTTGGCCGCAAAATGTAGTAAACAAATCAAGGTACAGATTTTGGTGACCGGTCATGAACAAAAAGTTCTTAACAGATCTGGTCAATTTTAATAAAAATTGGTTAACTTTTATACAAAATGTAACATAATAAACGCTATACCTCTGAAGAGGAAATGCTGGCGGCGAGACTTTGTATGTAAAAATTCGAGGTTTGGCTCTCGACTGTTTTCTCCTCCAATATTGGACCGATATGTTTGAGAGATTGATTCTACTAACGTGACCTGTTTAGACCCACTGTTCACCGAATTCTGTGGACAAAGCTATTCAGCGACTAAATGATGTTGTAGGTGTTGACTACTTTTTAACCGACTTCCAAAAAAGGAGGAGGGTCTCAATTCGGTGGGTACTTTTTTTATGTATGTCCACCAATTATTCCGAGGTTTCTGATCCGATGTGATTCTTTTTTAGTTCGATGCGGTATACTTGCTGTTTAGTCCCGTAAAAGTTTGATTCAGTTTGGTTTAGTAGTTTTTATTTTATGAGCATTTTTGCTTATTTCAATTTCTGCGTTGACGAAGACGTCGTGTAAGTATCGCCACTTTAAAGTGAATAATAAAAAACTTTTTACAAAAAAATATAACCGACTTCCAAACAAAACACTACAAAGTATAAAATAACCTTAATTTCGGAAGTCGGTGTTAAAAAACGAAATCAAAAACACCGACTTTTTTGTAAAAAGTTTTTTATTTTTTAGCTGTTGTACTTGGTCATCGAATATTGACGCTGACTGTATGTAATATCGAGTTTGAATTCAGCGCTAGTGGCGCTAGTGTAGCGTGAGGTCTCATTTCACTGTTAGGTGGCTTTTGAATCGAGTTTATTTACTTATTTGTTTTAATTTTTGTGAATATTTTACTAAAAACAGCCTGACTATAGCAGATAAGTTACGTTTCTATCGACCACAGCATTGAACTTTCTTTTTTAGTTGGAAATATGTATATTATCTCCTTTTTAAGGGTTCCGAACAAAAAGCGGAACCCTTATAGAATCACTCGGGTGTCTATCTGTCTGTCCGTCTGTCTGTCTGTCCGTCTGTCTGTCTGTCATTCTGTCTGTCTGTATATCCGTCTGTCACAGCCAGTTTTCTCCGGATCCACTGGACCGATTCCGTTGAAATTATGTACACATATGGACTTCTGTGACCCAAACACGGACGCATTACGTAAATCATTAAATATTTAGTACGGGGATCACTTTTGGGGGTCAAACTAAAAAAAATCAAAAATAAGTTTTTTGAACAATATCGTGTTACATAAAAAGGTTTTGATTATATTTTTTTCATAATTTTAAAATTAAAGGGTTTTGAAGTTATTCAAGAAATTAGACGAAACATGACCATTCCCTCCTTATCTCCGAAATGGAGATAATAGATCTTTACCTATAGATAACAGGAAAACCTATAAGAAATGTATAGTGTTAAAATGACATGTTAAAAAAATTAAATTCGTTCGGAACCCTTTGCACGCGAGTCCGACTCGCACTTGGCCAGTTTTTTTCTATTGTGATGAGTCCACGTAACACTGCGACACTATTTATGTTGTATTAAATCGCACGTTTACGGCATCATACATTATTTTTCTTCTAACTTTGTTCACATGCGCGTAATAACAACTTTAATGCCATGATTAAGAACCATACTCGACAGTGGCAAAAAGGTGGGTACAAAAACGGTAGGCCCCATTGGAATCGCGTTTGTAAATAGCGATGACCATTACTGGCTCGCAGAACAGATGGGCTGAAAAGTTCTGGCGATAAGGTGGACCAACGACTTGGTGAGGGTCGCGGGTAGCCGATGGATGCATTACGCACAGGACCGGTAGTTGTAGCAATACTTGGGGGTGGCCTATGTCCAGCAGTGGACGTTTTTCGGCTGATATGATAATGATAATGATAATGATGAGTGACGACCATAGATGTAGCTCTATGGTGACCACTAAGTACCCTATCATTCCTGGAAAACATAACTTTTTCAGACAATTGTTTTTCGTCGCCTTGTTGAGACATACAACACCCACTTCATGGAGCTTGACATATTTAGTCTGTCTAAACAGCTGTTCAATAAAAGAGCTACAGCTATTTTGTCGAGAGAGCATGAAATTACAAGTTAAAGTAAAGTTAGGTGATATTGAACTACCTGAATGAAATTATATGGAATTGAATTAGATTTAACTTAAAATTATTTAACAATGCAAAATTGAATTAAACTGAATTGAGTGAAATGATTAGACAGAATAAAATGATATTTTTAAATGTAATTTTATTAAATTGAATGAAGATATTAAATAAGACAAAAATCTAATCATTGAATTGATTTATATTGTACTAGTTGACCCGCGCAACTTCGTCTGCGTCACAATTTTCATTACTGCTCCGCTCCTATTGGTCTTAGCGTGATGTAGCCTATAGCCTTCCTCGATAAATGGGCTATCCAACATTGAAAGAATTTTTCAAATCGGACCAGTAGTTCCTGAGATTAGCGCGTTCAAGCAAACAAACAAACAAACAAACTCTTCAGCTTTATATATTAGTATAGATATAGATATAGAATATAGATTAAGCTGTCACAGAGATATGTAATCTGTTACAGATAAAACTGAATGAAATTAATTTGAATTGTTTGTATTATATGAAGGTATCACAGATATTTCATCTGTGAACTCATACCACACCGTCCTGGACTTCTATTATTCTTTTGTGAATACGCGGACATTGGTGTGGGTTACATGTTTGTGATTATAGTTTTAAGGATTTCTTGTTTATTTTAAGCATGTAACTGTTCTTTGTCCCTAATAAATAAAATTATAATAAAATAAAATTGATAGGTATTGGTTATCAACTCATTATGTGTGTAGTTAATCAAAAAATAATTTATCTTGTCTACTCATAGAAGTTTTTTTGATCATTAAATTGAACAACGTTAGTGTTGTTACTGTTCTCTTCAATCTGTACTTATTATAGAGCTAAAGAGTTTGTCCGATTTAACGCGATAATCTCAGGAACTACAAGGTTCCACCCAAAAAATTATTTCAGTATTGGATATCATATTTATCGAGGAAGGTTATGGGCTATATAACATCACGCTAGGACCAATAGGAGTAGAGTATTAGTGAAAAATGTGAGGCAGACGAAGTTGCGCGAATGGTTATAAAAACATTAGAGAGAACAGTCTGAATACCAACGAAATTTAATTTACATCAAGTTAGGTTTAAATTTTGTTAAACGTGATTTAAATAAAACAAAATTTTACTTTCCTATTGGTAAATCAACTTGCGGTGTTCGTCCAACAGAACAAACCACAAAAGAAATAAGTACCTATTAGAATAGAATATTGAGACCACAAAAGTAAATCAAAACTCTAGATTTATTTTCCAAGTTCAAAGTCTGTTCCTAGATTCATTCCTGTGGTCAGTTAGTCTATAAACCTTTGTATTGTTAAACGAACATGGCAGAAACATCTTGCACATCTCGGTCATCGTACCGTATCAGGGGGGCTACTCTCTAACGAAATCCGTAGTTTCTGGCTTAGTTGCGGGCGAGCATTTTCTACTTCGTATCACCTAACCACTGAGAACTAATGATAACACGATTTGACAGTTACTGTGAAATCGTGTTGTCATTCATTCTCAGTTCGGCTTCGGGACTAATCGTAAGTCTGTAGGTGATACGGAGTAGAATACGACCGCCCGCAACTAAGCCCGAAACTACGGATTTCGTTAGAGAGTAGCCCCCCTGAATTGAGATTAGGGGAACCCGGGGTAAGATGGGGTCCGAACAAATAAAAACATCATCTTTGGATTGCACAACTCAAACACATTTATTACGAAAAAACGTAATGAAACAAAACTCAAAAATGTAACTCTTCATAAAATTGAATTAAAAAACAAAAACATTATGAGATCTTCATCTTACCCCACCCAATGGGTAAGACTGGGTACCCCTCTGCGCAAGTTGGAGTATTACAATATATTTATTTACTACCCTAACAAAATGGGCAAATACGCGGGCAGCTTCGTCGTCGTTATCATCACTACTCCTGCACAGCCACAATGCGCCCACTTTTCACAAATCTGATACATTTTGTGTCGGTCCCAGTCTTACCTCACTAACCGGTCTTTCCCCACCTTCCAATTCACAGAAGAACAGAACCATTGACAAGAATGAAAGAATCACATTTTTTATTAGACACCAAATTGCAATGAAACAGTGAACATTCAATCAGTAATCCACCTAGCCTAATCCAAACTAAGTATGTTGTCTAACCGCTTGTAGTTTTGATTGATCTACAGAACCGATTCTGTTGAAATTTGGTACACATATGGACTTACGTGACCTGAACACGGACGCGTTACGTGAATAAATAAATATTGAGTATGTGGGTCCCTTTTAAACTTAATAACTTAAAAAAAAAGTTTTTTAAACTGAATTGTGCGATATATCAAATGAAAGGGCTTACTGTGAGGGTTTTAATTATAATAATAGTATGGTAATAGTTTAAATTACAGTAATAGTTTTGTAGTTATTAAAAAAATCGGATGAAAAGTGACCATCCCGCCATTATCTCCGAAACTATTGAGCCTAAATTTTTGAAATAAATGCAGATAATAGTTATTTTACTACAGATTACAGAAAAACCTGCCAGAAGTCAGCAGTCTTAAAATAACATGTTACAAAAATGAAATTCGTTCGGAACCCTTTGCACGCGAGTCCGACTCGTACTTGGCCAGTTTTTTTTTGCGAATATTTTACTAAAAACAGCCTGAATATAGCAGAGAAGTTACGTTTCTACTTTAATTTCGGAAGTCGGTGTTTTTGGTTATTTCGTTTTTTGACACCGACTTCCGAAATTAAAGTTATTTTATACTTTGTAGTGTTTTGTTTTGGAAGTCGGTAATATTTTTTGTAAAACAGTTTTTAATTTTTTCACTTTTTAGTGGTACCTGCCTACCCATTCACAGCGTACCGGCGTGATGTTATGTTATGAAAATAAAACTTACTAAGTGCTTTCAGTGTAAAAGTCTCGTCAATACGAATGAAATAAGCCCAAATACTTGGTAGTTCCTACATACCGATGTGGAGTTCCCTTGACTCTCTGTCGTATCCATCCTCAGGTCTGATCCAAACCTTCATTATTTTGTAGTATCACTCGGATGTACACACAAATGTCAAGTTTTTACCAGATGCGTACCTACAGTTTTCGAGAGTTGCCCTCAATTTCTCAGGGTTCCCATCATCAGATCCTGACGTGCAATGGGACCACCTCGGCAGCATACCCTTCATATAAAAGAAGATTCATCGAAATCGGATCATAAACAACGAAATTATCCGCGAACACACATAAAAAAAATATAGCCTTACTAATTTTATAAATGCGAAAGTAACTCTGTGTGTCTGTCGGTCTGTCGCGCTTTCACGCCAAAACTACTGAACAGATTTAAATGAAATTTGGCACACAAATAGTTTAGAGCCTGGGAAAGGACATAGGCTACTTTTTATCCCGGGAGTATGTTCCCTAGGGACCACCTTCCACCACCACCACAACCACCTTCTTTTTACAAGTCGGTTAAAAATCACTAGCAAGTGCAGAAATTACCCTAATTACAAAGATTTGTGGAGAGTTCGATAGGTTATTTTTAGAGGTAATTTCCTTTTGTAGTGTAGCGCGTGAGGACGACCTCTCGTTAGAAATCATGGCTACGGATACATTTGATCTAAAAACAGCGCAAAACAGCTGATCCAAAGTATATTATAATTCTGTGCTGGAAAAACCAGCATGTAAAAATTAATTAATTCAATAGTTCGGTAGTTTAACTGGAAAATCGAACCTTGCGGTAGATTTTTTTAGCCACGAAACAGAAAGGAAATTGCTCTGAAAGGAATTAATGAAATTCTTCTGAAAATACTTGCATGGGTTATCCCATAGCCGTTGTTTTAGAAAATGTTAACAAAATTGAGCGCTTTCGCGGACTCAAGCCACAAACCGCGTTTCCCGAGATTTATAGTGATTTTAGCGCTGTATACCTACAACAATTGTTTAAAAATATTGTCTTACATTTAAATAGACAATTTTTTTTTTCAAGCAAGGTGACATAGTAACCTTATTTATGAGTTACTTTTTGTTTAAATTTAGATTAAATTTTCATAGAAAAGAAATATAATTTCGGATGAAAAATAATCAGTAACTCTCTGTTTTACGGAATTATTTTTGGTGTATTACTGTATGAAACATAATAAATTGAATAAAACACTCCAAAGTAAAAGATACCGTTTTTATTAATGATTTAATTATTATATCTTCGATGTAACAAAGCATCAAAAGATGTCTAAAGTAAAATTTTATGAAACATCCTTTGCATAGACAAGGGTTTTTATTAATTTACGTAAACAAATTGAAATATTTATTTAAAGCAATCCCAATAAAAAAAAATCAAACTTTCTTGCCCATATATTTTTTTTTAATTTGTGATTATATATAAAAAAAAATAACCAAGAAAAAATGTAATAGCCATCTTAAGACTATTTAAAAAGGGTTTCACTACTTGTGGTTATTACGAATTTAACGATCGATTTGTATGACACACACAATCATTATCATCTTATTAGCCGAAAGACGTCGACTGCTGGACATAGGCCTCCCCCAAGTGTCGCCACAACGACCGGTCCTGTGTGTCTCGCATCCATCGGCTACCCGCGACTCCCACCTTGTGGGAGTATGACAATAAATGATTGAAACAACACAAACAGTGGAACGCAGTATGCGTTGGAGAATCTCTCCCAAGAGTTTGTAGAGAGTATAGCACATGAATCCTTCTTTAAGCGCGTTGAGCACTTTTTCAGCGGTTTAATTTTTTTGTTAAAAAGTTTTTGTTTGAAGCCATCAAACGCTTTCCATCTACACTAATATTATAAAGAGGAAAGATTTGTATCATAAAAACTACTAGACCGATTTCAAAAATTCCATCAGAAAGCTACATTATCACTGAGTAACATAGGCTATAGAACATTTTCAAAAGGTTAGGGATCCGTATGAAAACTTCGATAATGTAACCCAAGGTGTGATATACCAAAATAAAAAGATCCTTATATCGCGTACGCTGCGGAAAATATTGACAATAGAGCAAAGTAATGTTCTACAGTTTTATAGAAGACATCAATGTCTACAGAAAAGTATAGAAGAGTATATATCTAACTATTATGGTTAAGTCACAATGACCGTTTAGAAGTATTGGTGATTTTAATGTCATTATATAAATCCTTATCTATTTAAATTGTTTAATAATTAAGGTTGGTTATGTACATGTAAAATACACTTTAAATTATTTAAATCGGACCTTTCGTTTAAAAGTTACGACGGGTATAAAAATACTTTAAGTAAGAAAAATGTTTGAACAAATAAATATTGTTTATTGTTCAAGTTGTTTTTTTTTTTTACTAACCTATTCACTCTTGACTTAAATACTCCCAGGTTATAGCTATCAGGAAACACAGACTCCGGCAGGGAATTCCACTCCTTAGCTGCACGCACTATGAATGTGTTCCCAAAACGTTTTGTGCGCGTGGGTGGGATGTCCACCATGTACCGGTGGCGCATCGCCGTTCGTCTTGTGGTCCGATGATGGAACGGGCTTGCCTGATAAACATAACCCAACATTGCAAGAAAGTGTACCTACAGAAGAAGATCCCTTTTCATAAGAATCATGCCATCGTAACATTCACAACATACATAACATAATTTCATATGCCAAGCAGCTCTCCCATAAAACCTAGCACACTAACCCTGGATTAGCGCGCCAGTGCGACTATGCGACAACGCGACAATGAGACATAATGCGAGGCGTCATTACGCGCATGCGTTCATGTCGGCATCTCGTAATAACATGCATTCATATGCAGCGCGGTCCCATTGGCGCCGGCGAGCCATCTGTTGGCGCTCGGAGGTACGAGGACATTGTTTTGGAGGAGGCTTTATATTAATCGAATTTCCTTTACAAAGGTCTCTAGATCATCTAGAAGATTCATTCCAATCAACCCTAATCTCATCAAAGCTAGAGTGAGCAGGTTTCTGCTGGGTAAGCTCAATCCATCGTAGACTTTGTCACTGTCACCTCTAACCTAGATTAGAGTCAATACATCCAAGACTAAAGTAACCTCAAGTAAAAAAAGGCTGGTCTAGTGCGAGTCAGACTCGCGTGCGAAGGGTTCCGAACGAATTTTTTTTTTAGTATCTTATTTCAACACTACAGACTTCTAATAGGTTTTCCTGTAATCTTTAGGTAAAGATTTATTATCTCCATTTTTTTCAAAATTTTATGCTCAGTAGTTTCGGAAATAAGGGCGAATAGACATTTTTCATCTAATTTCTTGAATAACTTCAAAAGCATTTATTTTAAAATTATGAAAAAAATATAATTAAAACCCACCCTTTCATTTGATATGTCACACGATATTGTTAAAAAAACTTTTGAAGTGAAAACTTCTTTAGCGGCGTTGAGCACTTTTTCTGTAATGGGTATAAAATCTTAAACTCGCGTCAGGACACGTGACCTGATCGAAAAAGCGTAAGACGGACTCGCGTCAGGGTCACGTGATGCTGATCGAAAAAGCGTAAGATCGAGGGGAAGGGAGAGGAACTAGTATCTCCCACTCTTTCTACCGTGCCTGAGTGTGCTGCTCCGCTTAGGCGGCACAGGGCGCTTGCGCAAATGTCCGTCTGTGTTTATGTACAGCGTGCCACGCGTATCCAAGGATACGAAATTACGGAATTACGAAATTATGGATGAAAGTTGATTTTTCTAAGAGATAAAAATTAATGTAATATATAAATAAATAACGATATAATATTATGAATAATAACATGTAAATTGTCATATTTGTGTACGATAGCGCAATTAATAAACATTGTATTCTACCTCATAAATGATAGTATTTTTGTACTTATAATTAAACACAACGTTAATACTAAAGTTTTCACTTCTGCCGGCACTCCCGGAGCTACCGGTGTTTTTTTTTTTTGAAATTTTCTAGTTTGCCCCCCAAAAGTAACCCCCATACTAAAAATTTAATGATTTACGTAACGCGTCCGTGTTTGGGTTACAAAAGTCCATATGTGTACAAAGTTTCAACAGAATCGGTCCAGTGGATCCGGAGAAAACTGACTGTGACAGACGGACAGACAGACAGACAGGCAGACACCCGAGTGATCCTACAAGGGTTCCGTTTTTTTTTTCGGAACCTTAAAAAGTTGTCTACCACGTAACGTGGGCACATCGCCGTAATTCTTTTGTGCTATGTTGGACCGGGTTAAGAGTTCCTAACTTTGCAGATTTCATAGCCCACTCCCCGAAATATCACCAATAAAAAACCGATACGCTGGCAACTCGGCGGAGGATGTTCAGAGCCTGTTATTTCAAGGATGGGAAGTCATCAAATGACTCCTCCCGCTCTGGGTGAAGCAGATGGGAGTGTCAGACTCTTACTGACTAAAACCCATCCGTGTTTCTCCTAATGCCCTTTGCGTTCCAGGGCCGCGGTGACTCTTTCGAACAAATTCCGTAACCTTGGCAGATTCTGCAGCTGCAGTTCAGGGCTCCTGCAGCTGACTTGACCAGAGCTGATGAGCCTCTATACAAACTACTAAAAATCAATGCAAATTGCTAAATTGTGACATTGAGTATTGCTGATGATTTTGTTTAGTTATTTGTATTGATGTTTTAATTTTTGTTTTTTGATTATGGTTGTGACATTTGATATTGCTGGAATTTGTATTGATCTGGTTATTGTTGACATTTTGATTTTGATATGACTGTAATTTCTCAATTTGATTGTATAATAATAATGTCTAATGCATGCTAATTTTTCACCAATTGCAATGCTTGTAAAAGGCTACTAAGTCATAAGCACCTACTAACAAAACATAACATAACATCTTTGTACACTTGGTTCGCAATAAACGTTTTGACTTTGACTTTGACTTTAGGTAATTGTAATAATAATAGTAATAATGTGGAATGGAATGGAATGTGGACTCAGCTGTCATTGTGCCGATAGTCGTTACGGCCAATGGCCTGATGGCCAAAAGCTTTGACGACCATCTGTCGAAACTGGCGTTACGCGGTTGGATAAAGGGCCTGATTCAGAAGGCAGTTCTCCTCGATACGGCTCGTATTGTGAGGAGGTTCCTGTCTCTGGAGCCCTAACCACCGGTAGCTTAGACCCTGCTCCCGACACCGGCTTACTACTGGTTTTTATATTTTTAAATGTTATTTTTAATGTTTAATTGATAAGAAATATTTAAAAATTTAATTATGTATGTACAGCAATGTGAATAAAGAGAATAATTATTCATTTAATTCGGAATAATCCATATACATAATACAACATTAAAATACAACTCAATAATTAAAATGTCAATAGATAATTAATTAAAGTTAAAATTAAATTAATTAATAACTAATGAACTACGTGCCATCTTACACTTGCAACGCTAGAATCTCACGATAGGACTGCGTCTCGCAGCCACAACTCAACAAGTGATAAAATAGAGCCATCATAGTGAAATAAATAAATAAAGAAATCGTTGTAACAGTACTTTAAAAAATTAAAAAACCATGGCCAGAAAAATGACAGGTAACACCCGTTCACGAGCATAACTCTAAGATCAACCATTACCCCCCTCGCCATGTTTGAGGGAAACAAGTAACCCGACGCCCGACGCTATCGCAAGCAGCGACATCTAGGGGAGCATTTAACGAACTTGCTGCTGATGCTGATTGCTCAGGCAAGAATAATATCAAACACCATTTTTAACCGCCTTCCAAAAAAGGAGGAGGTTCTCAATTCGGTGGGTATTTTTCTTTATATGTATGTTCACCGATTACTCCGAGGTTTTTGATCCGATTTCTGTGATTCTCTTTTAGTTCGATGCAGTACACTTGCCATTTGGTCCCGTAAAAAAATGATTTAGTTTGGTTCAGTAGTTTTTATTTTTTTAGCAGTTTTGCTTATTTCAATTTCTGCGTTGACAAAGACGTCGTCCAAGTATCACCACTTAAAAGTGAAAAATAAAAAACTTTTTACAAAAAAATATAACCGACTTCCAAACAAAATACTACAAAGAATAAAATAACCTTAATTTCGGAAGTCGGTGTTAAATAAGAAACAAAACCGACTTTTTTTCTCTATAGCTTCATTTTCTCGCCAGAAAAATATAGAATGTTGTATTATATTCTTCCATCCCTTTCCATCAGATACCAACCTGGGTATCTTCAACTCAAGAGTGAATGGGTTAGTTATAGGCTAGCATGCTCCATCGCTGACCACATCATCTTTGTGTTACATGAGATCGTGGTCAACCACAAGCCTATCAACATATTATTTTTTTAATTTTGATAGATATACGCTCACAATGGTCAATTTATTATTATTATTATTATCAGAAGGCTAAAAGTCACTCAAAGGGCAATGCTTGGAGTTTCCTAGCGTGATCGAATCAGGAATGATATCCGCAAGAGAACCAAGGTTACCGACATAGCCCGAAGGATCGCCAAAATAGTGGCACATTGCTCGCAGAAAAGATGGTCGATGGAGCCGAAAAGTTCTGGAGTGGCGACGGCGTTCTGGAAGACGCAACGTTAGAAGACCTCCCACAAGGTAGACCGATGACCTGGTGAAGGTCGCAGGTAGCCGATGGATGCGAGACGCGCAGGACCTGTCGTTGTGGCGACGCTTGGGGGAGGCCTGTATCCAGCAGTGAACATCTTTCGGCTGATATGATGATGATGATGAGGCATACGTTTGATCACTCCCTCACCTGAAGGTAAGCGATGATGCGGTCGAAATAGAAATCTCCATTCCATCATTTTCTCAATAGAAATGCACATAAAATGATCCAAAAGAGTTTTATTATATTCATAAATCCCATCCCTTCATTGTCTATGCGACGCACACGTTGATTAGCCCTGTAAGTGCAGACGATGCGTTAGCACCACTCAAATTGTGCGCATCCTGTACATGGCGAGGCGCGAATCTTAATGGAAAGTTTATTACTTTGTCATATTTTGTATGATCCGTGCATTTGGGTCGATTGTTGATCGGAGGATTTTTATTCTTCGATGCTAACTTTCAATTAGATTTTTGCTGGATCTTACGATTTTGGAAAACTCTCGTCTATACTTCTACACTAATATTATTAAGAAGAAAGATTTGTTTGTTTGTTTGAATTGAATAGGCTCCGAAACTACTGGACCGATTTGAAAATTTATATTAGCATTGAATAGCTACATTATCAGCGAGTAACATAGGCTATGTATTATCCCCGTACTCCCACGGGAACGGGAACTACGCGGGTGAAACCGCGTGACGTCCACTAGTCTATACTAATAATATTTTTGAATTTATGTATGTAACGATTAAACTTAAAAACTACTGGACCGATTTGAAAAGTTCTTTCAGCAATGGATAGCTTCATTATCAGCGAGTAACATAGGCTATATTTTATCCCCGTACTCCCACGGGAACGGGAACTAAGCGGGTGAAACCGCGTGACGTCCGCTAGTTATTAATATAAACAATTAGGTTTTTACCAAAGCCTCGCTACCACGGCCGTGACTTTTTCAGTAATTAATTATTCTCACCGAAACTGTTGCTTTCCATCAATGGAAGAATTTTCGTAAACACTACTACGAAAGGTTATCCCGGTTATATTTGCTAACTTATAAATACTTAGGTTGCTTCTAGGCAAACGTGCTCCATCTTCGACCACATCATCGCTTACCATCAGGTGAGATTGTGGTCAAACGTATGCCTATATATAGTAAAAAAATAAACAAACATTTTTACTTCTTTTTAATATTCATCATCATTATCATCATATCAGCCGAAAGACGTCCACTGCTGGACATAGGCCTCCCCCAAAGAGGGTTTGCCATGATTGCCACGCTTGGCAGGCGGGTTGGCGATCGCAGTGTATGGTGTTGCTTTTTACAGAGAACGCTGCTGCCCATTCTCCGGCGAGTCCCTTAGTCGCCTCTTACGACACCCACGGGAAGTGATGGGATGGTATAATATATTTTTTTACGGCACCATACGGCTTAATATTAGCTTGATTTTTTTATTTATCTGATCGCTGAGTTCTGAATTAAACCAACAAAAAAAAGCCGTAATCCAAGTAGAATCTGATTCGAATGTATTGTTTTTGGAACATTCCAAAAAAAACATCTGAATCGTGTGTTATTATTATTATTTTATTCTTTATTTTCGGACAACAATGATCCAGCGTGTTAGTATCTAAACAATAATATAAATTACTAGCTGACCCCGCAAACGTTGTTTTGCCAAATAACAAAAAAAAATACCCTGCCACCTATTCTCCTACCTACCGAATATACACACAAAATTTCGTGAAAATCGCTCAAGCCGTTTCGGAGGAGTTCGGTAACAAACACCGTGACACGAGATTTTTATATGTTAGTAGATTACTAGTGTTAGTAGTTACAATACAATTGTGAAGAAGACAGAATAAATAGTATTGTGAACGGGACATCCCCAAACTAATAATTATATGTAAGGAATTGTCTCTCTGAAAGCGCATCGCTTGAACGCAATAAAACGACTTAAAAGATCCAAAGAAATTTCTTTTCAAACAGTATAATGCTCATTTTAATTCAATCACCAATTTTTGTTAGGTATGTAATGTTCTGTTACATACGTGATTTTCATTTAATATATACACGAAGACTTAAACAACTACACTAATTATCAAGAAATTATGTACAAACGCGCAAAACAAAATTAATCATTGGGCATCAAAAAAATAATCCACATCGCTGTCAATGGCAAAAGTGCCCAGAACACTGGCAGCATTGCCGCGTTGAATGGCAATGCTGATTCTTTGGCCGAAGAATAGTCCAGCCCTCTGGTCACGTGAACAGTCGACAAGTTGTTTACTGATGTCCCGAAATACTCGATGCGCACTCGGACCCCATGGACCTAATGTTTCAACGCCAAACGGCTCAAATATGTAACTCCCAATTAAGTTGTTATATTTGCGCCGTTTTCTGCACCTGCAGCAGCCGCCCCAGCGCAGCCCGCAGTGCTAAAAAGATGGGATGGCGCAAGGGTGCCGACGCATGTTGCATCCCACACCAAAGGCCTACCCACCTTCCAAGGCATTATAGTCATCCCATCTGGCCTCTTCCCATCGTCGCGTGCCAAGCCGTTAAGTTCTAAAATAGCTGGCTCCCAAGAAACCAATTTTAAACATACTCTGGAAAAACATGATCTTCCTGGAGGTGTCGATTAAAGAGCTCCAGAAAATGGCTCAAGCAAATCCACAGGCTTACACACGTGTCGGGGTTCCTATCTTTTCTATAAACACCTCATCAGTGATGCAAGGCACACCATCTATTAGCTGCGTAAGTAGTCATACTTCATGCTGACTGACGATCTGACAAAATTACCCATATCCTGCATTAGGCGAGGTGCGAATGTTAATATCTTGCTTATGATATTTTGCTTAATACTTTGTATTGAACAAAACCAGGTCGCGGAGCTTGTATTCTTGATTGAATTATTATTAATATAAACTTTTTCTTACCTCATCTGCCTAGCCTTTCCCAACTATATTGAGGTAGGCTTCCAGTCAAGCTGGATTTAGCCGAATACTAGTATTTTAAGTTGGTCGGCTGCCTACCAGACCTCCATAACCCATTAACTGGGTAACACGGTACTTCATGGCAAGACTGGAGTCAGATATACTGGTTTCTGACAACCCGTAACAACTGTCAAAGATCTACAAATGACAGCCAGGACCAATAACTTAACGTGCTTTCCGAGGCACGGAGGAAACTCGGTATGTTAATATGGTTACCCATCCACAGACCAACCTTGGCAAGCGTTGCTTAACCTTGAAGATCAACCCATGCGGCTGTTATTATCTAGCCACGAGCTCCTCTAAACCCTTTTAAGAGAGGTAAGAAGATACCCCTTTTTTCTTACCTCTGATTCAATATAACGCTACAACCTGGGAGTCTTTAAGACAAGAGTGAATAGGTTGCTTCTAGGCAAACGTGCTCCATCTTCGACCGCATCATCCCTTACCATCAGGTGAGATTGTGGTCAAACGTATGACTATATATAGTAAAAAAAAAAAACGTGACATCTATGCATAGGTTTGATTAAGATATATCTGTAGTATACACTCTCGATATTTAGGGGGCGAGCCAGTAACATTATCGCGATTTACGTCTACCAAAGGGCATAGAACCATTGTGGCATAGCCCCCTCGTCGCCATTTTGTTTTTTTTTTCAAATTTGCGGCCCAAGCTCGGCAAGAGTTGCTTTACTTTAAAGCATGGATGACCAACCTCGGCAAGAGTTTCTTTACTTTAAAGATCGACACGTGCGGCTATAATAAAATTTAGCCACAAGGTCCTCTAAAAATATGAAAGCAGATAGTTTTCATTTTTGTTACAGTCAAAACTCTTAATCTGTCAAAATTGTAACTGAAAAACAGACAAAAGTCGTTTTGACTAAAAAGGCTGACCAAAAGTAGTTTTGCCTGTATTTTTTCGGTAAAAAAATCTGAAAAAGTCACACTAGTTGCTTGCCGATATTAACTAAAGACCTCAAAGATGAGACGCGAATAAATTGCAAACTAGATCCTATTTTTAGTCCAAAGAACACAGCCTCGTAATCTACGTTAACAGGGAATAATCTGTCCACCTTGAAAGAATGACGTTCGATCGTTATCACAAAATCACAAACGTAACACACAGGACGATCATACGGGTATCACCATAAGAATTTAGTGCAGTCCGATTGCGTCAGAAACAATTTGTCTATGCGCTATATATACGAGGGTTTCCTAGTTTTTTTCCACAGTACTGCGATATATTGTTGTGTAATAAACGGTAACAAGATGGGAGTGTACGGTTTTGTTGTTGCGGTCTTGGTTGGGATTGGCTTCTCTGTCGGTAAGAATTTTTAAGTCATCTCCTTCAATGTCTTAATCTTAGAATGCGCTTTTCAAAAGATCCCTCCTCCTCGCTTCGTGTTCCTCATTGCTGAGGGTCGTGAATCCGCCGATAAGTGATCAATTTTTGCTTTACACTGTGTCTCTCCATCAGTGTCTGTCCTTAGCATCATGGAGCGCATCATGCAGCTTGATGTTGAGTGTTGAACGGATTTGATCGGACCATCTAATAGGCCTGCAACCTACCTTATAGAAGTTGTGTCAAGAATCAAATACTTTCCTGGTCTTCTTGTCATTTTAAACATCTCTGAGATCCTAGACTAGCCATTCTAGACTAATTGTCTACCAACGAAATATCACTAAGAATTTTTAACATTCAATTCAGTCGCCAGTTCCGACTCTCTTACTTATCTAAATATATATAACTCAAATGTGACTGACTGACTGACTGACATAGTGATCTATCAACGCACAGTCCAAACCACTGGACGGATCGGGCTGAAATTTGGCATGCAGGTAGATGTTATGACGTAGGCATCCGCTAAGAAAGGATTTTGATCAATTCTATCCCCAAAGGGATAAAATAGGGGATGAAAGTTTGTATGAAACTTTGTCAATTTTAAACTTCTTAACGCGAGCGAAGCCGCGGGCAAAAGCTAGTAAGTAAATAAGTTCGGTAACCTTAAACAATAATAGAACATCTTTAAAAATAAAATCTATCACTGCCAATATTCAGAATAGCTCTTTTCCGCGCTTCCGCTTCAGCAGCGCGGCAGCAAGGTATCCCTTGCAGGAACCTTGCTTTTTTCTGGAATTATACACGCGTTTGCAAATTCGACATAAAAAACTGGCCAAGTGCGAGTCGGACTCGCGTGCAAAGGGTTCCGAACGAATTTAATTTTTTTTAACAATTATTTTAACGCTACAGACTTCTAATAGGTTTTCCTGCAATCTTTAGATAAAGATCTATTATCTCCATTTTTTTCAAAATTTTAGGCTCAGTAGTTTCGGAGATAAGGGGGGGTAATGGTCATTTTTCGTCTAATTTCGTGAACAACTTCAAAACCATTTGTTTTAAAATTATGAAAAAAATATAATTAAAACCCTCACAGTAAGCCCTTTCATTTGATATGTCACACGATATTGTTCAAAAAACTTTTTTTTTAATTTTGTAGTTTGACCCCCAAAAGTGAACCCATACTACAAATTTAATGATTTACGTAACGCGTCCGTGCTTGGGTCACAGAAGTCCACATGTCTACCAAATTTCAACAGAATCGGTCCAGTGGATCCGGAGAAAACTGGCTGTGACAGACGGACAGACAGACAGACAGACAGATACCCGAGTGATCCTATAAGGGTTCCTTTTTTTTCGGAACCCTAAAAAGATGTTTTTCGGTAGATATTGACACTGAAAATAAATTAAATATAACTCACACTTGCTTAAGACACTCGGTAATATCACATTTTTTAACCGACGAAAAACGGAGGAGATTCTCAAGTCGACGCGTAATTTAGGGTTCCGTACCTCAAAAGGAAAAAACGGAACACTTATAGGATCACTTTGTTGTCCGTCCGTCTGTCTGTCAAGACCGTTTATCTCGGGAAATTAAAACCATATACTCAGGTCTATGGCCCCTTGCAGGTGTTTGTGTGTTGTGTGTTGCAAAAATCAAACTTAAAGTTAAAAAGATACGGTCGTTTATGCCGCAAAAAACATATATTTCGACTCTCAAGGGAATCGTATTTCTCGTTGACCTAGAACTATTAAATTTGGCAAGTAATACTGTCTTATACTACGTAAGTAAGTATAGGGAAAAGTCTGAAAACTACACATTTGTTAGATCACAAATCATTTAGTCTTTATTTAAAAAAACTGGCCAAGTGCGAGAGAGACTCGCGTGCAAAGGGTTCCGAACGAATTAACATGTTATTTTGACACTACAGACTTCTATTTTTTTTCTATTTTCCTGCAATCTTTAGGTAAAGATCTATTATCTCCATTTTTTTCAAAATTTTAGACTTAGTAGTTTCGGAGATAAGGGGGGGAATGGTCATTTTTCGTCTAATTTCTTGAATAACTTCACGACCATTTATTTTAAAATTATGAAAAAAATATATTTAAAACCCTCACAGTAAGACTTTTCATTTGATATGTCGCGCGATATTGTTCAAAAAACTTTTTTATTTAATTTTCTAGTTTGCCCCCCAAAAGTTAACCCCACTCTAAAAATTTAATAATTTACGTATCGCGTCTGCGTTTGGGTCATAGAAGTCCATATGTGTACCAAATTTTAACAGAATCGGTTTAGTGGATCCGGAGAAAACTGGCTGTGTCAGACGGACAGACAGACAGACAGACAAACAGACACCCGAGTGATCCTATAAGGGTTCCGTTTTTTTTTTCGGAACCCTAAAAACTGGCCAAGTGCGAGTCGGACTCGCGTGCAAAGGGTTCCGAACGAATTTAATTTTTGTCGTGTTATTTTACACGATAGACTTCTTATAGGTTTTCCTGTAATCAATAGGTAAAGATCTATTTTCTCCATTTTTTTTTAAATTTTGGCTCAGTAGTTTCGGAGATAATGGTCATTTTTCGTCTAATTTCTTACTTCAAAACCATTCATTTTAAAATTGTGAAAAAAATTATTTAAAACTCTTACAGTAAGCCCTTTCATTTGATATGTCACACGATATTGTTCAAAAAACTTTTTTTTTATTTTTCTAGTTTGGCCCCAAAAGTGACCCCCATACTAAAAATTTCAACAGAATCGGTCCAGTGGATCCGGAGAAAACTAGCTGTGACAGACGGACAGACAGATACCCGAGTGATCCTATCAGGGTTTCGTTTTTTTTTCGGAACCCTAAAAAAAAATTTTTGATCTACAAAGAATGGAACCCTCGGTGGGCGAGTCCGACTTGCACTTAGCCGATTTTTTTTTTACATATTAGTGTATTTACAAACTTTACAACATTCAGAAGTGCGGATCGTAGGCAAAGAAATCGCAGAGTCTTTGCCGAACCACGTAACACAATTAGGCCCAAGATAATTGTGACCGCAAAAACTTTTTGACTTTTTGTATCTTATTATTCTTCCATTTATTCATTAATCCTTACTAATATTTTATATGCGAAAGTAACTCTGTCTGTCTGTATGTCTGTCTCGCTTTCACGCCAAAACTACTGAACCGATTTAAGTGATATTTGGTACACAGATAGTCTAGAGCCTGAGAAAGGACGTAGGCTACTTTTTGTCCCGGGAATATGTTCCCTAAGGACCACGCGCGCGAAGCCGCTGGCAGAAGCTAGTATACATATAAATTTACCTCTTTTAAATATTTCTATAAAAAATAATTTAAAAATATAAAAAATAGTAGCCCACCGGTATCGGGAACAGGGTCCAAGTTACCGGTGGTCAGGGCACCCGAGAGAGGAACCTCCTCACTATACGCGCCGTGTCCAGGAGTACTGTTTTCTCGATCAAGCCCTTGATCCAGAAAGTAATGATAATAAAATTATTATTCTTATTATTCGCTTCCTTTGCCTATTGCATAGGAACCGTGTATTTTTCCGGCCTAGGAAACATGCACGGCGTTCGCTATGCCATCTAGTGTCGCATATTCGAAACTTTAACGTGAAGTAGAAGAAGTGTCAATGTCAAGTATTGTTAACTTGACATTGACACTTCTGTGCTGCCACCTACAGTTCCTGCTCGCTCCGTTTAGGTGAACGTGCACAAAGTAGACTGTGCCATCTAGTGTCGCATATTCGAAACTTTAACGTGAAGTAGAAGAAGTGTCAATGTCAAGTATTGTTAACTTGACATTGACACTTCTGTGCTGCCACCTACAGTTCCTGCTCGCTCCGTTTAGGTGAACGTGCACAAAGTAGACTGTGCCATCTAGCGTTGCAATTTCGAAACTTATTGGTAAAATATACTTGACAATGACAATGATAGAATGTTCGTATTCAACTAACTTTTAAACAATGTTCGCGTTCGCATGTCAGTCGAAAACTGTCAGAAAGGCCTTAATGTTCATACATTTTTCCTACTGTTTTATTATATGTATACATTAATAACCCAAGATACAAACAGCAAACAAACAGTTTGCAAGTATCAAACAGTCTCGCATCGCTCGCCATATTGCACTGGTTTGTGAAAGCAACTTTAAGCGATTCGTGTAAGGTTGAATTTGCAAAAAAAAATTGCGCATCGCTCGCCATACTGAAATGCTTTATAAAAACAACTTTAAGCGATCCGTGTTAGGTTGAATTTGCAAAAAAAATTGTTCATTTTATAACTACACACAACTCACACATGACACTTGATACATGTCAGTTTTTGACGACAGTTTCGAGTGTTGCATTTGTTCGAGACTGTGCATCTTGGGTTTTATAATGTATCAATGATTAATAAGCACACCAACAGCACTGTCACTTACAAATTCGTACTGAATAACATCTAAAATCGGCATTTTAGTAACCATGCAAATAACAGGCATACATGACATTGACATACTGAATATTAGAGACAAGAAGATAAAATTAAGAGTGTGTCCAGTAGACCAAAATGCAAAACTCTACAAAAACAAAACAAGTTTTGAGCTATTTAGACGTACATTGTTCGCACTGTTTATATAGGGAACGTCTGTATGAAGCGAAACTCATAGAAAAAACATCTATAGAGTAATCCGTTAAGTTTGACCTTTCATTATATAGCCTTGCCATACGTGTTAGGGGGATATTAAAGGTGGAATTTAAGGTAGATGTAGGTAATTGAAAATGCGATGATGCCGCTTGCTACGTTGGCTAATCCTAAAGTTAAAATAGTTAATCAATTGCGCATCTATAGAACCAATGATTTTGTGTAACGTAAGTAAGTCAGAATGGATCCGTCGTTCTTTTAAGCTAAACATCTTATAGTGCTTTAACCTGTCATTGTAGTCAGGTATAGCTTATCGGATCCCATTCTTCATTCATAGGTATCTAACAAAACGGGCCTGAACAGATTCAACAGAGCTCCTTACCAGTGCGTTATAAAGTAGAATAATACTACTATAATTACGGAAAAGTTTTGACATGCGGATTATAAAGCCAAGCATTCTTTTAGCTTTAGCAACTGCCAGCACTTCGCCCGCGACTTTGTTCGCGCGGCTTTAGTTGGTACTCCACGAACTTCATCTCCTCTCTACCCTCTTAATAGGGTGTCTAATGTGTTAATTACTTAGGACGTAGGGCAGTTCGCTCAAACCGCAACATTTTTCTTACTTAGAGTATTTTTATACCCATCGTAACTTTTAAAGGAAATATCCGATTTGAATAATTTAAAATACAAATACAAACAAAAAAATTTCTGCCATATTCTACCTCAAAAGGTGTGCTAATATCTAATAAATTAATCCAAATGTCAAATATTACTCATAATTGTAATTATTAATCGATTACAAATTTAATATTAATTATTCATACATCTTATTACATTTTTTTCATTTAAATAGTCATTAAACAACCTCAGTTATTAAACAATTTAAATGGAAAAGGATTAATATCATGATACCAAAATCAACACTATTCTATTCCACCCGGGTTTTGATTGAATAATTTGAACAAAAAGCGGTCTTTGTGACTTAACTATAATAGTTAGATACATACCTTTTTTGTTGATATTGATGTCCTCTATAAAATGGTAGTACATCACTTTGCTATATTGTCAATAGTTTCCGCAGCGTACGCGACATAAGGATATCTTTTGGTACTTTTTTCACACCTTGGCAACCAAAGCAAAGAAAGCAAGCAAGCAAGCAAGCAAGCAAGCAAGCAAGCAAGCAAGCAAGCAAGCAAGCAAGCAAGTTTTCATACGGATCCCTAACTTTTTGAAAATACATATTTATGGTAAAAGAATTTTTCAAATCGGTCCAGTAGTTTCGGAGCCTACTCAATTCAAACAAACAAACAAATCTTTTCTCTATATAATATTAGTGTAGATGTATATAGTCTCTACATGCTCACGGAAGGATAGAGTACACCAAGATCACGGATGACTGGTACTCTACTCAGTACTGATCCATCTATATGATAATGAAACTTAATGTCATTCACTTCATTCGTGGATGTAATAATCTGTCATTTATAGGGTTCCGAACAAAAAACGGAACCCTTATAGGATTACTCGGGTGTCTGTCTGTCCATCTGTCACAGCCAGTTATCTCCGGATCCACTGGACCGATTCTGTTGAAATTTGGTACACATATGGACTTCTGTGACCCAAACACGGACGCGTTGTGTAAATTATTATTTTTTTAGTATGGGGGTCACTTTTGGCAGTCAAACTAGAAAATTAAAAAAAAAATTAAACAATATCGTGTGACATATTAAATGAAAGGGCTTACTGTAAGAATTTTAATTAAATTATTATGTAATTTTAAAATAAATGGTTTTGAATTATTCAAGAAATTAGACGAAAAATGACCAAAAAAGTAGAGATAATAGATCTTTACGTACAGATTACAGGAAAACCTATAAGAAGTCTATCGTGTTAAAAGAACATGATAAAAAAATGAAATTGCTTCGAAACCCTTTGCACGCGAGTCCGACTCGCACTTGGACAGTTTTTAAACAATGTTCGCGTACGCATGTCAGTCGAAAACTGTCTAAAAATTAAGGTCTTTTTGACCTTAATTTTCATACATTTTTGACAGATTGCGAGTGACATGCGAATGCGAACATAACTTGAAAATATTAGAATTGGCTCTCAAATCTTTAATTCAAGAGATTGCCTTCTACAAGCAAACATGATCATTCTATTTCCATCCGCAGACGGCACAGAAAACTCAAAATCAGTCACACAAAATATTAAAACCAACACTATGACACCTGAAGAAATGGCACACAAATTGTGTCCGAGGAGTTTCTTGCACGTTCTTCTCCATAGAGATCTACGCTTTGGAACGTGCAAATAGCTTCATTTTTTTTACTGACCGACTTTGACAATTCAAAAGTGCCTGTAAATGGATTATTTGAAATATACGATACGATATACTAAAAGATTTAATAAGAACACCAGAAAACCCCGATATGGAGATCTTACTTAACGGTCTGACTGGATATCAGATACCTGGTCAAGTTGCTAAGAAACCTAGGAATTCTGAATGTAAAATAACTTCTAAATTAGTACTATAAACCAGCTCTTCGCCCGCGACTTCGTCCGCTTCTTTAAAATAAAATAGGTATACAGTCTAGATATGATATTCAGTGATAATAAAGCTTTTTACTGGTGAAAGACATTTTAAATCGGCCTAGTTTTAGAATCTATATTGTGTAGGAATGTATTTAACGCGGCGACAAACTAATCTGATTTAGGGTTTTAAAAATAATTAAAATGGGTAGCGAAAATAATAGGTTGGCAGCTACAGAGAAGTAGCATTTTAAGTATAAAGTAGCAGCTTTATTTTGAGTTGTAAGCTTTGGTTGAATTTAAATTAGCTGTGATTTTTTGGTGTTTATAAAATTAACCACTAGGCCCGGTAGACGGAGCCCCGCTAACCTAACCTGTCCGAGTAGGGGTGGGTGTCAAGCCCTTTCATTTGATACCCATATTGAGGGAGTTGTGTAAAAAAATGTAATTTGCCATTTTGTGGTGGCGGCCACCTTGGATTTGAAATTTGTCATAGTGTATAGTATTCTACCAGTCAAGCCCTTTAATTTGATACCCATATTGAGGGAGTTGTAGAAAAATATGTAATCCGCCATTTTGTGGCGGCGGCCATCTTGGACCGATTTTCATCAAACATAGCTAAGAACACTCCCGGTTAGTTCACCTTTATAACAAAAAAAAAACTAAATCAATATTGGTTCATCCGTTCGGGAGTTACGATGCCACAGACAGACACACACACACACAGACACGTCAAACTTATAACACCCCGTCGTTTTTGCGTCGGGGGTTAAAAAATAATTAGCCTATTGTGAAAGTGTAGATATTATACATAGATGTGACAGGTATCGATATTTATTTAGCAAATAAATACATAACCTTTTTTTTAATTTTCTAGTTTGTCCCCCAAAAGTGACCCCCATACTAAAAATTTAATAAATACGAAACGCGTTCGTGTATGCATCACAGAAGTCCATATGTATGTGCACCAAATTTCAACAGAATCGGTCCAGTGGATCCGGAGAAAACTGGCTGTGACAGACGGACAGACAGACACCCGAGTGATCCTATAAGGGTTCCGTTTTTTGTTCGGAACCCTAAAAAACAAACAAAAAACCTACATTCACAATACACATACAAACAAATACAAACAAAAATACAAATAAATAATACTGATTCTGATTCTGATCAATAATAATAAGTTTTATCATAACTAGGTAAGTATAAATCAACAGTCACATTATGATCTAGTTTCACAAAATTAATTTAATTAGGCCCAGTCGGTACAGCCGGAGATAAGGTCCTGGGGAAACCGACCTTAAAACCTAGGATAATGTAGAAAAAAAACGAAAATTTCCTTTTTTTGTTAAACTGACAAGCGACAAACAAAAAGAAGCCCTATTTTATTTTAAATAAACTTTCAGAAGCCGAAAAATAACTAGGTAAACTCCATTTATTTTTTTTCCCTACCCTACCGTAAAAACTTTTTTTTTCAATATTTTATTTTACACTTTGTCGGCGTGATTAATATGTATAATATATAATACAGATAAACCGTGGACAGATAAACGAACGGACATGGTGAAACTTCATGGGTTCCGTGTTGACTACGGAACCCTAAAAAACGGAATCCTAATACTAATAAATTCAACAATAAATTTTAAGAAAAAACTTACGTACGCCTTCCATTAACTAAAGTAATTAACCATATTAAATAATCGATGTAATTAATTACAATATTAACCGAACATAATTATAATCGGTACATCTACAAAATCTCAGTACAAACATCTGCAATGCACAAAACTTAAACCAAACAAATCCCTGCATAGTAACTACGAACCGATTCTGCGACCTTCAATTGTACTGACCTCAATTTCCAAGTCGCCTACGTCATACCTAACGATATAGTTAACCTTTATTTCCATAGCGTTAAAGTTTAAAATCGTCTGAAACTGTTTTATTGATTGCATGCAGACAACGCAAAGTGAATTATCAACTACCTGTGACGTCAGTCTATTTTAATCATTTCAGATGTATTCGTAGGTAGCGATTCATAATTTCGTACTCAATACATATGTCAGGATGGCCGAGCGGTCTAAGGCGCTGCGTTCAGGTCGCAGTCCACTTCTGTGGGCGTGGGTTCGAATCCCACTTCTGACAAGAATCTTTTGCTTTTTATTCTTTCCACAATCGTTTACATTGTTTCACCAAAATTTTCCTCGCCTTTATTGGTATTTATATGGTGTATATATTAAACAGTATTCTTTATATCTTTATTTCATGTCGATTAAATTACCAAACATGTACATCAATTTTCACAACGGCACTTAATTTAAAATTGCCTTCACTTCGTAATATAATATTAATTCTTTATTATCAGGTAACTAAGGCCCATAGATAAAATACACAGATTACACATACGAAAAATAAACTAATTATAATATTATTTAAGCATTTAGAAAAGCAAATCACAAAACAAGATTTGGAAAAGTTCTCAACTAACTTTTCAAACTTGCATGACCTTGCATGTAACATAAATCGAGTTTCATTGAAATCGGTTGATCCTTTGCCAAGAATAAGGACTCGACATCACTGTGAAATACCTACCATGAGGCGTACACTCTTAATCTCTCCTCTTCCAGTATCATCAGAACTCTTCAGCTCTTCAACCCCCGAAGCCCGCGAGGACTGGGAGCGCATCGTGGGAGGGTTCAAGGCCCCCAACGGCTCCATCCCCTACCAGGTGTCCCTGCGTGTCTGGGGCGTGTGGCACTTCTGCGGAGCCTCGCTCGTGACGCCTAGGGTCATACTCACGGCAGCGCATTGCGTGGATAGGTGAGGATAGTCTCTTTTTGTTTGAGAAAATTGATAGGACGGAATGGATGAACAAGAAAATAACATGGTAGACCAGGAAGATGATGCAGTTTGAATAAAATTATTCGTAAGTCTTTCGGTTTTCTTTAAACATGTAGCTCATTGCTCAGTAGCATTTTATGTCGCTTAAACATAATGTTTTGTCAAAATTGCTATTGACTTCATGCGTATATTTGCCATGATGAAAGTTCCAGGCGCTGTTTCACCACGAACTGATGACCAATTTACAAGTCAATTCTCTTTCAAATTCCTTACACACTGTTGTCATACCATCTTAATACGTTATACTTAAAGGGTCTTTAAAGTTTTCCGTTATGATTAAAACCTGAAAAGATCTAGCCAGACACCTACTCGTAGCAGCGCCAATTTCTCAAATTTTCGATTGTCGATTGTCAAATTTTCCCATACATTTACATGCGACGATGTGTGAAGACGTCACTATATCTAGTTAGAGCTCTTTATCTAACTACTTTTCTACCAGCGAAATATCTTTTGCTTTGCTTCATCATAGATATTCATTCATCACTTAAATCTATAGAAAACCCATCATACTTACCTTTTTTTAGCCATTGCTCGTTTGAAATGCGACAGATATATCCGGCCTAATCCCACATAAGCTGAGTGGCTTTTTGGGCAGCGTCCATGAATAAGTCCTCAATCTTTCTCCCACATCTTTCCAGACTAAAACCAGAATACTTCAAAGCAGTAGTAGGAACCAACCAGCTCCGTGCTGGCGGCACAGCCTACGACATTCGCAAGGTGGTCATACATGAGGACTACGACGACTATATCATCCGCAACGACATCGCCATACTCTTCACCGAGGAGGAGATGGATTTCGGCAGTAAAGTGGATGCTGTGGAGCTGAATGATGAGCCGGTCATGAAGGGGGAAGAGTTGGTGCTGACTGGGTGGGGGACTACTTCGGTGAGTCGTTTAATTTTTTAAAATTGGAATGACTCGTTCTTTTATTTCATGAAATAAGAAGAAAGGATAATCAGTCAGTGTTTTGTTTTCGACTGAGCTGTGTCATTGCACTTTTGTTCTTGGGCCGATTTATTAAAGCTTTGGGAACAAAACCTAGTAATATATAATAGCACAAATAATTAGTTTGGATGCACAGCGACGTTATCACAAAAATCCATTTCAAATATGTCGGTATGCGACTGGTTGCAGAATGATTTTGCTCCAGTACGGTATGTTGATGCGGCCAATATTGCACATAGCAAACATTACAAAAAGTCGAAGAAGGTTACTAAAGATATAAGCATTTTAGAAGTATTTTTTCCCTTAATAACATGGAAAAGGACAGGATGGCGATGATGACAAATTGGTGCCTACTCAATTTTTAATAGCTACCTGTCACAGCCACACAACATAAAACTTTTACTAAAACCTGTGCCCCTTACCACAAACAAGTTTATAAACCAAGTCCCTCTATCCACAGTACCCGGGCCGCCTTCCCAATGACCTGATGCAGCTGGAGCTGAGGTCCATCACCTATGAAGAGTGCAAGGAGGCTCACAAGAGTGTTAATGCTGTGTTCGAGACTCAAATCTGTGCCTTGACCAAGGCGGGAGAAGGGGCTTGTCATGTAAGAAACTTTATTACTTTGGTATATTTATTTTACCCAGCTGTTACATGAAATGAGAATACGCAGAAAGACAACTATCCTTTCTGACCTTAATTTAAATTTGAAAAAATAAAGGTCAGTGGTCTTAGGGCGGTAACCTTTCAATCGTTTACAAGAAGTGAAAAGAGCATTTAGAAAACTGCTAAATGCAATAACATTTAGCCAGGCGCAATTGCTCCATGTAAAATACTGGTATTCCGCTGTACCTTTTTTACTTGAAGTTAACCCTAATAAGTTGAGAAAAGTATAGGCAGATCGATCGATATGAGAAAGCTTCAACTGGCCCGTTGGTCTCGTTGCCACGAGCGCAGGCTTGAATTCCCACATGGAGGACACGGTGGAGCACACGGTGGAGGTCTGCCCTGCTTGGGCAGAGCACCGCCGTATCCTCATCGAGGCGATCGGCGGCGGCGACCTGTCGCGGTCCTATTTCAAGCCATGGTCCGGAGCGAGGAGAATTGGGAAGCGGTCACCTCCTTCTGCGAAGCAGTAATGCTAGCGAAGGAGGAAGCCGAACGCGTGAGAGAGAGGGAAACCTCACGCCCCAGCCGCCGCAACAGAAGAAGACGCCCCGGGCGTCGAGAGGCGCAGGGCGATTCTCGGCCACCGTAGGCGCGGGCCTGCGGACGGTGAGCATTGGGTGGCTCGCCGTCTGATCAGAACCAGGCTCGGGTCGACGGTGCGCTGTGTTCCACGCGCGCCTCAAAGAGATGTCAGCATAAAAGACGGGGCCCACTAGGGCCAATGCCTGCCAGGGTTGCGGGATTTATTCGAAAGAGTCACCGCGGCCCTGGAACGCAAAGGGCGTTTAGAGGAACACGGATGGGTTTTAGTCAGTAAGAGTCTGACACAACTTTCTGCTTCACCCAGAGCGGGAGGAGTCATTTGATGATTTCTCTACCTTTAAAAAAGAAACAAAAAAAAAGGGTTGAATTCCCAGGTAGAGCAAAGTGTTTTGGGTTTTTGCACTTAGGAATTCTCAGTACCGGACTTTAGAAGTTGGTTGTGTGTGAAAGCATGAAGATTCATTAGTCCTGCGCCCTATCTCTTCCTGGTCGACGCGGTCATGTTGGTTTACCGTCCCATCAAACTATAAGCGTAAACGAACAGAAAGTGCACACGCACATACTTGAGCACTATTATATTTAGAATAGAATACTCTTTATTATGTACACCATATAAGTTACAGAAAAGATAGATGATAAACATTACATAGGGTGACACAATGGGCGGCCTTATCGCTGAAAGCGATCTTTTCAAGACAACCTTTGGATGAATTCTAAAGAGAAAAAGGAGATACAGTACTGTAGGTAGTCTTAGGAGTACTATTTATACAAACATCAATACCTACATACTAAATATACTTATAAATTTATACAACGATAATTATGAAACAATAGCAGAGAACTCTAGTAACAAACGCTTTAAAGAGAGAGATAGTGGTTCTTGACCAAAGTTTTAAAAATGGACAAAGATTGAGCCCGCCTTATCGACACAGGCAAGGCATTCCATAACATCACCGGTTGAATCGTGAAAGAATTGTCATAGAAGGTGGTGGAATGCATCGGCATTTAGTCTCAAGTCGATAGTTGATAGTCGTAGATATTTCCTGTTGACTTAAGGATGAGACAAGCACTAGATAAGTGTAGATAAACTCCACATTTCTCAAAGTGTACTGTGTAGCTATAACTTATGTTCCAGGGTGATTCTGGTGGTCCTTTGGTGCGAGAAGGTCGTCAGATCGGCATCGTGTCGTGGGGCATCCCCTGCGCCAGAGGCAAGCCTGATGTCTACACCAAGGTAACAACGTCTAAAATCCAGTCCATCCTTAAAGTACCTATGTGTAGCAATGGAATTTGTACCTACTTTGTCGTGTATGACATACAGTTTGTTGTTACATTTGATGATCATCTCCAATACAAATACTTCTATGCAACGAGTAAGAAAATAAACGCAATACCTTTTAATTAATGGGTCATATGGTACACATCATTATGAACAACTTCCACTATGGGAATAACACTAAAATCCCGAAAACAAAAATCGACTGCCCCATATATTAATGTGCGCATAACTCGACAAAATGTAGGTATTGAACAGATGATTTATTTTTCGCGATTTAGGAGATGGTCCCAATTCCCATTGTAAAAATTGTTCATAATACACATAATGAGCACAATGACCCCCTAATAGATGTTGCGATTATTCTATTACACAAACAACGTGTAACAGAAAAAACGCAAACTTATCCATTTTCAACCGTCAAACGCCCAGCAAACGCTGAGATGGTTACCCCTTTCGGTACGGGTACGCTCACTACAATTTTACTGTATTATTGATCGTTGTTCTGCAATATTATTCATCTCTTTTACTATGACTGTATGTTGTGTTGTCTGTGTTAAATAAATTTTTATTATTCTATTATATTTTCCTAGGTAGATTTACTCTATTTTATTTTCCTAGGTAGGTAACTAGGCAGATTGACTCGAATTTATTTGCCTAGGTAGGTGACTAGGTAGATTTACTCTAATTTATTTGCCTAGGTAGGTGACTAGGCAGATTGACTGTATTTTATTTTCCTCGGTAGATGACTAGGCAGATTAACTCTTTTCTTTTTTCCTAGGTAGATGACTACGCAGATTGACTCTATTCCTAGGTAGATGACTAGGCAGATTGACTCTATTATAACATAACATATTAATATAATAAAAAAATAAATAATATAATATAATAATGGATTACAATGTAATTTAATATACATACTTACATAATATTTTAGTTTTAAGTTATCTTGCTGCGCCCTAACAGGGTCATGTACTTATTAGTTATAAGAAAAGCCTGTAACTGTGTGTACATTGTGGAATAAATAAATAAATAATATTTTCCCCAGGTGGAAGCCTACATGCGCTGGATAGAGAAGACGCTGTACGACGACGATGAGGACCACGTGAAGTATATCCACCACCACAAGCATCAGCGACGGACTAATAGACATTGAGCTTTATGTACCTGACTATAAATGTTATTTTAGTGTGATTGTTTAGAAATATAGAGATGAATTATAACAGGAACTATACGTTTTTTTTATAGGGACGCTTAATACAGTCAACAAAGCTATTCGGTACAAAATAATATTTTTACCACAGCACTGCCAATGTTTATTTCTAATGTGTGCATGATAATTTTTTAAGCTTTTGACATACTTACGAGTGTGTTGTACAATAATTGTCTACTCAGCACACTCACAACATTATTTAAAAGTAGTTGCAAGTTAGCTGCCTGCATACCCAATAGCTTTGTTGACTGCACGTAGGTTTTTTAAAAATCCACATTCCTAGCCAGGAATAAAAACGGTACTTTAAAAAAAAACACAACCTGTATTATTACATCTTCCAAAAGTGACCCTAAGTCCCTACTAAGAATCAAATTCTGGGAAGCAATAACACATGGAAAACTAAAGGAAAGCTCTCATTTTTAACGATCCAGAGGTACCTAAACCGCCTGCCGGGGTTGCGGAATTTGTTCGGAAGAGTCACCGCGGCCCTGGAACGCAAAGGGCATTAGGAGGAACACGGATGGGTTTCAGTTAGTAAATCTGACACTCCCATCTGCTTCGCCCAGAGCGGGAGGAGTCAAATGATGATTTCGCATCCTTAAAAAAAAGGGGTACCTAAACCGTAACGTAAAAGATAGTTTTTCAAAATTCCAATGATGCAGACAACTGCAAAGATCTACAAAGATTCTCGGTTCTGATGTTGATGATAACTAAAAACTGCATCATAGATTTTTGACAAAATTATCAGTTGATATTCTTTTTTTGGGTTTCGAACGGGATATAATAGGATCACATGGGTGTGTCTGTCTGTCTGTCCGTCTGTCACAGCCAGTTTTTTACGGATCTACCAGACCAATTCAGTTGAAATTGATATACACAGTGACTTCTGTGACTCAAACACGGACGCGTTACGTAAATAAATAAATTTTTAGTATAAGGCTCACCCTTTTGGGGGCCAAACTAGAAAATTTCAAAAAAAGTTTTTCAAACTTTATCGTGTGACATATCAAATGAAACGGCTTACTGTCAGGGTTTTAATTGTATTTTTTTCATAATTTTAAAATGAACAGTTTTGAAGCTATTCAATAAATTAGAACAAAAATGACCCTTCCCATCTCCAAAACAACGGAGCTTTTTTTGAAAAAAAAATACAGATAATAGTTCTATACATAGAGATAGCAAGAAAACATATAAGAAGTCTGTAATGTTTAAATAACATGTTTAAAAATTAAATTGGTTCGGAACCCTTTGCACGCGAGTCTGACTCGCACTTGAATAGCTTTTTTTTATTTGTGATGGGTTTGCTCTTGACTCCAGTCTAGGTCAGACATGACAGAGACAAAGTCTACGATGGAGCGAGCTTACCCAGAAGGAGCCTGTTCACTCTAGCTTTGAAAAGAGATTAGGGTTGTAAGCGTTTGGAAACACAGACGCAGGCAGAGAGTTACACTCCTTTGCTGTGCGCATTATAAAAGACGTTTGGAAACGCTTAGTGCTGAGTATTTTGTTAAAAAACTGGCCAAGTGCGAGTCGAACTCGCGTGCAAATGGTTCCGAACCAATTAATGGTTATTTTTGGTCTAATTTCTCGAATATCTTTGAAAGTTTTTATTTTAAAATTATGAAAAAAATTGTAAGTAATTAAAACTCTCACAGTAAGCCCTTTCATTTCATGTCACACGATATAGTTTGAAAACCTTTTTTCTAGCCTGACCCCCAAAAGTGAGGAAAAAAAACTTGAGAGGTGTCAAGGGACACCCGGATGGAACGAATTTCCTTTCGATTAATTAGAAAAAAAAAATATGTAAAAAAAAAAAAAAATTAGTATTACCAAAAAAAAACGTAAACAGAAATAGAAAGACGAAACGAAAATAACAGGGTAGCTTTCTATGAGAGAGAGAGAGAGAGAGAGAGAGAGAGAGAGACAGACAGAGAAACACGCGCACGCCGCACGGCTTACAAGTATAGCAAAAAGTGTCGTTACAACTTTTCGTATGAATTTTTTCCGCCCCCTTTCACAACGCGCGATAAGGAACTTCGTTCCAATAAAATAGAGTAAAAATATATTTATTTACGTTAAGCGTTCGTGTTTGGGTCACAGAAGTCCATATGTATACCAAATTTCAACAGAATCGAACCAGTAGATTCGGAGAAAACGGGCTGTGACAGACGGACAGACCGAGTGATCCTATAGGGGTTTCGTTTTTTACGGATGTTCGGAACCCTAAAAATGAGCTCCTTCACGCTTCCCCATCACGCTGTTCTCACTGTTTTGAGAGCAGTGTTCAAATAATTTATGCAAGTGCCTGCTGGATACAATCATGGTTTGGTACCCAGAGTGGGCACCTCACAAGAGAGGTAGAAGAAAAAATAAAAGACGATTTCTGTAGAAAATCTGCTATATTTAAAGCATGCGTAAATCTAGTATCACAGCAGTCTGTCGCGACTGTACTTTGTAAACATATATTAATCATTTTATTTTTAATTTTACAGAGCATCAATTTCAAAACATTTATCAAAATGTACCTAATTACTTGTTCACCATTTAAAAGCAATAATAAAAATATACATTAATATGGGTATTTTAATTAAAAAATTAAGTTAGTCCGTCAGATAGAATTCCAAAAAATATTGGATATTTTTTTTTATTTTTTGCGTAAACATTAAATGTGCGTTGAAAATTCGCGTGACGTCATGCGATAAAACATTTTTGACTAAAACGTGACGTCACCAGTTCTCATTCTTGAAGTTTGATACGCTTTATTTTTATCGATGTGAAATGGCAAAAAATAATACGTAAGGATCCAATATTTTACAAAAATCTAACGCTCAGTCCGTTTATTTTATTAAATAGAATAATTATTTTTATATCTAGTAAAATACCCTATTCTTCTTCTTATCGTGTGGGCAGTAAGGTCTAACGACCCCACACACCCTAGTGTCAGTGTCTAAACCGCCTCAAGGGCCTCTGACATGGTATATTTGACGACCGCCATTTGGTGGCCGTGACCAGCTTATACGTGCCTTCCGAAGCACGGAATCATCCTATTAAAAAATGGTGAAGAGCAAACAGACTTTTCTTTCGACACAGTCGACGACAAAATAGTTTTTTTAAAGTACTAGTACACACAAAACTGTTAGTTCATAAAAGTAATTCATGTACTTTTGAAAGGACAATGGCCATTTTACAATATTAAAATTGAACAAAAAAATGTACAGTTACGTAGAAAAGTTTTTACTGTAAAATGTTCATTATCCTTTTAGCTTATAATAATAATAGTTTTCAATAACCCTTCACACATAACCCTTTATTTAAACATATAGAAACACTTTTCCATGACCCATAATATTGCCCACAAAATGAGTACCCAGCTTTCTTTAAAAAATGCATTTCTACAGTTGACCCTAGACCACCGAGATCCTTCGATGCGTTCCTGTTCTCTGTCATCCTATCATAACATTAGGCTTATTCTGTAACTCAGCTGTACTAAGATTGTCCCAATTTGGCTTTCCGAATGTGTGTTTTTTTTCCAAGTGATTTTCAGTCTTTCATTTTCAATTCAAATTGTTTTCCAATGTGAATACAAATCATGAAATTATGGTTTTCAGCCAATTTTTTAACGGAGATTTTTCTACTGTTTTAATTTATACCACCAGCAGTACAAATAAAATAGTTCTGAGACCTGAGTACCAACAGTTAGGAACGCAGACATTTTTACAGTCTTATCACTCATTAAGCATTTTATCGCCTCTTTTAGCAAACCTGTATCATTATAATTTCAACCAAAGGAGCGATTTAAATAATTATTCAAAAATAACCTTTGTCTAAAAGGTTATTTTAACCCCTTCTTAATTCCTAACACACAGGCTTGCAATGAATTTTAAAAACCGTTCGAAAATTCTTAAAATTTGGAGCACAATTTTCAAAATTTTGAAATATTTACATCATTTCTAAAATATAGATGGACACAACTACTATCAATATCCTTAGACGAATCCATACATAGTCAAAGAATTCTTGTACATCCTCATTGAAAATAAAATCGTAGATTTCGTTTTGTTCACTCTCTGTACTGTTTTTCTCACCAAAAACGTAGTTATTTTCCAATTTGTCGGTAGTATCTTTACCAAAAATTCCAAAGTTTATAACATTTTGAGCTTCAACAATTTCTAATGTCACCTGGTGGGGAATTCCGTTAACTTTCGTTTCGAATTTGAAGTGTTCAGTTGGCAGCACTGTTGCAGATTGGACAATTGGATACTGAGAGTTTTCTCTCGTGAAGTTGGCAGTGATGGAAATTTTTTCGAATACAATGTTTGATTTCTCAGATCTGGAAAAAGGAAAATTACTATTAATTTTCAATTATAATTCAGTAGTGTACTTTAAACCAAATTTCGTTTCCATTCATTTATAAAAATACTAGCTGACCCGCGCAACTTCGTCTGCATCACAATTTTCATTACTGCTCCGCTCCTATTGGTCTTAGCGTGATGATATATAGCTATAGCCGTCCTCGATAAATGGGCTATCTAACACTGAAAGAATTTTTCAAATCGGCCCAGTAGTTCCTGAGATTAGCGCGTTCAAGCAAACAAACAAACTCTTCAGCTTTATATATTAGTATAGATATATTAAATGATTTAAATTATAGCTTCTGAGTATAAACGACAAATTTGATGATATTATTAGTAACTTACCCAGAAATTACACAGATCTTAGTGCCAATGTTACGGTTGACACTGAAGGGTCGAATGCCGCTAAATGCTGCAAGACTGTAGCTCGATTCAGGCTTAGCACCTGAAACAAAGAAATAAAAATATAAAATCAAGTTTAGAAGTTGCAAAGTATTGAAGTCAAGTGGAATGTCAATCATTAACAACGTCCAATCGTTAAATAATATCAATTGATATCAGCAGCCATTACCCACCCACGGGTTCATTGGTCGCAAAATGATGGTATCATAAATTCATTATCATCGCTATGTATGTCATTCCCTATATATCTTCCCAGATATTCCGACGAGTCTTAGATCTATACTAATATTATAAAGCTGAAGAGTTTGTTTGTTTGTTTGTTTGCTTGAACGCACTAATCTCAGGAACTACTGATCCGATTTGAAAAATTCTTTGTGTTATTTAGCCCATTTATCGAGGAAGGCTATAGGCTATATATTATCACGCTAAGACCAACAGGAGCGGAGCAGTAATGAAAATTGTGATGCAGACGAAGTTGCGCGGGTCAGCTAGTTTATAGAATAAATAAGATGCAAGTAGATTGAATTAATGTTTTATGACCTTTTAAAAACCCCGTCGTAACGACTGGGTTAAAAAGTAATAAGACTTTACCTGAATCACCAGTCTTGACATAAAATTCACAGCAGAAGCTCCTATGACATACAGTCTCCTTGTAGCCCATGGAGCTGGCTTCAAGATCCAGTGGCCTGATGACGTACTGGCTCAGTTCTCCAGCGAAGGTGGCTAACGACGGATTGACAGAGGGGACCACTGGTACTTCTGAAATTAAAGAGTTGTCTTTAATATTGAAAGAATTCTTAGGGCAACTAAAAAGACTAAAAGTTGGTGTTTTTCCACAATTACACGTGATGAAAAATGATGATGAGATCGACGATGAAGCACGCTTGCCTAGAACTACCCTTAACTTAAAGACCCACAGGCTATAGCTATCAGGGAACACCAGCTCCGTTTGGGAATTCCACTTCCTAACTTTATGTACAAGGGATTGAAAGACGAAGGTCAAGTCTCTTTCAAACGAAAAATTGTCAAGGTCATTTTGAAAACGTGACTTTTAGTAGGTTCTATTAATATACAAAAAGCAAAAATTTTCTCACAGCCTTCAACTACAACGACATCAAGAAACAAAGCTAAATAAACATAAAATGACTAAATCGACTTCAATTTGTTAGAAAAATAAGTAGAAAAATAGAATAAAATCGTCAAGAAATTGTTTAACGAGCTACGTCATGGCTTCTAAGGTCATTATCTGACATCGTACGATGCTCACGCGACGAATAGTATCCATGCACGATAAACTTTGCAAAACATGTTTGTAATCACATGTGTGAAAACACGCTCTGATGTCCTTAGATTGGGATTAGGAGTATCAGACATTTGTAAACACTTAGATGCGTTGGTTCTTGTTTATCTACGTCATATTTTAGTTGTTTTTACTGACAATTACACGCCGAATAACATAACCCTTTGAAAGGCTCCTTAAATACGGGAATTACACATCTGAATTAGGACATCGGATACTTTTATATTTTTGATAATAAAGACTATCAAGAATATAAAAGTAAAGACTATCAAAAATATAAAAGTGAACAGGTTACTTTTGGGCATGTTTAGTCTATCGTCGACCACTTCGCTTTCCATCAGGTAAGATTGTAGTCGAGAATATTAATAATAAAAAAGCCTTATAGTAAAGAACTGTCCAAACATCTTTTATAATGCGCACAGCAAAGGAGTGGAACTCTCTGCCTGCGTCTGTGTTTCCAAACGCTTACAACCCTAATCTCTTCAAAGTTAGAGTGAACAGGCTCCTTCTGGGTAAGCTCGCTCCATCGT
The DNA here is from genome assembly GCA_947578705.1 of Lacanobia wlatinum. NCBI lineage: Eukaryota > Metazoa > Arthropoda > Insecta > Lepidoptera > Noctuidae > Lacanobia > Lacanobia wlatinum. The sequence goes on along the minus strand of OX388046.1, from coordinate 4,280,555 downwards.
AGACTTTGTCTCTGTCATCTCTGACCTAGACTAGAGTCAAGAGCAAACCCATGACAAATAAAAAATAAAATAAAAAAAAACTGTAGAACGCTTCCGTGTGATAATTTTCGACACCCATGCGTTGAAGCCATTGCACTAGCAGAAGCGAAAGAACCATTGAACTTTGAGCAGACGTTATTATTAACACAAATCAAGGAAGCACGATTTGCTACATCAACACATTAATTTATTTCCGATCCATCAATTATTTTAATGATTGGTCAATTGAAAAAAAAACGCAAAATAACTGCCACTGCTATCAACCGACCAATTTTGAAGTAGTCACAATATCACTAGTTGGCTTTAGGTATAAGAAAAGAAAGAGTGAAACCTAAAATACTGGGAACAATATTGTATTTCTAGCTTTTTCTCGCAGCTTCATTTGCCTTCAAGTTTTATTTTCGAAAAAAAAAACAAGCAAGCCCATAACCGTTGCCAGAGTCCTATCTATATCTTTACAGTAATGTATTTAAATCGGTTCAGCGATTTAGCCTAAGTGGAAGGTTTCCGTACCAGCAAACTTACTTTCGCAATTATAACATTATTTAGGACTAAGGATGCTAAAATCTTACCACTTGCTCCATTCTTGTGTAGCTCAAAAACTGCCAGTTTGTCAGCACCAGTCTTCGCACTAGCCTTGCCAGAGTAAATGCCAGCAGTAGACACTAAGTTAGCTTCGGTGATGTAGGTCCAAGATGGCGCGAATTGAGCAGCTGTAACAAAAACGATCTTCGTGTTAGACGTATTAGTTTTCACTTTGTGAGGCTTTGGACTTACGGGCAAAAAGCGTCACGACAGTCGCTGATAAATAGTTTGAAATTACGCCTTTTTTTCCCAAAAATACAAAAAAAACTGCTACTATTTATTTTTGTCTATTATCTTTTTAACCAATTTTTTTCACAAAACTCACCATTTAAGAAAGGCACCTCAGACTGCCAGTCTCCAGTCATGACGAAATTCTTCACACCCTTCAAATTCTCTTCATCATAAAGAACTATATCTTCCTCCATAAGCACACCGAAAGTCACTCCGAAGTCTGTGGCAAACGTCACCAGGTCCGAGTCTGAGGTCGTGCAGTTGGCAGCGCTGTTCTGAGCCTTTCTGTAACTAAATGTTTGAAAGTTGGTATTATTGGACTGCCTAAAAAACTGTAGGAGTTTGTATGAAATGGACGTTTTTCGGGACCCTGAGTTTCCGGTCCTTTGGAAGGCGTACGAGGCGCCGAAGCGAAGCTTTTGAGGCACCCAGAAGGCTTCTGTGCTTCTGGGCGGAGCTTGGCTGGCTAAATAAGAGCGAAAACTGCTCCGCTGCGCTGCGTTGCGTCGTCACAGCGTTGACATAAACATGCATTATTAGTTGTGCCGGGCGTCCAAATCTTGCAAGTTGCAATCGAGCGCAACGGAGCAGTGTGGCTTCACTCTTAGCCAGGACATCCACGCACAACAATGGACCGAATGAGAATCTATGTGCGGATAACGGAGTCCCTACTCTACTCTACTCGAAGGGTCCAAGCCAACTTGCAGAGGCATTAAACTTTTTTTAATGAAATGAGGCACCAGCCTATGATTACCGCTGTATGCACAATTTAATGAAAGTATACCCAAGGACAAACCTCGGTTGGTCCAGGACATGGAAACAAATAAATTGGGCTATGGGTTTGGCTGGCTAAGGTATCCACATACACAACCTGTAACAAAATAAACGCAATACCTCTTAAGGGGTCATTCACTATGGGACCACAACAGAAATCGCGAAATAAAAATCGACGCCCCCATACATTTCTGTGCGCATGACTCGACAAAATGTACTAAACATCTAATTTTTTTTCGCGATATCGGGATTAATAGTAAAAGTTGTTCATAATTATGAGTACAATGACCCCTTATGTGGTATTGCGTTTATTCTTTTACAGGTTGTATATGTGGATACCTTAGCCAGCCAAACGCATAGCCCAATTTATTTGTGTGCCTGACTGATGTAATATGAAAATTATCATTACAAAAAACTATGTCATAGTAGATAAAATGTACCCAATCTTAGCTCATATGGAAAAGTTTAAGTGATAATTTAATTGGGGTTGTGTAAGTGCCAAGAGACATAATTATCTGTGTAACACCACTCATTAGTTGGTGCTAATTAGGATCAAAATGCTAATCTTGTTTTTCTATCTTGAAAATTTACATAGAACTGAGTGTTACAATCTTGTCTTGACTACAATGTGAGTTAATTGACACTATTGTCTAAGCCTTTTTTTATGGGAAAACATTAAATGACTTCTCCCGTTCTGGGTGGAGCAGAAGATAGTGTCAGTTTCTTACCGACTAAAACCCAATACCCTTTGCGTTCCAGGGGGGCTTCTCTCTAAGCCCGAAGTCCGTAATTTCGGGCTTAGTTGCGAGACTAATCGTAAGTCCCTAGGTGATACGGACTAACGATTAGTCCCGAACCCGAACTAAGAATGAATGACATCACGATTTGACAGTAACTGACAAATCGTGTTGTAATTAATTCTCAGTAGTTAGGTGATACGGAGTAGAATACGCCCGCAGCTAAGCACGAAACTACGGACTTCGAGCTTAGAGAGTAGCCGTGGGCCGCGGTTAACTCTTGCGAACAATTCCGCAATCCCTGGTTTATTTATCTATCTATTCTTTTCGTTCTCTATTTTTTTATATCTATTACTTATTTATCCCTGCCTTATACTATGAGTCATTTTCTTTTTGATTTTATTCAGGTAACTGTCATCTCAGAATTGACAATCTAGCCACATCATCTTTTACACAAACTGTTTGTTTCCTTAGTTGCGTATATTTGTGTTTGTGCCAAACAAACGCATTTTATTTCTTTCTTCAATTCTTTGTCGGACACCAAAACGTTATGTCCAAAAGCGAGCTTAACTCGAAGCTAAGTTTTCTCCTAGCAAACCTCTTTTATTTTCTATTATTTTCTTATCATTTCTTTTAAAAGAGAATCAGGGATAACGTGACAATTGACAAGACGGAATGGAAGAAAAAAACGTGTTGCAACAGAACTAAGACAGTAAGACCGTAAGACGATGATAGCACAGTATAAATATCTACATGACAGTGTCTGTAAAAGCTACAAAATACTCACACAGCAACAATAGCTCCTTTCCTGTCTAACACCAGGTTACTCCTCACCATCTCATACCCCAGCTGGCACCTAGCCTGCTCATACAAGTGTACTACGACGTACAAGCCGGCTTGTCTAGCCGCCTTTGATACTGTGCTTATGACCTGAAACAAAAGAGAAACGGTGTTTATCAAGCTATTGTAGCAGCGGAATATTGTTTCTGTAGTGTTTTGTTTGAACGTAGAAATGTGTAAGAAACAGGTGGTAGTATAAAAACAACAGGTTTTAAGACAAAAGGTGTGTAGGCTAAAATAGACTAGATACCTAGACCAAAACTCGATGGGGAAGTTTTGTTTTCTTAAGGGTGCTTTTACAAAATAACGCTTGGCCCGGACTAAAGCTACAGACCACGTCTCCTGAGATTTATAGTGATTGTAGCGCTGTATATAACAATTGTTTAAAAATATTGTTTTACATTTAAATAGACATTTTTTTTTTCAAGCAAGGTAATATATATACCTTAGTTATTAGTTACTTTTCGTTTGAATTTGGATATATATAAAAATATAATTTCGGACGAAAAATTATCAGTAGCTCTCTGTTTTAGGGAATTATTTTTGGTGTAATACTGTATGAAACATGATAAATTGAATAAAGCACTCCAAAGTAGAAGATACAGTTGTACCATAAACATTTTTATTAATGATTAAATTATGAAACATCTTTTGCGTAGACAATATTTTTACTAATTTACGTAAACAAATTGAAATATTTATTTAAAGCACCCCCAAGAAAAAGAATCAAACTTTCTTGGCCATATATTTTTTTAAATTTGCGGCTAAATATAAACTATAATCACACATCAAAAAACGCTCAAATTCTAGAAAAAATGTAATAGCCCTCTTAAGAACAATACTGAAGTACTTGTTCGCTGCACACTTCTTGCAAGTAAGACATCAATATTGGGAGAGATCTGACCAGTCGACTCACAGACTGACTGCACAAAATACCGACAGTCATGCCAAGGATACACGTGCCAACGAGTGCAAGCAAGTGTCAGAAGTCATTGTCTTCATACCAACCAAACACAGTTGTTTTGGAAAATTGCACTTAACCTACTTACATGTTATTATGTAAGTCACTTATTGGCGCGTGTTTCATCGGCTGTTAGACATTATTAATAGTAAGTCTATACAGCGGGAATTAAGAGGTGACTCTAGTCGGTAACTCTTGGGCCTTTCTCCATACAAACGCATTCCGCTGTTTTCTTCGTGGATAATGCTGCTAGAGCAATGATTTTTTCCAAAAAATCAAGATCGAAATAATACGTGCCTCAGCATTTTCTTTTTGCCAAAACTTAATTACTTAATGAATTATGACAATCCAAAAACCCGAAAAAACAGCCCGTTTTTACCGCCATGTTCAGACGACTATCAGACTTTGATAAGTTTTTTAACAAAATAGAAAATAAAAGAAGCATAGATATAGTCTTCCTCTAAATTTTGATATATATTTTTTATAGATCAGTCCAGTTTTGAAGAAGAATACAGCAAAATACAAAACGTCTTTTGGTCAAGGTTTTATAGGTAAAATCAGCCTCTGCTGCAGTTGTCGCTTTCGCACTTTACTTGACAGGGCGCAGCGCGACGGAATTTGAAAAATAGGTATTCTTCAAATACCAATTGTTCAAATTCCTCGGAACTCGAGTCGCACAGGACCGGTTGTTGTGGCGACGCTTGGGAAGGCCTATGTCCAGCAGTGGACGGCTTTCGGCTGATATGATAATGATGATGAAGTCTATACAAGCTCATATATTTTTCCCCATCAAGAAATAACGGGCAGATACTTGTTTAATACTAACTATCTGTCATACTAATCTTGTATTTTTGTACCTCAACACTGTGTACCCCAAAAGTGTCACGTGTATTTCTGTACTTTTTGTTAAATATTTTTCATTTATCTTTATACTGAACAACTTTCGAAATATGAAAGCCATTCTTCTTCAATTCATAATGCCGAGTTGCTAGCATGTCGGTTTTCTACCGGTTGCATTTTGGGGAATATGTGACGGAATTGCATAATTTAATTCCGCGAAGCCCATTCCATCATCGGAACACAAGACGAACGGCGAGGCGCCACCGGTGCATGGTGGACATACCACACACACGCACAGAATGTTTTGTGAACACATGCATAGTGCGTACAGCTAAAGAGTTGGTTTGGTTGGCTGAACGCGCTAATCTTAGGAAATACTGGTACTGCCGAATTGTACAATTTTTTTTAAATAAAAATAATACACGTTTTTAAAAAGTAAGAAAACCAAATTATTTTCGTTTGTATTGAAAAGCAGTAAATATTTTTCTTTCCTCGTATGATTAAGAAAAGAGTAAAATGGTTTCATCTCAACGATTCGGAGGTGATTTGGTGTTTTTTTTTCTTATTATGTGATACCGATACACAAATTCTGGCTAAAGCAAAATACGAATCATATCATGTAATAATAATAATAATAATAAACCTTTATTTCGTAAAAATACAGATTAAAAATATTTTATATTAAGACAATTTATATGAGCTTTGGTAGTAACACAATTCGATACAAATCTAAGTACTGAAATCTGTACACAATATATAAAACCCTGCCTCTCAAACTAGGTAATAACCTGTATCTTGAGAGACAGTGACTTGGCTTAGAATGTGATGCTGTAAGTATAATAGTGTCTACTATGTCGATCTACCTGAGCGATTGAATATAATAAAGCTAATTTAAGTACCTATATATTAAGTGATGTGTATGTGTGTAGGTGATGGTGTGTGCGTGTATGTGTGGGTGTATTGTGTGGGATTGGAGATATGTAGGTAGTTAGGCGACGTACTTTAGCAAGGATTCTGTTTGTAGATAGTCCTGTTCCAGTAGCCATTCCGTTAATTTTGATTTTATTTCATATTTATTTAGATCTATAATGTATATTTTTTTGTGAATTTGTTTATAGATGTATGTACTTAATGTGTAGTATTGGTGTTTAGCAAAGGTGGTTTTGTGAGGGGTACTTAAGGGTAGTTTCTTCCTTTTTGTAGGGTCAGTTGGGGGAACGCTAGCGTGTTTTCTTACGGTAGACTGAAGTACAAAAAGCTGGCGCACTGAAAGTACTTTGCAATCAGCGTATAGTTGCGTACTGGGATAGCGATAAGGTTTGCGCAACATCACCTTCAGTACAGCTCTCTGCGCTCTTTCAATCCTCAGAAGACTGGTTTTATTTGCACCACCCCATACTGTGATGCAATATCCAATGACGGATTGACATAATGCAAAGTACACCATCTTAAGGGTTTCAGGTGCAGCCGAATCTCTAAGGAATTTGAAAATATGCAAAAGTCTCATAGATCTAGTGGTAATGGCGTCAACCTGTTTGTCCCATCGTAATCCTCCGTCTATTTGGATACCCAGATATTTCACATTATCAGTTCTTGTAAGTGTCGGACATAAGCATTGTGGGGATTGTTTGGAGCAGGTGTGCGCTGTTATGGAGAAAGATTTGTCGGGCAAGTTGTTACGACGGATAGCGAAAGGAATGAACGATGTTTTATCGCAGTTTAGGGTTAGTAAGTTTAGGTTGAGCCATTTCATTATATCCGTTATTGCCGCTTCTGCGTAGCGCTTAACGCTATCCCAAGTTGGACCATAAACTATGACTGCGGTATCGTCTGCATACGCAATGATCTTGGAGTTGGGGATGGTCATTCTGCACAACTCATTGACGTATATTTGGAAGAGGGTGGGTCCTAAAATGCTTCCCTGAGGTACACCGTAAGTGGTTGATACTTCGTCACTTATATACTCTCCAATTCTTACTCGTTGGGTCCGGTTGTTCAGATAGTCTTTGAATATTTCGAGGGTTTTTCCTCGTACACCTAGAAGTTCCAATTTAGAGATAAGTTTGGGAACAGATACTGTGTCAAATGCTTTAGAAAGGTCTAGGAAGATCCCTAGACTTTTAACTCTACTGTCAAGATTTTTAGCAACCAATTGCGTCAGCTCAAGAACTGCATCTTCAGTTGAGAATCCTGAGCGAAAGCCATACTGATTATCAGCAATGAGCTGATGTTTGTTGAGGATTTTTTTTAATCCTTTATTCAGGATCCTTTCTAGTATTTTTGAGAGTGCTGATAGGACCGATATAGGTCTGTAATTGTTGACACAGTTTCTGTTCCCTCCTTTATGAATTGGATGGACGATAGCTTTTTTTAGCGCATCAGGAAAGATGCCTTTTTGTAGGCAACAGTTAAGGATATACGTCAATGGTGGCGTCAAGGTCTGGCGGCAACTTTTTAACACCAGGGGGGATATGCCATCCCAACCTATTGCGCAATCATTGCGCAGTTGCAGAATAAGAGACTCCACTTCTGATTCATCAACCTCAAGTATTACAAGAGAGTTGGCGGGGCTGGAACACATATTTTGACATGATCTTTTAGGTGGGTTTGTAGGTTGGTGAGATTGGGGACAAGATTTTTTCTGCCAAGTTAGTGCCTATATTACTGAAAAATCTACACACTTCGTTTACGGATGATATAGCGTTATCACAGATATCCAACAGTTCCACCGGGCTAGTTTTCTTTTTAGTGGTATTGGTGATTTGTTTTATTGTTTTCCAAAGAGCTTTGGGGTTGTTACGGGATTTTTCAAGTTCACTTTTTTCATGGGCTATTTTTAGTTTCCGGAGCAGGTCATTACAATAATTCCGGTACCGCGTATAGGTAATTTTCAGGATAAGATTATTGGGATCTTTTCTTGATCTGCTGTGCAACCGATCACGGTTTTGTATACACTTTAATAGGCCGGTGGTTATCCATGGTTTTTTTATTCGTTTTTTTCTAGGAATTCTAATTAGTTTAGTGTGTTTAGTAATTACTGAAGAGATAATGGTTATGAACATATTCATAGATGTATTGGGGTCAATAACTTTGTATAGTGGGGTGAAATCAGAGTTTTCCAAATCTAACTTAACTGCATCGTAGTCTATGCAGGTAGCTATGTGGAGTGGTTTATTTTCAGGGTTTGTTTTAGCAATAGCAAGTAGCACCGGTTTGTGGTCCGTGATGTGTGAGTCTAGTACAAGGGTAGTAACAGGAAGGGTACTTTTAACGAGTACATGGTCTAGACAGCTATCCAGCCGAGTGTTGTACCTGTGGGTTGGAAGAAGACCGTGGGAGGCATTTAAAATGAGATAGTTGATACAGCGGTTATCTGTACTATTGAGGTCGAGATTAATATCACCTATAAGAATTATATTCTTGTAGGAGGAAAGGCTTACATACACACTATTTAAACTATCCAAAAAATGTTCGATACTTTCCTTGGAACTGTATGACGGGGATCGGTACACTGCTACGATAGCAATATCTTGGTTAACTATTTGACATACCAAGCAATTCCCATCCACAAAACGAGGTTCCCACTCTGAAGTCCGTAGTGCTTGTTTTGTATAGATTACAATTCCATCATTTTGGATGTAGATTACCAACTAATTTTTTCAGAATAATTTCTCTGTTAGTGCCAATGAAAAGCTGCTTCATCTGCACGCTATTTTAAGCTTTTTTCGAGAGAGCAGCCTTTATGAAAAATATGACGCAGCAAAGTTGCGCGGGTCAGCTAGTAACAAATAAATGGTCGAAAAACCAATTTTAACGTGTTGTAGGTACATAATAATTTTTGACCAATGAGTAGGTAAACCTACGAATCTAAAAATTCCCCCTTAGTGTGGGTTCTATTTATTTTCTTTCTTTTAATTATGTTAAAAAAATTGTGTGCGTTGTACGCAGTACCTACGTATTAGTAACAGAAGTTAGTATTAAAAAAATAGAAATTTTATAAATAAATGACATGATTGTCATTTACTTCCCCTACTAAAGTCCACACCATGTATTTATTACTTTAATAATAAGCCTGTACAACAATTTACCTGAATTAGTCTACGTGACTTCGACCGCGCATACGCCAAAGGATGTGGGGTGCGCTTCGTCAGAGCGAGACAGAACAACAACAATGCACTTTAGACATGTTTTCGAGAGAGACAGAGCGATAGCACGTGCGGACTGCATGGTGTGATTCGTGAACGTGAATGACATTTTGTTGCTAAGAACTTATAATGGCGCTTTGATATTCATTGTTTACTTCATTCAATAAGTACTGCAATTATTAAAATAGAGAGTTTTTCCACACGGTACACAGTGTTTAAGACGACCATTTTACAGACTTCGTTTTTTTAGCTAGCAGATATAATATTTCAAATGCAAGATTTCGTATCACACGTCAAAGATACTTTCTAAGAACTAGATTTTTGAAAATCGTCTAATTTTCATCCAGATATTTGGAAATAGATACTTTCCATTCAAAAGTGCACAGTATTTTTACCCTAATAATATTTCTTAGCAATAGGCAATAGTAAATAACAATTTACTTGAGTCTGTGTACGTGACTTCAACCGCGCATGCGCTGTGAGCTTCGCCAGAGCGAGAAAGAACAACAACAATGCACATTTTGACGTGTGTTAGAAAGAATCGGAGCGATGATAACACGTGCAGACTGAATGGTGAGCTTTGTAAACGTGATTTGTGGTTTTTTGTTATGAAGAAATTAAAATGGCACCGTTTTTCGTTCATATACACTATTTGTGCTATTAAATATACGCGTAATGATAAATGCGGCAAAAATGGCGGCAACTATGAAGGTTTTGTTTTATAGAACTTACCTCATCGTAGTTTTCTGTGGGCTCCAGTGGAGGCAAAACCAATATGTCAAGGCCCTGTAAATAAAAAAAAATAAGTGTTAACCTTAGAATAATAACGCTCTAAGGTTTTAACATTTTTTTTTAAGTAACTTTTACGAAAAAATATAAGATTTTTTTTAACATGTTGATGCCACGCTGTAAAAGCAGTTTAAAATACCTACATTAATAACAGTTGGCATTTTTACAAAAATCGTCCAACCCAAATAATGTTAGCAGGGAAGGGAAATCTTAAGTATTTCGATCATGCGTGGGACGGTCATTGACCTCTCAGCTGATCGACGCGTGGTGTTTATTTACAAAAATGTCCTGCATTCGAGCTTTTCACGCTTGCATCGCGTGCTTTTCGCGCGCTGTACCAAACGTTCTTAATTTGAATTTTGACATTTTTGTGACGTTTTCGTGGAAAAAAGTTTTTGTATGAGGTTTGAAATCTGTATCCAATAGAATATTTCTGTATCTTAGAAACAAAAATCAACTGCCGCATGTATGAAAGATTATCACTTATTGAAAACAACGTGACCGATTGTGCCAATTGTTTTCAGATTTTTTTGGGAAATCCACCGAAATAGTCGGCAATAGTATCGAGCGAAGTCGGGTCACGCTCGCTAAGTCGCTGCTGCGTACAAAAAATCAATATTTCTTTGATTATAATGACTGTTGGAAGGTTATCTCTGTTTTTCTTCGCTGTTTATAAATATGTGCTACAAGAGATGTTTGGAAAACATTGTTATCGTTTTATATCATGCTTGCGATCCCTGATACACTCATTAATGAGGTGACTAGAAAAGTGCTGCCACCTGTCGATTCTAGAAAAAAACTCGCCGGTATAAATAAAGTGAAGTGAATGTGAGCTGTCAATGTCAATCCTAGCATCAATTGGAATGTCAGCTCCTTTCATGCTGACTTTTCACGGTGCGATTGTTGCAAAATAGCATTACAGCAGTGCGATTCTGCCGGTCGATTCTGTAAACATGCCCAAGTGAAGGCCTAGGTGAAGTGATCACGAAGTGAGCTGTCAATCCATGTAATCAAGATGGAATGACAGCTCGCTTCGTGATCACTTCACCCAAGCCTTCCCTTCAACATGTTAATAGAATCGACCGGCCGTAAACATGTCAGGGAGCGTTCAAGTATTACGTAACGCAATTTTTGGAGATTTTTGATCCCTCCCTCCCCCCATATAACGCGCCGTAAAGTTTTTCTCTACCCCTCCTCCCCCTTAATAAAACGTTACGTAACCACCAAATGACCATTTTTACCGAAAAGTCACAATTATGTGATGTAAAGTACCGGAAACTCACTAAAATACCTTTGTTACTGAGAAAAAAACGTTTAAAAAAATGCGTGAGAGAATCTCTCTACGCGACCGTTCTGAAGGGATAAATAAAAAAATATACAATGTTACGCAACGCGTAGTTCAAAACCCTCCCGCCCGTATAACGCATCATTACGTTTTACAAGACCCCCCCTCCCCCCAAATTCGAACGCTCCCCCACCGTAACTGCTTAGGTGAAGTGAACACTAAGTGAGCTGTCGGTCCATACAAACGATGGACTGACAGTTTACTTCTAGCTCACTCCACCTGACACGGTGAGCCGTAGACAGATAGACCGGCTATACCACTGGTCAGAGACGTATATATGGGTCCACCAATGAGGGCTATCGCGTTTGAATTCGCCGCTAGAGGCGCTAGTGCAGCGTGAGGTTTTAAATGCCAAATTTCGCTGTTGGTTGGCTATTGTGTTGGCTGTTGTTTTGATTTTTGATTTTTTTATTTTCCTTCTAACTTTGTTCACATGCGCGTAATATCAACTTTAATGCTATGATTAAGAACCTTACTCGACAGTGGCGCCAACTGGTGAGTACAAAAACGGTAGCTCTCATTGAGTCCCATTCAATGCTAGGCGACATCGTGGCAGTCCTAGGAGGAGAGATGAACTTGACTCCTACCGGGAGGACTGGCCCGCAATGGCTGATGACAGACGTGTGTGTAAAAGGGAGAGAGAGAGGCCTTTGCCCAACAGTGGGACTGGGACATAATGGACTAATTTAGATAAGACTGCTTCTAGGCAAACGCGCTCCATCTTCGACCGCATCATCGCTTACCATCAGGTGAGATAGTGGTCAAACGAATGCCTATCTATAGTAAAAAAAAAGTCTTTTTCTGGCTTTTGCCCGCGACTTCGTACACGTATAGCCCGTTTTTTCTTGTTCCCGTAGGAATTTCAGAAAATCCTCTGTTAGTGCTCTCCTACGGAGTGTAGGGAACCTACATGCCAAATGTCAGTTTTCTACGACCAGTAGTTTCGGCTGTATGTTGTCTGTCAGTCACTCAGTCACTCAATCAGTCAGTAACGAAAGAATTTTATACATATATATATTGATTGATGATTATGTTACTTTTACGTAGCGACTTAAAACTTCTTTCAAGTTACAAACATTGTTCTCATCATACATTTTTCTGCTTGTAGAAATGCAACATTTATTACGAAAATAAATACCTAGTCTATTTTTATCCGCACGATAGTAGTCAGTGCAAAGACATTTCTTCATACATTCTCTAGAATTCTAGATATTCTCGTTAGTATGACTCACCGTGGCACCAGCGCTATGAATGAAAGGTGTAAACTCGCTGATTTCTTTATTTTGTAGGTGCAACACCCCTGCTTTGTAGGTCTGAAACAAAGATTTTACATTGTTAGTGGAATTGTTTAAATAATAACGCAAGAGTTGTTGCGTTGCCAGAAGTTATGACTTTGTCCTGAAATGCGCTGTAATTGAAGAGCCACGAGGAATTTGGTTTGTCAAAAATAGTGGTGAAAACTAAGTGCGTGGATTAAAAGTACCTGGGTACAGTAGAATAGAATAGGATACTCGTTTTGCTTCTTTTTTCTCTTTCTCTTTCTCCCTTTTTTTTAATAAGAATTTGTTCATACTTTTTTATTTTAAGTAACTTGGACTTGAAAATTTTGATCAAAACGCGGAATAGTGTAGATATTTTTAGTGAGTTAGGTACTTCTGAATGTTTGGAAAACAAATCAAATGGGTACATACTTGCACCATGAACTTTTTTTTAATCATGAAATAACAATGTGAGCCTAAAGAATAATTTTAGTCACACGAAAAGCTCATTATTTCATTCATGCTCCCGGATCCCGCCCATACCCAAATAGTCGTCTATGTATGTCCTCAATGCACCTAGCAACAAAGGAGTTTTTATGTCACCCATTAGAATGAATCTCTTTCCAAATGAAAGGGGCCTACGTGACTATGGTCCACGCATTCGTCCCTGCTTCGAAATTTGAAAATTAGGGCGCGGGAGATTCCTTCGCTAGAGCGAGATCGAACAACAACAATGGACGATAACGCGCGTGTTAGTAAGAGACGGAGCAACAACACGCGGGGAACGCCTGATCTGCAGTTAGGGTTGCCAAATCTTAAAACTGGAATGCCGAACAGACCAGACAATTTAGCCGGACTTTGGGGAAAATTAAATAAAAAGGCCGAACAACTTATCCTATTCAGAATGATGTCTTTAAAATAATTATTACCAGCTTTAAGCTTTTTGACTCGTTAACATAAAATAAATTTAACTTATAATGATAAAATAAAAGTAATGTTGATCAATCTTTTTAATTGTGCATTTTAGGGAAATTATTTTCCTAAAATATGCAAATTCTAAACGCCTGGCAGCCCTATCTGTAGTGCAGCTTTGTCTGGAAAGTTATATTATTTATTCAGCTTTGTTTTGCTCGATTTTATTTTTAGATTCCTATGAATACTGACATTTTGAATGCTTTAGTTTTATTGTTGTAACAATGCAGTTTATCGAGTCAATTTCAATAAAATTGGATCGTAAAGATTGAAGTTGAAAATATTATTTCCATAAAATGCTTTCAATTTATTAATTCAGCATTCGTATCTGTCAAATATAATGCGTTGACTTGTTGTTAATAAGGTCTTGCCTTGTCTTTAGATGTTTGCATAATTTTAACTTAAAGATAAAAAAAGCATTTGAATAAATAGGTAGGTATATAGCTGTCGTCAAGATGAAGTATTAGTGTGTCAAGATGAAGTGGAATGAATGAAGAATGAAGTTAAACATTCTTTGTTATTAATTGTTTTATTTTAAGCCTTTCAAGGATTTTCATTACATGATTCAAAAATGTAAAAAAAAAAAACAAAAATGCACTAAAAATTAAAAAAATAACAATGTTTATGATCTACCCACATTCCAAATTTAGTTTATATTTAACTTGGCAACAGAGTTTAAAATTACTATAATTAAGATTTTGTTTTGAAATTAACAATAAAAAGAGAAAATAAAAGAAAACCTCACCTCACTGGCCATCAACGAATTCACACACAGAAAACAAACCACTGAGCTTAAAAACTTCATTGTTCTTTTTTATCACTGGCACAATTTAACAAAAAGATATTAAATATAATTCTGTTCTAATTTCAAAAAACAGCGCGGGATTTTCGTCTTTCCCAGTTGGCGCGCGGCGCGGTAATGCTGTGTTTTGCTCGCTCCTCGCTGACTGAATAATAATGCATCTGATTGTGGCCTGTACCACGATAACGTTGTTGATTAATACAAACGACAGCAATAAGCCGGGTGCTACCGGTTGCGTGGTACGGAGGCAAAGGGCAGTTAACAGCTTGGTTCTAGTAAAGAATATCTTATCGTTGGCTAAATGATGTAAGCTATTGCTTATCTTGCGGTAAATCGGGTGTAGGTTAATGTCACTGTTCTTACATAAAGAGATCATTCTGTTTCTATTTGGGTCACATTCACTCACGAGTCCTAGCTTTTGCTTCGATTGTTAGTTTCAAGGATAAACTAAAGAAGAAAATCAAAAGAATATGCGTTCAAGTTTTAGACGGACGAAAGTCAACGTTTTGCTAAATTTTTTTTTTGTACCATTACTTTAGCCAATAATGTTACAGAAATAACTGGTAACAATAACTAAGGGACCTATACCTACTCAATAGGCTACTTCTAGGCAAGCATACTCCATCGTCGACCATACCGACGACTATCTCACCTGATGGTAACAGGTGAGATAGAGGTCAAACGAGAGCCACCCAGTACTCAGGAGTGAAGAGTATTCTCTTCAGGGATAAAGGTGTCTTTCCCTTGGAAATTGCATCCCTTGCTGCATTCAATTACCCCCTCGCTTCCGGCCTCCTTCAAAATGCTCGGGATTCAATATGGCGTCCGTGACATAAGACACTGCGTTATCCCCTCGGTGCATAATCAACTATTTTTGTAACGCAGGAAACAGAGATTGCACATTATGCCATACCTAACCAAACAGATCCTATCGGCCATTTTGAGTTCAAATGTCAATTGATATAAATAGATGTTCGTTTTGTCGTTGTCATTTTGACTGAAATTGCTTTTGGGAAGAGATAAGGGGATTCCGTGAGACGAAGGTGAATAATAGACATAAATTACTTTGAACGAAGTCATTTTTGATGTTACATTGACCAGTACTGGTTTTTACTGGTAATAAGGTACTTACCGACCGTAGGATTAAAGAAATGGCCTTAGATAGTGGCCATTATTAACTGAAGTTTATTTTAGATAAAGAGAAATTTTATAAAAGCTCGGCTTTGTAATTAAATCTTGTCCACGATGCAGATATTGAGCTTGGTAGGGATTCCAGTTCGAAAGAGGTACCTAATATTTCATGAGGACTTAAGGATGAAACGTCAGAAGCTAGTTCCACGCTTCGATGAATTGTGTTAATCAAGATGTTCTAGCAAGACAATTGACTTTTTGGCAGCGGAAGCGTGACAGGGTAGGTTAGGTAGAGTAGGTTGGGTAGGTAGGTAGGGTAGTTACCCTTTTTTTTTAAGCATGGGAAATCATCAAATGACTCTTCCCGCTCTGGGTGAAGCAGGAGGGAGTGTCAGACTCTTACTGACTAAAACCCATCCGTGTTCCTCCTAGTGCCCTTTGCGTTCCAGGGACGCGGTGACTCTTTCGAACAATGTCCGCAGCCCCAGCAGGCACTGGCCCTAGCGGGCCCCATCTATTGTGCTGACAGCTCTTTGAGGTGCGCATGGAACACAGCGCGCCGTCGACCCGGGCCTGGTTCTGATCAGGCGGAGAGCTTCTCGAACTGTTGGCTAAGATCAAAGTGTAGGGTACTTACCCTACCACCTACTTAGGTAGTGTAGGAACGTAGGGTAGGGTAGGTAGGTAAGGTAGGTAGGGTAGGGTAAGTAGGTAGGGTAGGTAGATAGGTAGCCAGTTGACGGAAGCGAAGCCGCGGGGGACAGCTAGTCCCTTATGCAATTTTGGAATTTCGACAATCTTATTTGCTAATAGAATGGCAAATGCCTTGTCTAGAGCCTTAAGAGTCTAAGAAACTCCTTGAACGCTTCATTCTATATCTAAAATCATTATAGAAATCCTAAAATCATCATCGCAGCCACTTCGAACCACTTTTTTTTTAAGGACAAGGAAATCATCAAAGGACTCCTCCCGCTCTGGGTGGAGTGGAAGGTAGTGTCAGACTCTTACCACGGTCAAGATATCTATTTATACTGTGCTCTTACTGACTAAAACCCATCCGTGTTCCTCCTAATGCCCTTTGCGTTCCAGGGCCGCGGTGACTCATCAACATCACATCAGCCGAAAGACGTCCACTGCTGGACATAGGCCTCCCCCAAGCGTCGCCACAACGACCGGTCCTGTGCGTCTCGCATCCATCGGCTACCTGCGACTTTCACCAGGTCATCGGTCCACCTTGTGCGAGGCCTTCCAACGTTGCATCTTCCGGTACGCGGTCGCCACTCCAGAACTTTTTGGCCCCATCGACCATCTGTTCTGCGAGCAATGTGCCCTGCCCACTGCCACTTTAGTTTGGCGATCCTTCGGGCTATGTCGGTAACCTTGGTTCTTTTGCGGATATCATCATTCCTGATTCGATCACGCAAGGAAACTCCAAGCGTTGCCCTCTCCATTGCCCTTTCAGTAACTTGGAGCCTTCTGATGAGGATTGATTAATTTCAAACCACTGAAGTTCCAATTGTGCACCTCCCCATAACCTTACTCAAGATAATTCTAATAGATTATATAATAGTAACCAATTTATGTCATCGAATAGAAATGACAGATAACGACGAGCTCTCGTGATACCCGCGTGTTTCCCACAATGCGGTGAATGAATGGTCTGACCGTGATAATGATTGTAATCTGAAAGATTTGCTAAACTGGTTCGGCTTAGCTAACGAGTCAATTAAGTACTTATACAAGCAAGGTTTAGGTAATGTTGATGTGACTTTTTACACAAACATTTATACTAATCTAAACTAATAAGTATTATAAAAAGATAAAGTTTGTGAGGTTGTGAGTTTGTGTGGTTGTAGGGTGTAATCTCTGGATCTATTGAACAGATTTAAAAAAAAAACTGGCTAATTGCGTGTCGGACTCGCGTGCAAAGGGTTTCGAACGAATTTCTTTTTTTTAACATGTTATTTTAACGCTACAGACTTGTTATAGATTTTCCGGTAATCTTTAGCTATAGAACTATTATCTGCATTTTTTATTTTATTTTAGGCTCAGTTGTTTCGGAGATAAGGGGGGAATGGACATTTTTGGTACTATTTCTTAAATAACTTCAAAACTTTTTATTTTAAAATTATGAAAAAAATACAATTAAAACCCTCACAGTAAGTCCTTTCATTTGATATAGTACACGATACAGTTCGAAAAACTTTGTGTTAACTTTCTAGTTTGATCCCCAAAAGTGAACCCCATACTAAAACAAAATATTTATTTACGTATCGCGTCGTGTTTGGGTCACAGAAGTTCATATGTGTACCAAATTACAACAGAATCGGTTCAGTAGATCCGGAGAAAACTGGCTGTGACCAGACGGACAGACAGACAGACACCCGAGTAATCCGTAAGGGTTCCGTTTTTTACGGATGTTCGGAACCCTAATTATTTTACCAAAAGAAAGTCACGTTATTTGTGAGTGTCATAGGCTAAATCAGAAAAATACCACCCAACGAAGTGGGCACGTCAGCTAGTATTAAATAAATAAACTACTGCTTAAACTAATGGTGCAGTTGATTTAGGTATCGTTATTGTTGTGTTTACATCTGTTTTTAGTTGCATTTTATTTTACGCATCAAGATTGTTTACCTTTATATAAGTACCTAAACCTTCCTAGTATAATGTTTAGTAAAATGATTAATTACATAGATTCTACTAATATAAATGTGAAACTTTTAAAGTATGTTTATAAAATCACACACCACACCCATCACACACACCCACACCACACTCATCGGCTGAACGAATATGTATCACTAGTGGACCATGGCCTGTATAGTCCGGAAACTAGTTCGTTACCTACCTGTACTTTTGAGAACCTGAAAAATGCCACTGGCTTTGCGATTAATGTGGCCACCTACTGCGCTCTAAATATCTAAAAATGAAGTTGATAGGCCTAATTAATTCCATGGTTGCAGAATTTGTTCGAAAGAGTCACCGCGGCCCTGGAACGCAAAGGGCATTAGGAGGAACACGGATGGATTTTAGTCAGTAAGAGTCTGACACTCCCTTCTGCTCCGCCCAGAGTAACAGAAGTCAGTAGATGATTACCCATCCTTTGTTACCGCGAGGTTTGACATTACATTTAAATCCGTCTCTCTTGAACGTACCCCAGCTGGGACGCAAGCCACCTCTCGAAGAATCGACCAAATAGGTAATTTCCTACACCATTTTAATGTACTATTAATACACTAATTTAATTAACTAAATAAACAAAATTGATTTGAATACACACCTCATATATATACACCTCACATTATAAGCACGTGCCAGGAAAACATTCGACAATTTGGATATTTTGAATTGAAATTAGTCATTCATTTGTTTTTTCCGTTATTCTATTTTTGTTCTTATTACTCAGAAATAATACTTGCCTCCAAGATAATATCTAACTTTGATAAGTGATAATCTATTATTATGTTATTCATGAGGTTTTGCTGATAAAAATAATACATAGGTATGTTATTTTTAACCAAGTGACACATATAAGGAAAATGCTCCTGTAATAAACCCGAATGCGGCCCTGACCGAAAAAGTGTAATCACCTTTTGCGCACTGAAAAATAAAAAAAAGTGTCAAATCAATTATTTCAAAATTAAATCTCTTCTTAAAAATGCTTCATTTTTTTTAGATTATTATTCTGTGCCTCGGAAAGCACGTTAAGCCATTGGTTCTGGGTGTCACTTGAAGATCTTTGGTAGTCTTTACGGATTGTAAGAAGCCAAATATCTGACTCGTCTTGGCAAGAAGTACCGTGTTAACCAGTTAAGGGTTATGGGGGTCAGGTAGGGCTGCCTACCTGACCTCCACAACCCTCCACGTAAAATACTGGTATTCAGCTGAATCCGGTTTGACTGGAAGCCTAGATTAGGCAGATGATGATGACTTTTAAAGTTTTGATATTCCTTTACAGGCAAAGAAGAAGTTGTGTCATATCAATGGCGTACAAAAACCTAGCATTTGCTTGCTGAACGCCGGGACGGTGTTTCAAGGGGGTGCACCCCCTCGCATTTAATATTAGGTAATAATATAAATAATAATAAATTAAATAAAAAACACCACAAGTAATTAAAAAAAGTAAACAACGTGTAACAGAATAAACGCAATACCTCTTATACGACTATTTTGATGAACAACTTTCACTTTGGGACAAATACCGAAATCGCGGAAAAAAAATCAGCTGTTCAGTACATTTTGTCGAGTTGTGCGTTGAGAAATAAATGGGGGAGTCGATATTTTTTCGCGATTTCAGTGTTGGTCCTATAGTGAAAGTTGTTCATAATGATGAGTTCAATGTCTCCTTAAGAGGTATTGCGTATATTCTGTTATAGGTTGTATATTACAAAAGCATAACATAAATAGTCATACAAGAGAACATAGCACATCCGACGCGAGGTGCCAAAATTTTCTAGCTCGCTTCGCGCGCTCTTCTCACTCAAAAAAAGTATTCGAGGACCGTGCTCAAGATGCACACCCTGTGCTCTAGATGCAAGTCCTGCTGACGCCTAGGAGCATAAACTAAGTAGCTTTTAGAAATCAATACAAAAAGAAATAAATCTGTGGTTATCTATATATACTAATATATAAAGCTGAAGAGTTTGTTTGTTTGCTTGAACGCGCTAATCTCAGGAACTACTAGTCCGATTTGAAATATTTTTTCAGTGTTGGATAGCCCATTTATCGAGGAAGTATATATCATCACCCAACACCAATGGGAGCGGAGTAGTATTAAAAATTGTGACGCAGATGAAGTTGCGCGGGTCAGCTAGTAATTAATACATTTGCTATACTCCTTCATTGTAAACAAACATGGTCGGACTTTGTCCAACATTGTCAATTAAAGGTAAATACCAACTCATTTCATTGAACTATTGAGACGCAATTTTGCGTACGTGAGAGTGACCACATCAGTATGATCAAAGGTACTAACTACCAACGAGTAACGAGATACCGCTATAGGTTACTGAGTCACCATTGTCATTCACCGGGCCAATAAGACAACGTGAAATAACGTGGAATATGAACTGGGAAGAGACAATGAAATGACTAAATCATAACATAACATTACCCACGCTTGTACTCACGAAGTCATTCTGAAAATAACATGTGATGGGTATTTGTACTTTCAATCTTCCTAAAACATTTCAATTGAATTAGTCGACAAGATTTACAAGCTCATAACACTTATTAAGTGCTTATTACACTACACGGCATTCAGTGCCCGGTAGCAAGTGGCAAGGGTGGACGTGGCCCCTAACTAGGGAGCCGCTTAAGGCTGCTCTCTCGAGAAATGCTTAAAAACAGCGTGCAGATGAAGCAACTTTTCGTCGGCATTTACTGAGAAATTACATGGAGTAGTAATCTACATGATATGATACGTAATTTGGTGTAGCCAGAATTTATGTACCTATCGGTATCACATAATAAGAAAAAAAATCACCTCCAAATCATTGAGAAGAAACCATTTTACTTCTTATTTTTTTAACAAAAGTCTTTAAAAAAATATCTACTGCTTTGCAATACAAACGAAAATAATTTCGTTTTGTTACTTTTTTAAAATATGTATATATTTTTTCATAATAAATTAAAAACGCGGGTAGCGGAGTGGCGCGTAGAGGAGTAGTTAACTCCGTTTGTATGCACAAACAAGGGGGGCTACTCTCTAAGCTCGAAGTTCGTAGTTTCGGGCTTAGTTGCGGGCGTATTCTACTCCGTACCACCTAACCACTAAGGATTAATGACAACACAATTTCACAGTTACTATAAAATCGTGTTGTCATTCACTCTTAGTTCGGGTACGGGACGAATCATAAGTCTGTAGGTGATACAGAGTAGAATACGCCCACAACTAAGACCGAAACTACGGACTTCGGGCTTAGAGAGTAGCCCTCAAGGTCATTGGCATGTATACAAGCCTTAGTACACTAGCCTAAGTTGTGAAGTGACCGCCGTTGATAACGTTACTGTATGTGTTAAGTTTTTAAGGTGCAGGTTCTGTGACAAACATTTCAATGTTTAGTCATCAATGGCAATGGATTATAGATATATTTGATGTCATAATTAATTTATCTAAATTTATCATTTAGATTAGACGATAACTTAAACTACGCACTGTGAATTTATGAATGAGTAACATCCGTTCGATATATTAGTCATTGGCTAATAAAGATTTGAGTTATTTACAATACTTTGATGCGATTATTAAATAGTGAACCTAAACTAAATAACATAAATAGGTCATGAACTCTCTTCATTATTCGAAAATAACCGTCGTTACGCTGCTACTTCTACTAGGCAACTGCCTACGCGGCGTAGTAGTGACGTAAAACAGAGCTACAAGGCTTGATAGAGATAAATCTGATGCGCTACGCAATGTAGCAGTTGCGCTACGCGGCGTAGTAGCAACGTAGCAACAGATCTACGCGGCGTAGTAACAACGTAGCCACAGAGCTACGCGGCGTAGTAGCAACGTAGCAGCAGAGCTACGCGGCGTTGTACCAACGTAGCAACAGCGCTACGCTGCGTAGAAGAGGCAAAGCTGTTGCGCTACGTGACGTAATTACTGCGCTACAGATACTTCCACAAAAACTTACTCTTAAGTGGGGACTCTAGGCTGTAACTCTTGGGCCTTTCTCCATACAAACGCATTTCGCTGATTTCTGCGTGGATAGCTACTGCTAGAGCAATGATTTTTTTCCAAAAAATCTATATCAAATTCATACATGCCTCTATCATTTTCTTTTTTCCAAAACATAATTACTTAAAGAATTATGACAATCCAAAACCCGTAAAACAGACCGTTTTTACCGCCATGTTCAGACGATTGTCAGACAAATTTGATAAGTTTTTTAACAAAATAGAAAATAATAGAAGCATAGATCCTAAATTTTGACATTATATGTCAAAATTTAGGATCTTATAGTAAGTTATATATCTTATACTTATAGTAAATAATTTTATAGGTAAGTCCAGTTTAGAAAAAGAAAACAGCGGAATACAAAACGTCTTTTGGTCAAGGTTTTTGTAGGTAAAATCAGCCTCTGCTGCAGTTGTCGCTTTCGCACTTTACTGGACAGAGCGCAGCGCAACAGCATTGGCTATAGTTTCTTCAAATACCTATTTTTCAAATTCCTTGGGACTAGAGTCTTAAGAGTTTCCGCGTAGCTGTGCAAACTAAAGAATCACATTCTATTGTCATACATAGTTAGTTAAGCGAGTTTTAAAAAGATAATTTAAAGCGATTACGATTAACTTTACGTCTTTAAACCACTCTATTAATCAATACATTACTGTAATTGCTATTATCTGATAAAATATAATAATTCACCTTAATTATATAAAAATGCTAATAAAATTACTTCTTGTTACTTTACGGTCGAGCGTGTATGTCCTACGTGACTGTTGATCCGTTCACTTCTAAACTACAAAAGGACATAGTAATCTTGCATAGTTAGGTAAGTACTTACATTACTCTAAAGATATATCAATCATTAATCATATTTTTTTTACAAAAAATATAACCGACTTCCAAAAACAAAACACTACAAAGTATAAAATAACTTTAATTTCGGAAGTCGGTGTAAAAAATCGTTAAAACCAAAAACACCGACCAACAAAACCCCGACTTGTTTTTGGAAGTCGGTTATATTTTTAGTAAAAAAAATTGAGAAATGTTATGAACTGGGGCTTTTTTAACAAAACTTACTTAGTGCTTTTGGTCTCGTCAATACGAATGAAATAAGCCCAAACACTTGGTAGTTCCTACATACCGATGTGGAGTTCCCTTGACTCGCTGTCGTCTCCATCATCAGGTCTAGTTGTAGTATCACCCGATATACACACGAATATCAAGTTTTTACCAGATGCGTCCCTACAATTTTCGAGAGTTGCCCTCGATTTCTCAGGGTTTCCATCATCAGATCCTGACGTGGTGGTAATGGGACCAACGCGGCAGCATACACAAAAAAAAAATTCGTACAAAAAAAGGTTCATAAACGACGAAGTTATCCGCGACACACATAAAAAAAAATATATATGTATTTTTACGCGGTCGAATTGAGAACCTCCTCCCTTTTTTTGAAGTCGGTTAAAAAAATCTAACCATATGGCTAGTTTAAATTCTTTAAGCACTGATACTAGCGGGTTCTTAACTAAAATTCTCTACAGATAATTTTAATAAAGAATCTGGTTTTTTATTATCTACATAGCCTGAAAAGAAAAAAAATCTACTTAGACTACATTCAAGGAGCTTGTGGCTAAAGAATAACAGCCGCACGGGTCGATCTTCAAAGTTAAGCAACTGTTACCAAGGTTGGTCTATGGATGGGTGACCATCTTAACATACCGAGTTTCCTCCGTGCCTCGGATAGCACGTAAAGCCGTTGGTCCCGGCTGTCATTTGTAGATCTTTGGCAGTCCTTACGGATTGTCAGAAGCCAGTAAATCTGACTCCATTCTTACCAAGAAGTACCGTGTTTCATAATGTAATGGAGAGGTTTGAGTGGTTGGGTCTCGGCATAAACTACTGCTAAGAGTAATAGCTCAATTGATTTAGTAATCGCTATTGCTGTACTTGCAGTGGTTTTTCGTTTAATATATTATTGTTTTAAACTGAGTTTTTAAATAAAAAGATTAGAAAGACGCGTCAGGATTGTTTGCCTTTGTCCGGCTGCCTGAACCTTTCTAGTATCGCTAAATATAAATTGTTACATCATATGATACACATTTTTTTGTAACTTTTGTTATGTATTTGAGCCAGATGTATTAAGACGAGCGCTAATCCTGCCGACAAACTGCCACGCAGTTTGGTGGGTGTACATGAAATGTTTAAGTATTTGGTCCAAAATAAATCATTTATTATTTATTTTTTTATTTTTTTTTTAGTTAATGGGTTGTGGAGGTCTGGTAGACAGCCGCTCTACATAAAATACTGGTATTCAGCTAAATCCCGTTTGACTGGAAGCCGACCCAAATCAAAATCAAAATCAAAATACCCGAAACACATTGATATATATATAAAAAAACCCAAGATGCACAGTCTCGAACAAACGCAACACTCGAAACTGTCGTCAAAAACTGACATGTATCAAGTGGCATGTGTGAGTTGTGTGTAGTGATACTATAAAAATTTTTTTTTGCAAATTCAACCTTGGATCGCTTTAAGTTGTTTTTACAAAGCAGTGCAGTATGGCGAGCGATGCGAGATTGTTTGAAACTTGTGCACAATTATACATTATGCGCTTGTTTTTTGCGGACGTTTTTGAGATGCTGAGTGTGTATCTTGGGTTTTTTATATATCAATGCCGAGACCTCTTAATCCTGACTTCGTATCATGACCCTGAACAACATTTGTTCTACGAATTTTCAAAATTCGGAACCTTTTTTTTTCCATACAAAAAATATAAACATAGTTTAAATGCATATTCTTTAAGAGGCGCCGCCCGGACGGCGCGGCGGCGCGGCCGGATGATTTGTCGCAGTAACAAAATAAACCTGTGACTGTGCCTGTGATTATGTTAGTATATAGCCGTTTTTTCGTGCAACCTTTAATTAATTGTTGCACGTGCAAATGTTACTTTAGACATTAAGTCAAAAATGTATGTAGTGTAAACAATTGTTGGTTAACCTAAATGAATAAATAATTAAATAAATAAATAGATAAATACATAAATAAATAAAAAATAAACAAATAAACCTACACTATCGCTGAATTTAATTATGCTACTTTATACCTAGGAGAACACACGGTTTCCTGCCGGTGTATACTGTCAACGTCTCACCGTATTAACTTGAGTGCAGTAAGTATGAAGTGAACTGTCATTCCATCATGTGGGGTTGACAGCTCACTTCATATTCACTTCACCTAAGCTTACACGGTGTGATATTTACAGAGCGTGTGTTCTGAAATATAACCCAGTATGCTGGGCAGTGCTCATGACATCATGAATCCGACACCATATTGTACTGGTGTGGCACCATATTGTACTGGTGAGACAAGTGTGACGTATATAGTAATATACCAGACGGGCGTGTGTACATCAGACTTTGAGAATTTTTTTATTGTATTGTAGTTTTTGCCCGCGACTTCATACGCGCATATAATATCCCGTTTTTTCCCGTTCCATAAAACTATCCTATCTTTTACGTTGGATCAAATAACAGATAGTTACGAAGTTTGATCAAAATCGGTTCAGTACCTAGTTTCAGAGTTTATCTCGAACAAACATCGTGACACGAGATTTTTATACGTATATATTTGTAATATTTGAAATAATGATTGTTGTAAACGAGCACAAACACTATTATGGCGTCAATTTATGACGTCAACGCTCTGGCCAGTATATTTTGGAACGAATCAACATTATGGCGCTGGATTCATGACGTCATGAGCACTGGCCAGTATACAGGGTTATATTTCTGAACACACCCAGAAAAACCACACTGCTGTTGGCCACAAGGACGAAGTAGACTGTTATCTATTATATATTAATCTAATATATAAAGCTGAAGACTTTGTTTGTTTGCTTGAACGCGCTAATCTCGGGAACTACTGGTCCGATTAGAAAAATTATTTCAGTGTTAGATAGCCCATTTATCGAGGAAGGCTATAGGGTATGGATATATCACCCCCCTAAGATCAATAGAAGTCAGTCAGTAATGAAAATTGTGACGCAGACGAAGTTGCGCGGGTCAGCTAGTATACATATTATAAAGCGTTAAAAAGTGTGTGTTTGTGAGGTTGTAGGGGGTAATCTTTGGATCTACTGAACCGATTTTAAAAATCATTTAACAATAGAAAGCCACCTTATTTGTGAGTGTCATAGGCTATATATTAATCCGAAAAATACCGCCCAACGAAGTGGCCAGGGGTCAGCTAGTCTCTTGTAAAAATCTACGAGAAACTACCACGAGATGAGTCACTAATAGTGATTGATAGATAGAGGTACTTACGCCCACTGCGATAAAGATTCATTCTTTCCAATTAACACGGCGGAAGCTGGTCGTTTAGTAAAGTACCTACGTCAGATCTACTGGAGGAGAGAACATTCTATGCTCTTCTAAGTTGACGCAGAATTATAGTATAATTCTAAGTAATAAATCTTTATTTCCAAATAGCCAAATACAATTTGTCCATCTCAACAAAAAACATGAAAACGCCATTATATTAAAACACTTAGCATTATTTGAGACAGAGTGAACGTCTGTGTCTGCTAGTATAAACCGTGTTACAGACACAGGCGCCTTCCTCTTACAGTTCATTTACAATTGCTGCACTTTGTAGGAGTTATTGTAAGTTGAAAATTAAGTTTATATCAGTACTTAACACTTATTAAATGTATGTAAGCAAGGAATGGAATGGAATGGAATGGATGCGAGACGCACAGGACCGGTCGTTGTGACGATGCTTGGGGGAGGCCTATGTTCAGCAGTGGACGCCTTTCGGCTGATATGATGATGATGATGAAGCAAGGAATGGGTGTGTGTGGTGTGGGTGTTAGTTTGTGTGTGTGTGTGTGTTTCATATATGTCTAAAAACAAATAATAATGGACCGAATTTAAATCTGTTTTTAGATGCTTTAGTACTTTTTTTTTGCAAAGAGTTGTTCAGTCTCATCGTACGTTAAGTTTTGAAGAAAACTACTAACTACAGTTTTACATTTAAATTTTGGTAAAGAATATACGTTGCAGGTTTCGTTTATAGTATTATAAAGGTAGAGCCAGAGCAGTTGTGGTGGTGACAGGTGGGCATACAGGATCCTTACGTCGTTTATTTTGCTCTAGTAACTTTGGGTCATAGTTCAATGATGAGACAGTGAGTACAGATATGTCTTTATAAAGCTGGGTTGTCGGGTGCCGGTAAGGCTTGTAAAGCATGACTTTCAAGACAGCTCTTTGTGCCCTCTCAAGGCGAAGTAAATACGTTTTAAGTGTACCACCCCAGACAGATATGCAATAGGAAAGGAGTGACTGAGTTAGGGCAAAATAGACAGTTTTTAACAATCGGTCAGTAACTACTTTTCTTAGTTTTTTCATAGGAAACATTAGTTTACGAACACGCGTAACTGTCACACTGATATGCTTTTGCCACCTCAGTGTGTTATCTAACACAAGTATTTAACACAAGAGCTTCTATGTATAGTAGGGCAACTGCAAGAGTAGGGTTCAGTGTAGGGTGTCAACTATGGCCTTTAACATCTGGCATACTAGGCTGTGTAGCGGTGTTCGCAAAGAAAGGGACATAGTGGGTTTTAGAGATATTTAGCGTTAGCAAATTCAATGAAAGCCATCCATGACTATGCCTAGAGCCTTTTCAGCTGCTTGGTGAGCAGATTCCCATGTTTCTCCACTTATGATAAGCGCAGTATCGTCTGCATATACGAGTGTCTTCTCGAGTGGGACTGACAGCTGACACAATCTGTTAACAAACAGAAGCAAAAGGGTGGGCCCTAGCACGCTGCCCTGTGGTACGCCAAAGGTTAGGTTTACATCGTCACTGATGTAGTTGTCTACCTTAACTCGTTGGTTACGGTTTGTAAGATAGTCACGGAAGAGGTTTAGGGCGATATCTCTAATTCCCATGCTTTCCAAACCATGAAGAAGGATGGGAGTAGAGACCGTGTCGAAAGCTTTGGCTAAATCAAGAAAAATACCTATAGTTTTGGTCCTAGAATCAAGATTCTTAACAATTTGACTTGGGAATTCAAGAACAGCAACTTCTGTTGATAGGCCTCTCCTAAAACCGTATTGGTTTAGCGCAATTATGTTGTTGCATTCAAGATAGCCAAGCAATCTTTTGTTCAGAACCTTCTCCATAATTTTGGACATTGTGGAAACAAGCGTTTCCACACTGTCCAATTGTTTACGCAAGCAAAAAAAGGAAGCAAGGGAACGGTAAAATTATGCTTATGGAATTTATTGGGGAAACGACATTGCTTTCGAGAATCCTTCATTACTGATATTTCTTACAAATATGTATATCTTTTCTTTCCTTATTTAAAGTATTTATGATATCTGTCTAAAAAAACCGGCCAAGTGCAAGTCGGACTCGCACGCGAAAGGTTCCGTACCATAAACATTAATTTTTACTATTTGTTATTGATGCAGTAATAGAAATACACAATCTGTGAAAATTTCAACTGGCTACCTATTAGGCCGCGGACACGAACTCAACGGGGCGGCGGGCGGCGCGGCAAGTTACATTATACATCTCTGCATTTGACGTGACCAGCGCTACAGCGGCGCGTTCAAATGCAACCATGTTTATTTGTATAATGCAACTTGCCGCGCCGCTGATTTCGTGTCCGCGGCCTTAAGGTTCTTGAGATACAGCCCGCGCACAGACAGACGGACGGACAGCGGAGGCTTAGTAATAGGGTTCCGTAATTCCGTTGGTTACCCTTTGCGTACGGAACCCTAACAAATTATGACTTGTTATTCATAAGACTACTTTTGAATAGGGAAGAAAAACCCTTTCCTGTTGCAAATTGTAGCTTATGATGTTTTTCCTGAAAAGCTCGATACAGTGTGTTCGATGTTCCCCGGCAACTCAGCCTCTAATTTGTACCAATC
This sequence comes from Lacanobia wlatinum, assembly GCA_947578705.1. Classification (NCBI taxonomy): domain Eukaryota; kingdom Metazoa; phylum Arthropoda; class Insecta; order Lepidoptera; family Noctuidae; genus Lacanobia; species Lacanobia wlatinum. Next base: position 4,251,488 of record OX388046.1, on the reverse strand, counting down.
TTTCAGCAAGTGATTTTTACTAAAATTCGTGACTTCATGAAAAACGTGTACATAGACACCTCAGTACCTACTTCTTCAACCTTTTATTTACTAAGCCTAACTATGCCATTTGTCTATGACATTGACAAATGAAACTGGAGCACTGGGCCATTGGGATTTGGTTAATTTTGAAGTTATTATTTGTATGTATTTATCTATTGCACATTTTATTTTATTTTGTTTTGTTTATACACAAACTCACTCACGCACTCTCAACTATTTAATTAATTAATTATTATTTTATTGTACTTGTATCTTAGTGTTGTTCCGTATGTGTGTCCGTGACATCACGCCAGGCCCTGTCATAACACCAGCGCTGTGATATTTATTTTTAAATATCGCAGCATATGCTGAGACAGGGACCTTTTTGGCCTCGCACAGATTAATTTAAGGATGCCGCTTAACTGTGTATATATATTTTATAACTGTTATTTTTACTTTTTTTTTTAATTTTGTGTGTCTTGTGCGAGTCCCAAATAAACATTTATCTTTCTTTCTTTTTTTCTTTCTTTCTTTCTCTTCGGGAAATACTAGCGTATTTAATTTATCTTCATTTCAGACATAAGTCCATATGTTACAAACACAGTGTTAGTATAGTTGTTTAATACACACAAAAATAAAAATAAAAAGGTGTTAGTGTGGTCCTTTTTAAATATTTTGTTCTCCTAAATTTAAACAATTTATTTCTCTGTTTGTAATAATAAATTCCTGGAACGTTGACGTCTCCCCTCTTGGAGGTGGGCGCTAATGTCCGCGACACAGTATTCCATACTTATGCGGTTGTTAACGAACACAATCTTTTGTAAAATTGTTTCATGTTCCAATAAAAATATTTGTATTTGTTAGTAACCAAAATAAGTACACAAAAAATTAATTCTATTTGCTATTTCTGTGCAGGTGTACACTTGCCCAATACACAGTAAAAGGGCTGTCTATTTTGCACGCTTATGTTCTGAGGACAGTGATAGTGCTACCACGGACCCTGCTCATCATCGATGCAGTTCTTTCCTAAAGAAATTACTATTGAAGCATCCGCAAACATTGCGGACACACTGCAGTACCTGGGTTTTTTCAACACTGCCTTGGTTTATTCAGAGCGTCATTGTACTGAACACGCAGGGCGTCGTATGTTCGCCGCGTAAAGTTGATCCATGGACTGCACGTATAATAAAAACCTTTTTTACAAAACATACAACCGACTTCCAAAAACACTACAAAGTATAAAATAACTTTAATTTCGGAAGTCGGTGTTTTTGGTTATTTCGTTTTTTGACACAAACTTCCGAAATTAAAGTTATTATTTTTTTCACTTTTTAGTGGTACCTGCGTACCCATTCACAGCGTACCGGCGTGATGTTATGTTATGAACTGGGGCCTATTTAATAAAACTTACTTAGTGCTTTCGGTGTATAGGTCTCGACAATACGAATGAAATAAGCCCAAACACTTGGTAGTTCCTACATACCGATGTGGAGTTCCCTTGACTCTCTGTCGTCTCCATCATCAGGTCTGATCCAAACCTTCATTGTTTTGTAGTATCACCCGATATACATACGAATATCAAGATATTACCAGATGCGTGCCTACAATTTTTGAGAGTTGCCCTCGATTTCTCAGGGTTTCCATCATCAGATCCTGACGTGGTGGCAATGGAACCATCTAGTAGGCAGCATACCCAAAACAAACAAAAAAATCATATAAAAAAGATTCATCGATATCGGTTCATAAACGACGAAGTTATCCGCGAACACACATAAAAAAAGTATATATATTTATTAGCTGACCCGCGCAACTTCGTCTGCGTCACAATTTTCATTACTGCTCCGCTTCTATTGGTCTTAGCGTGATGATATATAGCCTCTAGCCTTCCTCGATAAATGGGCTATATAACACTGAAAGAATTTTTCTAATCGGACCAGTAGTTCCTGAGATTAGCGCGTTCAACCAAACAAACAAACTCTTCAGCTTTATATATTAGTATAGATATACGCGGTCGAATTGAGTACCTCCTCCTTTTTTGAAGTCGGTTAAAAAGACTGACAGAAAGCTCTGTCAAGTAACAATTTTACATTTGTGGTACCTACATCGTGCGAATCTGCGGCCCAACATATTACAGCGGACTGCCTACACCCTGCTTTCCCTCCTCACTGTCTAATACGGTATACTGGTATTGTCCTATTATGTTCTTCTTTAGTCTTCGCATGAATAAGTTTTCGTTCCACATTGTACATCCACTCTACTGTCCCACAAATACCACGTGGCACCTACGTGACAGCACACAGCAATCACTAGATAATCTCATTATCAACGAACACATCGTCTACAGATAAATGATTAACTTTCTTACAGCTGTACCTGGCTAGTGACGTCACACTCTACGTGTGAACGGAGCATAGATGCCCGCGTGATCGACGCGTGGTATTGATAGCGTATCGATTAATTTGTCAATAATAATTAGTTAATCTAGTATTTAGATGTCTGCCGGGTATTGTTATTTGATGGTTTATTTATGTCCTTATCGCCGTTGCAGACGAAAATGTCCACTGCTGGATATCTATAGGTCACCTTCAATTTCTTTGCGGATCTGAGATAGTTGAAACATTTCTCCAGGACTCGCATAGCCTTATAATGCATAGCGTCGAGGTACATTTCTGGTGGTCGATACTGTTCATTCTGGCTCTCAGTTGCTGTGGCTGCAAATGATATGGCATAGCGTGCTTGGTCCAAAAAAAACCCGGCCAAGTGCGAGGCGGACTCTCACACAAAGGGTTCCGTACCATAACCGAAAAAAAAACACGTCTCTTGTATGGGAGCCTTCTTTAATTTTATTTGTTGTTATAGAGGCAATAAAAATACACACTATGTGAAAATTTCAACTGTCTACCTATTACGGTTCTTGAGATACAGCTCGCTGACAGAGAGACAGACGGACGGACGGACGGACGAACAGCGGAGGCTTAGTAATAGGGTTCCATTGGTCACCCTCCGGGTACAGAAAGTCCGTGTATGTGGAGTTCCTTGCACGTTCTTCTCCATAAGAGATCTACGCTTTGGAACGTGCCAATAGCTTCATGTTTTTGACTGACCGACTTTGACTATTCAAAAGTGCCTGTAAATGGTTTTTGAAATATACGATTTGGTTCGATTTTAACCCTAAAAAGGTGGTCCAACAAGGCAGTAAAATACACATCTTCTAAAGGTAACGTGTACGGGCCACATATAAGGCACAATAACTAAAAATCCATACGTGACACCTTCGGAAGTTCGGGTGCCGAGGTCGGAAACTCACAGGAAATTGGAAACAGTATTGCTCGAACATTTACTTGGAAATTGTAACAGAAAACATATTTGATTCCTTTTGTATTTCTGTCATTTTCTATTGAAATCATATTTTCTTTTCAAGATTTTTCTTTTCAGTGTGTTTTTCTATTGCCGCTATAGCAACAAATAATAAAAATTTAATTTAATTAAAAATTAAAGGGGCACATAAAACGGTATTTTTTTTCGATTTATATTACGACCCTTCAAGGGAGAGTACGTCTCGCACTTGACCGTTTTTTTTGGTTGGGAAATCCTCTAATGACTTTTCCTGCTCTGGGCGAAGCGAATGTCAGACTCTTACTGACTGAAACCCACCCGTGTTCCTCCTAACGCCCTTTGCGTTCCAGGGCTGCGGTGACTCCTCCAAACAATTCCGCAACCCTGGCAGGAAGCGCTACTACTAGCTTGACTTGTTTCCTGGTCCCTTTCTTGGACTTTTTTTTTACTATTTATAGGCACGCGTTTGACCACTATCTCACCTGATGGTAAGCGATGATGTGGTCGAAGATGGAGCACGCTTGCCAGAAGTAACCTATTCACTCTTGACTTAAAGACTCCCAGGTTGTAGCTATCAGGTAACATAGACTCCGGCAGGGAATTCCACTTGATTCCTGGGTCGGGCAGTATATTGGGATGCTCTAGCCGGGATTACGGAGTCTGAATGTGTGGCCTATTGATGGCAATAGGCCTTAACTGGCGAAATGAGGGAGTTCTACTGGGTGATTGGTGATTGAATGCGTTTTTTTTAATGGGAAGGAATGTTCTAGACCTAATATGGCACAATTTTGACACCGACAACGGTTTTTGGATGGGTAATCATCAATTGACTTCTCCTGCTCTGGGCAAAGCGAATGTCAGAGTCTTAATGAGTAAAATAGACCGGTGTTTTCAAATGCCCTTTGGGTTCCAGGACTCCGGCAACTTGGGGACCCAATTGGTATGTTTTTAAGCAGGTAATCGATTCCCATTCAATTAATCCCACTTGAAGGAACCGTAGGGTTTTGTATGTACACCTCTGCTTGCCTGCCTGCGTTATTATTATGCTTAACACTCTCATTTTTATCCCCCGACGCAAAAACGACGGGGCATCGCGTCGGGAGACCGCTAATAAAACTTATACTTAGTACATACAAAAGGATTGCGGTCTACCGAGGCGACGACGCTTGGTCCAAAGAATCGTATCTATATTAAACTAAAAGGATCAATAGAAATTATATTTAACTTTTTAAAAGTTTTTTGGTCGGGGGTTTTTTAATTTTTTATTTAACTTTTATAATTTGTAAAAATTGGTACCTCGATTAAGCTGAAGCTCCCTTGCAATAATAAAACAGATTTCACAATAGGAGCTCGTGGCTAAATAATAACACCCGCACGGGTCAATCTTTAAGGTTAAGCAACACTTGGCAAGGTTGGTCTGTGGATGGGTGACCAGCTTAACATACCGAGTTTCCTCCGTGCCTCGGAAAGCACGTTAAGCTGTTGGTCCCGGCTGTCATTTGTAGATCTTTGGCAGTCGTTACGGATTATCAGAAGCCAGTAAATCTGACTCCATTCTTACCAAGAAGTACCGTGTTACCCAGTTAATGGGTTGTCGAGGTCTGGTAGGCACCCGCTTCACGTAAAACACTGGTATTCGGCTGAATCCAGTTTGACTGAAAGCCGACCCCAATAAAGCTGGGAAAAGGCTAGGCAGATGATGACTGTAATTTTATATTTCAGCTGGAAAATTGTATTCTGCCTATTGGTCACACATTACATGTCGTGAGATTGTTTTCTATAAAGTTCAAAACAATATCTTGTCTTGAAATATCATGAGCATGTGAATTTTGTGTTATAAACAAATCAACGTTATGGAATTTCGAAGCGTGGGTTTCTTTTGTGATATTACAACATTACATCGCGCCTATTTCCCCGTAGGGTATAGACAAAGCTGTACCATACGAATACAAACACATTTTGCGAGACATGCCCAATGTCATTGTAATAGGTGGCCACAGCCTATCAACCGGGTAAAAATACAACCTGTAACAGAATAAAGGCAATACCTCTTAGAGGGTCATTGTACTCATCATTATGAACTACTTTTACTATGGGACTAATCCCAAAATCGCGAAAAAAAACAGGTTGTATAGATTGTCTTAGGGCTAGGCCACACTACGACTAAACCTTTTTTTTTGTACAAGCCCGCCACACATTACCAACCACTGCAACTCCTGAAAGCCAGAATCAACAGTGGCGACCACCAGAAAAACGCCGAGCCAATGAAGCAGGACGAGTCCCGGAGAAAAGATTCAACTGTCTTAGATCCCGCAACGAAATTAATCAGAAAAGTAAAGCGGTGGAGTAGGAAAAAATATATGTATAATTTCCAGTACGGCAAAACCGCCGCGATTTTTAATCGTGTGATTTTGTGAGTCAGGGAAAGTAATACTCGTACATGCGGCCTCACTTGCGGTTTTCTCCCGCGACTGATTCCCATACTTCTCAAGCGGTTTCGCGGAAAAGGAAACCGCGGCGGGAAAAAACCGTAGTGCGGTCTTAGCCTCATACAACCTGTAACAAAATAAAAACAATACCTTTTAAGGGTTGCGAAAAAAAATCGACTCCACCTTACATTTCTGTGCGCATAACTCGACAAAATGTACTGAACAGCTGTTTTTTTTTTCGCGGTTTCGGGTTTGGTTCCATAGTAAAAGTTGTTCATAATGATGAGTACAATGATCTCTTAAGAGGTATTGCGTTTATTTTGTAACAGGTTGTACAGATTCCACTACTATTGAGAAATTGCAGATGGCAACTGTGTTGAAAAACGTCGTTTCGTAGATACATGTTGGCATTAACTTGATATGACAGTCCCTCAGCTTCATAACGTTCTCGCGTCAGGATCGGGTGTCTATTTTGCTTCGACTGCATTGACAAACTTTCTACATCAAAACAAAATGTACTAGTCACCTCACACTCAGCAGTGGCTATTGCTATCACTAGCTTATTTTTGATTTTTTTAGATGGCAAGTCATCAAACGACTCTTCCTGCTCTAGACAGAGCGGAAGGGAGTGTCACACTCTTACTGAATAAAACACATCCGTGTTCCTCCTAATGCCCTTTTCGTTCCAGGGCCGCGGTGACTGAACCCTGGCAGAAACTGACCCGAGCGAGTCGGCAACTTGCGATCACTAGCCTACCGAGGCATTCTTACCTCATTGGATGAACGACCTTTAAGGTACGTAATAATTCAACGATTAAAATAATAAGGAAGCGATTCGCGTCAGTAAGTTATGTACAATTTCTTTGTTTTCTCCGTACTGAGTTTTTAGGGAAGTGATGGAGGCGCCCTTTCGTCTTGATGCCCTTGAGAGAGCATGCACCCGAGTGACAGGCATACTGAGTACGGCCCTGAATTAACGCCTGTTATCTGACTGTCCCAAGAGGCGGGTAATGTTTTCATTTTGAGACTTTGAGAGTAGCTCGTGGCTAGATAATACAGTGAAACCTGGATAAGTGGGACCTTAAGGCTTGTATACATGCCAATGACCTTGTGCATACAAACGGAGCTAACTACTCCTCTACGCGCCACTCCAATACCTGCATTTTTAATTTATTATAAAAAAATAAAACATATTTTTAAAACGTAACAAAACTAAATTATTTTCATTTGTATTGCAAAGCAGTAGATTTTTGAAGTGAAAACTTCTTTAGCGGCGTTGAGCACTTTTTCTGTAATGGGTATAAAATCTTAAACTCGCGTCAGGGTCACGTGATGCTGATCGAAAAAGCGTAAGACGGACTCGCGTCAGGGTCACGTGATGCTGATCGGAAAAGCGTAAGATCGAGGGGAAGGGAGAGGAACTAGTATCTCTCACTCTTTCTACCGTGCCTGAGTGTGCTGCTCCGCTTAGGCGGCACAGGGCGCTTGCGCGAATGTCCGTCTGTGTTTATGTACAGCGTGCCACGCGTATCCAAGGATACGAAATTACGAAATTATGGATGAAAGTTGATTTTTCTAAGAGATAAAAATTAATGTAATATATAAATAAATAACGATATAATATTATGAATAATAACATGTAAATTGTCATATTTGTGTACGATAGCGCAATAAATAAACATTGTATTCTACCTCATAAATGATAGTATTTTTGTACTTATAATTAAACACAACGTTATTTTTTGTTGTTTTTATGGTTCGTTTTGTTTATGTCAGGAACTGTGTCAAGATTGACATCTGTCACTGACAGTCGCTGTCGCGGCCACACGTCAGTGTCTTTTTGTTTATTTTGCTGTCGGTGGTTTGTCTATGATGTGACCGCGACAGTAAGGATGTATTATTTACATGTTTTCACTTCTGCCGGCACTCCCGGAGTGCTATTTTTTTTTTTTTTACTTTTGTTAAAAAATGAAGGAGTATGATGGTGGCTCAACGATTTGGAGGTGATTTGGTGATTTTTTTTTCTTATTATATGATGTCGATACATAAATTCTGGCTAAACCAAATTACATATCATATCATGTAGAATTACTACCTATTTTTTTTCAGATGTAATTTCTCAGTAAATGCCGACGAAAAGTTGCTTCATCTGCACGCTGTTTTTAAGCATTTCTCGAGAGAGCAGCCTTAAGGGACCTGCAAATTTGTCTCACTTAAAGCGGTATTCCACTTACTCAGTGTTTCAGTTATCCAGGTATAAATAAAGAATTGTCTGACAGAGTTTCCTACGTGTCTCGAAAAGCAAGTTAAGCCGTCGGTCCCGGCTGTCATTTGTAGATCTTTGGCACGGATAGTCAGAAGCCAGTGAATCAGACTCCAGTCTTGCCAAGAAATACCGTGTTACCCAATTAATGGGTTGTGGAGGTCTGGTAGGCAGTCACTCCACGTGAACTACTGGTGGTTTTCAGCTAAATCAGACTTAACTGGAAGCCGAATCCAAGTAATCAAGATGGAATGACAGCTCACTTCGTGATCTCACTTCACCCAAGCCTTCACTTCGACATGTGTACAGAATTGATCGGCAAAATCGCACTGCAGGTATATTTTGATGGTTATAAAAACTTTGTCATTGTTTACTTCTGTTCAAGGTCACTGAGATAACCATGTGGCGACCTATTCAGTCAAAATGTCGCCGTAAAGACAACAAAGATAACCTTTTGTCTTAATTAGTTAATTCACGAGCTCTATTCCTGACTGCTAATCATATGAGCTGAGAATAGAATAGAGATAAAAGGTACTGACTTGTTATTAATATTATTAGATATTGTTTTCAGTAAGAGCTGGCGCCTACTGATGGCGGCACGGCATAGCATGGCACGGCACGGCATAGCATGGCGCGGCACGGCATAATATAGCGCAGCACGGCATAGTATGGCACGGCGCGGCATAGCATGTCGCGGCGCGGCAGAGCATGGCGCAGCACGGCATAGCATGGCGCGGTGCGGCATAGCATGTCGCGGCACGGAATAGCACGATACGGCACGGCACGCTTCGATATAATGAATCATCCTGTGGCATTCTGCAACATACTGAAGAATCCCGCGGCATAACACACGGTCTTTTGGCATACCACGCCGAGGCGTAAAGCCACGAGCGAAGAAAGCATGGTGAACACGAACGTCGATCACCAAATTGGATCGCCACGAACCTTTTTGACGAACAGTGTTTGATGTTCGTATGTTCGCAAGCACAATCTGGCGCTCACTCGATCAGATTAGTACCGTGCTAATGTAAAATTAGTTGTGTATTTTGTTAAAAAGATTGATTATGACTAAGTATTTAGGCTGCTCTCTCGAAAAAAGCGTGCAGATAAAGCAGTGTTTCGTCGGCATTTACTATGAAATTGCATTTGAAAAAAATACGTAATAATCTACATGACATGATACGTAATTTGGCCAGAATTTATGTATCCGTATCACATATTAAGAAAAAAAATCACCAAATCACCTCGAAATCGTTGAGATGAAACTATTTCTCATTCATTCGTTATCAAAAGAGTATAAAATATATATTTACTGCTTTGCAATACAAACGAAAATAATTTGTTTTTGTTCCTTTTAAAAATATGTACTATTTTTATCATAAAAAAATAAAAACACGGGTAACGGAGTGGCGCGTAGAGGAGTAGTTAGCTCCGTTTGTATGCACAAGGTCATTGGCATGAATACAAGCCTTAATAGCCGTTGTCGCTGAGGAAGAAGAGAGACAAATTACCAAAAATTTTATGAGAACTGATGGAAAATCCCGGAAACATCTTTATCATAAACCAGGAGATCGAACAGAGGACCATATATTAATTGATCACATGTCGCGCTTGCAATCAAAAAGCCAATGAGGTTACTCTTTCCAAAAATACCAGCTTGATGCCCTTGAGTCAATTGAGAAACAAGCCAAGAGGATCATCGGTTATGATAGGCTCGTCGAGTCGAAGCTCCAAAGTCTTGAGCAGCGACGACGAGTTGCTGGCCTGTCGGTTTTCTATCGCTTGCATTTTGGGGAGTGTGCGACGGAATTGCATGATTTAATTCCGCCAAGCCCGTTCCATCATCGAACCACAAGACGAACGGCGATGCGCCACCGGTACATAGTGGACATCCCGCCCACACGCACTAAACGTTTTGGGAACACATTCATAGTGCGTACAGCTAAGTAGTGAAATTCCCTGTCAGAGTCTGTGTTTCCAGTTAGCTACAACCTGGGAGTCTTTAGACAAGAATGAATAGGTTGCTTCTAGGCAAGCGTGCTCCATCTTCGACCACATCATCGCTTACCGTCAGGTGAGATAGCGGTCAAACGTATGCCTATCTACAGTAAACAAAAAAAAATGCATGCGTTTCTATATTTTATTCCAATTGCCAACAAAATATGCAACAATTTAACTGCAATAACAGAATATATTCCATAACACTGAGGGCAATGCATGATAACACCCTCCCCATTGACACAGAAATACAGCCTCTTAAACAACGTAAACAAGAGCACACAAGAGTCAAATTCCTATAAAACAGGTTTTGCTTATAAGGAGGAAACTAACACCTAACGTTAGAAAATGAACCTTGGTTTGACGACATAAGGTTTCAATTCTATTGTAGTGATAACTTCAACAGCTGATTAATGCATTTGATAGTACGTATCCCACGCAATGCATGAGTGTTCATTGTCATTTATTATCACAGTTTCTTATCAATTGGCATAGGTCGGATTATGACATTCATGATTTTAATGGATTTAGTGGCTGATTTAATAAAGTAATGTAATTAAGCTCAAAGAGAAAGGAAAATGTTGGGCAAATACCTTTTCCCTCGAAAAGGTCTTTGCGCAACATTTTTTTTTAGTGAAGGGTTTGCTCTTGACTCTAGTCTAGGTCAGAGATGACAGAGACAAAGTCTACGATGGAGCGAGCTTACCTAGAAGGAGCCTGTGCACTCTAACTTTGAAGAGATTAGGGTTGTGAGCGTTTGGAAACACGGACGCAGGCAGAGAGTTCCACTCCTTTGCTGTGCGCATTATAAAAGACGTTTGAAAACGCTTAGTGCGAATTGGTGGAATAGCAACAAGGTAGGGATGGTAAGATGTAGTGCGTCTGGATGTCCGATGGTAGAAGGGCGCCGGTGCGATGAGGTCGTGGAGTTCTTGGGCACATTCACTCACTTTTCCTTTTACATTACATACCGTACATTTTCCAACTCGATTTCTGTTTCAGTCTTAAGCCGATCTGAAATTTTGCTATCAATCTACCAAAGTTAACAAAAAAAATCGGCTAAGTGCGAGTCGGAGTCGCACACGAAGGGTTCCGTACCATAAACCTTAATTTTTATTGTTTATTCTTATAGCAGCAATAGAAACACACAATCTGTGAAAATTTCAACTGTCTACGTATTGCGGTTCTTGAAATACAGCCCGCTGACAGACAGACGGACGGACGGGCAGACGGACAGCGGAGGCTTTGTAACAGGGTTTCGTTGGTTACCCTTAGGGGACGGAACTCTTAAAATAAAACATATATACGCGTCGACTTGAGAACCTCCTCCGTTTTTTCGTCGGATAAAAAAGCTGTAGCACTTTCCATTCGCATAGGTCAACTAAAATTATACCCTAGGCCATTTTGTACTTACTACCAACGTAACTTGAGCGTTCCATTGATAAATAGTAGAGACCACACTACGCTGCTTTTTAGGGTTCCGAAAAAAAAAAGGAACCCTTATAGGATCACTCGGGTGTCTGTCTGTCTGTATGTCCGTCTGTCACAGCCAGTTTTCTCCGGATCCACTGGACCGATTCTGTTGAAATTTACACATATGGACTTCTATGACCCAAATACAGGCGCGTTACGTAAATTATTAAATTTTTAGTATGGGGGTCACTTTTGAGGGTCAACTAGAAAATTTAAAAAAAAGTTTTTTGAACAATATCGTGTGACATATCAAATGAAAGGGCTTACTATGAGAGTTTTAACTATATTTTTTTCATAATTTTAAAATAAATGATTTTGAAGTTATTCAAGAAATAAGACGAAAAATGAGCCTAAAATTGTCATCAAAAATGACAATTTTAGGCTCAGTAGTTTCGGAGATAAGGGGGGGGGCCTTATCTCCGAAACTACTGAGCCTAAAATTTTGAAAAAAATGGAGATAATAGATATTTACCTAAAGATTACAGGAAAACCTATTAGAAGTCTGTAGTGTAAAAATAACATGTTAAAAAAACAAATTCGTTCGGAACCCTTTGCACGCGAGTCCGACTCGCACTTGGCCAGTTTTTCTAAAAGAAGTTGTCGAAGAACCATTGGAATGAACATTTTCGTGTCTCGACAGCGAAATCCGAGGTGAGTATCAAATTCGTATAAACATAAGACACTTTGTGAGCTTTGTCACTCAGGTGAAGCTCGATATCGAAATAGTTGTTTACAGAATAGACTAGCTGTAGTACTATTCTGTAACAACATTTTCGAGTCTCGAAAGCGAGAACTGAGGTGAGTTTAAACATAAGACCTTTATGTTGTGTGTGTTAAAGTTCACTTTGTGAGCTTTGTCACTCAGGTGAAGCTGGATATCGAAATGGTTATTTACAGAATAGACGAGCTGGTCTAGAAAGCCCACGTACAGAAAATGCACGTAAGTTAGATGAAGATGCTAAGATGGGCAGCAGGCGTAGCCCGACTCGATAAAGTGCGAAATGAGCACATCAGAGGAGTTTCAAGGTCGCGCCTATAGGAGAAAAACTCATGGAGAGCTGACTACGATGGTTTGGTCATGTCATGAGACGCTCCGAAGACCATGTCGTAAAACTGGCCTTAGCACTGCCAAATAATAAGAAAAGTAGAGGACGCCCACTAGCCACCTGGAGGTCCACGGTAACCAAGGACTTAGAGTTTGCCCAAATAAATGTTTTGACAACCCAGGACAGACTGTCCTGGCGCCGCAGAAGGAGAGCAGACAAATGATGGAAAGTGGCTAGGACAAAGAAGAAGAGAGACTAGCTGGTCTCAAATCAAATCGTATATTTCAAATAAACCATTTACAGGCACTTTTGAATTGTCAAAGTCGGTCAGTCAAAAACATGAAGCTATTTGCACGTTCCAAAGCGTAGATCTCTATGGAGAAGAACGTGCAAGAAACTCCACGGTCTAGTCTATCAACATCTCAACGTGTAAACTTAGGTGTAGTAAGTAAGAAGTGAACTGTCACACTATCTTGTTTGCCTGCCGGTCGATTTTGTAAACATGTCAAAGTTTACAAAAAACTTCGACATGTTTACAAAATGACTATAAATAAAAATAAATAATATAAATGACTTGTCGGTCTTCTACAGATTGTACTTCGGTGAGTGTGCCCAAGAACTCCACGACCTCATCCCACCGGCCCCCTTCTACCATCGGACATCCAGACGCACTGAATCTTACCATCCCTACCTTGTTGCTATTCCACCAATTCGCACTAAGCGTTTCCAAACGTCTTTTATAATGCGCACAGCAAAGGAGTGGTCTCTGCCTGCGTCTGTTTCCAAACGCTTACAACCCTAATCTCTTCAAAGTTAGAGTGAACAGGCTCCTTCTGGGTTAGCTCGCTCCATCGTAGACTTTGTCTCTGTCATTTCTGACCTATACTAGAGTCAAGAGCAAACCCATCACAAATAAAAAAAAAGAAATGAAAAAAAAAGTGAAGGGTGAAGTGATTCAAGCCTTCACTTCGACATGTTTACAGAATCGCACTGCTGGATTAATAGGTCACTTCGTGATCACTTCACCTAAGCTTACACGGTGACATGTTTTACAGAGTCACACGTGTCACTGTTTTATGTAAAAAAAAGATATCCATTGAATATATTGGGACAGGAAATGATCTAGGTAAACGTTGTAAATAACGTGAATTAAAATCTAATCAAATTAACTAATCAATAGCAACAATCGTACATAATATTATGACGTAGACTAAGATCATGCAAAACATGTTTTGCACATTTGACAGCTTGAATATGTGACATCACTTTGTAGGCCCCACTGAGCGTGTTATCTTTAATTGTATTATCGGTGTTGATAATTTTCTTAATAACAAGATTATTTAAAGATTTAGCACAAAAATATGAGCAATCGGTTAGCGACCTTACTGACCTCTGAATTTGGGTAAACTAATAAAAATGTTTTACTTGGATGGACGACATTTTTAAAGTGCGGGCGCAGGGTTCTATCAGAGTCAGTATGGCAAGTTCCTGCCGGAGTTGCAGAATTTGTTCGAAAGAGTCACCGCGGCCCTAGAACGCAGTGCATTAGTAGGAACTCCAGTAGCGTAGCGAGGGGGGGGCGGGGGGGCGCACCGGGTGATACCCGCTTAGGGGTGACACCCGACCGCTCGTTCACTGGTTTTTGTCACTATCGGGTGGCACCCCTAAACGTTTGATGCAATGAAACCTGTCGAGAGTAGGGTGCAAAAATTTTTGAGCTCGCTTCGATCGCTCTTGCATTTTACAGTCTCTGACTTCCTGAGTTTTTCTATATAAATCAACAAAAAACTTAACTTTTATTATAAAATAAAAACCTGCAGCGCAAATGGCATACCTTCCCCTCCCGAAAAATGGCTTGGTTTGCCGTCACCAGAAGGAAAGGCCAAAGCTGCAACACATAATTATTGGGGAGGGGGGTTAATTATTTGTGGGGTGACACTACATTATCCGCCCGGGTGTCACCCATGCTAGCTACGCTACTGAGGAACACAGATGGATTTTAGTCAGTAAGAGAGAGAGTTACTCCCTTCTGCTCCACCCAGAGCGGAAAGAGGGTCTATTAGGCCCATACTGACTAAAAAAACACGGTGTTCTGCAGCTACTTTTAGCCGGGACGCCAGAGTGCTTGCGCATTTCTTCAGAAAATAATCTCAATCTTCTTCCTTTTCCAAGAATCATAATATTTAACAGTTTAGGGACGCTAAAGAAATGTCTGTAGACGGAAAGAGGATCGATTGAGCAGACATTTGTTAGAGTGGAGACTGCGTATGGGCAAACGTAGTGTGGGACGCCCTGCGGCACGATGGATCGATGATTTAAAGAAGGTGGCTGGCAGCGGATGGATGCGGACTGCTCAAGACCGGGATGTTTGGCGCTCTTTGCGATGATGATACCTACAGCCATATTTTACGTGCATTTTTTTAGTAAATCAATAAATAATACACGTTCGATCAAAATTAACGTAAGGAAGATAACTAAGAAGAATTACCACGGAATTATTTCGTTTCAAATCTGTTATTTAACTAATGATGAAAATGTTGAAATTACTGGCATCGCCAATTTTTTTTTCTGGACAGTGCGTTGTGCGTTGCACTGCGAGTGGTTCAACCCACTAAGGTTGGTTACTGCTATCATCGTCAACCGGACTTTCTGAGGTTCTCAAACGAATTCAAGGCCATTCGGCCAGGGCTATAAAACTACTTACAAACTAAATGACCGCTCGCTAAGGGCACCCCCTGTGAGGTACGGACCTCGACTTCATTTCGGGTTGGGGCAGCAAGGGACAGGCTCTGGCATCGCCTAAAGGAAAAAAGTGAAATCAATAATCGACAAAACTTCTCTATTATTTTTATTATTGACACACACACTCACACGCACGCACAATCTGACACGATGGAAGGCGAGAATGTGTTCGACGATGGAACACGCTTGCCTAGAAATAACCTGTAATTAAATCACCAATAATTGCTAGATATAAGTATTATCAAGATTACGGTAGTTGACATAGCAACAATTATTTTATAAGCAGCGTACATGTCGATACAGAACCTTTCCTTGATGACTAGTACGTGCAAACGTTATCATCATTAATTGGTGTTATGTTAGACTATCTTTTGCATGGACTTCGTTCGCGTATATCCCGTGTTTCCCCGTTCCCGTAGGAATTTCGGGAAATCCTCTCTTAGTGCGCCCCTACACTCTCCAAGGAATCTACATGCCTTTCAGCTTTCTAAAACCAGTAGTTTCGGCTGTGCGTTGTCTGTCAGTCACTCACTCAGTAACGGAAGAATTATATGTATGTATTAGGATTGCCTGCACTTATAAGGTACTGCATGCAGTTTTATACCAGTATGTTACATGGAGCGACTCCCTATCTTACCTCCACAACCCTTTGGTAAAACTAATTGGTGTCAGATTTCTTGGTTTCTGAGTTTCTGACTACCCAAAACGACTGTAAAAGGTGTTCAAATGACAGCCGGGACGGTCCGGCTATCATTCATCATAATATCAAGCAAGCACGTCAAGCCCTTGGTCCCGCCAGGACCAACAGCTTGACGTAACGGAGGCACGGAGGAATCTCGGAATGGTAAGATGGACATTATCCCATCCACGGACCATGGCTGTTATTATTTAGCCAAGAGTACATATGCCCTTATCAAGAACAAACTCGACATAAGCCGATGATAACCTTTCAAAGTCATCTCTATCGGATCAATTGAAGAATTTTCTCTTTATCAATACTTTTACCAACGTGCGGTTGTTTATCGAGGTAATAATATAGAAATTACATTGGATTGTGAAATTAATCAGTTCATCCACATGCAGGCGCGGTCGCAGCCATACATTCGACGACTACGACGGGGCAAATACAGCCCAAAAAAAAAGTTGGTTTCTTGAGGTCCCGAAAATTTAACAAGTTTGATTCAGACTACGGACTTGCTCATGATTAAAGAACCCCATTGTATTCCTACAAAGGAGACGTTATGACGCCCCTGTCAACAGTACCTTTAAGTTCTCGCAGACAAAACTGGGGTGAAATCTGAAGCACCTCGGTTGGGTTACCTTAGACTGCAGACAAGCTTTAGCCCTAGAATGTTAAGCGAGCTCGAAATTTTTTTAGCACTGTGTCTCGGATATCTTTGTTTTTTCTATCATAACACTAATAGATGTTTATTGATCGACTTAAGTATAATCTAGAGAACAGCGGATGCTAAAACGATTTTTATTTCAAGGTAACATTGTTTTTTCGACACAAGACAAAGGATGCCAGGGCGAGCGAAACGAGCCCGAAAAAAAATTCTTCCTGACTCCAAATCGCTAATTTTATCTACACTATAAATATAATATTATAAAGAGGAAATATTTGTTTGTTTGAATTGAATAGGCTCAAAAAAATCTTTCACCATTAGAATCCTACATTATCCCTGATGAATACAGGCTATAGAATATTTTCAAAAAGTTAGGGATTCGTATGAAAACTTCGATAATGTAACCCAAGGTGTGAAAAAAATACCAAAAAAGTTCCTTATACCGCGTACGCTGCGGAAACTGTTGACAATAGAGCAAAGTAATGTACTACAGTTTTATAGAAGACATAAATATCTACAAAAAAATCTATGAGGGTATGGATCTAACTATTAGGGTTAAGTCAAAATGACCGCTTTTTGTTCAAATTATTCAATCAAAACCCGGGTGAAATGGAATAGTGGTGATTTTAGTATCATGATATTAAGGATTATATCATAATACTAAAATTACCACTATTATCACTCATATCTATTTAAATTGGTTAATAATAAATGTTGGTTATGTGCATGTAAATAACACTTAAAATTATTCAAATCGGAATTTTCGTTTAAAAGTTACGACGGTTTTAAAAATACTCTAAGAAAGAAAAATGTTGTGAGTGAACTGCCCTACGTTTAGTCTATTAATAAGTAACTTACACATACCCCTTAAGAGGTTAGATGGGAGATAAAGATCATGGAATACCAACTAAATCCGCGCGAACGAAGTCGCGGGCGAAGTCGCGGGCGAAGTGCTACTCCTTATTTTACATTCAGACACGTTTTCTTGTCGATCCGGGAAACTGAGGACGCTAGAGCGAGCGAAGCGAGAGCGAAAAATGTTAGTTCCTTAACTCAGAAACGCTAGGTTTTCTTCTTATCACACCTAGCAAAGTAGGTACAGATGTTTTCTTTGTCAATGTATATGAGTAAACTGTAAAGCTAAGTTATGCTAAAATGGGCAAAGCACGCTGGAAAAAAAATAGTTCAATGTCTTGGATAGACTACATTTTCTTTATATCATACGTACAGACGTTTCTTTGAAAAACATGGATGTTACAGCGAGTGAAATGAGCTCGAAAATTTTAGCATCTCGCCTCGGAATATACGTGTAGGTAGATAGGTTACATTTTTTATTTACAATCAATAGAGAATATGCATGCAATTTTTTTATTTGCGAAATAAAATACTTATTAACTCTAATAAACAATTATGAAATTATTTTTTAAATACCTTCATCAGCGATGAAGTTATAGAGCTTCAAAGTTTACAATTAGAAAGAGAAGTCCGATATGAATTGTGACGTCAAAGTTCTTGGCGCCTATACAGCTGCCATAGAAAACAGCGTTTTCGCGAGAGGGACAGATACATTAGTTTGAAATAATTATATCTCGTTTGTTTTTCGAGCAATTTTGATTCTATTTTCACTGTTAGTATTATATTTGTATATATTTTTAGATAGACTATATAGATAATAAATATTTTTTTCGTGCATATTCCCTATTCAATCATGGAATCAGTAGACCTCAACATAAAACTTGCATAATTGAGGATGCAAAAGCGAGCTAGAAATGTTCTTGGATCGGTTGTGCCTCGGATAGGTAAGATCCTATCGATATAGACATAAAACTAATGTCGACTGGTGTACAACTAAGAATTCAAGAGCGAGCGAAGCGAGCTCGACATTCTTAGTATCCCACCCCGGTTAATTTTAGTTTAAATGTTCGTGACTGTGTTATTTTTAGAAGGTTTGTCAATGTAACGTGTACGGTTTTGGGGGGGGGAGGGGGGGGGTCATGACCCCCACCCAGAGCTCAACTTCGTCCACTGCTGAGCATAGGGATAGGCGTCTCCTTTCTTGTGCCAATAGTAGGGATGGTAAGATGCAGTGCGTCTGGATGTCCGATGGTAGAAGGGGGCCGGTGGGATGAGGTCGTGGAGTTCTTGGGCACACTCACCGAAGTACAATCTGTAGAAGACCGACAAGCAGGCAACTTTACGGCGATGAGCCAAGCTAAGCAGCTTGGCATCCACCAGTTTTACATCACCGATGAGCCTCTTAGCTCTGCGTTCCACCGAGTCAAGCGCGGCAAGCTGATACTTAGCTGAGCCATCCCAAAGGTGGCTACAATACTCCATGCAGGATCGGACTTGCGCTTTTTGTTGAGCTTCACCTGAGTGACAAAGCTCACAAAGTGAACTTTATTACACACAACATAAAGGTCTTATGTTAATACTTACCTCGGATTCCGCTGTCGAGACTCGAAAATTTTGTTACAGAATGGCACTACTGCTGCCCATCTCGCTGCCGGACGACCGAAACTTCTTCAAGTTCGCGGACGCCACTCGGACACCGCCTTACCTACTCCACCTGTCTTCACCGCGCCTTAACAGGTGTCCTGCCCAGCTCCGTTTGAACCGTAACTCGTTTTCCGATGTCGAATTCGTTCGTCTTCGCGCTTCGACTTCAGCCAAGCCAGCATAGACCGCTCCATGGCTCCTCTCAGCCTGTAGGTACACAGCCACCTTCGTGAGCGTTTACTGCAGCAATGCAATTTTCGAAATGGATTGGTATTATCGAAGAGAGGGGTATCAAAGATGACAGAGAGCCCGCCAAGTCGTTCATCTTGAATAATAGCAAAGATTATTTTATTTTATTTATTCGGGAAAACAAACAATTACACATTAAGAATTAAAAAAGATACGATACAGAAATGATACAAATGTGAAATCAACTACGTTCTCTACAGATATACAATGAGAAAATAGAGTTTTAAGACTAGCGTTATAAACAATGAAAAAACTGGCCAAGTGCGAGTTGGACTGGAGATGGACTACATTTTTTTATGATTTAATTATAAACATAGTTTTCAGACATTTTTCCTATATTTGTAGTATAAAATGGTATTATTTATCAAATTTCATACTTCTAGGTCAACGGGAAATACCCTATACATTTTGATTTCCATGAGAGTGTCGGAAAAAACGTTTTTTTGCGGCATAAACGGCCGTATATTTTTATAACGTAAACTTAGAACTTTGATTTTTTTCACAGCTTCAGGGGACCGTAGACTTGAGTACATCGTTTTAATTTCAACTCGATACTTCCACGCGTTCCCGAGATAAAGGGTCTTGACAGACAGACGAACGGACATCAAAGTTATCTTATAAGGGTTCCGTTTGTTTCCTTTTGAGGTACGGAACCCTAAAAACAAAACATAAAACTTTCAATAGTGCCGGATAAGTGGAACAACAGTGTCACATCAATTTTTCAATAAGTTAAACAGCGTGAGTCTAAACTTTCTATGTGGTTAAGCAAACAGATCCAAACTGCAGAAATTCTTATCAAAATTGCTCGTAAGACGACGAAGAGGTGCACGCAAGCCCGCATTTGTACGACTGAAAGTAGTGGCGAATACAAAATACATTAGGTACTAAATAGTTACTGACTATTTATATAATAGTTATCATTGTAGTGAAACAAGGTTTTTTACTAGATTGATTTTACATTGAGCGACTAAATCAAATGCTAATGAATGACAGTAAAAATAACGAGTCAGTGGGCCTGCTGAAACTTATGACAGCGCCATCTATCTCTATTTCCTAGCAGCATGCCATCAATTAGAGGTAGATATGCTTACAAAAAGCGCCTTCTATATAATATCTGCGAAAACATTATCATTCCTTGTGGTCTACAATTTCTATAATCCAAATTATAGGAATTGTTTTATTAATGTAAGTAAACTAATAAGAAAGAGAAAAAAGAGGAATATCATTAGCAACGTCACTTCAAGTTTTTATGATACCGATCAAGTATTTGAATCTTATAATTGCCAACGTCCATACTACGTTGAATACACCGGTTCTCGTCCGATCACCGAAGTTAAGCAACATCGGGCGCGGTCAGTACTTGGATGGGTGACCGCCTGGGAACACCGCGTGACGTTGGCTTTTTGCAATCTGCCACCGTTTTAACTAAAAATGTTAACGACTCTGGCAGTTGAACACTGCCGAATGTATAATAAAAGAGGAATATTCAATGAATTCTACCGGCAGCGTGACTCACACTGAGCTAAGCCTAAACCGTCGTCAGATGTACGGAATTAACAGGCGCGCTCGGACAACTGTCTCAGCGCCTGATGAGGGTGCTCCGTTCTACAAGAAAGACTTTTTGCTAAATCGGGGCGACGTTACAAGTACCACAGTCGGACGCCCCGGCCAGTCTGCTCGCTCCACGGCGACACGCGCTGCGACGAGCATCGCCCCCTCCCAGCGCGAAGTGACCAATGATGAGCTAAGCTTCGGCCTTCGTCAGGCGTATGGAGTTGACATGCACGCTCGGACTGTCGATGCTGCCACTAAAACATTAAACGAACAACGCGCCTAGCGCTACGTGAGAGACAGCGGGTTGCTCGACCCGAACGTTACACGTACAACTGTTACAAACCCATCAGACAGGAGCCTCGAGCAGTGTGCTCGCTCCACGGCGACAGACGCTGCGACACGAATCGCCCCCTCCCCTCTGTGACATTACCCAAGACTATGAGCGCTGCAGCATCGGCCAGGATCGTCCTGAACAAAACCTCAGAATAATTATAGCGACACAACACGGGTTTAGGTGGCTCAGCCGCGTGGCTAGCTTACGAGAGGTGGATCGGCACTACACACCGCACCGCATCAGATAAAACTATAATAAATAAACAACACAAAATGAATAAAAAAAGCTTCGACACAAATAGTGTCGAAGCTTTTTTTATTCTTTGTTGTTATAGCGGTTGGTAATAGGAGTGCACAAGTACTGCAATTTAAACTTGTAGCTTGTGTTGAGCGAGGCTAGGTTAATGAAGCGATACTATTGATTGGTCCTTAACAAACATTCATACGCATACTCGAATATCTCTGGTAGAAATGCAACTCGTAAGCAAGCCACGAGCTCCTGTAGCGTCTGAAGCGTCCAAACGCATCGTGTTGTGTTGCTATAATAATTCGGACAGGCGCAGTTTGCCGACAGAACGCAATACTCAGAGGGGAGCAATGCTTGTCGCAGCGTTTGTCGCTGTAACTCGAGCAGACTGTTCGAGGCTGCCCACTGGTGTGCTTGAAACGTTCGGATTGAGCAAAAAGAAGTCTTTCTTGTAGAACGGAGCACCCTCATCGGGCGCTGAGACAGTTGTCCGAGCGCGCCTGTTAATTCCGTGCACTTGACGACAGTTAACGCTGTGTGAGTCACCTTTCCGGTAGAATTCATTGAATCCTCCTTTTTTACTATATAGTCAGCCGTGGTTCAACAACCAGAATTATAGTTCATTTAATTAGTTTATTTGATTGATTTTATGACTTTCGTGCAATGGGTTATAATTACCTGAATAAATGATTTCATATAGGTACTAGCTGACTCAGCAAACATTGTTTTGCTAAACAAAAAAAAAAACCCTACCACCTATTCTCATACCTACCTACCGAATATACACATACAATTTCATGAAAATCGGTCGAGCCGTTTCGGAGACGTTCGGTAACAAACACTGTGACTCGAGATTTTTATACGTTAGATTATAGTAGAGGAGACGGTGGAAGATTGATATTCACCCACCTGCGGGTCTAAAAAGGCCACTTTAGCAGAATCATATTAGAATCACAATAATAACGACACAACAATCTGTCAAATTTCATTTTCAATTTTATCGCTAACGCATTAGGTTCAAGGCTGATTGGGAAAATACGACAGTGACAAGTAGCGTGATGTGCTCTCTGATTCTGCTAAAGTGGCTTTTTTAGACCCCCTGATAACCAGATGAGACATATTTCTTTTTTTATAAATTAAATTTTGATTTACTAGCTCACCTGGCAAACGTTGTTTTGCCATATAAAAAAATAGCTTGGGTATCTATATAACCTATTCTCAAACCTACTAAATATACGCAAAAAATTTCATTAAAAATCGGTCAAGCCGTTTCGGAAGCAGTGTGACACGAGATTTTTATATATTACAGGAAGATGCACGCTTGGAAGTAGTGGCGAATAGAGAATACATTAGGTACTAAATGGTTACTAACTATTTATGTAATAGTTAATATTGTAGTGAAACAAGGTTTTTTTACTAGATTGATTTTACATTGAGTTACTAAACCAAATGCTAATGACATGTGAATGACAATAAAATGACGAGTCACCCGCTGAAACTTATGACAGCGCCATCTATCTCTATTTCATAGCAGCATGACATCAATTAGAGATAGATATTGCTTAAAAAAGCGCCATCTATATAATATCTGCGAAAACATTATCATTCCTTGTTCTAATCCGAATTATAGGAATTGTTTTTTTAATGTAAGTAAACTAATAAGAAAGAGAAAAAGAAGAATATAATAGTGTCACGTCTAGTTTTTATGATACCGATCAAGTATTTGGAACTTGTTATTGCCAACGTCCATACTACGTTGAATACACCGGTTCTCGTCCGATCACCGAAGTTAAGCAACATCGCGCGCGGTCAGTACTTGGATGGGTGACCGCCTGGGAACACCGCGTGACGTTGGATTTTTGCAATCTGCCACCGTTTTAACTAAAAATGTTAACGACTCTGGCAGTTGAACACTGCCGAATATATAATAAAAGAGGAATATTCAATGAATTCTACCGGCAGCGTGACTCACACTGAACTTAGCCCATAGATAAGTATAGATGAGCCACTGACAGATCAGTTTTATTTTCAACTACACGTCCTTTCCGCTGGTCGGCGCTAGCGTCTGCGAAAGCATGTTATGTATATAGTTATAGCTATGTAGGCGCCATCTACGTACACACTTGTAGGTATATTGGTGACCTCGCTTAAATAGAATATTTTCCGTGTAAAAAATGTACCAAGATGAAAAACCATATAGAGGTTCACGGTTTTTCACCTTAGCACATTTTTTTACACGATATGATAAAGATATATCAATATAAAGGGAAATAAAACAACGGAAATTGAAATAGATTATTTTATTTATTACAGCTCTAGAAAATTTATACAGATTATTATTTAACGTCTATAATCTATTGAAATTAAACCATTTTTATGCTTTTTATTGCGATATATTTTTACTATCTATTAATCTAATTATCTATCTCTTACAATCTCCGTGAAAATGGCTATTGAAAAGCAGCCGAAACGTAAGAGAAAGTGTTAAATATTGTGATAATTTGATGGGAAAATAATTTGTAAATTGTATTAGTGAAAAAATAAATCGCTAATAAAACGGTACTAAGGTTTAACTTCAATGACTAACATTAGCAATACATTATTGTCATATTATAATCACCATAAGAAATAACATAAATTATTTTTAGAGAAATCCAAAAACAACAGTCGAATTGTCAATGGCCAGTCACCCAAAATCACCTTATTCAATCAACAATATGGATTTTACAATCAATCACATTATTTTATAATTTATTTTCTATTTTTATGAGTCTTATAGTAATTAAAAGCTTGTAATTTAACTTTATCATTATGATCAAAATCAGTAATTTTACCTATTAAAATTCTATTGACACCCGTACACCAACTATTTACAATTAAGTTGATTGACAAATTAATTATATAATCAGTTAAAATCAATTTATGTTTTTCACAATGAATAATTGAAAAATCACATCTGCAATTTATAAAAAATACAATTTTTTCTCTTAAGTTTCCTGTTTCAGGAGATTCCCTCAAGCAAGTCACAATCATAAAATATATTTCATTAAGTAATTTAATAAAAGAGTCACATGCATTGAACAATGATCTTTTTGTATAATCAATCATATAATTAAATGAATCAGGATCAATTTCTGGTTGAAGCAAATCAGTCATGCACCTGGTACAGTTTTTAAATATTTTAGATTTCGATTTTTTTATTATATATCCTGCCACATACTTCTTCGCTTCTGCATGCAAAATCGAATCATTAGTCATAATTTGATTCATTGTTGAAATCAAGGAATCAACTTCACATGCAAAATCAGGAGGATCTAAGCTATCAGATTTTTCCATTAATAATAATTTCATTGATTTCAATGGTCTATAATCATCTTCTTCACAATTCGCATTAATTGAATGAACTGAATTTAGATTATTAATCAACAATGTTTTATAAGCATTTATAAATTGCATGCAAGTTGGATTAACATTTCTTACTCCATTGCTTCTGATACAGCAAAAGAAATTCTCAAGGGGGTCTTGATTAAAATTTCGCGTTATTAAATTATTTACACCAAATTTCGTTTTTAAATATTGCCACATTTCAATAAATGTGTTTATATTGTGGATCCAGTTCTGGACAGAGGGCACTTTTTCATATTTAATAGTCTGAGACCCATCTTGATTTTTTTTTACTTTTTCAAACTCTATTGAATTTAATAAAGGTTTAATTTCTGTCCAGAACTGGAAATGTGGTGAGTTGTTTTTAAGACATCCCTTAAGAATTTTTGCTGTATCACGGTATGAGTGGCCATTAAAAGAATCAAATAATTTGTCAAAAATAAGTAAAAGATCAGCAGTGTCTTCACACTCCGCTGGTATAATTTTGCGTTCTGAAACAAAGAAAAAATATTAATTAATGTTTGTAGTTATTAATGTGTGTATTTACAAAAAAAAAAGTATATAAGTATTGTTTATCCATTGTCCACCCATAATACAAACTCTTCTTATTTTGGGGCTAGATTGTGTTGTGTGATTGTTGTAGAACAATTTTATTATTCCCTTCATTCGATTTTAATTATCTTTATTCTTTAACCCATGAGCAGCGGTCTCCATGCCACAACGTCTCTACCAGAGTAGATTGAAGTCTCTACTTTAACAACCTAAAAATATGCTTTATATGCCCTGCTGGAAAGATGCAGGATCGTAGGAAGACGGAAAAGTGTGTCCAAACAGATAACTGCATGCCTTAGTGGTTCAGTAGAGATATGAAATTTAACTACAACCTATCTTTTATAGAGCTTTATATCATACTCTGAGGATATGCAAGAATAATATTTGTAATCATAATTGAGAATCACATAAATAATCATTTCATGATCGGGTCTGTGACACTTGCAATGGCAATGCAATCATGTAATAAAGCTAGTTTCATTATTTTAGTTAACAATATGTTACTATGTACTTACTTGCGAGGAATTTCATTACTGCAGATACTCGCTGGCTAAAAACTTGAGCTGCATACTTGACTTTCATTTTAGGAATCTTATTGGGATCTATGTGATATTCTGTTAATTTATTTATTATTCTAATTTCGTCGTCCCCTTTATCTTCAGATAAAAGCATTCTTAAATGATCCCATTTTGCGAATTTTACTTTATTATTTTGTATATATTTTATATTTTTTGTCATAAAATTATTACGTACTCCCTTCAGTAAGTGGGGTGTATCAAACAGTGGAAATATTTTTATATCAGAGGCTTCAAAGGCATTGGAATTATAATCTTTATTTTCTTTGATATACTTCACTCTCGTTTCATATTGCAGTTTTTTGATGGCGCTTACATTTGGCGTCGCCTGGTCACATATAGTTGCAACAATTATGATGCCAGCTTTATTTAGTTCCATAATTGTGTCTAATAATACTTTTTTTAAATCAAACGTTTTAGTGCCACTTTTACAAAAATGGTATAAAATTGGTTGCTTCTTTTTAGTTTTAATACCTTTTAACATTAAAACCAAGGCATGATCGGCAATATTTGTCGACTTCTTATGGCCTAAATCTTCAAAACCCGTTATTTTATTTTGATTAAAATGTAATCCAGGCGACAAAGCAATCTCATCAAATAACAGTGCAAAAAGTCTTTTCTCAAGGGGAAGTTTTGCTACTGCTTTTTCCAAGTGCCTTATTATATTATCATTCAAGCCTGGTTTAATATTAACACTGCTTAATAACCGCTGTAGTGTCCTTTTGGAAGGAAGTACCATTAATTTTCTTAAAAAATTATAACATTTGGGGCTATGTTTAAATATAGATGCTGCTAAAATTTTTTGATCCAAATCAAATTTCCTCCCCATTGGCTTTCTATTATATTGGATTTGCATCTGCATCATGGTTTGAATAGAATCTGGCAATCTGTCCATTGTTTTGGTAAAAGCTTTGGTTTCTATCATTTTTTTAACAATTTGGATTTTTTTATATTGTGTCTTATGTTTTGCTGTTAATTTTGTTATTCTTGTTTTAAGTCTTTCTATTAATTTTGTAGCTTGATTAAATGTGGAAGGGCCTGAAAGAAGAAAGAAATATTTATATAATAACTTTAGTCGTCGTGGCATCTCAGGCATGCTACCATTTGGCAACTTTAAGTTTTAATTAAACTAGGAACATCCACCTGTTTTAAGGAGACTACAATAAAAGACAGCCTAAAAAGTTAAATTAATAATATTGTAATACAACAATGTTACTATAAGCTATTTATACAACATTATACAATGGTTGTCTGTGCGAGATCACTTTTAGCGATAAGACTGCCCATTGTGGCACCCTATTAATTTTAAGTTCTTTATGTAATTTTATTTTTGGTGTACAATAAAGAATACATCTATCTATCTATACTAACCTGTTGTTCTCGGTTTCCGTTTCAGTAAATAATTTGAAGGTATTGGGTTTGCCTGCGATGTAGATGGTTCTTTCATTTCTGTATGAATTGAAATATCTGTAAGAAGATGAAACCAAATGTATGAATGGAAAAACAAAACAATTAACTGACTTTCATTATGATTTGCAACATGCCTTCCACAAATGTTTGCTTCACTTCGCTTTTCTTATCCTCCAACATTGTCACTGAAGCAACTGGCTCAACAGATACTTCTGCAGCTTCAGATGCGCTGGTGGTATCTAGAAAGCAGCAATAATCTTCTTAGAAAAGACTATGAACATTGTTTTTATCCATTAAAAAAAAAACATTAAAATGTATGTAATTCTACAAAAAAAACTTTTTAATGTTATTGCACTTGATTTGTGAGTCAACTGACACATAAAGAATGTAAATATAGGTGATACAAAATAAAAATGTAAAGATGACACTAAGTTCAAAGTTACTTCATACATTTCATAGGCGTCTGCCGCAAAGATTAAGCTATATTCCGACTATAAACTATTTTATATATATTTTTTTACCTGATGTAATATACAACGTTGGCACTGCATTTCTGGTCAAGCACTTGCTTGGAGATATGTAGTAATTCTCGAAATGTTTATTACATAATCTTAGTTGGTTATAAATGTATGCATCTCCTTTTATTTTAATGGCATTGTCCAACACTTCTTTCCAGACATCAAACCTTTCCCTATTACGGTCTGGCTTAGGAAAATGATGCAATGGACCTGAAATTTGACAGAATGAATTAATTACAGGTTGTGCAATTTATGTTTGCCTTTCGTGTTTTGGTGCATTATTTATTTATTTATTGTACACTTTATTGTTGGCACTTATAAGAAATACTACAAAGAAAACTTATGTCTAAAATACAAACAATTGGCAGCCTTATCGCATTCCGCAATCTCTTTCAGGCAAGGGATTCTCAGAACATGTTAAGGGGTCATAATAAGCACCAAAAATTCATTAGTGCGGTAAAAATATATATAATAATGTAAAATTATTGTTAGAATAAGTTGAAGAACTAAAGTTTTGAAGGGATCGTTCATACAATAAGATCACATATTTTATCGTCAATTATTGTCATCTTACCTCCTTCTTCACATCCAAAATAGCAATGAGTGCGAGGGTTTTTCGGGATTCTCGCCATCGTAATCCAAAAACGTAGCCAAATCTGATCAATATAAACATACACGTCGAAGTCCATTTATCGATGCCGGGGTCAAGCGAAATAAGTGTATTCGTCGGTATCAGTTAACGAAAAGCCAAGTAACAATGTAAGAAGCACTCTCGGGGTCCAGGAAACACGCGATGGTCAATAAAAAACAGATAAATCGAACAGAAAAGTCGGAAAACTCACGGCACACACAACGAACGTCCTCGAAATAATTCAAAATTACTTGAATGAAAACTTTTGAAAACTTTTACCCGTATTATCTATTATCAGTGTTGCCATTGGAAAAATAAGTATTAAGTATGTAAAAAAAATGTTATAGACTTTTTAAAGACCGAGAACGAATCGCAAAAATGTAAAATTATTTTTTAGTTTCTATTATTAAATACATATTTGATAAATCATTAAAAAAATATCATTTTAAGATAGAGGTCAAATATGGCGACATCTAGTAATATTTAAGGAATACTTTTGACTTAGTTGACACGTCTTCCCCGCTAGATAGCACTACTTTCCATACATTTTCTTTTCTTGACTTCAAAGTACTGTACTGTCATCCGGCTGACTTAGCCTAAACCGTCGTCAGATGTACAGAATTGACAGGCGCGCTCGGACAACTGTCTCAGCGCCTGATGAGGGTGCTCTGTTCTACAAGAAAGACTTTTTGCTAAAGCGGGACGACGTTACAAGTACCACAGTCGGACGCCCCGGCCAGTCTGCTCGCTCCACGGCGACACGCGCTGCGGCGAGCATCGCCCCCTCCCAGCGCGAATTGACCAATGATGAGCTAAGCTTCGGCCTTCATCAGGCGTATGGAGTTGACAGGCACGCTCGGACTGTCGATTCTGCCACTAAAACATTAAACGAACAACGCGCCTAGCGCTACGTGAGAGACAGCGGGTTGCTCGACCCGAACGTTACACGTACAACTGTTACAAGCCCATCAGACAGGAGCCTCGAGCAGTGTGCTCGCTCCACGGCGACAGACGCTGCGACACGAATCGCCCCCTCCCCTCTGTGACATTACCCAAGACTATGAGCGCTGCAGCATCGGCCAGGATCGTCCTGAACGAAAACTCAGAATAATTATAGCGACACAACACGGGTTTTGATGGTTCAGCCGCGTGGCTAGCCTACGAGAGGTGGATCGCCACTACACACCGCTCCGCATCAGATAAACAACACAAAACGAATAAAAAAAAAGCTTCGACACAAAAGTGTCGAGGCTTTTTTTATTCTTTGTTGTTATAGCGGTAGGTAATAGGAGTGCACAAGTACTGCAATTTAAACTTGTAGCTTGTGTTGAGCGAAGCTAGGTTAATGAAACGATACTATTGATTGGTCCTTAACAAACATTCATACGCATACTCGGAAGGTGCCTAGTAGAAGTGCAACCTATTAGACTGACAGCCACTCGTAAGCAAGCCACGAGCTCCTGTAGCGTCTGAAGCGTCCAAACGCATCATGTTGTGTTGCTATAATAATTCGGTCAGGCGCAGTTTTCCGACAGAACGCAATGCTCAGAGGGGAGTAATGCTTGTCACAACGTCTGTCGCTGTGACTCGAGCGACTGCTCAAGGATCCCAACTGGTGTGCTTGTAACGTTCGGGATGAACAAAAAGAAGTCTTTCTTGTAGAACGGAGCACCCTCATCGGGCGCTGAGACAGTTGTCCGAGCGCGCCTGTTAATTCCGTACATCTGACGATGGTTAACGCTTTGCTCAGTGTGAGTCACGTTGCCGGTAGAATTGATAAAATCTTTGTCTTTTATTATATAGTCAGCCGTGGTTCAACAGTCAGAATTATTTTTAACTAGCTGACCAGGCAAAAGTTGTTTTGCCAAACAAAAAAAATACCCTACCACCTATTGTCACCTACCAAATATGCACAAAAAATTTCATGAAAATCAGTCGAGCCGTTTCGGAGGAGTTCGGTAACAAACACCGTGATACGAGATTTTTATATATTAGAGGAGACGGTGGAAGATCGATCTTAACCCACCTGTGGGTCTAAAAAGACCACTTTAGCAGAATCATAACTGTCAAATTTCATTTTCATCTTTATCGCTAACTAGCGGACGCCACGCGGTTTCACCCGCGTAGTTCGTTCCCGTGGGAGTACGGGGATAAAATATAGCCTATGTTACTCCCTGATAATGTAGCTATCCATTGCTGAAACAATTTTTCAAATCGGTCCAGTAGTTTCGGAGCCTATTCATTTCAAACAAACAAACAAATCTTTCCTCTTTATAATATTAGTGTAGACGCATTAGGTTGAAGGTTGAATGGGAAAAATTGACAGTGACGGGTAGCGTGATGTGCTTTCTGATTCTGCTAAAATGGCCACTTTAGACCTTCAGATGACTAAAAAATATAATAAAACGAAAAACAGATGAAAAATTAGTTGGTTTTACTCTTTAGATTATTCTTTCTCTATAGATTTTCAAGCACCAACTTCAGATTTTTAAGCACTAACTCGTAACGCTAAAAGAGTTTCGCTTTTTCATTTAGTGTGACTTTAGCAACGGCACATAAACCTGGAATATTGTTTTTTTTTGCTTGTTTTAGCAAAATTGCCCTTTGTCAAAGTGATGGGACCCAATTATTCCGTGCCCAGGGCCTCCAATAGGCGGCCCTGGTTACAGGTTACATGGCACAATCTTAAGGAGGCCTTTTAGAGGGTATGCGGTACAGAGAGTAAAGTCCCACAACAAACCTAACATTGAAAAGGGAGGATCCTGAAAAGGGAGGATCCTCCGCCGAGGCGGTTGTTGTGCCTGGCGGACAACTGCCTGATAGTTGATATTCGGGCTAATGTATATGTTCAAATCGCACGGTAAACTCTGATTACGCGATACAGGATTATAGTTCGCTGCTAGTTCGACAGATGGCGTCGCGGTTCTGTTTGTTGCGATGTTGATTTGCTCCATTGGTTTTCTCTTGTGGCGACATTGATGCTGCTACAGCTTACACAAAATAAGTTAAGAATGGCTGTGGGGGGCTACTTTCAGCTCGAAGTCCGTAGTTTCGGGCTTAACCACTAAGAGTTAATGGCAACACGATTTGACAGTTACTGTAAAATCGTGTTGTCTTTCATTCTTAGTTCGGGTTCGGTTCTAATCGTAAGTCCGTATGTGATACGGAGTATAATACGCCCGCAACTAAGCCCGAAACTACGGACTTCGGGCTTAGAGAGTAGCCCCCAGAAAAGGAGAAGACTACTAAAATCAATAAAACACGTTATTTCACAATAAAAACTATAATACATGTACAATGATCGCTATTATTCTACATTGTCTAATACCAGAACGACTTGGCAGGCTCTCTGTCCTCTTTGATACCCATCTCTTCCATTATATCCATTTCGAATGTCCTTAACTTTGGCGCGAAGGTTATCTGGAAAGAAAACAAATACTGTAATAAATTTATTTATTTATAAAGCTTTATTTTTTGTTCTTACAGCGGCAATAGAAATACAATATCTTTGAAAAATTCAACTATCTACCTATTACGGTTCTTGAGATACAGCCCGCTGACAGACCGACGGATTGACGGACGGACGGACAGCGGAGTCTTAGTAATAGTGTTCCGTTGGTTACCCTTTGGGCCATACCCAACCCTTAGCATCAACTGTTCAGTCCCTACATTTTGTCGACATATGCGCGTTTATTTAAATTTTCTATACAGAATATGAATTGAGAATCTTTGTCAGTCGCAATCACACCCAAGTCACCTCTAAGTTTTTGACATTGGTTGTCATCGAAAAGATTTTGCATTTAAGAACGGTTTATCAGCCCTATTCTTTATTGTTAACCAAAGAAAACTAAGCCTTAGTTAACCACACTTAAAGTATAATTTACCTTAACAGCTGCATCGCTAGTCGTGTCCTTGTCTACATTCTCTATGTACAGCTCTTTACTCTTGAAGTCGATGGTCTCCTCCGCTGCCTTTGGTATGGGGATGATTCTGCTACTGGCCATAGACACGCGCACCTGGAAAAATATTTATAAGAATTAGAATGGAGGTATATACACACAGGTTTGATTGAATATTCTGAAAAATAAAAGAAAGGCAATACGTCCATGGCTTATTAAGAAAAATATTTTACAATTTCACGCGTTTTTTTTTTAAGTGGGCGCGTGTCCTGTCGGATGCATACAGGTTGGAATGTGGGGTGAGGCAGGGGGGACTCAGCTCGCCCAAGCTTTTCAACCTGTATGTAAACGAGCTGATCTGTGAGCTCAGCAATACCAATATCGGGTGCTCCATTGACGGGCACTGCGTCAATAACATCAGACGCGGATGATATGGTATTGCTGAGCCCATCGATCGGTGCACTTAGGAGGCTTCTCCGTATTTGTGAGGACTATGCGGTGGCCCACGGCCTCAGGTACAATGCTACCAAGAGCTTCTGGTTTTTAAGGCGGGTTATAAAGCCTACGGCACAGTCCCACCTGTCACCGTGGGGGGCGCTCCGTTGTCCAGAGTGACGAAGTTCAAGTACCTGGGGCATTGGGTCACCCTTAGTATGACCGAAGATGTGGACCTGGAGAGGGAACGCAGAGCGTTGGCGGTTCGACGTGACATGCTGGCCCGTAGGTTTGCACGTTGTACGAAAGAGGTTAAAGTCACGCTCTTTAGGGCGTACTGCCAATCTATGTACACGTGCGCCCTATGGGTTGACTACACAAAAAGCTCGTTCAACGCTCTGCGAGTCCAATATAATGACGCCTTCAGAGTAATGTTGGGGCTACCGCGCTTTTGCAGTGCATCTGGGATGTTCGCGGAGTATGGCGTGCCCGATTTCTATTCTATTATGCGGACACGAATAGCATCCCTGATGCGGCGAGTGCGCGATAGCTCCAACACTTTGGCGGCGATCGTGGCCGGCAGAACATGTGGCACTGGATGACGACACATCGTGCGTCATTTAATTATGTTAAATAACTGCTTCTGTATGTGTTTTTAATTTCCGTTTGTTTGTGTTTATGTGTATGTGTGTGTAGCTTTTGTTGTGGTTATGGACTCCGGTCTGAAATGAAGTTTTTATAATTCCATTTATTCATTTATATACATACTATTTACATTTTTAAATATTTCTATAAAAATACAAAAAAAAAACATTTAAAATATAAAAATAGTAGCCCACCGGTATCAGGAACGGGGACCATTATTATTATTATTATTTTTCGTTTATACATTTATTGTTCTCGGCTAGTTGGGTAGCCGGCAAATGCCAATAGCACGGGCCTAAGCCAGGTGGTTATCAGCTGGGTTAAGAATTGAAGAGGGTAAGTTTGAGTGAGTAAGTTGGTGAGAGTTATTATTATTTACAATTCTACGACGTTTGCAATTTTCCGGTGATATATATAGTCCTCCTGAGTACTCTACTCCTGACTGAAATCGGCCATGGCGGCCAATTTCAATAGGTACTAGGTATCGACGCGGGGCATATGATAGGGCACGCATGTGTGCGAAAACACAGGGGGCTAAAAGGCCACTTTCGCATAATCATAAAGCACATCGCGCTACCCTGTGGAAGTATGCGGAACAGAGAGTAAAGTCCCGCACAC
Source organism: Lacanobia wlatinum (assembly GCA_947578705.1). Lineage (NCBI taxonomy): Eukaryota > Metazoa > Arthropoda > Insecta > Lepidoptera > Noctuidae > Lacanobia > Lacanobia wlatinum. The sequence goes on along the minus strand of OX388046.1, from coordinate 4,217,285 downwards.
CTCCGTTGTAAAGGGAGGATCCTCCTACCAGACAGTTGTTATGTCTGGCGGGCAAGTGCCCGATAGTTGATATTCGGGCTGATGTATATGTTCAAATCGCATGGTAAACTCTGCTTGCGCGATGCAGGATTTCAACCTAGTAGTTCGCTGCTAGTTGGATAGATGGCGTCGCGGTTCTTTTTGTTGCGATGTAGATTTGCTCCGTTGGTTTTTCTTGTGGCGGCATTAATGCCGCTACAACCCGTCACTGTAAATTTTTCCTAATCAACCTTGAACCTAATGCGTTAGCGATAAAGGTGAAAATTAAATTTTACAGATTGTTGTGTGGTTAATATTATGATTCTAATATGATTCTCCTAAAGTGGCTTTTTTAGCCCTCAGGTCCACTCCCTCTTTCATCACTCTCACGTTCCGGTGGGACGGCAACCCGACCAGAGAGATCTGGCGCAGGACCAACGGCTTAACGAACGTGCGCACCGAGGCACGGGGGGGAAAACCACCAACTTTTATACTCCGGGCTGTCACTGAGAAATTCCTACTGGAAAAGCTGGCCAAGTGCGAGTCGGACTCGCGTGCAAAGGGTTCCGAACGAATTTCATTTTTTTTAGCATGTAATTTTAACGCTACAGACTTCTTATAGGTTTTCCTGTAATCTTTAGGTAAAGATCTATTATCTCCATTTATATCAAAATTTTAGGCGTAGTAGTTTCGGAGATAAGTGGGGGAATGATCATTTTTCGTCTAATTTCTTGAATAACTTCAAAACCATTTATTTTAAAATTATGAAAAAAATATATTTAAAACCCTTAAGCCCTTTTATTTGATATGTCACACGATATTGTACAAAAAACTTTTTTTTAAATTTTCTAGTTTGACCCCCAAAAGTGACCTCCATACTAAAAAGACAGACAGAAACCCGAGTGATCCTATAAGGGTTCCGTTTTTTGTTCGGAACCCTAAAAATCCCAATATCACTTTTTCCTGACCTGGGGATCGAACAGTGGCGTGCGGTAGGTGCAAGCCAGCATAGACCAGCATATGTAATAACTAGTTAAAAAGAAAACACCATATAACTCATCACTATCGCGCTAACTCACTGCACCGTGCGGTTTCTGTATTGAATTCTGTGCTATAGTGATATTAAATTGCTACGTGTTTATTTCTTATATCATTCATTAATAACATCGAAATATAACAAAATGAAAATAACCAAAACAGCTGAGCAAGATCAAAACTTTTTTTCAACCTATAAGTATTTTATAACGTAAATGATATAAGAACCTAGAGAGACTAAAATGACACAGTGTGTAGGGACTAGGGAATCCTGCTGGCTTGCACCTACCGCACGCCACTGGGATCGAACCCAAGACTCCATGCACGGCGGTCGCGCTTGCGACCGCAGTACGGAGCGGTTAAAGAGTCGGACTTGGAGGGTCGGTAATAGTGACGGTGGACAGAAAATGGAGGAAAAAATACGACCCCAAATAAAATGTTAATTGGGGTCGTGCTTTTCGATAAGGGCAGGAAGATAATGGTGATGAACATGTCTCATTTTGTGAAAAGTCTACCAAGTTTTTTTTTTGTTTACTTTTGATAGGCACACGTTTGAAGAAGTGTTCGAAGATGGAGCACGCTTGCCTAGAAGTAACCTATTCACTCTTGATTTAAAGACTCCCAGGTTTTAGCTATCAAGAAACACAGACTGTCAGGGAATTCCACTCCTTAGCTGTACGCACTATGAATGTTGTCATAACACATCGTCTAGTCATGTTGTCATAACATTTATGCCTCATTTTGGCAATATTTTTTGCATTGGCGGATCCTGTGGCGGGGGCTAAGGGGCTGATGCTCCCCCCAAACGACCCAAATATCTGTGGTATTACCGAAAGTAACACAAACAGCCTTGTTATACGTCAAGCAAAATAAAATGCTATGTGGATTTTTAGAATTTACTTTGCTGAAATCTACCCTCAGCCGGGTCAAGCCGGGGGGCCCCACGATAATCCTTGATCCGCCTCTGATTTTGTGTTGGTAGGTTGCCAGCCATAGCCAGTTTGTCCAGTGGTGCAGGTTGCAAGCGCTACTGGCGAGTTGCTGACAATGAGCTCCTGGGTTCTCGTCCCGGGTTAGTCATAGCGCCTTTGTACTTCAATATAGGCTTGTTACTACGTACTACATAAGAATCTAACCTATACTAATCTATAAAGCTGAAGAGTTTGTTTGTTTGCTTGCTTGCTTGAACGCGCTAATCTCAGGAACTTTTTTTTTAAGGATGGGAAATCATCAAACGATTCCTCCCGCTCTGGGTGAAGCAGAAGGGAGTGTCAGACTCTTACTGACTAAAACCCATCCGTGTTCCTCCTAGTGCCCGCCGCGTTCCAGGGCCGCGGTGACTCTTTCGAACAAAGTCCGCAGCCCCAGCAGGCGCTGGCCCTAGCGGGCCCCGCCTTTAATGCTGACAGCTCTTTGAGGCGCGCGTGGAACATAGCGCGCCGTCAACCCGGGCCTGGTTCTTAATCTCAGGAACTACTGGTCCGATTTGAAAAATTCTTTCAGTGTTAGATAGCCCATTTATCGAGGAAAGCTGTAGGCTATATACCATCACGCTAAGACTAATAGGAGCGGAGCAGACGAAGTTGCGCGGGTTAACTAGTCTATTAATATATTTAATTGAAGATTCCAGAATCTATCTCCAGAACCTAATGATTAGATCAACGGGTGTAAATTAAAAAAAAATAGCTATAAATGAGAAAGATATAAAAGTACTTTCTGTTTTTTAGAGAACATTTCCAGGAATATCTCCTGTATCGTGGGTGCGTTCACAAACAGAAACTCACATTCACAAACAGCCAGATCCGGAACGACCATCTGTAGGCCGTACAAATATTTGTTCCATGCGGGAATCGAACCCGCGGCACGCAGCGTAGCAGCCAATCGCTCAACCACTGCGCCAACCGTGTCATCAAACGTTCGTACCTACTGTTGGTGATTAAATTACCATTTGGCAGACACAGTTGTGCTGTTTTGCCAAAATATTGAATGCCAAAACAATGAAGCGACATTGGCATTGCAACTGTTGAAATAAATAAATAGTAAACAACAACATTTGTATTAGTTTCAAGTGAATCATAAGGCGCGAATATTCCTCAGTTACGTTGCAGGAGCTTCAAAGTTTTCTTATTTCCATGTATAAAATCTACCTACCTCGAAAAAGAACACCTATATTTTTAACCGACTTCAAGAAAAGGAGGAGGTTTTCAATTTGGATGTATTTTTTTTTGTGTTTGTTACCTCATAACTCCGTCATTTATGAACCAATTTGAAAAATTCTTGTTTTATCTGGAAGAATATACTTCCCGATTGGTCCCATGGAAATTTTATCACAATCGGTTTGGCTTTTAATTCAAAATAGCTGGAATTCGTTTACTTGGATGACGGTTTTTGTCATCTAAGTAACGAAATTGCGTATTTTGCTTTCCTGCGATTTTCCACTGGTGTTGTTAGGTGTGGGGTACCACTAAAAAGTGAAAAATAAAATACTTTTTACAAAAAAATACAACCGACTTCCAAAGAAAACACTACAAAGCAATAAATAACTTTAATTTCGGAAGTCAGTGTCAAAATACGATGAAACTACCAAAAACACCGACTTCCGCAATTAAAATTATTTTTTACTTTGTAGTGTTGTTTTTGGAAGTCGGTTGTATTTTTTTGTAAAAAGATTTTTATTTTTAGTGATTTTGTAGTTTTCAGATGATGTCAAATATAGTCCTCCTGACCAATTTCGGCCATGGTAGCGAACCTCAGCGGAGACCAGCCATTGGCGCAGGACGTACTATAGTGCCCAAGTGTGTGTGTGTGCGTGTGAATGTGCATGTGTGTTTGTGTGTGTGGTAACTACATTTAATAAAAATTACCTATTCTTTGGCAAACAAATAAATGTTTTTTTTTTTAATATGCTATATTATTGATGAGGAGCTTGTGGCTCGACAATAACAGGCGCGCACGGGTCGATCTTCAAGGTTAAGCAACGCTTGCCAAGGTTGGTCTGTGGATGGGTGACCATCTTAACATACTGAGTTTCTTCCGTGCAGCAAGCAAGCCGTGAAAGCAAGTTAAGCCGTTGGTCCCGGCTGTCATTTGTAGATCTTTGGCAGTCGTTACGGATAGTCAGAAGCCAGTAAATCTGACACCAGTCTTGCCATGAATTACCGTGTTTACCCAGTTATTGGGTTGTGGAGGTCTGGTAGACAGCCGCTCCATGTAAAACACTGGTATTCAGCTAAATCCGGCTTGACTGGAAGCCGACCCCAATATAGTTGGGAAAAGGCTGATACTTAGACTTCAAAATAAAAACAGCGAACCTTATCTCCCTCCTCAGTGTACCTCCACTCGATCTCGGTGGGCTTCAGAGTCTCAGGGTCCACCAGCTTCACACCCGTCGTGACTAGCAGGGGAGCCTCGGACTGGATCGTGATGCCGGGGAACTTCTTGTCTTTGCCGACCTGGAATGCAGGAGTTTACAAGTTATAGATAGGTAGTTCATTATTATTTGGAAATGATAAAATACGATACGATTTTACCAGATAGTTTATTTTTCTTTATTTTTATTTTTTTGTTAGACACGGTTTGTCTATGACATGACCGCGACAGTGGTGACTTTTTTATAATGCCCGTCCCTGACACAGACTGGCAGTGGTTTTACGGACGAATCTCTTATTTGGTTTTATAGTTAATGTGCGTCTAGTATATGTTAATGTGCATCTGTTTGGGCAGAATAAACCATTTTTCTTTCTTTCTTTCTTTTTTATATGAAAATAATAATCCGTATGGTGTCGGCCGGTGCCGTATGGTACCGTAAAAGAATAATACCATCCCATCACTTCCCGTGGGTGTCGTAAGAGGCGACTAAGGTGCTCGCCAGAGAATGGGCTCTGTAAAAATCCAGCAGTGGATGTCTTTCGGCTGATATGATGATGAAAATAATAATTCTATTTAGTCCATCCGTTGGTTTTTCATTACAAAAATATTAGATTAGACACCATTTTTTTTCCATTACAAATCAATAAAAATTGATAAAGCGCATCAAAGTTCAAGAGTGGGAGCTGGTGGGAGGTAGACTGATTGGAATGATGGCTGGCATGGCTCATACACAATTGACCAACATAAGGACTAAGTTTGGACACCACTTCCTGATAGATGATCATTGTTTTATTGACACAGAAGGATTCGATGCTTGAAACAGCAATGAAAATAATCTATATTCTATATCTATACTTTAATATATAAAGCTGAAGAGTTTGTTTGTTTGCTTGCTTGAACGCGCTAATCTCAGGAACTACTGGTCCGATTCGAAAAATTCTTTCAATGCTAGATAGCCATTTATCGAGGAAGGCTGTATATCATCACGCTACGACCAATAGGAGCGGAGCAGTAATGAAAATTGCGACGCAGACAAAGTTGCGCGGGTCAGCTAGTGAGTAATATTTGTGAACAACTAGTACAAGCAATGTTTTTATGTTGCACTGCAAAGCCAAATAACCAGAAATGCCAGAAAAATGAACCCTTCCTTTACCTTCTACACAACAAGTGAGCCATGTTAAGCAACAACAACAATATACACTTTCCACATCCAGTCCATAATGTCCTCTATTATTATTCAAACAGGCACAATTGTACTCACAACTCTGAGATGTGTGTTGAGTCCTTCCACGATGACCCAGTTCCTCTCCTGTATGACCTGTGTTACGATCCCCTGCTTGCCTTTATCCTTGCCAACCATTACCTCCACACGGTCACCTCTGGAATAAAAAAGTTTATACAAGTTTTTGTGTTTTAGGGTACTGAACATCCGTAAGAAACGGAACACTTACAGGATCACTCGGGTGTCTGTCTGTCTGTCCATCTGTCACAGCCAGTTTTCTCCGGATCTACTGGACCGATTTTGTTGAAATTTGGTATACATATGGACCGCTGTGACCCGAACATGGACGCGTTATGTAAATAAACTATTTTTTTAGTATGGAGGTCACTTTTGGGGGTCAAACTAGTTTTTTTTTAAAGTTATTCACTGCATAATTAAATATTATTGTTAACTGTACCGTGTGACATATCAAATGAAAGGGCTTACTGTGAGGGTTTTAATTATATTTTTTTTATAATTTTAAAATAGTTTTGAAGATAATCAAGAAATTAGACCAAAAACTACAATTCTACCCCCTAATCTCCGAAACTACTGAGCCTAAAATTTTGAAAAAAATGCAGATCTATACCAAAAGATTACAGGAAAACCTTTAAGAAGTCTGTAGTGTTAAAACAATAAGTTAAAAAAAATGAAATTCGTTCGGAACCCTTTGCACGCGAGTCCGACTCGCACTTGGCCAGTTTTTTTACTTGAGATGGGTTTGCTCTTGACTCTAGTCTAGGTCACTAGGTTACCCAAAAGAAGCCTGTTCACTCTAACTCTGAAGAGAACAGGGTTGAATATTGTTGGGTGGTATCATAGTTTCCTCTGTACATCTAAACTTACATACTATTTAAGGGCTTAATTGTTTTATAAAGAGGTAATATCTGGAAGCACTGATCAAGTTCAGGATCAGACCTCGAAACCTATCCTCCTACAGCGGGAGACGTCATTTCTCCGAAAATGTTCACAGCCGCAATGGAGGATGTCTTCAAGGTTTTGGACTGGAGAAGGCTAGGTATTAACGTCAATGGCGAGCACATCACTCGCCATCGATTTGCCGACAACATAGTCGTTATGGCTGAGACTACCGAGGACCTCAGTATTGTACTGAGGTCCTCTATAGCTTGATGATCTCAATAGAGCTTCCGGAAGAGTGGGCCTTAAAATGAACATGGACAAAACCAAGATCATGGTAAACACCCATGTAGCACCCACTCCTATCAAGATCGGAAACTCTACACTCGAAGTTCTGGGACAAACGGTCCAGTTAGGTAGGGCCGTAGGACTAACTTGAGACAGAGTTCAACCGTCGAATCCGACTCGGCTGGGCAACATTCGGGAAGTTGCGTGGTATCTTCTCGTCTCACATACCAGTGTCTCAAAACGAAAGTCTATGACCATTGCGTGTTGCCAGTGATGACGTATGGAACGGAAACATGATCGCTCACAATGGGTCTCGTCAGAAGGCTTAAAGTCAATCAAAGGGCATTGGAGAGGGCAATGCTTGGAGTTTACTTGTGTGATAGAATCAGAAATGACGATATCCACAAGAGAAACAAGGTTACAGACATAGCCCGAAGGATCGCCAAACTGACGTGGCAGTGGCCAGTGCACATTGCTCGCAGAACAGGTGGTCGATGGGACCGAAAAGTTTTGGAGTGGCGACCGCGTAACGGTGGACGCAACGTTGGAAGGCCTTCCACATGGTAGACCGATGATCTGATGAGGGTCGCGGGTAACCGATGGATGCGAGACGCACAGAACCAGTTGTTGTGGCGACGCTTGGGGGAGGCCTATGTCCAGCAGTGGACGTTTTTTCAGCTGATAAGATGATGATGACTAATCAAATTATGAATGGGTGAGTGACATGGTACTTTTTTATCACAGAATAATGCCTGGTTTCCTGGGATAAGTTACAGGAGTAACAAATACGGTAAGTATAGCTAAATCTAAATTGAGTTATCCTTATATTCAAATAATTTAGGACTATATATGCTTTCCAACTTAATAGATGCACAAAAAAAATATAGATTGAGGTGCCAAATCTGCAATTACTGAATTATTTCATTTGGGGGTTGTTACTACCCCCCCCCCCTTAAAGGAAAAGTTTCGAAGCCCCCCCTTTTCGAGTTTTTTTAATTTTTAAATTCCGATGGTATTTTCCTCATTTAATGGATTAAAATCTATACTAATATACACTAGTCACAAAAATTAAGGGATATAAAAAAATTTTCACGTTGCGAAATGCCGGCGGTAAAACAGCAGTCGAAACAAATCGAGAAAATTTCGGAAAAAAAATTGTTTTTTTTTTTCAAATGTTTTAAAAAATCAATCTCTTTAATCAAAAAAATAAAGATTTTAGTGAAAAAAAATTTTGTTTCATTAAAAAAATGAATGAAAATCACAAAATTGCTCATAATGGTGATTTTTGCAAAAACAAAGAATTTGAAGCTTCGGGGCACAATGAAAAAAAAATCGCAGCGCTTTGAATTTTTGAGCGATTTTAGGGGACACTTTGAGGTTAAAAAATTACCGACGATATCCTTCGTTCATCCATTTTATCCATAGTTATACCAAGTTATCCAAATATCCTTAATTATGCAAATTTTTGTCTTTTTTTCAGTCCGAGTAATCAATTCAAAAAAAATTTCTTATAGAGAATATCGTGCAGTTTTCAAAACCCTCCTTCGATTTCCTGTACGATCATTATTTCCGGAGTTATTGAATATCAAAGTCAAAAAGAACTTTTTTGCTTTGATTGACGATAACTCCGCGGCAAATCGTCGTACAGGCTTTTTGAATACGCCAAATTAAAGAGTATTAAATTCTCTAAAAGAGCTTTTGAACGAAACAATCAAAAAAATTTTTTTGAAGCCCGTGGACCTTTTTTTAGACGGGAAAAAATTTGGAAAAATTTTTTTTCGGTAGCTTTCTTAGGATTTCTCCAAACCTGGACATGACAAAAATTTCATATCTGAAAACTAGACACTTGGAGCTACAATTTGCTTTTTTTATTTTTTCTGTACGACCATTTTCCTCGGAGTTACAGCTTGTTGAAAATCACCCAAAAATTTGGATTTTTTTTTATATCCCTTAATTTTTGTGACTAGTGTATAAAGCTGAAGAGTTTGTTTGTTTGTTTGCTTGAACGCGCTAATCTCAGGAACTACTGGCCCGATTTGAAAAATTCTTTCAGTGTTAGATAGCCCATTTATCGAGGAAGGCTATAGGCTATATACCATCACGCTAAGACCAATAGGAGCGGAGCAGTAATGAAAATTGTGACGCAGACGAAGTTGCGCGGGTCAGCTAGTTAATAATAAGTGTATAAAAACGGGGGGGAGCCCTTGGGGGGGGTTGTCTATTGTTTACCCGAAGATTATATACCATAATCATGATATACCCGAATTTCATTTGCCTCAATGTTTTGTTTGCCCTAAAAGACATATGACATACTGTAAATTGCCCGAAACTAAGATACCATAAGATACGAGTGCCATACGTATTGTTTTTCATATTTTTAAGTGCCATTATAATTATCAAACATAATATTTAAACGCCATAATGATTATTAGACATAACATAAAATATTCTATGCATGGTTGATGGTGGGCTTGGTCGACGGAGCCCCGCTTCGCGGTGCTCCTACTTCTGTGTGGTTTATAAAAAAATAACCACGAAGGGGATGGCGGGGTCTATTCGCTCGCTTCGATCGCTACACGACCCCGCCATCCCCTTCTAACCTAACCTATCCGAGTCGGAGTGCCCTAAAGTCCCAATTGCATCCAGTTTCTCCTGATATAACAACAGTTACACGGTACTGGGTACGGTGGCGCGGGAACTACCAGCTACTGGTTCCGATGGAAAAGTCATGAGCACAAGTGGCTCACTAGAGTCCAACACTTGCACACACGGGGGGCCTGCAGAAGAGCTCGCAACAAGTGGCTCATCAGAGTCCAACACTTCAACTACACTCGATTCTACAGACGGCACTTCACCACACGGGGGCCATGAAGAAGAGCTCGCGACAAGTGGCTCATTAGAGTCCAACACTTGCACTACACTCGATTCTTCAGACGGCACAGTAGAACACGAAACCTGGGGTTTCGGAGACGCCATGGTGGTAGTCAAACGTTGTTTTCACCGACAGGAGTACGTAAACGCTCTCAACTGCTAGGGACACAAACGATGACTGACGATGACAGTGACAATACAAAATAGCGTCAGTTTTATGTTTCGTTCTACAAGCCGGCAAAAGACGGTAAACACTACACATTTTCAATTATAATAGCTCATAATGAAAATAATGCTGTGATTTAAATATAAACTGTTAAATATATGTGTACATAAAAAGTATAGAAATGAGTACAAAATATAATTATTTACATACATTTATATAAAATAAAATGTTAAAACTTTGCGTGTGTGCTTATAAAAATGTAAACTTTCTGTAAAAAAAAAAATCAACTCCCAACTCGCCGGACGTCAATGGAAAACTCACCCTATTTTTTTTGTTCTTTGCGTATCTTGCAATCAGTTTTCAGAAACTATGAGCAGATGAGTTGAAGGAGGATTTGACATGCAAGAGCTTTTCCCCATCAGGAACAACTCTCTTAATATCAACTCTCCCTACAAACTATTCAGTTGTAAGATGTCGCGTCTTTTGAGCCTGTTGACACAATCTGGTATTGTGTGTATCCGGTGTTTAGTTAATAGAGATATTATTATGTTAAACTAGGGTAATTGTAAACGGTAAAAGCAAATGGTAATAAGTTCTCTGATTCAGATGTATTCTGCTTACAAACTGTTACTAATTGCACCTTACAATTCTATTAACAATTACTTTTTTTTTTAGCATATTACTACTCATTAATGACGATGATTCTTTAAAGTGTCTTCATGGAGTGAATTAACTGATAAGACAAGTGATAACACTAAAATACCGCAAGTACTTAAAATAGTTTCACACACCTTCAAGTGTAAACAAAGGTCATAAACGACGCTATAACTAATGTAAACACAGGAAAAAAGGTTTTATTTATTAAAAAAAACTAGTGTATGCTTACTTGAAGAAACTCCACTCGCCAACGGGTTCGATGAACACCTTCTTCCTGTGCGAATTACGGTCATTTTGCGTACGAAATTGGCTTGTCCACGGCCTGTTAGTAGTGAAACGATAATGCTTACGAGCTACCTGAGCCTTCGGGTACTGTGGATAGTTCGACGGATTCTTCCAATATACCTAAAACGCAAAACAAAATTTAAAAATAGTTTATTTTTGAGGTTATGTTTTTCAAACGAAGAAAACTTAAAGCTTGAATCATGTACCTGCTCATAGCTCCTTTTAACATAAGACTCGGGAAAATTTGAATATTTAATAGTCAAGTCGCCGACTTTCTTCGCTAAAAACCCATATATTCGCATTTTCTTTGTTTTGTTTCGTAACCTTATTGTAAAGAATTTGACACTATTTTATTTGACTGATTTTGAGTTTGACACCATTGACATAAAGGAGCTGACAGAAGGATGTCAAAAATGACAACACCATTTTTTTTTTTTGACTTCTCACGGTTTGTGCATTTATCCGATGTCATTCTTGTTTCCGTACGTGAGTACACAAACCATTTTGTATAGGGAACGTGCACGTTGTTGACTATGCCATCTAGTGTCGCATATTCGAAATTTTAATGGTCAGAAATCAGAATACTTCACATTGACGCTTCTGTGCTGCCACCTGCGGTTCTTGCACGCTCAGTTTAGGAGAACGTGCGCGAAGTAGACTGTGCCATCTAGCGTAGCTATTTCGAATTTTATACTTGAAATATACTTGACAGTGACTGAAACTATAGGTGGCAGCACAGAAGTGTCAATGTCAAGTATGTAGAAGGAATACGTTCCGAATTCACAACACTAGATGGCACAGTCTTATGTAAATGTTTCTCTATAGGGACCGTGTAGGAGCTTGAGGTGGCTACACAGTTGCGCCAAATTCAAGTTTTTATAATGAAAAAGTTCCGAATTCATTACATTAGATGGCACAGTCTTCGCCTTGCACGTTCGCTATAACAGCGACATTTAGAAGACCTCACGCAACTCTAGCCCCTCCAGCGGCAAATTTAAACGCGATAGCCCTCTGCGTTTTTTCAACTTATAGGAAACTAGCACTTCGCCTGCGACTTCATCGCGCGGAGTTAGTTAATACACCACGAACTTCATCTCCCCTCTACCCCCTCAATAGGGTAATGTGTAAATTACTTATTAATAGACTAAACGTAGGGCAGTTCGTTCAAATTGACACATTTTCTAGTATTTTAATACCCGTCGTAACTTTTAACGAAAGGTCCGACTTTTTTGTAGATATTAATGTCTTCTATAAAGCTGTACTTTGCTCTATTGTTAATTGTTTCCGCAGCGTACGCGATATAACGTTTTTTTTTGGTATTTTTTTCACACCTTGAGTTACATTATCGAAGTTTTCATACGGATCCCTAACTTTTTTGAAAATATTCTATAGCCTATGTTCATCAGGGATAATGTAGGATTCTAACGCCGAAAGAATCGTTCCATTAGTTTCGGACCCTATTCATTTCAAACAAACAAACAAATCTTTCTTCTTTATTTATAATAATATAATATTATTAGTGTAAATCAGTGTATGTAAGTACTTACTAATTTCATTTTGTTTCAGAATGAAAGAAATTAGTCACATAGGTAATTGAGAGAGCAAGTAATAATTTCCATAGCAGATTATAAAATCAGAAAACTGGTACGACGACGCGATCTCTGACTCTCAAAAATAAGCACGAGTGCACGACACCACACGTTTGTCGCAGTGGTTGAGTGATTGGCTGCTGCGCTGCGTGTCGCTGATTTGATTCCCGCACGGAACAAATATTTGCATGGCCTACAGATGGTTGTACCAGGTCGCCATTTGTGTTTTTGAATTGACATGTTTGTAAATGCACCCACGATGCAGGAGAAATTCCTAGTGTGGGGCAAAGTTTTTTTTTTAGTAAATAAAAAATTAATAATAATAGGCTCCAGAGGATGAAGCGATTGGGCAATACTGAAAGTCGAAAGTATAAGTCCAATGAAGGCTTCCAGGAAAATTTATGCCACCAGTTGGCGCCACTTAGGTGAGAGGTCCTATTCATTGAAAAAGTGACTTTGACGTAAACACGACGTTGATGTCAATTTAACAAAATGTTACAAAACATTAGCGTTTGGCAGGTGCCTGGACCTGACACCTCAATGCTACCACCTGGTGCTAGTTCATTCAGGAAGGAAACCTACCTAACACCGACGGGATTTTGTCGTTTAAGAAAATGACTGATTTTGATCACAGGCTCACAGTGATCTCATACTATAGTTTACTTATGGGTTGACCAAAAATACTTTTATTGCAAGCTATTGAAGTTGCTGATAATTATCATATAATCATGAATTATTTTAATTACAAACTTATTCACCGCCACTTTTGGATCGAACTTTGGATCAGAAAGATTATGCATAGACAATATCGTACTTTTTTATTTTTCTATCTGACACAATCGAAATTTGCTGACAGTTTCTTCAAAATATCAAAAAAAAAAATCATTAAGGCTACATGATGTATAGAAAATTACAAATGAAGCATACATTTTATATCCAGGATGATTGGAAGCACACTATGAATTAGTTTTGATTTAATTGCGGGCAAAAAAATGTTTTCGTATACTCATACATAGACAATTGACGTAAATCAGCTGTCCAATATCAGTCGTTGTAGGTGGCAGCACCGCGTCACGTGAATTTTCATGGCGTTGAAGGGCTAGTCCCGAATTGTCTTGTGATTTCGCCAAATTATTTGCTGTTTCAAATATTTAGTGATAAACAGCATTAATTTATAAGTTCCAGGTGAGTGTTGTGCTATAACAAAGTGAATATCGTGATAGATGCTGCCGTTAAATGCTTTTGCGCGGGACTGAAAATGTCAAAGTCGGCAGTGAAGGAATGCAAGGGGTGGTTTGGGGTGTATTTCTTGGGTTAGCTCGCGCCGGGCGCCAGGATGTCTGACCGCCGAGCGGGCGCCGTCGGACCGGGCGAGGTATCGATTAGGTGCACGAGCCCGTTGCGTCAGCGTTCTGGCTGAAAACATCAGACCGTCGACTGCTTCCGCGGGATCTAGACCGCATATTCGGAACACGAAATCGATTTTTCGGACAATGAAAATGTTTTCGTTTTTGCCCTAGACATGTAACGTTTGTTGCTACGTGCGTTTTCACTGTGAATCTTAAATTATTATTAGTTGGTCATATGATTCTATAGTTCACCATCTTGTGTTATTGCAGTGGTGAAGATGACGACTGAATACTGGGTGATCAGCGCCCCTGGCGAGCAGACGTGCCAGCAGACATGGGATACCCTCAATGAGGCCACCAAGTCAGTCAGCACCAACTACAAATTCCCAATCCCTGACCTGAAGGTAATCTTACACTATTAATTATGTGCTAATTAACAGATAATCTACCAACACTACCAGATCTTTGTAATACATTTCTGAGATAAATTATGTCATCCATGATTCTTTATTGAATAATGACTGAAAAGTCCTTGAGTTCATTCAATAATGGGCATTTATTAAAGACACTAAAAAGTTCTTGGATTGTCCACTGTAATTACAAACCAATATACCAGAATCATTATTCTGAATAAGTAAAAGTATGATTACATACTACAATTTGTATACTGTATAATGTATTTTTTTTAATTTTTTACTACTACGCATTTGGTCTGGGTAGGAATTTGGATGACCTATATAAAATGACCTATATGGACTGTAGTCTGAATTAAAGTTTTATTTGATTTAAAATCAGATCAATATTACGGACATCTAAAAGTGAATATGAAATCTTATGATTCGGCTTACAACCCAAGTAGATTCTTATTTGGATACAACAACAGTGACAAAATAAGTAAATTAACAGAAAATAAGGTACTTAATCTATACTAATATTATAAAGAAAAGTTTGTGAATTTGTGATGTTGTGGGGTTGTAGATCTACTAAACCAATTTTGAAAATTCTTTTACCAATAGAAAGCCATCTTATTTATGAGTGTCATAGGCTATATATTAACTCGAAAAAGACCGTCCAACAAAGTGGGCACGGGTCAGCTAGTATATTATAAAGAGGTAAAGTTTGTGAGGTGCAACTGATTCGATTTTGAAAATTCATTAATCAATAGATAGCCACGTTATTTGTGAGTTACATAGGCTATATATTAACCTGAAAAATACCGCCCAACGAAGTGGACATGGCTCAGATAGTACAACATAAAATGGCATCAGTATGTAGGTCAGAAGCTACTCATCAGGCTAACAAAAGTCATTTAAATAAACAATCCATATTGTGCACAATAGTGTTATATAAATCTAACCTTCCTAAGGTTATCAAAACATTAATTTCTCACTATTGTTACACCCGTAATCAATCAATTCTAGAACTGTTCACTCTTTTATAGTAATTGCCATCATTGAAGCCCCAACAGTAATTCTCTCAGAACAGTATAATCAAACAATTTATTCAATGAATAAAAATATTAGAATAGTAACTGCAGAAATGCAATACCTAATTATAAAAATAAGGACCATGATTCTGGATGACTGAGGAAGACCAACAAACTGATGGTTTGATTGTATCTATACTTAATTTTATAAAGCTGAAGAGTTTGAAAGAAAGAAAACACATTTATTCTGCTTGTTCTCTTCGTTTGTTCTGTTCTGTTTGGTTGAACACATTAATATCAGGATATTTCAGAATTTATTTTAAATTTTGGATAGCCCATTTATCGAGGCAGGCTATAGGCCAGTGGAGTAACTATACCATCTGAGGCCCGTGGCAAATTCATTGGATGGGGCCCAGTAAAAATCGTAACATTGTAATTTAATTTTAATAAATCACTGATGTAGACCCCCAACAGTACTTATTACTAATATTGTTTCCATTTTAGTTAAATATACAACGGGTCATTTCATGCTTGGTCCCAACCAAGCATGAAATCGCAAAATAATTAAGCTGTTCAGTATGTTTTGTCGAGTTATTTCAGTGTTGGTCCTATAATAAAAGCTGTTCATAATGATGAATATAATGATCCCTTTTCAGGTATTGTGTTTACTCTATTACACATTATATAATAAATATAATTTTCAAAAGCATAGGTATTACATATTTATATGAAGCATAGGTATTACATATTTAAGTACTAAGAGGTATATACAACTTATAATTGTTACTAAATTATGTTGTACTAGTGGACGTCACGCGGTTTCACTCACGTAGTTCCCGTTACCGAGGGAGCACGGGTATAAAATATAGCCTATGTTACTCCCTGATAATGTAGCTATCCATTGCTGAAAGAATTTTTCAAATCGGTCCAGTAGTTTCGGACCCTATTCATTTAAAACAAACAAACAAATCTTTCCTTTTTATAATATTAGTGTAGATTAGGTTACTTTGAGATCGCTGCCCCTCGGTCCGTGGTCCTGTCGGGCTGGGGGCCCGTGGCAATTTACCAGCCCTGCCACCCTATAGTTACGCCACTGCTATAAGCTATCAACATATCAGCCGAAAGACGTCCACTGCTGGACATAAGCCTCCCCCAAGCGTCGCCACAACGACCGGTTTTACGTGTATAGGCTATACCGCTATATAATATCACACTACGACCAATAGTGCCCGCGTCAGCTTGTTTAAGATATGACTAAAATCCTTCCATCATCGGACCACAAGACGAACGGCGATGCGCCACCGGTACATGGTGGACATCCCACCCACACGCACTAAACGTTTTGGGAACACATTCATAGTGCGTACAGCTAAGGAGTGGAATTCCCTGCCAGGGTCTGTGTTTCCAGATAGCTACAACCTGGGAGTCTTTAAGACAAGAGTGAATAGGTTGCTTCTAGGCAAACGTGCTCCATCTTCGACCACATCATCGCTTACCATCAGGTGAGATTGTGGTCAAACGTATGCCAATACATAGTAAAAAAAAAAAAAAAAATATAAACACAGTACTGAGATGTTGTCTAATAGAAAAATATGGAAGATGAAGACATCATACAACAGCCCCAAATAAAGAGGGATAAGAAATGGCAAGAGAGACTTACAATGCTTTCCCCTCTTGATTTTGGTTAAGAAAATATTGTGGCAGGAACATTATTTAGCCTGATAGAATACTAATAACACCACTAAGTCTGGCAGACAGTGACTTTGTTTTGATACCATTTACTATTTCCTGTTTCTTACTCTTACTTCTCCAAACCACACCATGAATATTGATAACAAGTGATAAACAACAAGCATAATTTGCATCTGAATGAAGCTGGGGCAAATCAATATGCATTAGATATAGATTCATCATCATCAACATCATATCAGCCAAAAGATGTCCCACTGCTAGACATAGGGCTCCCCCAAGTGTCGCCACAACAACCGGTCGTGTGCGTCTCGCATCCTTTGGCTACCCGCGACCCTCATCAGGCCATTGGTCCACCTTGAAGAAATAATAAAAATTATTATTGTCACTATCAATCTAATTAACCCATATGTCCTAAAACAGGACAGTGGCCCTCATCTCCCCTTTCCACACTCGTCTGTCCTCTGCAATTATTCTTATTGCCTATTATTATTTGTTTCCAGGTCGGTACTCTGGATCAGTTGGTGGGACTGTCCGATGATTTGGCTAAGCTCGACACCTTTGTTGAGACCGTTACAAGGAAGGTCGCTCAGTACCTTGGCGAGGTAAATCGGGATTATTTTTAATTATTAAATGGTGGTCCAGAAAAAAATTATTTGCTGTCATTTGCACAGTTGCAATATCCATTTGATTCATAAAGCTTTTTTGTTATTAGTTAAAGCCTTTTCTGTAGCTAAAGTTTTATATTATAGATCTGTGTCCTTGCACCACAGGATTGAGCATAGTTCCTAAAAAAAAAGTTTTTGCTTAGCTATGATAAATAATTTCTTTTTCCTACCCAGGTACTCGAAGACCAACGCGATAAGCTACATGAGAACCTTATGGCAAACAACAGTAAGTTATTTTTCTATTATTTCCTATGGCACTAAACATTTATTTTAATTTTTGAAATTCTATTTAATTAAATCCTTTAAACTATTTGTGATTGTTTGGTGCCATTTTTTCATAGATATTTTGGAAGTTGAAAAAAGGTTTGACATAAAGAAATTAAATATAGAGATTTAACAAAAAAATAGGATTATTTTGCATGATTTAAATAAAACATAGAGAAAAGAGTTATTTATAGCATGTTTGGGAAACTATAGAGGAATTAAAGCTAAGGAATTGGGCCTATGATGTTGCCAGCATGAGAACTAATTTAAAATAGAAACAGAATGAACTGGTGTAGAGAAATAAATAAATTAAAAGCACAGAGTAGTGCGAAAAATTATTAGCATGTGTCGCTGAATTTCAATGGTTAAAATTATCTTTATATTTTTCTTATATTTATTTTTTAATTTATTTATTGATATTTACCTATATTTTTGCATGCCATTTTTCTTATCACACTGCCTGCGTTTACAAGTCAGCCAGTGTGTTTTTAATTTTATTATATTTTTTTATTAATTTGCAATTATACCGTTGCGTAATACCCGAGAATGTTTATTATTTTATACATTTTCTCACACATAACACATCTCATCTCGACCCTAATAATACACACCTAAGTACCTATATTTGAGCACTAATGTGTACACTATGTATTATGATTATTGACGAAACTTGGCCCCAGTCTTTAGCGAAGTGGGCACAACTCACATTTTGAAGTAAATAAAATTGATGTGAAAAAGTTAACACAAAAATATATATTATGTAATCTAAACTCTGTGACTTTTGTACGAGTTTCGTCAATAAAAATACTCAACATATCACTTTTAAAATCAAAGGCTAAGAATGTTGAGTGGACAGTGTTTGTATATTTATTTTTAGTTTGGAGGTTCGTCAACGTCCGACCAGGTCGAACCTCTATGCACTAATGCACTTATGTGTGATATGTAAATAGATTTAATGGAATGTATAGAAAACAATTTATGTTGCATATTCACCTTATTGGATTCACGGCTAGCAATATCTGTTACAATATATTTCGCGATGCGGAAAGAAATTATTAGAAAAATTCTGAAGATTTATTAGTCAAAATTAGGATGAAATTCATCCAAATAAAGGTAACAACATTAATATGTTTTTTTCGAGATTCTTTTCAAAATTATATATTTTTATATTTAGGTAGGCGATTGGCTTTCAAATCTATGAAATTGAAGAATCTATTAATTATATGATTTTTTTACAATATTCTTAATTTGGATGCGATACATAAATATTTTATATATATGTACATAATGCTTATATATCACAAGTGTCGCTTTTTATTATTATTTTTCATATTTAATGAGTTTGTTATGACACGATCGTGTTTAGAATTAATTTAATATATATTTTAGATTGAGAATGTTAGTTTTTGGGATTGCATTTCAGTGTCTGAGAAATGGAAAAAAGTTTGCGGCAGTGAGTAATATTTTTTTCGTAGTTTATGTAAATTGAGCTTGTTAGTAATATTGTGCGAGCTTCGAATATAATATTTACGCTTCAAATATCTGTATATTATTATGATATTTTGAAATTAAAGCAATTACTTTCGCTACGTTTATTTATTTACAGAAAATGGTATATTATGTAAGATATTATTTGTTACACATATATAAATATGGAGCTTTTGGTGATTTTTAGGCGTAATAAATATTTACTAAGGTTTTGAACAGTGAAGATACGGAGTTTTTTTTTTACTTGTGACGGTATGAATATTTTTAAGTTAGGGTGAATACTTATTTTCGTTCGTTATTTTTCGTTTTGTAAGTAAAATGCTAATGTTATGTAAGACGTCATGTGTAGGATGTTAACAATGTGTTAAGTAATCTTGTGTCATGTCGTGTATTTGATTCGACACTTTATGGCATATTTTTACAATAATTACGTTTTCGCAATCGTCGGTCTTCTAAATATTTTCTTTAGGTGCACAGCTTAAACTAACAGGGCTTAAAAGTAATCATTTACAAGACTAATTTATCTCTAAAAATATCAGTTGGATTTGATCTGAAATTGACAAATTATTAAAACATTTTATAAAACATGGACCTGATGGAATGACCTCTTCGCCGAATTCAGTATTATAATATAAAGTAATATTTTTTTCTAGCCATTCAGTGTCGAATTTAGGTATAAAATAATATGTATTACATCACATTTTCAGTGTCAGACGCATGAAGAACGGAGATAAAATCCTGTTATCGTAGCGACAGTGAAAGTGTGAATTCAGATCAGATGAGATAACTGTAGATAGGATACATATTACTAAATATGTACTGTTAAGGAGATATGTAATGGACATAGTAAATCAATATTTTCCTGTATATTTTCAGCTTCACTAGAGAGATATTGGATTAGGATCATGAAATGTAATGTTTGTTGCAGCAATTCTTCAGTTCTTGTAAAGGCAACGGTTTTTTACCACTTTTAGAGGGTTCACAGCTAGATATAGTTTAATAGATGGCACTAAGCAACTAACACACGTCACTCAGGAAAATTTATTAGGATATGAGGTTATTGGAGCAGAATATTTGATGCCACAAACTAGTTTGAGAAGCTAACTTTCTCCTTCAGATGCCTCACATAGTTCAATTTGTTCATATACTAGGAATCCATATCCATTACATATCTTCATGAGCTCTTCTATAACCACATTTTGCTTTAGTATAATTAAACTCCTAGACGTTGTAAGTTATCGCACACTATGTTGTAAAACCTAAGGTTACTGAATATAATGTCTCCATACCATAGATAATAGCAATCACTGCCTCACAAGACATTCATAGCTTAGCTATATCAAGCTTTAAAAATTGTCTATGCTTTGCGCTTCTTAATTTTTTTATAAATTATTATTTAGTTTATTTATTATTATTTTTTTATGAAAATATATTCTTTATTTTGCTCCTGTCCTATACTAAATCCTCTTTATTTTCATCCTAAATTTTCCGAAGCGATAAAAGCGATATTTCGATTATCCATTTCGAGATTGATTTGGGATTTATTCAGAAACAAGGACATAAAACATTGAAATAGCTTTACAACCGCCATAAAGCGATGGATAAACAATGAATAAAAGCGGATTATAGTAGGCGTTGTTAGTGAATGGAGTATGAAGTAAGAAGCGGGAGCTTAGTAGAGGTTAATGAGATGGGTTATGGACTGTGGCGACTCTAGGCATTGACTCATACGCGGACCCCGGGGGGGGCACTCCCCCGCCCACGCCGACGTCGCCGGTGTGCGACTCCGCGTTCTCGGAGCACCACGGCTGCTGGCCGTGCGAGCACCGCGACCACGAGGACTGCTCGCAGCGCTCGGCCGCGTCGCACGCGTCGCCCGCCTCACACGCGTCGCAGCGCTCCAGCGGCCGCAGCTCGCCGCGGTGGGACGACGATGACGACGAGGAACGCCACCATCATATACTCTCACAAGGTTTAGGAGACCTAACCCACGCCTAACCTAACTCCCTGATTTTGGACGGAACTTGAAACAATTACAAGTTTTATCGACTCTTATCCATTTAAGTTTGGACGTTTACGGAGTATGTGAGTCAAGTTCTATTCAAACTTATTCCCGGTAGGCCCTGTATTTCTATTAGTTAGGCAAACGAAGCTTTATACTACCTAAGGCTTCATTGTTACGCTCAGCGCTATTTGCAGCCGCGGAAGTAGGTTATGTGAAGGCAGTGATTGCTATATCTTTAAATATCTTCCACTATTTTTCTGTTTTTTGTCTTCAAACAGCAGATGGCGTTGGCCGTAATATTTCGCGAGCGCCATCCTGAATTTTTCTGTATATTTTTTGGTTAAAGTGAAATAAAGTTTAGGGTGACGCTACGAAGATGTGGCTAGGAAAGAGAAGTTCACAAAATGTTCGTCCTGCACCACATCACTGTGTGAATGCGTCGATTTGACGTGTACAAGTAATGTCTATGATGTGTAGTTAAACATTAACCGGGTACTTTGCGAAGTTACTAGATAAATTCTGAAGATTTCGCGAATTGCCCAGTAGGAAGCTTTATACACAGTTGAACGTGTTATATATTATAGCTTTTTAAGTTATTTTTAGTTTGCTTAGATGTTTAATTTATTAATATTGTCGATGTTGTACTTTTATTATTGTATATTTTTACTTATTTATAACAAAAAAAAAACTTTATTTATAAGATATCCCTTGTTGCTTTTGTGCGTGAACGTTGTATGGAGTAGCGAAAATATTAAAAGTTTTAGTAAACTCATTTTAATTTAAGTAGATAAATCTACTAACAGTTATGAACACTAATATTCCGAGCGTCTTTTAATCGCAATATCCATAACTAAGAATTTAAGAAAAATAATTTGATTTAAATAATTGGATGACAATATTTTCAATCCGAATAGCTATCCAGGTTTGAGTCGCCTACGTAATTGACTCGGCCCATATTTCACGTATAGTAAAGCTAAAAATAGCTTTTACAAAGCGCGATCATAACCTTGATTCCGTCACGTAGATTTATGATCGAAATGAATCGCGTTCGGGCTGGGTTTTCATGTTTATTATGACTAAACACGATTTGTTTGAGGCGTAGAGAACAGGATAGCGTGGGGGAGCATTGGTATATGTAACGTCGAGGTGAAAGATTTTTTCAATTTCACGCAAAAAAACTGGCCAAGTGCGAGTCGGACTCGAGCATGAAGGGTTCCGTACCATCGTATTTTTATTATTTGTTGTTATAGCGGCAACAGAAATACACACTTTGTCAAAATTTCAACTGTCTACCTATTACGGTTCATGAGATATAGCCCACTGACAGACAGACGGACGGATGGACGGCGAAAGCTTAGTAGTAGGGTTCCGTTACCCTTCGGATACGGAACCCAAAAAAGACAAATCTTATTCACGAAAAAATAAATTAGTCTATAAATTCTTGGACAATGTTTAGTCTTATCTTAGATTTTAATAAATATTTGCCATTAGTACTGCGGAAGACGTACGGTTTACCTGTATGTTTGAAAACTTATCTTGCTTTTAAATAACGGCGCTGCACTCTGGTTATTCAAATAAGACTGCAGTAACTGAAGATATTTAGTACGTATCTTGGTATATTGAAAACTTATGAAAGCCTGAAAACGTTTTTGTCCTGAAATCAAACATAGAAGCTGGTTTAAATTTTTCCCTTCTAAAAATACTCGTAAACACCTTTAAACGGCAAGTTTTGAAAATACTAATTTTATAATTGCTCATAATTTAATCTTATAATTACAGAAGTTTTTTTTTTATTTTCATTTATTTATTTAACAGTTTATGTAAACCCATTTAACAACTAGATAGGAAGAAGAAAATAGAAAAATTAGTACAAAGGTGACACATATTTCTAAAGAAATTTCTTCCAGCAAATTTGCGAAACGAGGGTCGAATAAAAAGGATGTAGACTCCGTGTAAAAATAAAACGTAAAAATAAAGCCAGATACACGAAAAAAAAACAATTTTTGTTTATCTTGAATCTTTTTATTAATCAAAAGTCAAAGTCAAAACGGTTAATATATTAATGCCGAACAGGTCTCAAAACGATGAACAAGAAATTTCCTCACAAATAAGTTTTTTGTTTTGATAAAATATTTATCTCCACGCTTATCGTCCGAGACAATTATAATAATTCAAGGTCACACAAACTTATGACGTCACCAAGTAGCTATACATTCATAGACTGGACATTTGTTCGTACCACATCTCCCGCGACTTCGTCCGTGCTGCAATTTAAGGATCCCTAATTTTTTTCTAGTAATAAATATAGCCTATGTTACGCAGGGATAATGTAGCATTCTAATGGCGAAAGAATTTTTGAAATCGGTCCAGTAGTTTCTGAGTTTATTCGTTACAAACATACAAAAATACAAATCACACCCCTTTATAATATTAGTGTAGATAAATTTGCAATATCTATAATAAAAAAGCTAGGTTAGGCTATTTTTCCTGTGGCTTCCAAAGGAACCTTAAATATTTCATAATCGAAACAGTTCTTCCAGAAGTTATCTTTACAAGCAAAAAGGTTTATCGCAAATAAAAAACTAGCCCGTAACCGTTTCCAGGGTTCCTTCTATCTTTGTACCAACATTCATCAAAATCGGTTCAGCAATTTAGGTTTGGAAGCAGAATAGTCTCACTTTCGCATTTATATACTAACAGAATCAGATTCAAAATGCTTTTATTTCTCTAGTTGTAATAATAACATGTCACTTATATAATGAACTAGCATTTCGTCCGCGCTGATTTTTTCTTTACTAAAACCTTCCTCGAGAACCATTCTAACCATTGGTGAAAACAGCATGCAAATCGGTGCAGCAGTTTTTGAGTTTATCGCGAACAGACAGACAGACAGACGCGGCGGAGGACTTTGTTTTTATAATATGTAATGATTTCATTTTACAAAAAGGTAGGTACGTGTTTCATTTTGTCCGCAAAGTTGTTGTTGGCTTTTGAAACATATCCTAGTCGTTTCCTCGTATTACTGTTTTTTTTATATAAATCTAGGTGAGGATAACGATGAAGCAACGGGGATTAGCCCCAGCGGTTAGCCGCTTATTACTTAGGAGTGACGCTACGGTCATAGCCTACGGCTGTCAGAAGGGGGGAATTTATTCAGTTCAATAACACACTGTACAATAGTTAGACAATATTGCGATACATAAGAGCCTTAAGTGCTAGGTTTCTTCAAATTCTTTGGATCCTACACTAGGATGCCGTGTCGTGGGGTCCAGTCTCTTCCCAAGTAAGGCAACAATATTTTATTTATTGACTAGTGGACGTCACACGGTTTCACCCGCGTAGTTCCCGTTCCCGTGGGAGTACGGGGATAAAATATAGCCTAGGTTACTCCCTGATAATGTAGCTATCCATTGCTGAAAGAATTTTTCAAATCGATCCAGTAGTTTCGGACCCTATTCAATTCAAACAAACAAACAAATCTTTCCTCTTTATAATATTAGTGTAGATGAAACTAATAACTAAAAAAACTGGAAAGTGAAAATAAAATACTTAATGACGAGCGGCTTGTCCCTATTTTTTTATTGATGTACTGGATTTTCTTGTGGCAAAAAGAAAGGGATTGTGTTGCCCGTAGCCCCTCGATACACAGAGATATTATGTCAGTTAGGATTAGGATTTTTTCGTTGTAGTATAAATAACTAGTGGACGTCACGCGGTTTCACCCGCGTAGTTCCCGTTCCCGTGGGAGCACGGGGATAAAATATAGCCTAGGTTACTCCCTGATAATGTAGCTATCCATTGCTGAAAGAATTTTTCAAATCGATCCAGTAGTTTCGGACCCTATTCAATTCAAACAAACAAACAAATCTTTCCTCTTTATAATATTAGTGTAGATGAAACTAATAACTAAAAAAACATAGATAGTGAAAATAAAATACTTAATGACGAGCGGCTTGTCCCTATTTTTTTTATTGATGTACTGGATTTTCTTGTGGCAAAATGAAAGGGATTGTGTTGCCCGTAGCCCCTCGATACACAGAGATATAATGTCAGTTAGGATTAGGATTTTTTCGTTGTAGTATAAATAATAATGAGTGTAGATATACTTGGAGAATTTATAGAAAAACGGATGGAGATTTGAAGCAACAGATTTTGTATCTTTAGGTACGAGGTATACAAATATAATATAATATGAATGTGTTTATGTGCTTAGATAAATGTATTTTCTAATAGAACTACATTATACGAAGATATATTAAATGGAATAGGTTAGTTTTATAAAAATAGTCATTTAAATGAAAGCAGCATGACATTAAAAATGTTTAGAATAAAAGCAATAAATGTAATGTAGTTCTAATACCCGTATTTAAACATTATTATATTCCCAAAAATAAAAACGATCAATTTATTTGATATAAAAATATCATAATGTATTTTTAAATACTTTCTACTCTACAATTAAATATCGCTTTCGGTATGCTTTGATAATATCAAAGTTTATTTTGAATACGGGTTTTCCAGCATGGAATTTTGCATGTTATTTTATTAATATAGTGCATGTCTCTATATTCTTTTATGGACCCATGCTATGAATGTAATATGGCCCTTGTACACATAGGTTTATTTTAACTTCGTATATTTTTTAATTTTTTATTATAAACTGCTGACGCCTACCAGTATAATGGAAATATACAGACTCATAAAAACGAACTATATGCTTAGTTTAAATACTAATTGACAAAACAGTAATAAGTATTTAAAATTAGCATATATGGTTAATTTTTATTTATAAAATATTTATATAATTTTTATTTTTTTTTTCTTTTCTTTCTTTCTTTTTTAAAAAAACTTTGCCCCACACTAGGAATTTCTCCTGTATCGTGGGTGCGTTTACAAACATACAATTTCACATACACAAACAGCCAGACCCGGAACAACTATCTGTAGGCCATACAAATATTTGTTCCGTGCGGGAATCGAACCCGCGACACGCCGCGCAGCAGTCGATCGCTCCACCACTGCGCCAACCGTGTCGTCAAAAAAAAAAAAAAAAAATTTATAAATAATTAAATCTATTCTTTGTCAAATCTACAACGTGTGACAGAATAAACGCAATACCTCTTAAGGGGTCATTGAACTCATCATTATGAACAACTTTCACGGGGACCAACACTGAAATCGCGAAAAAAAAAAACAACTCCCCCATACATTTCTGTGCGCATAAATTACTCGACAAAATGTATTGAACAGCTGTTTTTTTTTTCGTGATTTCGGAATTGGTCCCATAGTAAAAGTTGTTCATAATTATGAGTACAATGACCCCTTAAGAGGTACTGCGCCTATTCTGTTACACGTCGTATACATGTCACTTAAACACAACATATCTACGTACTATTTTTGATTATTATTTTTATTTACCTACAGTTTATATAATTATGTAGTTTTGTATTCAGCCAATGTGTACAGGAGTTATTCTATTAGTCTTTGTCTAAGTGCACGTTATGCTAGAATGTTTTCTTTTTCAGTTTTTGGACCAACGCTTCCATTCGTTTGTTTTGTTACTTTTTGTTAAGCACTTTTTATAAATAAAAATAACTTTTGTACTTAAACATTTTTGTTTGGTGTATGTTGATTATTAAATATGGATGTTCCTAGTATGTTGTATTGATTTTAATTTCTGTTATATTTAAATATAAAATATTTGAATGATAAAATAAAACATTAAAATACACATTAAATCACGTATTTTTGAGAAAAGTCGTAAAAAAATATATGAAAAAACTTGCAAGAATTAGAAAGGATATTTTTTTGTAAATGTTTTCTATATATCTAACAAATGCCTTGTATTGCAGGCGACCTGCCGTCGTACATTACCCGTTTCGCATGGGACATGGCGAAATACCCGATCAAGCAGAGTCTGCGTAACATCGCTGATATCATCAGTAAACAGGTGAGCCATAATAACTACACTGTTTATTTGTAGGGTTCCGTATTCAAAGGGTAACCAACGGAACCCTATTACTAAGCCTCCGCTTTCCGTCCGTCCGTCCATCAGAGGGCTATATCTCAAGAACCATTATAGATAGACAGTTGAAATTTTCACAGATTGTGTATTTCTATTGCCGCTATAACAACAAATAATAAAAATTAAGACCTATGATACGGAACCCTCTTCGTGTGCGAGTCCGACTCACACTTGACCGGTTTTTAGTTCTAACCAATCAATCTGACTAGTCTATTCCTATCTATAGTAGACGCCAGATAAATTTGCAATAAAGTACATTGACCTTTCCCTTATATCCCTTCGTAGATACCCGAACAATAAATTATGTAAAGTTTTTCATTACTAAAGAACGTAAACGATCACTATAGAATGTAGCGGCATCAATGCCGCCCCAAGAAAAACCAACGGAGCAAATCTGTATCGCAACAAAAAGAACCGCGACGCCATCTACCCAACTAGCAGCGAACTACTATGTCCAAATCTTGAATCGCGCAAGCAGAGTTTACCGTGCGATTGGAACATATACATCAGCCCGAATATCAACTATCGGGCAGTTGCCCGCCAGGCACAACAACCGCCTGATCGGAGGATCCTCCTTTTTCAACGGCGGTTTGCGGGACTTTACTCTCTGTTCCGCAAACCTCCATTCCTCTAAAAAAGTCGAGTCAGGACAGCTTTATGTATTTATTTCTGTTTTTGATTAAGAAAATCAATAAATGTATGTAGATCAACGACCTTTATAGCAAATTTATCTGGCGCCTACCATAGAGGTACCTATATTGGGGTCGGCTTTCAGTCTAATCGGGTCCAGCTGAGTAGGGTCTGTGGCCAACATTATCTGACCCACTTGACTATCGGCGAATAATAGTCAAGTGGATTAGATAATGTTGGTCCAGACTACCAGTATTTCATATGGAGTAACTACCTATCTGACCTCCAAACCCCAGTAACTGGGTAACACATACCCTACCCTACCCTACCTACCCTACCCTACCCTACCCTACCCTACTACAAACTTCACATAAACCATCAACTAAATAGTCCGAACAAAGCCTAAACATTTGGTTTGGATAGGTGAGCCGGTTCTTGAGTTATAAAATTACAACGAAAAGTGGCATAAATTTTTATATATATAGATAATATTGTGTGCCCCGTGGCTGCGCCAAATACAAGTATTCTATATTATTTGTAAGAGCTATTTTATGCAGTAACAGATGATCATGAACTGCCAGTCTAATCTGTTATAAAAATCTATATTAAAATTTAAAACACCTCCGACAAAAAAAAAACACTTCAAAAGTAAAAAATAATTTCTATTGATCCTTTTAGTTTACTATAGGTACGATTCTTTGTGCGTGAAGTAAACTGTCATTCCACATGGTTTGGCAGCTTACTTCAAGATCGTGTTGCGTAATTTTTCACGATGAAATATCTACAAAATAGAACTTCTGCTATCGTTTGCATCGACATACCCGTAGCACATTACTCGCACTTCTACAACTTTTAGTATGGACCAAACTAAAAATTGCGAAAAAAAAGCAGCTGTTGAGTACATTTTGTCGAGTTATGCGCTCATATTTTATGAGCGCATATATTCGATGTATGGGACAGTCGTTGTTTTTTTCCATTTCAATTGTAGTCCATAGTAAAAGTTGTAGAGAACATTATGAACAACTTTTACTTTACCCCTTAAGAGGTATTGCCTTTATTCGTTTACACGTTGTGTACATAGTGAACTAATGCGTGACGTGTTGGGCTCAGGTGGGACAGATCGACAGCGACTTGAAACAGAAGTCGCAGGCCTACAACGCACTCAAGGGCAACTTACAGAACTTGGAGAAGAAACAGACGTAAGTATTCAAACAACAATATATGTACAGCCAACAAAGCTATTCGGTATACAGGCAGAAATATTAATTTATAATAATCCACAGCACTGCCAATGTTTATTTCTAATGTGTGCATTATATTTTTTTAAGCTTTTGACATACTTACGAGTGTGTTGTACAGTAATTGTCTACCAGCACACTCACAACATTTTTTAAAATTAGTTTCAAATTAGCTGCCACTGAAAGAATTTTTCAAATCGGACCAGTAGTTCCTGAAATTAGCGCGTTCAAGCAAACTCTTCAGCTTGTACAATATGATAGTATAGATTATTCGATTAAATAAAATAGATCACAGTTTTCTGAGCCCGAACTATTAAATCGCACGTCTCGATTCTCAACATATATCACAACTAAAAATATCGATTTGTTTGCTTTCATAGCAAACATTTTTCGCCTTGATAGATTGAGTCGCAAATCCCAGTTTATGGCTATTAAAACTTTCAACGTATGAAAGCACATAAAACCTAGCGTCTGTTCATTTAAAAAGATTTGATTTTGATTGATCCTAAAACCAATACAAAAATATTTATATTTAACGCTACATTTTTACGTAAAGAGGGTGTTTTAGAAGTTGCGGAATCTGTTCGAAAGAGTCACCGCGGCCCTGGAACCCTAAGGGCATTAGGAGGAACACGGATGGGTTTTAGTCAGTAAGAGTCTGACACTCCCTTCCGCTCAATTTAATTTATATTTTGACATTGAATACATTCTTTTTTTTGTTGTTTTATTAAACTGATGTTGTACGTCTTAAATGGCAAAACATATAGCAACCTCATCATTATTTATAAGACCTGTATGCTGTACTCATGTTTTACAAAATAAATATATCTATCTATCTATCCACCCAGAGCGGAAGGAGTCATATGACTTCCAATCATTAAAAAAACTGGCCAATTGCGAGTCGGACTCGCGTGCAAAGGGTTCCGAACGAATTTAATTTTTTTAACATGTTTTTTTAACACTACAGACTTCTAATAGGTTTTCCTGTAATCTTTAGGTAAAGATCTATTATATCCATTTTTTTTTTTTTCAAAATTTTAGACTCAGTAGTTTCGGAGATAAGGTGGGGAATGGTCATTTTTCGGCTTATTTCTTGAATAACTTCAAAACCATTTATTTTAAAATTATGAAAAAAATATAATTAAAACCCTCACAGTAACCCCTTTCATTTGATATGTCAAACGATATTGTTCAAAAAACTTTTTTTTTATATTTTCTAGTTTGACCCCCAAAAGTGACCCCCATACTAAAAATTTAGTAATTAACGCGTCCGTGTTTGGGTCACCAAAGTCCATATGTGTACCAAATTTCAACAGAATCGGTCCAGTGGATCCGGAGAAAACTGGCTGTGACAGACGGACAGACAGACAGACAGACACCCGAGTGATCCTATAAGGGTTCCTTTTTTTTCAGAACCCTGAAAAGGGTGTTTTAGAAGTGCGTGGAGTCATATTTAAAGGTGATATTCCCTGCCTGCTATACAGTAAAGAAACATATGCCCCACTGCAAAAACGACTAAAAAATTCAAACAGATTTCTTTTTTAGCAGTCTGATGCAGTTAGAGGCATCAAATCCGTATTTAAACTTAAAAACTTGAGAGGTGTCAAGGGACACCCGGATGGAACGAAGTTCGGAGAAGTAATTAGTAGAAGTGAGTAGTAGTAGTAGTGAAGGAATTGTAATAAAATTTAATTTTTTTAAAGTTATAATAATATTTTTTTATAATTAACAAATATAATGTAATATAAACTTAATCAGTAGGCTCAATTTTAGACCCTAATACCTACCCTACCCACCGTACCTACCTTACCTACCCTACCTACCCTGCCTACCCACCTACCCTGCCTACCCTGCCTACTCTGCCTACCCACCTACTCTGCCTACCCACCTACCCTGCCTACCCACCTACCCTGCCTATTCTAAATACCCTGCTTACCATGTAAATAACTGGCTTGCTTTCTATGAGAGAGAGAGACAGACAGAGAAACACGCGCACGTCGCACGGCTTACAACTATAGCATAAAGTGTCGTTACAACTTTTCGTGAGATTTTTTTCCGTCTAACCCCTTTCACAACGCGCGATAAGGAACTTCGTTCCAATAAATGCACTAAGACTGCTAAAAAGTGATTTATTTCGTTATTTGCAGTCTAGCATTTGATAAGTTTATAAGTGATGTTTTTACTGTATATCAGACTAGCTGAGCCGTGCCCATTTCGTTGGGCGGTATTTTGGAGTTAATATACAACCTGTAACAGAATAAACGCAATACCTCTTAAGGGGTCATTCAACTCATCATTATGAACAACTTTCACTATGGGACCAACACTGTAATCGAGAAAAAAAATAGACTCCCCCATACACTTCTGTGCGCATAACTCGACAAAATGTACTCAACAGCTGATTTTTGTTGGTCCCATAGTAAAAGTTGTTCATAATGATGAGTACAGTGACCCCTTAAGAGGTATTGCATTGATTCTGTTACACGTATAACCTATGACACTCACAAATAACGTGTCTTTCTTTTGGTAAAAGAATTTTCAAAATCGGTTCAGTAGATCCAGAGAACAACACACTCACCAACTTTACCTTTTTATAGTATTAGTATCATTGATATATAAAAAACCCAAGATACACACTCAGCATCTCAAAAACGTCCGCAAAAAACAAGCGCATTATGTATAATTGTGCGCAAGTTTCAAACAGTCTCGCATCGCTCGCCATACTGCACTGCTTTGTAAAAACAACTTTAAGCGATCCGTGTAAGGTTGTATTTGCAAACAAAAATTGCGCATCACTCGCCATACTGCACTGCTTTGTAAAAACAACTTTAAGCGATCCGTGTAAGGTTGAATTTGCAAAAAAAATTGTTTATAGTATAACTACACACAACTCACACATGACACTTGATACATGTAGTTTTTGATGACAGTTTCGAGTGTTGCATTTGTTCGAGACTGTGCATCTTAGGTTTTTTTATATATCAATTATTAGTATAGAAGTATAGATACAGAACATCATCTTGAAATATGACCACCCACTTCTGAAACACCCTAAATCATTACTTTGTTTTAATACAGCAAAGAAAAGATTCATAAAATGGAAAATTTGGGTTAGTGCACTTTGCAAGGTTGCCTTAGTTTATGTTGGGATATAATGACTGCGGGTTATAATATAAATTAGCTCCTATAACAGACTGGTATCATCAATATTTGCCAAGCTTAGTGCAACATTTTGTTTGAAATGTGGTTAATTTAGTTCTTTGTGGAGTATATTATTTGGCTGTATCCATCCATACGTTTTTTGAAAAAAACTTAACAAAATAATTTAACCTCCGAAAAAAACTGAAAAGCAAAAAATAATAATCCTTTTTACAAAAAAAAAAAAACTTGAGAGGTGTCAAGGGACACCCGTATGGAACGAAGTTCCTATAAATAAAAAAATAAAAAATAATTTTTTTTAACAAATCTATACTAATATATAAAGCTGAAGAGTTTGTTTGTTTGTTTGTTTGCTTGAACGCGCTAATCTCAGGAACTACTGGTCCGATTTGAAAAATTCTTTCAGTTTTAGATAGCCCATTTATCTAGGAAGGCTATAGGCTATATATCATCACGCTAAGACCAATAGGAGCGGAGCAGTAATGAAAAATGTGACACAGACGAAGATGCGCGGGTCAGCTAGTATAATGTAAACAGAAATAGAAAGACGAAACGAAAATAACTGGCTTGCTTTCTATGAGAGAGAGAGACAGACAGAAACACGCGCACGTCGCACGGCTTACAACTATAGCAAAAAGTGTCGTTACAACTTTTCGTATGAATTTTTTCCGTCTAGCCCCCTTTCACAACGCGCGATAAGGAACTTCGTTCTTCGTTCCAATAACTTTAGGTAATTTCGGAAGTCGGTGTTAAACGAAGAAACACCGAAAAATACGATGGCGCCCTTTATGCGCGAATCCGACTCGCACTTGGCCAGTCTTTTTTGCGGTTATGAGTCCATTGGAGGACAGCGGGGAGTGTAATTTTGCCATCGTCGCGCTTGACGGCGCGATCGAATACGGACTTGATAACGCCATGCTTTGGAGCACTAATGACGCTTACAACCCTAACTCTTCAAAGTAAACAGGCTCATTCTGGAAAAGCTCGCTCCGTACTGACTTGACTAGGGTCAAGAGCAAACCCATCCTTACTAATATTTTAAATGCGAAAGGAACTCTTGTCTGTCTGTCTGTCGCGCTTTCACGCAAAAACTACTGAACCGATTTAAATAAAATTTGGTACATAGATAGTCTAGAGCCTGGGAAAGGACATAGGCTACTTTTCATACCGGGAATATGTTCCCTGGGCATCACGCGGGCGAAGCCCCTGGCAAAAGATAGTATCAAATAAATAAATAAAAAATACCCTATTGCCCTCATCTGATCTCTCATTGTAACCATAATTCCCTTTACAGCGGCAGTCTGCTGACGCGCAACCTGGCCGACCTGGTGAAGAGGGAGCACTTCATCCTGGATAGCGAGTACCTCACCACTGTGCTCGTCATCGTGGCCAGGTATGTACATACAACAATATACTCTATCTCACATGAATCAAAATTCTAATTACCTTGCAACGCAGTCATCGTGCCCAAGTAGCACATGCGGCAATAAACTTTATCTCTTACGTGACAGGCTTCTAATTACATTGCCACAAAAATCTTTTAAAGTGCATACTTACGTACAAGACTATACTCTATCTCGCACGGATCAAACTTCAAATTACATTGCGACGTAGTCATCGTGCCCAAGTAGCACATGCGGCAACAAACTTTATCTCTAACGTGACAGGCTTCAAATTACATTGCCACAAAGATCTTTTAAAGTGAATACTTCCATACAAGAATATACTCTATCTTACTCAGATCAAACTTCAAACTACATTGCAACGTAGTCATCGTGCCCAAGTAGCACATGCGGCAATAAACTTTATCTCTTACGCGACAGACTTCAAATTACATTGCCACAAAGATCTGTTAAAGTGAATACTTACATACAAGAATATACTCTACCTCAAATGGATCAAACTTCAAATTACATTGCAAGGTAGTCATCGTGCCCAAGTAAGTAGCACGTGCGGCAATAAACTTTATCTCTTACGTGACAGACTTCAAATTACATTGCCACAAAGATGTTTTGAAGTGAATAATTGTGGCACTTTGCGTTCTTTCTGAACACTGTACCGATCGGGTCAGTGACGCTGAGTCGGGTATCACTTTTAGTGCCAAGAACGATACTAAAGTGACAAATTGACATCCATTCAAAAGAAACATCTCAGCTTATGGAGATGGGCGTTGAATGAACGAACTAGTTAATTCGACCGTCTACGTACAATGAACGATTCGACGGTTCACCGTTAATCAACGGACTAGTTGAATTCGTAGACGGCTAAACTTAAAGTCCATTACGTTCATGTCGACTTAACGCGACGATCGACGCGAGAACTTAGGTAATACAAGTTCATTCGTCTAAAAAAAATAATAACCATGGACGAACAACGTGCAAACTAATTTGACCTCTAACTCTATCTTCAAAGAGTTGATATTTCTATGGGCCAAATGCCATTTTGGAGTAAAAATGCATTGTGTTCTAAGAAGCGAAGTTCAAATATTAACTGTAAAACTTATTCTTAACTTATTTACTTACCTACCTACTAAATGAGTTAAATATTCTGAGGATACACATATTTCTTTTGGGGTCCGTTTATTTAGATATGAACTAGGTACAGCATTAAAGTATCATTTAAGTAGTAGTCTTGCGCCATCCCATCTTCCTAGCTCGTCGTGCTGTGCTGGTACTGCCGCTGCGGCTGCTGAGAACAAAAGCGGCGGAAATATAATAACCTTGTTGGCAATTATATTTTTGAGCCGTTTGGGGTTGAAACTCTTGGACCGTGGGGTCCGAGTGCTCATGCCTTATTTAAAGATCTTTCTAAACGCTTAGTTGACACTTCGCGTGACCCAAGGGCTGGCTTTTACCTCGGACAGAGGATAAGCATTGCCATACAACGTGGCAATGCCGCCAGTCTTTTGGGCTCACTTCCGGTGGACAGCGATGCGGACGAATTTTTTGACGCCTTATCTTAGTTAGGATATTTTATTTTAAGTGTACTTATATATTGAGTATTTCTTTTTAAATAAAAGTTACGAGACGGTACGCTAGTTCACGTACAAACTATGTTGAATCGTCGAGCCGTCCAGTGTAGACGTCGCGCGTCTCGTCGCCGCGTCGTCGCAAAGATAACAAAGTTTACGTCGTGGACTAGTCGACAAATTCAACTAGTTGATCGACGCTTCGATGAACGGAAATGGACGGTCTAGTTTCGTTCACGATAAACACGTCGACGACCCATTTCTGTCAACTTAAATGTCTAATCGAAAAAAATATTATTTCAGTTACTTTGATATTCTATAACATCAAAAGTCTTGTACGATCCAAATGGATTCAATCTTCTAAGAAAATAAACTATGCATTCAAGGAATTTCGAAGCATTATATCGTCATGTTTACTTGAATCATTATAGATTTTAAACAGTTGTTAGGGTTCCGTACGGCCGTATGACTATGATCGATAAATAATTATTATTTCTGCCGTTGTTGCTGAATGAACTGTTTTCTTTTTAGGGTTCCGAACAAAAAACGGAACCCTTATAGGATCACTCGGGTGTTTGTCTGTCTGTCCGTCTGTCACAGCCAGTTTTCTCCGGATCCACTGGACCGATTCTGTTGAAATTTGGTGCACATATGGACTTTTATGACCCAAACACGGACGCGTTACGTAAATTATTACATTTTTAGTATGGGTGTCGCTTTGAGGGTCAAACAAGAAAATTTAAAAAAAAAGTTTTTTGAACAATATCGTGTGACATATCAAATGAAAGGGCTTACTGTGAGGGTTTTAATTATATTTTTTTCAATAATTTTAAAATAAATGATTTTGAAGTTATTCATGAAATTAGACGAAAAATGACTAATCCTCTCCGAAAGTAATGAGACTAAAATTTTGAAAAAAAAAAATATGGAGATAATAGATCTTTACCTATAGATTACAGGAAAACCTATAAGAAGTCTATAGCGTTAAAATAATATGATTTGTTCGGAACCCTTTGCACGCGAGTCCGACTCGCACTTGGCCAGTTTTTCTTTCTGTAATCAAGGGTTTAAGCTGAAAACCAGCGCTTAGCAACCCACTAGGGAACGTAAGCATAATGCTGATGCTTGAACCTTTTGCTTCAGGTGTTATAGTCTTGTGTATGTACCAATCAGGGGCGTTGCTAACACTGTATTAGCCGTATCAATGATACGGGACCCCCAGATTAAAGGGGCCTCGATGTGTTGCAGAAAAAAGTCGTAAAATAATCTCAAATTCATAGTAATGGGAAGTCCGAATGAATGAATTATAGTGATACTAGTTTCTGCCAGCGGCATGAGCATGACATGCGTGAATGACGGATGTTATCCCAAGGGAACATAATCCCGTGGTAAAAAGTCTGCCTATGTCTATGTGTGTAATGTTTACCATTTTGGTACGGAACCCTAAAAAGGCGAAATATGTGTGTAACTGTGTACTTTTACACCTCCGCCTAATGTTTCTGTCTATTTTCTAGGTCCAGCTACAACGACTGGAACGCGAACTACGAGAAGCTAACGGACATGATCGTGCCCCGCTCCAGCAAGATGATCTACCAGGACAACGACTACGGGCTCTTCACCGTCACTCTCTTCAAGAAGGTGAGACATACATCATCTACATTATAGGTCGAACTGCAGCGACTGGAAAGCGAACTACGAGAAGCTAACGGGCATGATCGTGCCCCGCTCCAGCGAGATGACCTACCAGGACAACGACTACGGGCTCTTCACCGTCACTCTCTTCAAGAAGGTGAGACATACATCATCTACATAATAGGTCGAACTACAGCGACTGGAACGCGAACTGGAACCGCGAAACGGACATGACCGTGCCGCGCTCCAGCAAGATGATCTACCAGGACAATGACTACGGGCTCTTCACCGTCACTCTCTTCAAGAAGGTGAGACATACATCATCTACATTACAGGTCGAACTACAGCGACTGGATCGCGAACTACGAGATGCTAACGGATATGACCGTGCCCCGCTCCAGCAAGATGACCTACCAGGACAACGACTACGGGCTCTTCACCGTCACTCTCCAGCAAGATGATCTACCAGGACAACGACTGTTTTTGAATGACGAATATGATGATAGATCAATCCCAATACAATGTAATATTACTTGATTCGCCACTCTTTCTAGGCTCAAACGAAGTTCCCTTGACAGATCCATTATGTTCGTTGTACAGGTGGTGGAAGAGTTCAAGCACCACGCACGCGACCGCAAGTTCGTGGTGCGCGACTTCTCGTACAACGAGGTCGATCTCGCCGCCGGCAAGAACGAGATCACCAAGCTCGTCACCGACAAGAAGAAGCAGTTCGTGAGTACTAAGCTATACCACAGATAATATAGTACTAGCGTACAGCGGATCTAAAAAGGCTACTTTAGTAACATCAGCCAGCACATCAAGCTACCTGAAACTGTCAAATTTTCCCAATCAACTTTAGTGCTAGAGATGAAAATGAATTTAGATGTACCAAAATGTATGGAGCCTGGGCCAGGTCCAAGGACCTGGCCCAGGCTCTACACTATACTTAAAACGGTTCTCAACTGTCCAATTTCTTTAAAATGGCTTTGTTTGCTGGTAAACACAACACATTACACTTGAAATTGCAACACAACAAAAACCCGTCATGGCGGTAAGCTGTCATTTTGATTGATTAATGACGTTTGACATTTAATTCTGACATTTATTTACCGGCAACAAGACGAATGTGACAGAAGTGGCATTGTTATGACAGCTGACAGTTTTCTTTCTATGATCTATGGTTTACTCAACTGTCACTGTTTTTAAGCACAGAATAACTAAATCGGTTCGACGCCATGTTGAAAATCGATAAAAGTAATTTATAAACATCAATTAACTACCAGAAAGGTAAACATTTTAATGAATTAACTGTATTTTTCCCGAATTCTACGAATTTTTCTCTTTTTTATGAGGTAGTGTACATAGGCCTGGCCCATTTTGAAACATATCCTTTAATAGATTGTTGTATCTTAATATTATGATCTTAATATGATTCTTCTGAAGTGGCCTTTTAGACCCGCTGATTTTCTCATCCCATACAATCAAATAGTACAGTTCAAACTTGAGTTTTTCATTGAGCAGCAAGCAATTTCTTGTCGGGACCGTTTACTTAATGACGACAAAAGCGCACAGTACGAAGAGCCGAATTAGTAAGTTAAGAATTTAGGTGCTAGATAATATGGTGCCCTAAAGTGTCACGTTCCCGAGATATTTGATTAATGTTGCTAATTGAGAACAATGGCAATCATTTCAAATAAACTGATCACGTGCTTATATGCAGTAGATTGTGCGCTTCCTGTGCAGTAGAATAGAACCACTTCCTGTCCAGCAGTTGACTGCT
Organism: Lacanobia wlatinum; assembly: GCA_947578705.1. Taxonomy (NCBI): domain Eukaryota; kingdom Metazoa; phylum Arthropoda; class Insecta; order Lepidoptera; family Noctuidae; genus Lacanobia; species Lacanobia wlatinum. The sequence continues at coordinate 4,178,567 of OX388046.1, read as the reverse complement.
ATAGGCTGATGATGATGAAGCTTAAGCCGACCTTTAAAATAACAAATTCGATCTTCAACTAATATGTCAGTTTCTTCCCCCTTAAAACATAGTAATATAGCACTTAGCTCCATAAACAGAAGGTTCACAATACTTGTGTCCCCCAGGGTCCGCTGGTGCGATGGCTGAAGGTGAACTTCTCCGAGTGCTTCTGCGCCTGGATACACGTGAAGGCGCTCCGTGTCTTCGTCGAGTCCGTGCTGAGGTGAGCGAGTAACATCTATATCTATACTCTACACTAATATATAAAGCTGAAGAGTTTGTTTGTTTGTTTGTTTGCTTGAACGCGCTAATCTCAGGAACTACTGGTCCGATTTGAAAAATTCTTTCAGTGTTAGATAGCCCATTTATCGAGGAAGGCTATAGGCTATATATCATCACGCTAAGACCAATAGGAGCGGAGCAGTAATGTGACGCAGACGAAGTTGCGCGGGTCAGCTAGTTATTTGTATAAACTTCATGCACAAAGGTAAAATGACGAAATTAATCAATCAATTTATTTATTCTGACAAAAAGACCATAATTGTTAGGGCCAATTGTTCAATCATAGAATAACTGAACATTATATAAAATTAAATTATATAATGTTCACTTATACTATTGAAAATAATTCGCTAGTTAGTCAAAAACAAAATTGACAAATAAAATTTTTGCATTTATAAATGGCCAGATAGCAGCGAATAGTTATTGTGGATTTTAGTTGCCAACTTCACACTTATATTGTGGGAGCGTGAAACACGCATACGGTGTAACGTGTGTTAGACGAGGATAGCAAATGCTTCGACCTTTTTTTTGACGTTTAAAACAACCTTTTTTCATGCTTTTTTTTTCGGTGTTGTGATTTTGTAGTTTGGTTTATTGTCAGTGACTTGTTATTATTTTGATAATAATGGAATTAAAGAAAAGAGAGCGCGCTGTAGGAAGGTATAGGTACCAACCTACTTAGATCACTTATATATTGTAAAAACTAGCTGGAACATACCTTTGCGTATCGTGCTCAATATTATCACTTATCAGGGGAAGCAAATAAAGCCTCTGCTTCAATTGCCAGATAGACAACAGTTTCGGAAATTTACATAATTAGGGTTCCGAAAAAAAAACGGACTCGGGTCTGTCTGTCTGTCTTGCCGTCTGTCACAGCCAGTTTTCTCCGGATCCACCGAACCGATTCTGTTGAAATTTGGTACACATATGGACTTCCATGACCCAAACACGGATGCGTTACGTAAATCATTAAATTTTTTGTATGGGGGTCACTTTTGGGGGCTAACAAGAAAATTTCAAAAAAAAGTTTTTTGAACAATATCGTGTGAATTATATTTTTTTCATAATTTTAAAATTAACGGTTTAGAAGTTATTCAAGAAATTAGACGAAAAATGACCATTCCCCCCCTTATCTCCGAAACTAATGAGCCTAAAATTTTGAAAAAAAAATGGAGATAATAGATCTTCACCTAAAGATTACAGGAAAACCTATTAGAAGTCTGTAGTGTTAAAATAACATGTTAAAAAAATTTAATTCGTTCGGAACCCTTTGTACGCGAGTCCGACTCGCACTTGGCCAGTTTTTTTGATATTACTTTTTAAAAAGAAGTAAGAATCTCAAACTAAACGTCAGTGGATCTACTTGTATCTATTGAATAGATGCTTATCTGGCCGTCAAAGAGGCAGATAGATTTATTCCTCAGTTAGTTATTGACCAGATAGAGCTTATCTGACGATTGAAAAATGCTATATTTTGCTATCTGTCTAATAAGTGCTATCTGTTTATCTGAAGATTGAAAAATCTGCCCTTAGTCACAAAAATATCTTACATACTATGTTAGTAACACATTACAAAAGAGTGGGTAATTACATAAAATTTGTTAGGTATACTCAAGAAACCTTTCGCTCGAGTTCAGCCTAGATTGCATCGCTATTCGACCAGAATCCGAACGAAAGCCTTCATGACAGCCGAGTCATACTTCTCAGCAATTATTTGAAGAGTACTGTGTTGGATGGAAGGATGCTGTGGGAGATGGTAGCCATCAACCCGAGCCTCCACAAACATACCCGAAGTGTTACAAAAGCAGGGCAGGCCTAGCAACATCCTGAATCTATTATTATAGAAAGAATAAAATAGAATAGAAAACATTTCTTCGACACAGACACAACACATCAGCAAAAAACACATTATAAAAAAACTGGCCAAGTGCGAGTCGGACTCGCGTGCGAAGGGTTCCGAACAAATTTAATTATTTTAACGTGTTATTTTAACACTATAGACTACTTGTAGGTTTTTCTGTAATCTATAGGTAAAGATCTATTATCTCCACTTTTTTCAAAATTTTAGGCTCAGCAGTTTTGGAGATAAGGGGGGGAAAGGTCATTTTTCGTCTAATTTCTATTTATTTTAAAATTATGAAAAAAAATATAATTAAAACCCTCACAGTAAACCCTTTCATTTGATATGTCACACAATATTTCAACAGAATCGGTCCAGTGGATCCGGAGAAAACTGGCTGTGACAGACAGACAGACACCCAAGTGGTCCTATAAGGGTTCCGTTTTTTGTTATGAACCCTAAAAACACGCATTATACTGGACGCGTAGGGCATTGATCGACCTTTGAGTATAGTATGCTTTAGGCGTTATCTACCAGTCAACCTAGGTATCAATTTTTTTTAATATTGATAGGCACACCTTTGACCGCTATCTCACCTGATGGTAAGCTACAACGCGGTCGAAGATGAAGCACACTTGTCTAGAAGTAACCTATTCACTCTTGACTTAGACTCCCAGGTTGTAGCTATCAGGAAACAGACTCTGGCAACGAATTCCACTCCTTAGCTGTACTTACACAGAATGAAAATTGTGGACGTCTTTCTGCTGAAATGATGATGATAATGACTAGATTAACAGCCGCTTTTCAACATAGTTTGAGACTGAAATGGAAATTATCAGGGCATGTAACGCTCGACAGCTCTCAGCACTAACATACACGACTATTCCCCCACAGATACGGTCTGCCGGTGAACTTCCAAGCCGTGGTGATGGTGCCGGCGAAAAAGAACACCAAGCGTCTGCGCGACGTGCTGCTCAACCTCTACGCGCATCTCGACCACTCCACCAACCAGCAATCCAGCACCGCCGCCGACGTGAGTACACGACGTCCGTCACGCTAGCGAGCGAAGCGAGCCCACCTATACCACGAGCGAGCGAAGCAAGCAAACTTACACCACTAGGGAGCGAAGCGCGGCCATTTAAAAGACAGAATGAGCCGTGTAAGCGAAGTGAGCTGGATTATGGGCGTAGGAGGCACTCGCTTCGCTCGCTGCTTTTGACAGAGGCGTTCGTTCTTTTTTTGGTGGGAGCTCGCTACGCTCGCGCATACTGGCGTACACCTTTGACGAGTTAGACGACTAAACAGGTCCTGCTTCGTTCTTCACGAAGCTGTGCACGCTCTACTCGCTTTTCTGGTCAGGGTTTACTTCGCTCGCTACTCATCTGTGAGTGAGCCCTACTAACTCGTGTTCAAATGGGAGTGTAATGCCAACCTTGCAAAGTAGGGCTATCTTAAGTGATCAGCATCAGAACGTGGGTGTGTGGAGCCGAATTACAAACTATGTTCCACCTCCTATCCTGCCCTCTGAGACCTAAAACTGCCTCCGTGGTCGAGTTGTTTAGGCGTTTGCCTTGTGTCCCGGTGGTTGTGGGTTCGATTCCCACGGGAATCATACTTTGTAAAGTTGTTTCCAGTTTGGCTAGGACATTGCAGGCTTGAATCACCTGATTGTCTGATAAAAAGATGATTCCGTGCTTCGGAAGGCACATATAAGCCGGTGGCCCCGGCCGTCAAATGGCGTTCGTCAAATAAACCATGTCAGAGGCCCTTGAGGCGGTTTAGAAACTCTGACACTAGGGTGTGTGGGGTCGTTAAGGCCTTACTACCCACACGATAAGAAGAAGAAGCCCTAAAACATGCAGCCAAAGTGACCTATGCGCTGCCACCAACGATGCCGTGGAAGTGAAAATGTTTTACGCCACTCACATTTAAATAACTCGTCTTGCCAGTGGGTCTACTGTCTAAGCACGAAGTCCATAGTTTCATCCTTATTTGCGGACGTTTTCTACTCCGTATCACCTACGGACTTACTATTAGTCCCGAAACCGAAAAAAAAATGAATGACAACACAATTTGACAGTAACTAAAATCGTGTTGTCATTAATTCTTAGTGTTTAGGTGATACGGCGCAACTAAGGCCGAAACTACGGACTTCGGGCTTAGAGAGTAGCCCCCAGAGGCACGATGGAGAACAGTGCTTCTTAGTAAGCATTGCTACAAGGATTATAAGCTTTATGTGTAATGTTGCAGAACGCGGAACTGGCGGGTCTCGGCTTCGGCTCGGCCGACTACTTCCCGTACGTGTTCTACAAGGTCAACGTGGACATGCTGGACAGGACCTAGGCTCTACAGCGAGCGCTAACACAACCCCGTTATATTAGGTGAGCACATTATTAATTCTTAGTGGTTAGGTGATACGGAGTAGAATACGCCCGCAACTAAACCCGAAACTGCGGAATTCGGGCTTAGAGAGTAGCCTGGTTAGATTCATAGGTTGGGCCAAGTGTTATTGGGGTAATTCATCAAAAAATTCTCAAAATTAGTCTGGAATTGTGCGTGCTTGATGATAATAGACTCACAACTTATTACGTAGGACTTATGCGTTTCCACCAGATGTGGGAGGGCGCGTAGCGAAGGATGTGTTTGTTAAGAACCGATAGAATCGCTTGCTTGATATTTTTATGACCGTTAGTTTTACTTTTATGTGTCTTGTGCGAGTCCCAAATAAACATTTTTCTTTCTTTTCTTTTCTTTCTTGCGCTGAGTGAGGCTACGTAAATGAAGCGATCCTATTGGTTCTTAACACTCTGATGGAAACGCACCATAAAACTGGCAAAATGAGGGGGTGTACTGATTACACCTCTGCCAAAGCTTTTGGAAAAATCGGACACATTATGAATGTCAAAGTCAAGTCAAAAAGTAAAAAGTCATTTATTCAAATTAGGCTGAACGTTCAGAAATAGACAGTCTCCCAAAACGCCCGCCCTTCACCACTTCCTAGTGTTTTAGCTGTGGAGAAGAAGTGGCCAACAAACTCCCCAGCAACACATCTGTCTGTTGAGTTAGAAGAACTCACATTTATACAATAGTATGCAAAGTTTTATTACAAAGAAAATAATAGAACATGGGTAACACGTAAAACCTAAAAACTAAATCATTTGCCACTTGTAACCTAGCACACTCCATTACGCCATCATAATCAGACAACTCAAGCATAAAAACAATGTAAACCAAACTTAATAGGTAAGCCTCCAGACATAAAGGGCGTGCCCGCCTACACATGCAGGGGTAGAATCTAACAATATATCTGTGACGCCACCAAATTAAACAAGAAGCAGTTAATCGTTGTAACATGGAATCTAGACGATTTCTTCTTAGTGTAATGATGCTGCATGGTATTTGTAATAATAGATTCGACTGCATTCCTTTATCAAATAGTCTCAATTATATAGTACATAGATCTGTCATGCTTCGCGGGGTCCCTCGGCTATTCCACACAAACTCGTGCAGGACTAACGCAGGGGTGCGAGTGCCTCTTCGTCGCCTTGTTGATGCGTACAACACTCACTTTATGAAGCTTGACATATTTACTCTTACCAAACAAATTTTCAAGGCAAGAGCAATAGAGTTACTTAGTTTTTAGGTAAATATATATATTTATATCTATTTATTTTTGTTCTTCTTCATGATATTTTATGATGCATACTGTATGTCTGTTTTCTTTTAACTTTTTTTTGGGGTGGGTTACATGTGTAGTAACATAAACGTGGAATAGGTTATGCATAATTGTATTTCTAAGTAAGGCTAATTTAAGAATCTTTTGTTATACCTGGCATGTAACTGTTTTTTGTCCCTAACAAATAAAATAAAACATTTAAAAAAAATGTTACATAAACTTCTGTGAAGTCTAACAAGCGCTAAATGTAATGTAATGTTGTCTGTTCCAGGTAAAGTTACCAGGTTCTCTCCTGTGTGTTCGGCCATCCGTATAGGTCACGCAATAATAGCATGAACTTCATCGTACAATTTATTTTACTTATACAACATATCTTATAAATATTTATCCCCAAATTACAATCGGACCTTAAAAAAAAAACATATTTTTCTATATGTACAGATTTTTTTAAATCATTTTATTTGTGACAACTTTAAAAATCATATTTTTTCATTTTACAATGCAGGTTGTTGGTATAGATGATTGTGTAATTTATAAAATATATTATTTATAAATAAGATATCATTTTGAATTGAGAAAAAAAATTATAAAAATTGTTGCAATAATCTTCAGAAAGCTTTTGTTGAATGTTACAAACCTGTTAAAATGAATTGATTTCAGTATTATACTTGAGTTGCGTAGAGTAGCGTAACGCATGCAATGTATATCAAAGTAACATCAGATGCAAAGCTATGTAAATAAGAACATTCCTCATACATGTGTGTAGTACATAATAAAATATTATTCAAGTTACTGTTTTTTGTCGTTTTATTTTAACTGTTTGGGTGGATTATTCTTGCTCACAAACTTCTACTTCTCTTTACACCTTTCGCCCTGTTGGCTTCTTTAAGATTTATATGAATTTATTTGCCGTTAAATAAAAATACAATGTATCTTGAGATACACAAACTAATTTCTGAATTGACAATTCGCAGTTTATTGGAGCGACCTCGGACTTTTGTAACAGTGAATTAAATTTAAAAATTCGAAATGGAATGATTAGCTATGTAATCTATATATAATAATATATAAAGCTGAAGAGTTTGTTTGCTTGAACGCGCTAATCTCAGGAACTACTGGTCCGATTTGAAAAATTCTTTCAGTGTTAGATAGCCCATCGAGGAAGGTTATATACATCATCACGCTAAGACCAATAGGAGCGGAGCAGACGAATTTGCGCGGGTCAACTAGTAATATGTATAAAAAAGTTTTTTTTTAGTTTTGGTTAGGTATTGAATAATTCATTCATAGTAGATACATATACTTAATTTTGATAAACAAAGATTGTAAAGCCTAATAAGTACCTACATATTTACTACTATTTCTATTTTTGTAACTATCTTTTTTTTATCAAATGAACTACACAAAATTTTTATAGGTAAACCTGTTTGTAAATATTAGCTAAACATTCCATCTTTAAATTACATTCACTGTAACCAAAATCAGTGGTTTTCACGTTTAAACGCCTCAGGCACTCCACTAGTTGAGTATTTATTCCCACATTGTTTTGCGGTTACGTTAAAGTAAGTTGTCTGGGCATATGTATGACTAGCGGACGTCACGCGGTTTCACCTACGTAGTTCCCGTTCCCGTGGGAGTACGGGCATAAAATATAGCCTATGTTACTCGCCGATAATGTAGCTATCCATTGCTGAAAGATTTTTTCAAATCGGTCCAGTAGTTTTTAAGTTTATTCGTTACATACAAAAATACAAATCTTTCCTCTATATAATATATTAGTATAGATGTACAGATACATATTGGTTCCTGTGGTTTCCCAAAATAGAAGACTTCCAAATTGTTCTGTACTATGTCAAAAATCAGGTTCTAAAATCAAGAAATCTACTTTTTACATGACTGCCTAAAAAAAGGAGTGTTATGTTTTCAGGGTTCATGTATGTATGTATGTAGGTATGTATGTATGTTTGTGAGTTTCTTTATTCCATTGTAACTCCAAAACGCCTTAACCGATTTCGATGTATGTGGTATCGTTAGAAGCGTTGCGTTATCCCGGGTAACATAGTCAAAACTAAAAAAAAAATATAATGGGGTAGCCATGGATCATAAAAAATACGGAAATATTCTTTTATTTTCATGAAAATTTGCTGACCTATACTATCATCATATAGAGCTTGCTTATAACATAACAAAAATATATAACAGTAGTATTCAATATGCACTCGTTGGCTAATAATGAAAATTTAAAACATAATTTTAGGACAGCCAAGAAACTTTTGTATCATTGTGGTACCAATCAAAAATCGATTTAGTTTCGTATTACTTATTCAGTCAAAATATCGTTTTATCACTAAAAGGTATGAAATAAAAAACAAATAATAAAAAAATAAAAAACACGCCTGCCATGAACAAAAGACTGCAATAAAAAAGTTGTTTTTCAGTTTTAAATTTTTGGGTCAATGCTTGTTTTTAATTTTTTAGTCCATTTTTTTAACCACTCAGGATCGGTAGGTACAGTTCCCGTCACGCAAGTTTACCTCCCCGAAGTACGTCGCAATCGATTGCGCAGGATGTCAATTTGACAAAAAACATAGGACAGTTGTTGTCGCGCAAGATGGCGGGTGTAATGGCATCTCACTCGCTCGTATACGTTCGACGCATACGTTTGACCCGCTTGCTCAATGCAATACGACTGTTGATGCGAAAAGTGTTACATGTTGTTAATTAATTATTTTGGTTGTCTTACTATTTGATTTGATTTTTGTGTGTTCCTATAAGGGTTCCGAAAAAAAGGAACCCTTATAGGATCACTCGGGTGTCTGTCTGTCTGTCCGTCTGTCACAGCCAGTTTTCTCCGGATCCACTTGACCGATTCTGTTGAAATTTGGTACACATATGGACTTCTGTGACCCAAACACGGACGCGTTACGTAAATCATTAAATTTTTAGTATGGGGGTCACTTTAGGGGGTCAAACTAGAAAATTTAAAAAAAAGTACTTTGAACAATATCGTGTGACATATCAAATGAAAGGGCTTACTGTGAGGGTTTTAATCATATTTTTTTCATAATTTTAAAATAAATTGTTTTGAAGTTATTCAAGAAACTAGACGAAAAATGACCATTCCCCCCCCCCTTATCTCCGAAACTACTGAGCCTAAAATTTTGAAAAAAATTGGAGATAAAGATTGCAGGAAAACCTATTAGAAGTCTGTAGTGTTAAAATAACATGTAAAAAAAAAATTCCTTCGGAACCCTTTGCACGCGAGTCCGACTCGCACTTGGCCAGTTTTTGTGGTGTAAGTGTTTGTGGAGTTACTTTTTGATATTGTTATTGTTACTAGTAGTCTTTGTTGCTTGTTTATGATATAATACGTACAAACAAACAAATATTCTAGGAACGTAACACTTTTTTACGCGATTGCACCTGCGCGGTCGACACTAAAACCTAACTTCGGAGGGGCAAACTACGCTGACGCTTACTGTAAGTCCCTTTCGGAACAAAATCGCGTGCGCAATCGCGCGAGGGTTGGCTTGTCCCGAAAGGGACTTAGGTATTCTGTGGGTTGGGGCGGTTTGTCCCGAAAGGGACACGCATGCGAGTGGTTAAAATGCTGCTTCTTCAGAATATTGTCATTGCATGGCAGCTATGTAAGTACCTACTTGCTTATTTGTATATTCCAGATGGCATGAATGACGAAAGTCCAGAGCATAAGGGATTTGACCTGTCTATGGTGGGCGAAACATAACAGGCGCCGCATGATCAACAAAGACGACTCCACGTTTTGCGACAAGAAGAATTTATTTTACATAAGTGTGCAAAAACGGCCATTGACCCATATACATTTACTAGCTGACCTGACCCGCGCAACTTCGTCTGCGTCACAATTTTCATTACTGCTCCGCTCCTATTGGTCTTCATCATCATCATATCAGCCGAAAGCCGTCCACTGCTGGACATAGGCCTCCCCCAAGCGTCGCCACAACGACCGGTCCCGTGCGTCTCGCATCCATCGGCTACCCGCGACCTTCACCAGGTCATCGGTCCACCTGGTGGGAGGCCTTCTAACGTTACGTCTTCCGGTACGCGGTCGCCACTCCAGAACTTTTTGGCCCCATCGACCATCTGTTCTGCGAGCAATGTGCCCTGCCCACTGCCACTTTAGTTTGGCGATCCTTCGGGCTATGTCGGTAACCTTGGTTCTCTTGCGGATATCATCATTCCTGATTCGATCACGCAAGGAAACTCCAAGCATTGCCCTCTTCATTGCCCTTTGAGTGACTTTGAGCCTTCTGATGACGTCCATTGTAAGCGACTACATTTCAGTTCCGTATGTCATCACTGGCAACACGCACACGGACGAGAAGATACCGCGAAACTTCCCGAACGCTGCCCAGCCGAGTCGGATTCGACGGTTGACCTCTTTCTCGAAGTTGGCCCTACCTAACTGGACCGTTTGGCCTAGGTAGACGTACTCGTTAACTGGTCATTGGTCTTAGCGTGATGATATATAGCCTTCCTCGATAAATGGGCTATCTAACATTGAAAGAATTTTTCAAATCGTGCCAGTAGTTCCTGAAATAGGGAATAAACATGAAAAAAATATTTATTATCTATACAGTTTATCTAAAAATATACACAAATATAATACTAACAGTGAAAATAGAATCAAAATTGCTCGAAAAACAAACGAGATATAACTATTTTAAACAAATGTATCTGTCCCTCTCGCGAAAACGCTGTTTTCTATGGCAGCTGTATAGACGCCAAGAACATTGACGTCACAATTCATATCGGACTTCTCTTTCTAATTGTAAACTTTGAAGCTTTATAACTTCATCGCTGATTTAAAAAAAAATTATTTCATAATTGTTTATTATAGTTAATAAGTATTTCATTTTGCATGCATATTCCCTATTAGCACGTTCAAGCAAACAAACTCTTCAGCTTTATATATTAGTATAGAAGAATAGATTGACTTTCCTAGTATCATAAACAGAAATAAAGACATAAAGCTGTCTTGAATGGACTTCTATCGTGATCCTTTACGTTTTGTAGTATTGAAAAACCAAGCCAAACCAAGGGATATTAGGGGAAGGTCAATGTACTTTATTGCAAGTATAACTGGTGCATTTCAAAAATAAGGCTCTAAAATCAAGAAATCCATAAGTACCTACTTGCTTATAATTAATCCATAGCCAGGTGTCCGGATCATAATAAAGAAAGCCTAAGAAGAACATAGGTGCTGGATTGAATTTGCTACCTACCCATTCAAGTTGAATTCAATTAGTCATTCATAAGTTCTGACTACAAAGAAACTAATTAATGTTTTATGCTAGCTAGGTGACTCAGGTCTCAGACATTAAACACAAAGATGTTATGTATTGTTACGCGCCAGAATTAATGTTGGGTACATGGCGGCATTTGCGTACTGCTAACGCCATCTAGTTTCAAGTAACGAAACATTTACGTGCTGCCATCTAGTATCGAGTAGCAGACACTTGCGTGCTGCTGGCGTCATCTAGTATCCAGTAGCAGGCATTTACGTGCTAGAACATTCTCGATGTTTAGACACCTGGTCGGTCGGGACCTGTGTGTGCCTGAACTTTCGAGAGGTTTCCATACAGGAGGGTTCTGGAAATGACTGTCGGTATATAAAGGGCGGACATCCGGCGACGGCAGTCAGTATTGAATTGGCGATACAAACGATAACTTCGAGAGCGATCTTCGACTGCGAATCATAGTGAAGTGAAGTGTTCAGTAGTGCGATTGTGTTTTATAATTAGTGTGTTTTAAAGTGATAATTAGTGTCATAAATTAAAGTGTCAGTTTTGGTTGTTTAATCGGCTGTTTTTATTGTAACGAACCCCAAGCTCGTAACAATTGGTGTCAGAAGTGGGATAATCATGCCGATTCTGCCAAAGGACGACACGGAGGGTATCCGTACCCGTAGCCAACGCCAGCAGGAGACGGACCAGAGGCGTTTTGGTGGTGCAACGCCGCAGACGTCGGAAGGTCAGCTACCGACCATGGAGGCCGGCCCGTCCATAGCAGCTCCGGCATCATCAGCACCAGACTTTGCTGCTCTGATGATGATGTTGCAGGAGCAGGCTCGCCGACAGGAGGAACAGGCCCGCCGACAGGAGGAACAGGCCCGTCGGTTGGAAGAACAGTTGCAGCACGACAAGGCGGAGCAGGCCCGACGACAGGAGGAGCAGGTCCGACGACAGGAGGAACAGGCCCGTCGCTTGGAAGAGCAGCTCAAGCTTGACAAGGAGGAGCAGGCGCGCCGCCAGGACGAACAGATGCTCCTTATGAAGGAACTTCACGCGTCCTTCAGGAAAGACATGAAGGAGGTGAAGGATAAGGTTGCTCAGCATGACAACCGTTTGTCAGACGCTGAAACCAGGATCAGCAAGTTTGATGACGTCATTGCGGATGTGAAGAAGGAGTTGGGCAACCTTAAACTTGGAGATGGAATTGCTTCTTCAGCAGCCACTACACCTTCGCCACGTGGGTTCAAAGTGCCGCCGTTCGATGGGACGTCTTCTTGGTCGGCCTACAAGATTCAGTTTGAGGCTGTCATGAAGGCGAACGGGTGGAGTAAAAATCAGGCCATGACTGCCCTCACCCTAGGCCTGCGCGACCAGGCCTTAACTGTCCTGGAAGCTCTCGGTAAGGAGGTGACTTACGAGCAGCTGCTTGAGGCGTTGGAAGCTAGGTATGGCGACGCCCATCTGGAGCACGTGTTTCGTGCGCAGTTAAGGGATCGCGTGCAACGCAGCGGTGAGAACCTGCAGCAGTGGGCCCTGGAAGTGGAGAAGCTGGTGCGAAAAGCATACCAGTCTGCACCAGCGCTCATTGAAGGGAACCTGGTGCAGGCATTCATCGACGGCATCCGCGACCTTGAGGTTAGGGCTGCAGTGAGGCTCGGGCACCACGGGACGCTTAAGGACGCCTTGGCCCATGCACTGGAGGTGGAAGCTGTGCGGCAAGATCATCGTTCCCACCACGTCAGGGAGGTGGCAGCGGTTACAGTTCGCGATCGTGTTAAAGGATACAGCCCTAGGTGCTACGGCTGTGGTGAAAGGGGCCACCTTCGATCCAGTTGCCCTAAGCGAACTGCAGAAGGGGAAGGTAGCCGATCTCCAGAGGGCAGGGCGGCTAATAGCACCGCCCAGCAACAGCAGGGAAACGAGTAAAAGCCAGGACTGCGGGGCGGGTGCTGGCTGATGTTCAAGGAGCCCCAAGGATTTCGATCTCACAAACCCGTGACGGGAACAGCCTTATCATCAAGGGCGAGGTCAACGGGACACCATGTAAGCTGACGATAGACACTGGAGCTTCTCGCACGGTTGTCAGTTCCCAAATTATAAGTCGGCTCCTTGGGGACTCTGCATACAACCGAGAGCGTATAAATTTGATAACAGCCACCGGTCAGCGCATACCCGTCCGAGGAGAAAGAGAGATAGAGTTGAAGCTAGGCAACAAAAGCTACCTGCATAATGTTGTTGTGGCCGATATAATGGACGATTGCATCCTGGGCTTAGACTTTATGAGGATGAATCGTTGTGAGATCGACGTTAATCAAGGAGTTATGAAATGTGGACAAGAGGAACTTTTCATGGAAGGGGCTTTACCTGGAAATGTGTACAACCTAAAGAAGATTGTTCTTCCTCCGAGATCGGAAACGATTGTACCGGTTAGTCTTCCTCGGAATCCTGGGCAAACTCATCGTTGCGTACTCGTGGAAAGGGTAGACAATGACCTTCCATGGAAAGTGGCACGAACATTGGTCAGAGCCACCGACATCTCAGGAGTACGTGTGCTGAACCTTTGTGACAAGGAGCAGGTGATAGAAAAGGGCACACTGATGGGTACCTGCGAGGAAGTGGATTGGTTGCGTCGATGCCAATATCTATCAACTGGGACCCTCAGCAAGGATGCACAAACGAGAGTGACCACACTTTTAGAAGACTGTCGCAGCGCTCTGTCTCAAAATGAAATGGTCAAGGCGAAGAGGATGTTACTTAAGTACACCGATGTTTTCTCTTCGAACGATGCTGACATTGGGAAGACTGGCTTAGTTCAACACAAAATAAACACAGGAGAAGAATTGCCTATCCGTCAACGGCCAAGGAGATTACCGGTAGCACGTGAAAAGGAAGTGGAAACCATGATCGACGGAATGGTGAAGGATGGTGTTATAGAACCTTCATCCAGTCCATGGTGTTCACCGGTAGTGCTGGTAAGGAAGAAGGACGGCAGCATGCGGTTTTGTGTTGATTATCGTCGTCTGAACGACGTTACGAAGAAAGACAGCTATCCCTTGCCAAGAATTGATGACACGCTGGACATGCTTACTGGAGTAAAGTGGTTTAGCACTCTAGATCTAAAAAGTGGCTACTGGCAAGTAGAAATTGACCCGAAAGACAAGGAGAAAACTGCATTTTCGACAGGAAAGGGTCTATGGCAATTTAAAGTTATGCCATTTGGATTGTGTAACGCTCCGGCAACGTTTGAAAGATTGATGGAACTGGTACTAACCGGCTTGATTGGTGATGCCTGCCTTGTCTACTTGGATGACATCATCATCGTAGGCCGTACGTTTGAAGAACATCTTCAAAACCTGGAACGCGTGCTCATGAAGATCCAGAGTGCCAACCTCAAGTTGAGTCCGAAAAAGTGTTCATTTTTCAAACGGCAAGTTAGCTTTTTGGGTTATGTTGTGTCGGAAGAAGGTATCCGCACGGATCCAGAGAAAATCGCCGCTGTCAAGGATTGGCCAATTCCAAAAGACAAGACGCAGGTCAGAGCATTTTTAGGTTTGTGCTCCTATTATCGGCGTTTTGTCAAGAACTTTGCAGATATAGCCAAACCCCTGCACAAGCTAACTGAGGAAAAGCGACATTTCTGTTGGGATGAAAGTTGCGACATCGCTTTCCAGGAGCTAAAGGACCGTCTGTGCAAAACACCTATTTTGGGGTATCCTGATATCAGCAAGGAATTTATAGTTGACACAGACGCAAGTGATATCGGACTTGGCGGTGTGTTATCTCAGCGGAATGGCGACCAAGAGGTTGTGATTGCGTACTTCAGCAAGTCATTGTCGAAACCGGAGAGGAATTATTGTGTCACGAGACGGGAATTGCTTGCTGTGGTAAAGTCATTGCAACATTTTAGCAAATATCTACTGGGGCGGAAATTTCACCTACGAACTGACCATGCTGCGCTGAAATGGCTATTACAGTTCAAAAATCCAGAAGGACAAGTTGCGAGATGGATTGAACTACTGCAGGAATACGACTTTGTGGTAGAACATCGCAGTGGAAAATCTCATGGCAACGCTGATGCACTGTCAAGAAGACCTTGCCCTGAAGACTGCAAGCATTGTACTAGGCAAGAGGGTAAAGAAGTCATACCTGTGAGGATGCTCAAGACAGACCTCAGCAACGAGTGGAAGGAAAACCTACAACATGCTCAGCACGAAGATTCAGACATCAAGCCGATTCTGGAGTGGATAGAGGCCAGTGCTCCTAAGCCCACGTGGAGTGATGTCTCAGCGATGAGTTCGATCACTAAAAGCTATTGGGCCCAATGGGACAGCTTAGTGATGCAGGATGGAGTACTGTGCCGTAAATGGGAAAATGTTAGGGGCGACAGCTGCCATTTGCAAATGGTTGTCCCTAAAGTTAAAGTACCGGATGTTCTACAGCTGTACCATGATGGCTGTTCAGGAGGCCATATGGGAGTCAAACGGACTCTACTGAAGATACGGGAACGGTTTTACTGGGTCCATTGCCGTGACGATGTCGAGGACTGGTGTCGGAAATGTACAAGTTGTGCGGCTGTAAAAGGACCTCAGACTCGTAGCAGAGGTGCATTGAAATTGTACAATGTTGGTGCACCATGGGAGAGGATAGCCCTGGATGTTGCGGGACCATTTCCGGAAAGTGATAGTGGTAACAAGTATTTCATGGTTGTAATGGATTACTTCACTAAGTGGCCGGAAGTCTTCGCCATTCCAAATCAAGAAGCTTCAACAGTTGCAGATAAACTGGTTCATGAAGTCTTCTGTCGTTTTGGAGTACCCTTGGAGATTCACAGCGATCAAGGAAGGAATTTTGAGTCACAGATATTCCAGGAAACTTGCCGAGTTATGGGTACTCATAAAACAAGAACAACTTCTTACCACCCACAATCGGATGGAATGGTGGAACGATTCAATCAGACATTGGAGAGATACTTGGCAAAAGTTGTGGAAAATCGGCAACGCGATTGGGACAAGCACATACAACCGTTTTTGTTGTCATACCGAAGTGCTGTTCACGAAAGCACATCAGTGACACCAGCTTTCGCAAACTTTGGTAGAGAATTACGGCTGCCGGCAGACCTGATCACTGGAATGCCACCTGATGCCCCACGGAGTATAACCGATTATGCGAATGACTTGCGGAACAAAATGAATGACATTTATGAGCACGTCAGAGAATCGGGCCAGCAAATGTCTGACAAGATGAAAACCCGCTATGACCGCAAAATGAACAATAAAGGTTTCGATGAAGGTTCACTTGTGTGGTTGTACAATCCAGTTCGCAGTAAAGGGAAATCTCCTAAGCTTCAAGCTAAATGGGACGGGCCGTACCGGATTGTGACAAAAATCAATGACGTGACCTACCGTATACAAAAAGGTACAAAAAGTGCTCCTAAAATCGTCCACGTGGATCGACTGGCGCGTTATTATGGGGCCTATAATGCTCGGGACGAGCATGTCTTAGGAGGGGGCAGTGTTATGCGCCAGAATTAATGTTGGGTACATGGCGGCATTTGCGTACTGCTAACGCCATCTAGTTTCAAGTAACGAAACATTTACGTGCTGCCATCTAGTATCGAGTAGCAGACACTTGCGTGCTGCTGGCGTCATCTAGTATCCAGTAGCAGGCATTTACGTGCTAGAACATTCTCGATGTTTAGACACCTGGTCGGTCGGGACCTGTGTGTGCCTGAACTTTCGAGAGGTTTCCATACAGGAGGGTTCTGGAAATGACTGTCGGTATATAAAGGGCGGACATCCGGCGACGGCAGTCAGTATTGAATTGGCGATACAAACGATAACTTCGAGAGCGATCTTCGACTGCGAATCATAGTGAAGTGAAGTGTTCAGTAGTGCGATTGTGTTTTATAATTAGTGTGTTTTAAAGTGATAATTAGTGTCATAAATTAAAGTGTCAGTTTTGGTTGTTTAATCGGCTGTTTTTATTGTAACGAACCCCAAGCTCGTAACAGTATTTTACTGTTCATTGTTCTGCCTATGAGGAAAACCATAGGTATTGATTATGTTGAATGTAGGAACTAATTTCCTATATAATAGTGGTTTATTAGGTACTCAGAACACTTCACTAACACACAACACCCAAAACTAGAGAGGGAAGTAGGTAGTAGAAGGAAGGAAATAATTCTAAAGGAAATGCTCTTGTTTTTATCTCACAAAAATACTCGGATGAAAATTGAATTTACTGATTATAGGTGGACTTAAGAAATAGGTACTGCTAGTCTATTCTGTAAATGACTATTTCGATGTCGAGCTTCACCTGAGTGACAAAACTCATAAAGTGAGCTTTATTGCACACGATATAAAGGTCTTAATTTGATACTCACCTCGGATTCCCCTGTCGAGATACGAAAATGTTACAGAATAGCACTACAGGGGGAATCCTGTTAAGCCTGGAAAGGCTTAAAGATTGATGACTCGATTTAGGTACTCCTATTTTTTATCGCGTGGAAATCCTCAAGGATGTCCTCCACCCCGAGGCGTGCCCAGGGGTTTGTCGAGACTCGTACTGACTAAAACCACAGTGTTCTACAGCTACCTTTGAACGGAGTGCTGGAGCTTGCGCGCGGCGCGTCACACTCTCCGGGTATTGACCTGCATGAATTCATACGGATCCCGTCGACCTCTTTTTTTTCCGTTTATGGCAACTGAGCCGGTTCCGACTATTCTGCCAGTGTCATGTCGTGGCGGTAGCACCGAAAGGCAGGCCGTCGAACTTGATACTTCGTGGTAGGTGTTAGTAGCTGAAAGGACGAACACATTGGTTACTAAAACAGATAATCCAATTTACAAACTTAAATACAATACTATCTACAACATATAAACTAGTTTTTACTATATACACACTAATTAATTACACACACGTTACGCACCAATTAAAATTTTAAATCATTCTCATTTAGGAATGTGGCCAAAATGTTTATTAATTTAGGGGAGAAGTGGGAGAGAAGGGTATGGAAGCTGGTTGGGAGAGGAATGTTCAATTTGGAAATTTTTTGGTACAGGTCAAAGGATTTTTTGTTTAGGGAGCAGGAGAAGAAAATATGGTCTAAAGTACCCTCCGCAAGACCACACTCGCACAGGGAACTATCCTGGACATGTATCTTTTTCAGGAACACAGGGCTACAACAATGTCCGAATCTAAATCTACAGAGGGACGAAACAGTTCTCTAGTTCTCTTCGACAATTTAGGACATTTAAAAAACCAAGGCCTATGCTGGATATCAGGCTGTATAGCAGCGTAGTAGAGGCATTTGGTTTTAGAAGTCATCTTCCATGTTTCAGTCCACGAGTTAAACAACTTGGGTTTGGCACCATTCCACACATCGTAGTTATGCACTACGTAGTGCTTTTGATCAACCAGATTCGATGTGGCATACTTTGCTAACGAATCAGCTCACTCATTGCCAACAATACCCGAGTGACCAGGGATCCAGGTTATCTCAATGTCCAAGCCGTTTTGGGAACAATCAAATAAGTTCTTTATATCCATAACGATTTGACTATTGATTTTACTATGAAGTTGATTTTGCTTAAGGGCCTGAATACTACTACGGGAATCTGAAAAAATTACTGACCTTGTTATCTGATGGGATTTAATATAGTGTATGGCTTCTAAAATACCAATACACTCTCCTGTAAAGACTGATGCTTCTGGTCGACTTCGATTTACTCTTAAATAACTAAAAAATAAAAAATCGGCTGTACACTAAATTTTGCCCAGTTATGCCAGTATAAATGTACTGACAGAAGTTCTATTTTATTTTTTGCATAGGAAGAGATAATACAATCAGAATTTAAGGCAACAAAAGGGACACATGTGCCAGGGTTCTATTTTATTTTTTGCATAGGAAGAGATAATACAATCAGAATTGAAGGCCACAAAAGGGTGCCAGGGGATGGACGGCGTAGCCTTGGCCGACCCTGAAAGCAGTGGCAGGATGACCTGGACGCGCACAAGAGTTGGTTCGAGGCGGTGCAGAAGTGTCTAGAAGGATATGGGAGAAGCCTTTGCCCAGCAGTAGGACACAATAGGCTTATAAAAAAAATGTGATGGGAAAACAAAATAAAAAAGATGATTGTTATATTTTCATGAGATTATCACTTTATTTTTTAAGGAATGCTTATAAACAATCTTACGAACTAATAATACGAAGCACATTAGTCTTCCCACTCGTGGTCTTCTGTTTTGTTGTCATCTTCCAAGTTGTTAGGCACTGAGTCACCACCTTCATCCATCCTTTTGAACAAAGAAGTCAATAACTTCTTATTTAAATGGTCTGTTTGGCTTATCTCCCTTGTTGGCTGCTCAGGGATGTTCTCAGGCTTTACAGGCGCAGTTTTATCGGGTTCCGGCATTTTGTAAGTGATAAATTATTCAGGAAATCAGAAACTAAAACAAAGAAGACTTCAAATAAAAATGGTTGGTTAGATAATGAAACTGAATCAAAAGTTTGCGAATTGGTAGCATTTTACTGAACAAGTGAGTACTTTTTGATTTAGTCGGTTTAGAAATTGACATTGGATTGAAAAAATAGTAAATGTCAATGTTGTGTCAATGTCATTGCGTTTTGTTCCGGGAAGACTGGAAATTATAATCAGGAATATTCGTGGAATCCAAAGAATATTATTAGATAAAGTTACATTGATGAAAATAATTAGAAGTAAATGTTGAAAAATCTTTAATGAATTATTTGGAAATAAAGCACAGAGTGCTCAATTATTGCTCTTTTCTTATTGATTAACTCAGCCGTTTTCCCTTACTAAGGCGTCATAAAAAACCTTGTTAAATATTTAATTAAAAGAGTTATTTAAAATTGAGTTTATACATTGATAAAATCAATACAACGTTCTGAATAATTTTGAACACTACCCAAGTTTTGTTTCGTAATTTCGTCGCGTTCATAATTTTTTTTTGCTGTCATCCCTTACCAAACGTTTCAACCAGCGACATTTTTCGTCGGCTGGTGTTGAATTTGGCCAAAGAAACGCCCTGAAAAGTTAGTATCCATCTCTAAATAAGTGTTAAACGGTAACAATCCTTGTTGGACGGTCACTTTCAGTTTAAGTGTAGCATATCAATGAAAATTTGTGCCTCAATGTCGGCTAGTGTAATACTCTTACATAACTTGGAATCTAAGGACATAACCTGCATTTCGATCATCTGATTTTTGTGTTTTATATTGCAGAGCAGTAAAAATGTTGGGACGTGCAGCACCGGGTGTCTGCCAAGTGGTGGCCATGGCCAACCAGCAGCAGACCAGAAACATGGCTACACTGAAAGCCATTTCCATCCGTCTGAAGTCTGTGAAGAACATTCAGAAGATTACCCAATCCATGAAGATGGTGTCTGCTGCTAAGTGAGTACTTATCCTTATTTGGCAAGTGTGGCATTAAAATTTTGAAAATGGAATATTGGTATAAAATTGACTGACTAATAATATCTCATGTCTGTCATCTCATAGTCTGCTCTGTCAGCCAATATTACCAAAAAATAATGAATGAATGTAATGTTTTCTTTTCAAAGCAGTTGTAAGATTTGGAACACATAGTTTTAATGATTAACCTGATGTGAAACACCAGTCATAGATATCAACAAATTAATCTTGGAGTTTGATAAGCGTAGAAAAGGGATATTCTGTATCACCTGGTGAAACTACATTAATTCAAGCATATTTGGGGCAATGACGGAAACACCAGCATCTAGTGACCCCAGCGGTATGAGACTATTGATGCTACAATTTTGGAGAAGCTATTTAGCTAATGTTCTGCAGTTACGCTGCAATATTCATAAAAACTATAGTGCCACATACTTGGTGCCACCAGGTTGCAGGAACAATATATAATGAATAGTGTCTCAATCACGAATTAAGCTAATAAGCTGATTATGCACTAAATTTCTGGGCCTCAACTAAGGTTAATTTCAACAAATATTTAATAACCTGAAGCAACCAACTTCTTTGAAAGTAGGTTGTGACCCTTAAACAGTGTACCCAGTGGCTATATATATAGTAGCATCAGTGGCATACATTATGTCTTCAATGGTGCAATTGTGAGGGCTTGGGGTACTCTAACACTGGTCAGAGGATCCATAAATTAGACAATATATGCAAAAACACTTGATTGTTTGTCAGCAATTTGTAAATCACTCTAAATTTTGGCCCCATTAACCATCTGTTCTGCGAGCAATATGCCCTGCCCACTGCCACTTCAACCAATACGGTCCTGTGTGTGTGCAGGACAACAGGACCGGTGGAAGCCAATGTTCAGCAATGGGACATCGGCTGACATAATGATGATGAATTTGTAAGACATATAATAAAGAATAGGCTCATGTTGATGTTATTATGTTAAACCCATTTAGTGAGTAATTGCTCACTAAACTGCTAAGTTTCAGG
This sequence comes from Lacanobia wlatinum, assembly GCA_947578705.1. Taxonomy (NCBI): domain Eukaryota; kingdom Metazoa; phylum Arthropoda; class Insecta; order Lepidoptera; family Noctuidae; genus Lacanobia; species Lacanobia wlatinum. Next base: position 4,157,022 of record OX388046.1, on the reverse strand, counting down.
CCCTGGTCAGGGTGAGGAGCTTGCGCAGACACGAAGTGCCAAGTATCAAAGTTACTATGACCGGCACTAAACACAACAGAGGATGGAACAACGTTACTACGATAGGCACCAAATAAATTTGCAATAAAGAACTTTGACCTTTCCCTAGTATCCCTTTGTTGATATAAGAAAAATAAATTGTGAATTGTTTTCACTATTAGAGAATGTAAAGGATCACAATAGTAGTCGATTCAGGACAGCTTTATATGTCTCTATTTCTGTTTTTGATATTAAGAAAGTCAATAAATGTATATGGGTCACTGACCATTATTGCACATTTATCTGGCACCTACCATAGTGAGGGAATAGAATAGAATAGAATAGCATTTATTTGCAAATATGGGTAATACATAAGTAGGTAGTAGTAGGTATACATCAGAGTCCTGCCATATTTCACCATTCGGCATGCAAAGATTTCCATTGCACAAAATTGTTAAAATTGAAATTCTCATTAAAATATTAAATAAATAAGATTATTAAAATTGTTATGTGTGTGTTGTTGCCTATTGTCTTACATTGAGGAAACATGTTACAACATCTTGTGATGCTCATTAGCCACTGGAAACGAGGGCAACACCGGTTATAGTACCAGTTTTGCCCTTGTTACCGCGTGTTCACTCAAGACAAGGTATTACATGGGGACTACCACTAAAAGTACGCTATCGTTGTCTGCAGGTACACCCGTGCTGAGCGTGACCTGAAGGCCGCTCGCCCTTACGGCGAGGGAGCTGTCCAGTTCTACGAGAGGGCCGAGGTAATGTTATCATGATGAGAGGTCACTATATTATCGCAATAATGTCTACTAGCACTATTTGCTGTCTTAATAAGAGTAAATATTTTTCATAATAATAATGCAGCAATCAAAACTTCTATGTAAACTATTAATTTTGAATTTCAGAGGAATAGGGAATATGCATGAAAAAAATATTTATTATCTATACAGTTTATCTAAAAATATACACAAATATAATACTAACAGTGAAAATAGAATCAAAATTGCTCGAAATACAAACTAGATATAATTATTTTAAACAAATGTATCTGTCCCTCTCGCGAAAACGCTGTTTTCTATGGCAGCTGTATAGGCGCCAAGAAATTTGACGTCACAATTCATATCGGACTACTCGTTCTAATTGTAAACTTGAAAGCTTTTGAACTTCATCGCTGATGAAGGTATTTAAATAATAATTTCGTAATTGTTTATTAGAGTTAATAAGTATTTCATTTTGCAAATAAAAAAATCGCATGCATATTCCCTATTACTTGATCAATAATGTATAATTGATGATGGTAATGATGATGGGTTGGCTAGTCAGTCACAAGGATGAAGCATGTATACTTCCAAAGCGTGGTAGACTCCTATGCAGCAATATGAATGTGGGTACAGCAATAGAACCTAAGTACCTACTTAAAAAATCGCATTTTATTATCTGTGGCAGGTTGCTCCCCCCGAGGATGACCCTAAGCAGCTGTACATCGCCATGAGCTCTGACAGGGGTAAGGTTCTTTTTTCTTATAATATTTCCGATTTTACAAAACTACAATTAACATCACGGTACCTGGGTGGCTAAGGGTCTCAAACCCCCCCAAAAGACCCAGATATCTTTGTTAGTCTACTCAGGCTAATGAAGTCATTGACGAATTAACAATAAGGAATCCAAGGAGGCTTGGTATGTGTTAAGCAAAATAAAATGCATGCAGTTTTATTTATTTATTTAAACTTCATGTACAATAGTGGTACATAAGCGGGCGGTTTTGTTGTGTGTTACTTGCTAAAAACTTACCCTCAGCAGGGTCAAGCCCCCCAACGATAATCCTGGATCCGCCTCTGATTTACACAGTTAGTGCATAACCCCTTATCCGTTGGGGGAGGATCATGTTATTGCCAACCCTTGTCCCATCTACAACTTCTTAACCTGTATGATAAAAAAAACTATGCCAAGGTTAACTACCAATATATCCCAGCTTTTTAACAGTGCAGGTTACTATTTTTCGTCATTAAAACACAGCAGAGGGGTCATCATCATCATTTCAGCCGAAAGATGTCCACTGCTTGACATAGGCCTCCCAGCGCGTGTCACCACAACGACCGGTCCAGTGCGTTTCGCATCCATCGGCTACCCGCGACCCGAGCCAGGTCATCGGTCCACCTTGTGGGAGAGAGAATAGCTTTACAGATGCTTATTTTCGCAGGTCTATGCGGCGCCGTGCACACGGGAGTGTCGAAGGTGATCCGCACGCGGCTGAGCGAGCCCGGCGCGGAGAACATCAAGGTCATCTGCGTGGGAGACAAGTCGCGTGCTATCCTGCAGCGACTCTACAGCAAGCACATCCTCAGTGTGTGCAATGAGGTGAGGAGCTTGTAACCCCCACGCCTGTTCGGTGCCGTGCACATCCGTGAGTCGCAAGGTGTGTGTCCACCAGGTTTGCGGAATTTGTTCGAAAGAGTCACCGCGGCCCTGGAAGGCAAAGAGTATTAGGACGAACACAGATGAGTTTTAGTCAGTAAGAGTCTATCAATCTCTTCTGCTTCGCCCAGAACGGGAGGAGTCATTTGATGATGAGGTTTGTCCAGTATGCGCAATGAGGTAAGCAAACAATTGCGGGATTTGTCCAAAGAGTCACCGTGGCCCTGGAAGGCATAGGGTATTTGAAGGAACACTGATGGGTTTTAGTCAGTAAGAGTCTGACACTACCTCGAGCACGTGGAGTCGTTTGATTCGCCGGGGTACAAATGGCAGAGACTGACTTTGCAATATGGCAATGTATAACAAATTGTATCAACATCTCGAATAGTTAAAATACATTAATTAATACAACGTTTTCTCCTACCAGATCGGCCGCCTGCCGCCCACATTCAACGACGCGTGCAAGATCGCGGGCGCCATCTTGAACTCTGAGTTCGAGTTCGCGTCGGGCAAGATCATCTACAACAAGTTCCGCTCCGTCGTGTCGTACCAGCAGGCCGACCTGCCGCTCTTCAGCCAGAAGTCCGTCGAGGTAAGTGCCTTACTGCTGTGTAGTCAGTCCTTAATGTAAAATAATACAGGATCAGATAAAACAGCTTAAAAACCTAAAAACGGGTGGTTTTACTCAATATTATAAACAATTTTCATAGTAAAAATGGTGTACAATATTGAGTTTACAATTACACAAAATTTACTGACAGCAGATTTTTTTAACCTGCCTTCAGATTTTGTCTGTCACCACTGTTATATTGATTCTATAGAGAGATCTTCCCCAGAACACAAAGGCTCAAAAATCTTCATGAAGCTTGTCTATTCCAGACCGCCCCCAAGCTAGCGACCTACGACTCCCTGGACGCCGACGTGATCCAGTCGTACATGGAGTTCTCGCTGGCGTCCATGCTGTTCTACGCGCTGAAGGAGGGCGCGTGCTCGGAGCAGTCGTCGCGCATGACGGCCATGGACAACGCGTCCAAGAACGCGGGCGAGATGATCGACAAGCTCACGCTCACCTTCAACAGGACCCGCCAGGCCGTCATCACCAGGGAGCTCATCGAGATCATCTCTGGTGCTGCTGCCCTGGAATAAATGCTTTCGGAATCGTTTTGCTGAGATTTTTGGGCGTTATTTTCTGCTAGTACATATACTTTTTATTTGAATCGGTGTAGTAGAATTCGTTTGGATATGAATTCGGAATTAAAAAACACGCGGGCGTCAGTATAAAGTTAAAAGTAAACTATACGAATTCTACTGCAACAACTAAACGTTTAGTTATTCTGTTCTTTTTACAAGAAAAAGTTTTGGGGCATTTATCCGATCGCGAATTTTTTGACAGCTATTGAATGGGATATCGGAAAAATTGATCTCAACAAAACGATGTAGAACGAATCTGATCAATATTAATACAATATTTATTATAACCGTTTCAAGTATAATATTTGCAATAGCATGTAAGTACGATGCTGACATTCCCGAGGAGGTATTCTGTGTTTCAGTGAAACTCACGCAAATGTCGCTCTCACTGGCTTTAACACCTCACTGAAGTATGGGACACTTTGCTCGATCTATCTCCATGTGTTCGCGAAATGTTGTTATGTAAGGATACAGTGGTGGTTAGCAATAAATTTCATTTTAGAATAACTTGTTTTATTTTACTAAGTTTACAAATACGTGGCCCATCTTCTCGACAAATTTGCATTCTTTATTTAGTTTCAACCGCTCTGAAAGTAAAAGACTAGCCTCTACTTCTTTCGAATAAAACTCAATCAAAAACGGTTCATCGGTTTAGAAGCTATGACGCCACAGACAGACACACATGCCAAACTTGTATCGCCTGCTCATGCATTTAATAAAAAATTGTGATATTACAAACGAGTCTTCTTCAATTTCAATTATAGGAGCTTCTTAAAATTGTGTAAAAAATTATGTGTTAAGGTAGCAAAAAGGTACTCAATATTTAAATTAACAACGCGGTTAATATAACGCTAAAACTATGAGAACTTGGAAGTGGTCAGCCAACCTGACGTCAGAATGGCTGACCACTTTATTTCTTTGATATTATTCTAAGCGCAAAAGTAGAAAATATCTCATAATAGGTCGTAAATAGCAGCAAATAGGTACAGATATTCTATTTCAAGAAGTCCGTTCGGCGTTCATTGTAGTAGTGATGTATCCCGACAAGCGCGCTTGTGTGTGTAAAAGTGGGTAACGTTAGCAAAGAAATCTGATAGTTGAGATTTAATAATCGAAATAAAATTTTGGTTTTAAAAGTAAATACTTTTTGTAAATAAATTAGATTAGGTTGCAATAAATACAAAAATATTAAGAAGATGTAGGCATTTAATTAAGCATTAGGACTATTCAGTATTTTCAATCACTATCAGATTTTTCGATTTCCGTTTTGCTGTCGTCAGAATCATCTTGTACATTGATTATCAATTCAAAATCGAGATCAAAATATTTCAAGTAGTCTTTTTCAATTTTTTCAACATGATCACAAGTTTTCTGCCACGTTTCACTGCTAACTTGGCCCAAACTTTCATTGATCAGTCTTTCCGTATTCGTCATGTTTTGCTCGATATTTTTAGTTGCGACGTAATTTTTAACGATCCCCCAAATATTTTCAATCGCATTTAATTCTGGGTGATAGGAAGGCGTAAGACATCAAATCCCTTGCTCTTTATAAAATCGTCAATCTTGTAGATTACGTGTTGGGCTTTGCAGTTCTTTATTATATCGTACAATTCCAATTTAAGAAGAGATTCATCAAATGCTATATACCCTTATCCCTGAGCCATTGCTGGCTTTCTTTGTAGATTGCGTCGGTAGTCGTTCAGCCCGTGTGTTGTGATAAGATGCATTGTCTAAGACAATGACAGAGCGCGGAGGTAAATTGGGTAGCAATTTTTCATTTAGCCACTTTACATAGTTATCATAGCTCATATTTGAATGATAATCACCAGCTGTTGAGTTGGCCTTATAAACCAAAGAAGCATTATCAATAAAACCATCCTTGGTTCCCGCGTGCACTAGAATAAAGCGAGTAGCTGTGCTAATTTTTTAAAAAAACGGAGTGCTTTCCTTTTTTTTTGCCCAGGTGTTGTTTCGCACGTGTGTCGTAAGGACGTCGCTCTCATCGGTGTAGACAATGGGCCGACTTTGAGAGCGGTACTCTGTTATTTTTTTTAAATATTTTAGACGCCACATTTGTATATCATGACGCTCCGTCAAGACTTTACCTACGGTTGTTCTGTTTTGCGCCACTTGTAACCTAATTTCAATAGTAACTTGCGAACAGTTTCTAAACAACCTTCGAATCCGATTTTTTCATTCAATGCTGTTCTTAACTTAGCTAATGTTGGAATTTGTTTATGGACAATATGGAAATCTTGTACAGTACTGCGAACCACATCGGCTGTAAAATTATCTATATCCACTTTATTATCTCGCTTTCTCCTTTTCTTCATAGGTGAAGTGAATTTTGATGAAGTGGATGGCAATTCCTTCTCTTCTTTTAATATTCTTTGAACTGTTTTTTGGCTAACACCCGTAGCTTCAGCTGTACGCCGTGTAATGTCTCATAAATAAGACAAATCACAGTTGGGTTCCATGAATGATTTTATAAATTCATATTCTTCTCTCAGAAAATGATAAACACTAGCTATCATGTTTCGACCCGAAAACAAAATGTAATCAAAATAATTAAGAAATATAAACATTTTATAACACAAAAAACATTCAGTTTATAAATACTTCTATTGCTATATTTAGTAACTTTGTATAAAATTTTAATTGAAAACGTATAAATAAATATTACCTCACTATGGACAACTCTTCTTCGTTTTGTTGCCATGCTGACCTTACTCCGTGAAACAATTTGGCGCGAACTTAAAACACTACTGTAGTGCTATTCTGTAACAAAATTTTCGTATCTCGACAGCGGAATCCGAAGTGAGTTTTAAATTAAGACCTTTATGTAGTTGGCAATACAGCTCACTTTGTGAGTTTTATCACTCAGGTGAAGCTCGATATCGAAATATTTATTTACAGAATAGACTAGGACCGTGTCCCGATCGACACGAGCGCTCTCGAGGTTACGCACACAAAAACAATGTGCATGTGCACTAGGGTGTCCCAAAAAAATCAAAGTAATTTTTTTTAACGCATACCCTCTCAATTTTTGCTTTTAAGTCAAAACAATTTTAAATAAAATTTTAAGAATGTAGGACCTCGGTAACCCGTGCCGACTTACATCAATGCATGTCAATACTTGCTCTTTTTAGGCTGACGCGACCTAACGTGTCGATGTGCTTGTGATAACTCGTTATTTAGTTTAGAACTCGCATTGTTTTCAATCAGTCAACATATCAGTGTACTATGCAGTTCTAAAAGAGGTATATTTTTAATAGGTGACGTAAAAAATCAAATAACGGGTTCAAAACTTCCGTGTATTGGACAAGTTCTAGCAGTTTTATTTTACAATATCCGTGAAGTGAGTTTAACTGTCAATGAAAGCGCGAATCTCACTATTCGCGAGTGGCGAGGAAAAGGCGCGTACCTATTCCTAATAAATCTTTGCCTAGGTAATTGTGTGAAAAAACTTGTATTAAGGTTGGAGGGACTTGCAAGAAATGTACAAAAGACACAAGACGTATTTAAACAGCGCCGTCAAGACTTTGTCAACAATTTAGATAATTTGTTTCACATTGCACTCGCCGATGCGCTTCAATTAATAAAAATAAATGAGGATAGAATCTTACAGCGTCAAAGAGAACCAGGCCGATCTGGTCACCTAGCAGGAGTGGATAAAAAATTGACTGATGGAGAGAAAAGGGCGCGCCTCAGAACTATCGAAGAAGAAAAACTTACTCAGCATTTGTGGTATTTAACTGACGGAGTTCCTATATTATCACTGTTTGATGATGGGTTGGACCAAGAAACTAAAGTTAAAATTAATTAAGTTAACCAAAGAGGAAGAAATAACTCATGGAAAACGATACATCCCATCGAAAGAAGAACTTTGCGGTTCATATTATGGTAAGTTTCTTAAAGAAAATTGGCATTAATAGTAAAATAAACTTTTACTTTCATTCCCTGTGAAAGTATATTTTTATAAAACTCTTATTTTGTTCAGAAAAAAACATCTCTGACTTCATTTCAGTAACCAGCTAGTCCTTGTTCAACCGTCTTAAAATTGAAGACAGTTTTCTACACGAATGTCCTACTTTGTGTTCAAATAATGCTTCGTTTCAAGAAGCCAGAAAAAAGTTTCGGCACTGAGGCACGGTAAAAATATCTACAGTACTGTATCTTCATACAAACGGTCGGAACGCGAGTCATACCTACGCGCCTCGAGTTCAAACTGCTCTCCAACTGCAAGCAGTCGCGAATGCGCCGCGGTGACGAACGATCGGTGTGATTGTTTCTAAGCAGTAAGCTGGTGATTTGTGACTATTTTGTTAAATAAGTATAGTACTTTCTTAAAATGAGAAAAAATGTAGAATATAATGTGCTGTTTTTGGTTGCTTAAATTCAACAAAAACGCACCCAGAAATATCATTTTTTTGTTTACCTGGGAACTTCGAAAGGTAAGACTATAAAATATTTTTTACATAGGTACCTACTAGTACGTGATTTGTTTCTTTTGTTAATAGTTAGGCATTTCTTTTTTTCCACCTATTGAAATACCTACCTGGATTCATAAATAAATAAGTGGATAGGGTGAAAAATGTGACACACAAGTAAACTAGGTACCTACGCTCGCGTTAAAAAAATGTAGGTAGTTTCATAGGCTAGTCTATCGACTTACTTATGTACTTAGCTACTAATATACTACTTATAATGATGAAATATCACTATGAAATGATTATGAGATGACCTGGTAAGATTACCAGTATAATTTGCTTTTTAAGTAAGATTTTGTAGTAGGTAGCGCACACGCGATGAGATGGTTTATATTAAGTAAAATTTGCAGAGGTTTGGCATCGGATGGGTGATCGAAAATATTGTTATTTCGAGTTGCTCCGTGCTGTAGGTAATGGGGACGTAAGAATAAGCTGAGACGAAAAAGATATTATAATTATACGTCATCTGTTTCTTGCATTTTGGTTGAGTAGGTAGGTATCGAAGTTTGTAAGAATTGGAATTTGGTAATCTTCTGCGACAGGGGGGGGGGGGGGGGGGGGCGTTCAAGTGATATGTAAGCACTAATGGAGAATTGGGGAGTGGAGGGTCTTTACTATGCTCATTTTTGATGACATGGGAGACAGGGGGGATTTAAATGGTGATTACGTTAGCAATATTCACTTACTTTTTTTGTTTGCATATCTTAACATAATATTTTGATTTGACATAATTATAGCTACTTAATTGGTTTTACTCTCACGCGACAGTAATAATGTAGACAGGCAGCCCTAGCGCGTGCTTACGTACCGCGCGGCTGTAGGTCATTATTTAAAAGTGAGGGCTGAAGACACAATAGGTACTGTAGATATTTATACTGTGACTGAGGGTAGTAAACGATGTAGCCGAAAGAGCGGCTAAGTTAATGCAAGACTTTCATGGATTAATCACTGTTGAGGAGGAACAAAAACAATTTTTATTACGTTGCCTACAAGAACACCGAAAAATTTATCCTGACTAAAAAAAAAAATGAATAAATAATATACTATTTGGGTGTATTGGAGTTTTAATAAACAATCAACATATATTTATTAAATTTAAGCATCTTGACCAATCTATTTAAATAACAAACTATTTACACTTATAATACAAAATAAAACTATATGGCGTCAAAAAATTCGTCCGCATCGCTGTCGACTGGAAGTGAGCCCAAAAGACTGGCGGCATTGCCACGTTGTATGGCAATGCTTATCCTCTGTCCGAGGTAAAAGCCAGCCCTTGGGTCACGCGAAGTATCAACTAAACGTTTAGCTAGTTCTTTAAATAAAACGTGAGCACTCGGACCCCACGGTCCAAGAGTTTCAACCCCAAACGGCTCAAAAATATAATTGCCAACAAGGCTACTATATTTCCGCCGTTTGAGGTTCTCAGCAGCCGCAGCGGCAGAACCAGCACAGCACGACGAGCTAGGAAGATGGAAGATTAGTTTTAATTAAGTTCTCAATTCCTCCTACAGTAAGTCAGTACAAATTTTCATGTCAAAAGTTTGGCATCTCGGCACGGGTTATCGTTGTCCAATCGCAATAATATTTATTATTGGAGTCAATGAGGTCAATTCGAATAAAAATAGAGGGTATTTGTGCGTAGTCCCAGCGGAAAAGTGTCGTTTTTTTAAATGTCAGTTTAGCAGATATTTAGTGTATGACGTCCTGTAATTGTGTATGGTAAGTACGAATTTGTGCATCCAATCGTTAGGGAGTTATTCAATAAAAACAGTTTCTGCTCGGATGACGTCATCCCAGCGGAACCTTTTTTTCCCTATGGACGTACAAGAAAAAAAATACATACAATAATTAGTGTATTTGTGTGTAAATGTGTATGTTAAAATGAAATTTGTGTGTCATGCAACTGCGGAGATATTCAAGTTTCCGCTGCGCTGACGTTTGGCTGTTTGATGAAAATCATATAAAACGGTTTAGTGCAGAGTTGTATTTTTTACGCACGTTGCTTTGAATTTGTGTGTAAGGTTCGCGAAAACAGAATTTGAAAAAAACATACCATTCAGAAGATATATCCGTAAAAGTAAAATCAGTTTATTAGGTCCTAGTACTTAAAATAGGAACTCTAAAGAAAGAAGAAGAAAGAAAATTGTGTTTATTGGCATTACATAAATAAAATACCTTAAAAATTAACAAAATAAATAATTAAAACTATTAATGCCAAAAGGGCCTCAGCTCAGCATAATGCCAGTTGGCAACGCAAGGTATACCACCTGACGCTGATTTTCAGCTGTAGCCCATGAGTATCATACGCTCGAAAACATAAAGACACATATTATAAAAGTATGAATATTTTGTACAAAAGTAACTGAAATAAAATATTGTAACTCTTTATTTTAAAACAACTAAAACAAAAGATTTATTTATGTGCCTATTCATAAAAAGAACAAATACGGATAGGCCTAATATAAATTAAAATACAATAAACAAAACAAGATTGATAAAATCGAGGAATGTATAAAATTGATGAGTTAAAAATAGAAGAAACCATCATAAAATGTATTAATTATAAAATTAAAAACATTGGTGAAATAAAAACGTATAAAATTTAAAAATGTATCAAAACATTAAAAATATAAGTTTGTTAATGTGCCCATTAATAAAAAAGAACTAATACGAATAGGACTAACATAAATTAAAAAACAATCATAACAGGCAATAATGATAAAATCGAAATATTTATAAAATTGATGAATTAAAAATAGAAATAGAAGGAACAGTCATAAAAGGTAAAAGGTAAAAATGATAAAATGTGTATAATTAGTAACATTTAAAAAAAAAACGTGTAGAATTGTTTAAAGTGTATAAAATTAATAACATTGGTAAAATTGAAAAACATATAAAATTTAAAATTGGTAACAATGCCAAAATTTAAGAATGCATAAGGTTGTAACTAAGCTAACTAATTGATAAAATGTTGCGTTTCAAATGGCTGACAAGTCAGCACGAACATCTTGAAATTCATTTTGATGATTTAATAAAAACAAAACTTTTACTATACTTTATGGGCGGTGGGATGTTGTTCCAGCATTTAGAGCCCAACTTAAGACGTTTATTTGTATCTTGTAAGGGCCTACAATGTCCTGCTAAGTTTCAATTATGTGCTCTTTGTAATTAATGAGCAATGAAATAATTTACTACGACCTACGAAACTATTAAACACAACAACGATACTATACTGGAAATTTTAGAACGTTAGCTCTGTATACTAAGCAGGCGCCTTTTTATAGCCATTCAAACTTGGCCGGATTATCTATGTTTTGTGGTGGTACTGGTATTTTTATTTATATCTCTTTAATTATTCAGTGTAATGAGCTGAAATTTAACATGTGAATAGTTGCATTAATACACTAAATATTGGAATATGTCTTATTTTGCTTTTCTTTTAAATAGTCCTACAATCAGATGTCATAAAACATAGTGGTCCAGTCGTAGTAAATTATGCTATTGCTCATTAATTACAAAGAGCACATAATTGAAACTTAGCAGGATATTGTAGGCCCTTACAAGATACAAATAAACGTCATAAGTTGGGCTCTAGAGTTCCTATTTTAAGTACTAGGACCTAATAACCTGATTTTACTTTTACGGATATATCTTCTGAACGGTATGTTTTTTTCAAATTCTGTTTTCGCGGACCTTACACACAAATTCAAAGCAACGTGCGTAAAAAAATACAACTCTGCACTAAACCGTTTTATATGATTTTCATCAAACAGCCAAACGTCAGCGCAGCGGAAACTTGAATATTTCCGCAGTTTCATGAAATCATGACACACAAATTTCATTTTAACATACACATTTACACACTAATTATTGTATGTATTTTTTTTCTTGTACGTCCATAGGGAAAAAAAAGTTCCGCTGGGATGACGTCAGCCCAGCGGAAACTGTTTTTGTTGAATAACTCCCTAATGGTTGGATGCACAAATCCGTAAGATAAGATATATTTATTTGTCAAAAACATGTGTAGGTTAAATAATCAGTTGGAACGATTACAAAAAGAAAAAAAAAAGTTTCAACATGTTTTGCCTAGAAAGGCGTACAAATACAATAATACAAAAAAAATCAAAAATCATAATAAATACTTACGTACTTAGCATACTTACACAATTACAGGACGTCATACACTAAATATCTGCTTAACTGAAATTAAAAAAAAAAACGACACTTTTCCGCTGGGAATACGCACACGAGGGTATGCGTATTTGATTTCGCGAAAAAAAAATCCCTTATGTCTTGGGACACCCTAATGTGCACGCTTGACAACATTCATAGCCAAACGGACTTCGTGACATAGAACATCTATAGTAAATAGTGCAGTCTCATGTACACATCTCGTTTGGTCCAGTCATCCTGATCGGTCACAGGTATACCTATTCACGCAAGGTTAGTGTGCAACATAACTACTTAGTAATTTTTACTCAAAATTGAAATATTATAACCTGAGTCAATAAAGAAAACATTTCAAGTAGTAGAAAAGAGCCACTTTGAAATTTCGTCAATGCGTTCACGCGAGGGAATAGGTACTTACCATCAGGTAGGATAGTGGTCAAACGTGTGCCTAGTGCCTAACAATAGTAAAAAAACACCGGTAGCATTCCGGGAGTGCCGGCAGAAGTGAAAACTTTAGTATTAACGTTGTGTTTAATTATAAGTACAAAAATACTATCATTTATGAGGTAGAATACAATGTTTATTTATTGCGCTATCGTACACAAATATGACAATTTACATGTTATTATTCATAATATTATATCGTTATTTATTTATATATTACATTATTTTTTATCTCTTAGAAAAATCAACTTTCATCCATAATTTCGTAATTCCGTAATTTCGTATCCTTGGATACGCGTGGCACGCTGTACATAAACACAGACGGACATTCGCGCAAGCGCCCTGTGCCGCCTAAGCGGAGCAGCACACTCAGGCACGGTAGAAAGAGTGGCAGATACTAGTTCCTCTCCCTTCCCCTCGATCTTACGCTTTTTCGATCAGCATCACGTGACCCTGACGCGAGTTTGGAAGTTTTTACCCATCCAACAAAAAGTGCTCAGCGCCGCTAAAGAAGTTTTCACTTCAAAAAAATCTAGTCATTGACGTTGTAATGTACAAGACATATTTAAAAAGTAGGTTTTTTTATAGAATACCTTTATTAAATATCTTAAAGAGCATATAATAATAATTTACCTGCTTTGGCCTAACCGATATTATTTAATTACATAATGTTATATCCTTACTAATATTATAAATGCGAAAGTAACTCTGTCTGTCTGTCGCGCTTTAACTCCAAAACTACTGAACCAATTTAAATGAAATTTGGTACACAGATAGCCTGAGAAAGGATATAGGCTATTTTTCATCCCGGGAATATGTTCCCTGGGAATCACGCGGGCGAAGCCGCTGTCAGAAGCTAGTAATAATATAAATAATAATGAAGCGCCTGCAGGAAATACAGCTGCAACTTCACTTGAAGTATTTTTTCTCGTTGAGTTATTCATGCGTAGAAAATGTCAAAAATTAATTATGTAAAGAAACTACTAAGAACTCCGTCACCCACTGTTGATTTTTGGAGGTACTAAAATACTGGTTTGATCAGAATGATGTAATTCGTTGTAGTTTTGGAGTCGTCATTATAACGCATCATAATAGCGAGACCAGTGTTATCGTGAATTCTCTTTTAAGCCGTGAGAGGTACAAAAATTTCAGGATAGGTACAAAAAAGTACTAAATTTACGTGGTAGAATCTTTCAATTACAAGATTTGGTCCCGTCATTATGACGTTTATAAAGCTGGCAGTTACTGAAACTGTTAAGGCGGATACAGACATTGCGAGGCATGCATCGCGAACGCCTGGCAACGCACCCGCTTCGATATAAATTAGCCTGGGTATGGACGTACTCACATTGCGAAGCATGCGATGAGCCTTTCTAGGAGAAAAATGGTGTAGTAAAATAAAATTCTCAAATACTCGCTGTAAATTTTTATTCTATAACTTACAATCAAAATTCCATAGCAGTCTTAACGTTAAAATTATTCTAAAAGCCGTGAGCTCGTCACAGAAATATAATGATTTACTACATTTTGGTATCAACAAAGTGAAAATATTTACAAAATGATTGTGTTCTGTATGTCCTGATACTTGATAGGAACTTATCGGAGTTACTGACAATGCTAACGTTATAGCTATTAGCTACGGTCTGGGCCGACACAATTGAAATTGCCATTAACAAGTGAAAAATAACGAACATGCTATGCGATCAAAAATGGGACGCCTTGTAAATTGTGTCGTGGGAACTATTCGAAGTTCTGATGCTTTACGGTACACATTCATGGTAAAAAGGTTCACAACATTGTAGCAGCGACGTTCGTCTGTGTTGGCAACATTTGCATGTATTTTGTGTGAACTATGTCTCTAGAAAATAAAAAACCAGGTTGCGCAACTCTTCACCGTGAACTGATCGCGACTTACCGACCTCAGTAATACGGTCTATATTCTATTCTCATTTTGATCGCATGGCCGATCGAATGTGGCCATATTATTTATGTCATGATCAGAAAATATACAGTTCGTATATAAAATAGAGCTAGTTTGGACCATCTTTTCAAACATGAGAATAAAAAACAATTGTATCAATGGAACAAACTCGCTTACTATTCGTGCAGGGTAGTTTTTAAACATCCTCCTAAAAAATAGAGTATTTCAACATGATAATGGCCTCTAAATGAGAATATTCTAAAATCTCAGAGATACAATAATGGCTAAATACTAAGAAAAATATTCAAACATGTCCTAAGATAAACATTGCATAACAATAACTATTAAAAACTTCATATATTATAATTATTGATCTATTTACGTCACTATAGTAGAGTAAGTATCATCAAGCTTGAATTTCTTAAAGAGGGTAAGCACATGCAGAGATCAACTACAAATTAGTATGCTTGATAGCCTCATTGGCCTAGTGGTTGAAAGCGCGACGACATGAGCTTTGGGTCCTAAGTTCAGTCTCAGTACATTTGAATTTTTCTGACGGTTACTGGTCCCTGCTGTATGAACATAATCGGCAAAATATGGCTGTTCTGCAAGCCCTTCGGCAAGTACAGATTTGATGGTATCATGTTGTGTTATCAAAACTCAGAAGGTTAGTTTTTCAGACAGGTAATCTCTGGAAGTATTGATCCGATCTCGAAAATACCTTCACTGATAAAATGTACAATATCAATTCCTCCAAATTATAGTGATAATGTGGAAATTCCACGCCATCTATTGGCTTAAGATGAAACTAATAACGTGAAGGAGCTTGCTCGTGAAGTCATCGTAACGCCTTTTATCCGGAAACCGATGTTTTTGCTAATTTCAAGTTTTTCTTTATTTCAATATTAAAAATCTTTCGGGCTTGCCTTAAGTTTGAACTGGGCGGTTCAAACGCCGCTGTGTGGAATTGACCATAGGCTACTTTTTATCCCAGAAAATACCACAGTTCCTGTGGGATATGTCACGGAAAAAAAGGCTAGTTATAAATATAGTTCTAAGCTTCCCTCTTCAAAAACAACGTGACAATACATACACAAGTTGATACATAATGTGTTGTACAACACTCTCAATACTGTATTGAACGAATACATTTGTTTCGTTGTAATTATTTGCAATAAGCTCTATGTACAGACCGCGGCGCCGCCCGCGACGGGGATAGTATTCACACACACATTTTGCTACCTGAAAAGAAAATGGAAATAATGTTATTTTTCAGCAGAAACAAGAAATAAAACGGTAAATTAAAGACAATTTCTGCCTCCCTGTAGTGTTGTAAAGGCAAAAAATAGTTGCATGATCGTTTTTTTAAGGGGATTAAAAATGCACTCTGCTTGTATTTTGCCTCTGGTAGCTTGGATGTAGGGCAGTGTGAATTCCCCGTGCCTCGCAAAGCACGTTGAGCCATCCTGTAGTCTCTCTCTGGTTCTCATCGGACTATAGGGGTAATAAAGCGAGAGTATACCTGTGTTTACGCGCACACTTTTGCACTATAATATCTCTCCCAATGTTTAGTCTCCACTGAGATAGGTGAATAAGGCCGATTTTTTTTGTGTTGCCTATCGTATCTCTCCCTCACTTAAGATGTCATCTGATTAACCGGATTTGGTTGTGGCAGCCTGAAAGCTTTCAAGCAGGACTTACATATGGCCGAAAGCCAGACAGCAGGTTTATTACTAGTGTCCAGCACGCCGCCGCTCTGGATGTGCAGCTGTGAGCACTACTAACACTTACTTGCATGCTATCACTCGGTCAGCGCAGGCAGCCGCGCTGGAGGCGTGCGCCACACGGCGGACGAGGTGCGCTTGAGGCGCGCGCGCTCGATGTTGGGGAAGATGTCGCGCAGGTCGGGCGAGTGCACGCGCACGGAGAACAGCCGGTCCACGTGCGTGTCCAGCACGCCGCTCTGGATGTGCAGCTGTTGCTTGCGCGCCTGGGGACAACACGTTAAAGCTTTAAATTAGAAATTATGTATGTAATCGCGTATTCGCGTCATCTACGCAAGGGGGAGTCTCGCAGTCATATTATCATCCAGCTACATGATTGTATAACGACGGCGATGCGACGAGCGTCAGCGACGAACAAACGTGTTTGAGTGTCGCGCAGCCGTGTAGTGACACGCGCTGGCGGGAGGGCAGTGTCGTGGAGACTCCCGACTGCAGCACGCCAGACGCGCGACGTTCCACTCGCACGTGGAACTTTACAACTTCAGATTTCCTCGGCTTTACACTTAGTGCTAAAGATACGCGGCTATAGATCGAAACGAGACAAGCTTCTTATGTCGTCATATAAAGTGCATTTTCGCTAATTCGAACTTATTAATGTTTGCAATCGATTGCGTTTAGAATTTCTATATTTTATTTTTATTATCATTGGACTGTTCTTAAAATCAGATTATCTGTTATAATAAACCACTATCAGCGTCAATACTTCGAAGTCGATATGGATCAACAAAACATTGTGAATGGATTGTGTGAGGAGGAATATGAAAGAAAAATCAGCGACAGCGTGACAGTAAACAGAATAAAATGGAGGAAAAAAAACGTTTTGCGCCGACCCCAAGTAACATGGGATAAGATGATGATGCATAGAAATAAATTTTGAATTGTTCAAAATGACGGCTATGCTGGAGAAAGTTACAGGTTGTTTCTGTAGCTCTTTTTATATCTAGATAATTATAATATTTAGCCAGGCGAAGATGGCGAGACGAACTTAACGTCAATTTTTGAAGTGAAAACTTCTTTAGCGGCGTTGAGCACTTTTTCTGTAATGGGTATTAAATCTTAAACTCGCGTCAGGACACGTGACCTGATCGAAAAAGCGTAAGACGGACTCGCGTCAGGGTCACGTGATGCTGATCGAAAAAGCGTAAGACGGACTCGCGTCAGGGTCACGTGATGCTGATCGAAAAAGCGTAAGACGGACTCGCGTCAGGGTCACGTGATGCTGATCGAAAAAGCGTAAGATCGAGGGGAAGGGAGAGGAACTAGTATCTCCCACTCTTTCTACCGTGCCTGAGTGTGCTGCTCCGCTTAGGCGGCACAGGGCGCTTGCGCGAATGTCCGTCTGTGTTTATGTACAGCGTGCCACGCGTATCCAAGGATACGAAATTACGGAATTACGAAATTATGGATGAAAGTTGATTTTTCTAAGAGATAAAAATTAATGTAATATATGTATAAATAAATAACGATATAATATTATGAATAATAACATGTAAATTGTCATATTTGTGTACGATAGCGCAATAAATAAACATTGTATTCTACCTCATAAATGATAGTATTTTTGTACTTATAATTAAACACAACGTTAATACTAAAGTTTTCACTTCTGCCGGCACTCCCGGAGTGTTACCGGTGTTTTTTTTTTATTTGAGATGGGTTTGCTCTTGACTCTAGTCTAGGTCAGAGATGACAGAGACAAAGTCGACGATGGAGCCTGAACAGGCTCTAACTTTGAAGAGATTGAACCTATACGCAAGATTGGTCTACACTTGCCCAAAACCGGGAGGAATGGAAGGAACAAAGGGAAGCACAATAGACTGGAAAAAATAATATTACATTCATAAATAGATGTGGCTCAAAAGTCTGCCCAACTTAAATGGGATTGGGCAGGACATGTCTGCCGCCTGGCCACTGAAGGTGCGTCTCTGGTCATTAGCCGCATCGAAGCGCTGGGTCTTAGATTGGCGCTCGAGAAGACCGAGGCCCTGGTGTTTTATGGACCCCGACGTCGACCACCGGCGGGAGCTTTCATCACTATAGGTAATGAGCAAATCATGGTGCGCACGCACATGAAATACCTGGACCTCGTTCTAGATCGCAGGTGGAACTTCGGCGAGCACTTCTGCCAACTTGCCCCAAAGCTGATCGGCACAGCTTCCGCCCTAAGTCGGCTATTGCCGAATCTGGGTGGAGCGAGTGTGAGCTGCCGACGGCTTTACACGGGGGTGGTTCGTTCGATGGTACTCTATGGTGCCCCAGTGTGGGCGGACTCCCTGACTGCCCAGAACCAGGTTCATCTGCGGGGACCGCAAAGAGTCATGGCAATCAGGGTAATACGCGGATACCGCACAATCTTAGCTGAAGCGGCGTTCGCATTGGCAGGAACACCCCCGTGGGATCTGAAGGCGCGAGTGCTTGCCGAAGTTTACCAAAAAAGTGTGCAAGTTCGGGCGGAGAGCGGTAGTGGTCCGCCGCCTGAAGTGGTGATGAGGTGGCGCAGAGAGGCGCAGTTTGCCATCATGAGGCAATGGGCGGAGAGGCTGGACACGCCTAGTGCCGGTCACTGGACTGTTGGGGCTATCTAGCCAATCCTAGAGGAGTGGGCGCGGAGGCGACACGGGACGTTGTCCTTCCGTTTAGTGCAGATTTTGTCGGCGCATGGCTGTTTTGGCAAATACTTACATACAGTGGCAAGATGGGAGGCGAGCCCCGTGTGTCACCAGTGCGGCTGCAGCTAAGACACGGCTCTGCACACTCTCGAGCAGTGCCCTGCCTGGGAAGCGCAACGCCGTGTTTTGGTGGCAGAAATTGGGGAAGATCTGTCGCTGCCGGTCGTTATTAAGGGTATGATCGGCAGTGAAACGGTATGGGAGGCGGTTGCGTCTTTTTGCGAGGACGTAATCTCACAAAAGGAAGCGGCGGAGCGGGTCAGGGAGGAAGACTCTCTCGCTGACTCGATTCGCCGCAGAGGGACAGGACGGCGCAGGCGGCGAAATGCCGACTTGATGCCGCCATAAGAGGGGCCTGCAGATGATAGATCGGGGACTCTATCGTCCACGCTGAAAGCTCCTTGGAGTTGTGGTGATGTCCCAGTGCACCCGGACATCGCTGAAAGAAGAGGGAGCCCGGAGGCGGGCATAGAATAGGGAGCCCAGAAGTGGGCCACGCTGGATGGGCCGCGAATGCCATGCGTAGCAGTTCTCGCGAACCACCCATCAAGGCGAAAGTAGGTGCACAGGCGAAGTTTTTAGTGGGTGCAAGTCTCACATAACCACGTCGTCTCCCCGGATGATGTGGTATGCGTTAGGCATTTTAGTCGATCGAAAAAAAAAACTGGCCAAGTGCGAGTCGGACTCGCGTGCAAAGGGTTCCGAACGAATTTAATTTTTTTAACATGTTATATTAACACTACAGACTTCTAATAGGTTTTCCTGTAATCTTTAGGCAAAGATCTATTATTTCCATTTTTTTCAAAATTTTAAGCTCAGTAGTTTCGGAGATAAGGGGGGGGGAATGGTCATTTTTCGTCTAATTTCTTAAATAACTTCTAAATCATTTATTTTAAAATTATGAAAAAAATATAATTAAAATCCTCACAGTAAGCCCTTTCATTTGATATGTCACACGATATTGTTCAAAAAACTTTTTTTTTTAATTTTCTTGTTTGACCCCCAAAAAAGACCGCCATACTAAAAATTTAATAATTTTCGTAACGCATCCGTGTTTGGGTCATAGAAGTCCATATGTGTACAAAATTTCAACAGAATCGGTCCAGTGGATCCGGAGAAAACTGGCTGTGACAGACGGACAGACAGACAGACAGACAGACAGACAGACAGACAGACACCCGAGTGATCCTATAAGGGTTCCTTTTTTTTTCGGAACCCTAAAAAGGACATGTCTGCCGCATGTCACTGACTGACACCGATGGACAAGCTGTGGACCCCAAAACAGGATTGACGCTTTGAAACAGTAATACGGGGCCGTGGCAGACCTCGGAAGGATATAGCGGAACGACCTGGATAAAGAATCCTTCCAGAAGGAGCACAAAATCGAGAATGCTGGAAGGAACGGAGGGAGGCCTAAGCAAAGGACTCCCCCCATCTAAGTGGGACAGTGTAGACAAGTAATAATAATAACCCCACAGCCGTATCTGTACGTTGCGTGCCCCAATAAACCTTAGATACCTAGGGTGAGGGGCCAGGGGGGCTACTCTCTAACGAAATCCGTAGTTTCGGGCTTAGTTGCGGGCGGACGTATTCTACTCCGTATCACCTACAGACTTACGATTAGTCCCGAACCCGAACTGAGAATGAATGACAACACGATTTCACAGTAACTGTCAAATCGTGTTATCATTAGTTCTCACTGGTTAGGTGATACGAAGTAGAAAATGCCCGCCCGAAACTAAGCCCGAAACTACGGATTTCGTTAGAGAGTAGCCCCCCAGACCAAGAGAGATACAACCCGCAAGGCAGTTTTATGGCGAACTGTTGGGCAGTAGCGACCCCACGGACCTGATCTCCCGGCAGAATTCTTGTTCCTCATCTCAGGCTTGCCTTTACTGGCTGGCGGGGTGAACACTGATAAGGAACTGAGCTCTCACCTCTTTCATGGCTTAATCGGCCGGTCTGAGTGGAGATTCGTGAGAGCAAACGA
Organism: Lacanobia wlatinum; assembly: GCA_947578705.1. Taxonomy (NCBI): domain Eukaryota; kingdom Metazoa; phylum Arthropoda; class Insecta; order Lepidoptera; family Noctuidae; genus Lacanobia; species Lacanobia wlatinum. Next base: position 4,135,913 of record OX388046.1, on the reverse strand, counting down.
GCTCGGGACAAGGATGTATAATCTAGTAAGATGCTGGTAGGGATCTTGACCGTACTTCCGGGATTGTCCTGATAGCCGTGGTATACCTTTCCCCTCTATTTTAAAGCCGTTTTAATTGTCAGTGGTCAGGCAGGGGCCAATAATTCTTCCATAGTAAACGATTATTATCAGTCCACTAAACCATTCAAGCCTATAGCATTTCATATTTGGTTTCCATATTCTGCAATAGTCCTGCACCAACAGGGTATTGTCCTTGGGTATACTTTCACAGTGCATAAAGGGATAATCATGGCCTGGTGACCCATTCTATTTGAAATGTTGAGTTGGTTTTGGCCCCACGTACGCCTACCAAAGGATCGGGTATCCAGGGACCCGAGAAAGTCAAAGACATATACGTAAATAATATTAATTTATTATGTTACCTTGGACGTGCTCCAGTCGGGCACGGGGCGCTCCGGGGGCTCCTCGTCCTCGTCCGAGTTGAGGTACTGGAAGCCGTCCGCCATGTACGCGGGGGACAGCGCGCCGCCGTGCCAGCCCACAGTGCCGCCGTTCTTCAGCGGCGTGTGCGCTGGGGACAAGAGAAACAAGATTAAAAACGTATGCAAAGAAAGAGGATTCTTTTCACATTGCAAACAACCTCAAAAAGATTAAAAAGACTTAACGGAAATGCATCGGTTGAAAAATCTAAGGGTAATTTACTCCGGAAAATTGTTGATAAACTTGATAAGGAGGGTCCGTGGTCTCCTTTGTACCACGAGTTCAAGGCTAATAGATCTGTCGACCTTGCGTACGTTCAGAACATTAAAGTAAATAATAAACATACCACCGGCATTGAAGAAACAACTGATGTTTTGCTTAATTCTCTAATACCAGACGATTCATCAGTAAATGATAATGAATACCACCAACAGATTAGAGCGTGGGCCGCGGTGTCACCTGAATCACCGGAGTCAGACCTTCCATCCACTGACGAATTCATAAACGTTGTCAAGAGACTACCTCTCAAAAAATCATCCGGTGAAGATAAAATATCTAATAGAATGATTATAGAAGCGTGTAAAACAGCGGGCGACGCGATCTTATCCGTATATAACCGATGCATTGCAGAAGGTATTTTTCCTCGAATATGGCGACAAGGCTTTATACGCATTATTCCGAAGAGTGGCGATAAGCCCCCGGATGACCCTAAGTCCTACCGGCCCATAACACTACTTCCATCTTTGGGGAAACTCTTAGAGCGACTAATCGTTCCGCGCTTGCTACCGAATGGACCTAAATTTCATATTAATCAGTTTGGTTTCACTATTGGTAAATCCACAGTCGACGCGGCTCTCTCTGTCCGTAAAATTGTTAACTTATCGGAACATAAATACGTGGTTGGAATCTTTCTCGACATATCTGGCGCTTTTGATAACGCCTGGTGGCCGATGCTACTACTTAAAATGAAAACCCGTGGTTGCTACAAAAATATCTATAATCTGATTCTTTCGTATTTTCTAAACGGCTCCGCGAAACTCAAACTTGGACATCATTCCATTTCTAAGTCTCTAACCATGGGATGTCCTCAGGGCTCAGTTATCGGTCCATATGTATGGAATTTTGGCTATGATGATTTCCTCGCGCTTCCGCTCCCATGCGGCTGTTCATTAACCGGTTACGCAGACGATGGCTTACTGCTCATTGAGGCAAGCACTCGGGCGGGACTCGAGAACTTGGCTGACACATGTCTACGTTTAATATCACAGTGGGGCGACCGAAACCGTCTGACCTTTGCACCGCATAAAACCTATCAACTTATTTTAAAAGGGAACCTAAAATCCTGGCCTAGTATTAAATTTAATAATGTACCCGTTAAAAGAAAAGAATCCGTGTGCTACCTCGGTATGCTACTAGAAAGGAACTTTTCGTTTATTGATCATATAAAAACAGTAGGTGAAAAAGCAAAAAAGAACTTCTACGCCTTGACGAGAATATCCAAAGCTACTTGGGGTCTCTCATTTCAAACCTTAAAAACTATTTATGGGGCTACTTACTTGGGTTGTATGTGCTACGGGGCACCTGTCTGGGCTGACAGGGCCACCATAGGGGCGGTACGCCGTAAATTGCTGCAAAGCCAGCGTTTGGCTTTGATATTCTTATGCAAGGCGTATAGGACGGTTAGTACTGAAGCCTTACCGGTGCTGGCGGGTGTTCTCCCAGTCGATCTAGAGGTGCAGCGGCGTGCTGCAATGTACTACTACGCTAGAAAGATCACGGACCCAGAGTTTTTACCGCAACGCGACCGTGCTAAGATCTGTAGATTACTAAAACCCCAGACTGACGTCTGGGAGGAACTTTTATCCGAATGGCAATGTAGGTGGGAAAATTCCATTAAAGGCCGACACCTCCACCAGTTTTTTCCATCCGTTCGTGAGCGGCTGGATAGGACATGGCTGGAGGTGGATCATTGTGTTGCCCAATTTCTCACAGGTCATGGCAACTTTAAGAGTAAATTATTTTCCTTTAGGCTTGTGGCCTCGCCTTTATGTCAATGTTCTACAGCCGACTATGAATACGAACAATCCGCACACCACATCTTATGGGAGTGTATTCTTTGGCAAACTGAACGCAATATTATGTTAGATAGTATTCAGGTTACATCTGGAGTAGTTTACTACACGGACCTTGTAGAAACCAGAACAAATTTCCGTGCTTTCAGGCGATTTTGCCATACCTATTACTGGAATCAAAAGTAGCTCACAATTTAGGACCCATTAGTTTTTAATTAATATATAATCCGTGGTGCTTGACAACTGGGCTTAACCCAGTTGTATATGTCCCTTGGTGCCTATTGGCCTAGCTCTATTCTGTCTCCTGCTTGAAAAGGAGGGAAGTGGAAATTATACATATATTTATTTTCCTACTCCTCCGCTGTACTTTTCTGATTAAATTCGTTGCAGGATCCAAGACAGTTAAATCGTTTCTCCGGGACTCGTCGGGCTTCATTGGCTCGGCGTTTTTCTGGTGGTCGCCACTGTTGATTCTGGCTTTCAGGAGTTGCAGTGGTTGGGAATGTGTGGCGGGCTTAACGGAAATGTAACGTCACGTAAGATTTTGGCGTTATACCCCATACTCCTTTCTCTTTTTCTCAGTGTATCTTTTTGTTTTAGGGGGGTGCAAGGGGGTGTACATGCACCAATTAGAAAACATGAAGAAATTAAAAAAAATATTAACTAGACAAGCGGAATGTAGTAAAAGCGAACTTAGCAAAAATGAGCCGAGGTAGGTACTTCGAGTTCTCTTCACTCGGCCTTGCACCAGTCTTCTTAAGTTCATCTGTGTGTGAATGGACAACAAATAACCTATCTTATTTGGAGCAGGTTTTTGAAGATACACCCCTTGAAAATAGTCCTGCCTGTGTGTCTGTGCGTGTCTGCGAGTATCGAGACTCAAGCAGAATTTTAGTTTGATTTACATTCGGAGTTAAAAGATGCGAAGGATCCTAATAGGCCAGACATTCCTAAGGAAGACGAAGACCACTTCAGTTTCTTATTTTCAATAAATTGATGAACACTTACATTTATCTTCCATTTTATGTTTCATCTTCTGCTTCTCTATGTACTCCTTCTGTCTCTTCTCGATCTCTTTCGCCATTATCGCCGCCTCTTTCTTCATACTGAAACAAAATACATTACATGTTGAACATCTTGAAATTACATTTGGTGCAGTGCATTTCATACTGGTTGACTGACGTCCAGCAAATGCTGAGATGGTAACCCCTTAACCCTTTCTTTAACCCTTAACCCTTTCGGTATGGGCAGGCTTAGCACAACTTTACTGTATTATTGTGTAACACTAGCTGACCCACGCCAATGCTCCATTCCTGTTGGTCATAGCGGTGTAGCCTATAGCCTTCCTCGATAAATGGGCTATCCAACACTAAAAGATTTTTTCAATTCGAACCATGAGATCCCGAGATTAGCGCGTTCAACCAAACACTCAATCAAATAAACTATTCAGCTTTATGATATTACTAGTTGACCCGCGCAACTTCGTCTGCTCCGCTCCTATTAGTCTTAGCGCGAAGATATATAGCCTATAGCCTTCCTCGATAAATGGGCTATCTGACACTGAAAGAATTTTTCAAATCGGACCAGTAGTTCGTTAGATTTAAAAATTCAGGTGCAAAAAAAAATCTGCTGTTTAGTACATTTTATCGGGTTATGCGCACATAAATGTATGGGGGAGTCGATTTTTTTTCGCGATTTCAGTGTTGGTCCCATAGTAAAAGTTGTTCATAATGATGAGTTCAATGACCCCTTAAGAGGTATTGCGTTTATTCTGTTACAGGTTGTATTATATATTTAATCTAAACGATTATAATATTATAATCTAAACCTATAGGTTTAGATTATAATATTAATACAGATTATTCTTCTCTTTTAGTCAGTGTAACTTGCTGATGTGCCTGTTTCGAATAAACGTTCCCCTACCCCTGTCCCCTATTCCTCATCCGCGCCTAGCCGTTGATTCCGGATGTCATTCATAGATCTTTGACAGTCATTATTGTTAGTCAAAATCCCGAAAGTCTGACAACAATCATACCGCATTGTATGGTGCTAGCACAGGGTGGTGGAGGTCAAATAGTGAGTCGCTCCATGTAAAATAAATGCTGGTATTTAGCTGCATCCAGTTAGACATAGTTGACCTCGACATAGGTGTGGCCAGCTTTTTTTTTTTTGACGGGGTGTATAATCCTTATGGATGTTTGAGGGGTATGTCAGACTCTTACTGACTAAAACCACCCCGGTGTTCCATCTCTCACCTACGCCGGGGATCGCGAGAATTTATCTGGCTTCCGTAATCCCCGGCTGGTGCCGCACCTCGGGTCAGCGGGGGGACTGAGGTGTTTGACTCCCGCCGCGACGTCAAAGAGGTGGTGAATGGGAACACCACGCGCTGCCACCTCCGGTCCGAATGGATGGGGGGAGACGGGCATCCCCAGTACCGCCGCCCCTGGACCCAGTTAGGGGGGCCGGAAGAGGGCAGGGCATACGCTGCCCTCTACCGGCCTCCTCCGACGCTCGGTGCGCCTGCTGCGGGCCGGGAGAGAGGTCGAGATCTCCCTCTCCCTTTTCGCAGCCTCCTTCTGCGCGATAACTATTTCGCAAAAGGAGAACACCGCTTCCCAGGACTCCTCTCCGTCGACCATAGCCCGAACTACGGCCGGCAGCGAGAGATCACTGCCTACCACAGAGATGAGGGCACAGCGCGGCTCCTCCCAAGCGGCACACTCTGTCAGCGTATGCCGCGCAGTGTCCTCCCGACAGTCGACGCAGTGGTGATACCGAGCGTCCGGTTCACTGCCTATGCGACACAGGAACCTCCCGAAGCAGCCATGCCCCGAGAGGACCTGCGTCCAACGAAACGACAAGGAGCCGTGCCTTCTCCCTCGACACAGGTCGAGCACTGGCCGGATGGCCTCGATAGCGACGAGGCCGGCGGAAGCCTGTCCCGCCGTTCCGCCACTAGGACCTCGCGCAGCTGCGACCGACGCAGCTCATGTGCCACTGCATCAGTCGCTCACCGCGCGCCCGCGTGTCCTCACGCCACCGATAGGTGTGAGCAGATAGATCAAGGCTGCTCAACCCCAGGCCCGCGGGCCACCTGTTGGCCCGCCGTCAACGGACCGGACAGCATGGCGATAGTCTTTTTGAGGAACTGGTTACAGGAATCAAGAGATTCTGCTCTTTATGAACTCACTGCTAATTATCGTTGAAAATGCCGAAAATAACAATTTGTTTTTTTTTTTTTTTATTTCACGAAAAAACCAAATTCTGAGTATTTCGCATGTTACATTGAAAAATTAAGTGAAGGAATCCTTCGGAGACAAACAGATTTTTTTCGAATGTTTCGCTTGATGTTTTAAAAATTGAAAAAATAAAGAAGTTTTATTGAGATTGAAAAATATTTTTTGTAGGTGTTTAGAGGTAGGTATGGTTTGGTGGTGGTTGGGTTGTAGGTCTTTGGTAGTGAAATACAAATAAAAAAAGAAACCATACGGGAGGTGAATACAAATAGGTCTATCCATCCAGCTCTCCTCAGCCACAATCTCAATTTCACTGTCCGACGAATCGTCGGCTTCACCTACAAATAGGTCTATCCATCCAGCTCTCCTCAGCCACAATCTCAATTTCACTGTCCGACGAATCGTCGGCTTCACCTACAAATAGGTCTATCTATCCAGCTCTCCTCAGCCACAATCTCAATTTCACTGTCCGACGAATCGTCGGCTTCACCTACAAATAGGTCTATCCATCCAGCTCTCCTCAGCCACAATCTCAATTTCACTGTCCGACAAATCGTCGGCTTCACCTACAAATAGGTCTATCTATCCAGCTCTCCTCAGCCACAATCTCAATTTCACTGTCCGACGAATCGTCGGCTTCACCTACAAATAGGTCTATCCATCCAGCTCTCCTCAGCCACAATCTCAATTTCACTGTCCGACAAATCGTCGGCTTCACCTACAAATAGGTCTATCTATCCAGCTCTCCTCAGCCACAATCTCAATTTCACTGTCCGACGAATCGTCGGCTTCACCAGGCTCGAGTTCGAAATCGAAAGCTGCTTTTTAAGCCTGCATTAAATGTAAATTTGATCGAACGTACACAAGTTTAATAAGTAGCTCTGGAAGAAGGCGATTCCTATCTTCTGTATGCGATATTATTCCTATCGATTGGTCGAAATTGACCAATTTCTTTCGCGCGTATTTGCTACTACCTCGCTGGTAATAAAAAAAATATATACTAAGTACGTATTTGAAAAAAAAACACGAAACGTTTCTTTCATATTCTTGGTTATTTTTCGGTTTTTTTTTTTGAAAAAAAAAAAAAACATGAAGCATATCCTAGCCTGTCAAACTTTCGAATGTAACATTGAAAAAACAAACACAATTATAATAGTTTCCTCAAAACAGATTTGCTAATGAAACTGTAATTTAAATTATGATCTTGCTATCCAGGTTAGGCTCTACATAAGTATTACCACTCAGGTTGTCAAAAATAAATACTGTACCTCACCCAATTCAAAACATGCTTCAGATTTGATTTTTACATCGTATTATGGAGGGATGCGGTACAGAAAGTAAAGTCCCGCAAACCCTCAAAGAGAGGATTCTCCTACCAGACGGCTGTTGTGTCTGGCGGGCTACTGCCCGATAGTTAATCTTCGGGCTGATGTATAACTACACTAACACATTTTATTTGATTTAAATAGTTAAGTATTACTATAACATTGCGTTTTTAGGGTTCCGAAAAAAAAGGAACCCTTATAGGATCACTCGGGTGTCTGTCTGTCTGTCTGTCTGTCTGTCTGTCTGTCCGTCTGTCACAGCCAGTTTTCTCCGGATCCACTGGACCGATTCTGTTGAAATTTGGTACACATATGGACTTCTATGACCCAAACACGAACGCATTACATAATTTATTAAATTTTTAGTATGGGGGTCACTTTTGGGGGTCAAACTAGAAAATTAAAAAAAAAAGTTTTTTTAACAATATCGTGTGACATATCAAATCAAAGGGCTTACTGTAAGGGTTTTAATTATATTTTTTTCATAATTTTAAAATAAATGGTTTTGAAGTTATTCAAGAAATTAGACGAAAAATGACCATTCCCCCCCCCTTATCTCCGAAACTACTGAGCCAAAAATTTTGAAAAAAATGGAGATAATAGATCTTTACCTAAAGATTACAGGAAAACCTATTAGAAGTCTGTAGTGTTAAAATAACATGTTAAAAAAATTAAATTCGTTCGGAACCCTTTGCACGCGAGTCCGACTCGCACTTGGCCAGTTTTTTTTTTATGGATGGTAAATCATCAAATGACTCCTCCCGCTCTGGGTGAAGCAGAAGGGACTGTCAGACTCTTACTGACTAAAACCCATCCGTGTTCCTCCTAATGTCCTTTGTGTTCCAGGGCTGCGGTGACTTATTCGAATAGATTCCTGTACCCCGGCAGGCACTGGCTTTAGCGGGCTCCGTCTACTTTGCTGACAGCTCTTTGAGGCGCGCGTGGAACACAGCGCGCCGTCGACCCGGGCCTAGGGGGCTACTCCCTAACGAAATCCGTAGTTTCGGGCTTAGTTGCGGGCGGGCGTATTCTACTCCGTATCACCTACAGACTTACGATTAGTCCCGAACCTGAACTGAAAATGAATGACAACACGATTTCACAGTAACTGTCAAATCGTGTTATCATTAGTTCTCAGTGGTTAGGTGATACGGAGTAGAAAATGCCCGCTCGCAACTAAGCCCGAAACTACGGATTTCGTTAAAGAGTAGCCCCCCCAGTTCTGATCAGACGGCGAGCCACCCAGTGCTCTGTGTCCGCAGGCCCGCGCCTACGGTGGCCGGCGCCCGGGGCGTCTTCTCCTGTTGCGGCGGCTGGGGCGTGAGGTTACTCTCTCTCTCACACGTCCGGTCTCCTCCTTCGCTAGCATTACTGCTTCGCAGAAGGAGGTGACTGTTTCCCATGTCTCCTCGCTCCGGACCATGGATTGAACCAGGGCCGGACGCGAGAGGTCGCCGCCGCCGATCGCCTCGAATCATTACGTTAAGTTTTGCTGACTTGTAGTCAATATTATGGCCCGCCTTCAAAATAAGTAGTGCGGCCTTGAGCTACATGGTACTCACGCGGCAGCCTCTTCCAACTGCTTCCTGCGCGCGTCGTCCGCTCTCCTCTGCTCCTCCGCCAGTCGCTGTTGTGGAGCCTGTTCCTCGGCTCGTCGCCTTGAGCTAGCTACATGGTACTCACGCGGCAGCCTCTTCCAACTGCTTCCTGCGCGCGTCGTCCGCTCTCCTCTGCTCCTCCGCCAGTCGCTGCTGTCGAGCTTGTTCCTCGGCCCGTCGCCTTTCTTCCGTTTCTGCTACTTTGCGGGCTAGCTCTTGCTTTTTCTAGAAAGATATTTCGGAAATTATATTAAACTAGTGGACGTCACGCGATTTCACCCGCGTAGTTCCCGTTCCCGTGGGAGTACGGGGATAATATATAGCCTATGTTACTCCCTGATAATGTAGCTATCCAATGCTAAAAGAATTTTTCAAATCGGTCCAGTAGTTTCGGAGCCTATTCAATTCAAACAAACAAACAAATCTTTCCTCTTTATAATATTAGTGTAGATAAATTTATGATTTTTTACAATACTGGTGTCTGCAATCTTTGCATATGTCTTGCACTTGACAGGAGTTCTCTTACCCCATTCTTCAGTCTGTCATTCAGCGGATCTGCCTATTTCCCGAATGTTGGTAGGGTCAGAAACAATGCGATTATTTCGGTCACCGCTTTATGGTGTTTTTGACACTTGTTACTGGTAGTTAAGAGACAAGAAATCTAATCAGTATTGACGAGGAGTATTGGTTGCTTAGTTACACGTCAAAGGCAGTTGTTCTATGAAACATACTGGTTGATTACCATTTTTACTGGCTAAAACCCTCCCGTGTTCCTCTAAGTGCTCTTTGCGTTCTACGGTAACAACATTTTCAAACAATTCCACAACCTTGGATTCAGTTATACTAGAAGCTGACTCAAACAATAAAGCTGGGAAAAGGCTTAATGAAATCTGAAGGTCTAAAATCTACATAAGTTTTGAGAAAAATCGAATCAAATATTGTATTGAGCACAGCATGCGCACGAGATAGTTGTTCATCTATCTCCCGCTCTACCCGCTCGGCCTACCCCGCACGTACCCGCTCGGCCTCCTTGAGCCGCTCCAGCTTCCCGAGGTCCGCATGCGCCTGCTTCTCTTGCCTCTCCCGCGCCGCAGCCTCCATGTTGGCACTCCGCTCTCGCTCGGCCGCCTAGCTCTACATACCCGCTCGGCCTCCTTGAGCCGCTCCAGCTTCCCGAGGTCCGCATGCGCCTGCTTCTCTTGCCTCTCCCGCGCCGCAGCCTCCATGTTGGCACTCCGCTCTCGCTCGGCCGCCTAGCTCTACATACCCGCTCGGCCTCCTTGAGCCGCTCCAGCTTCCCGAGGTCCGCATGCGCCTGCTTCTCTTGCCTCTCCCGCGCCGCAGCCTCCATGTTGGCACTCCGCTCTCGCTCGGCCGCCTAGCTCTACATACCCGCTCGGCCTCCTTGAGCCGCTCCAGCTTCCCGAGGTCCGCATGCGCCTGCTTCTCTTGCCTCTCCCGCGCCGCAGCCTCCATGTTGGCACTCCGCTCTCGCTCGGCCGCCTAGCTCTACATACCCGCTCGGCCTCCTTGAGCCGCTCCAGCTTCCCGAGGTCCGCATGCGCCTGCTTCTCTTGCCTCTCCCGCGCCGCAGCCTCCATGTTGGCACTCCGCTCTCGCTCGGCCGCCTAGCTCTACATACCCGCTCGGCCTCCTTGAGCCGCTCCAGCTTCCCGAGGTCCGCATGCGCCTGCTTCTCTTGCCTCTCCCGCGCCGCAGCCTCCATGTTGGCACGCCGCTCTCGCTCGGCCGCCTAGCTCTACATACCCGCTCGGCCTCCTTGAGCCGCTCCAGCTTCCCGAGGTCCGCATGCGCCTGCTTCTCTTGCCTCTCCCGCGCCGCAGCCTCCATGTTGGCACTCCGCTCTCGCTCGGCCGCCTAGCTCTACATACCCGCTCGGCCTCCTTGAGCCGCTCCAGCTTCCCGAGGTCCGCATGCGCCTGCTTCTCTTGCCTCTCCCGCGCCGCAGCCTCCATGTTGGCACGCCGCTCTCGCTCGGCCGCCTAGCTCTACATACCCGCTCGGCCTCCTTGAGCCGCTCCAGCTTCCCGAGGTCCGCATGCGCCTGCTTCTCTTGCCTCTCCCGCGCCGCAGCCTCCATGTTGGCACTCCGCTCTCGCTCGGCCGCCTAGCTCTACATACCCGCTCGGCCTCCTTGAGCCGCTCCAGCTTCCCGAGGTCCGCATGCGCCTGCTTCTCTTGCCTCTCCCGCGCCGCAGCCTCCATGTTGGCACGCCGCTCTCGTTCCGCCGCCTCGCGTGCTGCTGCCGCCGCCGCCATCTTCTCTTCGCGTTTCCTGTGGGATTACAAGTTATTAAATTTTAACATGTTACATTCTGCAGGCAAAACGAGAAATAAGAAAAAAAAATACACCAACTGGGTCACAATAAATGCCAGTACACATCGCGGCTGATCAAGGCGAAGCCGGCGGGACGACCTCGACTCCTACTGCAAAGACTGGCCCAAAGAAACACAAGACACAAAAGGAAAAGGGAGAACTTTACCTAGCAGTGGAACAAAATAGACTTAACACAAAAATATGACCTTTTCTCTCCCACTATTCACAATTATCGGCATCTACAAGTTGTTCATCTATCGTGATAACTCAATCCAATTTGAAATCCACTTATAAATCTATATCTATCTATACTAATTTATAAAGCTGAAGAGTTTGTTTGTTTGTTGGCTTGAACGCGCTAATCTCAGGAACTACTGGTCCGATTTGAAAAATTCTTTCAGTGATAGATATTCCATTTATCGAGGAAGGCTATAGGCTACATATCATCACGCTAAGACCAATAGGAGCGGATCAGTAATGAAAAATGTGATGCAAACGAAGTTGCGCGGGTCAGCTAGTACTAATATATAAAGCTGAAGAGTTTGTATGTTTGTTTGCTTGAACGCGCTAATCTTAGGAAGTACTGGTTCGATTTGAAAAATTATTTCAGTGTTGGATAGCCCATTTATCGAGGAAGGCTATAGGCTATATATCATCACGCTAAGACCAATAGGAGCGGAGCAGTAATGAAAATTGTGACGCAGACGAAGTTGCGCGGGTCAGCTAGTTTTCAAATAAATGTAAACTATAAAATCAACAACATTGAATCAAAGGCTTTGTTAGACGTTTTATTTATTGTTCTTCCCCCAACCACGAAAAAACCGATAGCAAATTTAAAATGACACCGAGTGAATCCGCAGCCTTGCCACTACCAGCCTAATGATTTTTAGGCTTGTATAAAATTATCTCCCTACTTTTTTCAAAGTGGTTTTCGGGGCGCCTCCCCAAGACGAGATGCAGTAGATTGCCAAGTAGACTTGCTTAAGCAATTTGGCGGCATCCGTTTTCGTACACGACCACTTAGCTGTTTAATGTGTTCCTTGAAACTAAGGTTGCTATCGATAATAATACCCAGGTACCTGATGGTGTCGACACGCTTTATAGTTCTGCACGAGCAGTCTACTTTATCCAAGCATTCACGCGAAATGATGCGACAATCCTCAATGGCTGCGTCGAGGTAACGTGTACTAAACGTTAAACATTTAGTTTTTTCAACATTTAAGGTCAGGATATTGTCCCTTAGCCATTTTTTCACAACATTGAATCCATCTTGGGCAACACCGAAAACCTCATCCCAAGTATCGGCGGAGAAAAGAGCGGTGTCATCCGCATAGGAAATCAGTTCGCCACGGGGTAGCTGGAGGTTAGTAAGATCGTTAATATAAACGAGAAATAGAGTCGGGCCCAAAACACTACCCTGCGGCACTCCATACTCGACGGCATGGTCACTGCTCGTGTGTCGACCCACTTTAACACACTGTTTTCGCTCAGTAAGATAGCTCCTAAAGAGAGCCAATTGCGTGCTCCTAATTCTCAGCCTCTCAAGTTTGTCTATCAATATAGGAACCGAAATAGTGTCAAAAGCTTTGCTTAGATCGAGGAAAATTGACAAGCATTTCCTTCCTGTATCTAGGTTGGTGGATATATAATTAGTGTCAGATAGTAAGTGGTTCCTATCCAAAAAACCCATCAGCCTAATATTAACAGCTTTCTCCAGTATTTTTGACAAAGCGGGTAAAATTTATATTGTTAAACGCGAGTATAAATAAATAAAACCCACCTCTTCTGCTGTTCCCTCTTAGCCTCGAGCATGGCCTCCTTCTTCTTCCGTGCGTCTTCCCTCTCTCTCTTGAGTTCCTCCGCCTCCCTCGCACGGTTGATACCGCTGAGTTTGGATGTGGACGAAGGGATCATCGTTTTAGCTGACGATACTACGTTGGCGCGGGGCTTTGTCGCTGAACTTGATATCTGAGGAGATTAAAGTTCAATGAGTATTTTATATACACAGGTGTAAACAGAACATATTATGACTTTATTTGGGTTATGACTTGAGGAGCTTGTGCCTAAATAATAACAGCCGGATCTATCTTCAGGGTTGAGCATCACTGAGATTGATCTGTGGATGGGTGGCCATTTTAACCAACCGATTGTTGCCTGCATCGGAAAGCGCGCTAAGCCCAACGTCTCGGCTGTGAGTTTTGGGTTGTGGACTTCAGATAGGCAGTCTCCATGTAAAATACTAGTACTCCGCTGCATCTTTTGAGACTGGAAGCCGACTCAAACATCATTATGACGGCAGTCCGTCATAACAAAAAAAAACTTTTTTACAAAAAAAATACAACCAGCTTCCAAATAAAAAAAAAACCCTACAAAATACAGGGTGTAAAAGACATCGACGCACAAACGATTTCCATGGGTCCAGGACATGATTCTGGACACCCCCAAGTTGGAATTTTTCGTCGGCTTTTTCCTCATTTTTTCATTTTTTTTCAGGAGTTTTTTTTACTTTAGACTGCTCATAATCGTTATTCTGACCTAACCCAATAAGATTTAAAAAAAAAAAACATTAATTCTCTATTTTCACCAAAAAAAGCAATGTAAATAAAACTACAAATAGGTATACGCTCAGCTGTGCAAAGTTCAAACGAAAGGTCAACGCATGCCTAGTACCCGCCTGCACACTAACGAGTGTGCATGTGTGTATAGCTCATCAAAAGCGCCGCTCAAACATACCGTCTAAAGACTGCCGTCATTAGAAAATAATACGTATCACAACAAAACGAAGTAAGCGATTTCCAACATTAAAGTAATTGCTTAAAGACGCAAATCGGTTACTTCGTTTTGTGTCGCTATGTCGTATTTTCGTATAGCAGCTCACGTCTTTTGCACATGCCGCCGATGCCGACACAAGAGCCGATCTAGGTATTCTGTTGCTTTGATAGAAGAGAGCGCAAGGGGCGGCCTTAGATAGCCGACCGAGAAAATAAATCTTTTTTTTTACTATTAATAGGCACGCGTTACACAAACCATAATAAGGCTAAAGTTAAAGTAAGTAATGTTACGCTTATGTCAATTGGCTCTTGCTATACCCAATTTACGCTTTGATACATTAAAAGACAGAATGTAAAATACGGCAGCACTAAGGTGTTGAGACTTAATAATGACAAGTGATGACGCTAATTTGTTTGTTTTAATTAAATATCATCATCAATCATACTTCCATTCAGTGGCGAAACTTGTTCGCTTCGTTCGGTTTCTTGCAGCTTGGGTTCTCTTAGATCTTATCATTTTTGAAGGCGACCAAGTAACTAAATAGTTGAGTTTTTCAAAAAAAAAAAAACATTAAATAAATAAATAAAAACCAATGATAGATCCGCCACTGTACTGATGCACGTATGTCGGCGAAATCAAAGGAGAGTTCGAAAAGAACATTTCGCGATAGATTTTTGTTAGTATCTTGTTGATGTTGACCGCGAGCGAGTGTTTTTTTTTGCAAGATTTTGTTTTCGGAACGTTAAGAAAGATAAGTTTTGGTTTGATACCAAAACTTATTATTAATTTTCTCTGTGTTTGTGTGTGTTTGATTTAAAAATGTCATCTGGACTTGTGGAATCGGTAGATTCGGTCTGGAGCCATGGCCAGTTCGCTCACCAGACTTGACATCATTAGATTTTTTTCTTTGGGGTTACGTCAAGGACAAGGTGTTTGTGTCCGAGTGTTTACGACGCTGCGTGAAGAGTGTGCTCAGGACCCAAATTTGGCAGCGGCCACTTCGAACCCAATCTGTAACCAGATTGGGGTGAGCGAGCTTAAGGTAATTTAGTAGTAGGCAGATACTTACATTATCGGATCTCAATGTACTTACAATTAACCAACGAATCCCCTTTACTGAGCCTCCTCTGTCCATCCATCCGTAGGACTAGGTAATTTAAGGCTCGCATACAAGAAACGTGTTTTTTTGGGTTATGGTACAGATCCCTTTGTTTTAGAATCCGACTCTAACATGGCCGGCTTTGTTATCAATCCTTATCGGAATCGTGTTCGTGATTTGAAGAGACTAAAGTTACTAAAGAGACTAAAGTAATGTTCCACACAATGTTCTACAAGGATCCAGCGACCCATCCAAGGTGACCTTGCTTGTTGCCGTCCGTGAAGACGGCAGATACAATCCAAATTCATACAAAATTCGCGGATGGAAACCAAGCTCCCACCAAGGTCACCTTGGATTGGACATTGGATTAGGTACATCCGTGTGGAACATTCTTAAGCTTATGGCTCCTTAACTTCTGAATAAACATGTCAGTTGTTGTTTGCGAAGGGCCGATATTCGTAGGAACTTAGGTACATTCAAAGTGAGTTAGGTAGTTCATTAGTTATCTACGTTACCGGATCTCAATGTACTTCCAGCTTACTTTTTTAAATCAATCCTTATTCGAATCGTTATTTTAAGAAACTAAGCTTATGGCTCCTCTTAACTTCTTCAAAAACAAGTTCTTACCATCAGTGGGTAAGTTTTTCTGAGTGATACAAATGATTAATTTTATGTGATAGGCATCATTGTTGTTGGCGAAAGGCGATATTCGTAGGTACTTACATTCAAAGTGAGTTAGATAGTTCATTAGTTTATACCTACACGTTACGGGATCTCAATGGTAGGTACTTACAAGTTTCTTTTTTGTTATCTTATCAATCCTAAACGGAATCGTGATTTTAAAAGACTAAGCTTATGGATCCTTTTCTTCTCTTAAATTCTGCATAAACATTTTCATACCATCAGTAGGTACCGTAGGTATTTCTGAGTGATAAAATGATTTTGTGTGATTTGTTGTCGGCGATATTCGTAGGTAAGCACCTACGAGTACATTTAAAGACCGCAGCGCGCGCGGCGTCGCAGCCTTGTGTATGTGTGTGTGCAAGTAGTGTAGGTACGTATTTCGTACAACGCTCTCGCGCGTTTAGATCGCGTTGTTCACAATACATTGCGTGCTCGAAAATGACAATTTTTGTAACCGATCATTAGCGAGATTAATGACTTCCATAATTTGGTTAGTGGCATTAGGTGTAGCCTTTTCGCGAAGTTTGCGTTACGATGTCCTTTACACCCTGTATAAAATGATTTAAATTTCGGAAATCGGTGTTTTTGGCTGTTTCTTCGTATTTTAACACCGACTTGCAAGTCTGTTGTATTTTTTTTGTAAAAAAGAATTTTTAAGTTTAACCTAACAACACCACTGGAAAGTCGCAGGAAAGCAAAATACGCTATTTCGTAAAAGACAAATTACTAAACCGATTTTGATAAAATTTAAATGGGACCAATCGAGGAGTATATTCTTCACATAAAACAAGAATTTTTCAAATCGGTTCATAAATGACGGAGTAACGAGGTAACAAACATAAAAAATACAAAAGAATTGAGAACCTCCTCCTTTTTTGGAAGTCGGTTAAAAAAGGACGTATTTTCACAAAACGCAGTATGTAACCGATTTCTGACATTAAGAAAATAAATTACGGTCGGAAATCTTCTTCGTTTTGTCACTTGGGATAGCAAATACTGACTGAGGGATTAGCTAACGTACCTGCGGCGGTTTTCCATTGAAGATCATGTTATTCATTTTAGTGAGAGTCTCCGCCGACAGCACTGGTTTGATGATCTTGTCGGGCGGCGTGTGGCTGTCCTCAGGTGCTTCCTCCTGTTGATGGCGAACATATACAATATTTCACTTTCAATTGATTAAAACATGCGCAGTTTTTTCAATGATATGCATTATTATCGTGTCACAAAGTTAGTGCTCGTTTACGGAGACGCGGGGCGTCGAGCGTCGCGTGCAGCGTGGCGTCAAGCGGGGCGTTGGACGTTTTTTCCGTTTTATTTTATTTTATTTATTTGGGACAAACAAACAGTAACACATTATATCTGCGCAAATAATATAAACAAATATATTATATAAATGTGAAACTCACACCGTTATCCACAGCATATACAATTCATATAACTATACTAATGAACAATCTATGCGAGTAAGACTACAAGACTGTTCAAATAACTATACATCGGAATCCTTAAGTTTCTTTAACAAAGCAGAACGAAATCTATTTTTGTTGACACTGAGAATAAGTCTAATTCTGTAGTTTCTGAACAAAAGTCAAAAGTTTTGTGGAGAAGCGGCGTGTGCGTGGTCGAGTCATCACACGCGCAAACAAACATATGGCAATGTATGATGTTGTTAATGGAGACGCGGGGCGTGACGCCGCCCGTTGTGCGGGGCGTGTAGGATAGCGCGGTGGGCATTGAGAGCGGGGGCCGGGTGTCGCCATATGTTCGTTTATATTCGCGCGTGCGATGCGGCGTTGCCACCGGCGGGCTCCGCCTGCATTTCAAGCAAACGCGTCTAAAATCGCTTCTCCGTAACAACACATAAACATCAACTCATACAACGCAATATGTTTGAATTCAGTGCGGGCCGCGCCGCACAACGCGACGCGCGACGCCCCACATCTCCGTAAACGAGGCCTCAGGATGTTGTGGCGCATCTTAGTCAGGCCTATGTCTAGCAGCAGCGGGTTACATAATTAGGTTATCTTTATTAGATTGTGCAGTATTTGGCTGTGGCATGCGTGCCTTCCCTGTCGATACGTCGTATAGCTCGAACTGCGCATCTTCCTCGCACAGCTACCTTGCGGCGACGCTTTACATAGCACATCTTACTCGTTCCGCTACATAGCTTAGCATCAGGGGAAACGGTCTTTAAGTTTCGTAGCTTAGCATTTCGTCTATGGTGGAAAGGCAGCCTAAAACAGCTTCTTGATTTCCTATATGCGTGCAGAAACTATAGATGGCAGCACAGAAATGTCAGTCAAGCATGTTTCAAGTATAAGGTTCGAAATAGCTATGCTAGATGGCACAGTCTACTTCGCGCACGTTCTCCTAAACTGAACGAGCAGGAACCGCAGGTGGCAGCACAAAAGCGTCAATGTCAAGTATTTTGACCTTTAAAGTTTCGAATATACGACACTAGATGGCATAGTCAACGCCCTGCACGGTCCCTATAACCTTTTCGATAAGCTTGATCTATATAGATTATATTCTATATCAAAATGCTGTAGTGCAATCAGCTCACCTTTTTAGCCATAGCTCTCGTTTTGGTTCTGGTCACTCTGGAAGCTAATTCTTCAAATTGCTGTACTTTCTCCTTCACTGCTGACCTGAGATAACAAAACGTGAGCCACATTAGATTGGGAGTGTTTTATTCATATTTTATTTACAGTGGTACCCAACTGATAAGGCGCATCGTGAATCTTCGTTTGCGTAGAAAAGAAAGGATGGTCCCGAAGATTAACGAAACAAAGCAAACTTACAATCAACTTTATATCACCACTATAAGGTTCATAAAACACTGCAGCTGTTAGTTCCGTCTCACTCGCGCGTCACGTGCATGCCACGCGGCGCTAACATGGCGGCAGCTGCCGACCAATAGCGGTACAGGAAAAAGAAGCGCGTTGCGTGGAGCGTGCCGATTGGTCAATAGCATTTCCCGCGTTTTGAAAATTCATCTTCTGCGCAGGTACATCGGTAAGCCATATCAGTTGGGTACTACTGTACTTATTATTTTTTTTGGCCTTTTATTTCCGAAACTAGGCAGCAAAATTTTAAGTAATAGTTACAAAAAAACTGGCCAAGTGCGAGTCCAACTCGCATGCAAAGGGTTCCAAACCAATTTAATTTTTTAACACGTTATTTTAACACTACAGACTTCTTATAGAATTAAAATTTTAGGCTCAGTATTTTCGGAGATAAGGGGGAGAAATAGGCATTTTTGGTCTAATTTCTTGAATAACTTCAAAACTATTTATTTTAAAATTATGGAAAAAATATAATTAAAACCCTCACAGTAAGCCCTTTCATTTGATATGTTACTTGATATTGTTAAAAAAAACTGTTTTTAGAAATTTTCTAGTTTGACCCCAACAGTCCTTAACTCCGAAACTAAAATAATAAAAAAAATGGAGATAATAGATCTTTACCTATAGATTACAGGAAAACCTATAAGAAGTCTATAGTGTTAAAATATAATGTTAAAAAAATGAAATTCGTTCGGAACCCTTTGCACTCGAGTCCAACTCGCATTTGGCCAGTTTTGGGTAAGATACAATCCTGGATCCACCCGTCACCGGCAGCTGCCTGCCTTGCCAGCCCCTAGCTATGACGCTGCCTGTGCTTGTGTTGGCATCTAGTCTATCCAATCGTTTCTTGAAATTTCTGGCGGATATTACTTGCTAAATAAATAGGGTCTCAATACTCACGTGGGTTGTGGTGGCGCCTGTTTCTGGGGCGGCGTGTGCGGCTCGTGCGCGTCGCTGTCGTCCGTCAGCAACGAGTTGTCGTCCGTTACGTTCACTTGTTTGGGCTCTGAAAAAATAAACAGGATTATAGTCCGACCGGGAGCGCTGTTCCGCGTAACTAAACACTACCGCGCGCTGACTGACAGCGAGCGGCCTGCACTGCCCCCGTGTGGTACAGCGCTCCCGGTCGAACTATACTTTGTGCTTTGGGATTTTGAACTTTTTTTATGTGCGTAAATTTCGTTTTCAAGACTGAATATGGATGCGAGTTTTGTTATTTCATTTTTTTAAAATTCCGCCCCACACTAGGAATTTCTCCTGTATCGTGAGTGCGTTTACAAACATACAACTCACATACACATACAGCCAGACCTGGAACAACTATCTGTAGGCCATACAAATATTTGTTCCATGAGGGAATCGAACCCGCAATATGCAGCGTAGCAACCAATCGCTCAACAACTGCGCCAACCATGCCGTTTTAGGTTTTGTTTTAGAGTCATTACATATTTATTTATGTGACAGTACCAAAAATGCCTTCTTTTTTTAAGTCATTTAAAAGTAGTGAACGCTTTTGGCCAAACACTGACACAGTCTCGATAAATGATAACGCACATATGCAAAATCATCACCTTTTTTTTGATATGGTGTTCATAATAAAAAGTATTATATTCTATTCTTATTATTTTATTTAGTGTTTCATTAAAATTAGGGTTGATCCTATGATCAAAACTCCCACAAATATAAACAAGATGAAAGAGAGGAATTATGTTTTTTTTTTTTTTGACAGTTTTTCTGTTACCACATCAGTGTCGTCGGTTTCGACTGAAAATTGTGTTTTGATTGGTCATTAAAGACATTTAAAATAATGATATAATTGTTTACCTGTGTCAATCACAACCGTGGCATCCATGATAATGTTCTGTGGTTTCTCTATGACCATAGTTTCTCTGTTCGCTGTCTCTATCACCATGGTTTCGTTCATGTTGCGCTGAAATAAAAAAAAAATAACATAGCATATCCTTCCTCTTGTAGGTACCTCAGTCAAGTAAAAAATACGACCGTATTGCAGCTATGAAAAATAGCTAAGGGAGCGTTCAAGTATTACGTAACGAATTTGGGGGAGGGAGGGGGTTCTTGTAAAACGTTACGATGCGTTACAGGGGCGGGTTTTGAACAATACGTTACGTAACATTGTTTTTTTTAACCCTCTAGAACAGTCGCGTAGATATCACACATATTTTTTATTTTTTGTTTATCCAAATTGACACACCCACTGACAATGACCACACAAATAAAATGGTGGTTACGTAACGGAGAGGGGTACAGAAAAACGTTACAGCGCGTTACATGGGGGGAGGGGGGTCAAAAATCTCCAAAAATTGCGTTGCGTAATACTTGAACACTCCCTAAGTAATTTCATTAGTCGACCATAATACGGGGGCCAGCCTTTCAAATACACTAGACGCTAATTCAAACTATGGTGGACACCAGATAAAAGTACAATAACGATCATTGACCCACATACTGTCCACACACAGATATAGTGACTTTCATAATATCAAAAACAGAAATTAAGACATAAAGCTGTCAATCAACTTCTATCGTGTTCCTTTGCATTCTCTAGTAATGAAACACGGTTCATAATAAATTATGAACCGTGTTTCATTACTAGTTCGGGTATCTATGAAGGGATTTTAGGGAAAGGTCAGTGTACTTTATTGCAAGTTTATCTGGCACCATACAGACATCATCATCATATCAGCCTGCAGATGTCCACTTCTGGGCCCCAAGTCTGCTATTACAATAGGGTCAGAATGGTCTATCATTGATTTCATACATGCCAGTGGTCAACCACTGACACTCCATTGAAAGAAATGGCATAGAATTTTGTCAAAATCAACCATTATGAAATCAATGATAGACCATTCTGACACTATTGTAATAGCAGACTTGGGGCCCTGGACATAGGCCTCCCCGTGTCTCCATAACACCCGCTCCTGTGCAAGAGTATCCATACAAAAGGACGCAACGTTGAAAAGCCATACAGACTACTGCAACTAATTTATAAAGCCAATAAGACTACCCGAATCGGCAATTGAACTAAGCCCCAAACAGTCATGGAAGGAACTAATCTCAAAATATATCTTTCAACTAGTTGACCCGCGCAACTTCGTCTGCTCCGCTCCTATTGGTCTTAGCGTGATGACATATGTATAGCCTATAGCCTTTCTTAATAAACGGGCTATCTAACACTGAAAGAATTTTTCAAATCGGACCAGTAGTTCCTGAAATTAGCGCAAACAAAACAACTCTTCAGCTTTATATATTAGTATCGAGTATAGATAAAAAACCGTCAAAATTGTACTCACAACATTCTTAGGCGTAACAGGAGCATGATTATAAACCCCATTAGGTATAACCATAGTCTTATCCATATCTTTATCCAATACTTTCGTCTTATCCATCTCGCCGCCATTGCTCAGCACCCGCGTCTTGTCCATAGCGTCCAGCTCATCCAGATTCAACCTAGTTAGCTCAACAATAGGCTCCTTTTTAGCTTTGTCTGTCTTCTTGGGTTGGAGTATTGGGGAGGATACTTCTGGGGCTGAAATGCGCTCTTCTTTGGGGGATATCTTTTTGTCCTTGTTGGTTTTTGGGGCTGCTGGTGTGATGTCTTGGGGCTTCTCTTCCAGTTTTTCTTTTTCCCTGAAACGCGGTGTCACACGTGAGTAAGGCTTTAGGATATCTTGTTTGGTATTTTTTTTCATTATATTAATATTTATTGAAAACTAGAGTCCCGCCTCGACTTCGCTCGGATGTACGTTTATTTTTCAAAATTTTCTTTCATACAAACAAACACAATTATCAAAAAAAAAAAAAAAATTGGGTTAGTCGTTACGAAGTTATGCGCGAACATACATTACAGCAATGTATTTTTATTGGTGTATTTATTTAGTGTTTTTAAAAATAAACTCACGCGGCTTTTTGTCCCCTCCTAGTTCTTTTTGGCCGTGGTTTCTCGGCAGGCGAAGCTAGAACAATATAAACGTTGTTTATAAACACTTACTGCTAGAAAATGGGAGAGAATTACACTTTGAAAAATACCGTGATATCAATATTTATAAAACTTGATATATCACGATATTTTGCGTTGCTGAGTGACTGACAGACAACGCACAGCCGAAAGTACTGGTCGTAGAAAGATCAAAGTAGCTGTAGGTTCCTTGGGAAGTGTTATCAGTACTAAGAGAGGATTTCTCGAAATTCCTACAGGAATGGGAAAACACGGTATATGCGCGTAAGAAGTTACGAGCAAAAGCTAGTTTAAAATAATAGTGCTAATGTACATACCCAAGCCATTTTCTTGTGGTGCTGCAACCTTTTCTGGCTCAGGGGTTTCTGATACTTTCTGTAACAAATGTTAATGTTAAGAAGTGGCACTGGAAAAATCTCAGTATACTTCTTATGTTACACATAAGTCAAGTATAGCGAAGGCTACGAACGGTTACGCACACTTAGTTATTTTCCTTAAAAATTGAATTAGTCCGTTCAAAAGATTAAGACGATTTAGTGCGTAAAAAACTCGCGTGACGACACATTTTAGTGCATTTTTAGTAAAACGTGATGTCGCCACCCCTGTGTCACCAACCCCTGAACTGTGAACATTTTTTTGGAAATCTAACGGATGGAATAAATATGACGGCGCGAGGTCATCGTACGGTTGTACACGGCACGTGCACCGGACCGATCAGGCGATGTCGCCATCCCCACCTCCCCCACTACTCGACTTGTTTGTGCTCGGACGAAAAGCGAGACCGCGCGGAGCGATCGGGGCATTCTATTCTAGACCTCCATCCGATGCACATGTTGTCATAGCGCCTAGATTTGTTAATATCGTGTTAAAATCTTTTAGCTTATAATTATGATAAATAATTGAGTTTACAGTTATAATTAATTAATTATTAATTAAGAGTTAATCCAATAAAATTGATTAATAAGTAAACTACCTACTTTTTACTTTAAAATATCCAATCCTGATAATACGCTTACAAATACAATTATTATTATTCTATCTCGGAAAATATCTAATTTTAGAACGTTTGTTTTACATCACTACTGGCCAGGTAACTCGCTGAGTCTAAGCGCTTAGAAAGCCGCAGTGTAGCCTAATCGTTTCATCGAATCATCAGGCGCAACTTATAGTGGGTCTACTTCCGGTCACGCAAGTTTACCTCCCCGAAGTACGTCACAATCGACTGCGCAGGATGACATTTGACAAAAAACATAGGACAGCGCATGCGCGGGCAGGTCGCGCATGCGTGTGTTCGCGCAAGATGGCGGCTGTAATGGCATCTCACTCGCTCGTATACGTTCGATGCATACGTGTGACCCGCGCGCTCAATGCTATACGACTGTTGATGCGAAAAGTGTTACACGTTGTTATTGTGTTTAATTAATTATTTTGGTAGTTTCTTAATATTTCATTTGTTTTTTGTGTGTTTTTGTGGTGTTACTTTTTTTGGTATTGTTACTGGTAATCTTTGTTACTTGTTTATCATATAATACGTATAAACAAAAAAATATTCTAGGAACGCAACACTTTTTTACACGATCGTCACTAAAACCTAACTTCGGAGGGGTAAACAACCCTGACGCGAACTGTACCTACATGATACAGAATTTGTTGAACAGACAAAATTCTGTAGAAGTTTATGTAAGTCTGTGGACGGTCCATTAAAAATGTTGTAAAATAAGAAACCTCCGGCAAAAATAATCAAGAATGTTTTTTGAATATTGAACTTGAACTCTATTGATTTGCTGCAGTTGTTATATTTTATGATAGCACTAGTTGACCCGTGCAACTTCGTCTGCTCCACTCCTATTGATCTTAGTGTGATAATATATAGCTTATAGCCTTCCTCGATAAATGGGCTATCTAACACTGAAAGAATTTCCAGTAGTTCCTGAGATAAGTATAGATGGTATAGACAGCATATAGATAAGTTCTATATGCTATCATGAAATATTAAGTACCTATTATAGAACAGAGTATCCAGAATATGAATATTATTGATATAGGTAGAATAAATAGAAAGCCACGTTATTTGTGAGCGTCATAAGCTATAGTATATTAACCTGGAAAATACCGCCCAACGAAGTAGGTACAGCTAGTGTCTAATAAATTTGCAATTGGCTTTAAGTCATAATCAAATCGTTTCTGAGAAGGATTGACTTACTTTCTTGGCCCTGGTCCGCTTGGGCCTGGCTTCCACGGGAGGCGCCGGCTCTTCCGCGTCCGTGTTGCGCGTGGAGCGGGAACTGGCGCGCGTGGAGCGAGCTGACGCAACTATTGATAACAAATGGAATCATATTATTTTGAAGTCCACGGGCGGCGAGCAATGCAATTGACGTGATTAGCTGTTACTTAAAAAAAAATACAACCAACTTCCAAATAAGAACTTTTATTTTTTTGTAAAAACGTTTTTTATTTTACACTTTTTAGTGGTATCCCACATCTAACAACACCACTCGAAAGTCACAGGATGACGTATTTTTTCCAGCTATTTTGATTTAAAAACCAAACTACTGAATCGATTTTGATGAAATATCTATGGGACCAATCGAAAAGTATATCCTTTTATTTTCAAATTGGTTTATGACAGAGTTATGAGGATACAACCTCCTTTTTTTGAAGTTGGTTAAAAAATAACAAGTGATGCCTAGCGCCGTGAACAACTAGTCCCAGATTTTTAAAAATCTACTATGATGACTGAATGAAAAAATCCAGGGTAGCACAATCAAGCGCATTTCAGATTACGCTATACTATTCTGCTAAGTACAGCATTTCAAGCAAGCCAATAATATATATTATAGCTAAGTGTGAACGTGTTCTAAATAAATGTATGGTGAGCGATATTGTAGTGCTATGAACTATATGCGATTATATTATAGCATAGTCTGAAATGCGCTTCAGGGTAAAAGTTCTATGTTCAGCCACACTTAGGTGTGGGCACACCACATTCATTGGTAGCGATATTGCTTTCGCAGAGTCCCGACTGCGTGACTGCGGCGCCCGAAATAAAAACGTGGCATGCATGGGCCCAACATACTCTGTGAATAAACATTCGACTTCAAATATTGAGTTTTCAAAGAAGATATTCATACCGGGAGCTGGCACCACGGTGTCAGTAGTCTGTTTCCTGGTGCGGGTGGCTCGTCGCCTGCCTGTCGACTCTTCTTCGCTGCTATCTTCTGCTGGCTTCTCTTTGGCAGCCCCTTTACGTGGTTCTGGGCAAACAAATATTATACTTTACTAGGAAACTTTTCCATCATCATCTTGGAAGATAGCCCTCGTCCTGTGATACTTGGGGCATGGCACAACGCGTTTTTTTCTTCAATTCTCCTTGTTTATTGAAATAAATATATATATTTTTTTAATTATGCCAACATTCACTTCTTATTCTCATAATTCATTCCTTACACAATTAACTATATTGGTAATTTGAATAGATTTTTGGAAATAATGCTGTGAAATCTAAAATATTTAGAATTATGTGCTTTGTATAAAGAGACAGTAGTAATTGCTTGTGTTTTCACTCGTAAGTCACGCCTTAGTGACTTGATGCCGTTCAGTACTAAGGATGGTTTTCGTGACAAGGATAGAAGAATTCTATTTTCCTTTTTTCCATCTTTTTCAGGGTTCCGGAAAAAAACGGAATCCTTATAGGATCACTCAGGTGTCTGTCTGTCTGTCCGTCCGTCACAGCCAGTTTTCTCCGGATCCACTGTACCGATTCTGTTGAAATTTGGTACATATATGGAATTCTATGATCCAAACATGGACGCGTCACGTAAATCATTTAATTTTTAGTATGAAGGTCTAGTTTGACCACCTTTTGGTGGTCAAACTAGAAAAATAAAATAAAAGTTTCTTGAACAATATCGTGTGACATATCAAATGAAAGGGCTTACTGTGAGGGTTTTATTACATTTTTTTCATAATTTTAAAATAAATGGTTTTGAAGTTATTCAAGAAATTAGACGAAAAATGACCATTACCCCCCTTATCTCCGAAACTACTGAGCCTTAAACTTTAAAAAAAAAATGGAGATTATAGATTTTACCTAAAGATTACAGGAAAACCTATTAGAAGTCTGTAGTGTTAAAATAACATGTTAAAAAAAAATCGTTGCGAACCCTTTGCACGCGAGCCCGACTCGCACTTAGCCAGTTTTTTCATTCTATTTTTCCATGGATATTATTAAGTTTTTCAAAAATCGTTTTTTACTAACATCGTTCAAATAAGGATTCATTTACGTAAAGTTAATAGTCAAATATCGTATTTTATACAACGTGTTGATTTGCATCCTAGTCAAATTCAAGGACGTAATTATGCTAATGATTCTCGACCCAAATCGACGATAAAATGGGTAGGTATTTTTTTAATTTAATTTTTTTATTTACGGAGATCCGTAAGTGTAAACCAGCCGTATTTAAACGCGGCCCGTCTGTTACTAGCCTTATAACCGCGCTTTCACACACAAACAAACGCAAACAATACATACACAACGCATACGCAACGATCATTCGATAAATTCGTAGGTAATCAATCGCACCCCAATCACGGTACGGGGATTCTCCCGCGCAAGCTCCTAGCCACGCCCCCGGCCCCCGCGGCCCCGGAACTAACAGTGTGTTTGATGTCGCCGAAGCGTGCGAGCGCTTTGCGAATTCCGTTTCTCCGTACATCGTTGAGACGTAGGTACAAAGTGCAAGATGACGGACAATTATTCAAATGTCGAGATGGTGGAGATGGTCCGCCTGTATGCCATCAGTGGAGACAGCCTACGTGGAGCCAACCGGATATTCACGGAAATGTTTCCCGATCGGGAACCCCCATCACAGAGCGTCATGCTGGCTGCTACGCAGGGACTGTGGGATCATCGGCAGTTTGACGTTCCCCGGCATGCTCATGCTCGCGGCAGCGTAGGCCTGCCTGTCGCCTTGCAGGAAGACATCCTGGAATACATCCAGCGAGACCCACGGGCAAGCACGCGAGAGGCTGGTCAACACTTAGGAGTGCACCACACCACAGTGTGGCGCCTACTGAAACGTGAACTTCAACACCTGTTCCACTACCGCAAGGCACAACCTCTTGGAAGTAGAGGTTGTGCCTTGCGGTAGTGGAACGGGTAGTGCAGGATGGCGCTCCCTCTCACTATGGTCGGCAAGTACGCGAGTACTTGACCGAAAAGTTGGTGACCACTCGATCGGTCGCGGAGGACCTGTGGCCTGGCCTCCGCGTTCTCCAGACCTGACGCCTGTAGACTTTTATTTGTGAAGGTTAGTTTACACGGAGGAAGTGACAAGTGTAACAGAATTACATGCAAGGATCATTAGTGCTTTTGACACTTTAAAAACGAATGTGTTAGTGTTACGTAAGCTGAAGGAAAACCAGCTACGTTGTGCTCGATTGTGCGAAGAGTGTGATGGTGGCAACTTTGAACAATACCTCCGGATAACTTAAGTAGGTAATTTACTTATTTGTACATTTTGTAAATACGTTGTAAGCTTAATCAATTTTATTAGTGTAAATAAGTTGATTTCAAATTTTATTTTTAACTACGCCAATAATACCTAAGAGTCGAAAATATCACCACGTACTTTCACTTAACTAGCACGTCTTTCCATTTCCATCAAACCCAGAAAACATTTTTAGACTTAGTAGATCGCTACACTAACTAAGGCATTCTTGCCGGTCCTAAGCCCGTTAAGTAGGAAGGAAATCCACAAATAAAAACAAAATCACTACGAAAAGCAAAACTAACATTTTATTAATCATCTGATAACAGGTCAGTGAACTTTTCTTTGGCGCACTAGTATTATTGTCATTAGTAAGATTTCCGTATTCCAATGATGCTCAAAGATGAGTTAATTATCAAGCGAAATTTATGACAATAATGTAAGTGATTTTCGAAATAAAATTAGGTAAAATTATTGCTACCGGTCATTGATCGGTCGCACTCGCGCGCGCTTGCATTTCGTAGGTAAGACGTCGACACTCACTCACACAGCTGCATTGTCGCTGTGTGAGTAGTCGGGTGATTGTTTTATTTGTATTGAATTAAGGGCTTAATTCTGAAATACTGTTAAATTTCAACAACAAAAAAAAGCAGCGCTTATTAGTTATTGCCCGCTACCGTACTTTCGATTGATTATTTATGTCTTTTATGACAACCTCCTGAAATTTGACGAGGATGCAAAACAACACGTTGTAGGTACACTTACTGGGCACAGGAATGGCAGGCGGCGGCATAGCAATCTCGTCCTTACTCGGCTCTTGTTTGACTTCAATATCGAATGGCAATATTTCTGTGTCCATTGGCTCTGGTGGTAGTGAGATCTTCTCTTGTTTGACTGGTGAAAAAACAAAATTGTTTTGTAAAGTCGATTTTTTGTGCACAACCAGTCTCGTTTGAATTACCTTCTGGAGGGCATAACATTATCTATCTATACTTATTATAATAAAGCTGAAAAATTTCTTTAAATGCACTAATCTCTAAATAATAATTGAGTTTTTGTTTGTGTGAGTCAAGTGTCCGATTTGTTTAAAAACTGAATTCTATGTAATGTTTTAATATTATATATTTTAATTTGAATAATAATTTAATTTAATGTATCCGAAATTTGTATGCCTATTAGGCTAAACATAGCGATCCTAACATTACAATACGATTTTATTATTGTACCTATGTTTTGCAAATAAATAATTTGTATTTGTATTTGTACTGCCAGTCGGATTTGGAAGATTCTTTTTGTATATGACAGGCACATTCGTGGCTATAGGCTATACGTGAACGAAAATAAACGGGATATGCACGTTCGAAGTCGCGGGTAGAAGCTAGTTGTTTCTATAAAAAAGGTTGTCACACGGTTGTAGCATTGATTTTGTCTGTGGGAACCTCTACGGTTTCTAACTACCGCACTAAGCAAAAATTATGAAAATTTTATAACATCTCTTAAATAATGGTCTAGTACTTAGCATTAAAAAAATCACATAAGAAATGCTCCAAATTAACTGAACCTTTATTAAAGAGCAACCGCTTAGAATATTTAAAAAACATCTTACAAAATTACTAAGCTGATAAATTACTTAGTTACAAATTAATTTAAACATTGTTTTTTTAATGTTACATTACTTATCGTGAATTTTTGCATGCCTTAAACCTTTAAGGCATGCAAAAATTCTACTATTCTACCTAGAATGTATAAGGAACCCTAATATTTGTAACATCTTATGTATAATGTACCTACATTCTTTGCAAATAAAATCATTCTATTCTATTCGAAGAAAAATGTATGCCAGAATAAACCTGTAGAAGTTAGTAAGTAAATAATAAACACAATCTAGTGATAGCGTCTCCCAAAATGTTAATTACTGTGGACATTTATTTAATGGTTTACTAAATCAATTTACAGTGGGTTATTAGTTTGGAATCTATAAAAAGTTTCAAGGTGAACTTAACACATTTGTGAGGCAACAAGTCTCGACTTGTTTTAGATTTCTTAAATAATTTACAATGTCATTATGAGACTATGAGTTGACTAGCTGACCCACGCAGCTTCGTCGGTGTCACATTTTTCATGAATGCTCCGCTCGTATTAGGCGTAGCGTGATGTTATATAGTTAATAGCCTTCCTCAATACATGGGCTATCCAATACTAAAAGAATTTTTCAATTCAAACCACAAGTTCCTGAGATTAGTACCAACCAAACAAACACACTCTTCAGCTTTATTATATGAAGTAGAAAATAGAGATGTGTGGAGAATAGAACTATCATAATAATAAATAAGTATATACTCTGTATATTGGGCAGCGGTTCATTCTCCTTGTCATCCTCCTTGCGACGTCGGCTGCGAGCTGTCTTGTCCGAGTCCTCGCGGCGAAGCTTCTGCGATAGATTCACGTTCACCTACAATTGGTAGCAATGTGTTCAATCAATCACCTTTGGATACACCCATACAGCTCTCTTGAATGACACCTAATGCATAACTTCATTCTGCCATGCCCATACCATCATCGGACTACAAGCCGTATGGCGTTGAGCCATCGGTACAGGTCATCCCACCTATACACACAAAGATTTTGGAAATACTTACATTGTGCGTACAGCTAAAGAGTGGCATTTTCTGCCAGAGTATGGTTCCTGATTATTATAACCTGGCGGTGTACAATTCACAGTAAATAGTTTACTTCTAGGCAAGTATGCTTCATCGCCGACCATATTTTCCATCAAGCGCTATTGTGGTCAAAAGCAAGCCTATCATTATTAAAAAATGTCGCCTCAGATTACTCCGCGAGGCGCTGTGTAATAGTAAACTCATGTGACAGCAGGGATGAGGGTTGGGATACTGTACAACAAAAAGTGAATGAAATAATTTTTGGATTTATGCAGATAGCAAGCAAAGCAAGCTCAAACATTGACTTTCGACTTTGTTAAAAAAAAGTTCAGAAATATGACAATGAAGCTAAAAAGGAGTTTCCAAAATTTTTGTAACAATATCAACTTAAAAAACATGACTTAAAAATAATAATAAAAAAAAATAGTTTAGAGTACCTGTTTACTGATAATACTCTGTGCTTTGACGGAAGCATTGCGTTTCTGTCTCTTATCCTGTTCCGGGCTCGACATGTCATCCACCTCATGTTTGCTGCGTTTCTTGGAAACTCGCCGTGTTCGATCTGTATTACTTTCAGCAGAACTGCGTGTTGATGTGAGGTCGGTTGTAGATTGGGAACTTGATCTGTGTAATGTTTCAGCAGGAGCTGTCACTGGTGCTTTTGCTGGTTCATCTGAAATGTTGAAGTTGTTCTCATAAATTGGTAACTTCATAAAAAATGAAATCATCACTTGAAAACTGATAACCCTATAAACCAAAACTAGACTAATTGTTTCAATTAGTCTATTTTTGTTAAAAATGTTCATAATAAAGCAATTAGCTAATATGAACATTTTTAAACAAAAATTTTATTCGTCTGAATATCAGAAACAACGCCACATAAAACAGTCCCATAAAAATATAGTAAGTGTTTCTGTCTGTAGAATTACATATAAACTCCGAAATTTGGACCGAACGTCTGGCAGCACTAATGGAATATCACCGCTCAAGCCATAAGTAAAATTTTGTTGTTAAGTACTTTTATAATATTTCTTGTCCAGGATTGAAGTATGTACTAAGCTTGATGCAATCAACCAAGCACAAGCGATTATTGAAACAGCTGTCACAGCACCCCAAAACATTGAGTACAATCATTGATTTAAACTTTATGTACAACAGTGGTACATGAGCAGACTTAATGCAAGAAGGTATTCTCTACTAGTCAATAAATTATTCAGTACTGTGAGTTAAAATTACTTGAATAGCGATGACATGATGATTATATTCTCAGCTTCTAAGAATTGAATGCAGCAGGCAGCAAGCTGACAAGCTTTGAAAGAATTGTCTCTACAATTTCCTAATGTTTTCAAACATCCGTACTAATTAACAAAGCCATGTTTGAAAACATTACAACTGTTTTAACAAATTATGTGCATGAAGGTTCTAGAATCTATATTATAATTATAAGTATTTTAATCATAATAATGACCTGTTTTTTTGTTTTAAAATTCATATTATGTGCCGTCTTATATTATTAACCAAATGTTTTGTCCTTTTTAGCATGGTGAATAATGGATGCCATCGCTACAAAAACTGATCAATATTCATTAAACAGTTATCGTTAATGAGTATCAACCATTATTACCACCTCATACCTTGACATTGGCAAAATCATCGAATGTTCGTCGATGGAGCCATAACCTTAAAAATTGATATGAATTGAGCTATTCATACATTAGAACGCAATTGGATTTTAATACTCACTTGAAATCCTTGCCAATAAAGCAAGCTATGCCCATTTTATCTATACTAATATATAAAGCTGAAGAGTTTGTTTGTTTGTTTGCTTGAACGCGCTAATCTCAGGAACTACTGGTCCGATTTGAAAAATTCTTTCAGTGTTGGATAGCCCATTTATCGAGGAAGGCTATAGGCTATACGGGAATGGGAAATTCCTACGGGAACGGGAAAAAAACGGGATATGCGCGTACGAAGTCGCGGGCAAAAGCTAGTTTTGTAATAAAACTGTTAAAGAATTCAAATTTTTTATTCACAAATTGATGATTAGATAGGGGATACCCTAACCAACACTTGGCACAGCGTGTACTTTGAACTTCAAAGTAATTTTTGGTATTATAGGACATGACAGAAACTTTCTATGGTGTTCACCAAAAGTTCATATAAAGAGTATTCTATTCTATATAGGTATGGGAGAGTTTTAAATGAAATTGGAATGGCCCTCTAACCTAAATTGCAGTTTAGTTGATATTAATTAGTCAAAATCACAAGCATTTTGTGTATAAAGTATAATAATATGATCCTTGACATTGCCACGGACAGAATCTAATAAGTAGGAAACAATGAATACTGAAGCTAAGTGGACTTGTTTCAATTTTCTCAAAAGCATTTAAAGTAAAAAAAAAACAAACAGAAAAAGTTCAAGCATGTATTATAATTAATTGAAGACTAAAAATGAGTCAAGTAAATAGTCACGATTGCAATGAACTTTCTTAATAATGGATGTTTTTGATGAAAATAAATAATGCATAAGTCCTTTACCTTCATCCTCGTGGATACTTTGAAGGGTCGTCATATGGTTCTTATCTTTAGAAGCCTTGTCCCGCGCCTTTCCTCGACCATTTTGAAACTCCTCTTCGAATTTATCAAAACAATCGAACGCGGCCTGCAAATCACTACATTTGTAACTTCCACACACTTTATAATGCACCAATTAACATTGCCATCACATTTTCATCTAAATATAACAATAAAAACAAGAATGAATTCGTCGTTGAAGGCAACTTATTCGTCGCATCACTGACACCACTTTTTAACAAACACGCATTTTACCTTGAGGTCTTCATTGAAGTTTTTTGTTAAAGCTTTTGATATTTCATTGATTTTAGGCAACAATTCGTTAAAAATAGACATAACTGTGATATAAAATCCACTTTTCCAAAAGTTTAGTTAGTTTGACAAACGCCATAAAACACTACACGATCGAAAACGGTTTGAAATTGAAAAGACGGTTGGCCAACATTCCGGAATCATAAATTCAGCAGCCGTTGCGATGCGTTCCCATATATTTCGTTCGGATACACCTCGTATTTAATTGTTTTTTTTTTAGATTTAATTTTATTCAATAACAATGTACGTACTTCTGTGTGATTATGAATAAGCCTATTCCTTTCGATGTCAAAAACCGCAACATCTTTAAAATAAAGGTTGTCATCGATTTGCGGAACGATATTTTGGCCTTGGGCTCACTACAAAATATAAAATAGTGCGAGACGGATCATAAACAGTGGTAAAAAAGAAAATGAATGTATGAATGAAAAAAAGATCATCATAATCTATCTAGCCTTTTCCCAACTACCTATATGCCCATATAGTTGGGAAAAGGCAGTAGCGGCTTTAGGGCCGGGTGACCCGGGCGCCCGCCCGGGGCGCTAGCAACTGGAGGGCGCATACAGTGCGCTGCGCTGCCTAGCTTAAGTTAAGGTAACATATGATCGGACGCGTCCATAAGCCGCGATTTAGAGGTATCTGTTTAATGAATGTACACTGAACTATGCAAACTATCGGACGTCATCCGCGGGTGCAACCTTGGGCCGTCCTTGAGCGGTTGGACGTCCGATAGAAATCTGGCTCGCTGGGTGATTTCGTCAGCCGAAAAAGTCCGCGGACGGTGTGCACGGGGTGTCCGTGTGGGACGCGTCCGTGCGTCAGAAGGATATGGGCTACGCAGGAGCATGCATGTGCGTGCGAGGTAAAAATGGAATATCTCATCGAGGGTATTAGCAGCAGAGAGTTATTATTCTATAATTATAAATGTAAATAATATTTTAAATGCTTGTTTGGAACAAGAAGCGTGGGAATATATAGGTTTTTATTTATTGCTTGAATTACTTTAAAATCCCCTTAAAATAAAAAATAAACAATACTTTTCATTAAGCGTAAAGCAAAGTAACCACAGATGACAAAAAAAACTTTCTTTATGGTTAACACTAGAGATATTGTTTTTTTATATATTATAATCCGCATTCTTTAACAAGGAATTGTTCTGGATGTCATTACGTGTCGCTAGGTCAATAAATAAAATAGATGAATTGGATTGGGTTATCTCAGAGTCGATACTTGTAAATAAAAAGCCCCTAAAATACATGTAAAAATATAAAGCCCCTAAAAAAATCCCGTCCCAGTTATTTATCGCCTAAATTTGGGGAGAAGTCCCCAAGTTGGGAAACCCGGGGCTCCCAACTTAGGCTGTCGTCCGATAGTTGGTTTCCGCCTGCTTTGCACCTGCACACGTCTTATAAGCCGCGACTGTCAGCCGCGTTCATAGGACGCGTCCGATAATAATGTTTCCTTTATGGACACGAATTTTATCCAATTACACCCAGGTATTAGGATCAATACCTGGGTGTAATTGGATAAAATTCGTGTTGCCTGAATCTTCGAGATACCTAGTGTTGCAGACCTAAAATTTTAACTCAATAATAAACATGGGGCAAAATTGAAAATATGAAAGGGCGCCAAATGCATGACTGGCCCGGGGCGCTTAGATGGTTAAGGCCGGCCCTGTATATGGGGGTCAATTTCCAGTCAAACCAGATTCAGCTGAATACCAGTATTTGAGTGAAAAGAATATAGTTGTCATCAAAAATTCATTAAAGGACATTTTATGGAATATGCTTAAAATAATTTTGTTTCTAAACAACGATTATGTGCGGTTTTTCTGATAGAGAAAATTATACCGCACATAATCGTTGTTTAGAAACAAAATTATTTTTAGAAACAAAATTATTTTAAGCAACACAACAAAATTATTTTAAGCAACACAACAAAATTATTTTAAGCAACACAACAAAATTATTTTCAACAAAAACAAAAATAATATTAGAAAGGCCATTTATTAATAAATAAATATTAAATCTGGATTCTTTTTTCATCGTCATTTTATTTCTGCACAACGAAACAATGGTTAAACATCTTTTTTAAAGCAAATAATGCCCCTTAGTGTTAATAAAACAATTTAAAACAATGGCAAAATACAATAAACAAAAGATTAGTGCTACTAAAAAATAAAAAAATATATGCAAACTCTCCTTAATTTATGTACTTTCATAAAAGTATAATCTCTTCTCTGTTCACAGCATTTCCGAATAAAAGCCCAGCGTCCATAGAAAAACCTAACATGTCCTTTAATAAGATTACGTTTCTGGATCTTACATGTACAGAGACCTGTCGATAAACGAACATAGATAAACCAGCTATAGAATCTACTTATTTCAATTATTTTCATAGAACAATATCTGAGCGCGCATTCAAGTGGAGACATGAATATAAATTAAAGTCGTTCAGGGTTAAGGTAATCAGTTATATAAGCGCTCAATATAACAACGCCTTTTATAGGGCTATAAAAGTTTATGAAAATTTTATTAGCACTCTTAAATCGCTTTTAACGTCGAAAAAATACGATTCACAACGTCCAACGAGGGGTATACAAAAATATAAAAGATACAATGTTGACAAAATCAAAGTTATGTTCGGTTTGGGATAGTTATTTCATGCGACCCTGTCGACAGCAATGAATATTTTTCCTTGTAGCCGAAAATGTTTCATAGTAAATGTGGTAAGTCGGTTATATAAATAATAACCTACAAAATAATGTCGTCATAAATATGCCTGTAATATTTTTGATATTTAAAAACCTGAAGGGTGGTGGTTCAGCTACTCAGTAATAGATGGCGTTGACCTTAATTCAGTAAAGTTTTGTTTGCTGAAAATAAATTGTCACAGCTCGATTAATCTAGGGTTCTGGAGTGGTTTTCGTTTTACCGTATCGAAAGTTTGAAAAAGACTGTTGATATTAGGTTGATTATTAACAGTGTACATAGCGGATAGCTGTTAATATATCAATAATAAGAGCTATCCGTACGTATCCTACACTGTACATTTGACTGTGTAAATACACAAATCAATTGGGTATAAGAGCTATTCACCTGCTTCGATAGGTGGGTAGTGTCTCTAGTGCCGTAAATAGCCTTTTCTGCACCCTGTGCGAGCTAAGCACAAGGACCTCGGTGTTGGTGGACCAATTATCTAATACTAGCTGACCCACGCAACTTCGTCTATGTCACAATTTTCATTACTGCTCCGCTCCTATTGGTCTTAGCGTGATGATATATAGTCTATAGCCTTCCTCGATAAATGGGCTATCTAACATTGAAAGAATTTTTCAAATCGGACCAGTAGTTCCTGAGATTAGCGCGTTCAAGCAAACAAACAAACTCTTCAGCTTTATATATTAGTAAGTATAGAAGTATAGATTTTGGAAGAGTATCTCTAGTAAATGGGGGCTACCGTTTTTGTACACACCAGTTGGCGCCACTGTCGAGAATGGTTCTTAATCATGGCATTACACGCGCATGTAAAGAAAGTTAGAATAAAATAATGACGATGCCGTAAACGTGCGATTTAATAATAATAATAAAAACATTTATTTCAGAATCAAGTTCCATAATTCGTTAGTACCAGTATAAAATGCCTTATAAACAACAACAAAAACGCAACAACTAATGCAACATAAATAGTGTCGCAGTGTTACGTGGACATCACAATAGAAGAAAAGGAAATAATATACATTTTTTCAACTAAAAAAGAAAGTTCAATGCTGTGGTCGGTAGAAACGTAACTTATCTGCTATAGTCAGGCTGTTTTCGTAAAATATTCACAAAAAATAAAACAAAAAAGTAAATAAACTTGATTCAAAAGCCAACCTTACGCTACACTAGCGCCTCTAGCGGAGAATTCAAACCCGATAGCCCTCATTGGACTTACTACACTTTCCATATAACATTGTTTCCAAATAATTGCGAAAGAAGGTTTATTGGTTTGTTTCTCAATCGCTGAACCGATTTTGGTGAATTTTTCCATACCATAGATGAGACCATGGCATGGAGATGGTTATGGGCTGTACATTTGCTTGCTTTTGCTTTTTAGGATTCCGTACCCAAAGGGGTGCCAACGGAACCCTATTAATAAGCTTCTGCTGTCCGTCCGTCCGTCTGTCTGTCAGGGAGCTATTTCTCATGAACCGTAATAGGTAGACAGTTGAATTTTTTACAGAGTGTGTATTTCTGTTGCCGCTATAACAACAAATAATAAAAAAACGATGGTACGGAAGCCTTCATGCGCGAGACAAACTCGCACTTGGCCGGTTTTTTCTAATTAAAAACCTACATTTCATACAAAATGTTTGCATTCAACAGTCATATTGTTACGAGCTTAGGGTTCGTTACAATAAAAACAGCCGATTAAACAACCAAAACTGACACTTTAATCCACAACACTAATTATCACTTTAAAACACACTAATTATAAAACACAATCGCACTACTGAACACTTCACTTCACTATAATTCGCAGTCGAAGATCGCTCTCGAAGTTATCGTTTGTATCGCCAATTCAATACTGACTGCCGTCGCCGGATGTCCGCCCTTTATATACCGACAGTCATTTCCAGAACCCTCCTGTATGGAAACCTCTGGAAAGTTCGGGCACACACAGGTCCCGTCAAAACATCGAGAATGTTCTAGCACGTAAATGTCAGCTACTGGATACTAGATGGCGCCAGCAGTATGCCAGTATCTGCTACTCGATACTAGATGGCAGCACGTAAATGTTTGGTTGGTTGAAACTAGATGGCGTTAGCAGTACGCAAATGCCGCCATGTACCCAACATTAATTCTGGCGCGTAACACTGCCCCCTCCTAAGACATGCTCGTCCCGAGCATTATCGGCCCCATAATAACGCGCCAGTCGATCCACGTGGACGATTTTTGGAGTACTTCTTGTACCTTTTTGTATACGGTAGGTCACGTCATTGATTTTTGTCACAATCCGGTACGGCCCGTCCCATTTAGCTTGAAGCTTAGGAGATTTCCCTTTACTGCGAACTGGATTGTGCAACCACACTAGTGAACCTTCATCGAACCCTTTATTGTTCATTTTGCGGTCATAACGGGTTTTCATCTTGTCAGACATTTGCCGGCCCGATTCTCTGACGTGCTCATAAATGTCATTCATTTTGTTTCGCAAGTCATTCGCATAATCGGTTATACTACGTGGGGCATCAGGTGGCATTCCAGTGATCAGATCTGCCGGCAGCCGTAATTCTCTACCAAAGTTTGCGAAAGCTGGTGTCACTGATGTGCTTTCGTGAACAGCACTTCGGTATGACAACAAAAACGGTTGTATATGCTTGTCCCAATCGCGTTGCCGATTTTCCACAACTTTTGTCAAGTATCTCTCCAATGTCTGATTGAATCGTTCCACCATTCCATCCGATTGTGGGTGGTAAGAAGTTGTTCTCGTTTTATGAGTACCCATAACTCTACAAGTTTCCTGGAATATTTGTGACTCGAAATTTCTTCCTTGATCGCTGTGAATTTCCAAAGGTACTCCAAAACGACAGAAGACTTCATGAACCAGTTTATCTGCAACTGTTGAAGCTTCTTGATTTGGAATGGCGAAGACTTCCGGCCACTTAGTGAAGTAATCCATTACAACCATGAAGTACTTGTTACCACTTTCACTTTCCGGAAACGGTCCCGCAACATCCAGAGCTATCCTTTCCCATGGTGCACCAACATTGTACAATTGCAATGCACCTCTGCTACGAGTCTGAGGTCCTTTTACAGCCGCACAACTTGTACATTTGCGACACCAGTCCTCGACATCGGCACGACAATGGACCCAGTAAAACCGTTCCCGTATCTTCAGTAGAGTCCGTTTGACTCCCATATGGCCTCCTGAACAGCCATCATGGTACAGCTGTAGAACATCCGGTACTTTAGCTTTAGGGACAACCATTTGCAAATGACAGCTGTCTCCTCGAGCATTTTCCCATTTACGGCACAGTACTCTATCCTGAATCACTAAGCTGTCCCATTGGGCCCAATAACTTTTTGTGATCGAACTCATCGCTGAGACATCACTCCACGTGGGCTTAGGAGCACTGGCCCTCATCCACTCCAGAATCGGCTTGATGTCTGAATCTTCGTGCTGAGCATGTTGTAGGCTTTCCTTCCACTCGTTGCTGAGGTCTGTCTTGAGCATCCTCACAGGTATGACTTCTTTACCCTCTTGCCTAGTACAATGCTTGCAGTCTTCAGGGCAAGGTCTTCTTGACAGTGCATCAGCGTTGCCATGAGATTTTCCGCTGCGATGTTCTACCACAAAGTCGTATTCCTGCAGTAGTTCAATCCATCTCGCAACTTGTCCTTCTGGATTTTTGAACTGCAATAGCCATTTCAGCGCAGCATGGTCAGTTCGTAGGTGAAATTTCCGCCACAGTAGATATTTGCTAAAATGTTGCAATGACTTTACCACAGCAAGCAATTCCCGTCTCGTGACACAATAATTCCTCTCTGGTTTCGACAATGACTTGCTGAAGTACGCAATCACAACCTCTTGATCGCCATTCCGCTGAGATAACACACCGCCAAGTCCGATATCACTTGCGTCTGTGTCAACTATAAATTCCTTGCTGATATCAGGATACCCCAAAATAGGTGTTTTGCACAGACGGACCTTTAGCTCCTGGAAAG
The DNA here is from genome assembly GCA_947578705.1 of Lacanobia wlatinum. Taxonomy (NCBI): domain Eukaryota; kingdom Metazoa; phylum Arthropoda; class Insecta; order Lepidoptera; family Noctuidae; genus Lacanobia; species Lacanobia wlatinum. Next base: position 4,095,742 of record OX388046.1, on the reverse strand, counting down.
CGATGTCGCAACTTTCATCCCAACAGAAATGTCGCTTTTCCTCAGTTAGCTTGTGCAGGGGTTTGGCTATATCTGCAAAGTTCTTGACAAAACGCCGATAATAGGAGCACAAACCTAAAAATGCTCTGACCTGCGTCTTGTCTTTTGGAATTGGCCAATCCTTGACAGCGGCGATTTTCTCTGGATCCGTGCGGATACCTTCTTCCGACACAACATAACCCAAAAAGCTAACTTGCCGTTTGAAAAATGAACACTTTTTCGGACTCAACTTGAGGTTGGCACTCTGGATCTTCATGAGCACGCGTTCCAGGTTTTGAAGATGTTCTTCAAACGTACGGCCTACGATGATGATGTCATCCAAGTAGACAAGGCAGGCATCACCAATCAACCCGGTTAGTACCAGTTCCATCAATCTTTCAAACGTTGCCGGAGCGTTACACAATCCAAATGGCATAACTTTAAATTGCCATAGACCCTTTCCTGTCGAAAATGCAGTTTTCTCCTTGTCTTTCGGGTCAATTTCTACTTGCCAGTAGCCACTTTTTAGATCTAGTGTGCTAAACCACTTTACTCCAGTAAGCATGTCCAGCGTGTCATCAATTCTTGGCAAGGGATAGCTGTCTTTCTTCGTAACGTCGTTCAGACGACGATAATCAACACAAAACCGCATGCTGCCGTCCTTCTTCCTTACCAGCACTACCGGTGAACACCATGGACTGGATGAAGGTTCTATAACACCATCCTTCACCATTCCCTCGATCATGGTTTCCACTTCCTTTTCACGTGCTACCGGTAATCTCCTTGGCCGTTGACGGATAGGCAATTCTTCTCCTGTGTTTATTTTGTGTTGAACTAAGCCAGTCTTCCCAATGTCAGCATCGTTCGAAGAGAAAACATCGGTGTACTTAAGTAACATCCTCTTCGCCTTGACCATTTCATTTTGAGACAGAGCGCTACGACAGTCTTCTAAAAGTGTGGTCACTCTCGTTTGTGCATCCTTGCTGAGGGTCCCAGTTGATAGATATTGGCATCGACGCAACCAATCCACTTCCTCGCAGGTACCCATCAGTGTGCCCTTTTCTATCACCTGCTCCTTGTCACAAAGGTTCAGCACACATACTCCTGAGATGTCGGTGGCTCTGACCAATGTTCGTGCCACTTTCCATGGAAGATCATTGTCTACCCTTTCCACGAGTACGCAACGATGAGTTTGCCCAGGATTCCGAGGAAGACTAACCGGTACAATCGTTTCCGATCTCGGAGGAAGAACAATCTTCTTTAGGTTGTACACATTTCCAGGTAAAGCCCCTTCCATGAAAAGTTCCTCTTGTCCACATTTCATAACTCCTTGATTAACGTCGATCTCACAACGATTCTTCCTCATAAAGTCTAAGCCCAGGATGCAATCGTCCATTATATCGGCCACAACAACATTATGCAGGTAGCTTTTGCTGCCTAGCTTCAACTCCATCTCTCTTTCTCCTCGGACGGGTATGCGCTGACCGGTGGCTGTTACCAAATTTATACGCTCTCGGTTGTATGCAGAGTCCCCAAGGAGCCGACTTATAATTTGGGAACTGACAACCGTGCGAGAAGCTCCAGTGTCTATCGTCAGCTTACATGGTGTCCCGTTGACCTCGCCCTTGATGATAAGGCTGTTCCCGACACGGGTTTGTGAGATCGAAATCCTTGGGGCTCCTTGAACATCAGCCAGCACCCGCCTCGCAGTCCTGGCTTTTACTCGTTTCCCTGCTGTTGCTGGGCGGTGCTATTAGCCGCCCTGCCCTCTGGAGATCGGCTACCTTCCCCTTCTGCAGTTCGCTTAGGGCAACTGGATCGAAGGTGGCCCCTTTCACCACAGCCGTAGCACCTGGGGCTGTATCCTTTAACACGATCGCGAACTGTAACCGCTGCAACCTCCCTGAAGCGGTGGGAACGATGATCTTGCCGCACAGCTTCCACCTCCAGTGCATGGGCCAAGGCGTCCTTAAGCGTCCCGTGGTGCCCGAGCCTCACTGCAGCCCTAACCTCAAGGTCGCGGATGCCGTCGATGAATGCCTGCACCAGGTTCCCTTCAATGAGCGCTGGTGCAGACTGGTATGCTTTTCGCACCAGCTTCTCCACTTCCAGGGCCCACTGCTGCAGGTTCTCACCGCTGCGTTGCACGCGATCCCTTAACTGCGCACGAAACACGTGCTCCAGGTGGGCGTCGCCATACCTGGCTTCCAACGCCTCAAGCAGCTGCTCGTAAGTCACCTCCTTACCGAGAGCTTCCAGGACAGTTAAAGCCTGGTCGCGCAGGCCTAGGGTGAGGGCAGTCATGGCCTGATTTTTACTCCACCCGTTCGCCTTCATGACAGCCTCAAACTGAATCTTGTAGGCCGACCAAGAAGACGTCCCATCGAACGGCGGCACTTTGAACCCACGTGGCGAAGGTGTAGTGGCTGCTGAAGTAGCAATCCCATCTCCAAGTTTAAGGTTGCCCAACTCCTTCTTCATATCAGCAATGACGTCATCAAACTTGCTGATCCTGGTTTCAGCGTCTGACAAGCGGTTGTCATGCTGAGCAACCTTATCCTTCACCTCCTTCATGTCTTTCCTGAAGGACGCGTGAAGTTCCTTCATGAGGAGCATCTGTTCTTCCTGGCGGCGCGCCTGCTCCTCCTTGTCAAGCCTGAGCTGCTCTTCCAAACGACGGGCCTGTTCCTCCTGTCGTCGGGCCTGCTCCTCCTGTCGTCGGGCCTGCTCCTCCTGTCGTCGGGCCTGCTCCTCCTGTCGTCGGGCCTGCTCCGCCTTGTCGTGCTGCAACTGTTCTTCCAATCGACGGGCCTGTTCCTCCTGTCGGCGAGCCTGCTCCTGCAGCATCATCATCAGAGCAGCAAAGTCTGGTGGTGTTGATGCCGGAGCTACTGTGGACGGACCGGCCTCCATGGTCGGTAGCTGACCTGCCGACGTCTGCGGCGTTGCACCACCAAAACGCCTCTGGTCCGTCTCCTGCTGGCGTTGACTACGGGTACGGATACCCTCCGTGTCGTCCTTTGGCAGAATCGGCATGATTATCCCACTTCTGACACCAATTGTTACGAGCTTAGGGTTCGTTACAATAAAAACAGCCGATTAAACAACCAAAACTGACACTTTAATCCACAACACTAATTATCACTTTAAAACACACTAATTATAAAACACAATCGCACTACTGAACACTTCACTTCACTATAATTCGCAGTCGAAGATCGCTCTCGAAGTTATCGTTTGTATCGCCAATTCAATACTGACTGCCGTCGCCGGATGTCCGCCCTTTATATACCGACAGTCATTTCCAGAACCCTCCTGTATGGAAACCTCTGGAAAGTTCGGGCACACACAGGTCCCGTCAAAACATCGAGAATGTTCTAGCACGTAAATGTCAGCTACTGGATACTAGATGGCGCCAGCAGTATGCCAGTATCTGCTACTCGATACTAGATGGCAGCACGTAAATGTTTGGTTGGTTGAAACTAGATGGCGTTAGCAGTACGCAAATGCCGCCATGTACCCAACATTAATTCTGGCGCGTAACAATATGGTCACAGGAAATACAGAAGCTTCCCGCTTCTCTGATACCATAGTCCCAGTGTGTTGGTAGTACCTAAATCTAAAGTTTCGCGCGAGCAAATCTGCTGGCAAAATACTAATTAAATGCAAGTAGGTCGCCGTTTGTATCGCCCGTAACCGTTTTATTATCATTCGTAATTAATTTGTTTCCGGGCTCTGTCCTTTTGGGGAAGCTTTATGTGAGAAATGTAAGGGTTATGGGGGTAATGGAACATTCCGATGGTAATTTTTTGAGGGCGTTTTGCTGGCTCGTTTGGTCTTATTTTTTTTTTTTTTGGTAAGTACTTAGTAAGGTCATGTCGGCCGTATGTATGATGACCGTTAGGCCAAAATCTCCACAGGATGCCAAAAGATGGACGCCGTCGCCGAGGTCGGCCCAGAAAGAGGTGGTGAGTTGACCTGGAAGCGCACTATGAAGGCTGGTTCCAGGTAGCGCAAGAAAAGAGTGTCTGGAAAGATATTGGGGAATAACTTCGCCCAGCAGTGGATCACTATAATGATAAAAAATAGTAAAGGTACTATAATTACAATTCCTAACAAGCTCATACGTAAACTCTCTCAATCCTCGACCCTCCTTATTCAGCCTAGTCCAGTATAATACTCGTTTATCTGTCTCGTTCGAAAATGCCCTGCAGTTTTTCATCCCTAAAATTCCCCGATTCAAAAGAATATTCTTTGTAGACAAACAGAAATTCTGTAAAAGTAGACAAATATCCGAACGCGTTCGAAGCGAAACATCAAAATGGCGTTTAATAAATTGCTTCTGTGACATCATAGAAGCAATCACGGACGCGGCAGCGATGGAGCGTAATGCGACAAGGTTTCAACAGGCGCTCTACAAAGAATGGCAAAGAACTATGTTATTTTAAGTGTTGTTAGATTGCAAGATAATAAGGTATGTACAGGATGTTATGACAAACTGGACTGACTTTCAGGGTCTGAGGAGACAATAGGATAAGCAATATTTCCATTTTTGCTTTAATTTTAAAGAACTCCATCTAGAATAGACCACCACATAAATAAGAAATGAAAATGCTTTAATTTATTGCCAAATTTTTTAAACCGACAGTTTAAATTTTCGCGCGAAAACGGACGATGACGTCACTCTTGTCTGCCATTGGCTAAGAACTGTCCTAACTGAAAGACATAAGGTTGCCTTTTCGTTGTCATAACAGCAGTGACGTTACTAAACGCTGAATGTGGTTTTTAAATACATTCCGTTTCACGTTACTTTAATTCATTATTTTTGTTAAAAATCGATATTAACTTAAATAAAAACGTTGCAATGGCCTTTATCTTATACTTTTTTATCATTTTATTAACAACATACTCATAAATTCTGTATTTGCATCTTCCCTATTTGTTGGAACTTGGAACTAAGATGACTCTCTCTCTCTCTCTCTGTTAGGTCAACATTTTGTCAGGTGACCAGAGGGCCAATTCTACTAATTTTCAAATTTCGTTTGAATTCGCATGTCAGTCGCAATCTGTCAAAAATGTATGGAAATTAAGACGTTTTTGACAGATTACGAATGAGTTGCGAATGCGAACGTTGCTTAAAAGTAAGTAGAATTGGCCCTCTGATCAAGGCTAGGTACCTTGTACGAACTTTAACATAATTTCATAGCCGAAGACTAGAGTCCAAAGTTTCTTATTCAGCATCTTACTTGTTGACTTCCTAACTCAAGGTTGCTACTGAGACACACCTCATGGAAAAGCCATGAACGCTTGCCCCATCCGGGAATCGAACCCAGGCCCTCACACTCAGCAGTCATTTTGCGATCACTAGACCAACAAGTTTATTAATTACATAAGATATGAGGTAAATTAAACTAACGAATAATATAAAATAGGAAGCCATTTTGAACCTAACATTATCGTTCTAACTCGCTCCAAATTTAAACGAGCTAGTAGGTATTACTTCAATTATATATTTGGCAACACGTATTTCGTTCGTTAAGTTGCCCAAATTGGTTCTAGTTAGCGATTTAATATTCCACTGGCGAAGTAGCGATATAGCGATACATTGGGACTGGCGGACTAATTAATCGATTGATTGCCTATCTACCTAGATTTTAATTACTTGTCCCGATTTACTGACATCGATTTCGCCAATCGGTGAAAGTAGTTTACCTATAGGTATTAAATTGAACACGTTTTAGGGAAATGATTTATTTAACTAGTATTCTTGAAGTTTTAAGTCCGGAGATCTAAGTTGAGTTAAATCATCATCATCATATCAGCCGAAAGATGTCCACTGCTGGACATAGGTCTCCCCCAAGTGTCGCCACTACAACCGGTCCTATGCGTCTCGCATTCATCGGCTTCCCGGGACCCTCACTCACCAGGTCATCGGTCCTTCGGTGGGAAGCCTTCCAACGCTGCGTCTTCCGGTACGCGGTCGCCAATCTAGAACTTTTCGGCCACATCGACCATCTGTTCTGCGAACAATGTGCCCGTTGAGTTTATTTATTTATTTAGTTATTAGGTTAGCCAACAATTGTTTACACCTTAAAAAATACATTACAATTGATAGAGATACATTTACAAGTGTAACAATCACTTATAGGCTAACACCGCATGTACAATAAACGGCTAAGTTACAAAAAGAATAATTTGAACAACGATTTATGTTAGTATTGATCTTAATATTAGGTTAGTTAAGACATCCGAATAAAAATAAAACAAAATAAACATGAAAACACAATCATAAATTAAATTAATTATTAAATAAAAAAAAACATTAGTTAATATAATTGTATTTAAATAAAGAAATATAAAATAAAATAACGAAATGCAAAATTAAAGTAAGCACATTGAATGAATTAATCGTGCGTGATGATTCAAGTTTTTGTGAGTGAATTATTTATAATCACCTTAATAATTTTATTAATACTGTCCTGGTGTATATGAGTTAAATGATAACTGACAAATACTAGCATTGTCTTGGCATTTACACTCAAATCTGTGTGGTGCTTTCCTCAACATACCACTTCAGACATTAACTAATTGGTTCTCATATGATTTAACCATTTATACACATGTTTACCGTTATATGGACTTTAACCTCGTGTGTTTTTTTCGGTGTTTCTTAGGCTCGGCTAGGTAGCACCGGCCTCATCTAATTTAAATTGACGTGTGTACTTATACCTAACCAACTTGCAAAATAAAAATAATTTTAATTTTGTTTCGATTAACTTCTTATTTTTATTTACAAACGATATGATGTACGTAGGTTAAGAGCGGTTTTCGTGTTTTATAATTAATCTTTTATCACTCGTTTTAGTAGTCGAGAACGTCGCTTTTGTGCATTTACCTATTTACTGACTCGTGTCAATGATTGTCCCAGTCCTATTCTGTCGAAAAATACCGTGTTAACTTAGGAGGTGTGAGCGTGGAGTGACTGAATGATGTGATTGACAGCTGTCAATCCATATTGACAGCTGTCAATCATGTTCACTTCACCTAAGCTTACACGGTGAGATGTTTAAAGAATCGCACGGCTGTACAAGCTGAAAGCTGGCTGGTTTACTGATTTAGCTCTACCTAGTAGGTACAGCAAATAATATATATATAATAAATGCAAAATAATAATATATGCAAAAAAATCAAGTCTCAATCAGAAATCTCTCAATACAAAACCGCCTAGGGTGCCAATCTACCCTACGCCGCCACTGCGGCAGGGCACTGCCTCCCAGTCTCTGATTACACTAGCCGATCGACAGTGCGGCAAGGACGCAGGGAGATCGGAACCACCCGATCGCCCGGCGGCAGGGTCCTTACTCCCTCTTTCTTATTACACCTCGCTGTCCCTGCAGATCGGGCCCGAGAAATCGTGTAGTGTAATAAGCCTTTTAGAAAAGTAATGTAGTAACTGGTAACAGCGCTAGCAGATAATTTTATTGCCTACCATACCATGCACCTCGTCGTAAATTTGTGGTTTAACTAAGATCTGGGTGCCAAAAGCCATCGAAATTTCTTATTTCAGCGGCTGTATATAGGGATTATTATTATAGGACATTTTCCGTTTCACGTTTTGGCTAGCTATGAAGATATATTTTTTTATATAAAAAAATACATTTTGCAGAAAAATATTCAGCTTTTTCTGCTTTGTGCCATTCGTGTTTTCGCCACCAACAAAATATAAAAGTTGGGAAATGATAGCTCGCGAAAAAAGTTACATCCGGAATTCGGAACATTTTGACCGCTGGGCGGGAACTCCGTGGTTTGGAACTTCGCCTATTGAAATAACACGATCGGAAACACACATAGAGATAGCTTTTATGGCATTAAAATCCTAAGCATTTAACGGTTTAACATTATTATAATTTTATATTATTTTTAACGATTACTAAGAAGCCATAAAAATAGTAATAAAAACATACAATAGAATGAAATTCTTTCTAAATATCATTTGATACCTTAAGCCTCCGTCGAACGCTTCCGTATGAATTTAAAATGCTAATTCCAACAATAAGTTTTAATAGTCAAATTAGCATACAAATTAATATTCTTTGCCACTTAATAATAACGTTATTGTTAATATGTTTTTTAAAAGTGCTCAATAAAAAATTATTCGAGTAAAATGACTATAACAAATAGTTATTTTTATTTTTATTAATTCTACATACAGTGTGAGTCTTTATAATGTGCACATATAAAAATGAGGGAAACAATGAATAATTTTATCGATGAAAAACTAAAAAAAAACTATTTCTTTTTTAAATATTTTTTGGATTTTTTTTAAGTTTTGTTTTTACAATAATCGTTAAATTTCTCAAAAACACCCCCATTACTTACATTTTTATTATTTTAAGTTATTCTTTATCATATTAACTACCGAATAGTGAAGATTGCATGTTTATAACTCAATCCTAAAATTTCTTATCAGTTGTTAAAGAAAGGCCCAGCGCACGGCTAGCCATTAGAAATTAGCCATTTTTTTTGTGAATTTTGTTGTGAATGTGCGCAGGTCGTATTCATAATTTTTTGAGAAATTTACGATTGTAAATAAACCATCCTTAAGAGAACAATAAATGGCGCATTCGGACTTCGGAGTGCCATCTTTTGACACTTGATAGGAAATGTTATGCTTGAGTTTTTTTTTACTCAATATTTTCTTAATAATCTTTTCAATTTTTTTTGTTGAACTTGTTTATATTTTCAATTGAGGGTAGTGTTTATCCCACTATTTTAGGAGTTTGTATAATCGCGATAGATCAATTAGTTTAAAAGTTACAATTTTTTGTTTACACTGGGGTCACAGTTTTGAACAAAATTAAAAAAAAAACATAAATAAAAAAAAGTTTATTTTTTTAATACGTTTGCCGTCGATAAATTTAAACATAGTTTTCCCTCATTTTCATATGTGCACATTATAATGACTCACACTGTATACGTAAATGGTGAAATAATGAGACTTCCGGAAATCGCACACGCGATAAGAGCGAAAGCGCGCCAAAACAAGATGCAATAAAACAGCTGACGGAAGTTAAGCAGATTCTTTTCCGTTTTCCCTCGTTCAGCATGTTCGAATGTAGAACGAATATTTTAAATAGTTCGCTTTTCATTTGACCGTTTGACTCCAAAAAAAGCTGCAATACAGCTTTTGAAAATATTGGTTCTGATATTTTTTGCCTTTTTATAATAAACATAACATTGGATTTTTGTTACGTAAGTTTTTATGCACGAACATGAAGTAATGAACGAATTAATGACTTTGATTACTGAATTAAAGTTGATAGATATGCTCCTGGACTAATGCCTTGAATCAACGTGACGTGGGCGTTTTGGGGGACTGTCTGAAAGAATATAATACCTACGTGTAATGGAATGACGGTTGAATGTAAAAACCTGCATAAATAAATAAATTGCGATTATTCTGTTACACGTAAGTTGTACATCTAAGTTTTTGATTTAGACATAGCCTGTTTAGCTCTTACGACACTGCCCTCAATTTTAATTTAGAACACCGTGAACCACCATCTTGGATTTCATTGTTGCCAACTGCACGATTGCCGTGTTTGGCAGTCTGACTGAATACAGTGCTGTCTTCATGTAATAGAATAGATGAATAGCTCCGGCGATAGAACTGGTGTATTCAGCAGTTATGTGCATACACGCGTTATGCAGGTACATAGGAAGAAATCACATTACATAACGATAATGTATTCATGGTTCATATTGGCTAGGATGATGGCAATTTGTGTTATTTAAATAATGTTAATGGGTGTAGGTTAGCATGAATGGTGCCACTTTCTATCCTCATAAAATGTATATGCATAGACAACCATAATAGATTGTGGGTCAATCTATATCAATACCTAGTCTCCTAAAAAAATGTATAAGAATACGGGTGTTTCTTAAGTAGGGAATCCCAGTAGTACCAACCTAATAACACGAAGACTATCCTCCACGCCACCATAATTTAGGTAGACTAGTAGGTACCTAAGTATTTTTATTAGTTCCTCTCAATATTAGATAGGTATGTCTTCAGTAAAGTCACAATTTTGAACAACAACTCTTGATAATACACAAGATTGGTTTTTACCAAACGCTACATAGGTACCTACCTAAATAAACAACCAATTTATCCATTCTTATCTATGGTTAATAAATCAATCCCGTTTCTTATTTCTTGGTCACGCTTCATATCAATAACTATATCGCCGTCTATACATTTTGCGCTGAGGAAAATTCTCCAATCACTTAAGTTGGATGGCCGGCGCCTGACCAATTTCGGTTAGCAGAAAGTGGCGTTTCGTACGCATTTTGCTTGCGCTATGTTCTATGAAAAATGTTTTCACATACAACTTCTGGAAGTGCTACCGCTATTTTTGTACAAATAATAGATATGTATAAAACCGACTACGAAATAAAAATAACCATAATTTTGGAAGTCGGTTTCAAAATATTGTGACCACATTAACTGTATTTTGTTTTAAATTGAATATTATTATTGAAAATCTGTAGGTACTATAATTTAAATTAATTAATATCCTGTAATATCATAATATACCCAAAATGTAATTCGAATAAATATTGGATTTTCTAAATTCGAAATGTAACTTATTTGACAAAATAGGTATTCAGCTAATATGTGAATAGAGTACCTAATAAAATTTCCCTTATAGGATTTACCTAGTTGGGACTGCCTCCGTGGTCGAGTGGTTTAGGCGTTTGCCTTGTGACCCGGTGGTCGTGGGTTCGAATCCCACGGGAAACATACTTTGTGAAGTTGTTTCCAGTTTGGCTAGGACATTGCAGGCTTGAATCACCTGATTGTCTGATAAAAAGATGATTCCGTCCTTCGGAAGGCACGTATAAGCCGGTGGTCCAGGCCGCCAAATGGCGGTCATCAAATAAACCATGTCAGAGGCCTTTGAGGCGGTTTAGAAACTCTGACACTAGGATGTATGGGGTCGTTAGACCTTACTGCCCACACGATAAGAAGAAGAAGATTTAGTTGGGAAAAGGCTAGGCAGACAACCCTATTCATTGTGTGTTTGAGTTGACAAGCAGACGAATTTAAACTCTGAACAGCGGGTATAAAAAGGCCACTTTAGCAGAATCAGTAAGCACATCACGCTACCCGTCACTGTCAAATTTTCCCAATCAACCTTGAACCTATAATGCTTTAGCGATAAGGATGAAAATGAAATTTGACAGATTGTTGTGTGATTAATATTATGATTCTCTTAAAGCTCTTAAGCTATAGCTATCAGTTTTAGGTTTGTTTTTGACTTCAATGTACCCTGGCGATTGGGAGTGTCATGCTCATACAAAGGTCTGGCTGATGGTGGCGTATGCGTTGGATCATTTGGCTCCCTTCAAAATGGTTGAGCCGAATGGTGCTAGCGCATGCGTCATGTTCGTGAACGGGCGCTGTCAGTTGGGACTGGTCATGTTTCAGTTGCCATGGTTTATTTTAAATATTTCTTTGAATTGTTCCTTTTTTCCCGGACGCTTTTATCCTGCTCGTCTTTTACATCGTTCTCACATGTTTGTATAATTTCAACTTGATGTAAACAAAACTTTGTAACAATTTATTATTTTTAAAAGAGTGTCCGTGGAGTTTCTTGCACGTTCTTCTCCATTGAGATCTACGCTTTGGAACGTGCAAATAGCTTCATCTTTTTGGACTGACCGACCTTGACAATTCAAAAGTGCCTGTAAATGGTTTATTTGAAATATACGATTTGATTTGATTTGAAAGTAGCCTTTTTAGCCCCCTGGAATTTCTTTCGATTGTGAAAGTGTATGCCTGTATGCGATCTAATGTATTACGGGTGTTGGTTTCTTCATAATACATCGAATTTGTATTGAACCTAATAAATGACATCGTAAACGTATCTCTTTAATTCCAGCCACTTCCATCCTACCCTACATCTCGGTATCCTCGTATAAGTTTGGCGATGTTCCGGGGAGGGCACAGTCGCGCCATCGCGTCGCCACGCGCCGTTTGATAAATAAAACTTTTAATGATCGGTAGAATCGAACCGCTGCTGTGAGCTTCGGTTACCTATGAGTAGGTATTCGTTTTATTTCAACGCAAAGTTTGTTGGAAGTTCCAAAGAGGAAGGTTTTTCTAGATTTTTAGGGTTGTGTATCTCAAAAGGAAAAATGGAATCCTTATAAGATCAATTTGCTGTCCGTCTGTCTGTATGTCAAGACTAATCTTGGGAACCCGTAGAGGTATCGAGTTGAAATTAAAACCATTTACTCAGGTCCACAGTCCCTTGAAGCTGTGAAAAAATCAAAGTTCTAAGTTAACGTAAAAAAGATACTTACGGCCGTTTATGCCGCAAAAAACATAGATATTATTTCGACATTCTCAAGGGAATTAAAATGTATTGGGTATTTCCCGTTGACCTAGAACTATGAAATTTGGCAAATAAAACACTCTTATAGGTACAGAAGAATCCGCTTATAATGACATCGAAGGGAAGTGACAAAGACGTCATAGAAAGCACAGTCTTAGAAAATAAATAACTTCCTATTTTTTTTTAAGTATTTGGTGTAATAGAGATAAATACTACAAATGGTATGTATCTTTATATAAATCCAAACAAAAACGAGAGATCAAACAAATAAGGAACCCAAACGAATCATGTCACTCCAAGTAACCGAACATATTTAAAAAATACGTCATAATAAGCGACATGTCAATAAACGAAGTCATTATACCCGAACTTTTTTTTAAGAGTTTTATATGAAAACCAAACTTCGCACTGTATTATCTTTATATTAAGCGGTTGGTCAGTATAGGCGGAGTCATAGTAAACGGATTCTACTGTACCACAACTATAGGAAAAAGTCTGAAAACTATACAGTTGTAATTAAATCATAAATAAAATATAGTCTTAATTTAAAGTAATATGCACCTCCGAACCCTCGGTGGGCGAGTCCGACTCGCACTTGCCCGGTTTTTTTCTTTATTAGATGCAGTTTGTAGGGGAAACTTACTTATAAATTTTCCTTTTGACCAATATTAATGTGTGGTAGTACCTAGTTACTGCAAGAGCCAAACTCTATCATCAGGACTTTATTAGAAGTTGGGTTACCTACTTCACAGACAGCTTCTATACAACAAAAAATTGAAGTGTCTGTTTTCAATATCAAAATAACAGCTTTTTAATAGGTATATTCATTTTTTTATGGGAAATTATCAAATGACTTCTCCCGTTCTGGGCGGAGCGGAAGGGAGTGTCAGACTTTTACTGACTAAAACTCAACCGTGTTCTTTCAAATGCCCTCTGCGTTCCAGGCGGGTTACTCACTAAGCTCGAAGTCCGTAGTTTCGGGCTTAGTAGCGGGCGTATTCTACTCCGTATCACCCACGGACTTCCGATTAGTCCCGAACCCGAACTAAGAATGTGTGACAACATGATATTAAAAGCAACCGAATGCTAGCATTTTTGAACCGTAACACAAGACAATTCAGTAATTTGACAGCACTGAAAGTTTTGTTTTCTGCATTGGTTCGTAGTCACATAGAATACTGCTCCATCGTCTGGTACCTAGTACATAATATCCACATTCAACGCATCGAAAGAGTACAAATATTTTTTTTAAAAAGACTCTCTTATAAAGCAGGTATAAGGAATACAGTAAAAAACTATGAAGATAGACTGAATTATTTTAAAATGAAACCTTTACACTGGCGTCGAGATTTTGCAGGTCTAATTTTCTTATTCAAGATATTAAATCAAGTTGTGGATTGCCCACAGCTTCTTCCATCTATTAATATAAATGTGCCCAGGTCATCAGCTAGACTTCATAATTATAAGCCTTTTGCTCCTGGTGGCCGCAAAACTAAGTAAATAAATAAATAAATAAAATTCTTTATTGTCGCCAGTTAATACATTCATCTTATTAATCTTACATAAATGCATCGTATTAATGTATTACATAAAAGGTACTGCTACTGATTCCCAAACTAAGCTTGAGCTTGTATTTTGGGAAACAGTGTTCAGCCGCAGGAGGATTCACATAGTAAAATACGATACAATGGTTTGGATGTAGCTGCAGTAGACTTACAATATTAAGATAGCTTTCCATCGATATATTTCTTATTCTATAATCTAATTTTAATTTTACATTCTAATTTCTTTAATTTATTTAAGTTTAACCGATGTGTGTGGTATGTGTGTATGTGTGTGCGTGGTGTGAGTGTGTGTATGTGAGAGTTTGTGTAATAGTATTGTATTATATGATATATATTACGCAGTATATGCCAGTAGGTCTTCCGTCTTCTGATAGTCTAATAGTTGGAGCCATTCAGAAACTTTCCCTTTCAGTTCGTGTCTGCTAAGAGAAGTACTGTTGAGATGTTTGTTCATAATGTTGTATAGCTTACAACTTATGACCTCGTACTGTCTCCTTGCAAAGGATGTCCTACACGGCACACCAGGGCACACAGGCATATTACTGCGTCTATTGGGGTTGGGCAATGGTACGCTTTGATGTTTCCTGAGAACAGTTCTGAGCACAAAGAGTTGGCGAACTGTTAAGACATTACATTCCAACATTCCAAGTACAGCTGAGATGTTGGATGTCTATAGGGCTTTCTTGTCATTACTTTCAGCACCGCTCTTTGTGCTCTCTCTAAACTCAATAGATGCGTCTTTGCGGCTCCCCATACAGTGATGCAGTATTGTACTATTGATTGACATAGGGCCAAGTATACAAGTCTGAGTTGTTCCATAGTTGCACTGTCTCTAAGCGTTTTAAACACATAAATGAGTCGTCTTACCCTGGTATTAACTATTGTTATGTGCTTTTGCCACCTCAAGCTACTATCCATGTGTATGCCTAAGTATTTCACACATTCCGCGCGAGTAATTTCTTGGCAATTGCAGTTGGGCTGTGAGATGCAAGTGTGTGCTTGTATGGAAAAACCTCGGTGTGGAGTCTTAGTTTTGTTGATAGAGAAGGGAACAAATTGCGTTTTGGTTAGGTTTAGGGTTAGCAGGTTGTGAGTCAGCCAATTTTTCACATTGGATAGTGCGAATTCTGCTCTCTCTTTAACTGTGTGCCAGTTTGGACCCCAGACAAATATGGCGGTGTCGTCTGCATACGTGAAAATGCGAGTGTAAGGGAGGGACATTGTGCAGAGGTCATTGATATAAAGCAGGAAGAGGGTGGGACCCAAGACACTCCCCTGCGGCACACCGTAGGAAACGGTCTCCTCACCACTCATGTAATCTCCAATTAAAACACGTTGCTTCCTGTTCGTGAGGTAGTCTTTAAAGATTTTGTAGCTTATGCCACGCACCCCCAATGTCTCTAGCTTGGATAGAAGTATGGGGACAGAGACTGTGTCAAACGCTTTAGATAGATCAAGGTAGATACATAAGCAATTATTTTTAGCGTCTAATGTTCTAACCACGAGATTACTCAGATCCATTACTGCATCCTCGGTGGAGAGACCTGATCGAAAACCATACTGATTGTCGGCCAGAATATGAAATTTGTCCAGAAATTTTTTGAGAGAGTTATTAAGTATCTTTTCTAAAATTTTTGATAGGGTAGAAAGCACAGCATGGCAGTAATGCCCCCCTTTCCTATATTCTCAGAAGGTGTAAGGACATCTTTCATAATTGTGAATTGGACATATTTTCAGGCAGCATCACTATGTTTAAAAGAGCTGTGCTCAATAATATGTAATTTTTGCCCAATAACTTTCGTATTTTGCCCAATAATTTTCGTTTCTTTTTTTTAGTGTTTTTATTATGTTTTTTATTTCAATTATTTTTTTTTATTTCAATTTCAATTTTATTTTAATTGTATTTAATTTATTTCAATTTTACTTAATTTATTTCAATTTATATCAATTTTAATTAATTAATTTCAATTTCATTTAATTTATTTGATTTGATGCATGATAATTTTTAACAATAAATGATAATTGATTTATGATGACCATGACATGACATTACAAATTCTATTCAAATTTTATTTAAGTAGTTCAAATTTTTTAGTCAAATTATATTGTCATGAAACGTTATTTTCATTGTGAGGTAAAATGTGCTTACCTTTAATTTAGATGCATGCAATGCTATTGTATTTGTAAACGATATGTGCTGTGAATGTCTTTGTGTGTACTTAGTTGGTTTGCCTAAATAAATAAATATGACAGTAACTATCAAATCGTGTTTTCATTAATTCTTAGCAATGTATCACCGAACTCGGTGATACGTAGTAGAATACGCCCGCAACTAAGCCCGAAACTACGAACTTCGGGCTTAGAGAGTAACGCCCCTGGGCCGCGGTGACTCTTTCGAATAAATGCCGCATACCTCAGTTATACAAAAACACTTCCTTGACCATTGAAAGACGTTTAATACATACATCACTTAAAATCCAGCGAGTTATGATGAAGCTTGTCAAACGCAGTATGACGTCACTCGGGTACGATCGCCCAAGTAATGGAGCGTGGCGACATACATACATTATTCAACGATATTGTTTAGTGAACAGATGAGTCTGTCACTTTGCTGGGTACTCCTGTGTTTTATTAACTTTTATATCTCTTAATTTGTTTATATTTTATACAGGAGCTTTGTTCAGTCTGCTTTGTCTGTGGCGACCGCGTACCGGAAGACGCAACGTTGGAAGGCCTGCCACAAGGTGGACCGATGACCTGGTGAAGGTCGCGGGTAGCCGATGGATGCGAGACGCACAGGACCGGTCGTTGTGGCGACGCGCGCGGGGAGGCCTATGTCTAGCTGTGGACGTCTTTCGGCTGATATGATGATGATGATGATGATTGTTCAGTCTCAACGCGTGGTCAGTTCCTCTACCAGTTTACAAACTGGCTTATCTTCGAATCCAACCTCTTTTATTGATAGTACTTAGATACGTATATGATGGTGAATGAACAAGACAAGTTAAGGCGAATCATGGTCATATAGTGATAGGAAGTGGTTACCCACAACAAGTCGGGAATTCGATGGTGGTCCACAAAAGAGACGGAGATTTAATAAAAATAAAAAATATATTTTGGGATAATTTTCGATTTTTAACCAACTTCCAAAAAAGGAGGAGGTACTCAATTCGGCGGTTTTTTTTTATGTATGTACACCGATTACTCCGAGGTTTCTGATCCGATTTCTGTGATTCTTTTTTAGTTCGATGCAGTATATACTTGCCATTGGTCCCATAATTTGTTTCGGTTTGGTTCAGTAGTTATTATTTTGTGAGCATTTTTGCTTATTTCAATTTCTGCGTTGACGTAGATGTCGCGCAAGTAACACCACTTAAAAGTGTAAAATAAAAAACTTTTTGCAAAAAAATATAACCGACTTCCAAACAAAACACTACAAAGAATAAAATAACCTTAATTTCGGAAAAAAAAAACAAAGAAACAAAACTAAAAACACCGACTTCCGAAATTAAGGTTATTTTATTCTTTGTAGTGTTTTGTTTGGAAGTTGGTTATATTTTTTTGTAAAAAGTTTTCTAAATATATATTCGCGGCGGTTTCCGTCCACCTTCCACCTGATTAAATGTTGCTAATTCTATAGCGACACCCACGCACGCTGAAAAGGTGATCTATTCCTGGAGCCGACCCCAGATCGGGGGCGAAAAGGTTTTCTTGTAGTACAGGGGCAGATAGAATAGGTACCTACCTACTGATTCATCTTGTAATAGCTACAGTTCAAGTAGAATATAAGTGATTAAAACTTTCACTTAGATATTGATTTTTTTTATTTATTACAAGCTTCTGCCAGCGGCTTCGCCCGCGTGGTCCCTAGGGAACATACTCCCGGGATAAAAAGTAGCCTATGTCCTTTCTCAGGCTGTAGACTATCTCTGTACCAAATTTCATTTAAATCGGTCCAGTAGTTTTGCGTTCGCGTGAAAGCGAGACAGACAGACAGAGTTACTTTCGCATTTATAATATTAGTAAGGATAGTAAGGACTAGCAACTCGCCCGCGACTTCTTCCGCGCTGCAATTTTCTTAAGAATCCCTATTTTTTATACTAAAACCTTCCTCAAGAACCACTCTATCCATTGGTGTAAACAGTATGAAAATCGGTGCAGTAGTTTTTGAGTTAATCGCGAACAGACAGACAGACGCGGCGGAGGACTTTGTTTTTAACCCCCGACCAAAAAAGAGGGGTGTTATAAGTTTGACCGCTGTGTGTGTGTGTCTGACTGTGTGTCTGTCTGTGGCACCGTAGCTCTTAAACGGGTGAACCGATTTGTATGTGTTTTTTTTTGAAAGCAGGTTTTCTAGCGATGGTTCTTATACAAGTTTTATCAAAATCGGTTGAGACGTTGGAAGATCATCAGCTCTTTTCTAGTTGATGAAGACATTTAACCAGCTTTTACGGATCTGATCGATGCGAAATTTGGTATTCTGTTACTTCAATGACATTGCAAAAACATGGTTACATTGGCCTGATGCTGTGGCACAACCTGAGGTCTGCAGAATACCTAAGTTACAGGAGAGGTATTGTGTTGTTTGAACTCAATGGAATGGTTTCAATGAACAGATTATATTTAGATCAGTAACCTTAACTTGATGCTGAAGCATGTCCTGAAATCTGCAGGATACCCAACTCCTCACTTACTTACAGCAGACCTTCCGTTTTCGTATTCATTTAAATGGTTGCAATGAATAGGTTATAAATAGATTGTGATCAGGGACTGATGACGAAGCAGAAAAGAGAAATCAGTAAATACATTGGTGAGAGATGCAAAGCTACTTTCCAAGCTTATAGGATGTAGTGCCGTTTAGGTGAGTGTAGATCATATGTGGATGGATGGAGAGGGAGAGGAAGGCCAAAAAATAAGATGGGTGGATTGTGTGAGGAGCGATATAGAAGAAAAGGGAGTTAGGGATAGCGTGACGGCTGATAGGACAGAATGGAAGTAAAAGACGTGTGGATAAGAGTAGGAAGATGATGAGATTATAGGTTTTCTAGTAGTACCTATTAGGTAAATTAAATTTAAAAAGCATGAAATAAAAATTAAATTAAAAATTAAAAAACCCCTGATTTAAAAATAGCTTTAAAAAGTGAAAATATAATATAAATGTATGTAAAATAATATAAATTAAAAGGAACAATATGTATGTTATTTTTTCACTTCTTAACGCTATTTTTTATATAATAATGTAGTGACTTTTTTTTTATTTGGTAGGCAGCCGCTCCACGTAAAATACTGGTATTTAGCTGAATCCGATTTAACTGGAAGCCGTCACCAATATAGTTGGGAAAAGGTTAGGCAGATGATGATTGGAATTTTTTATTTGTTCTCCTTCAATCTGCCTAGCCTTTTTCCAAACTATCAGCTTAACCGACTGCAGCTGTATTTTACATGGATCGACTACCTATCTAACCTCCAGAACTAATCTGGATTCCAACTAACTCAACGAAATGACCATAAAAACCTTTCCGAGTTGGGGTGCATGAATTTTCGAGCTCAAAAATTCATGGACCCCTTTATTTTCTTTTGATCATTCATATCATAGTTAAAAAGAAGTGACTTTATGGACTGATGCAAAAAAGCTCATTGACTTAGAGAAAACAGAACACAAGAGCGAGCGTTTTCGAGCTCGAAAATTCATGCACCCAGAACTCGGAAAGGTTTTTATGGTCATTTCGTTGAGTTATACAGAAACGCTCGAGAACAATGAGATTGTAGAATGTAAGAGCGAGCGAAGTGAGCTCGAAAGTTTTTACATCCCACCATGGACGGGTTTCATTACGTCGCCTGTTAAGGGGTGACACCCGACCGTGAAAAAAAGTCAACGAACGAGTGTCACCCCTAAATGCAGAAAACCTGCATAACTAAATAATTTTTTGCACCTCACCTCGGAAGGGTTTTATTGTATTTCGATCATATTGTATACTGAAATTGAAGTGTTTTGTTGATTTATACAACTTGTAATTAATTCCGGATTAAGACTACTAGATGCCCTAATGATGTGTTGCTGGGGAGTTTGTTGGCCACTTCTTCTCCACAGCTAAAACACTAGGAAGTGGTGACGGGCGGGCGTTTTGGGGGACTGTCTTTTGTAAAACTTGACGTTCAAAAAGTGCTGGCTCTCAGCCTAATTTGAATAAACGACTTTTGATTTTTTTGATTTTTAAGCAATCCTCGCATGTGGGGCCCCCTGTCAACTAGTACTGGTCTTTAATATAAAAACCAAACTTCCGATTTTTTTTTTAATTTATTGAAATGCGAGTTCTACGTTTCCAGTGTATTTATGCCTCTCTAGTATACGATATTGATGAACAGAGTCGTAGCTAGGGTGCTAAGCGTCTCTGGCAAGATTTAAATTTTGCGCCCCCCTACTCTTATTTGCTGACTTTTCGGAAAGTTTGCGAAACGCCCCCACTTGATCAAAATGAGTGCAACTTCTAATCTGTAGTGGGCACCCTAGACGCGATGTCCTAAGCAATTGCTTAATTTTCTTATGGGTTAATTCCGGCACTGACAAACTAAATACAATGTTACCCTTTTTTTTTAACAGGGGGAAATCCTCATGGATGTCCTCCGCCCTGGGGCGGGCGGAGGGGTCTGTCAGACTCTTACTGACTAAAACCACCCCGGTGTTCCATCTCTCACCTACGCCGGGGATCGCGAGAACTTGCGACTTCCGTGATCCCCGGCTGGTGCCGGCCCGCCGCTGCGGGCCACCTCGGGTCAGCGGGGGGAGTGAGGTGTTTGACTCCCCCCGCGACGTCAAAGAGGGGCGCACGGGAACACCACGCGCCGCCACCTCGGGTCCGGATGAATGGGGGGAGACGGACATCCCCAAGTCCGCCGCCCCTGGACCCAGTTAGGGGGGCCGGAAGAGGGCAGCGTATGCCCTCCTCCGACGCCCGGTGCGTCTGCTGCGGGCCGGGAGGGAGGTCGAGATCTCCCTCTCCCTTTCCGCAGCCTCCTTCTGCGCGATAACTGTTTCGCAGAAGGAGACCACCGCGTCCCAGGACTCCTCGCCGTCGACCATAGCACGAACTACGGCCGGCAGCGAGAGGTCACTGCCTACCACAGAGATGAGGGCACGGCGCGGCTCCTCCCAAGCGGCACACTCTGCCAGCGTTACCCTCAGTTAACATTCTAGTTTGTTTTAACTGAACGTATCTATCTAGGTAATTAAAATTGTTCCGTGTAGCAACGCGCAACAAGCTCTAAATTGAGGTATTTTAAATGTTTTTGTTAGCAAATTGGGTGTCTACGGAGAGCAGAAACGAAGTTTTCAGTATGTGTTTACATTATAAATTGTAGATTTTTTGGTGTGATTCTTAATTAGAGCACGCAATACCGCAGCATATATTCAATACCGCAAAATTTGCGATATTGCGAAATTCGTAAAAATCGTTAAGTGGGGATTAAAACAAAACTACCATAAGTTCACTAAACACACACAACGCTAATCTCTATTTTTTATTTGAAAATGTTTACGTAAAAAGCATAAAATATCAATCAATATCATCATTTAAAGAATTTCTAGTTTTATTAAAAACTAGTGGACGTCATGCGGTTTCACCCGCGTAGTTCCCGTTCCCGTGGGAATACGGGGATAATATATAGCCTTTGTTACTCCCTGATAATGTAGCTATCCAATGCTAAAAGAATTTTTCAAATCGATCCAGTAGTTTCGGAGCCTATTCAATTCAAACAAACAAACAAACATACAAACAAACAAACAAATCTTTCCTCTTTATAATAGTAGTGTAGATGTATCCAGCGACCGAAAATGCTATCTCAGCTTCTACACTCGTTGGTGGAATGCTTAGCAGATAGTTTATATATACAGTCTCCAGATAGTTACCTCTTGTTCTTCCTGTTTCATATAAAGCTATCTCTTTTTTCAGTATCAAATCTAACCTAGGAATGGAATTGATCTTTCTGTGTGGAGTTGTAAATTCTGATCTGCGCTTATTATTAAGTTCATCTTTAAGAGACAAAAAAGATGATGTTGAGACTGCAAGTTGATTTTCTCGCGTTCGTATCGTGAAGTTCGAAAATGGTACATATATCATCATCTGTATGTGAGTTACCAAGAGTGTATCCCGCCCGCTCGACCAACATGCGACGACTCGTAGCGGGGATATCCCTATCACGGTTAATTTTTAATACCGCGAAATTCGCATTTCTAATCTCCATTTTGCGGTACTTACTGAAAAACAGTGCGAAATTCGCGAAATTGCGGTAACGATAAAACGTTGTTGCATGCTCTATTCTTAATTATTAGGCTGTCCTGTTTTTCTCGCGGTCGTAAAAGCGTCTGTCGAGTATGGCCCTGCGTTCTCATAGGTGGAGCAAAATGTGTAATTGGATTTATTAATTAGGGATTGGTGGGACACCCCCGTGTCTAGGAAAGCACGTGTCGCTGTTAGTCCTGTAGTGCTTCCTTGCTTGCTGCTTAAGTTCCTGTCCCCTAGATGGGGCAGAGGGCGTCCACAGTGCGCCGCCATACCGAGCGGTCTTGAGCTTCGCGCTTCATTTCGCTCCAGGTCTTTCCTAATTGCTTCGCTTCTGCAATGATTGTCCGGCGCCAGGTCTGCTTGGGGCGACCATGTTTACGCTTTCCTTGGGGATTCCAGTCTAGGGCTTGCCTCGGTATCTGTTCAGGATCCCTTCGGAGCGTGTGGCCGATCCAGTCCTGCATTGCGATTCTAGAAACATGTCGAAGCGAAAACTTGGGTGAAGTGATCACGAAGTGATCTGTCAATACGTGTAATCAAGATGGAATGATTGCTCACTTCACCCAAGCCTGTTGCATGTTTACAGAATCGACCGGCAGATCTCTCTGGGGTCGTGTCGCATTGCTGTCCCATCGGAGTTCGATAAATGAGATGGAAGCGGGAGTGCGTCTGTGTTTGCGCACACACTTGCACACAATAACATTTTCCGCGCTGATGGTAGTCTCCGACTCTTCGATGAAATTGTAGGTACGCCACGGCCGAAATCGGTGTGGATTATATAGCTATTAAATTGTACTAGAACAAAAATGTTTATTCTTTACTTCAAATAAAAAGATCTGCTTTAATAAAACCACTTAATTCCAGGATACGGCTCTCGAGAAATCAGGCACCACTAAAACAGAATCCTTCGTCATTCAAAATACAAAAAAAAGAACATTAACCGTAACTTTCAAGATGGCGACTCTGCGCAACATCACTAAATACGGTTCGCCGGTAACCCGCCCGTGATCGATGTCAAGTCCAATTGATTGCCGGATGCGCTCCCGATCTGGCTTCTATCAGCGATGCCAGTTATTTTGGGAGGATACTCAATTCTTCAGTTTACGCCATTTAGGTTAAAGATTTCTCACCTTAGTTTTTGTTGCAATCTGTGTTTGTAATTTCAGGTGGTGGTTAATTCGTACATTATAAACAGGCACACATGATGGCACGTTTGGCGCAGTAGTCGAGCGATTGACTGCTGCGTTGTGTGTCGCGGGTTCGACTCCCGCACGGAACAAATATTTGTATGGCCTACAGATAGATATTCATAAACGCACCCACGATACAGGAGAAATTCCTAGTGTGGGGCAACGTTTTTTTTTTATAATAAAATGAAGTCGGTTAAAAAGGCACACAGTCTGCTCTTCGTCGTAAGGGAAACTAGGGAACTACAAGTTCAATTAACTTAATAGAAGGTACCTGATTTCTGTCTCAGTCTCAGTAATAATTGTTTACTATTTTTGATGATCATGTTGAAGCACTTGCTGAGATTAACCAGTAATCCACGAAGTACAGCGTCCTGGAGGTAGGTCTTTCGGACTATAGCTTAGGTAAATGTATAAAGGAGAGAAAGCTGCGCGCCAAAATTGAAATCACTGACGTTACTCAGAAAGCCGCTAAGTTTGGGATTAGGGACATGTCTGGTGTCTGTCAGGCCAAAAATGGTCTAAAATAAGTATTCTATGTTAACAAACCAAGTATTGTATTTTCCTTACAGCTACTAACAGCTTAGATCTACCACAAAGTGCAAAGTTCGACGGCTCGCTTCACTGCGCTGCCGTCACCACATGACACTGGCAGAATAGTCGTCACCGGCTCAGTTGTAAAAGAAGGAAAAAAAGCCACCGAATGGGTTCCTACCGATTAAACGCTTGACTATTAGATGCGGAACACTGAGGTGAAGACGGTAGGACTAGCTCCGCGCCTATTGGAAGGACTGGTTATAATGTTGACTGGGGGACTAGTAAAAAAACAGAATTGATTGAAATCGGTTGCATTTTGCGCCGCCAAGCCCGTTCCATCATCGGACCATAAGGTGAACGGCAATGCGCCACTGGTATGTGGTGGACATCCCACCCACAAGCACAAAACGTTTTGGGAACACATTTATAGTACGTACAGCTAAGGAGTGGAATTCCCTGCCGGAGTCTGTGTTTCCTGATAGCTACAACCTGGGAGTCTTGAAGTCAAGAGTAAAAAGGTTACTTCTAGGCAAGCGTGCTCCATCTTCGACCATATCATCGCTTACCTTCAGGTGAGATAGTGGTCAAACGCGTGCCTATCAATAATAATAAAAAAAAAATATGTGAAGACTTTGGCCCAGCGTTGGGAAAATGTAGGGTAGTTAGAGTTAAATTAGATTGGATGGTGAAGCATCCACCCCAGAGGAATCTAAGGCACAGCTAGTGGTGTGAATGCATATCAAATTATGCTTATTTAAATCCAGTTACTGTAAGGATGCTCCAAACGTCTATTAACAAATTAGTTTGTTCACAGATTCGCCTGCTGTTTGTCGTGATACTTATACGTAGGTACATACTAAAGTTAATTGTAATGATCATAGGAACGCACAGCTGTAGATAATTGTGTCAATGCAATATCTTTATAAACATTTTAATAAGTCTGTAAATTCAAAGAGACTGCTAACCTAGGAAGACGTGTTATTGTTATAAAGAAATAGAAACAATAATAATTTATTATCTAAATAAGCGGTTATCAATTAAATTGTCGATAGCGAACTCTTTGCAGATTAAGAGTCGCTGGACTGAAAGGCTAAACAGCCAGTGTGTTACGTGACTGACATGTCTACTTCGTAAAAAAGTAGTATTCTCTATGTTAATTTGAATCTTCACTGTTTCTTCATGCCAATTCACTAGAAAGAGTACGAAACCACCCAAGGCGGCATAAATGACTGAAAAAATCAATTTATTAACAATTATTCAAATTTGTTCAATAAAATAATACATCTTAGATAATAGAATAGAATAGAAGTTTTATTCATTCGAGTAACACGACTCAACTGTTAGTAAAACTTAAGACTAAGTTAGTAAACACTGAGACAAACAAAACAACACAACAAATCCTTACTAATATTATAAATGCGAAAGTAACTCTGTCTGTCTGTCGCGCTTTCACGCAAAAACTACTGAACCGATTTAAATTAAATTTGGTACAGAGATAGTCTAGTGCCTGAGAAAGGACATAATGGCTTTTTATCCCGGGAATATGTTCCCAAGGGACCACGCGGGCATACTTTTATAAACACAACTTATTTCTGCATTAAAGTACAAATCACTGTTACTAGTTACAAACCTGTAAAGAGAAACAACATTAAAAGCTTATTGCTTCAATTATTTCTATAATTTGAAAAGAATCTCCTTAAAAACGTGTTCACCTATTTTTCTATCTATCCAAAGATAATTTTTTCCAATCATAGAACGATCATAGTGCAGGCCTGCCGTCAACACAGATAACGTATGCAGTCCAAGTTAATGCGCGGGAAATTCCAATTAAATGAAGAAAAAGAGAGCTTCATTTACATATAGTATAATATCATGGTGGTATGGCGTCAAAAAATTCGTCCGCATCGCTATCGACTGCAAGTGAGCCCAAAAGACTGGCGGCATTGTCACGTTGTATGGCAATGCTTATCCTCTGTCCGAGGTAAAAGCCAGCCCTTGGGTCACGCGAAGTGTCAACTAAACGTTTAACAAGTTCTTTAAGTTAATTGATTAATAATGAACCTCTTTTACAGCAATAACCGTAAAACGTTAGTTGTTAAGATTGCAGAATTAATCATTATCACTGACATTGCAATGACAAAAAAAAGGTTGCCATCATTAAAAACAGAAGGGTCCGGTCCGAAAAGGATATATTTTTGGCGTAAATTAATTCAATGGAACCCTTTAAGATATTATTGGGTATCATTCGGGTATCTCCGGGAGGGTATTTTTTGTGAAAGCACTGTAACGGATAACTACGGGCGAACACTTAGCGCTCTATTGTCTTATTGGGCTTACCAATAGTACGGGAAAGAGTCGATATTCCTGTTTTTGAAATATTGATTTATGTATTAATTTCAGCATGCAGGTAAAAGTTTAACATACTTAGGTACTCTATTCTAACCTATATATTGTTTTAAAAAGATCTATTTCAATAAAACTGATTACCAACTTTGTTTATCAGTCACATAAGTCATTTGTTAGTCATGTGTTTTATATGCTCCGATTGAATTGAACATTTCAAGTGAAGTTATTTGCATTTTGCACAGGCATCTATACTAATATATAAAGGTGAAGAGTTTGTTTGTTTGTTTGCTTGAACGCGCTAATATCAGGAACTACTGGTCCGATTTGAAAAATTATTTCAGTGTTAGATAGCCCATTTATCAAGGAAGGCTATTTATTATCACGTTAAGACCCATAGGAGCGGAGCAGACAAAGCTTCGCGGGTCAACTAGTTTCATAATAACTAAGTGATTAGATCCACGATGGCTGCTTAAAAATGTTATGAGTACCGTGTAACTAATATTAAGTAGATATTAATTTTTGTGGTCCGAAAATGGCACGTCTAACTTAAGCTTATGTCAAACTGAGTACAACTTTAAACATTAAAATCAGAACTAAGCGGTGTCAGATGTTATCAGCGAAACTTTCATACTTATGTCTCGAGTATAAAACTTAAACACTCATCTTTTGATGTAAAACTACGTTTTTAATGGCATTTTTCCTAGCGATTTAACATTTTATAGTCTGGAAAGAATTGTGAAAATTTGAATAGGCGGTATTTTCATAGTTCGTAAGTAGTCTGTGTTTCCTAATCGCTACAACTATCTGGAGGTTTTTTAGTCAAGATTGAATAGGCAAACGTGTTCAATCGTCAGCATTACAACCGTTCTATCGATCCACCGCAAACACTGTTCAAGATCACCATCCAACAACCCCGTCCCAAAACTCCACAGTACACAAAACATCGATAGACATTCCATCCCAACCCTATCCTCACCGGATTCGTGCTCATAAATAAAATATAGGTCGCGCCAGGTGATGGGTCCCACGTACTCGCCGTCCACCTGCGCCGCCCGATCGATGCAAGCGCAACCGAATTTAACATTTATATTTTTATATACTGGCAACCACGTGGCTCGTGTTCTAAATTTCAATTTAATGAAAAATAAAAAACTTAAAAAAAAAAATATAAGTAACCGACTTCCAAACAAAACACTATAAAGAATAAAACAACCTTAATTTCGGAAGTCGGTGTTTTTGGTTTTGTTCCTTTGTTTTTTAACACCGACTTCCGAAATTAAGGTTATTTTATTCTTTGTAGTGTTTTGTTTGGAAGTCGGTTATATTTTTTTGTAAAAAGTTTTTTATTTTTCACTTTTATGTGGTGATACTTGAACGACGTATTTGTCAACGCAGAAATTGAAATAAGCAAAAAAGCTCATAAATTAAATACTACTGAACCAAACTGAATCAAATTTTTACGGGATCAAATGGCAAGTATACTGCATCGAACTAAAAAAGAATCACAAATCGGATCAGAAACCTCGGAGTAATCAATGTACATACATAAAAAGAAAATACCCACCGAATTGAGAACCTCCTTCTTTTTTGGAAGTCGGTTAAAAATTAGCGCTATTCAGCTGTCGATTTAAAGCTGAATGACATTCTGCCGGGGTTGCTGGATTGTTCACAAGAGTTACCACGGCCCTGGAACGCAAGTAAAGTGCATTTTGAGGAACACGGGGTTTTATTCAGTAAGAGTGTAACACTTCCTTCTCCGGAGCAGAACAGGAGGAGTAATTTCATGATTTTCAATAAAGAAAAGGTTGACATAACATTCTTCAAAATTTATGTAAACGTTATTCAGCTGTTGATTAAAGCTGCTAACATACTAACGTCGTTGTTTCATCGGGAGTCACAGCTTTAGATGATTGTAGCAACGCTAGACTATAATTAAAAAAATGTCAACGATACGTAATGTGATGTTTTATAATATAGCTTAGTTTGAAAGAAAGAAATTGGAACAATAATATTTATCGAGGTCCTTAAATATGCGGTAAATTCTACCGACATAATTGATAGCAGTGGGTCAATTCTACTTTATTTATAAGCAACGGTCGCTTTCGGATGTCAGTCGCAATCTGTCAAAAATGTATGGAAATTGATGCTTGTTTGATAGATTGCAAGTAAGATGCAGATGCGAACTTTGCTTAAAACTGGCCAAATGCGAGTCGGACTCGCGTGCAAAGGGTTACGAACGAATTTTTTTTTTAACATGTTATTTTAATACTACAGACTTCTAATAGGTTTTCCTGTAGTCTTTAGGTAAAGATCTATTATCTCCATTTTTTTCATAATTTTAGGCTCAGTGGTATCGGAGATAAGGGGGGGGGGGAATGGTCATTTTTTGTCTAATTTCTTGAATAACTTCAAAACCATTTATTTTAAAATTATGAAAAAATCCGTATGTGTACCAAATTTCAACAAAATCGGTCCAGTGGATCCAGAGAAAACTGGCTGTAACAGACAGATAGACAGACAGACACCGGAGTGATCCTATAAGGGTTCCGATTTTTTTCGGAACCCAAAAAATGATTAAAATTAAATCAGCAAAGCAGCAACAAGCAGATAAAGTGTCGTTGAACAGAAAGATAATCTCCTATATAATTATTTAATAAAATATCATCATTAAAATACATATTAATATACTATCTCCTACATATTACTGGCAACCACGTGACTCGTGTTCCAAATTTTAAAATTATCGTTTTTCAGCTAGCTTAGGCTGAATGTTTAATGTCCTTGTTGATGGAATTGGAACTGCATTCGATGAAATGAAATGTGTCAAATTATTGACGGCCCGCGCAAAATTGACAGGTCGTCTGGTTCGACGGAAATATTTCTGTGAACTTTTATAGACGTAGACTGCGATAGGAATTTGTAGTCTTCCAATGCTATTGGAAGGGCCTCTACTCGACTCAGTCGCCATAATGTCAAAAAACCGGCCAAGCGCGAGTCGGACTCGCGCATTAAGGGTTCCGTACTATCCCCATTTTTATAATTCAGAATTATGCCTAAGTTCTTAGCGACGTTGGCCGAGGTCAGTCCGTGGATGGGTGACCAGCATTACATATCGAGACTCCATCGAGCCTCGGAAAGCACAGCGACCTTGAGGGAACAAAACGTGCACTCGTTTAACACTCGCGCGACCCAAAATTCAGTAGTTTTTGTACTTACCTTATTTTTCTAAGACTTTAAAAAAATTGCCGTATATTAAAATGTACATAATTAAATTGTATTTGAGATAGTGTGAATTCCATTAAAATACGCTCGGCGGTTTTGGTCCGGTTGTTGTTTTTATGTCAGTGTTAGACATAACTTAGCAAATTAAATACACTATGTTAAACGAATAAAACTGAAAACTTTTATCCGTCAAATTATTAAGAAATTAGTTTAATGTAACATATTTTTTCCAAAAAAATACCTACAGTCAGCTGTTTAGACGTGATTCTCATTTTAAAATCAGCTACTCTCAGGTATCTCCACTTTACGACGTTCGTGGCAGGCTGTCAGTTGTAGAGATCTTTAGCAGTCGTTACGCATATCCACAAAAATACAGAAAATCCGACACCAATCTTGCCAAGGAGTACTATGTTACCCAGTTAATGGGTTATGGAGCTCTGGTAGGCAGCCGCTCCACGTAAAATACTGGTATTCAGCTGAATCTGGTTTGACTGGAAGCCGACGCCAATATAGTAGGGAAAAGGCTAGGCAGATGAGAGGATAGTGAATTAGTACGTCGAGACTGGGTGATGAGGAGAAGTGCTGCTAAATAAGAGAGAACGAGGTAGAGAAAACTACCTCTGAGGTTAATCTATATCTATATGCTAATATATAAAGCTGAAGAGTTTGTTAGTTTGTTTGTTTGCTTGAACGCGCTAATCTCAGGGTTTACTGGTCCGATTTGAAAAATTATTTAAGTGTTAGATAGCCCATTTATTGCGGAAGGCTATAGGCTATCACGCTAAGACCAATAGTAGCGGAGCAGTAATGAAAATTGTGACGCAGACGAAGTTGCGTGGGTTGCTGACTGATTCCGTGACTGACAGACAACGCACAGGTGAAGCTACTGGTCAAAGGAAGCTGAAATTTGCCGTGTAGGTTCCTTGGGGAGTGTAGAGTAGGAATGCTAAAAGAGGACTTCCCGAAATTCCTACGGGAACGGAAAAAAACGGGATATGCGCGTACGAAGTCGCGGCCAAAATAATAAATCAAATCAATAAGCTGTTAACTAAAATTTTACTCTAATTATATATAATATATAAAATTCTTCGGTTTCTGACTGACTGAGTGACTAACAGACCACGACTGATACAGCCGATACGACTGGTCGTAGAAAGCTGGTAAGTGCTCCCTACACTCCCCATGGAACCCCATGGGGAGTGTAGGGGAGCACTTAGATAGAAATTCCCACGGGAACGGGAAAATCGGGATGTGCTCGTACGAAGTCGCGGGCAAAAGCTAATAAAATATCTAATAAATCAATCCAACAACCTCATAACTAACATTTAAAACTAATTAGTCAGAATTATGTAATTCTAATTTCATATAAAATACAATATTTAACTTTATGATGTACATTTGCATATTTGATTGACTAAATTAATATTTGGTTACAAAACATAAATCATAGTAGACCTAAATGTTTATTAATTTGTTATTTTTTAAACACATAAAAGTTTAATAATTAAAAACGAGGAGTATTTTAATTGAGTTTGACAAATGAGTTTTTTCGTAAGGGAACCAGTTTGTAATATATATATATATATTTTAATTTAAAATGTTTTTGCTCTTGATTCTAGTTTAGGTCAAAGGTGACAGATACAAAGTCGACTATCGATTTTACTATAAACTAATATCATCTTACTTAGCACTGAAGATGAATTTGGTAGGTACCAATTGCAGCTTGGCTCGGAATATAATATCACGACGAGTTACCATATATCTTTTGTTAGCTGTTACGTGCATTAGAAAAGCCTGAAAATTAGATAACCGGCACGTGTCGACATCCAATGTGAAGTAGATAGGTACAATTTTTCCGACAACATCGACAACTTAGAATAATATATTCTAAGATCGACAAACTCTAGCTAAGTATGAGGTAAGTAATTACTGTATATTGGGAAAGTCTCTTTAGGTCTTTGGTTGCTACGGTGCCAGAAACAAAATCACATTTTGTTTCAATGGACGATAATTAATAAGTAAGTAAGTAAATGTTTATTTGCAAAAAAATGTGGTAAAAAAATGTTACATAAATTTTTGGTGCAAGACACATCCCGCCATACTATGATAGCATGCAAATATATATACATAAATTGTAGCTTTGTACATCACTAAACAAAGTTCAACACTTAATCAATTATCTTAAGAACAAATTAATAATCTACACTAATATTATAAAGAGGAAAGATTTGTTTGTTTGTTTGAAATGAATAGGCTCCGAAACTACTGGACCGATTTGAAAAATTCTTTCAGCAATGGATAGCTACATTATCAGGGAGTAACATAGGCATTTTATCCCCGTACTCCCACGGGAACGGGAACTACGCGGGTGAAACCGCGTGACGTCCACTAGTACTTTAATAAAACAACATCATCATCAACATCAATTGCAATAAATGATGATAAATAACGACACAAACAACGACGATAGTTTTTTCAGGCATTCATTCAGTCATTCTAGGCACATAAATTCCTAAATAATTTAAAAAAAAATCTTTTCTTGATGCTTGCCAATCGACACCATTGTCATGAAGCCGGCCATTTTCCAGAGTTGCCAACCTAAGCAAATAGGCTTTAGTCTGTGAACCTAACATAATCTGTGGTTAGTACTGCAAACAGGCTTAATATAATTGCCATAGATTGAACTTGGTTATTGAAGTCAGTTTCGCTAGATACGTATTAATTGGAATAATGTGGTTTCTGGGATCTGACGTACGAGGTTATTGGGCTCTCCCCAGTTACATAGTAGCGGATTAATTCCGCCACCAAAAAAATTTATAAGGGAGGTGTCTAGCTTAGTAGTAGTGATGTTATCGATCTCCACTTTGACACTCTTGCTAGACAAAAAAACATTATTAATCGTTGAGTAACCCTAATAATTATTTAATAATAATAATTATTAGTAATCATAATAATTATTTAAATTACACATTATTGTTTTTATTTTTTATTGTTAAATTTCTATAAATTTTT
Source organism: Lacanobia wlatinum (assembly GCA_947578705.1). Lineage (NCBI taxonomy): Eukaryota > Metazoa > Arthropoda > Insecta > Lepidoptera > Noctuidae > Lacanobia > Lacanobia wlatinum. The sequence continues at coordinate 4,063,172 of OX388046.1, read as the reverse complement.
TACTACATTTTTGACATGTTTTTTTATCAATTTATACATATTTTTTTATCAACCTTGTCAAATTTTATCAATGTCAATCAATCGATTTATTCAATGTTATGAATTTTATTATAATTTTAATATCTTTTTCAAAATATTTAAATTATTAATCGTGTTAGAGTTAAATGTTATGTTATTTTTACCAATTTTAATTTTAGTTATCCAAAGATATTATCTATTTATGTGAATGTTACCAATTTCAATTTGATTCTTAATTTTATAAAATTTGTTTAATTACGTTGATTAGCGCTTATTACTTATGTAAGTTAGCTTGACTTTCAAATTTCTTATCTTATGCATGTGGTGTTTACATTACACTGTATAATTATTTTAAGGCATGTGTTTTTTATACGAATTCAGTGTAAATAATTGTTAGTAAACCTAAAATAAATAAATAAAAGCTTTTCAGTAAAGCCTACCTACCTTAAGGCGTCGACATACGCCAGCGACCTTGAGGGAACAAAACGCGCACTTGTATAACACCAGCGCAAAAAATGTAGATAATTAAATTGTCTTTGAGATAGTGCCAATTAAAATACGCCCGGCGGTTTTCGTCCGATTGTCGTTTTTATGTCCGCGTTAGACATAACTTTACTAATTAATTACACTATGTTGAATGAATAAAACTCAAAATATCAAATGATTAAAAAAAGAGTCTAATGTAACATATATTAAAAAAAAAATAAGACTAGCGGTTTAGACGTGATTCTATTTTTAAAATTAGCTACTCTTACATATCTCCGCCAAGAAGTATTGCGATAGCCAATTTGTTACTCAAGCATAGTGAAAATAGCAAATTGGGTCTATGGTATGGGATGAGGATACTCTTGTTCAGTAAGTATTAAGGTAAGATAATGTTGTCAAGTTGATGATTAGCGTATAATGTTCCCACACTTCAAAGGTGAATGCAGACCTTTGAACCAAGGCCTCCTCTTTTGGAAGGAGTGGGCCGTAATCTGACATCCAACACTCCGGGTTGTTGGGTGTCACATGTCTTAGAATTTTTGGTTCTAAGAGACGTCGGATTTATCACGATTTATTCCTTCAGTATTTTAAGAGCCGAGGTGATGAAATAATTTACAATAAAGACTATTGTAAATTATTTGCCCGTGCTTTTTATGCGCGGCGGTTACCGCTTCACCTCTTAAGGCTCATGTCGTGTATGATATGAATTTCGAAAACTGCCCGGTAATAACATCTGCGTTTAAAAAAACAATATATATACAAAAATTTCAGACAAAAAAGTCCATATATAGGCAAGGTGGTTAGTAACAGAATTTTACTTATAACTAATGTTAGTAATTAAAAAGAAGAAACTAGACACCGTCTACCCCTGCACAGTAGGCTCACCGGTCCCGCAACACATGGAGTTCAGTGAACCTACTGAGCAGAACAGTATCGGTTCTCTCGCCAATCATCCTCAGGACACTATTCGGGCTCCCCCGTACTCGTTTAGTGCAGATATCATCAGGTAAATTTTGAATATCTGTATATTGAAAACAACCTATAAAATCATGTTTCTTGAATATAAAAATACGTGTATCTAATCTCTTAGAAATCATAATCACACACACACACACAAACATACCACACAGATCTGTTAAACTTAAATAAAATTAAGAAATTAGAATGTAAAATTAAAATTAGATTTTAGAATAAGAAATAAAGAACTTGAGAGGTGTCAAGGGACACCCGGATGGAACGAAGTTCGGAGAAGGCTACCCTGCCTACCCTGCCTACCCTGCCTACCCAGCCTACCTTACAAATATAATGTAAACAGAAATAGAAAGACGAAACGAAAATAACTGGCTTGCTTTCTATGAGAGAGAGAGTGAGAGAGAGAGAGAGAGAGAGAGAGACAGAGAAACACGCGCACGTCGCACGGCTTACAACTATAGCAAAAAGTGAGATTTTTTTCCGTCTAGCCCCCTTTCACAACGCGTGATAAGGAACTTCGTTCCAAAAATCGATAGAAAGTTATCTTAAAAATGTTGTAAGTCTACTACAGCGACATTCAAACCATTATATTCGTATTTTACTATGTGAATCCTCCTGCGGCTGAACACTGTTTCCCAAAATTCAAGCTCAAGCTTAGTTTGGGAATCAGTAGCAGTACCTTTTGTGCAATACACTAATACGATGCATTTATGTTAGATTAATAAAATGAATGTATTAACTGGCGACTATAAAGAATTTATTATTGAAATCATACACTTTTTATCATAAAAGCAACAACCCAGACATGGCATTTCTGTTCACCAAATCTATTAACAGACAATGCGCACTTGAACAGCAACTTCTATAAGAAGTCCTCAATAAATCCCGAAGTATCCTTTATCAGCAAAAACTTGATATCAACTACGGAGGTCGGATCTCGTAAATTCGTCACACGGCTTTAGCAGACAGTCCGACAATACAAAAGAACATACACTTGATAAAATATATCACATTTGAAATAGCTTGTTTGGTACAACTTCCGTGAAAATTATTTAAATAAATATTCTGTTTTGTATAAAGTCTTATTAGTAGTGAAAACCGGCCAAGTGCGAGTCGTACTCTTTCACGAAAGGATCCGTGCCATAAACATAAAAAAAATTTGTACCTTTTTATTTTTTAATATAGCGGCAATAGAAAGACATGTCTGCGTCACACGACTGTGTGACATCTTTGAATCGTCGATCCCACAATCCCTTAAGACCAGGGTCTATAACCAGTGCGAACTACCCGTAATGACTTACGGAGCCGAAACGTGGACACTCACCATAGGCCTGGTCCACAAATTCAAGGATGCTCAGCGTGCAATGGAGAGAGCAATGCTCGGAGTTTCTCTGGTTGATAGAATTCGCAACGAAGTTATCCGCCAGACAACTAAAGTCACCAACATTGCGCGTAGAATCAGCATACTGAAGGGAAGTGGGCCGGCTATGTCTGCAGACGGACAGACGGTCGATGGAGCAGACATGTGTTAGAGTGGAGACCGCGTATGGGCAAACGTAGGGTGGGACGCCCTGTGGCACGATGGATCGATGATTTAAAGAAGGTGGCTGGCAGCGGATGGATGCGGACTGCTTAAGACCGGGATGGTTGGCGCTCTTTGGAGAGGTTTACGTTCAGCAGTGGACAGATATTGGCTGAAATGATCATGATGATGAGAAAGACACGCTCTGTGAAAATTTCAACTGTCTGCCTATTACGGTTCTTGAGATACAGCCCGCTGACAGACGTACGGACGGATGGATGGACAGCAGAGGCTTACACACATGTCAACTCGAAAAGGGATCGTAACCATATCGTCTTTCGCCTCGCCTCCATCATACATTTCGCCCGATGATAGGTCAAAACGGGTTCGTCAAACTTTCGAAACCGCGGAAAAATCCTCGCCGATTTTAAACATCAGTAACGTGAGCAATACCGATTACTGCGACTTAGTTTCCGAGGCGTCAGCCTACCTGTCAAAAATTAACGAATTAGTCAATGATCAGGGCTCTCGCATTAACGTAGCAAATAAATCTGCCATTATGGATATGACACAGCGTGTCACGGCCATCGTTTCTATGCTGGCCATAAAATCATCATGCAACGAAACGAAGTTAGCCAATACGGAACGCGAATTAGAAAAAATCAAGTCGAATAACTGTGTCAATCCCAATCCTGTCAATAATAATAATAATAAAGATTGTTTCAGAAAGCGGTACTTCTGGACACGGCTCGCATTGTTAGGAGGTTCCTCTCTCTGGAGCCCTGACTGCCGGTAGCTTGGACACTGTTCCCGATACCGGTGGGCTACTATTTTTTATATTTTTAAATGTTTTTATATATTTTTTTTTGAAATATTTAAAAATATAACAATTATGTATAGTTAATGAATAAAGGAAATAATAATTATACCAATTGTGAAATTTCGTATGCGGACTCGTTGAAACTACGTTTGCCAAAAGTAGCTCCAGTAATTATGGAATCCCGTCCACCATTGCCGTGTGTGGTGGCTTATCCGACCGCAGCTCGATCAGCTGATTATAGCACTTCGTCCGCGACAAAACAAGCGCTTATGAAAGCAATTAAGTCCTGTGATGACGGTTTTCAAATTGTAGGCGTGAAAAAAACCGCGAAATCCGGTGTTGTTCTACGTGTCGCTAGTGAACATCAGCTTAAAAAATTGGAATCCGTGGACGCAATTAAGGTCGCTGGTTTACGACTAGAAAAACCAAAAAGAAAGAAAAGAAAGAAAGAAAACTACTTTATTTGGCACACACGAAATCACACAATGTAGGCAACAATATGAGGAAATGAGAATTAATAATTAATTAATTATTAATTAATTTATTTATTAAAAGGTAGACGCCCTCGAGTATTAGTTAAGGATGTACCATCTTCAATGGATGATGGCGCTTTTCTGATCGCGCTATACCGCCAAAATATTAAAGATGAGCTTCAAATGAAAGAGGATGACTTTATTAAGTCTACTAAAATTATCCGTAGGCGCTCGTTTGACAACGGTCGTAAGTGGATAGGCATCGAATTAGATTTCGCAGTACGTCAACACTTAGTTTCTACCAAGGATAAATTATTTATTGATTGGGCTACCTGCCGCTTTATTGACGATGTTGAAGTCATTCGGTGCTTACATTGTCAACAGTTCGGTCACGTTAAGAAACACTGCGTTAATAAAGAACCGACTTGTGCTAATTGTTCGGAGGCACACGAAACAAATGATTGCCCGCATAAGGACGACGTAAATTTCAAGCCGACTTGCGTGGCGTGTAAACGCTTTAAAAAACCGTGTGATCATCGCTGTGAATCTTAAGAGTGTACTACTTACAAACTGAAACTCGAACAATTAATCCTAAACACTAATTACTAAAAATGGATAGTTTAACCATAGGACAATTAAATCTCCATAACGATAGGGTGGCGACATCTGAGCTGGATAAATTGATTGTGGATTATAACCTTGACATAGTACTTGTTCAGGAACAATATCAAAACGCGCGCTTACGTCACAAGGTAGTTCAGCTGGATTGCAAGACGCGAGCCGGAATTTATGTTGCGCGTTCTTCGAGCTTTACTGTAACATTTATATGTAGCCTCTCATGACGCCCCATTGCGCCGTGGCGGAAGTATCATCACCTACCTTTAAGGTTTACGTTGTGAGCTGCTACTTTCAATATTCAGACTCAGTCTTGCGGTCGCTCGCGGGCTGCAAAGTTATAGTGGGAGCTGACGTGAATGCATCTTCTTCCCTGTGGTATGGCAAAGTTCGGGCCACTGATTACGAATGACGTTGTGCCGTTGAAGATTTTATTGCTGAGATGAACTTTAGCCAAATGGGCGAATCTTGTATTGACGTCACACTTTCTAGTGCAGACGTACGCTTGGATAGGTGGCGTGTCCTTCCTGACGCGTCTTGTAGTGATCATCGCCTGATCGTGTACGAATTTGTTCCTATGTTTACTCAAGGTTCGTCACACTTAATTGGGAATTTTAGATATAAAAGTAGGGGCGCGAATTGGGAATTCTTTAGCTCACTTTTTGCTTGTCATGCCAAAGACTTCACTCGCGATGGACTGTCAGCTGAGGAAAGTGCTGAGATAATATCAGACACCTTCACTTACTGTGCTGACATTGCTATTGGTCGCGCATCTATGACCAATATTCGTAGATGTGATTGGTGGAATGACTCAATCAATCAATCAATCAAATCGTATATTTCAAATAAACCATTTACAGGCACTTTTGAATTGTCAAGGTCGGTCAGTCCAAAAAGATGAAGCTATTTGCACGTTCCAAAGCGTAGATCTCTATGGAGAAGAACGTGCAAGAAACTCCACGGACACTCTTTTAAAAATAATAAATTGTTACAAAGTTTTGTTTACATCAAGTTAAAATTATACAAACATGTGAGAACGATGTAAAAGACGAACAGGATAAAAGCGTCCGGGAAAAAAGGAACAATTCAAAGAAATATTTAAAATAAACCATGGCAACTGAGAAATGACTAGTCCCAACTGACAGCGTCCGTTCACGAACATGACGCATGCGCTAGCACCATTCGGCTCAACCATTTTGAAGGGAGCCAAATGATCCAACGCATACGCCACCATCAGCAAGACTTTTGAGTGAGCATGACACTCCCAACCGCCAGGGTACATTCAAGTCAAAAACAAACCTAAAACTGATAGCTATAGCTTAAGTTTAAGGTACACAGAACTCACACATGTGCCGTTAAAATGGTTGAAATTATACATTGCTAAATAAATTGAGTCTATACAATGCAAATATTGTTGTTTACAATCTTCAGCCGGTCCAACAATGTTTCCAAATGCTAACAGATTATTTTGTGCGCCCTAGTGGCTGTGGAGCAGGACCAGCATTCAGCCAAGCATTTTTATCTTCAATATAATCCCCCAACTTATAATATGCCTGCATAGTGTGCGTTTAATACAAGATTTAAATTTTGTCTCATTTAGTTCTAATATATGGGGAGGTATCTTATTATAACATTTTAAACAGTACCCCATAAAAGATGAGGCAACTTTAGCCAGTCTGAAACCTGGTTGAACTAATTGACTTGGTTGAACCTGGTTGACTACCTTGTTGAACAACGTAGAAGCTATCGCAGAGCGCGCAGACCACTTAATAAGCTTAAAAAACGTAAGGTTATCGGGGATCCCCTTAATCTAGCTTTAAGTAGGTACTTTTCGAGTTGCCAAGTCGCGCTACAGAGCATCGGTTGAAAAATCTAAGGGTAATTTACTCCGGAAAATTGTTGATAAACTTGATAAGGAGGGTCCGTGGTCTCCTTTGTACCACGAGTTCAAGGCTAATAGATCTGTCAACCTTGCGTACGTTCAGAACATTAAAGTAAATAATAAACATACTACCGGCATTGAAGAAACAACTGATGTTTTGCTTGATTCTCTAATACCAGACGATTCATCAGTAAATGATAATGAATACCACCAACAGATTAGAGCGTGGGCTGCGGTGCCACCTGAATCACCGGAGTCAGACCTTCCATCCACTGACGAATTCATAAACGTTGTCAAGAGACTACCTCTCAAAAATCATCCGGTGAAGATAAAATATCTAATAGAATGATTATAGAAGCGTGTAAAACAGCGGGCGACGCGATCTTATCCGTATATAACCGATGCATTGCAGAAGGTATTTTTCCACGAATATGGCGACAAGGCTTTATACGCATTATTCCGAAGAGTGGCGATAAGCCCCCGGATGACCCTAAGTCCTACCGGCCCATAAAACTACTTCCATCTTTGGGAAAATTCTTAGAGCGACTAATCGTTCCGCGTTTGCTACCGAATGGACCTAAATTTCATATTAATCAATTTGGTTTCACTATTGGTAAATCCACAGTCGACGCGGCTCTCTCTGTCCGTAAAATTGTTAACTTATCGGAACATAAATACGTGGTTGGAATCTTTCTCGACATATCTGGCGCTTTTGATAACGCATGGTGGCCGATGCTACTACTTAAAATGAAAACCCGTGGTTGCTACAAAAATATCTATAATCTGATTCTTTCGTATTTTCTAAACGGCTCCGCGAAACTCAAACTTGGACATCATTCCATTTCTAAGTCTCTAACCATGGGATGTCCTCAGGGCTCAGTTATCGGTCCATATGTATGGTATTTTGGCTACGATGATTTCCTCGCGCTTCCGCTCCCATGCGGCTGTTCATTAACCGGTTACGCGGACGATGGCTTACTGCTCATTGAGGCAAGCACTCGGGCTGGACTCGAGAACTTGGCTGACACATGTCTACGTTTAATATTACAGTGGGGCGATCGAAACCGTCTGACCTTTGCACCGCATAAAACCTATCAAATTATTTTAAAAGGAAATCTAAAATCCTGGCCTAGTATTAAATTTAATAACGTACCCGTTAAAAGAAATGAATCCGTGTGCTACCTCGGTATGCTTCTAGAAAGGAACTTTTCATTTATTGATCATATAAAAACAGTAGGTGAAAAAGCAAAAAAGAACTTCTACGCCTTGACGAGAATATCCAAAGCTACTTGGGGTCTCTCATTTCAAACCTTAAAAACTATCTATGGAGCTACTTACTTGGGTTGTATGTGCTACGGGGCACCTGTCTGGGCTGACAGGGCCACCATAGGGGCGGTACGCCGTAAATTGCTGCAAAGCCAGCGTTTGGCTTTGATATTCTTATGCAAGGCTTATAGGACGTACTGAAGCCTTACCGGTGCTGGCGGGTGTTCTCCCAGTCGATCTAGAGGTGCAGCGGCGTGCTGCAATGTACTACTACGCTAGAAAGATCACGGACCCAGAGTTTTTACCGCAACGCGACCGTGCTAAGATCTGTAGATTACTAAAACCCCAGACTGACGTCTGGGAGGAACTTTTATCCGAATGGCAATGTAGGTAGGAAAATTCCATTAAAGGCCGTCACCTCCACCAGTTTTTTCCATTCGTTTGTGAGCGGCTGGATAGGACATGGCTGAGGTGGATCATTGTGTTGCCCAATTTCTCACAGGTCATGGCAACTTTAAGTGTAAATTAATTTCTTGTAGGCTTGTGGCCTCGCCTTTATGTCAATGTTCTACAGCATTAATGAATACGAACAATACGCACACCACATCTTATGGGAGTGTATTCTTTGGCAAACTGAACGCAATATTATATTATGTTAGATAGTATTCAGGTTACATCTGGAGTAGTTTACTACACGGACCTTGTAGAAACCAGAACAAATTTCCGTGCTTTCAGGCGATTTTGCCATCCCTATTACTGGAATCAAAAGTAGCTCACAATTTAGGACCCATTAGTTTTTAATTAATGTATAATCCGTGGTGCTTGACAACTGGGCTTAACCCAGTTGTATATGTCCCTTGGTGCCTATTGGCCAAGCTCTATTCTGTCTCCTGCTTGATAAGGAGGGAAGTGGAAATTATATATATATATAATTATATTTATATATATATATCCTACTCCTCCGCTGTACTTTTCTGATTAAATTCGTTGCAGGACCCAAGACAGTTAAATCGTTTCTCCGGGACTCATCGGGCTTCATTGGCTCGGCGTTTTTCTGGTGGTCGCCACTGTTGATTCTGGCTTTCAGGAGTTGCAGTTGTTTGGAATGTGTGGTGGGCTTGTCCCATAAAAAAAAAACAGTTCATTCCAGACTATAATCTATCTCTGTGCTAAATTTCATGAAGATCCTTTCAGGCGTTCTAGCGTGAAAGAGTAACAGACATCCATCCGTACATCCTCACAAACTTTCGCATTTATAATATTAGTAGGATAGATTCGTACTACGCTAGACCAGCTTTAGTTTTAAATAGCGGAAGTTTTTAAGTTGTAGGAGCGAAAGGGAGTGTCAGACTTTTACGGCTTAAAACCCATCCGTATTCTTCTTAATGCCCTTTGCGTTCCAGTGCCGCAGTGACCCTTTCGATCAAATGCCGCTTCCCTACGCTAGACCAGCTGAAGTTGTTACTGGTCGACTGTATCACCCGTTCGTTTTCCGAGCGTGGTGATTACAGTGGTCCTTTTGTTTAGATTGCTCAGTACATACCTGATTTAAGGACTTCTAAATTATCACAATTCGACAGACAGATTACCAACGACAATGTTGGCAAATGATACACATAAAGGCATTCACGTAGACATTAACTCGAACGCCTGCTGTCCCCGGGCTGATAGCGCGAAGTTTATAAAGTCCGGTTCACACCGCGCCAGTTGTCACCACTGTCGTGACAGCTGGGACATGAATAACGGCCTCAACTTGTCTATTCCTAGGTTTAGCGGATGATAAGTTATGGTAGCATTTCTTTATTTCGGTTTACTGTGTTTTGGTGATGAGGAAATTAGGGGGACTGTTTCCAATTGTAGATACACTTTATTGAACTCCAGCACAAGAAAAGGCAAAGCTTCGGTTCTCTTAAATTTACCTACAAGTTTAACTTCGTCGACTGACTGTAGAATAGATAGGTAAGTCGGGCCTTAGCTGGGTCCAAAGCCCTGAATCTCTTTATCAACGACGTATGTTCTTCTAAGGTGTTAGGAAATTGATGATTAATTCAAAATCAAGTACAAAGGACATTCATCACTAAAAGTCAATTAAAAGAAATATATAAACATCCAATCATTTGACTGACAGTCGATGAAATAAAAAATGAAAAACAGAACGAGCAACAGAATTTGAATATCCGAAAAAAGTATTTCGCTCTGGCACTTTGACATTTAGTTTTAAATCGTCAATCACGCTGGGGTGAGATTAAAACTTTTTCAATTACGAACTAATCGCGCGTAGGACGCATAGGTGTTCCACGCGTTATAAAATTTAAAAAAAGAAGAAAACAACATGGCGGCGGACTAAATAATGGAGGGAAAGATCGCGGTGTAATATTTTTTTTTCGGTTTAATCCAGGGCTGCCTCGTTCCAAACAATTAAAGCTATCCGCTTAAATCCCAGACAACTTGATGTATGGTGTGCACGGAAAACTTGACGTGCAAGAAAATAGCTTATTATTTTGTTTTAAAATGTGAGAGAACTTGCAATGTTTCAGAATCTGATGGTGGTAGAGATAGAACGTTTTTAGTGTGATGGTGATGCTGCAAGGCCACGAGGTTACGAAACTAACTGATGATTTTGTATTCATCATTATTTGTGTAAATGGGGAACAAAAATTTGTTCTTTTTAGAAACATGCAACTCTATGGCCAATCAATCAAATATAGCCAAATGTAATGTCATCAGTAACCATCATTGGTCAGACATTTAGGTAAACCGCTAAATAGCAAACAACACTAATTTTATTTCCATCAGTGAAAATAGCATAAATCACAAGTTTCAAATACCAGCATTATCAGTTCCAATTTCGCAACAGTTATAAAATTCCAGTTCAAAAAATTGGAGTACTATGATGAGGTTGCTGTCGCTACGTTCCGTGGGAATTAATTTCGTATGTTAAAAGTAAAACGAGCGGGGATTACTGTGGCCGTATTAAGTAGGCGTCAGAAATCCCGCTGGTATGAGTGGAGTATATCTGTAGATACCTAGTATTTATGTCGGATAAGGTACGGAGATACGGGGCTCGGTAATGGATATCAATTTTCGCGTTCTTTTAGTGTGTTAGGGGATTACATTACCGTGTTTGGTTTTATGTAGACTTACCGATTGGGAAACGGTTTTGTAGTCTTACTTTACTACTACTCTTATCCTACTTAAACCCTGGATTTATGCGCCTCACTTAAAGTCTAGATGTTCAGATATTTGTTAAGTAAATCATGTCTGATTAAAATGAAAATTGGAACATAGGCAAGGTAGATCATGGCCTAGGCATAGACACTGTTTAACCCGGTTATAAGTTTTCAATTTTCACACGAGACACGAGCAAAGCCGCTGGTAAAAGCTAGTTTCTAAATATGGCAGATTTTTGTACTTTGCCCCCACTAGGAATTTCTCCTGTATCGGTGCGTTCCCAAAAATTTAAACTCAATACACAAAGAACTAGACCCGGAAAACTATCTGTAGGCCTAACAAATATTTGTTCCGTGCGGGAATCGAACTCACGACAAGCAGCGCAGCGGTCAATCGCTCAACCAAATTTTTTTTTTTTTAGCGGGTGGAAATCCTCATGGATGTCCTCTGTCAGGGGTCTGTCAGACTCTTACTGACTAAAACCACCCCGGTGTTCCATCTCTCACCTACCCCGGGGATCGCAAGAACTTATTTGGCTTCCGTAATCCCCGGCTGCTGGCTCGGGTCAGCGGGGGGACTGAGGTGTTTGACTCGACCCGCGACGTCAAAGAGGGGCGCACGGGAACACCACGCGCCGCCACCTCGGGTCCGGATGAATGGGGGGCGACGGCTATCCCCAGGACCCAGTTAGGGGGGCCGGAAGAGGGCAGCGTATGCCCTCCTCCGACGCCCGGTGCGCTTGCTGCGGGCCGGGAGCGAGGTCGACATCTCCCTCTCCCTTTCCGCAGCCTCCTTCTGCGCGATAACTATTTCGCAGAAGGAGACCACCGCGTCCCAGGACTCCTCGCCGTCGACCATAGCACGAACTACGGCCGGCAGCGAGAGGTCACTGCCTACCACAATCGCTCAACCACTGCGCCAACCGTGCTGTCAAAGTTCGATTCAGCTCTATTATAATATCATGAGGATTACGCTCGGAGATCGATGACAAAAGCCAAGTTGATTTATAAATTCCCTGGGAACTAGATCAGTATTCTACCCGTTGGCAGACAGTTTTAAAGATTAAGGTCGGCCATGTTACACTGTACACTGGAATCTATCAATTTCTCGTTAATCCGCTTATAAATAATTCTATCAACAACTTATTTTGATAGAGACGCGACATTCTTCTAGTTATTTTGTATTATTTTTGGGTTGGGTTTAATAGAGTGGAGATAATGGGGATGTTGGTCAGGATAGTTTTAAGTACAACATAATTATGTATGGGTGACGTTTTGGTCCTTGAAAAGCATATTATTGACGTAAAATTGTTTATTTATTTATTTATGTATACTTTATTGTACAACAAATTTAAAATACACTAAGGAAACTTTAAACTAAAAAAATATACAATTGGCGGCCTTATCGCATTCCGCGATCTCTTCCGGATAACCTGGAATGGATAGGGATAGCCTGGACACGAAATGGGGTTGCACTTGGTGCAAATATAAAGTTAACAAAATTTTTTCAGAAAAAAAAGCAATGCAATATACTAAAATAGATACACAAATACATACATATCTATGCTTCTATACTAATATATAAAGCTGAAGAGTTAGTTTGTTTGTTTGCTTGAACGCGCTAATCTCAGGAACTACTGGTCCGATTTGAAAGATTATTTCAGTGTTAGTTAGCCCATTTATCGAGGAAGGATATACATATATATCATCACGCTAAGGCCAATAGGACCGGAGCAGTAATGAAAATTGTGACGCAGACGAAGTTGCGCGAGACAGCTAGTTAAATATCCATATTAAAAAGAAAATAAGTGACAATTTTTAAAAATCAACATCGAAAATGTAATCACAGCGACAAGTAGTGTCGTGGTAAGTTGTAGAGCCGCAACACAGCCTAAAGGCGGCAGCAGAATCTTCAACAAAGTAATTATTTCGTTCAAAAAGTTTCTCGACAAAGTGGAATCCTATAATATCACGTTAGGGTTCCGTACCTCAAACGGAAAAAACGGAACCCTTATAAGATCACTTTGATGTCCGTCCGTATGTCTGTCAAGACCCTTTATGTCGGAAACGCGTGGAGGTATCGAGTTGAAATTAAAATCATACACTTAGGTCTACGGTCGCTTGAAGCTGTGAAAAAATAGAACTTCTAAGTCAACGTAAAAAAAGATACGACCGTTTATGCCGCAGAAACGTATATTTCGACACTCTCAAGGGAATCAAAATTTATAGGGTATTTCCCGTTGACCTAGAACAATACAATTTGACAAGTAATACCGTCTTATACTACAAGTATAGGGAAAAGTCTGAAAACTATACAGTTGTAATTAAATCATAAAAAATATTATTTATTTAAACTTTATGTACAATTGTGGTACATGAGCGGACTTAATGCAACGAGGTATAATAGCAATGTAATATAGTCTTTATATAAAGTAATAACAAATTTGTACGGAACCCTAGTCGTGCGAGTCCGACTCGCACTTGTCCGGTTTTTTTTATTATTGATAGGCACATGTTTGACCACTATCTCAAATGATGGTAAGCGATGATGCGGTCGAAGATGGAGCACGCTTGCCTAGAAGTAACTTATTCACACAGACTCTGGCAGGGAATTCCACTCCTTAATTGTACGCACTATGAATGTGTTCCCAAAACGTTTTGTGCGTGTGGGTGGGATGTCCACCATGTACCGGGGGCGCATCGCCGTACGTCTTGTGGTCCGATGATGGAACGGGCTTTGCGGTATCAAACAATGAAATTCCGTCGCACACTCGCAAATTAAATTAAATAAAACTTTATTTTAGACTACAGTCCATAATTTAGTTAGTATTTTATTTTATTTTATTTTATTTATTCGGGAAAACAAACAATTACACATTAAAAATTACAAAAAAAAGGTATGATACAGAAATGATACAAATGTGAAATCAACTACGTTCTCCACAGATACACAATGAGACAATTTGGTACATTTAAGACAAGCGTTGGGAACAATAAAAAAAAGAAGAATATTAATCGTATAAAGAAGAAAAGCATCAACAAAACATAAAGCCGCATAAGTGGAACATCAGTGTCGCATCAATTTTTCAATAAGCTTAGCAACATGACTCTAAACTTTCTATGTGGTAAAGCAAACAGATCCAAACTGTAGAAATTCTTATTAAAATTGCTCGTAAGGCGACGAAGAGGCGCACGCAAGCCTGCATTTGTACGACCTGTATTCGCCACTACTTCTAGAGTAGTGGCGAATACAGGTCGTGCGCGCGCCTTGCGTCCCTGGCATGTTCTGGGAACAATGTAGTACAACTTGTTACTTAAATCTAAACAATCATACGAGTTATTGCATAAGTCATACAAGAATGTAGTTTCAAGAAAAGTACGCCTTGAACTCAAAGATAGCAGATTGTATTTTTTAAGTAGCTCACTATAAGAGAGATAACAACTTTTTAAGCAGCGATAATGCATAGATTTCAGAAATTTGCGTTGTATGCTTTCTATACACTCTATATATTTATTGTAGTAGGGGTTCCACACAGGTACTGCATATTCTAATTGAGACCTAACTAGTGATCGATAGAGGTATAAATAACAATGGTTACTTTTCATGAGCGATTTATTTATTTATACTAGGGATGTAACGGATGTGATGATATCGGAACCGGAATCGGAATCGGATGTTGTGGATTTGATATATCGGAATCGGAACAGGAATCGGAATCGGAATCGGAGGCGGATGCTTTAGAAGAGAATGTGTGAGAAAGTAGGGTTAATATAATTAATCAAATACAAAACATACATTGCTAACCAGTCCTTTTAAACTCTAGCTTCTGTTAACGTGTTCACTCATAAACACAAACAAAAACAAATGACCTGATCCCCAATGCGAAACAATAACAAATGAATGAGTAAGCGACGGAAGCACGTTACGAGGGGCTATCCCCGTGCGACAAGTATAAACAGGTTTTTAGACGCGTTGACCGCGGTCGTATGCCGCCATCCGCCGCAAGGCATCGACCTCCGATTGAAAAGTTTCGGAACAGGTATCGGAATCTGAGGTTCAAAAACAATCGAAAGTTCCGACTAATCGGAATCGGAATCGGAGCTCCGTAACATCCCTAATTTATACGTATGACTGTCCCCACCCAGTGTCCCTGAAAAGGACACAAAACCAGGAAAATACGACAGGCTAGCAACTCGGCGTCGATGCTCAAATAAACAATTTCGACTTTTAGACAATTGTTAATCGTTATCGATGATACAATTATTATTATTATTATTATTAATACGTTTATTTCAGATTATTATATCCATACAAAGTTTAAATATTAATTATAGTAAGAAAATAAACAAATATTCAATACAAAAAAAGAAAAATCAATAAAATCAACAAAAAAATAAATAAAAGAAAAATTAAAAGTCAAAATAAAATAACAATACTCAAAATAATCAATAAAATCACAATAATCAAAATAAAAACAGAAAAATTAAAATAAAATCACAGTCAAGTTAACAAAAATCAGTTGTCGAGCCAGACACGTCACCATCCTTCCTGTCATCTTCCCCTAGACACCGGCAAACCCTTGCGCTAGTTTGCCGACCTCTAGCGTCCCAACATGATACTCATCCATCTTTGTTGGATTGGGCAATCAGCACGTGAAGCAATCATCTTCAGGATACCGTTGCTACTTTCCCTCACGCGCTTGAAAACTGAAGCGACTTTCTTGCGAATAATCGCTTGAAAGCCGTCTGTGCGCGCCTCTGCAAACATTGCAGATGCACTGCAGTAACGAGGCAGCCGCAACAGCATCCTGAATATGTTGTTATACTGAACTCTAATGACATTGACGGCCCGCCGGGTATGACTTACCCATAGGCTGCTCGCGTAGAAAGTTTGGCAGTATGCCTTAAACAAAAGGATTTTCACCTCTACCGAACAACGCGCAAATCTACGCGCAAGCATATTCCCTCGCACCGCCAATGCCCTTCGTTCCCTTTCCAAACTGGCGTCATCCCTCATGTCTTCACAATAATGTATATTTTTCCCTTAGGATCGTAAGCACTCAATGACTCAACTAAGACAATTTAACCTGTTATTATACATTTACTAGCTAAAGTTACTCCATAGACTATCACGGTTACGATGGACCCTTTAAAGTTGACGGGCTCAAGTGGCACTAGTTTGAACAACACTTGTAATAGTTTGCGGACGATAAACGAGACTTCAGCGCGATCCTGGGGTGTGTAGCTAGTATTATAGTTATGTAAATATAGTAGCCTTGTAGGCAATTATATTTTTGAGCCGTTTGGGGTTGCAAATCTTGGACCGTGGGGTCCGAGTGCTCACGTTTTATTTAAAGAACTAGCTAAACGTTTAGTTGACACTTCGCGTGACCCAAGGGCTGGCTTTTACCTCGGACAGAGGATAAGCATTGCCATACAACGTGGCAATGCCGCCAGTCTTTTGGGCTCACTTCCAGTCGACAGCGATGCGGACGAATTTTTGACGCCATATTATAGTTAGGAGTTTTATTTTGTATTTAAAGTGTAAATAGTTTGTTTGTTTGTTTGTTTGTTTGTTTGTGTGTTTGTGTTTGTTTGTTTTGTGTTTGTTTGTATACATTTCTTGAATAATTTCAAAGCTAGTTATGTAGAAGTCTACGATGATAATGGAAGATACAAACAACCAATTCGTAACCTATCTGTAGGTGTGTTGATTCACACGATTCTTTCTTTTGTATTGAATCTATTCGTCTTCTTTTTAGGGTTCCGAACAAAAAACGGAACCCTTATAGGATCACTCGGGTGTCTGTCTATCCGTCTGTCACAGCCAGTTTTCTCCGGATCCACTGGACCGATTCTGTTGAAATATGACTCACGCATAACAGCTCAAAGAAGAAAATACCTGATTGCACAAATTCCCCATACAAAAACTGTATTCGCCGGGAGACAATACAATAAGCGATCAGCTATGCTTTATAATAATAGCAACAGGAAAATATACATACATCAAAAAACATACTACGATTGTAATAAAACATTAATAAAATGGATAAAATCACTAAATTATAATGACACGGAGGCACTTTTGGAGCACATTAAGTAAATACTAAATCAATAAGTAGTAAGAATCACAAACCACACCACACCAACAACACTCATACATAACACTGAAAACACACCTGCAAGCAAGATTTTCTTAACAATTAAATAATAACTTCTGTAATTTTTATATATATTTTTCTTTTATTTTTTGTGTTTGTAAATACCTAAATTTGCTTCGTATGTCTTTGCTATGGAAGAGCGGGGCTTCCCAACACAGGCATTACTTGCTTAAAGGGAAGCTCCAAACACTAAACACATTCTGTATACTTATGAAGCAATAAAATATTTTGTATTTTATTATTTTGTGTATTTGTTGAAATTTGGTACACATATGGACTTCTGTGACCCAAACACGGACGCGTTACTTAACTCATTAAATTTTTATTATGGGGGTCATTTATTATTTATTTATTAAATACTTTACGCACACAGATGTACAGAGGCGGACTTAATGCCTTAGGCATTTTCTCACTTTTATAACAAAAAGTTTTTTGAACAATATCGTGTGACATATTAAATGAAAGGGCTCACTTTGAGAGTTAAAAATATATTTTGTTTCATAATATTAGAATGAATGATTTTGAAGTTATTCAAAAAATTACACAAAAAAATAACCATTGCCCCTCTTATCTCCGAAACTACTGAGCCTAAAATTTTGAAAACTACAAATTACAGGAAAACCTATAAGAAGTCTATAGTGTTCAAATAACATGTTACAAAAAAATAAAATTCGTTCGGAACCCTTTGCACGCGAGTCCGAATCGCACTTGGCCAGGTTTTCATACTAAATTTTGTCCGACCAGTTTTGAACAACCTGTACAGCTCTATCATTGGTCTCGTTCAAATCTTGGATGGTGCAGGTGGTTGTGCACGACCGGCAATTGAGGAGGTGATGCATGTCCTCTGAAGGTTCCGCACTGGCACTGCGTTTGGGATCTATTGTGTGGTAGACATAGGTTTCAGTAGTAAAGATTTTCACCATTCGAAAAACACGGCATTTTAAAGCTCTCGAAGATTGGCAACCACGTTGTGATTGTGAGTTCGCTTTGACTCGGACTAGCCAGCCCCATTGCTGGCCAAAATTGTGCCATAAGTGATATTATTCATCATTATATTCATATCAGCCAAAAGACGTCCACTGCTGGACATAGGCCTCTTCCAAGCGTAAATGATATTATTACTAGCATCTTATTCCTCCGACAAGGTGGACCGATGACCTGGTGAAGGTCGCGGGTAGCCGATGGATGCGAGACGCGCAGGACCGGTCGTTGTGGCAACGCTTGGGGGAGGCCTATGTCCAGACGTCTTTCGGCTGATATGTTGATGATGATTCCTCAAACGACACCTCAGACATTAACCTACCTGATTCTCATATAACTTGAGCATTACGTGTTTACTATTGATTGCAGCTCTCGAGTTGGTTTCGGTGTTTCTTAGCGTAGTCAGCTACGAAACACAGGCCTCATCTAGTTTGAACTGACCAAAAAGATTGACGTTTGAAAGTGTTGTTTTTAAAAAAAAAATACAAGATTAATAAGTATCATTTTATGATTTACATGTGAGATGAGTAAGGTCGAAGTGAACCACCAAGTCTTATTGAACGATTTGAGCTTGGCTTCTTCCGAAAGTATGCATTGACTACAGCCAAAAGTGTGAGTGTGGCTAGATAAAACAGCAGTGTGATTCTGTAAGCATATCGAAGTGAACACTTGGGCGAAGTGAACGACAGGTGAGCTGTCAAACCATACAAACAAGATGGCGTGACAACTCACTTGTCGTTCACTCCACTTATGTGGTCACGGTGAGATGTCGACAGAATCGACCGGCAGTATGTCAGTCATTTTATGTTTGACAAGCCTTCGCACACATTCGTCAGTCCTCTTTCATTTTCAAACAATACCCGTATGTAAGCAAATAGCACGCGATGGTAGATTGTGCCACAAATAAAACACTGCACACGCTCCCTAGATTAAAAATATGGAAAACCTGTGGCCGTATTTTTTGGCAATTGTTACGCAACTTCAGTCAATAAAAAAGGAAATAACCTTTTTTCAGCACTCAAATGTTGAAAAATTGCTCTCGAATTTTTAAAACCTTTGCCAATACACACGTAACTTACATGTCTCTCTTGGATCACAATTCACAAATCTAATATGCTCTCTATGTATATCAGAAGACTTAAAACATAGGATTCCGACTTAGATGGGTGCCACACGATGAGTTGCGTTGGCGTATCGACGACGAAGCGATATTTTTTAAAACCGTTGCCAATACACACGTGACTTACATTTCTCTCTTGGTTCACAATTCACAAATCTAATATTCTCTCTAAGTATTTATCTGAAGACTCAAAACATTGGATTCTGACTTAGAGGGGTGCCACACGATGAGTTCGTTGGCGCTGCGACGACGAAGCGATAACGCTGCGCTGTTGTACATAACGGCATGCCATACAGTGCGTTATTACGACGAGCGTCGACGGCCAAGGGGCCAGATAGATGGAGCGGGGAGAGGGGAATACGATGAGTTGCGTCCCCGCAGTTATGTTCGTGTGGCACCTTGTCCATCAAAATCGTAGCGGTGCGACGACGCAACGGACCGGCAATACTCGTGTGGCTCTTCAGAAACACATAACGTTAGTACTGGGATGCAGCCACATGAAAACAAATATAATCATTTCCTGGCAACATCCACAAAATATTGGCAGGAAATCATTCCATTTGCGTTTAAACGGTCGGGCCAATTTAGAGTAAGATTCGAATTTTATGACGGATAGAAGTGGGAAGGCAGTCAAGCTACAGGCAGTTTTTAAGTATTTGTCAGAAGAAAACATTACACAGGGTTGGCATAATGAGCGTTTTTTTTAAAGACAACGTTTGGATCCTTTGGAACTCTGCTACGCTACAACCCTTCATGATTTTTATGTGTGTTTTATTGTCTTCGCTATAGTGCGTATCCAACTCTTTTCGTTCAGTCCATATAAAGTTCTTCTGTAAGAGATTGCCGTGTGCAATACACTACATACTTTTTATAAATGTTTGTTTATATCAACCAGGACGATGCGAGTGGTGGTAATAACTAAAAATCTAGCCTGCATTTCATTTTCTAGTTTATTTTTTTAATTACCAGTTCTCTAGCGTCATATTATTTGTAAGTAGACCGCTATTTATGTTAACCTCGCTACTGAAGGGACCAATCAAAAAGATGGGTAACTGTAAGTTGGCAACGCTGTCTTGTGCAAATTAACTCAAAGTTTTAACTGCACAAGTGCCAACCGCATCTAATTGGGCGCGACGTACTAGGGAGGAGAGGGAAGAAGGTCCATTAGAGGAAAGTGTGTGTGTGTGTGTTGTGTTTCCTTAATGTGTTTTAATTTTGGTGTACAATAAAGTATATATAAATGAATAATAATGTAAATAAAGTGTTCAAGCGTTGGTACCTCAGCCCAAATACCAACTATCAAGCAGTAGCCCGCCAGGCACAATAACGCCTGGTCGGAGGATCCTCCCTTTTAAATGGAGGTTTGCGGGACTTTCTCTGTACCGCATACCCTAAATTATCACACTGAATTATCATACTTCCGAAATTAAGGTTATTTTATACTTTGTAGTGTTTTATTTGGAAGTCGGTTATATTTCTTGTAAAAAGTGTTTTATTTTTCACTTTTGAGTGGTTGATACTTGAACGAAGTCTTCGTCTACGCAGAAATTGAAATAAACAAAAATGCTCATAAAATAAAAACTACTGAACCAAACTGAATCAAATTTTTACGGGACCAAATTGCAAGTATATCGCATCGAACTAAAAAATAATCACAGAAATCGGATCAGAAACCTCAGAGTAATCGGTGTACATACATAAAAAAATGCTCACCGAATTGAGAACCTCCTCCTTTTTTGGAAGTCGGTTAAAAATGAAAAACAGCTAAAAAGCAGGGGGTGACTTGCACACTCAAAGGAAGTAATATATCTTGAGGTGCTTAAGGAGTGGAGAGGTATGCCAAGGCTATCAGGACAATCCCGGAAGTGCGGTAAAGATTCCTACCAGCACAAGATTCTTATTATATTTTTTCATTTATCACAGTGGTCTTTCTGAACTCCTCTGCGTACTAACTAAAGTCGCTAACTAGACTTTTTGACCGTTCCACTTGTTGGCTAATTAAACTATTCAATTAGCGGTTCCGTACCGCTTGGGTTCTCTACGTAAATAATAAGTTTAAGAATTATGAGTGGTGGCTGTGAATGTGCTGGTTTTCAACTGAAAATGTTCAACTGCCTTTAACTTTTATTTAGTTTTCTGTTTTGTTGATTGATTGATTGATTGGTTGGATTTTCGAAGCTTGGTACATTGAGTAATCAGACATTCGCTGGACCTTTTCCATACCCCAAATCTGCGATAAGCTTCTCTCCTCTGTACTCATAATCCTTAGCATACTGTTCTCTTCCACTTTTAGCATGGTCTGGATGAAAGGTAGCATCCACGCGATAGTTGAGAATGCGCCTGTCAAACAGAGAGTAAGGAAACAAACCACATAATAAAATGAGGTGTCAACATTTCAACAATACGACAGTCAATATCGTACTGATGGACACATAAAGGGGATTGACTAAAGATCGCACGGGATGTAGAGTTATGGAAAGAGAAAGGGGAGGCATTAGTCCACCAAAAACAAATAATTCTAGAAAAAAATATAAGGTTCTGCTTCACCACTTAGCTGATATTTTTAAACGACTTCCAAAAAAGGAGGAGGTTCTCAATTTAGCAGGTATTTTTTAATTTTTTTTTTTAAATTAAATCTCTGTTTTAGTAATTACCCGACTACGGCAAAGCCAAAAGGAAGGGTAATGATTTTAGCAGTCTATGTAGGTATGTATGTATGTATGTATGTATATAACTATGTTCCACTCTAGCGCCTAAACCACTGAACCGATTTTTATGATTGAGGTATCAATAGATTCATGAAAACGTTCCGGGTGACATAGGTTATATAAATTATTCCTAAATCTATTATGGTGTACTTGACACGTAAATTTCTAACCACGTAAAAAATAAATTTCAGATAATTGTGACATGTTTGATATCAAAAGAAAGGTCTTGATGAGCACATTACAATTATGTATGTATATAATATTATCTAAGTCAACGAATGTTTAAATTGCCAACAAACAAGTAAAATCAAGCCTGCACTTTATACGAGGTGGCTGTACAATTTAGTGAAAAACATGATCAAAGTAATACCAACGCGAAGTTAATCAAATCTTTGAAATCTTTACGATTTGTGATGCTACTAGTTAGAAGAAAAATACATAAAGCGAAATATTTATGTTTCGAATTTTTTCGAAGCTCGATAGATGGTGTTAGCGTCGAAATAAATCACGCCATGCTTTCGTCTCTGATGTCGCTTCGTTCCCGTGATGGGACGTGGTAAGCGGTCACAAACCTGCCCTTGGCAACCCCACGACCCGTAAAACGAGCCTCTCACTGTGCTCCATAGCTAAAAATGCTTAAATTCGTCGAGTGTGCGCCTGCCCAAAAAGTGATAGCAACTCATACGCAACGTGTATAAATGCATGTTGTATATTGCAAGCGCGCTGCGGCGCCGTTATCTCAGTGCCGCATTTCACGACACCTAGTCGGCAGTCAACAGGTTTCGTTTGTTTTTTTACCCGACTACGGCAAATCCAAAAGAAAGGGTTATGACTTTAGCTGTCTATGTATGTATGTATATGTGCATGTTCCACTCTAGCGCCTAACTAAACCACTGAACTTATTGTGATGAATAAGGTATCAATAGATTTGTAAGAACTTTGCGGGTGACATAGGCTAGGTATACAATATTTTCACTTTAATTAAAATGCGAGAAAATACACGTAAACTTCTGACTCTGAAAAAAAAATTAATCATAACATGTTTGGTATCAAAGGAAAGGTCTTAACGAGCACTTTACAAATATGTACATATCTTGTATTGTCTAAGTAAATAAATATGTGTAGATTGTTAACAAACAAGCGACAGTGAGTATTACTGAATAAGTATCTGTGTAGAATCTGTAGAAGAGTCGTTAATAAAATAAAATAGCCAGAAATAGGTATTAATAGAAACTATTTCCAACATTTAATTTTTTGACCGTTCATCTGTTTAGTTGCTCAAAACACGTGGAAACGAATGCAGATAACTTTTATCAACTGTAATTTTGTAACTCAAAGTACACAATTAAGGTTTTATTTCATCCGAATCGATTCGCTCTATCAAAAGATATGTGAATTTAACATTAATTTTCATTACGTAAAGCAAATACACACACATAACGCCATCTAGTGAACAAAAATAGTACTACCAATTCATGAAAATAACACCAGAACATTACATACTGTGGAGTTAACTGTGAAACTTTAGATACGTAGCAAAAGAAAAGTAAGCATTTTCCTATCTTATCGTAAGGGATTTATCGATATATGTAACCGAATTGATATTTTGCCAGATCAACTTCAAGGTCGATGGATAGCATTCTTAATTTGATCTCAATTTAGCGGTGTTCTTCGCGGAAGAAGGACCCCCGCCCATTTCAGCTAACACATGTAACCTAACTTATAATAAGCTAAAGCTGTTAAAAGATAGACCCGTATAAGTTTGCCAGGTCTTAAAACTAGAAAGAACAGCCGATGCTGTTCCATGCGACTTTGACTTTGACTTTGGATAGATATTATGTATTCATATCTATCGAGATATGTATACATAATATCTATCCAGCGTTCCGCAGCTCAATACCAGTAATTTACGTGGTGCGGCAGATCTCCACTACCTAGAAACAGGGTAACACGGTACTTCTTGGCAGACCTGGTGTCAGATATTCTGGCTTCTGACCATCCGTAACGTCTGCCAAAAATCTACAAATAACAGGCGGAACCAGCGGCTTAACTTACTTTCCGAGGCACGGTGGAGTCTTAGCATGCGTTGTTTAACCGAGAAGATAGACTCGCGTGGCTTTTATCATTTAGCCCCGAGATTCTCGGAGACCAATATTGATAATTAGCCGTATTAAATGGGATGAAAAGTCTGACAACTTATGTTACTGATGATTTTGTATCTTTAAAATAATAATAATAAGTCTGATTGGTATCCCCAACTCTACGTTAAAGCGCAAATTTTGCGAACAGTCTCCTGATGTTACTGACTAATATTAAGTAGCATTGTAAGTAAATCCAGAATTTATGACCAGTAGCAACATTAAACCTTTTTAACTTCTCTACACTAACATTAAAAAAAAAAAAAAAAAAAAAAAAAGTTTACTACTTTTCGGTTAGCGACCCGATTATTATAAAGAGGAAAGATTTGTTTGTTTGTTTGAATTGAATAGGCTCCGAAACTACTGGACCGATTTGAAAAATTCTTTTAGCATTAGATAGCTACATTATCAGGGAGTAACATAGGCTATATATTATCCCCGTACTCCCACGGGAACGTGAACTACGCGGGTGAAACCGCGTGACGTCCACTAGTAATAGATAAACAAAATTAAATGAGTCAGAGTTCTTTAACATACTGTATATTAAAGAACTTTGACTCATTTAATTTCAGTGAAAATCAAATTTCCGGTTTTATGCGGAAACTTGGCAACATTAGGTCACCCGCAGGCCTTAACCGCTTATCACGCGTAGGTGAGGGGCAAAGCCCCGTGATAGGTTCGTCGCGGCTTTTAAGACAAGACATAAAGTGTTGGTTATCTATCTATGTTCTAAATCTTCATCATGTGTTCAACCTTTTACCAAATATATTAGGTTCGGCTTCCAGACAAACTGGATCCAGCTGAATACCACACCCCAATAACTGGGTGATCCGGTACTTTTTGGCCAGACTGGTGTCAGATTTTCTGGCTTGTGACAATCCGTAACGACTGTCAAAAGTATACAAATAACAGGCGGGACTTTCCGAAGCACGGAAGAGTGTTGGTATGATAAGATAAGACGATCAACCATCCACAGACTGACTTCAGCAACAGTGGCGTGGCTAGCATGGGTGACACCTGGGCCACCCCGAAATATTTATGCGTTGCGCGGTGACGGAAGTCACAAGCCATTTTTTGAAATTTTTTAAACCTCATCTCGGATAGGTTTCATTGCGTCCCCTGTTAAGGGGTGAGACCCGATCGCAACAAAAACGTCAACGAACGGTTGAGTGCGACCCGCAAATGCAGAAAACAGCAAGAAAAAACTAAAGAAATTTTTACATCTTATCTATGCATCACCATCACATTTTTTCGCCCATATCCACGTGAATAAAGTCGCGAGCATAGCTAGTTCTACATAATTAAAATGATAGCGACGTGCAGTTATAAATAGAAACGATTTTTAAAACGGAAAAGTATAAAATAAAAAAAAATAGTTTAAAAAACTGTAACCCGACTACAGAAAAATAAAAGTGATCTGAAAAGTATGAAACAAGAAAATATTTCAGAAACAAATTAAGAGAGGTACAAAAATGTTCAAAGTAAAGCCGTGGTCGCATGCCTTTATAGTTTTATAAGTTTGCCAGGCACCCACATGATATACAGGCATGCGACCACGGCTTTACTTTGAACATTTTTGTACCTCTCTTAATTTGTTTCTGAAATATTTTCTTGTTTCATACTTTTCAGATCACTTTTATTTTTCTGTAGTCGGGTTACAGTTTTTTAAACTATTTTTTTTTACTTAGTATTAGCTATTCGGATACCGAGAAATAGACCCTTAACCTTATTTATAAAAAGAATATTCGTAAATGATTATAATAAATACTGATTCGCAGACTCGTAATTTAAATTCTCAAAAAGCTTAACTAAAACATCAACGATCATAGTCATGACACATCAATCTCTACACAAACTAAAATGGAGCTTTATTCGCCGCAATTCTCTGAGAGTCTGTTCAAATACCATAACAAAATCAACAACAACCAACAAATAGTTGGTACTTCTTAATTCCAAGTTGACATTTGGTTTGACAATTGAATAAATTGAAAAGCCATCGACAATTCGAGGGTCAGTTTACCGGGCCACAATATCACTGTTATCCTGTTCAAATAAAACCTTTATATTTGACAAATAACACCAGTGTCCACCATTTTGTGGATCAGTTATAGTGGACAGAATCATCCCGTAACGTTAACTATAAATATGTAAATATTATGTTAAGAAATCGGTTCAATTTTAACTAAAATGTCGGTTTTCTACGTTTGGGTGGTGGTGTGAGTTATAAAAGGTCGCGATTTGAGTGTTTGTTAGTGTCTCTGTTTGTAGTCTCTGAGATATTCTTAAATAGGTATACTCTGAGCAAGAACACCCGTTTTGAGAAGGAAGGGAATAATTACGTGCAGTATACGTCAAATTATTCAAAATCTTGTTCAACTAATTAAAAAAAAAAATTTTAGATTTTATTCATTATTGATAACACCGAATACTGGCACATTTTGCTTAACGCTTTAAACGAAGACCAATTAAAATAAAATATTATTTTAAAAAAAGCACAACCTACATGGCTTTATAAGTTTTTTTTGCGTCTATTGGCCAGTATTTCTACATGACTGAGGATACCAAAAAGTTTTTGCTTGCAATAATATTACCTATCCACTTGGAGTAATATTTTTTTTTTTAGTTCGGGTCTGAATTATTTTATTATTATCATAAACACTCAATCAATGATCAATGAATTTGATGAATCAATTTGGCACAAGAAAATATAGGCCTATGCTCAGCAGTGGGTGAATTCGGGTTGTGTATGATGATGATTCAATGAATCTACGACAATATAACTTTTTAACCGACTTCCAAAAAAGGAGGAGGTTCTTAATTCGGCGTGTATTTTTTTTTATGTATTCCGATTACTCCTAGGTTTCTCATCCGGTTTGTGTGATTCTTTTTTAGTTCGCTGCGATATACTTGCCATTTGGTCCCGTAAAAATTTGATTCAGTTTGAATGAGCAGTTTTTATTTTATGACCATTTTTGCTTATTTGAATTTCTGCGTGGATGAAGACGTCGTCAAAGTATCACCACTTAATGATGAAGAAAAATAAAAATCGGTGTTAAAAAACGAATATATAAAACCAAAAACACCGACTTCCGAAATTAAGGTTATTTTATACTATATAGTGTTGTTTTTGGAAGTCGGTGATATTTTTTTGGAAAAAGTTTTATACATGTCAGTAACAGCATAATTACATACAACTTCTTTCTCCTTCGACCCCGCGCAAAGGACGTGGTCCACATCGGAACAAAATAAAAAAAAAGCTGACCGATCCAATTTCATTACGAGGCTATTTTACGAGGCGGGTCCTGCCGCGTACAGGTGGATGTTTTTATTGCACTGCTCTCAATTAGATTAAATTATGTGAACGTATTAGATACATTTAAATGGTCGAAGTTTAGGTTTTTGTAAGTGTGCGTGTTGGATAATGTTGTACCATTTCTGTTTCTTTATTATTATTGATAGGCTTGCGTTTGACCTTAATGTCACCTGATGATTATACGATGATGAGATCCTAGAAGGAACCTATTCAATCTTGATATAAAGCCCTCCAGTTTGTAGCCTATCAGGAAACACAGGCTTGAGCAAGGAATTCCTCTCCTTAACTGTACGCGCAATGAAATTACATATTTTCAAATGTTTTGTGCGTGTTTTGGACGCTTTCGTGCATAGTGTAAGCTTTAAAGCCATTGAAAAATGATATTTAAATTTATATATGCTTTATTGTACACCAAAATATAAGAACATAAAGAAAACCTTAAACTAAAAATGTAAAATTGGCGGCCTTATCGCATTCCGCGATCTCTTCCAGGCTTTTGTGGAATTTGTAGCTTGCAGTTTGCTTTCTCTTTACTCTAAAATTTTATAAGTATATTTGTAGCAATTTAGGGTTAAATCTAACATAACAAGCGTCTCAAAAATCAAGACTTAAGTGTTATAAAAAAAGACATGCACAGAAAAATTAGATAGCAAACTCAACACACCCTGTACCACAAAACGGGGCACATAATACGTCCAGTTATAAAGTTTACAACTGCGACAGCACTGTGTCAATCGTGGCCGCTCGTGGGACACGGTGAGCCACTCGCGGCCATCGCGGGCCATAGCGGGCCCGTGGGACAGGCCATGTCCTTTATGTCCTCTTCATTATTATAGGAAGGTTTTATTACTGATGGCTTGTAGCTTGTTGAAATTACTTTATAACGGTCAAGAGTATATAAATCGTTATTAAACCAAAGTTTAATGAGGGTTTCCAGGAAAATTTACGCCACCAGTTGGCGCTACATAGGCGAGAGGTCTCTTCCTTGAAAAAATGACTGACGTAAACATGACGCTGACGTCAATTTAACTCATGTCGGAAAACGTTAGCGTATTGAAAGATGCCTGGAGCTAACGACTCAGTGCTGCTAGCTGGTGTATGTCAGGAAACCAATATATTGACGACACGCTTGGCGCAGCGGTTGAGCGCTTGGCTGCTGCGCTGTGTGTCGCGGATTCGATTCCCGCATGGAACTGTAGCGGCATCAATGCCGCCACAAGAAAAAACCAACGGAGCAAATCTACATCGCAACAAAAAGAACCGCGATGCCCTCTATCCAACTAGCAGCGAACTACTAGGTTGAAATCCTGCATCGCGCAAGCAGAGTTTACCGTGCAATTTGAACATATACATCAGCCCGAATATCAACTATCGGGCAGTTGCCTGCCAGGCACAACATCCGCCTGGTCGGAGGATCCTCCCTTTACAATTGAGGTGTGCGGGACTTTACTCTCTGTACCCCTCCACAGAACAAATTTGTATGGCCTACATGTAGTTGTTCCGGGTTTGGGTGTTTGTGTATGTGAGTTTGTATGTTTGTGGACGCACCCACGATACAGGAGAAATTCTTAGTGTGGGGCAAAGTTTTAAAAATGGCTGCCCGTTAAATTGAGCTTGAATGCACTGATCCCGTACGATAATGATATGATGACGCGATGTCACTCGAGGCCTTCACAAGCCATCGTTGTCCCGTGGGACAGGCCATGTCCTTATGTCCTCTTCGTTATTATAGGAAGGGTTTTATTACTGATGCTGTCATGGCTTGTAGTTTGTTGAAATTGCTTTATGACGGTCAAGAACATAATGACGTAGTCACCTTGTTTGTAGGAAGGATTGGTGATTGAGTTGTTTTGTTAATTAGGAGGAAGATAGCGTCGCTGGCATTGATATATATAAAAAACCAAAGATACACACTCAGCATCTCAAAAACGTCCGCAAAAAACAAACGCAATATGTATAATTGTGCGCTAGTTTCAAACAGTCTTGCATCGCTCGCCATACTGCACTGCTTTGTAAAAACAACTTTAAGCCATTCGTGTAAGGTTGAATTTGCAAAAAAAAATGCGCATCACTCGCCATACTGCACTTCTTTGTGAAAACAATTTTAAACGATCCGTGTAAGGTTTAATTTGCAAAAAAAAAATTGTTTATATTATAACTACACACATGACACTTGATACATGTCAGTTTTTGACGACATTTTCGAGTGTTGCATTTGTTCGAGACTGCATCTTGGGTTTTTTTTATATTTCAATGGTTGCTGGTAACTCTTTTTCAAAATCGTCTTGACGAAGTTCGACCACAGAAGTAGGTTATTTTTGTCAAGTAAAAGGAAACAGGCTGATGACACCAACTTGTAAAAGCGACCAACAAGGAGTTTGTTTTAGCGTCTCACAAAAGTTAAAATGTGCTTGTAATTTCATCGGCGCTATACCTGTTCAAACTCGAACAAAGCTAAGCGTTGCGCTTAGCTGCGGAAATAAACAACATTGGTAGTATTTCCCAATTAAGTCTGGACTTTCTCTCTACTGAAACTAAACCAACATGGTCTTGCACCTCAAATCATCCAGTTACTGAGTTGTAGACGTCGGGTATCAATTTGATAAAAGTTAAGTGAATTGTCTGCGCTGAAGGTGCCAGATCTATCAGTACAATTATATATCGACCTACGTTTCAATTCTACATCATCACCTGCCTAGCCATTTCCCAACAATATTGGGGTCGGCTTCCAGTCAAACCAGATTTAGCTGAATATCAGTATTTTACGTGGAGCGGCTGCCTACCAGACCTCCACAACCCATTAAATGGGTAACATGGTAGTTCATGGCAAGACTGGAGTCAGATTTACTGGCTTCTGACTATCCATCACGACTAACAAAGATCCTCAAATGATAGCCAGGACCAACGGCTTTCCGAGGCACGAAGGAAACTCAGTATGTTAAGATGGTCACCCATCCACAGACCAACCTTGGCAAGCGGTGCTTGACCTTGTAGATCGACCCGTGCGGCTGTTATTATCTAGCCACGAGCTCCATTGCTAGTAAAACCAGGCATAAGGTTACTAAAACCGAGATCACCACTATCATTTCAGTGTCACTTAACCCAATACACAAGCATACGGCCTTCGTGTGGCTATTTCCATTCAGTCCCCAGGGCGATCCATATCGACGCATAAACTAATAGTGCTGGTCGATAGCAGGCATTAGCCGATTAACTATATTTATAGCTACAATCCTTGCTATTATTGCAAGGCCTCTTTGTGGCCTGTAAATTTTATGTCTTTCCCTGTCACGGAGGAGGGAGACATGGAAGGATCAAGGAAGAAATGGCACAGAATCTTGTCAAAATCAACCATTATGAAATCAATGATAGACCATTCTGACACTATTGTAATAGCAGACTTGGGGCCCAGATACGTATGTTTTTTTTTAAAGAAAGCCGGTTTTGTTCGAATGTAAAATATTTTTAACGACGCTGGTGTCTCGTCTCGCTTGTAAATGAATGTTTAAAAACCGGCCAAGAGTGAGTTGTGTCTCGCATATGAAGGGCTCCGTACCATGTACCGTTTTTTTTTGTATGGGGTATCCCTTTCATTTCTAATTTAATTTAATTTTTAGGGTTCCGTACCCAAAGGGTAACTAACGGAACCCTATTACTAAGCCTCCGCTGTCCGTCCGTCCGTCTGTCTGTCAGAGGACTGTATCTCAAGAACCGTAATAGGTAGATAGATGAAATTTCCACAGATTGTGTATTTCTATTGCCGCTATGACAACAAATAATAAAAATTAAGATTTATGTTACGGAACCCTTCGTGTGCGAGTCCGACTCGCACTTGGCCGGTTTTTTATTATTTGTTGTTACAACTGCAATAGAAATACACAATCTGTGAAAATTTCAACTAAATACGTTATGGTTCTTGAGATACAGCCCGCTTACAGACAGACGGACGGACGGACCCACGGATGGACGGAGAGCGGAGGCTTAATAATAGGGTTCCGTGCCCAAAGGGTAACCAACGGAACCCTATTATTAAACCTCCTCCTCGCTCTCCGTTTTAGATCTTTGCATCCTAGAGTCTGACTTAATATCGCATCAGATTGAAACAACATTCAAATAAACATGGTTTCCTTTTTCTTTCCTTAACTATTCTTTTTTATTTTTTTTATTTGTGATGGGTTTGCTCTTGACTCTAGTCTAGGTCAGACATGACACAGACAAAGTCTACGATGGAGCGAGCTTACCCAGAAGGAGCCTGTGCACTCTTACTTTGAAAAGATTAGGGTTGTAAGCGTTTGAAAACATAGACGCAGGCAGAGAGTTCCACTCCTTTGCTGTGCGCATTATAAAAGACGTTTGGATTCGCTTAGTGCGAATTGGTGGAATAGCAACAAGGTAGGGATGGTAAGATGCAGTGCGCCTGGATGTCCGATGGTAGAAGAGTGCCGTTGGGATGAGGTCGTGGAGTTCTTGGGCACACTCACCAAAGTACAATCTATAGAAGACCGACAAGCAGGCAACTATACCGGATATAAAGCTATATTTTTGCAATGGTATCATAGGTAAAAATATCTTTTGATCCCGAATAATTACGGCTCTTTTAGGTAGAGAGCGAAGCCAAGAGAAAAACCTAGTCACAAATACATAAATAGTGCTCTATTATTAGATGATCCGGGGAATCTGTCAACGGTGCTGTCTGGCAGTTATTGTGTAACTTTCACAAACGTAATTCACACATTATTCCTTATTCTCCATTTCCTACTTACTCCGCGCATCCTATTATCCGTAACGTTTATGGCCCTTTAAGACGGAGCCTTAAGTATTGGTGTTGTTACAAAAATTGGCTCCGTAATGTACTATTGGGAATAACCTTAAATATTCGCACTTATTTTAACGATAATGTTTATTGGTTCCTTTTTGGCAACTTCGGTAATAATGATCTTGGGATATGTGGCTTTTATAGGGTGAGCATTCAAATATATTCACTAGTCTTCTTTTCTTTGTGGCTATTATTTTTCTATACCAACGTTGATAAATGTGGATAAGTGGGGAGAGAGAGGGAGGCCAAAGAAATTATAGATGGTGTATAACGTGATTTGAAAGAGAAGGGAGTTATTACGTCCTGCGTGTTCAATTTAATAATGCTTTTAGGATGCTGTTGGGACTACCGTGGCGTGCTTCAGGAATGTTCGTGGAGGCTCGCACAGATGGTTTCCATGCCATCATACGAAAGAAAGCGGCCTCCTTACTACGGCGCTTGCACGGTAGTGACAACAGCATCCTGAAAATGATAGCTGCCAGACCGGACTGTCCCTTTCAGGGACACTGGATGGGAACAGTCATGGTTATAAGTAAATAAATCATTTATATAAACTAACAATACTAACCTACTCGCATAAGTAGCATTGATACTAACACCAAAATACTAACAAAATTATGGACTGTAGTCTGAATTAAAGTTTTATTTAATTTAATTTTAATTTTTAATTATGGGTAGAATGGGGGAAAAAAACGTGTAGTGCCGACGTCAAGTAACATGGGGTAGGGACAAGTAGATGATGATGAAGATCTATGTTACCTGGACTTTACTGGGTTGTGTGTGGAGGTCAGATTGACAGTCGCTCCATGAAAAATATCTGGTATTCAGGTAGGTCAGTTGCATCTGGTTAGACTCGAAGCCGAGCTTATCCCCAAATTAATTAGGAATAGGCTAGGCAAGGCTAGGTGATGCGACGGGATGAGGCGGCGGCGCGTATTGTCCCAGATGCGCCCCCTATTGGACGTGCGGGGGAGGACACGTCACTCCTCCCGCGGGCCTGAGGTGGCCCGCGTAGGCCGGCACTAGCCGGGGATCGTGGAAAGCGCACTAGTTCTCACGATCCCCGGTGCAAGTGTGAGAAGGAACACCGGGGTGGTTTTTAGTCAGTAAGAGTCTGACAGACCCCTTCACCTGCCCCAGGCGAAGGACATCCATGAGAATTTTCCACCCCAGCAAAAAAAAAGGCTAGATGATGATCCGGTCTCGTCACTATCGAGGCCAGTGCTCGACGAATGGCTCGGGAGGAAGCACGGCTCCCTGTCGTTTCGGGCGACACAGGTCCTCTTGGGGCATGGCTGCTTCGGAAAGTACCTGTGTCGCATAAACAAGGAGCCGGACACTCGGTGCTATCACTGCATTGACTGTCGGGAGGACACGGCGCGGCATACGCTGGCAAAGTGTGCCGCTTGAGAGGAGCCGCGCCGTGCGCTCATCTCTGTGGTAGACAGTGACCCCTCGCTGCCGGTCGTAGTCCGTGCTATGGTCGATGGCGAGGAGTCCTCGGACGCGGTGGTCTCCTTCTGCGAAATATTTATCGTGCAGAAGGAGGCTGCGGAAAGGGAGATCTCGACCTCTTGTAGCAGGCATCAATGCCGCCACAAGAAAAACCAATGGAGCAAATCTACATCGCAACAAAAAGAACCGCAACGTCATCTATCCAACTAGCAGCGAACTACTAGGTTGAAAGCCTGCATCGCGCAAGCAGAGTTTACCGTCCGATTTGGACATATACATCAGCTCGAATATCAACTATCGGGCAGTTGCCCGCCAGACACAACATCCGTCTGGTCGGGGGATCCTCCCTTTTTAACGGAGGAGTGCGGGACTTTACTCTCTGTACCATGTACCTTTAAACTGGTGATCTTCGACATTGAACGTCAGCGCAGCCTTCTTGCAACTACTTCAGCGTGACGTCACCATCACTTCTCCTCATCGTGACCACAAGCTCTCGAGCAGCGAGTCATACAGCTAGCCAGTAGTACCCACGGCTTCTACGGGTATCCTGACCACCAGCATGCAGCAGCCGCGCATTCATGGTCAGCATCCTCAGCCTCTACCCTCAACCTCACCAGCGACCTTGGCAAGCACACTGCACCTTCGGCCAGTCACATGCAGAGCCATGAAGAACCTCTCCTGGTCGACGCCAGCAGTCACGCCACTACGTCGCACAGCAATGCTGCCCAAAACCGACGCTCTGGTGCAAAAACGCAGCACCCGTGACCCGTGGCACCAGCCGGGGATTACGGAAGTCGCGTAAGTACCCGCGATCCCCAGCGTAGGTGGGAGATGGAACACTGGGGTAGTTTTAGTCAGTTATAGTCTGCCAGAGCCCTCCGCCCGCCCCAGGGCAGAGGACATCCATTAGGATTCCCCCCGTTATAAAAAATATAAAAAAGAAAGTCTAGATGATGATGTGAACTATTAAATTTAATTCCTAATCCATAGCTTCATATGTTTGGAGAAATGTATGCTCGACAACATAAAATACAGAAATGTAAACAAATATTGTATTGACAAAATAATGAAGTCGGTTGAAATCCGATTACAATCCGGTGACGTCTGTCGTTTGCTTTTGTCGTTTACTTCGTTAAAATACTGATGGGATGATAGTTGTACCTACTGTAAAGGAAGGACTAGCTGCCACAATTTTCAAGTATATATTTAGTACCACATTTTTCCGAGAAAAACTCGATATATTTTTAAGCATGTTACCCCATTAAACTGCAAACGCCAACACCGTACATAATTCCCATAAAACTTAATAAATATCATTATCGTTCGGGATCAGTGCATACTACAACGTCAGTTTAACGGGCAGCCATATTGGATTAGACACAATTAAACTTTGGACGAATAGCGAGTGTTGCCCGATGCTATAAAGTTGTTTATGGTCTTGTGAGTGTTGCCATGGTTACCTATGTTTTTTATTACCCATGGAGTGTTTTAGTTGGATGTTTCGCGAATTTTGTGGAGTATGGGGAAGTCGATTCAGACAGTTGTTAAGGATAGTCAGAAGCCAGAAAATCATCAGTCTTTAAACAAACACAAACAAACTTTTTAGAATTCCATACCCAAAGGGTAAAAACGGAACCCTATTACTAAGTCTCCGTCCGTCCGTCTGTCTGTCTGCCAGCGGGCTGTATCTCGATAACCGTAAAAGGAAGACAGTTGAAAGTTTCACAGAGTGTGTATTTCTATTGCCGCTGTAATAAAATAAAAACGCCTTTTATTTCCAGTAAATCTACATTTTTTTTTAAATCTATGTTTTTTATTAAGTTTATTCTATGTTTTTATTTGTCTCTTACTTAATATAATTTTTATGTGTATCCTATGTATTATATCTGTGTGTATATATATTGCCGCTATAACAACAAATAATAAAATGTATGTATATGGAGCCCTTACAAGAAACGTGTTTTTGCGGAACCCTTAGTGTGGAAATCCAACTCGTTCTTGGCCGGTTTTTACACAAACTTAATTGATGGGTCCAGTCCTCACATCCGTCGAGCATGCTGTAATATCGACGTGGCTGCAGTAACGGGTCCCCCTCAGATCGTGTCGAAGGTCGGAATTTCCCCTCTTTTCGAGTATTTTTGGCCTTCTGATTACTCATATGATTACAAAACTAACGATTACGTTCGGCAATTTACTCTTAGTTCAACAATTAGACAACACCCTTTTAAAACCGCCAATTATTATTGTAAATACCAAAAGCGAACAAGACACAAGAAAATATTAATTAAACATTGTAATACAAGCAACTAAGTGAATGGAAGCTCGGTGTTCTGTGCAACTGACGTCACCGCCACATCGTGACATCACGCAGATTGGAAAAGTTGGTATGTTGGTAGTACTGTAGGGATGTGACGGCCATTTATAATAATAATAATTTATCTTTATTGCAGACATAAGTCCATATGTTACAATCACAGATTTAGTATAGTTGTTATACACACACAAATAAAAATAACAAGGTGTTAGTAATTTGTTAGTAACCAAAATAAGTACACAAAAATTAAAATCTATTTTCTATTTCTGTGCAGATGTACACTTGCCCAGTACACAGTAAATGGACTATTTATTTTGCACGCTAACGCTCTGAGTTTAGCGGAGGCGGACGTGAAAAAGAATTAAATCACACTTTCATACAAAAAACGACATTTTCTAATTTTGTCTCCAAAATCCCATGTTCAAAATTGATTTATTTAGAGTCTAAGTCCATCTTTGGGCGACAGAATATCATATATGTGGCTAATTTCAACTAAACGGGTGTAGTAGATTCGGAGCAAATTGGCTGTGAGAGACGGACTGACAGGCGCACGAGTGATCCCGTTCCGTTTTACATTCGGACGTAACAACCCTTAAAAGAGCTCGTTGAAGTACTGGTCATATTCATACTGTGGCGAAGTTCCATCACTAACTTTGGCAGCACTGGTAAGTTGGTAGCACCACTAGGTTAGTAGCACTGGTAGGTTGGTAGCACTGGTGGTATATTTTTTAATAAAATTTGAATTAAGAACAGTTCATTCGGTTCAGTAGCGAAATGAGTTTCCTTCAACAAGTTCGGTTGACTTTTTTTCCGCTGTCGAAATTGTTTTAATATTCCGATGAGTGTTGGAATGGGTGGTGGGGCCAGGAAACAAGCGAGTGACAATTTAATTGGAAATACGAATGAAAAGGATGCGCATCAAAACATGTTTATCACTTTCAGTGCCAAGTGCAAAAGTGTTTTTACAGTTTTAGGGCGAAGCACTCAACACATGGGCCGAACAACAATTCGTTCATGTGCCCACAACCCGCGCATGAACACAAGTCACATATAGCTACTTAAAACAACGACTCAGATACGGGTTGTGGGCACATAACGAATCACTGCTCGACCCATACGCTGAGTTCTTGGCACTAAATGTGTTAAGTAATGCTAGGCAATGGCTGGTCATCTCTGTAATATTTGGCCCTAGTTTTTCGAAGGAATGTTATCTAACGGGCGTAATCTGGTGTGATCGAAGACAATTTATTCCTCCAATCACAGTACTTTACGTACGCTCGTAACCGTACGTTCAAAGTACATAGGCACTAAAAGTTGTCTATCCAAAACATTTTGTTAAGTATTCAGAATATGAATAACGTCTAGGAGCGCTTGGATCTTGGACAATAAAAGTAAAAAGTTAAAAAGTATAAAAGAGAAAGAGAGGGAGAGAGAGTAGTTTAATTAAAGTATTGAGTAGTGTAAAAAGCTGGGCATCCTAAATAGGGTGAAGCGATACTTCAGGCCTGGACAGCTTTTAACCCTATATAAAGCGCAAGTCCGATCCTGCATGGAGTATTGTAGCCACCTTTGGGATGGCTCAGCTAAGTATCAGCTTGCCGCGCTTGACTCGGTGGAACGTAGAGCTAAGGGGCTCATCGGTGAGGAAAAACTGGTGGATGCCAAGCTACATAGCTTGGCTCATCGCCGTAAGGTTGCCTGCTTGTCGGTCTTCTACAGATTGTACTTCGGTGAGTGTGCCCAAGAACTCCACGACCTCATCCCACCGGCCCCCTTCTACCATCGGACATCCAGACGCACTGCAACTTACCATACCTACCTTGTTACTATTCCACCAATTAGCACTAAGCGTTTCCAAACGTCTTTTATAATGCGCACAGCAAAGGAGTGGAACTCTCTGCCTGCGTCTGTGTTTCCAAACGCTTACAACCCTAATCTCTTCAAAGTTAGAGAGAACGGGCTCCTTCTGGGTAAGCTCGCTCCATCGTAGACTTTGTCTCTGTCATCTCTAACCTAGACTAGAGTCAAGCAAAACCCGTAACAAATTTAAATAAAAAAAAGTAGTGTATAAGAGTCAAGTTCATTTCTCAGCCTTCGTCTTGGTCTTATATTAAACAAAGCCTTCAAGAGTAGTATAGAGTAGGTAATTGTAAGGTACCTACATACTGTTACCTGATATACAGGTGAGGCCAAATCCGAAACTATGGAGAATATCGAAAAACCCTGAAAGGAGTCTCGAGCCGGATTTTGATGAAAAACAAAACAGCATCATTGGATTTTTGAAAAATTGTCGTTCCTACCCTTATCGAACTGGGTGATTTTGAAAAAAAAAACACATCCTGTATTATTACACCATCCAAAAGCTTACAAGGATCAAATTCTGGGAAATAATAACACATGGCAAACTAAAGGAAAGAGCTCATTTTTAACAAATTACTTTTTAACTTTCAAAAAGAAAAATATCGTCTCATTTTTTTTTAAATAAATGATGCAATTTTTGTTTATATCAACATCGGGAACTAGAATTTACAACTGCATCATTGGATTTTTGAAAAAATATCAGTTGCTGTTTAGATAGGTAACTTTAGTCAGAAATGTTAAAACTAATTTGTTAATAATGAGCTCTTTCCTTTAGTTTGCCATGTGTTATTACTTCCCAGAGTTTGATCCTTATTAGCTTTCAGATGATGTAATAATACAGGGTGTTTTTTTTTTCAAAATCAACCGGTTCGATTCCTGGGTAGAAATAGCGATTTTTCAAAGATTCAATGATGCAGTTTTAATACAGTGAAAGGAGTTTCAGTGTATTTCGATATTCCTCATATCTTATACTAGCTGACCCACGCAACTTCGTCTACGTCACAATTATCATTACTGCTCCGCTCCTATTTTTCTTAGCGCGATGATATGTAACCTATAGCCTTCCTCGATAAATGGGCTACCTAACATTGAAAGAATTTTTCAAAACGGAGCAGTAGTTCCTGAGATTAGCGCGATCAAGCAAACAAACTCTTCAGCTAGAATATAAATTAAGTATAGACTATTCTTTCGGATTTGGCCATGAAGGCACACTTAAAAAATTCACCCTGTATTTCTCGTACGGCAGGAGAATTAATTTCTAACCTGTACGTCAAAGTTATATAACAGCCTTCGGATTGTGCAATGTGAGCTCGAGCACATTATGAAGCTCGTATTCATAGCACTTATCATGAACTTTAAAGTGGTCTGCGAGGAACATTTTCAGGTAACGGGGAATGGTTGGTATGATGGCTCTGTAAAATGATTATTAAAATCAAATCGCATAGTGATGTGGGTAGGTATGTAGGTAGATTGTTCAAAAAACCGATCAAGTGTGAGTCGGACTCTCACACGAAGAGTTCCGTACCATAAACCGAAAAAAACACGTTTCTTATATGGAAGCTCCCTTTCATTTTAAATTTAGGAACCCTAAAACCGACCAGGTTGG
This sequence comes from Lacanobia wlatinum, assembly GCA_947578705.1. NCBI lineage: Eukaryota > Metazoa > Arthropoda > Insecta > Lepidoptera > Noctuidae > Lacanobia > Lacanobia wlatinum. The sequence continues at coordinate 4,023,476 of OX388046.1, read as the reverse complement.
ACAAGCGCGCAAACGTTCCGAACGAATTTGTTTTTTTCAATCAAGTATTCTAGGTGTGTTTTTACTAGTGAGTTGTATATAATAACGCGTACTTTATGTGGTATGCAGTTAGCGACTTTCCGGAGCGCTCCTAAGACTGAGTTCAGCTTGCTTTAAGGGTTTCCGTTTTTTTATACGGACCCGGACGTTCGAACCCCATATTGCCAACTTCATGGCCCCAGTCTAACATTACAGGGAAGCAAATCAAATTTAATCTCTCACTAAATTGGACGAAGTGTCTTTGAATTGAGGCTCACAATATATTTCCAATATCGAGATTGTTATCTTCGATGTCGAAACCTTTGTGTACGCACTGGGTACCTGCGCCATTTTGTTTTATTTTTAGGGGATTCTAATTTTCTGTTCCCTTTTTTTTTTAAAGGCTGTTGAAAGTATGATTGAATATTGAGTATTTTGAGAATGGAGGATGGAGTCCAAAGAAGTTGCGTAATATTTCAAAACAGTTACCACGGGCCTGGAACGCAAAGGGCATATTTTAAGCCCAGGTTGACACTCCCTCCCGCTCAAGCTAGAGCTGGAGGAGTCATTTCATGATTTCCCACCAATAAAAAAGGCCAAAGAAATGATGGAAGGATTGTGTGGGATGATCTGCTGGTTGGTACCATGGACTAAGTTATTTTTACTCATTTTTAATACTCTTTGAAGTATAGGATAGATTCCCTTTGAAAGTAAGAAGCATTACCTTAGGAATGATATCAAAGAAAAGAGAGTGTCTTGCACTGACTGCCCAAGTATGGAACAACGCAGGACGATGAGACTTTTTTGACTTGAGTAGTAGGTACGGTTCGGCATCCCTGCTTTTTTTTAACGGGGCGAAATCCTCATGGATGTCCTCCACCCTGGGGTGGGCAGAGGGGTCTGTCAGACTCTTACTGACTAAAACCACCCCGGTGTTCCATCTCTCACCTACGCCGGGGATCGCGAGAACTTATTTGGCTTCCGTAATCCCCGGCTGGTGCCGCACCTCGGCTCAGCGGGAGGAGTGATGTGTTTGACTCCCCCCGCGACATCATAGAGGGACGCACGGGAACACCACGTGCCGCCACCTCGGGTCCGGATGAATGGGGGGCGACGGACATCGGCATCCCTGCCCTAGCACAACTTTTTGAAACCCAAGCGCAGATCGCGGGACGAACTAGACAAAACTAATAATAATCAATGGGCCACAGTCTACACTTACAGTCCTTTTTATTATTAACCGACTTCTTCAAAAAGGAGGAGGTTCTATGTTCGGCTGTATTTATGTTTATCGATTTCTCCGCCAATTCTGGACCGATTTTTACTAGAAAGCTTATACTCCTGAGGTGGTCCAATTGTCACCAAGTTAGAATCTGATGATGGGATCTCATGAAAATCGAGGGAAACCTTCAAATTTTACAGGCACATACAATGTTTTTCATAAATTTTATGACGTAATTCAGATATTTGTGCCTGGTAATCATCATTTCATGTAGCTGAGCTGATGCTGGAAGGTATAAGTAAGGATCTGATGATGTGATCCCATGAAAAAAGTTTGTTCAGCGATATTTTCGCCAATTGTCAACCGATTTGGATGATTCTTTTTTTGTTTGGAAGGGTATTTTCCCGGAATGGTTTCATTTTAATTTGGTGAAGATCTGATGAAGAACGTTAGGTAGGCAACCCAAATCTTCAATAAATGATAACAAATGGAGCGGGATTGCTGAAATCGCATGTCTGTTTATTGTTTACACCAGTTCATAACATAACATCACGGCAGTACGCTGTGAATGGGTACACAGGTATCAATGAAAAGTGAAAAATAAAAATAACCTTTTTTACAAAAAAACCCGACCGACTTTCAAAAACAAAACACTACAAAGTATAAAATAACTTTAATTTCGGAAGTCGGTATCAAAAAACGAAATAAGCAAAAACACCGACAGTCACAATTTTTGACAATCGTTTTCGATGACAGTAAACATTTTTTCTACAGCCTCTGGACCGAAACAGCTGGTAGTCGTCGGAGAAATCTTTGCCCAGCAGCGTTATCATAGAGGCAACATACAGACATTAAGGCTTGCATTCTTGCCAATGACCTTGTGCATTGTCGTGGAGCTAACTACCTCTCTACGAGCCACTCCGCTACCTGTATTTTTAATTTATTATAATAAAAATAATAAACATTTTAAAAAAGTAACAAAATCAAATAATTTTCATTTGTATTGCAGAGCAGTAAATATTTTTATACTCTTCTGATAAAAAATTAAGGAATAAAATGGTTTCATCTCAACGATTTGGAGGTGATTTGGGTGTTTTTATTCTTATTATGTGATACCGAAAGATTAATTCTGGCTAAACCAAATCACGTATTTTTTCAGATGTGATTTCTCTGTTAGTGCCGAAGAAAAACTGCTTCATCTGCACGCTGTTTTAGAGAGCAGCCTTAAACAGTAAGCAGCCTAGCAGAAGACCGATTCTACCTGCTAGCAACTCGCATGCTAGTTTAATTACAATGCGGGGCACGCTACGTAATGCAACTTGCATGCGAAAGGGTTAAGTGCGAGTTTTTGAAAGTACTCAATCGCGTTAACATAAACGATCGCTTATGTAAAACTGTACGGAGAAATAAAGGATTTCCGTTACTGTCACCAGATGGCGCTTATTCAGTTTCAATACAAGTTGAAGCTTACGTTAACGTGATCAAGAACGTTAAAAAACGTGCACTAAAGCCACTGGTTACAGGTGCAAACGTGGCTTTAGAGGAACTAAGGATGGGAAATCATCAAATTACTCCTCCCGCTCTGGGTGAAGCAGAAGGGAGTGTCAGACTCTTAGTGACTAAAAGCCGTCCGTGTTCCTCCTAATGCCCTTTGCGTTCCAGGGCCGCAGTGACTCTTTCAAACAAAGTCCGCAGCCCGGGCACTGGCCCTAGCGGGCCTCGTCTACTATGCTGACAACTCTTTGAGGCGCGCGTGGAATACAGCGTGCCGTCGACCCGGACCTGGTTCTGATCTGATGGCGAGCCATCCAATGCTCGCCGTCCACAGGTCCCCGGACACCCGGGGCGTCTTCTTCTGTTGCAGCGGTTGGGGCGTGAGGTGTCCCTCTCTCTCACGCATTCGGCCTCGCTAGCATTACTGCTTCGCAGAAATAGGTGACCGCTTCCTATGCCTGGCCTAAGAAGACCCTAAATGTCTACAAAATGTCAATTCTAATAATTTTCAATCAACGTTCGCATTCGCATCTCAGTCGTAATCTGTCAAAAATGTAGAGGAATGAGGGCTTCCGTTTTTGTACTCACCAGTTGGCGCCACTGTCGAGTAAGGTTAAGAACAAAGCATAGCATTAAAGTTGTTATTACGTGCTTGTGAACAAAGTTAGAAGGAAAATGAAAAAATCAAAATGAAAACAAATGAGTAAACAAATTCGCGTCAATAGCCAACCAACAGTGAAATTTGACATTTAAAACCTCACGCTACAGTAGCGCCTCTAGCGGCGAATTCAAACGGTTCAGTCAGGTGCAGTTGAAAACCAGCGTCAGGCAGCTCCTAGTTGTCTGGCATTTTGCTGAACTGGACCTACGAGTATTTGGCGCAGCCGCGGGGTACACAATGTTTTTGTTTTGTTTTTAAAATTAAGTTTTCTTTTATTGTACCTACCTCATTGATATATAAAAACCCAAGATACACACTCAACATCTCAAAAAAGTCCGCATAAAACAAGCGCACAATTTCAAACAGTCTCGCATCGCTCGCCATACTGCATTGCTTTGTAAAAACAACTTTAAGCGATCCGTGTAAGGTTGAATTTGCAAAAAAAAATGTTTATAGTATAACTACACACAACTCACATATGACACTTAATACATGTCAGTTTTTGACGACAGTTTCGATTGTTGCATTTGTTCGAGACTGTGCATCTTGGGTTTTTTGTATATCAATGACCTACCTACATTGTGTGTATTCGTGTGTGCCAAATAAATTAGTTTCTTTCTTTCTTTAAACGCGATAGCCCTCACTGAGGCTACAAATATTTCTCAAAATAAAGAATTTTATTTTATTATTATTTATTATTATTATTTGACAGATTGCGACCGAGATGCGAACGTTGAATTAGAATAGAATGTTTTTATTTCAGACCGGAGTCCATAGGGTTAGTTAGTTAATTGGCCCACTTGCCTTTTTTGTTTCAGACACAATCATTTGGTACTAAAATCTCTGCAGATCCCCTGCAGACGATAGCGTGAGTATAAACAATCATCCACTCCTCAGATTGTTGCCAGAGCACATATTTCATCTTTTGTAGTAACGTTACTCCTTTCATTGGCCGGTTCTAAGTGGAAATAATTAATGTGCCTTCGTGGAGAGGGTTGTTATAGGCGACGGTACGGGTACGATACGATTTTGATGCCGGTGAACCGTGAAAATATCGGTAGAGCGGAGTGAGCTTGATGTTACCTGGCATGCAATTTGATTGATTGGATTGAAAGATCATTTCATGTTCACTTTAGCACAGTGAGATTTTTACATATATATAATATATATGTAAAAATAGCTGACGTATCCTTGCGCTGACCAAATGGCCATGTTATTGCTAAGGCGTAGTCATTATTCAAATCCTCGTAATAAAAATGTGTAAGTTCACACGATTCAACAGCTGAACGATTTGGACCAAGCTTGGCGGATGGGTGGAATGGGTGGACCATATCTTGGATCAGGACACTATTAATGACCTATTGACTCTTGACTTAAAAACTCCCAGGTTGTAGCTATCAGGAAACACAGACTCTGGCAGGGAATTCCATTCCCTAGCTGTACGTACTATGAATGTGTTCCCAAAACATTTTGTGCGTGTCCACCGTGTACCGGTGGCGTGAATTTAGTCGTTTAAATGTATATGTTTTTTGTAATTTCATCAGACATTCTTGATTCTTCAATTCCATCAAGTTAATTTTAACTTCTCTGATTTAAAAAGTCTCGAGTTTCTTTATCTAAGTCGCTACGTATTGTTTAGACCTGATTAGATTTTTTGATACGTAAAGAAGAGGAAAACTTACTGGCACTTGTTTTGATCAAAGATAAGTAGACAATTTAGTGCACTTCGCTTAATCTATTTTAATTAACACTAGTGGGTTTTGGTCAGAGACTCCGAGAAGAGTCTGACACTCCTGACACTCTAAGAAGAGTTTGATCATTCAATGACTTCTCCCATCTCTAATTTATAATTTCCCATCGACAAAAAACAAAGCCCTAAATCTAGTTCCGTTCATTCAGTCCATCAACAGGTTGTCTGTAACTTCTATAAGAGATTGTGAGCCATGTGCGATAAAACCGCCCATTAAATAAATGTTTAAAAAATATTTGTCCTATGCTTGTTCTGAGATACACAATAAAATAAATAATTCTTGAAGGTATTTCTACAGCCGACTCACCTGCCAAGCTTGTTAACAATAATCCAGTAAAGACACAGCAAAGCCTCCAACATCCTCTACAAAAATACATTATATTTCCCCATAAATCTTTCTCAGCGTAACATCGTGTGGTGTGAACGCGCCTCCTTGATAAATGTTCTTCTTTCGCAGCGCGGTGGAATCACTTATTGTATTTAGATACTAAATTGCCTAATAGTCAGCATATTTTGAGTGGAAGATATTAATCTTTGCGTTCTTTGTAAGTTGGAAAAGGTTTGGTTTTACTTGGGGTGCGTGCAGAAAACCTCCACGTGTGCCTGACGGCTGCTGGTTCCTTAGGAATACGTTCGGGGGAAAGAGCAGTTTTCGGGCCGGTGCACTCTGGGCACGGGCAATAGTCTCTCCATGTGGGGGGGCTATTGCCTGTGGCGAATTTCTGCGGGAGGGGGAGCATCCTGCTCCACGACGGTTCCTCCTAATGTCCCTCTGACTCACAGAGGGCACTGTGAAGGAACGTCGGAGATGGGGTCGCTCCTGTCCGATCGACAGCTGTCGATTGGCAAAGGATGCGACCAATGCCGCTGCGGTGCAGGCGCACCAACGCGGCAGTCGCTCTCTCCTCACGGAGCAATCCTGACGAGAGAGTTTCCGGCGGGTCCGCTGAGTCGGGTTGACCGGACAGCGGACGGAGGCATGTATAATGCCGCCGTCGGGGGCTTGGCTTAACCGCCCGGCCCAGAGGAAGGCTACCTCTAAGATAAAAAACCACCTAATCCTAAGCCTTGAAGCGTGGCGAGAGGATGAATGGCTGGAGGGAGTCCAGTCGCGAACGTTTCCCCTGCAGAGCACCTGCCGCACTCTGCAGTATATAGGCTTACCGGGTACCTAGGCTCTGCCCGGTGGACATGTAGTACCTATATCTACTCGTGGGAACTTTATGGAAAAGTCAAACCAACACCACCAAAAAAAAGACGATGGGCCAGTTTTGGCGGAGAAGACGAAGGAAGGAGAGCTGTCTGCCGGAAGCGGCAACGAGAGCCGAGGAGGCTCACGCGCCCCCTCTAAGTTATGGGGCAAGCGTTCGCGCGGTGAGGGCGTAAATCCCTCATCAAGCGAGGAGGATGTGTCGGCTGCAAAGGTGTCGACAGCTCGGAGAGGTGGTCGCGCAGCTATGGCGCAGCGCGACCAAAGGGGTCGATTCCTTCGGCCTGCTACGCCGATTCCAGCGGTCCGCCTGAATCGGCCACCCGAGGTAGAGAGCGACGAGACCACGCTCGCTGATCTGAGCGGAGATTCCGCTGCGTCCCCGTCTCCGCTATTGCTGGAAAGCAATAAAGCGGAGGCAAACGCTGCAAAGCGAGCGCAGCGGAAAGCGGTCGCGGCTGACGAGGTCGGCGAGATGGCTCGTCAGGCTCGAGAGCGGCGGGCCGCCCAGGCGGCTTCCGGGGAGGACCTAACGGCGGTGGCACTCAGTCGACAAGTTCTGGACGGCGTGGACGTTGTCCTGAAAGTTGCCACAAAATCTGGCAGCTTGAAGGGCACGTTCACGCGCGCCCTTAAAGAGGCGGCTGAGGGTATCAAGGAGGCGGTTGAGGTACTCCTTGATCGAACAAGCTCTGAGGAGACGGCGAAGCTGTGGGAGGAGAACGGCCGTCTCCGAGCTGAGCTGGAGGACCTCAAAAGGGAGGTTGCCGCACAAAGGGAAGCCCGGCTGCGGAAAGATGGGGCTCTCGCAGCTGCCGGCTCCCCGGTGGTTACGGACCCGCCGTCGGCCCCTGCCCCTACACTCGCGCCCGATGCGGATATCGAAAAGATCGTCCGCATCTGCATGCAGCAGTGTGGGAGCATGATGAATGCCCGCCTGGAAGCCTTAGAAACGAGGCTTCTTCCGGCCCAGAACCTACGGCCACCGCTAGCGGCAGACAAAAGGAGGACAGAGGAGGCCGCAAGGCCAGGGCCGTCAACCGTAGCGGCTAAAGCTGGAAAGGGGGGCAAAAAGCCCGCGGAGGGGCCCAAGAAGCCCGCGGTGGGTGCGGCAGCACCCTCTTCCAGCTCAAATGCGATCCCGGCGACCGCGTCCGGCTCCACCTCAGAGGCTTGGACGACGGTCGTCAAAAAGGGCCGCAAGAAGAAGAAGGCATCGCTGGCACCCGCTCAGTCTGAGCCCGCGCCAAAAAAGAAAAAGCGGCGGTCCCGGAAGGGTAGGGCCCCACGCTCCGCGGCTGTGGTAATCACACTGCAGCCCGGAGCCATCGAGAGGGGCCTTACTTACAAGGAGGTCCTCGCGCAGATGAGGGCCAATGTTGCGTTCCCCGACCTTGGAACACCGACCGGCTTGAGGTTGAAGTCGGCGGTTACGGGGGCGCGGCTGTTCGAGGTGGCGGGCCCTGATGCCAGTCAGAAGGCGGACGTCCTGGCCGCCAAATTGAAGGAGGCCCTCAAAGAGTTGGACGTTCGAGTGTCCAGGCCCGTGAAGACCGCTGAATTGCGCATCGATGGCTTGGACGACTCGACGACCCCGGAGGAGGTCGTGGCGGCAGTCGCCCGAAGCGGTGGATGTCCGCCGGGCGACGTGCGGGCGGGCGAGATTCGCGCCGACGCTGCCGGGCTCGGCATCATATGGATAAAGTGCCCGGTAGCGGCGGCGAAAAAAATCGCCGACAGCGGGCGTCTTCTGGTGGGGTGGGTTGCAGCACGGGTGAAGCTGCTGCAACCCAGGGCTATGCGGTGTTACCGATGCCTTGATGTTGGGCACGTCAGGGCTCGGTGCACCGCCGCAATTGACCGCAGCGAACAATGTTATCGCTGCGGTAAGCCCGGCCACAAGGTGGCCCAGTGCTCCGCGACGCCAAACTGCAGCCTCTGTACAGCCGCAGGGAGGCCCGCGGAGCATAGTGTGGGTGGAAAGGCCTGTGGCGCGCCCGCACCCAAGACGGGCAAGAAGAAGAAAAAGAAGGGAGCAACCAAGACTGCTGGGGACTCTATACACCCCCCGCAGCCTGGATGCTCTTCGGCCGACTCCCGGCCTGAGAATGGCGCCGAGGGAATGGATTGTGCGTAATGGCACAATTCCATTTCCTCCAGAGCAATATCAACCACTCTGCCAGGGCTCAGGATCTCTTACTCCAGAGCATGGCAGAGTGGTCGATTCATGTGGCTGTGGTCGCCGAACCGTACTACGTCCCCCCCCGAGATAACTGGGTGGGTGACCTGGACGACTCGGTGGCCATTATTGGCGGGGCTCTTGCCGACCCGTCCCGAGGTCACGGCTGGGTGGCCGCCCTCGCGGACGGAATCGGCACTATTGGAGCGTATTTCTCGCCCAACAAGAGCCTCGCCGACTTCGAGAGCTTCCTTGTCGAGTTGGGTGCCGTCGTGAACCGGTACCACCCACGCCCAGTGCTGTTGCTCGGGGATCTCAACGCCAAATCTGCGGCGTGGGGATCCCCGGTCACCGATGCCAAGGGTGAGGCGCTGGAGGAGTGGGCGGTCACGACCGGCTTGACCGTTCTGAATCGAGGCTCGGAGTACACGTGCGTGCGGCAGCGGGGCGGTTCCATAGTGGACGTCTCGTTCGCTAGCCCTGCTGTCGCTAGCCGTGTCCGCGACTGGCGTGTCGCCGTGGAGGTGGAGACGTTATCGGATCACCGATACATCCGTTTCGACGTCTCCCCCCAGACCGCGGGCGGCCGCAGTCCATCGGCCCCGCGAACGGACGGTCCGCGCTGGGCACGCAAGCGCCTCGACAGGGAGCTACTCGAGGAGGCCGCTATTGTGCAGGCCTGGATCCGGGAGTCGGCGACGACCGGACCCGTCGACGTCGAAGTGGAGGCGCAGTGGTTCCACGGGGCGATGACGCAAATCAGTGACGCGTCCACCCCGGGTCCACACACAACCCAGAAGGCGCCAGGTGTACTGGTGGTCCGCCGAGATCGCGCAGTTGCGCGTCTCGTGCGTACGAGTCAGGCGCCAGTACACCCGATACCGAAGAAGACGTCGTCGGGTCCCTGACGAAGAAGCCGCGCTGTATGAGGTGTACCGCGCGGCTAAGGAGGCTCTGCGGCTGGCCATCGGCGAGGCGAAGACGCGTGCCAGGGAGGAGATGTTGGAGACTCTAAACGGGGATCCGTGGGGGCGCCCTTATCGCTCGGTCCGAGGAAAACTCGGACCTTGGGCGCCTCCGCTTACGGAGAGTCTCCAACCTGAGCTGCTAGAGGACGTGGTCGCAGCCCTCTTCCCGGCACGAGCGGAGCATACTCCGCCGCCGATGGCTCTGCCCGCAGCCGCAGAGCCTGAAGAGAATGCCAGCGTCCCAGAGGTGACAGAAGCAGAGTTGAGGGCGGCCGTGATGCGGCTCCGGGCGAAGAACACTGCCCCGGGGCCCGATGGGATTCACGGCTGCGTGTTGGCCCTCGCTCTGAAGGAGCTGGAGCCCCAACTGAGAGGACTCTACTCAGCGTGCCTGGAGCAGGGCCAGTTTCCTGTTCAGTGGAAATCTGGTCGTCTGGTCCTGCTCAGGAAAGCGGGGCGCCCTGCGGACTCGCCGTCCGCGTACCGGCCTATAGTGCTGCTGGACGAGGTGGGAAAGCTATTTGAGCGGATAATCGCAGCCCGCCTCGTCAGCCACTTGTGCGAAGAGGGGCCGGACCTGGCCGAATGCCAGTTCGGGTTTCGGCATGGGCGCTCCACTATCACGGCGATATCGCGGGTGAGAGTCCTGGCGGAGGAAGCGGTGTCCCGGGGTGGGGTGATGTTGGCGGTGTCCTTGGACATCTCCAACGCCTTCAACACCCTGCCCTGGAGTTGTATTCGGGAGGCACTGCGCTATCATCGAGTGCCTTCCTACCTCCGCCGCGTCATTGGGGCTTATTTGGCGGAGAGGTATGTCACCTATCTGGGACGTGATGGCAGATACCAGCACCCCATGTCGTGCGGTGTTCCGCAGGGTTCGGTCGTGGGCCCGCTCCTGTGGAACATCGGGTACGACTGGGTGTTGAGGGGCGAGCTCCCTCCGGGAGTGGACCTGACGTGTTACGCTGACGACACGCTGGTCACTGTCCGGGGGAGCTCGTACAGGGAGGCAGCGTTGCTGGCGACGGCCGCGGTCTCACAGGTGGTGAGCCGTATACGGCGCCTCGGCCTGGAGGTGGCCCTCAACAAGTCGGAGGCCATAGCCTTTCATGGCCCCCGACGGGCGCCGCCGCCGGGATCGCACATAGTTGTTGGGGGGGCCCGTATCGCTGTCGAGTCCACCATGAAGTACCTGGGATTGGTGCTCGACAGCCGTTGGGATTTCGGCCCCCACTTCCAGCGGCTGGCGCCCAAGTTGTTGGGCGCGGCTGGGGCGCTGTCAACGCTGCTTCCCAATCTGGGGGACCCGAGCACCGCCTGCAGGCGGTTGTACGTGGGGATCGTGCGATCGATGGCCCTGTATGGGGCCCCGATCTGGGCGGCTGACCTGACGGCCAGCACCATCACTGTTCTGCGGAAGCCGCAGAGGGTGATGGCCGTAAGAGTCATCAGGGGTTATCGCACGATCTCCTACGAGGCGGCTTGCGCACTGGCCGGATCTCCGCCCTGGGACCTGGAGGCAAAAGTCCTCGCGTCACTGCATCGGTGGCGTGAGGACGCGCGGGCGTGCGGCGAGCGACTGATGCAGCGACACATCGAGCTGCGTCGGTCGCAGCTGCGCGAGGTCCTGGTGGCGGAATGGCGGGACAGGCTCTCACGCCCTTCCGCCGGCCTCGTCACTATCGAGGCCATCCGGCCAGTGCTCGACCTGTGGCTCGGGAGAAGGCACGGCTCCCTGTCATTTCGTGTGACGCAGGTCCTCTCGGGGCATGGCTGCTTCGGGAGGTTTCTGTGTCGCATAGGCAGGGAGCCGGACGCTCGGTGTCACCACTGCGTCGACTGTCGGGAGGACACGGCGCGGCATACGCTGGCAGAGTGTGCCGCTTGGGAGGAGCCGCGTCGTGCTCTCATTTCTGTTGTTGGCAGTGACCTCTCGCTGCCAGCCGTAGTCCGTGCTATGGTTGACGGCGAGGAGTCCTGGGACGCGGTGGTCTCCTTCTGCGAAACAGTTATCGCGCAGAAGGAGGCTGCGGAAAGGGAGAGGGAGATCTCGACCTCCCTCCCGGCCCGCAGCAGACGCACCGGGCGTCGGAGGAGGGCATACGCTGCCCTCTTCCGGCCCCCCTAACTGGGTCCAGGGGCGGCGGACTTGGGGATGTCCGTCGCCCCCCATTCATCTGGACCCGAGGTGGCGGCGCGTGGTGTTCCCGTGCGCCCCTCTTTGACGTCGCGGGGGGAGTCAAACACCTCACTCCCCCCGCTGACCCGAGGTGGCCCGCAGAGGCGGGCCGGCACCAGCCGGGGATCACGGAAGTCGCAAGTTCTCGCGATCCCCGGCGTAGTGAGAGATGGAACACCGGGGTGGTTTTAGTCAGTAAGAGTCTGACAGACCCCTCCGCCCGCCCCAGGGCGGAGGACATCCATGAGGATTTCCCCCCGTTAAAAAAAAAAAAAAAAAAGGTTTGGTTTTACTTAGTTATTAACGTTAGGCTAGTAACTGAGCGTTTATGCAACTCCTTATGCGTATCAGCTACTAGCCTCCTACAAAGCAATCGACGCGATTTCCTATTTTTTGTTTGAAATGGGTTTGTTTGCTCTTGACTCTAGTCTAGGTCAGAGATGACAGATACAAAGTCTACGATAGAGGGAGCTTACCCAGAAGAAGACTGTTCACTCTAACTTTGAAGAGATTAAGGTTGTAAGCGTTCGGAAACACAGACGCAGGCAGAGAGTTCCACTTCTTTGCTGTGCGCATTATAAAAGACGTATCCTTCTTCTTTTCGAGTCGATGGAGGCCCATTCGGCAGCTACGTGAATTGCAGCATCCGTGGCATTCAACAAATCCCCCAAAGTACAGGTGTATGTGCACTTGGAGCACACCAACATGTGACTAATGTTCTGAACAGAGTGCTCACTGTAAGTGCGATGGGCACTTACAGTGAGTATTCGACGGGTTTATGAAACCCCATGTCGTCAAGTGGTTTTTGCAGCGGTCCCAAGTGGGTGCGCAAACGGTTCAGAGCCTTCCAAATAGGCCACTACAATTCACGACCAGGGTGCTACCCCCAGTAATCACGCGGTCATTTGAATGGCAAATACAGATGCATACTCGCGATGATAGAAGGCGCCGTACGGTATTTCATACAATCAGTTAGTGTACATTAGTGAACCAATTTTGGTGAAACTTAATACGCATATGCAAGATACAAAAGGTCTAAAAAGTTGTGAACTTATTTACTGTACGCGTTCGTAATTGGGTCATAGAAGTACATGTGTGCTTAATTCCAACTGTGTCGGTCAGTGGATTCGGAGTAAATTGGCTGTGACAGACGGACACACGAGTGGCCCGACAAGGGTTTCATTTTTCCAGACGGACTATCGGAACCCTAAAAACACCGAGGCTTACTATTGATCTCGACTCAGAAGGGCTTTATTTCCGTTTTTGAACGTGAAAAATCAACTCAATAAATGTCAGTGATTGTTAAAGGAAGCGGTATAGTTGTAGCATAACTATATTGCTCTAGTGCTTCTACATACAACCAGGACACGATAACATTCAGCAATACCAATATTCCAACGACAAAAATATCAAACATCTAGGATTCCTCTCAATACAATTCCAGGATACCTACCCTGTTGGCTACCCTCTCGGAGAAAATCACAAGGGAGCAGATCCCTCATCACAATACACGCTGTGAAGGATCGGGCGCATTATTGCTGAATACAAATTGCCTTATATATAAGAATTGCGATTATATTGCCGGACATTCCGCCTCTTCGCTCAACGACGAGTATTTTTACAATTTCTTTTGCGGATTGTATGTTGGAGATGGTCTTAAGTGCGTAGTTTGTCTTGTGGTTTTGTAAACAAATGTATTCTTGAAATGTGGATACCCATTACCCATCTATGGTACTGCAACGTTTGAAAATACATTTAAAAACCCTCCGACACAAAAATGTTTTAAATTAAACAAAAAAACCGGGCAAATACGAATCGAAGTCCCGTTTTTGAGTAAGTTACATTCTTATTTATTTTTATATTTATATAGTTAAATTGTAATTATTTGTTCATATAGCAGCAATAGAAATACACGATCTGTGAAAATTTTAAACTGTCTACCCATTACGGTTTAAGAGATACAGCCCGCTGACAGATAGACGGACGGACGGACAGCGGAGGACCTTTCGGGTCTAACCCTAAAAATATCCTATAATTTTATAAATGTAAAGGTGAGTTAGTTTGTTACGTTTTCACGCTTAAGGCTTGTATACATGCCAATGACCTTGTGCATATAAACGGAGCTAACTACTCCTCTACGCGCCACTCTGCTACCCGTATTTTTAATTTATTATAAAAAAAATAACACATATTTTAAAAAAGTAACAAAAACAAATTATTTCCTTTTGTATTGCAAAACAGTAGATATTTTTTAGACTTTTTTAAAAAAATTGAAGGAGTAAAATGGTTTCATCTCAACGATTTGGAGGTGATTTGGTGATTTTTTTTCTTGTTATGTGATACCGATACATAAATTTTGGCTAAACCATATTACGTAGATATCATATCATGTAAATTACTACCTATATTTTTCAGATGTAATTTCTCAGTGAATTCCGACGAAAAGTTGCTTCATCTGCACGCTGTTTTAATTAAGCATTTCTTGAGAGAGCAGCATTGATATATAAAAAAAACTTTTTACAAAAAAATATAACCGACTTCCAAACAAAACACTAAAAAGTATAAAATAAGTAACCTTAATTTCGGAAGTCGGTGTTTTTGGTTTTGTTTCTTTGTTTTTTAACACCGACTTCCGAATTTAAGGTTACTTATTTTATACTTTTTAGTGTTTTGTTTGGAAGTCGGTTATATTTTTTTGTAAAAAGTTTTTTATTTTTGACTTTTTAGTGGTACCTGCGTACCCATTCAGAGTGTACCGGCGTGATGTTATGTTATGAAAATAAAACTTACTAAGTGCTTTCGGTGTAAAGGTCTCGTCAATACGAATGAAATAAGCCCAAACACTTGGTAGTTCCTACATACCGATGTGGAGTTCCCTTGACTCTCTGTCGTCTCCATCATCAGGTGTGATCCAAACCTTCATTGTTTTGTAGTATCACCCGATATACACACGAATATCAAGTTTCTACCAGATGCGTGCCTACAATTTTCGAGAGTTGCCCTCGATTTCTCAGGGTTTCCATCATCAGATCCTGACGTGGTGGCAATGGGACCACACGGGAAGCACCAGCTTTCAAATAAAAAAAGGATCATGAAAATCGGTTCATCCAGTCGGTTAATATGAGGTAACAAACATAAAAAAAATACAGTCGAATTGATAACCTCCTCCTTTTTTTGAAGTCGGTTAAAAACCCAAGATGCACAGTCTCGGACAAATGCTACACTCGAAACTGTCGTCAAAAACTGACATGTATCAAGAGTCATGTGTGAGTTGTGTGTAGTTATACTATAAACAATTTTTTTCTTCTAATTTAACCTTACACGGATCGCTTAAAGTTGTTTTTACAAAGCAGTGCAATATAGCGAGTGATGCGTATTTTTTTTGCAAATTCAACCTTACACGGATCGCTTAAAGTTGTTTTTACAAAGCAGTGCAGTATGGCGAGCGATGTGAGACTGTTTGATACTAGTGCACAATTATACATTGTGCGGTTGTTTTTTGCGGACGTTTTTGAGATGCTGAGTGTGTATCTTGGGTTTTTTATATTTCAATGAGTAGTAATTTTTATATATCAATGAGTAGTAATCTTTATATAACAAAGAGTAGTAATTTTTATATATCAATGAGTAGTAATTTTTATGTATCAATGAGTAGTAATTTTTATATATCAATGAGTAGTAATTTTTATGTATCAATGAGTAGTAATCTTTATATATCAATGAGTAGTAATTTTTATGTATCAATGAGTAGTAATCTTTATATATCAATGAGTAGTAATTTTTATATATCAATGAGCAGTAATTTTTATATATCAATGAGTAGTAATTTTTATATATCAATGGAGAGCAGCCTTAAACCGCTTAATCGATTTAGTTGAATTTTGGTACAGAGAAACATAGAACACTGGTTATAATGTACTTTTTTGCAAATACTACGCTATGTATACCATGTTTAAACAAATAAAGAAATCTTATCTTATCTTACTGTTTTCGAAAAGCAAAATAACACATAATAGTTTCAACTGAAGTTCTGGAATATTATCAAACCTGTCTCTTGCACCTATTGTAAATGTTCGTAGGTAGCGGTGACCATTTGCTAACAAACGCCTTCTTCACAGTACGTCTACCATGAGTTATATCAATCTATACTCGCTAGCGACTGTAGTTAAAAAAATGCATGAAAACTTAAAAAAAAACAAGTTTCTAATTGATTTTTTTAGTTGTTAACTTAAGTTTTACTTGCAACTTGCTTGCTTGTTAGTTAACAACTTAAACAAATAAATTAGAAACTAGTTTTTTTAAGTTTTCTTACATTTTTTTAACTATAGTCGCTAGCGAGTATCTATCTATACTAATATATAAAGCTGAAGAGTTTGTTTGTTTGTTTGTTTGTTTGCTTGAACGCGCTAATCTCAGGAACTACTGGTCCGATTTGAAATATTCTTTCAGTGTTAGATAGCCCACTTATCGAGGAAGGCTATAGGCTATATATCATCACGCTAAGACCAATAGGAGCTTAGCAGTAATGAAAATTGTGACGCAGACGAAGTTGCGCGGGTCAGCTAGTACTAATATATAAAGCTGAAGAGTTTGTTTGTTTGCTTGCTTGAACGCGCTAATCTCGGGAACCACTGGTCCAATTTCAAAAACTTTTTCAGTGTTAGATAGCCCATTTATCGAGGAAGGCTATAGGCTATATACTATCACGCTAGACTTATAGGAGCGGAGCAGACGAAGTTGCGCGGGTCAACTAGTAGATTGATAAAACTCATGGTAGACGTACTGATCCCAGTTGTCATTTCTATTGCACCATTTTCTATTGCATTAAGTCTATCGAAACTAGTCTTTCGACTCAGGCGGTAAGGGGATTATTCAGTGTGTGGGTAGTATATCGATTTACTTTGACGACGTAATACAACCGCTAATTGGTCTGTCAATCACAGTATAATTACTACAAGAGCTAAGTCATTCTTTCTTTAATCAACTTTAAGCTTGTTAGCCGACTTCCAAAAAGGAGGAGGTTCTCAATTCGGTGGGTATTTTTTTATGTATGTACACCGATTACTCCGAGGTTTCTGATCCGATGTCTGTGATTATTTTTTATTTCGATGCGGTATACTTGCCATTTGGTCCCGTAAAATATGATTCAGTTTGGTTCCGTAGTTTTTATTTTATGAGCATTTTTGCTTATTTCAATTTCCGCGTAGACGATGACGTCGTCCAAGTATCAAGTTCTTAAAAGTGAAACACTACAAACTATAAAATAACCTTAATTTCGGAAGTCGGTGTTAAAAAACAAAGAAACAAAACCAAAAACACTGACTTCCTAAATTAAGGTTATTTTATACTTTGTAGTGTTTTGTTTGGAAGACGGTTATATTTTATTGTAAAAAGTTTTTCTTTTAATTGCTAAACTAGGCAAGATTCTAGCTTAGTATACATTTTTCATGGCCAAGGCCTCCCACAAGGTGGACCGATGACCTGGTGAAGGTCGGGTAGCCGATGGATGCGAGACGTACAGGACCGGTCGTTGTGGCGACGCGCGCGGGGAGGCCTATGTCTAGCAGTGGACGTCTTTCGGCTGATATGATCATGATGATGATACATTTTTCATGCTTAGGCTTTGGATCTCCTGGCTAACGTATTAACAGGCGTATGGATAGATCATAGGTTAAGCTAAGGTGGCTGAGGTCATTCGGTAGATGGATGATATCATTTTACATGCAGAAACCTCTCTTTGGTCTCGGTTGTCATTCGCAGCTTTTTTTATTTATTTGTGATGGGTTTGCTCTTGACTCTAGTCTAGGTCAGAGATGACAGAGACATAGTCTACGATGGAGCAACCTTACCTGGACGGAGCCTGTTCACTCTAACTGTGAAGAGATTAGAGTTGTAAGCGTTTGGAAACACAGACGCTGGCAGAGAGTTCCACTCCTTTGCTGTGCGCATTATAAAAGACGTTTGGAAATGCTTAGTGCGAATTGGTGGAATAGTAACAACCTCTTAGAGTACTTAGCAATAAAAAGTAAGATAGATACAACTCACTATATTTTGATACCAAAAAATATATACCTACCTAGTTACCGGTTTTTTTCTAATTTTTGAGTACCTAATTTTTTCTTCAGTGATCTCTGTTGCTAGCTTCTTTTGATAGACTGAAATAAATAAAATTGTGTTTGAAAGAAAAACAATTTCCTGTGGGGCTCAGCATTAGTTCGTTGAGGTATTTTAAATACACCAGGCGGCGCCACAAACGCGGTATTTTTACGAAAAATTAAACGGATTTCCTTTACGCCATCCGGCTTTCAAAATACGTTTTAGAGACGCTACCAATGTTGTGAGTTTGTTAGAATTTGTGTAGGTACGTAGGTTTGCGAATGATTCCTGTAGTGACGATTTACATAAAATATCCAGCGCTCATTCAATAGCCATTAAGCCCGGACGCTATTTATTATAATTATGTAATTACTATTGTCGTTGGCAGGATTTTGGTAGTCCTCAAGTTACACGACTAGAATATTAATACTGGCCCAAAAGAGCGAAGAAGACTATAGACTTCATGTTATAACTTGGAGGTAAGATGGAGAGAGAGACAGAGAGAGAGACCAACGTCTATGCCACATGCGAAAGACAACTTAGACCTGATGTAACAAGAATTCTGCATCGCGATATCAAAGTTATAAGTGGATCACGATTTGAACATATACAACAGCCTGTCAACAACCATAGGGGTACAGCGTAGTTGTCAACCAGACACAAAGTCAAACCGAAGGCAGCTGAATACCAATTATTTAACTCATACAAATTATTTGACTCAAGTTATTGCCAGGGAAAGTAACGACCTGAGATATCTTGCAAATACAATTCATCACCTATGGTTGTGTGAAAAAAAAACCCCTTCGAGACATTTTCACATGAAATTCATCTCCAAACTCGACTCAATCCTCGACCAATGGTAAGGCCCCACGATTCCCCGCACAATAACTTTGTGGACGTAAAAACTCCGTATTGTTGCTTGGCTCACCGATTCATATTTAACGCGGTGTTCTAACAATGTGTACTGCGTTTAAATTCATTATAACTTTAAATAGTTTTGGAGATGGAGCTTAGAAAATGTGATCCCACTGTAAGTTTATTTTAAAACTACAGACCTATTTAAACTACGTATCACTGCATCGCTATCCATATATATAATTTTTTTCCGTTACAGACAGACAACGCACTGTCGAAACTGCTGATCGTAGAAAGCTGAAATTTGTCATGTTCCTTGGGGAACAAAATGAAAATGAAAAAAATAAAAAATGAAATGATAATGATAAATGATATTTATTTTGCAAATAGGTTACAAGTAACTCTTTTACACGTCAATTTTTTTTGACATATTAATCTAGATGAGGCCGGAATGTTTCCTAGCTTGAGAAGAAACACCGAAACAAACTCAGAGAGTGTAACGGAGCACTAAGACAGTATTTCCTGAAATTCCTACGGGAACGGGATAAAAAGGTATATGTGCGTACGAAGTCGCGGGAAAAAGCTAGTATTTTATAACCCCGCCACCGCGTCTGTCTGTTTGTCTGTCTCAACTCAAAAATTACTTGACGGATTTTGATATAGTTTTCAACAATGGGCGGCGTGACTTATGCGTAAGGTTTAAGTGTATAATTTATTAAGGTTTTGTGTGAATTGGCTGAAATATGACGATTATTGTTTAAGATGTCGGAGGAAATCATGCTTTGCACCCGGTACGAAGCGGACCATGAGCGTTGGGTGACTCGCCGTCCGATCAGAACCAGGCTCTGGTCAACGGCACGCTGTGTTACACACGCGCCTCAAAGTCATGAGAGACGGCATACTACTATGCCGACATCTCTTTCCCTGGTAGGCACTGGACCTAGCGGGCTCCGTGTAGACGGTCCAGTTCCTGCCGGGGTTGCGGAGTTTGTTCGAGAGAGTCACCGCGGCCCTGGAACGCGGCGGGCATTAGGAGGAACATGGATGGGTTTTAGTCAGTAAGAGTGTGATACTCCCTTCCGCTCCGCCCAGAGCGGGAGGAATCATTTGATGTTTCCCATCCTTAAAAAAACCGGTACGAAGCTGGGTTGCTAGTTGTGTCTGTGGTGATGCGTAATTCTTTGAAACTAAGCAACGAAATTTTGATGCAGTTTTACCATCAGATACATAATTTATTTCGCAAGGCTTACCTACATGTCATAAAATATACAAATATTCGCATATTTTCAGGTCATAAAAACCGTGTGAAACCGCGAGCACACGCTAGTATACTTTTAATGCGAAAACGGAAATGGCTTACATATTCGCTGAAAATGAGCTTAAAATTGCACTGTAAACTAGAAAATATTTTCTAGAAATGAGCACAACCAGGTTTGCTGTTGAGTTCGGTAGTAAATACCGGGAAATGGCTGCTGCTGGATTACAGTCCATTGATGCTGGGGAAGCATAGTCAACCGTCTCTTGAACTATTTGGTTTTAGAAACTAAATAATTTTAATATTTACCCAAATTGCATGAATTACTCTAGACTGCAATGTTATTATTGATTTAAAAATAAATTTGTTCAAAACAATCTTTTTTAACCGACTTCAAAAATAGGAGGAGGTTCGCAATTCGGTTGTATTTTTTTTATATTTGTTACCTCATAACTCCGTCATTTATGAATCGATTTGAAAAATTCATTATTTATTTGAAAGAATATACTTTTCGATTAGTCCTTTTGAAATTTCATCAAAATCGCTGGAATTAGTTTTATATTTTTCATTTTCCTCAAAGCATTTGCCACTCTAATTTTAGCTGTTAGGGGTAACTATTTTAAAACTGAGTCGCAAGAGATAAAAATTCACCCCCTACGGTCTCTGTAGGGGATGAATTTTCTCCAGAGTTACTGGTGATGTATCGAAGTCTGTCTTTTTTACCGATGCGAAATTAAAGAAACTCTACTCTACTACATTAAACCTCATCATCATTTCACCCGATGACGTCCACTGCTGGAGACAGGCCTCTCCCAAGAGTCGCCACAACAACCGGTCCTGTGCGTCTCTCATCTAGCGGAATACCTTCACCATGTCACCCTCCTCTTTTAGCGCTTCACCTGGTTGTACGCGGTCGCCATTCCAAAACCTTCTGACTCTATTGTTTATTTGTTCTGCGAGCCACGTGGGCTGCCCATCGAACCTGGGGGGCTACACTCTAACGAAATCCGTAGTTTCGGGCTTAGTTGCGGGCGGGCATTTTCTACTCCGTATCACCTAACCACTGAGAACTAATGATAACACGACTTGACAGTTACTGTGAAATCGTGTTGTCATTCATTCTCAGTTCGAGTTCGGGACTAATCGTAAGTCTGTAGGTGATACGGAGTAGAATACGCCCGCCCGCAACTAAGCCCGAAACTACGGATTTCGTTAGAGAGTAGCCCCCCTGGATACATCGAAATATGAACTGCAGCAGTGTGTATGGTTTCGTCAAGAGCTTCACGAAACCTGTACTCGGCTTCGACTGACGGATTGACGACCAATTCATTACGTCACTGTACTACTACTCGATGCTTTTTTCATAGCTACACTTGAGCACAAAATTATGGATACTTGCAGGGTAAATATTTTTATTTGATGCCAGCTTTTGCAATCGGCTTCGTTTCCGTGGTGGGTGATTTTTGCGGATTAAAAAGTAAGAGGTGACACTCAATAATGCTGTCGATCGGAGTTTCAGAAATTTTCATCTCAACTCAAACTAACAAATTTCCTTCTTTTATTTTCAAACGTAGCGAGAAAACATTAGACAAATGTATTAAACATCAAACCTACACATACATACATCAGAATATGAACTGCAACAGTGTGTATGGTTTCGTCAAGAGCTTCACGAAACCCGTACATCTGACTGACTGACGGCCAATACATTACGTCACTGTACTACTGCTCGATGCTTTTTTCATAGCTGCTACACTTGAGGACAGAATTATGGATATAGAAAAAATATAGATATTAAGTGCTAGCTTTTGCAAGCTGGAAAGAACTGTAGATTTTTGTGGAATAATAAGTAGCTTATGACACTCCCTGACCAATATTTTTGTTTAATCAAATGAGTACTTATAGAGATTACCTTGTATAATCAAACAATTTTTCTTTTTTTTAAATAATACATATTAGGAGATCATTTTACCTAATATATAGTGTATTTAAATCTCGTGATGTTTTCTGTCTCAAATTATGTTAATCAGATTTTAGAATCAACAAAATCTTCAAAATTTTCGAGCATATTTTATACGGTTGCCTAAAACGAGCACATTCACCTACACATAACGTCAAAGATTTCCTGTTCGGAAAAACACGAAACATTTTGTTTTCTTTTGAACAACGAATTCTTTTGTATCAAACGGTAAAAGGAAAGTATGAACAAATGCCTAACAGACTGATTTTGTGTTTCAATGTTGTTTCTAATGAAAAATACTTATATTGTGTTTCTGTTCGGTGTTTTCTAAGTGATTTATTGTAATTTTAACTTACATTAAAAAGAGGTAAATCTGTTTCTGTGTTAGTAAATTTTTTGACTGATAGAAAGCAACATAGGTATTGTTGAGTATAAAAGCTGACTTTTTATCGAGAAAAAATGCAAGGGTAGGACTTATGAACAGTGATAGAGCCGCAAAAGGGGCATTTTAAATTAAAATGGACCCGACCTGCCCCCCGCCTACTATGAAGTGTCAATGTCATCATGATTCCGTTGTGAAAAAGGTATAGTGCTATTCGTCCTGTATAGCTCCGTCTCGCTCTCACCGCAAAATCATGATAGTATTGGCACGTCATAGCAGGGTGTTTATCGATTTAAAAACAATGGTTACTGATGAAATGGTTTTACACTTTTCATTATTTTCCAATAAATTTTATTTTTATCATCAGCTTAAAAGGCGAAGTCGCGAGTGCTAAAATAGTGCTATTAATAATAACATTAATATTTATTGTTAAGTTCACAGCGCTGAAATGATTATTATAATACTATATTTTATGGTTCATTAACATTCAAATGGTTTACATAAAACTGTTCATTTATTTGGGTGCCAGTGTTTAATGCTGTATTATTTTATGTTGCTACTTAACTGCAGAGCTTAGATAACACGATTACTGTATATCAGAATTTGAAATGAAATATTTTGTGGTACTTTCTTCTATTTTTTTTATTGTATTTACTTTTACACCGTGTAACAGAATAAAGACAGTATTTGAAAAGGTTATTTTAGTCATCATTATGAACCACTTTTATTATGGGACCATCCCGAAATCGCGAAATCAAAACATCATTTCAGTACTTTTTGTCGAGTTATGCACACATGAATGTATGTTACAGTCGTTTTTCGTTGATTATCATCATTTCGTTTATCGTGATTTCATTGTTTATTATTATGAGTACAATTAACCATATTCAGGTATTGCGTTCCTTCTGTTACACGTTTTAAAATAACGACAGGGTGGACCACACATTTTCCTGGTCACAAATTGGCCCGTCATCAGCCCATCTAGACCGAAATTAACCGAAACAAACTCGCCACGCGGTCGGCAGTATTCGGGAGCGGTCGTGTGTGCGAGACAAACAAATGAGTTTCTTGTATGGTGCAGGTGAATAACCAAACGTTCGAACGGCCTTATTTTTACTATCCTGATCGTTAGATTCTAATATTTAAATACAAAAGTTTATTTGTTTCTTACGCTTTCACAACTAAATAACTGAATTGATTTTGGTAGATACACAGATAAAATACTGGTATTCAGCTGAATCCGGTTCGACAGGAAGCCGACCCCAATATAGCTGGGAAAAGGCTAGGCAGATGATGATTGGTACACAGATAAAATGGACCCTGGAGGCAGATATAGGCTTAAATGTATAACTAAAGTGAGCGAAGTCACGGGAAAAAATTGCCTTTCCTATTTTAATTTATTGTTTAAAGAGTTTGTCATGATAATGTTTGCGGATCGAAAAACGCGTTAACTTTAAAACCAGAAAACAATGCTCATTCTGTCTACACAAAACGCCTTTGCTCCATTATTCATTTTTTACCCTATTGTGTCCCACTGCTGAGCAAAGGCCTCGCTTATATCCTTCCAGACACTCTGTTCTTGCGCCACCTCGAACCAGCCTACGCAGTGAGCGTCCAGATCATCTCGCCACCGCTTCCTGGGCCGGCATCGGCGACGCCGTCCATCCTCTGGCACCCATTGGTTGCAGAAATTTTTCCCAGTAGTCACTATGCATGCGGCCAGCGTTTGCTCCAAATTGAAACAAAAATTACGGTCTGATATTTTTAGCTGGGTCAATACTTTTGCCCCGCTGTGTACGATGTCCGTTTGAGTGACAGTGACAGACGAACGTGTTTCGTGTTCGCTCTTGAGGTAGACCGCTCCGAATATATCGGTAAGAAATGAAGAAAAACATCGAAAAACAGCTGTCTGTTTTCATAAGACGTGGGTATCGTGTGAAGCTATTGATGTTAAATATAATATTATACTAGCACGTCGCCCGCGACCTCATCCGCGCTACAATTTTCTTAAGTATCTTAAGTATAAATATAGCCTATGTTACTTCTTCTTCTTATCGTGTGGGCAGTAAGGTCTAACGACTCCACACACCCTAGTGTCAGAGTTTCTAAACCGCCTCAAGGGCCTCTGACATAGTTTTACTTGACGACCGCTATTTGGCGGTCGGGACCAACGGCTTATACGTGCCTTCCGAAGCACGGAATCATCTTTTTATCAGACAATCAGGTGATTCAAAAGCCTGCAATGTCCTAGCCAAACTGAAAACAACTTTACAGAGTATACTTCCTGTGGGAATCGGACCCACGACCACCGGGTCACAAGGCAAACGCCTAAACCATTCGACCACAGCGTTATGTTAAAGGCTTATGTTACTCAGGGATGATAGGGATGTAGCATTCTAATAATGAAATAATTTTTGAACAAACAAAAAAACTCAAAACTCACAATTAAAAATATTTATTTCAAATTAACCATTTACAGGCACTTTTGAATTGTCAAGGTCGGTCGGTTCAAAAAGATGAAGCTATTTGCACGTTCAAAAGCTTAGATCTCTATGGAGAAGAACGTGCAAGAAACTCCACGGACACTCTTTTCAAAATAATAAATTGTTACAAAGTTTTGTTTACATCATGTTGAAATTATACATAAATGTGAGAACGATGTAAAAGACGAGCAGGATAACAGCGTCCGGAAAAAAAGGAACAATGCAAATAAATATTTAAAATAAACCATGGTGCAGCTGAGAAATGACCAGTCCCAACTGACAGCGCCCGTTCACGAACATGACGCATGCGCCACACCACAAATAAAAAAATCAAATCTTTCCTCTTTATAATATAATATTAAATTTACAAACGTTGCCATTTTTGTCGTCTTACATCGGCAGCGCACTTCATTTCCAATGAGTACTACACATTAATTAAAAAAACCGGTCAAGTGCGAGTCAGACTCGCACACGAAGGGATTCGTATCATAAACCTTGATTTTTATTATTTGTTGTTATAGCTGTAATAAAAATGCACGATCTGTGTAAATTTGAACTAGCTACCTATTACTGTTCTTGAGATACAGCCTGCTGACAAACAGACTGATGGACGGACGGATGGACGGACATCGGAGGTCTAGTAATAGGGTTCCGTTGGTTACCCAGTGGGTACGGAACCCTAAAAAATATATATATAAACATTTGAATGATTAACAAAAAATTGTTTGTCTGTAAAGTCGGTTTATGGACGATAATTTTACGTGATAACGTCAAAAGAAAACAATTGAATTCTTAGCAAACAAGCCGAACGCTTAGGCCTTAGATGAAATACCTCGCTTAGGCCGATCGTGTCTCTCTATAGCTTGTATCGCGCTCTCACTTGCGAAACGTGATACTTTTTCATGCGTGCAGCCAGGGTTCATCGATTTATAAGACGTCATCACGTCAAAATGAAAAAATTATTCATTATCATGACACATGACCTAGTTTGAAACATCCAGGAACAAGCCGTGTATATGTATCTCTCTCTTGCCTCGTGTTTTAATGTTAATGGAGTATCAATTAATCTGGGGCTCTAGACAAAGTGCTTTTCTATTAGCGACTACGATTGTCGAAATTCCAAAACGTAATGGATAGATCACGTGAAATTTCGACAGCGTTTGTCAATCCTATAATTTTTTGACGTTTTGACAATCGCCTTCGCCACGCTACCGCTGAAAGCCACCGTAGGCGCGGGCCTGCGGGCTGCGAGCATTGGGTGGCTCGCTGTCCGATCAGATCCAGGCCCGGGTCGACGGCGCGCTGTGTTCCATGCGCGCCTCAAAAAGATGTCAGCATAGAAGAAGGGGTCCGCTAGGGCCAGTGCTTGCCAGGGTTACGGAATTTGCTCGAAAGAGTCACCGCGGCCCTGGAACGCAAAGGGTACTAGGAGGAACACGGATGAGTTTTAGTCAGTAAGAGTCTGACACGGTGGTCCGCGGACTATCGGTGGTCTTTTAATTGTAGCACCCGAAGTGATCCGCGAAGCGAACCTATATTTAAGCACTTTTGATTATTATAAAAACAATCACCCAAATCAGCCGGATGTCAGTGTATTTGGCTTTGAGCAGCACTGAATCAAGAATTCAGAGATTAATAAATAGTTAACAAAACCGCTTTAAAATACTATCTTTATGGAAATATTTAATAAAAAATATTGCCTTGCAGTGTTTTATTTAAGAATAGATTTTTATTGATTTACATTTATTGCACTATTACCTCCAAAAAGTTGGTGGGCCATGGTAGAACAGAAATTTAGTGAAATGGTCCATTGTGACTGAAAGGTTAAGAACCACTGGTCCAGAGCATCTGCTTTGCTTAGCTATCGACTGTCAAAGACGTTCACTCGGCCAGGACCAATGGGATAACGCGTTGTTCCGAGGCTCTTCTCTTCTTAAGTCAAGAGCGAATGAGTTACTTCTAGGTGCGTGCGTAACGTTGGAAGGCCTCCCACAAGGTGGACCGATGACCTGGTGAAGGTCGCGGGTAGCCGATGGATGCGAGACGCACAGGACCGGTCGTTGTGGCGACGCTTGGGGGAGGCCTATGTCCAGCAGTGGACGTCTTTCGGCTGATATGATGATGATGATGATGAAGCGTGCTCCATCGTCGACTACATTATCGCATTTCTTTAGGTGAGATTATGGTCAAATGTGAGCTTGATTATTAGTAATCGTTATTGTTGTATTTACATGGGTTTTAAGTAACATTTTATTT
Source organism: Lacanobia wlatinum (assembly GCA_947578705.1). Lineage (NCBI taxonomy): Eukaryota > Metazoa > Arthropoda > Insecta > Lepidoptera > Noctuidae > Lacanobia > Lacanobia wlatinum. Next base: position 3,996,508 of record OX388046.1, on the reverse strand, counting down.
TTAAACTGAGTTTTGAAATAAAGACACAACAAATTTTTTTACCTGTATTTAACCACGCACCTAAACCTTTCTAGTATTTAAGTAGAAATCAAAACAATATACAGATAAATTAAATCAGTACAATACACAAAAGCACAAATAATACTATCGAAAACAAACTCTTCGGTAAAGAACACCCCAGTATACACGCAATGGACAAATATTATAATCACATGAGCGGAGCAATTTATGAATACGAGCTCAAACAATATGCATTGCAGATGTAGAGAAAGATAATTTTTTCAGTCTCAAGTCAAATTGTCAACTACAATTAAGGGATTAAGGCTGCGTTTTCACTAGAGTTGTGCGAGGATGCGTTAGCGAGGGATATGTTTGTTAAGAACCAATACAAGCGCTTCATCTAGGCATGGGCAAAAAATATCGATATATCGAATTTTTTTCATACAATTATCGATATATATCGTCGATTTTTTTAATCGCGATAAATCGATATTCGATGTTTATTTTAGAGTATCGAATTCGTATCAATTTCGATATATTTTAAAGCAACTTTAGTTTCGTGTTTAATGTTATTAGATACTAATGTCCATATCTGATGACTACTGGTTTGATTAAATTGTATATAATTGTTTAGGCTCGAGCATTAATAAAAAATGTTATTTTCTTCTATTTTCGTCTATTCGTTTTTACGAAGTTTGAATGCTTTGGGAATATGTATGAATAATCATGCGATAAATGACGATATATCGATATTTTTCACTCGCTAATTATCGATACTTTTCAATAGTTTTCATACATTTCTTTAACTACATCCGCTAGCGAGTATAGATTGATAAAACTCATGGTAGACGTACTTAACACCGAAAGCACTAAGCAAGTTTTATTAAATAGGCCCCAGTTCATAACATAACATCACGCCGGTACGCTGTGAATGGGTACGCAGGTACAACTAAAAAGTGGAAGATAAAAAACTTTTTTACAAAAAATATAACCGACTTCGGTCGGACCGAGTCGGTGTTATTGGTTATTTCGTGTTTTGACACCGACTTCCGAAATTCAAGTTATTTTATACTTTGTAGTGTTTTTTAGGGTCCGTACCTGAAGGGTAACTAACAGAACCTTATTACTAAACTTCTGCTATCCTTCCGTCCGTCCGTACGCCCGTCTGTCAGTAGGCTGTATCTCAAGAACCGTAATAGATACTTGAAATTTTCACAGAATGTGTATTTCTGTTGCCGCTATAACAACAAATAATATAAATTAAAATTAAAAAAAAAAAAAACTTTTTATTTCAGACATACTCGGTCCATAATATTGTTAGTAGTAAGACTTAAAAACTATGTTAGGTACATTTAAAAATTAATTTAAGTATTTGCCGCCCTCTGGGGCCCCGGACACACGCACTTGTACTTGAACCCAGTGCCCCAGAAGGGGGCTGTCCAGCTTGTGGCTGAGCACGTTCAGGATGGTATTAGCGCTCACACGCGTGCGCAACATCAGCGAAGGGATTCGGCGCCGCAGCACAGTGTCAAGAAACGTGTTTTTTCAGTTTATGGTACGGAACACGAAGTGAGCTGTCAATCTTATCGTATCGATATTCTTTTTTCACTTGCCCATCCCTAGCTTCATCTACCTAGCCTCGCTCAGCGCAAGCGATTCTTTTCGTTCTTAAGAACGGCCAACCCGTCAAACAAAACGCTCGTACGTGATTATGCCGGTTTAACGTATCTATCTTTTATTTTGGCGTACCGGCTACACGCACGAAAAAGTGTCATGTTCCGCAAGCGAGAGCGTGGAACAAGCGATAGAGGCACGATCGGCCTAAGCGTTCGGCTTGTTTGTTAAGAATTCAATTGTTTTCTTATGACGTTATCACGTAAAATTATCGTCCGTAAACCGCCATTATAGGCAACCAATTTTTTTTAACTTATCGGTGTCTTGTGCACTATATCTAGGTTCCTATCAGAACAAAAAATAAAAATTTGGACAAAAAAAATCATTTTAAGCCTCCAAAAATCGGCTGTTTTGCACAAATTTTACTCATCTTTGGCCGTTCATAATCTACTCATTAATTGTAATGGTAAAGAAAACATTTTGATAGAAACCTTACATATGTAATGAAGATTCTAAATGAATAATAATTATTTCATAAACTTGTAAGCCTTATTCAATAAAAAACCCCCAACGCAAAAAAAAGAAAAACGAACAGTGAAAAAGTAAAAAATAATAACTACCGCTGAGAACAGTAACAGTTAGTGCAGAAAAAAAACAGCATCGTAATTGGTCCATCCGTTTGAGAGGTACGATGCCACGGACAGACACACACACAAAGACAGAAATCGACCATCAACTTATAACATCCCTCTTTTTGCATCGGGGGTTAAAAACACTTAACTGGAACAAGTTTTATGTTCGAACACTATTTTTCGTTCAATGTTATCGCGTTCTCACTTGCTTGTTAGTTTTCAAACACTGTGCTGGATGAAACAACAAGCTTTCGGCAATGCTCGCGTTGACGATAGACGGATCGAGAAAGAAAACCTCTTAACAAACATCCTTCGCTACGCATCCTCGTACATCTTTGGTGTGACCGCACCCTAAAGTTTTAACAAAATCTGAATAAAATGTTACTGTTTTATCGTTTTACTAGCAATTTACGCTTAAAAAGCTATAATTCAAAATTTTATGTGGACATAACTGTCAGTTTAAGAGAGGATAAATTAATATTAATATTTATTGTTCTATCTGAGAAATGACTTAGTCTTTTGTATTAGATTTTTAGTCCATTACACTCTGTGATTCATTTTAAATCGTAATTCGTCTAAGAGATTACATCACATATCCTTCCTCCTTTTTTACACTAATATTATAAAGAGGAAAGATTTGTTTGTTTGTTTGAAATGAATAGGCTCCGAAACTACTGGACCGTATTGAAAAATTCTTTCAGCAATGGATAGCTACATTATCAGGGAGTAACATAGGCTATATTTTATCCCCGTACTCCCACGGGAACGGGAACTACGCGGGTGAAACCGCGTGACGTCCACTGTTACTGACTGAGTGAGTGACTGACAGACAACGCACAGCCGAAACTGCTGGTCCTAAATAGCTGAAATTTGGCATGTAGGTTCCTTGGGGAGTGTAGGGGAGCACTAAGAGAGGAATTTCCGAAACTCCCACGGGAACGGGGAAAACCTTGATATGTGCGTACGAAGTCGCGGGCAAAAGTTAGTATTTGGAAAAAAACAACATTGTATATCTGTAAGAGAAATCAAAATCAATCTACTAGATGAACGGTCATGCGCATGGTAAACAATTACACATTCCACATATTCAATTAGATATTTGCTCGGGTGCGACGCACAACTTAAATGCATGTTTTCGATGTGGTTTATTTGTATTTATACTAATATATAAAGCTGAAGAGTTTGTTTGTTTGTTTGTTTGCTTGAACGCGGTAATCTCAGGAACTACTGGACCGATTTGAAAAATTCTTTCAGTGTTGGATAGTCCATTTATCGAGGAAGGCTATAGGGTATATATCATCACGCTAAGACCAATAGAAGCGGAGCAGTAATGGAAATTGTGACGCAAGCGAAGTTGCGTGGGTCAGCTAGTCTATTATAAATTGTTTATTTTGTTTTTGTAACGTCAATGTCAACTTGTCAGTGCCGGGCGTCGCGGTCGCACCATAGACAATGTACTTATTTTTTACACTCGACGATTGAACTGTGTTCTGTTTGTCTGTGGTGTGAACAAAGACGTGTCAGTTGATGCCCGGTCCCGACATTGCCCTCTAGCAATAATAGGTTATTTAGTTTGTAGTTAGTTTTTAAGTTATTTCCTTTTAATTTTGTGTTTTGTGCGTCGCTTTCGGTGAAATAAACGTCTTTTCTTTCTTCTTCTTTCTTGTTACATAAAAAGTTTTGGGAGTACTTTAATTGTGCGTACTAAGGAGTGGACTTTGACGGCTGAGTTAAAGACTTCTAGGTTCTAGTTATTAGCTAGAACCTGGGAGTCTTTAAGTCTAGAGTGAATAGGTTACTCCTAGGTAAGCGTGCTCCGTCGTCGCACACATCACCGCTTACCATCAGCCGATCGATTGGGAAAAAGTACTCACCGTGAAAAGATTCGTATAAACTTAGGTGAAGTAAAAATGAAGAATCCATACAAACACAATGGAATGGTAGCTTAGCCGGTCGAGTCTGTAAATATGTCGAAGTGAAGGCTTGGGTGAAGTGATCACGAAGCGAGCTGTCATCCCATCTTGATCACATCGATTGACAGCTCACTTCGTGTTCCGTACCATAAACTGAGAAAAACACGTTTCTTGACACTGTGCTGCGGCGCCGAATCGCTTCGTTGATGTTCCGCACGCGTGGGAGCGCCAATACCATCCTGAATGTGCTCAGCCACAAACTGGACAGCCCCCTTCTGGGGCACTGTACAAGTACAAGTGCGTGTGTCCGGGGCCTCAGAGGGCGGCAAATACTTAAATTAATTTTTAAATGTACCTAACATAGTTTTAAGTCTTACTACTAACAATATTATGGACCGAGTATGTCTGAAATAAAAAGATTTTTTTTTTTTTTTTAATTTAATTCATATTATTTGTTGTTATAGCGGCAACAGAAATACACATTCTGTGAAAATTTCAAGTATCTATTACGGTTCTTGAGATACAGCCCACTGACAGACGGGCGTACGGACGGACGGACGCATAGCAGAAGTTTAGTAATAAGGTTCCGTTAGTTACCCTTCGGATACGGACACTAAAAAAACACTACAAAGTATAAAATAACTTGAATTTCGGAAGTCGGTCTCAAAAACGAAATAACCAAAAACACCGACTCGGTCGGACCGAATTCGGTTATATTTTTTGTAAAAAAGTTTTTTATTTTTCACTTTTTAGTGGTACTAGCGTACCCATTCACAGCGTACCGGCGTGATGTTATGTTATGAACTTGGGCCTATTTAATAAAACTTACTTAGTGCTTTCGGTGTTAAGTACGTTTACCATGAGTTTTATCAATCTATACTCTCTAGCGAATGTAGTTAAAAAAATGTATGAAAACTATTAAAAAAAAGTTTCTAATTTATTTTTTTAGTTGTTAACTAAAGTTTTAATTGCAACTTGCTTGCTTTTTAGTTAACAACTTAAACAAATAAATCAGAAACTTTTTTTTTCAATAGTTTTCATACATTTTTTTAACTTGTTTTTATAAAGTTTTAATTTTTTTTTTTACTACAGTCGCTAACTAGCATAGATTGATAAAACTCATGGTAGACGTAAAGGTCTCGTCAATACGAATGAAATAAGCCCAAACACTTGGTAGTTCTTACATACCGATGTGGAGTTCCCTTGACTCTCTGTCGTCTCCATCATCAAGTCTGATCCAAACCTTCATTGTTTTGTAGTATCACCCGATATACACACGAATATCAAGTTTTTACCAGATGTGTGCCTACAATTTTCGAGAGTTGCCCTCGATTTCTCAGGGTTCCCATCATCAAATCCTGACGTGGTGGCAATGAAACCACCTTGGCAGTATACCCTTTCGAATAAATAAAAAGATTTATTGAAATCGGTTCATAAACGACGAAGTTATCCGCGAACACACAAAAAAAGATATAATACGCGGTCAAATTGAGAACCTCCTTTTTTTGAAGTCGGTTAAAAAACTAGCGGAAACCTTCCATCGTTACTTATTTAATTACGTCCATAATAACCTTATGGAATAATGTTCTTCTAGGAAATAAAGATTTCCCCAGATAATAAATTGGTGAGGTTCTCAAGATTTCCTGAAATGACCTTACTAGCTACTCAAAATGACAGCGGTTGGGCGTTCGAGAAACAGAACTTTTCACGTGAAAAACATATATTATGACGTGTTTTTAGGGTTCCATACCTCAAAAGGTAAAAAAAGGAACCCTTATAAATAAGATCACTCTCTTGTCCATCTGTCTGTCCGTTTGTCTGTCAGTCTGTCTATCCGTCTGTCTGTCCGTGATACAGATTTACTCAGGAACGGGTGAACTTAGCAAGTTGAAATTTATACCAGATACTGAAGGCTATAGTCCCTATTAGGTGTATAAAAATCAAGGTTGCCAGTTTGCACGATAAAAGATATCGGCAAATTTAGATTTTCGCGAAAACTTGTAAGTACCAAAATTCATTTTCAACTTTTTTTATTTTCCAGAAATTTCCCTTTTTTGTGCTGTAAGGCCTTGCTTTTAACCAAAAATGACAATTCTAGATCAACCGGAAGTACCCTATAGGTTTTGGGTCGAAAACCTATATGCTAGTTGCCGCGGACCTAGACTCACAAAATTTGGCCAAAAGCAGTATATGGTGGTACGGAACCCTCGGTGCGCGAGTCCGGGTTCCGAAAAAAAATGGAACCCTTATAGGATCACTCGGGTGTCTGTCTGTCACAGCCAGTTTTCCCCGGATCCACTGGACCGATTCTGTTGAAATTTGGTACAGATATGGACTTCTGTGACCCAAACACGGACGTGTTACGTAAATCTTTAATTTTTAGTATGGGGGTAACTTTTGGGGGTCAAACTAGAAAATTAAAAAAAAAAATCCAACTATTAGGTAGACAGTTGAAATTTTCACAGAGTGTGTATTTCTGTTGTCGCTATAACAACAAATACTTAATAAAAATTTAATTCAATTGAAAATTAAAGGAAGAACATCCCATGCAAGAACCGTGTTTTTTTTTTGGTTTATGGTACGGAACTTGTACGTGTCAGAGTCCGACTCGTACTTGGCCGGTTTTATTTACCGGGAACAACAAATTTACCATTTAACAATAAAACAAAACAGAAAGTAATGGTTTACGGTTCATGAGATACAGCCCGCTGACAGACAGATGGACGGACGGACGGACAGAAGGTAGACGGACGGACGGACAGACGGTAGACGAATGGAGTGGAGCCTTAGTAATAGGGTTCCGTTGGTTACCCCAGAACCTTAAAAAAACCTGAAAGAGAAATCAACCGCCTCATGTATTTGTTATCTTTTTTTTTTTTTTTTTACTATGTATAGGCATACGTTTGACCACAATCTCACCTGATGGTAAGCGATGATGTGGTCGAAGATGGAGCACGTTTGCCTAGAAGCAACCTATTCACTCTTGTCTTAAAGACTCCCAGGTTGTAGCTATCTGGAAACACAGACTCTGGCAGGGAATTCCACTCCTTAGCTGTACGCACTATGAATGTGTTCCCAAAACGTTTAGTGCGTGTGGGTGGGATGTCCACCATGTACCGGTGGCGCATCGCTGTTCGTCTTTTGGTCCGATGATGGAACGGGCTTGGCGGAATTAAATCATGCAATTTCGTCGCACACTCCCCAAAATGCAAACGATAGAAAACCGACAGGCCAGCAACTCGGCGTCGATGCTCAAGGCTTTGGAGCTTCTACTCGACATTCATTCATCATTCCTTACTTGACAAAATGTTCTGACTGCTGATCTTTTTTGCGATTTGGCAGTTAGTCTTATAGTAAAAGCTCATAATAATGAGTAAAAAAACTCCTTTTTCAGGTTTTGCGTTAATCTGTAATACTTTGTATAACATTTTTAAATATTTCAATCATCCTCCTAATGGCGGTCGTCAAATAAACCATTCCAGAGGCCCTTGAGGCAGTTTAGAAACTCTGACACTAGGGTGTGTGAGGTCGTTAGACCTTACTGCCCACAAGATAAGAATGTGCATTTTATGTGCATTTTTATTACAGAATGTGCATTTTTTTTATTACAGTTTTATTCTGTCTGTCGCTTCAGGGTGACGTTCGCAACGTTTATAGAAGGTAATAGTGCATCAAGGTGCAGGCCTTGCTTTGAGGAGCAGCCTTCAATGTACTTACCTTGTCTATAGTCAGTCTTAAAAGTTGTGACGTTACAAACTAATTAAGGTAACTAATTAACGTAAAGTTCAGTTGAAAACCGGCGTCAGGCGGAACATATTTGTCTGGCATTCTGCTGAACTGGACCTATGTACTTGTCGAAGCCGCGAGGCACACAATGTTATTGTTTTAATGACAATGATAATGATAATTTATTTCTGAGCATACATTAAGGTCTTAAAATTAAACAGCTTCACATACGCTACCGTTGCAGTTGTAGAAATATTAAATTAAGCTACAAGTACAGTACAATTTGACATCGAAACGATAATTAGAAATACATGTCCATTAATGCAATTATAAATTAGTTAAAAATAGGTGATTTTAATACAATGCCAAATTTTATAAGCACAATAATTTATATTTATGAATGAAACGTCAAAGCAATTATATAATGTCAAATGTCAAAAAAATACGACACAACTCAATAGGTACATGTCACAATTTATAATTTAAAAAATCACTAACACAAATCAAATAAAATTTATTAAATATGTTTTCGCTTAAATTTATGTCAAGATCACTAGTAGTATGTACCTGAACTAGAACATCCTGTGTTTCAGGTGAAGAAGAAGAAGAATCATCCTAATAAACAAAATTCTTCCATTTTATCGGCCGAATATCTGTCCGTTACCCACTAATCAAACAGTAGCGTTTTGACGAACAAGATTAACGGACAGATAAACGACCGATAACAACCTTAGAAACGAGGCATAAGTGAGTGATAGACAACGCACTGTCGAAAGGACTGGTCGTAGAAAGCTGCAATTTGGCATGTAGGTTCTTTGGGGAGTGTAGGGGAGCCGGAAATAACGGAATATGCGCGTACGATGTCGCGGGAAAAAGCTAGTAAAATTATAAACGATATTTAACATTAGTTAGTAGTAGAGAAGCTAAGCTTTCAGTGGGTTTTCCAAGAAATCATAAACCTATTATGTAAAACGTCTACTACAGGAATCATAGATTAGGTTCTGTTGCTGAAACGAGAAACTAATTAAATATCTTCCCTCTAGTTTTGCACTGTGGCTTTGCTCTCGAGGCATGGAAGATTGTCATCTCATTATGTTAAGGTGGTCACCCATCTGCGGGCTGACCTCAAGTGTTGAAAACTTAGTTTAGCTTAGCTTAGAAAGTTTAAATTGAAAGTTATATTTGTTAAGGCTGTATTATTAAGCAGACCTTATTTCTATTCAGTAAAATATAAACAAAAACATTATCACACAGAACAGATTCTTCCGTTCATCCCTTTGTCCCAATATCATTATTAATAGTCACCTATTTGAATATTTTAAATGGCCTTTCAACCCTTGTCTGTCCTTAGCGAAGGTACAGAAATTCCGGGATTCGTATCAGAAAGCAATAAGCCGGGACTTTGTCGGGCAATGTCGGGGCTGACTTTGTCGGGCTATATTATATTCCGTAATTATTTATGTGCTTGAAAACTGACGCTCTTTGACCAGTCCGGGATAAAAGAGTTCTGTTTATTTTGCAATACAACCTTTTTTGTCGTCAGGTAATGTGAAGGTATGGTACGTTTGTGGATTTTAATTCTTCTTTTGTAGATCGCGTAGTGTATAATAATAGGACGAGAAATTCATTTGGGAATCTGTTGTATGCGAGAAGCACATAATCGGTTAATACGGTGACGATTGGGGCAGGTCTACGACTAAGAGCCCGTTCCAGCTCAGATGGACCGTTTGTTTAAACGGCAGATGGCGGCCAGCGATCGGCATATTCATTGAATACTACATTCGAAGTAGAAGGCCCTTTGCAGTGGCAAAAAGTGCGTCTAAAAACCCAGATCCGCTTTTTTTTCTCGGATCTGTCTAAATTTTTTTTCTGAGTGGCCTCTCGCAGGTCAACCTAGGAGGTTGTCGACATCCGTCTCTTTAGACGAACCGGGAAAACGGCGCGTGTGTGGGAACGGGCACTTACGTGACTGCGTCATACTGATTACTGTTCACTGTCAACTTGTAATATTCCACTGCTGGACAAAGTCTCCTGCATGGCTTCCAACTTTCAATCCAGGACTAGTGTTGATGCGGGCCTGCGGACGGCGAGCATTGGGTGGCTCGCCGTTTGATCAGAACGACGGCACGCTGTGTTCCACGTGCGCCTCAAAGAGCTGTGAGCATAGAAGACGGGGCCCGCTAGGGCCAATGCCTGCCGGGGTTGCGGAATTTGTTCGAAACAGTCACTGCGGCCCTGGAACGCAAAAGGCATTAGGAGGAACACGGTTGGGTTTTAGTCAGTAAGAGTCTGACACTCCCTTCGACTTCATCCAGAGCGGGAAGAGTCATTTGATGATTTCTCATCCTTAAAAAAAGACTAGTGTTGACCATTGCTTGTTAATTTGCCTACCTCATCCCGCAATCAAATGACTGCGTCAAACGTTTACAATATGTTCAATTCTACCGTAACCTAACTTACATAGTACCCACCATGTTTCCGCCGCGTGCCGGAGCGATGGAAGTTCGCGAAGGAAACGCAATCGCCTGGGAAGTTGCCAACGCACGCGAATCACTGCGCGAGCAATAAACTGTCTAGACGGATTGGAGACTCGGTATTACTGTGTATGTATGTGCTGGTATAGTATTCATATAGTATGGCACGGTTTTGTACCTATCAGTTGCGGAATTTGTTCGAAAGAGTCACCGAAGCCCTGGAACACAAAGGGCATTAGGAGGGACACGGATGGGTTTTAGTCAGTAAGAGTCTGACACTCCTTTCTGCTTCACCCAGAGCGGGAGGAGTCATTTGATGATTTCAAATCCTTAAAAAAAAACGGTTTTGTACCTATCAGGCCGATCCAAAAGTTATGATAATTATCGGTTCATATTTTCTATCGTAATATATAAAATTCTTCCGTTACTAAGTGACTGGCAGACAACGTACAGCCAAAACTACTGGTCCAAAAAATTCGAAAATTAGCACGTAGGTTCATTGGGGAGTGATCCCCAAGGAACCTAGGGAGGATTTTTTGAAATTTCTACAAAAGCTACCAATAAAGCTAAAGATTTTTTGTATGTTTGAATGTGCTAGTCTCTGGAACTACCAGTCAGATTTCAAAAAATCTTTTTGCATTTGATAGCCCAATTCTCGAGGAAGGTTACTGAAAGAAAGAAAGAAAACTACTTTATTTGGCACACACGTAATAACACAATGTAGGCAACAATATGAGGAAATGAAAATTAATTAAAAAAAAAAAACAAAAAACAATAACATTGTGTGCCCCGCGGCTGCGCCAAATAGGTCCAGTTCAGCAAAATGCCAGACAACTAGGTGCTGCCTGACGCTGGTTTTCTTACAGGCTATTTAACATCACGCTAGGACCCATAGGCGCCACGGCTATTATCATTAGTTTTTGATAAGCCTAGTATATAAATCTAGATTAGTACTAGTTAATAATAATAATTTATTCAAATATAAACGTTTACAAAAAAAGTGAACAAGTAGTCAACAGTAATAAGTTATCAATACAATTATAGTGCCTTAAAATAAACTAAAACTGAGATATTATTATAGGTGCAAGTAATGGTTGTTCAGAATTGCAATGTTAGGTAGCGACCAGTCCGATCTAGGTTATTTTAAACCTGTGTTTCAGTTACATTAGTAGTAGTATTAGTGAGATAAGTACGTCCCCCCTTTATAAATTATTAGCTTTTCCCCGCAACATCACCCGCGTGAAAAACTTTATTATTACTCTTGGGGTAAAAGTATCCGACTTATTCTAGGATTCGGTTTACTAATGTGCCATGTTTCATCCAAAACCGTACAGCGGTTAAAATTTGCAACAAATGGACTTTTACATTTTTATAATATTAGTTTGGATGTATTTTGTATTTATTTATTTACATTACTGTACAGTTTCATCTTATCCGTTCAGTACTTTTTACGTCATTTTTTCCTCACAAAATTTTCAGACTCTTCAACCCATCAAACCACTACGATTTATGTTGTCTTTTTATTACGGAAAGAAAATCATTCCATCTTAAATTAACGCTTTCCACACCTACCACAAATGCCGCATAATCAATACATACTTTTAAACTTAAATATACATTTATCAATACATACTTTTTGTTTGTCAAAACCTGTATACTATATTCCCAGCCAGCTTTTGTTCCAACGATATTATTTGGAAACCCAATAGCCCGCAGCGGACGCATCGTAGCGCGAAATGCGTGGATACTTGGCAAACAAGTGGCCATGCTGGCCGTAGCACGATGGCGAATTTTATAGTGCAATACAATACATATCGGCGTAGCGAAATCGTAGCACTCCCCGCTACGACGTAGCGACCCGCTACGATATTCCGTAGCAACTTTACTGCATAGATTGTTGTTGTTACTATAAACTAATTTAATTGGATATTGTTTTGTTTACTTTTTGTTTTGTTTTGTTGTTAAATGGTAAGTTTGTTGTTCCCTTTCAATAATAGATAAGGAAATCTTTATTTACTCGTGGGTGTTATAAAATGCTAATACCTACGGAAAAAACTGGCCAAGTGCGAGTCGTCCTCTCACACGAAGGGTTCCGTACCATAAACCGAAAAAAAGCGTTTCCTGCATGGCCTCCTTTAATTTTCAATTTAATTATTTTTTAGTAAGTATTTGTTGTTATAGCGGCAACAGAAATACAAACTGAGAAAATTTCAACTGTCTACCTATTACGGTTCCGTTGGTTGCCCTTTGGGCACGGAAATCTAGAAAGGGTTGTTTTCTCTGTTCATAAAACAACCAGTCAAGTCACACTCGCTCACGAAAGGTTCCGTACCATAAAGGTACTGTTTCGAATAAATAATAATTTTTTTCTTGTTACTTTAAATCCATACGTTTTTAATAGATTTCCTGTCTTAGGGTTCCGATGGGAACCCATCGGATTCAGAACCCTTAAATCTGCGACCGGCCATCAGACTATCAAACATCTTTATTGACAAACACCCGAACATTTCAGGAATTTTTTATTTATAACAGTACGATTTTCGTCATTGAATAAATCATTCTGTAAATTTAAACGCCATGAACTATTAATATCATTACAAAGTGTAATTTCATTACGGGTTCAACTGCCATTATTTACGTGACGAGGGTTTTGTTTTGGTGCTAACTGTCACTGTAAGATTGCGAGTGTAGAGCAAGGAGGTTGACCTCTAAATTATAAGTCACTTTGAAGGAATCTTCCTTCACTCCACTCGACGGTCACCATGATAATTGAAAACAATCTCGAGGTTCGTCCTCAGCTTGAACTGAGGAAGATAATGTTAATAAATGATCAGCTAGTCTATTCTGTAAACAACTATTTCGATATCGAGCTTCAACAGAGTGACAAAACTCACAAAATGAGTTTTATTGCACACTAGTGGACGTCACGCGGTTTCACCCGCGTAGTTCCCGTTCCCGTGGGAGTACGGGGATAAAATATAGCCTATGTTACTCCCTGATAATGTAGCTATCCATTGCTGAAAGAATTTTTCAAATCGGTCCAGTAGTTTCGGAGCCTATTCATTTCAAACAAACAAACAAACAAACAAATCTTTCCTCTTTATAATATTAGTATAGACAACATAAAGGTCTTAATTTGAAACTCACCTCGGATTCCATTGTCGAGAAAGAAAGAAAGAAAGATAATTTATTTGTCAAATATGCGTTTACATGAACTGTCGAATTAGACATGCAAGGTATTAACAGTGTACGAAAATGTTGTTACAGAATAGCACTGCAGATGTAACAGTCAATTTGATTGAGTAGAAGTTGAGTTGAGTGAAAAAAGGTGGTGTGTGGAGCTTTCTTGCATAATTGAAACATAAAATTGTCCGAAGGATCGCCAAACTGAAGTGGCAGTGGGCAGGGCACACTGCTCGCAGAACAGATGGTCGATGGGGCCGAAAAGTTCTGGAGTGGCGACCGCGTGCAGATGCAGCGCACGGCCTCCCACAAGGTGGACCGATAACATGGTGAAGGTCGCGGGTAGCCGATGGATGCGAGACGCAAAGGACCGCTCGTTGTGGCGACGCTTGGGGGAGGCCTATGTCCAGCAGTGGACGTCTTTCGGCTGATATGATGAGTTCATAGAAGTTTTTATTTATAAGTGTGATTGGGTAACATCACTTTCAAAAGATAAAAAACAACTAGGTGTAAAAAATAAACTTTTATTTACGTTATAGAAAAACAAAATACAGGTAGAGTTTGTTTGTCGAACACGTATCGTGTTTTCGTCAATCAAGTTTGTGTGTGACCAAAATTTTGTTATTCGTATTCCCGCTACAAAAGTATTTTATGTGTTAATGCTGTATATAAACTATAGGTATACCAATTTTCACCTAAATAGTTTCAGTACTTTTTAGGGTTCCGAACATCCGTAAAAAACGGAACCCTTATAGGATCACTCGGGTGTCTGTCTGTCTGTTTGTCTGTCTGTCTGTCTATCCGTCTGTCACACCTAGTTTACTCCGGATCTACTTGACCGATTCTGTTGAAATTTGGTTCACTTATGGACTTCTGTGACCCAAGCACGGTTGCATTACGTAAATAAATCATTTTTTTTAGTATGGGGATAATTTTTGGGGTCAAACTAGAAAATAAAAAAAAAGTTTTTATACTGTATCGTGTGTCATATAAAAAGCCTTACTATGAGCGTTTTAATTTTATTTTTTTCTTAATTTTAAAATAAATAGTTTTGATATTATTCAAGAAATTATACCAAAACTGTCCATTCCCGGGCAACGAATCACGGAACTCAAATGGAGCTGGGTACTCACAGCAAGGAGTGGTGATGAGAAGTAGAATATGGCGGAGAACAAATGGCGTCCGCGGAATGGTACAAGAAGTGTCCGTCTTTCTGCACTAAATGCACAGATATTGTTGCCATAGCGATAAGAACTTTGATTAGGGAGTGTAGGGGAGCACTAAGAGAGAATTTAACTTCCCGAAATTCCTACGGGAACGGGAAAAACGGCTTTTGGTCGTACGATGTTGCGAGCAAAACCTAGTTTCACTGATATTACAAATATGTTTAACAAAGAATCTCAAATGCTGAACGTATTTGGATCAAATTCTGGAATCAGACAGACCATGGCCTGGATATGGTTATAGGACATTTATTTTATCCGTCTTTCACAGTGCGCCACGGGCAAATGATACATTAAATAAGAAGACACACTTCTTTAATAACCATAGAAGTTAATAAATAACCATATAAGATAACATAAAATGATAAGAATACATACCGGAAGATACAGCGGAAAAAGAAAAGTAAATGTAGACAGCACAAACATTGCCACCCTTGTTTGTCAAACAAATGAACAGCAAACGTCAGACTTGACAATCACGTTCCATCGCTTACCGGGCACTTAACCCTCTGCGTCCTATTTAATTTAGCTTATTTCTAGACTCAGCGCCAAACACAATCTATTTCAGGGATGTTATAGAGGTGGTTCTATTGTAACCGGAGTCGGAGTTTTGAAATTTGGTTGGTCGGAACCGGAATCGGAGTCGTAGGCAGAGATGGTGACAGAAGAGAGATGTGTTAATGGCAGATCTAATAAAATAAAATATTGCATTTATTACTCGATGACCTGGTGAAGGTCGCGCGTAGCCGATAGATGCGAGACGCACAGGACCGGTCGTTGTTGCTATGCTACGGGGAGGCCTATGTACAGCAGTGGACGTCTTTCGGATGATATGATGATGATTACTCAAAAATAATAAACCTACATTGAAAAAAAAATACATGTTTTCAATAAGAATAATCAAATGAATTGACTCCAATCGTAGCGATTTATGCTTAAGCCTCCGAAACCTCCGATAAAAAAATGTCGAAGCCGAAGTCTGAACCGGAATTGTAATATCGATCGGAAGCTCCGACTATCGGAGTCGAAGTCGAGCTCTGTAACATCCCTAATCTATTTTCACAAACTCTTGCCGTTTCGAACTAGGCTTCAAACGGCTTTCATTATCTCATTCTATCTCACTGTGACATCGGGAACTTGAAATAGAATAGAAAAAAAAGACGAAAAAGTTTTTTTTTCTTTTGAACGGCGCCAAAGCTTTCAATTTCGAAGTCGCCTCGGTTGTATATTGATGAATCACAATCAGAGAATGAATGTTTTAATAGATTTTGAACCTTTTCGAATTGTAGCTCTTTTGCAAGTCTTATTAATTAGTGGGAGGGATAAAACGCGCTTTAAATTATTTAAAAATTAATTAATAGAGAGTGAGTTTATGGTGCTCGAGCAGTGGTGGCCGAGTGGTAATGGCTTCGACTTACGAGTTGTAGGTCGCGGGTTCAAACCCAGCCAAGCACATTACTTTGTGTATTTTATTTCATCACCACTGCTCTCAAAACGGTGAAGGAAAACATCGTGAGGAAACCGGCATGTCCTAGAACCAAACATTCGAAGACATGTGACATTCACCAACCCGCATTGGGCCCGCGTGGTGGATTACGGCCCATTCCCAACAGTGGGAACATTATAAGGCCGACTATGCTATGACTATGAGTTTATGAACTTAGCATTTCAGCTGACAGACAAAGTTCTCCCCTAAGAGTCGTCCCATAGACCGGTCCTGTGCTACCAGCGACCTTCACCACGTCGTCGGCTGCGTCTTACGGTACGCTGTCGCCATTCCAAAAACTTTTTCCCCTTCCACTATTTATTCTGCGAGCAATGTGCTCAAAACACTTAAGTTTTGGTTCAATATTAATCTAAAGTAATTATTTATAAAGAGTTTTGTAACTAAAGATTTTTTTTTTCTAAATGGTTTATTTGTTTGTAGGAAGTATTATCTAGAAGCACTGATCCGATTAAGAAAACTCCTTCAGTAATAGAAAGCACAATATCGTTGTAAAAAATCCACGGATCTTCTGAGAAAGGTTGCGATAATCAAGCTGTGTAAAAAATGCTAGTCTTAACTAATCCTTACTAATATTATAAATGCGAAAGTAACTCTGTCTGTCTGTCTGTCGCGCTTTCACGCCAAAACTACTGAACCGATTTAAATGAAATTTGCTACACAGATATTCTAGAGCCTGAGAAAGGACATAGGCTACTTTTTATCCCGGGAGGATGTTCCCTAGGGACCACGCGGGCGAAGCTGCTGGCAGAAGCTTGTTTATTATAAAGAGGACAAAATGATTGATGTTTGTAAAGGGTAATCCGAATACACAAATTCATTCACTACACTTATTATATGTAATTACTAGCTTTTGCCCACAACTTCGTACGCGCATATCCCGTTTTTCCCGTTCCCGTAAGAATTTCGGGAAATCATCCTCTTAGCGCTGCCCTACGGAGTGCAGGGAAGCTACTTGCCAACTTTCATCTTTCTACGACCAGTAGTTTTGGCTGTGCGTTGTCTGTCAGTCACTCAGTAACGGAACAATTTTATATATCAGTTCTGTATATTAGGATACAGCATGATAAATAAATTAATTCAAATATTTCCTTGCTTTGGAAGGCACGTATAAGCCGGTGGTCCCGGCCGCCAAATGGTGGTTGTCAAATAAAATCATGTCAGAGGCCATTGAGGCGGTTTAGAAACTCTGAAACTAGGGTATGTGGGGTCGTTAGACCTTACTGCCCACACTAGAAGACGAAGATTCAAATGTTGATTACATTATTTAATTTTCTTAAGCAATAAATAATTATAAAGATAGAACCAGCTCAAAGACTGAAGTTATTTGAGTAAGGAAGCGCAGTAAATTAAAATTAAACTCAACGATTGGAAGTTAAAAGATCACTCTAAAGTTAGCCGGTTCTTCTCAACACATAATTTTGAAATGGACTCAGAAGGCTGACCTAATTATGTAGCTTGAACCAGAAACAGTTACATTTTGCAGGAGGTTAAACGAAAAACGCAAGGAACTGAAATTTTTAACGTATGGAATTTATAAACCGTACATTATAAAATATCATATGTTTTTACATCCAGCGAAATCTTTTTTTACGCTGTATAATATCTGCATGAAAATTCCACACAACTGATGAAATATTACTGTGCATTTCTTCAAGAATCCTACGTTAAAAACAAGCATCGAAACGTACATAAAATTTCCCCATCCAATCTAAAACATTCACAACTCAACATTGCAAGCGACGACGTCTATTCAATTTTCCAGTTAAATATGATTTTTTCTTAAGAAAAACATCGTGTTGTATATCCCTATCGACAACGTGTACTGTAAGGCTGTTTTTAAATGTAGTATAACGCAATGCGACGTACGACGTTTCGTAGTACGACAGTAGAACCATGCGCAAAGAGCATTCGGTGTTACGCTGCCGTGGGGAACGGTTGCGTCACATTCCCGAGCGCGCACGGAATACGGACGCGAGACGACTTCGAAACGTATCGTGTGACTATTCAAATAAAATCGCAGTGAATTTCGACGAAATATTTACAGTTGCAGTGAAAGTGAAGAATTTAATTGGTGATTAATTTTTGCGTTTTTTGATTGTTTTATTTTGTTCGAAAAAGTGAAGTGTGATTTTTTTTTTGGACAAAGTGTTGTGATTTTTTCGAGGTATTTTTTGGAACACGATCCTGATTTTATGGTATGTACTTAGTCTGTATTTTTTATTATTATACAGTGTTCAAAATTAGGTTTTATAAAATCAATTTAGTAAGATTAAAAAAAATATTAACATAATGACGTTACTTTAAATATACATACACTTAAAATATGGGTATTTAATACCAACAATTTAATTAAAATTACATAATAAATGAATTATTAAATATTACAATTATATAACGAATTACCTATGTTAAAATTCTATTTAATTTTTTTGCAATAATAGATTCATAAGAAATTTACCCAAAAATATCTTAAGATCCTTTAACGTTTCTCAGATAATAAACATTAACTAAAATAACCGTAGTAAACTCGTTAAAGTCACGTGCATAAGTTAGCCTACATTTCAGTCTAGCTCGGTCAGACAGGTATTTCTTGTAATTAAGCGCTGTTTATGTCAACTCGAGCTTTTAAGGGTTAAAATATATTTCGAGTCGTTCGCTAATGTTAATGTTTACGCTACAGTTGGAGAAAAGCAATTACTTTGCTTGCAGAAACGGTTTATATTAGGTAAAATTGGAATAGTGCTAATTTGGGAAAATAGATGGGAATGGGATAAATTTTGAATACACATTTTAGGTAATAACCGTGATACACTTATACCACTGTTCTTACTGATTTCTTACCGCTTTGAATTTTTACTTTAAACATTTACAAAAATAATGTGATGCAATATTAAAATGAAAATCTAGGCTATAAAAGGTTTTTAAGCTAAATACGTTGTAGTTAAGTTTTAGTAAAGATATTCGGTACCCATTAGTTATGAATTTCACAAGTCATTATAAAAGTGCTAATTTGGGAAAATAGATGGGAATGGGATAAATTTTGAATATACATTTTAGGTAATAACCGTGATACACTTATATCATTGTTTTTACTGAGATCTTACGGCTTTGAATTTTTACTTTAAACATTTACAAAAATAATATGATGCAATATTAAAATGAAAATGTAGGCTGTAGAAGGTTTTTATGCTAAATACGTTGTAGTTAAGTTTTAGTAAAGATAATCCGGTACCCATTTGTTATGAATTCCACGTCATAATAAACGTCTCCACTCTTTGGGCTGCAACTGTATCGATCTGAAAAGAAGAAAACCATGAGTTGATATTTTTTTACTAATCGTATGTCCAGTGTTGTCAAACTAAACTTACAAAAATGCGAAAGGATGGAGGGATGGATGTTTGTCACTCAATAACACCGGAACGCCTAAACGGAATTAGTTAGTCTGGAACACAACATATGCTTACTTTATATCCCGATCAAAAAAAAAAAAAAAAACAACTTACTTAGTAGATATATTTATTTAGATATGAACTAGGTACAGCATTAAAGTACTAAATATATACACTTAAAATAAAATATCCTAACTAAGATAAGGCGTCAAGAAATTCGTCCGCATCGCTGTCCACCGGAAGTGAGCCCAAAAGACTGGCGGCATTGCCACGTTGTTGTTGTTCGTTGCTTACTTAGTTGATAATTTTTTACTAACCGTTAGGCCAATGTTGTAAAATTAATGAAAGTATTATTATTATGAACAAAACCCAAAATGAAGTAGCTATTCCGCTCCCATTAAATTAAAACTTCACAATCAAAATCGGGAAACTCCAAACATTTTGTAACAATCGTCGGTGTTACAATAAATAATTCCAAGCTCTCGGAAGCCAGAGTTTTCAAACAATCACTTAAGACACGTCGCGTGCCATTCACTCAGTCAATTAGTAATCAATCAGACCGAATGAACGAACGAAATCCTGGTAAATTAATAATTAACTGTTTTTCCACTTTACGTTTGAAGGAAAACATTGAAATAATGAATGAGCTGCCGAGCTTACTTTGATGTCGGCACGGGTTATACGAAAATAGCTCAAGATGTGGAAAAGGCAGTCAAATTCAAAATGGTGGTTTTCAAAGTTGGAAATCAAGTTAATTCCTTAACAGTCACCATTCCATCATTTGTTTGGCCTTCTCCCAATTACTGGGTTCGAGTGTCCCCTTTTTTTTAGGATGCGAAATCATCAAATGACTCCGGGAGGAGTCACCCAGAGCGGTAGGAGTCATCAAATGACTCCTCCTGCTCTGGGTGAAGCAGAAGGGAGTGTCAGACTCTTACTAACTAAAACTCATCCGTGTTCTTCCTAATGCCCTTCACGTTTCGGGGCCGCGGTGACTATTTTGAAAAAGTGCCCCCACCTCTTACCTAGTTACGGGGTAATAATCTGGATGGTAATAATATACATTTGTCTTTCCTAGCTTTGGATTGAGGGTGACAATATACAAAGTGTAACAGAATAAACACTTATTGTACTCATTATTATTAACAACTTTTACTACGACGCCAATTCTGAAATCGCGAAAAAAAATCAGCTATTCAGTACATTTTGTCGAGTTATACGCACATAAATGTATGGGGGAGTAGGAGTTTTTTTTTCGCGATTTCAGTGTTGGTCCCTTAGTGAAAGTTGTTCATAATGATTAGTTTATTGACCCCTTAAGAGGTATTGCTTTTATTCTGTTATAGGTTGTATAAATGTTGCTATCCGCGCTACCTTAGTGACTGTTTAATACATTTCATCACAGTATCAGGCTGTCTAACGAGTTCATCTTTCTACCTCAACACAAACTACAGGCAAGAGGCTAAAAAGCCTATGAGCCGTCAGCCTCGTACCCACTTCAAGGCTCCAGCAGACAGTTTCGCGACAACGCATTATTGCGTGGACGTGGTTTACTGAGAATAATTGTCTGAAAAATTGCCTCGTCGTATTCTCGCGTCGTATCCATGTGCGGTGTACGGGACCGACGGAAGGCTTGGAGAATTCTCGAATTGAACAAATTGTGTAATGTTGCTAAATGCTTAACCTTTGTGTAGTCACTTCAAATTAAATAGATATACTTGGTTAACATTAAACTTCTTTTCTTGTATCAGAAGAACAATAGTACTCAAAAAGTATTCAAATTCAAGTCGATGTATCATCGCACAGCAAAGGAGTGGAACTCTCTGCCTGCGTCTGTGATTTCAAACGCATTAAACCCTAATCTCTTCAAAGTTGAGTGAACAGGCTCCTTCTGGGTAAGCTCGCTCCATCGTAGACTTTGTCTCTGTCATCTCTGACCTAGACTAGAGCCAAGAGCAAACCCATCTTAAGTACAACAAAAAAAAAAAATGTCAAAATGTTAGATTGCGATGCGAATGCAAACGCTCCTTAGAAATACGAGAATTACTTCTGATCAAAATTTTTGCGTGAATAACATTGTAAATATTCGTTACTAATAAGAAGTGAATACTCTTTATAAAGCACCATATAAGATCTTAACCGTACCTTATCCTGGGATAAAGGGTAGCTTATGGCATACAGCGATACTGTTGCTTTTTATTGGTCAATTTAATTTTGTTGCAGAATAAGAATCAGTAATCCACTAAGCTGGTCTTCTAGAGATTAATAATCTATTTTTCAAGGTTTTCGAGACGGTTTTTAGAAAAAATGTAATAATGTAGTGTTGTGGAGCTGTTCTGATGATAAAATTCGAAAGTGACCATACGAAGTTTACAACCAAGCAAGATAACATCATCAAATTTGAGCTCATTGGATGTGTATTGTGATAAAATAAAATTAAAACCATCAGTAGATTTTTAGCTCTGGTCAAGTTCTAATCTACACTAATATTATAAAGAGGAAAGATTTGTTTGTTTGTTTGAAACGAATAGGCTCCGAAACTACTGGACCGATTTGAAAAATTCTTCGAAACTACTGGACCGATTTGAAAAATTCTTTCAGCAGTGAATAGCTACATTATCAGGGAGTAACATAGGCTATATTTTCCGTACTCCCGTACTCCCACGGAAACGGGAACTACGCGGGTGAAACCGCATGACGTCCACTAGTGTTCAAATAAAAACAGACGCTGTTAAACAATGATTTAGTTGCATTTCACGACGTTCACGTAAAGTGATCCATTCTCCCAGCTCACACGCTACGGAAAATAAACATTTATGTTCCTCCAACAACTTTTGTTTCAAAACTACGATACCTCCGAAGAAAGACTCTACATTAAAACGTTCAAAGTTCAAGATTGAAATATTATATTGTCATTACTCAACAGACTTCGGCAAGTCTACAAAGTTTTTCATCAAAATTACTTACAATTGAAATTGAGATGAGACTGCCTACGGTATAGAAATTATGAAGTTAATTAGTGACGAACAAAGAAGTATATTTTGAAAATTTGAGCTCAGTTTTAAGGGCTTCATTTTAAAAAGTATCATAGACACATAGATTATCTTGCTTGCAAACAAGCAAAGTGCTGTGATTGTGTTTTAGGCGAGTGTTGCGGAATTTGTTCGAAAGAATCACCGCGGCCTTGGAACGCGGCGGGCATTAGGAGGAACACGGATGGGTTTAGTCAGTAAGAGTCTGACACTCCCTTCTGCTCCGCCCAGAGTGGTAGGACTCATTTGATGATTTCCCATATTTAAAAAAAAACACTCGATGGATGTGGTCGACAATCAAATAGAGCATCCTTGCCTAGAAGTAACCCATTCACTTTGACTATAATAGCTGATAGCTACAACCCCCAGGTTTTAGATATCGGGAGGCTAAGATCCCGGCGGGATCAGGGGAAAGGTCCACTGCTTAGCTGCTCGTCAGTGAAAGCATTCCTAAAACGTTGTGCGATATGATTCGCTAAAACTAAAAAAAAAATGCTGGTTTTGTAGTCAAATCTATTTGGGATTGAGGAAAAATATAATTTAAAATCTAGACTATATTTCTGAGAGCTTGCATGTTTAAAGATAGCTCGATAGCCTTTCGCAAATTTATCTCCGTTTTTGACCTTTTAATATTTTTATCTGTGTAATGAGCTAAATGAACTAGTTGTTTTTATGTTTAGATAACCCAATTCATATTGAGTAAATCGATGAAATGCTCTATATTTTATGATAAATTGCATGTATTTTGTCATCGCGCATCTATACTGATATTTTAAAGCTGAAGAGTTTGTTTGGTTGAACACGCTAATCTCAGGAACTACTGGTTCGAATTGAAAAAATCCGTTAGTGTTTCATAGCCCGTTTATCGAGGAAGGCTATAGGCTATATAACATCATGCTTCGACATATAGGAGGCGAAGTGGCGTGGGTCAGCTAGTCTCATTATACATCTTTGCAATATAAAATTCAGAGTTGGTGCAAACACTTTTAGTTAAGGCCGCTGGCCTCTAAAGCTGTCCAAATGACGGGCATAAAAGAGATTTTAATTTTGGTTTTGAAGGTTGGCAACAGTTTAATCGCTTTCTGAATCGATGGTGACCCTTAAATAGTTTGTGATACTTGTAGATGGCAACGTATACAGCGCCATGTACAATACCTTGTTGGTGTACCCACACAGGCATGTACAGGAAGGGTCTATACAGTTTGACTACTAACTTATTGGAAAATCTTGAGTGCAAGTGTTCATGAATATAAGTAACTTTTACTATTGTGTCAAGTCTGTAATCGCGAAAAAAATATCAGCTGTTTCCAACATTTTGTCAAGAAATATTTGTATGTGGGTAAAAAATGAGTACATAATACACATACATACAAAAGTTAAAAGGGAATAGCTTGTCTTGGTATGGTCATGTGAAGAGGAGGGATGAAACGCATGTAATTAGAAGAGTTATGAACATGAATGTGGATGGATGGATGGAGAGGGAGAGGAAGGGCAAAAAAAAGATGGATGGATTGTGTGAGGAGCGATATGAAAGAAAAGGGACTTAGTGATAGAGTGACGACTGATAGAACAGAATGGAAGAAAAAAACGTGTTGCGCCGACCCCAAGTAACATGGGATAAGGGCAGGAAGATGAAAATGATCTGTATGTGGGTGTCTTAGCTACCCACAATATAAATAACTAGTGGACGTCACGCGGTTTCACCCCCGTAGTTCCCTCCCCGTGGGAGTACGGAGATAATATATAGCCTATGTTACTCCCTGATAATGTAGCTATCCAATGCTAAAAGAATTTTTCTAATCGATCCAGTAGTTTCGGAGCCTATTCAATTCAAACAAACAAAAATTCTTTTTATAATATTATTATTTAGTTTATTTATTTTTCTAATACATAAAAGTTACATTTTTAAATATGTCTTAAAAAAACATTAAAAAATAAATTTAAAAAAATAGTAGTCCGCCGGTGTCGGGAGCAGAGTCCAAGCTACCGGTGGTTAGGGCTCCAGAGAAAGGAACCTCCTCACTATACGAGCCGTATCGAGGAGTACTGCCTTCTGTATCAGGCCCTTTATCAACCGCGTAACGCCAGCTTCGACAGATGGTCATCGAAGCTTTTGGCTATCAGGTCATTGGCCGTAACGACTATCGGCACAATGACTGCTGAGTCCACATTCCACATGTCGACAACCTCGTGTGCTAAGTCGAGATACTTGATTTGTTACTCTTTCTCAGCCTTCACGTTTTCGTTTTCGTCATGCTTAATATTATTATTATTATAGTATCGACAATACTTAGAAAACAGATCATGTAGTAACCATTTCTTATTACAAAACCTACGTGGAGATTTAACTGGGCCCTCTATTTTCTCTCACACGAACTAAATCGGAATCCACTTAAGTTCTAACCTACCAAAACGGTTTCACACCTCCGAAATCGGGTATAAATCGTGTAAGCGTGGTGAAATATAAATAGATTGCAGCCAATAGAATTGGGTCAGCTCGCGCCTTTAAATCACTGAGATTTACACCTTTGACTGTGGAGGACGTAAACAACTTAATGAATATTGTAAGTCAAACCCGTTTTGGTATACTTTGAGGTTATTATTGTTGTGCGACCGTCTTGTCTTGCGTCGGCGTCGGGACCATAATATGACCAGACTAGCTTTTGCCCGCTACTTCGTTCGCGCCTATCCCGTTTATTCCCGTTCCCTTAGGAATTTCGGGAAAACCTTTCTTAGTGCTCCCCTACGGAGAGTAGGAAAGCTACATGCCAGATTTCAGCTCTTTACGACTAGTGGTTTCGGCTGTGCGTTGCCTGTCAGTCATCCTGTCACTCAAACAGTCAATAACGGAAGTTTTTTTTTTTTTATACAGTGCGCAATACGATATTTTATTATATAGATTACTAGCAACAGTAGCAATCTGTCCCGTTTTCGCACAGATAGCAGAGTATTTAAGCTCCCAGCCTCTCAGTTTTTGAGTTTATCGCGTACAGAGAAACAGAAAGACTCTGCGGTTGCAACTTCTTTCAAGCTACTTAGTGACTTCGTAACTGCGTCCGCGTCACATTTTTCATAAATGCTTCGCTCCTATAGGTCGTAGCGTGATGTTATATAGCCTATAGCCTTCCTGGATAAATGGGATATCTAACACTACAATATTTTTTCAATTCGAAGCAGTAGTTACTGAGATAAGCGGGCTCAACCAACCAAACAAACAAATTCTTCAGATGTATAATATTAAAAATATGTATGTGTTATATTTACCCAAAAATAATTAATTCGAGCTTTTTAAAATTTGGATTTGGCATTTCGTTAACACGCATTTCAAAGACCTTTCATACCATCTTAACATATAAATTAGCGCCAAAACTTCATCAAATACCACAGTGATAATTAAGTCATAGCGTAGAGCCATGATTAACCGACTGCAGGCATGCGAGGTGCTGTGTTTACATGCTCATTATCAGCCCGTAAGGGTGTAATTTAAGAGGGTTGATATTATCTCTTGTTTATGGCAGTATTTCCTGTTGGTATTCGGTGGGCGATCATTTTGGTGGGACATGTTAAAATTATGAGCAAGGAATTCGGTTTCGTAGATACATTTTCAATGTACCAATTTCTTGAGCAAGAAAATCTAACACCAGTATTGCCAAAGAGTATTTTATTACTCAGTTGAATTGTTATGCTTTGGCATATAGTTGTAGGTCAGGTTAATGCTCTGCCAGTGCTGCAGTATTTGTTCGAAAGAGTCACCGCGGCCCTGGAATGCAAAGGGCTTTAGGAGGAACTCGGAAGGGTTCTAGGGGGCTACTTTTGAAGCCTAAAGTCCGTAGTTTCACGCTTAGTTGCGGGCGTATTCTACTCCGTATCATCTACGGACTTACGATTAGTCCCGAACCCGAACTAAGAATGAATGACAACACGATTTGACAGTAACTGACAATTTGTGTTGTCATTAATTCTTAGTGGTTAGGTGATACGGAGTAGAATACGCCTAAAACTAAGCCCGAAATTTCGGACGGCCCCCCTGAAACGCAAAGGGTATTAGGAGTAACACGGATGGGTTTTAGTCAGTAAGAGTTCAGACTCTTACTGACTAAAACCCATCCGTGTTACTCCCACTCTTTTCTGCTCCGCCCAGAGCGGGAGGAGTCATTTGATGATGTCCCATCTACACTAATATTATAAAGAGGAAAGATTTGTTTGTTTGTTTGTTTGAATTGAATAGGCTCCGAAACTACTGGACCAATTTGAAAAATTCTTTTAGCATTGGATAGCTACATTATCAGGGAGTAACATAGGCTATATATTATCCCCGTACTCCCACGGGAACGGGAACTACGCGGGTGAAACCGCGTGAAGTCCACTAGTCCTTAATAAAAAAAAAGGTCTGCGGTGACTCTCCTATGAACTAAAATCCCAGAGCGGCCCGACCTTAGGTATTTTCTCACTAAGAAACTGTGTGGGTTAGAGTAAAACTAGCAGATATACGCGTACGTATGTTAAAAGTACATACCTACTAACACTACTCTATCCCAAATATTTAGTTCATCATCTGCCTAGCCTTTTCCCAACTATATTGGGGTCGGCTTCCAGTCAAACTGGATTTAGCTGAATACCAGTATTTTATGTGGAGCGGCTGCCCACCAGACCTCCACAACCCATTAACTGGGTAACAAGATTGGAGTCAGATTTACTGGCTTCTGACTATCCGCAACGATTGTCAAAGATCTAAAAATGACAGCCGGGACCAACGGCTTGATGTTCTTTCCGAGGCACGGAGAAAACTCGGTATGTTATGATGGTCATCCATCCACAGACCAGGCTTGGCCAGCGTTGCTTACCCTTGAAGATTTAACTAGAGCCGCAGGGTAGTGTTTTGGGCCCGACTCTATTTCTCGTTTATATTAACGATCTTACTAACCTCCAGCTACCCCGTGGCGAACTGATTTCCTATGCAGATGACCCGCTCTTCTTGTCTCCGCCGATACTTGGGATGAGGTTTTCCATGCTGCCCAAGATGGATTCAATGTTGTGAAAAAGTGTCAACATACCCTAAATGTCGAAAAAACTAAATATTTAACGTTTAGTACACGCTACCTGGACGCAGCCATTAAGGATTATCGCATCCTTTCCCATGAATGCTGTTATTATCTAGCCAAGAGCTCTTCATCCTAAATATTTAGTTAGTGAGGTAGGTCTGGCGACTCTGGGAGTTCTGACCACGGCACAAGAACTTTTAATTCAAGTAACTCCTGATTCGCGTTAGATGATTCTTTTAGTCATTCATTGGTGATTCATGAAATGCAAAGATGTACCTAATAATTACGTTGTCAGGTTACCTGCTCCCGACTATTTAAGGGGCCATAGATCGTTCATTGCCGTGATTCATAGGGGAGGGCGATATTCTGCGGTTGATAAGCATAATTGATAGCTTTTTTATCAGAGCAAAGTTAATTGGATTTAAAAACGATGGGCTTCTGTGAATTTTAGTGTATCGCGATGAATGGACGTGAGTTTGTTACTCAATCACGCCAGAACAACTAAAAGGATCTGGAAGAAATTTTACAAAGATAGATTAGTCTGGAATAGCACATAGGCTAGGCTTCTTATCCTGGGAATATATATGTTTCCTTGGTTTAATATCTGTACCTATCTCTTCCTACCTAAATTGAAAACGGCATGAGCTGCCTACCCAGTTTAGACCTAGCCGTTACATTAAGGTCGACGGCGCGTTGTGTTCCACGCGCGGGACTGCAGACTGCGGCGAAATAGCAAGGGCCCGCTAGGGCTGCCAGGGTTGCGGAATTTGTTCGAAAGACTCACCGCAGCCCTGGAACGCAAAGGGCATTAGGAGGAACACGGATGAGTCTTAGTCAGTAAGAGTCTGACACTCCCTTCCGCTCCACCCAGAGCGGGAGGAGTCATTTGATCATTACCCATCCTTAAAAAAAAAACTGTTACACTAATTACTTATTATATCACGTCACCTACTGCTCTAACAAAGTTACCACTGGCGCCACAGTCAATCATTAATCGATGCAAATCAACCTCCGCGAACTTATTAATGACAGACGTGGTCGCCATTTTGAATCGTCGCCTGTTTGTGAATGAACATGCTTGTGAGTACGTGATCGTTTTGTTATTAGATCTATTGTGTAATTAATGAGACGGTTTTCTCACGATGCAGAACCGTTCGTCTGCACCAGTGGAAGTAAGCCAGTAGTGGCCAAAATATTGTGCGCGAAACGGTTTAAAATTTCAGTCTTGACCACAAAAATGTCATTGATGCAAATTATATTTTTGAGCCGTTTGGGGTTGAAACTCTTGGACCGTGGGGTCCGAGTGCTCATGCCTTATTTAAAGATCTTTCTAAACGCTTAGTTGACTCTTCGCGTGACCCAAGGGCTGGCTTTTACCTCGGACAGAGGATAAGCATTGCCATACGGCGTGGCAAAGCAGCCAGTCTTTTGGGCTCACTTCCAGTGGACAGCGATGCGGACGAATTTTTTGACGCCTTATTTTAGTCAGGATTTTTTTTTATTTTAAGTGTATATATTTTGTTTTATTTTAAGTTTCTTTCTTGTTGTATTAGGGGTTTTAAAGATAGAATAAATATAGTTTTATGAAAATTTGATGCAAATTGATTCTAAGTTTCTATCAGAAGTGTGTGTTCTATGACAATGCTTTTTAGGGTTCCGTGCCCAAAGGGTAACCAACGGAACCCTATAACTAAGCCTCCGCTGTCCGTTCGTCCGTCTGTCTGTCAGCGGGCTGTATCTCAAGAACCGTAATAGATAGACAGTTGAAATTTTCACAGATAGTGTATTTCTATTGCCACTACAACAACAAATAATAAAAATTAAGGGTTTTGGTACGGAACTCTTCATGTGGTCTTTTGGTCGGTTTTTTTCTTTTGTTCTCAAAGAATAGATACACAATAAGTTTTGAATAATTTTATGATAAGTTTTAGGTTGTTAACCTAAAAAGTTGGTTTCATTTTGTCCGCGACTTCGTACGCGCATATTTCCCGTTTTTTCGCGCGTTCCCGTAAGAATTGCGGAAAATCGTCTCACACTCTCCAAGGAACCTATATGCCAAATGTCAGCTTTCTATGACCAGTAGTTTCGGCTGTGCGATGTCTGTCAGTCACTCAGTAACGGAAGAATTTTATATATTTTGGTTTTCTTAGAAAGCAAAGTGGTCCAGTTCAAATATCTGTTGGGAACCACTGATGTAACACACTGTTCAGGTGCTCTTTTGAGTATGGTTCAGTCAGTTTCCATGTTTTTCCAATATCATTGAAGAAACAGAATACCAAACTTTGCATCGATAAGACCTGTATTCATTCTAGTCCAGATCCTGTTGTCCACTAGGAACTAGCTGATGATCTTAAATCGATTGAATAGATTTTTTATATATAGCTAAGAATATAAACGATTAAGAAAAAAAAAACAGCTAAATCATTATCTGTTCATCCGTTTAGGAGTGAAGAGGCCATAGACACGCACGCGTCAAACTTATTACACTCCCCTTTTTGGTCGAGGTATAAAAATAATGAGACTAATTCTTAAACCAATTCCTAAAAACAACGAGCAAGCATTGATTTATAATGCTGATAATAATGTCAAGTCTAAGTCAAAACGTTGAATCTTATTAGGCCATTAAACAGCACTTTTGAACGTCATTCACATTTCAAATAATATAAAATACTAAAGTGACTCTACTGTCCATTCGGAAAGGTAGATTCTTATGGAGAAGAACGGACAAGAAACTCCATAGTTACTCTTTTCAAAAACATCTTTTACAATATTTGGTATACAACAATTTAGTTATATGTGAGGACCATGTACCTAGGGTATGCACAGGTAGACTTATTAACATTGATATATCAAAAACCCAATATACACACTCAGCATCTCAAAAACGTCCGCAAAAAACAAGCGCATAATGTATAATTGTGCGCAAGTTTCAAACAGTCTCGCATCGCTCGTCATACTGCTCTGCTTTGTAAAAACAACTTTAAACGATCTATGTAAGGTTGAATTTGCAAAAAAAATTGCGCATCACTCGCCATACTGCACTGCTTTGTAAAACAACTTTAAGCAATCCGTGTAAGGTTGAATTTGCAAAAAAAAATGTTTATAGTATAACTGCACACAGCTAACACATGGCACTTGATACATGTCAGTTTTTGACGACAGTTTCGTTCGAGTGTTGCATTTGTTCGAGACATTTCATCTTGGGTTTTTATATATCAATGTTTATTAACAACTTTTTCTAAATAAGTACATGATACTCACACATTTACAAATATTGGAATCACTAATTAATTAATATTGGAATCACTAATTAATTAATAAGTAATTCCAATATTTGTAAATGTGATGATGAAGATGACTGAAGTTTTTGTCATTATAGTCTCAAAAACTTAAATATCTCTTTGCACTGCAGTCGGGTAGTAACAGGCCAATGTAAAATACATACAAAAGTTTTAATATTAATATTTTCCTTCGTTAATATGGAAATGGGCAATGATTTTCATTAATATTTCCAATTAAACAAATAAACTCCTGTGTTCATAAACTGATGACGCGTGCATTGAAATAAGCCTATATTATTGATTATTTCGCTTCCATTCGTTTTCATTTTTAATGCGCCATGCGATATTATAATAATGATGAATGAATGAATTTTAGGGTTCCGAACAAAAAACGGAACCCTTGTAGGATCACTCGGGTGTCTGTCTGTCTGTTTGTCTGTCCGTCTGTCACAGCCAGTTTTCTCCGGATCCACTAGACCGATTCTGCTGATACTTGGTACACATATGGACTTCTGTGATGTAAACACGGACGTGTTACGTAAATTATATTTTTTTTTTAGAATGGGTGTCACTTTTGGGGGCCAAACTAACAAATAAAAAAAAAGCTTTTTGAACAATATCGAGTGACATATCAAATGAAAGGGCTTACGTTTACTGTCAGGGTTTTAATTATATTTTTTTATAATTTTAAAATAAATGGTTTTTAAGTTATTCAAGAAATTAGACGAAAAATGACCATTCCCCCTATCTCCGAAACTATAGAAAAACAGAAATACATAAAAACCTATAAGAAGTCTGTTGTGTTAATATAACATGTCAAAAAAGAAATTCATTCGGAACCCTTTGCACGCGAGTCCGACTCGCACTGTGGCAGTTTTTTCAACTAGAAACAGTAGTTCCTGAGATTAGCGCGTTAGAACAAACAAACAAACTCTTCAGCTTTATAGTATCAGTATAGATAGGATAACAACACCAAACACTAGAACTAAAGTCACCGACATTGCGCCTAGAATCAACATGCTGAAGTGGAAGTGGGCCGGCCATGTCTGCAGACGGTCGATGGAACAGCCATGTGTTAGAGTGGAGACCGCGTATGAGCAAACGTAGTGTGGGTCGCCCTGCGGCACGATGGATCGATGATTTAAAGAAGGTGGCTGGCAGCGGATGGATGCCGTCTGCTCAAGAGCGGGATGGTAGACGCTCTTTGGGGGAGGCTTACGTTCAGCAATGGATGACGATTGGCTGAAATGAAAATTATGATGATAGACAGGATCGCATTTGACCACAATCTCACCTGATGAAATCGATAATGTGGTCGAAGATGGAGCACGGTTGCCTAGAAGTAACCTATTCACTCTCGACTTAAAGACTCCCAGGTTATAGCTATCAGGCAACACAGACAGGGAATGACACTCCTTAGCTGTACGCACTTTTAAAGTTTTCGACAATATTAAAGGTTTTGGAGCTTTAACTCGACCAGTGAATCATTGCCGATGAGATTCTTGACTCGTTTCTTAAAGAAAGAGATAACGAACGTGTCGAAAACTGTTTTTCTTTGTTTTTAGATATGGTTAATCACATATGACTCCTCCCACTCTAGGCGGAGCAGAAGGGAGTGTCACACTCTTACTGACTAAAACCCATCCGTGTTCCTCCTAGTGCCCCTTGCGTTCCAGGACCGCAGTGTCTCTTTCGAACTAATTCCGCAACCCTAGCAGGAAGACTGTTCAGTAGGAAGACCCTTCACCTTCAACTCTAATATAAATAATATACGACCAACGACACATTAACACCAGCAACTTATTCGTCACTCGCCCGCGTGCCCAAAGAAAGCGTTGCGTGTCTGTAAGTAATTAAACAAACAAACAGACATTAGTATTACGGTTCTACGTTTGTGGAGTACTTGTATTACATAACACGAATAACTTGTGGAAAGGAGACGTGGCCAAGTTTTTATTAAGGAACTGAAGTAAATTACTATTTAAGTAGGTCCGTTACTTTTTTTTATTTGTGATTGGTTTGCTCTTGACTCTAGTCTAGGTCAAAGATGACAGAGACAAAGTCTACGATGGAGCGAGCTTACCCAGAAGGAGCCTGTTCACTCTAACTTTGAAGAGATTAGGGTTGCAAGCGTTCGGAAACACAGACGCAGGCAGAGAGTTCCACTCCTTTACTGTGCGCATTATAAAAGACGTTTGTCATACGTTCTAACGGTGCGACTTCAGAATAGCACTTTAGAGATGTCATCATATCAGCCGAAAGACGTCCGCTGCTGGACATAGGCCTCCCCCAAAGGGGGGGATTTGCCATAATCGCCACGCTTGGCAGGCGGGTTGGTGATCGCAGTGTATGGTGTTGCGTTTTACAGAGAACGCTTCTGCCCGTTCTCTGGTGAGTCCCTTAGTCGCCTCTTACGACACCCACGGGAAGTGATGGGAGTATTATTCTTTTACGGCACCATACGGCACCGGCCAACACCATACGGCATCGTAGTTTTTTTAGAGATGTACAAACGACCAAATAGTTTTGTATGCAGTATAATCTGCCTCACTTCTCTGGTGCTTCCAAATGATATGCAGAAAGTGGCTAGATAATTAAACTAAGTTTAGAAACAATATGATTACCTAACAATATTTATTTGTTCGCCGATTTTATAATGCGAAAGTGTTTTAGATGGCTTTTGGCACAGATACAGATGGGACCTTGGCAACAACACAACATTTTTTTGCAAAAATCTATATTAGACAGATTACGAAGCAGCGGACAAAAGTTAGTATAACAGAACTATCCGTTTTTTGAGTAAGCACATAGATATGAGCAGAAAGAAATTAATGTCGCTCATATCTTAAATCTTTTCGCCGATAAATAACTCTCGAAATGAGAAAGGGCCTTTATTAACCGACTCCGCCATACTACCATAACTTTATTCACGTGCCGTTCGAGTTATTTCATTGAATAGCGTATCTGTAATCTCCATCACATTATAACTAAAACCACACATTTATAAACTTCTAAAATGTCATCTGAACTAATTTTGTAAACCAGTTTGGATATAATATCTCACTTAAGATTTATTTTACGGAAAAATGTTAGAAATTAATTTATTAAATGAAGCTATCCGTCAGACATACATCTGTAATACCCGTTTTAATGTGTGAAGAATTTTAACTTGGATATAAATATAAAAGGTGAGCATTTTATCTGTTAGTGATTAATGGTAACCTTCCTTATAAAAAAACTGGCCAAGTGCGAGTCAGACTCGCGTGCAAAGGGTTCCGAACCAATTTCATTTTTAAAAAAATGTTATTATCATCTTTTTATCTGACACTAGTGTGTGTGGGGTCTTTATACCTTACTGTCCACACGATAAGAAGAACATGTTATTTAAACACTACAGACTTCTTATAGGTTTTCGTGTAATCTTTAGGTATAGAACTATTATCTGCATTTTTTTTCTAAATTTTAGTCTCAGTAGTTTCGGAGATAAGAGGGGAGTGGTCATTTTTGGTATAATTTCTTGAATAACTTCAAAACTATTTATTTTAAAATCATGAAAAAATATAATTCAAACTCTCAGTAAGCCCTTTCATTTAATATGTCACAAGATATACCTTGTGACATATTAAAGACTTATTATACAATTATTACTAGAAAATTACTTTTATTTAATTTTCTAGTTTAACCCCCAAAAGTGACCCCTATACGAAAACATTATTTATTTGTGTAACGCGTCCGTGTTTGAGACACAGAGGTCCATATTTATATCAAATTTCAATAGAATCGGTTTAGTAGCTCCAGAGTAAACTGGCTGTGAAAGACGGACAAACAGACAGACAGACACCCGAGTGATCTTATAAGGGTTCCGTTTTTTACGGATGTTCGAAACCCTAAAAAAAAAGAAAAGGCGGCGCCTGCACCAGAGATGAGCGAGGATGCGTAGTTAAGGATGTGTTATTATTTATTTATTTATTTAATTTCAATTACTCTCCGCACTTACAGTAACTTCTTACCAACACGTACAGAGAGCCAAAAATCATAGTAGTAATTATTTTATTATTTCGTTTATTTATTTTTTTAACATATAAATTATATTTTTAAATATTACAATTAAAACATAAAAAAAAAACATTTAAAAATATAAAAATTGTAGCCCACCGGTATTGGGAACAGGGTGTAAGCTACCGGCGGTCAGGGCTCCAGAAGTACCGCTTTCTGAATCAAGCCCTTGATCCAGCTGCCTAACGAGAGCCTTCTGAGGTGTTGGTCGAGGTTCGTGGCTATTAAGCCATTGGCTGATATGACTATCGGTACAATGATTGCGGAATCCACATCCCACATGTCGACAACACGCGAGCCAAGTTAATATACTTGATTTGTTTATCTTTCTCGGCTTTCACGAGGTTCTCATATTATTATTTTGTTGTAATCTACACTAATATTATAAAGAAGAAATATTTGTTTGTTTGTTTGTTTGAATTGAATGGGCTCCGAAACTACTGGACCGATTTGAAAAATTATTTTAGTATTGGATAGCTACATTATCAGGGAGTAACATAGGCTATATATAATCCCCGTACTCCCACGGGAACGGGAACTACGCGGGTGCAACCGCGTGACGTCCTCTAGTTATTTTAATATATTTGTTTGTTACTAACCAATAGAATCGCTTCATGTGCGGATATTAGGTGAATCAGACATCCCTCGTGTAAACGTAGCCTTATTGTGAGCTCAATTCATGTCTTGTACTCAAATAACGTATGTACCTATAGTTTTGGGTTGAGATTATCTACTTTACCCTCGTTAGTAAGGAATTAGAGAACCTAACAGATTTAGTTCCGAACAAATAATTAATTCTGTCTGTGACTTTCTGCCTTTTTGCCATTTTTATCCGACAACAAAAATGAGGTTATATGTTCCAGTGCACCTATGTAATTTTTTTAAAAGGGGACTCTGGTCGGTTTCTCTTAGGCCTTTCTTCGTTGATAATGCTGCTAGAGCAATGATTTTTTTTTCCAAAAAATCTAGATCGAATTAATACGTGCCTCTATCATTTTCTTTTTTCCAAAACATAATTTCTTAAAGAATTATGACAATCCAAAAACCTGAAAAAAACAGCCCGTTTTTACCAACATGTTCAGACGACTATCAGACAAATTGGATAAGTTTTTAACAAAATAAAAAATAATAGAAGCATATATTTAGTTTTCCTCTAAATTTCAATATATAATTTTTATAGATTAGTCCAGTTTTATGGAAGAGAACAGCGGAATACAAAACGTCTTTTGGTCAAGGTTTTTATAGGTAAAATCAGCCTCTGCTGCAGTTGTCGTTTTCGCACTTTACTTGACAGGGCGCAGCGCTACGGCATCGGCAATAGTTTCTTCAAATACCTATTTTTCAAATTCCTCGGGACTAGAGTCCCCTCCCTTTTTACTGAAATAAGCCCATCGATTGTATTGGCATAGGAAAAGCGAAGCCTTTCCAGCAGTAGGCGAAGTCGGGCTTTAGATGATGATGATGATGATGATGCTGAAGCCAATCAACTCCTACTTCATAATAGTGATTCAGGCTGAAATTCCACATGTGATATCCTGAAGTTTTATAAAAAAGACTTTATCTTCATATAATTCATCTCAACGGTTCACTGACTTGACTCATAAGTTACTGGTATGAGCTGTACTGTCAACAAAAGAGATAAGTATACAAGCGCATAACTATAAAACTATGTACGAATTACCTTCGCACAGGTTTTTGAACTATTGTTATTTTTTAGAATTCCGTACTCAAAGGGTAACCAACGGAACCCTATTACTAAGCCTCCGTTGTACGTCCGTCCGTCCATCTGTCACTGGGCTCTATCACAAGAACCGTAATAAGTAGACAATTGAAGTTTTCACGGATTGTGTATTTCTATTGCCGCTATAACAACAAATAATAAAAATTAAGGTTTATAGTACGGAACCCTTCGTGTGCGAGTCCGACTCGAAATTGAAAGTTTTTTTCATAACGTCCTTTACGAGTTCATAAAAAACCTTATGTTTCTTTAGTTTTATAAAGCACAGCTGACGTCCGCTGCAAACTGTGGCAGGACACTACTCGGGGCTCATGAACTATTTAACGCCAAGCGAACATCTTCCTGCAGGGTCTAACCTTCTGTGGTTCACTTGGAAGTCCCTGAACTACCTCAGAACGGAAGTAGGAAGGGGTTATTCCAACCAAGCAAAGTGCTATGGTGACGAATGAACTGCAGGGTGTGGACGTGGAGCAGAGTTACAAACCATGCCCCATCTCTTATCTTACCCTCTGTGCCCTAAAACGTGCAGCCGAAGAGACCTTTGTGCTACCACTAAGTGGCAATGTTTTGGGCCACCCTAATCTAAAAAAACTGTCGTGCCAGCGACGCGAAGATGAAGATCAGATAAATCATTCAGAGTGCCAATTATTCTACTTAAACAACGTTCGCATGTCAGTCGCCAACTGACAAAAAATAATTTTCGAACATTTTTGACAGTTTGCGATTGACATGCGAATGTGAAACTGCTAGTGGCAATTTCCCTTCAGCATGACTGGTGTCAGATATCCTGGCTTCTGACTACCCGTAAAGACAGTCAAAGATATACTGTTGCACTAATGCAATTAAAGTCTGGTTCACTCGAGATTACTTTTAATTTTCACGTTACAACAAAATCTATCGGTGGTGTTCACGGAGTAGAGCGAGCATAGACAACTTACAGAAAGGCGCGAAGTTTACCATAGTCTATATTATAGAATTTAAACTGTAACGTATACAAACGAGTTCTCCGAAATAGTCTGATTCTTTTTTTTTTTTTTAAGGATGGGAAATCATCAAATGACTCCTCCCGCTCTGGGTGAAGCAGAAGGGAGTGTCAGACTCTTACTGACTAAAACCCATCCGTGTTCCTCCTAGTGCCCTTTGCGTTCCAGGGCCGCGGCGACTCTCTCGAAAAAATCCCGCAACCCCGGCAGGCACTGGCCCTAGCGGGCCCCGTCCTTTATGCTGACAGCTCCTTGAGGCGCGCGTGGAACACAGCGCGCCGTCGACCCGGGCCTGGTTCTGATCAGACGGCGAGCCACCCAATGCTCGCCGTCCGCAGGCCCGCGCCTACGGTGGCCGAGAATCGCCCTGCGACTCCCGACGCCCGGGGCGTCTTCTTCTGTTGCGGCGGCTGGGGCGTGAGGTTTCCCTCTCTCTCACGCGTTCGGCCTCCTCCTTTGCTAGCATTACTGCTTCGCAGAAGGAGGTGATCGCTTCCCATGCCTCCTCGCTGCGGACCATGGATTGGACAAGGGCCGGACGCGAGAGGTCGCCGCCGCCAATCGCCTCGACGAGGACGCGGCGGTGTTCCGCCCAAGCAGGGCAGACCTCCACCGTATGCTCCACCGTGTCCTCTGGGCGATCCTCACAGTGTTGACACCCGGGCGTATCCTCCCGCCGAATTCGAAACAGGTACCTCCCAAAACAGCCGTGCCCGGTGAGTACTTGCGTCAGGCGGAAGGTGAGGACGCCGTGGCGCCGCTCTAGCCACTCCAAAGACTGATCCATTTTATCGGTGGATTCAATTTGGAAATCATACAGAAATAACTTTTATTCATGAAGAATTAGATGCAAGGAAAGCAGTATGTCAATAAATATTGAGAAGACTGATAAAAGGGAGAGAAGAAGCGTGCTTTTGTTTATTTATGTTTGTCGCATCATGGGTGCTCGAGAGGCGAGGCGCCGGGTCTTCTTCATAATCGACCCAGTGTTCGGTGTGGACACTGTCGCGGGTACTCAAACGAAAGATTATTCAAATTAAAATAACTTTATTCAGACTAACAGTTTACACAGGAAACAAACACGTGTGTTAGTACTAAGCTTACAGCAAAGAGTGTCCGAGTGTAATATATGTACTCCCAAAAACCATTATCCTCCTTCTGAGGAAGTTGGTGATACTACTGACTGCAATAGTCTAAAGAGAAGAACCTCCCAAGGTCCAAGCCTTAAATAAAATTTGGTTAAACGACTTCATAAGCACACCGATCACATCAGTAGTTTAGTTATCAAACCAATAAAATATTTTAGATATGAAGCGTTGAATCCATTCTGCATTCATTTGGGCGAGGTCTTATCGTGAGAAAACAGCGGAAAACACGCGTGTCTTTGGCGTACGGGCTTTTCAAAGAACGCTGTGCACGTTTCCCTTATGCTTGTACTCTCGGTGTTTTCTGTACTTAATAAGCATAATTCTTGTAGTGGTTTGTAATTAAGCTTTTATTTAACTTGCATTGTTAATAGTAAGTATGTGTGGGTTACGTCTAGTAACTGAATATTAAAATAGGAAAACCTCCTCAGGTCGGGTCCTCGGATGGCTCCGATCTTCAGTGTCTGTGTGTGGCGTCTCTCCCCAGTCCAAGTCACCTATTCCTCGGACAGTAGCCGTTATTAACGCTCTCCTGGACTCAAACACAAGTCTTGATATGTTTGCGGATGAATGGAAGATGATACTATCAGAATGTTTGATTTTTTGTGAGAAGAATGCATGACTGGGTTAAATAAATTAGATGTTAAATAGTATAATTGGCTTCGGCCGTTCTATTCAAAATAAATAAATATATAAATGACCCATGTTTCGTCTTGCGCTGCATGCCCTGTCACCTGTACATGTGAAGACCATATGTCTGCGTCAACGATTGCTCTTACCGTTGCTGAATACTGGGCCAAACATAACATTTTTTTTTTGCTATCGACATGCTAAGAAGAAGAAAACATTTGTCCCCATTCGATTGAGCTGTGCATGCACCTACATGCTTGGTTTGGATGACACAACACTGTTAGCTAAGTGGTAGTCGGCCCAAGCTAGCAAGTAGCGTACTTTCAAAGTAACTAACCAACGCATTAGCGTGTGTTAGTTACGAGATGTATAAACGTTGTTGATAACAAAATGTATGGGATATATTACTATTCCATACATTTTGTTATTGAAAAAATACATAATTCATTACTGGGAGCTTTGGAATCGTGCTCTATAAGTACTCTCTCCAGCACTCTTTCATTAATCCCAGCTGTAACCGTTCATCTCTCGCTCCGCTCCCAACGTAGCGCAGCCTCAAACCCGTTCCAGATTTACGACTCCAATATAATTAACTGCGATATTTATTTAACTAAAAATGCTCAGTTAAAATGGTAATAATCAGTTTATTGGTGCCTAACAAAAACATATTTGTCCCATAACCTGCTTTTGGATAGCACAAGGGATTGTGAACTTTATTTCTATGACTTAAAAGTATTTTTTGTATCGTTAAACAGAAACTGTAAAATGTATGTGAAGTTATCAATAGGGACCACAGCATATGAAGATGCAGTAGGTTTATAATGCTTTGAAGGTTACTTAGCAAAATAAACATTCCTTTTTCAAAAAGTCGAAAACGCCGAATTTTTAAGATTGAAACACGGACCTTTTTGTCATCCAAAAGAGCAAGTGAATCCCGTGACCCAAAAGGGTTGCGTACCTTTTTAAGAAGGGTCCAACAATCCGTGTTCACTTTATAAAAATCTGTGCCGGATGCTTCTCGGAAACCGTCAAAAGGCGGACAATCCGGGGAAAACGTAACGGATGGCGGGTTCCCGAGTGGAGCATGTTTGCCGCCAGATGTCGCTTTTGTACTTGATCTACTGTACTATGTTACACTGTGGCTGTGAAATTGAAAGTTTCGTGTTATCTACGAATATTAATGGCTCATTATCGATTCAATTATTCGAATCATTCGTATCGGTTTAAAATATCGTTATAAAATATCGGTATCGTTTGTGTGGCATTATACACAGTTATGTGAACAAATAAAGTGGGATATTTTTATGGAGACGTTATCACAGAATCAAGTATGTGAAACGATAAAATAAGTCAGAACTGTCGGTATAGACTCTGAAGCATTTTCGACATTTTATCTTAGGTGGTCTGGGTGTTAAATAAAAATATTGGGTGTAACTATTTATATAACCGTTTAGTGATCCTTATCAGCGGCAATCCAACTATGTATTTATGTGTTGGATATAAATGATGATCCTAATCTACAGATGACTACCATTCTTTTTCTGTGAAGGTAGTTTATCATTAACAATAAGTTAAAGTATTTAAGCTTAATAGTATTTTAATGCGGCCCTCCGTACTATGCACCTATTTTACTTTAAAACTCTTACGTTGGAAGACTGCAGGTAAAAGTTAGGCTGTGACCACTGTAACCTAGTATAAGGTGCATATAAAAAAAATATAAAAGACCAACCAAGTGCGAGTCGGACTCGCATACGCAGGGTTCCATACGTAATTTTTAACGGACGGAATGACGGACGGACGGACAGCGGACGCTTAGTAATACGGTTCCGTTGGTTTCCCTTCGGGTACGGAACCCTAAAAATTAAACCACTGAAACAAGAACTGCAAAGCGAAAAATAATATACTATTCCATTAATAATAATAACTAAATATACTATTCTATCAATAAAAATAAATAAATAAATGACATTGTATTCTATTAATAATAACTAAATAATATACTATTCCATTAATAATCATAACTAAATATACTATTCTATCAATAAAAATAAATAAATAATTGACATTGTATTCTATTAATAATAACTAAATAATATACTATTCTAATGATACAAAAAAATGAATTAAAAATAGACTAAGTATTCATATAAAAATAAATATAAAATCAAAACATACCTACTAATATGCACTTATGCAGAAAATGCAAGCGAATAAACAATAAAACGACTAATATGTAATTTAA
Organism: Lacanobia wlatinum; assembly: GCA_947578705.1. Classification (NCBI taxonomy): domain Eukaryota; kingdom Metazoa; phylum Arthropoda; class Insecta; order Lepidoptera; family Noctuidae; genus Lacanobia; species Lacanobia wlatinum. Next base: position 3,954,698 of record OX388046.1, on the reverse strand, counting down.
TCCAAAAATAAATACGTGGGCAATAATAGGAATAACACGTTTAAAATATTTAATAAAAGTATATGTTGAACAGGAAATAATAAACATTTATTTTGCAAGAAAAGTTATTTAAAGCGCTCTTCCTCTCTCCTAATTATCTAAAGTTTTGCTGTGCCCGACAGGGTCCATTATTTGTTCCTATTTATTCTTTTTACCACCTGTATGTGTACATTATGGAGCAATAAACGATTTGAGATTTGAGATTAAAATATGAATCCTTAAAAAAATTGAGTCGGCGTCAAACACTTTCACACATTTCACTCTACAGAATTAATTTACTTGTCTTCTTTGTGTGAGAAGAACGCTATGCCCAGCCGTGGGACACCTAAAACCTAGTATTATATCTGTTAAGAGGAAATGTTGTCGGCGAGACTTTGTATGTAAAAAGTCATAATTCGAGGTTTAGCTCTCGACTGTTTTCTCCTCCAATACTGGACTGATTTAAGAGATATTTAAAGATATTAAAACATAGAGACACAGTATACATCCATCTTATTCAGTTTAAGAAATATCTCTTATATCAGTCTAATATTGGAGAAGAAAACAGTCGAGAGCCAAACCTCGAATTATGACTTTTTACATACAAAGTCATTTCCTCTTAAGGGCTTGAATTTAGTGGACTGTATTATCACGGGCAATTAATAAAAAGATTTGTTTTAATACTAATTTTATTATTCACTGAGTACAGAACGATACACACATAACAGACGTTAGCTGGCAAGAGAAGGAAACAGGAATTCGTTATGAACTTGACATAAGCAATAAATCCTAACTATATACATATGAATATACAAAAACAAATACACTCAGGCGTCGAAGAATTCCTCCGCATCGCTGTCATCCGGAAACGTGCCCAGAAGACTGGCAGCATTGCCACGTTGAGTGGCAATAAAAAACATAGACTAATTTTTTTTTTTTTTACTATTTATAGGCTCGCGTTTGACCTCTATCTCACCTGATGGTAAGCGATGATGTGGTCGAAGATGGAGCACGCTTGCCTAGAAGTAACCTATTCACTCTTGACTTAAATACTCCCAGGTTATAGCTATCAGGAAACACAGACTCCGGCAGGGAATTCCACTTCTTAGCTGCACGCACTATGAATGTGTTTTCAAAACGTTTTGTGCGCGTGGGTGGGATCTCCACCATGTACCGGTGGCGCATCGCCGTTCGTCTTGTGGTCCGATGATGGAACGGGCTTGGCGGAATCAAATTATGCAATTCCGTCGCACATTCCCCAAAATGCAACCGGTAGAAAACCGACAGGCTAGCAACTCGTCGTCGATGCTCTAGACTTTGGAGCTTCGTCGCGACGAGCCGATCATCGCCGAAAAATAACTTAGTGTTGCCATCAAGCTCCTGTCATATATTCACATGTTTCAATCTGTTCCTCAGCTCGCAGCAGAGGTGAGGCCACATTATGAGCGTTCTAAATTCATCCCCGGCTGCGTATTAAGTCTGAGCAGGCGGAGAACTTTGATGAGCTTCGTTATTTTATTAACCACTAAGGGGATGAAAAGGGTTCGATTTCTTTCGCCGATTGAATCTATTTTCGAGAGTAATGAAATATTCCGTGAAAATTTCAACTGGTTAGGCACTGACAGACAGACAGATATTATCGATGAGTTTTCTTTGATGTACTGGTCATTAAGGCCGTATAATAAGACTAGCTTTTTCCCGCGACTTCGTACGCACATATTTCGTTTTTTTCTCGTTCCCGTAGGAATTTTGGGAAATCCTCTCTTAATGTTCCCATACACTCCCCAAGGAACCTACATGCCAATATCGTTGCTACTCTAAGACAAAATCAATTAATACTTAGTGTCTGGCGATGGAAGTTTTCTTAGAATGGAGCGTGTTTGTGACATGTATAGCTATATTAATTCTAACTTGATACCCATGATGCTCAGGAACGCATGGAGCGTTCCTGAGAATCAAAAACTTTACTACAGACTGACAGACGGACGGACGGACAACGAAGTGATCCTATAAGGGCGTGTTCACACGACACGCGCACGCTCAGCGCACGCCACCCGCGTCCAACTAGCATTGAAATTTGTTAAATAAGAATTTGAGTCTTATAATCCATCAATAGATCTCAAATTGTATTTATGGAGGTCTACACGCGCACGCCAAGCGCACGCCCTGCGCCCGCCTCGCGTCAAGCCTGCGCTCGCCCTACCCACGCACTGCACCCTCCCCGCATTAATCATTTTCTTCCAGTGTTTATACATATAGAATGTAATTAGAATTTTGTTTAACCTAGTCAAATCCATTTTGGTTTAAACGTTCACACGTTGTGACACCTGGAAGCCACTATGCCTAGTGAATGAAGTAGTACAGTCACTAGAAATATAAGTGGGCGTGAGGCGTGTGCGAGCGGATGCAGCGCGTGTGCGGATTTAAGGCGGGCACAACGCGTGCGCGGGTGCTGTGCGTGATCGGCGCGTGACATCTGAATACGCCCTAAGGGTTTTTCTTCCTTTTGAGGTATGGCACTATAAAACCATAATTTCTCTGAATTTACTACACACCTATGTACGACAAACTATTTCTATTTATTTATGTACACACAATACACTTAAAAAAAAGAAAAAAATTATACAGTGACAAGAGCACAAAGGTACTAAATGTATTTCTTTATCTAACGCATTAATATATAAAAAACCCAAGATACACACTCAGCATTCCAAAACCGTCCGCAAAAAACAAGCGCAATATGTATAATTTTGCGCAAGTTTCAAACAGTCTCGTATCGCTCGCCATACTGCACTGCTTTGTAAAAACAACTTTAAGCGATCCGTGTAAGGTTGAATTTGCAAACAAAATTGTTTATATTATAACTACACACAACTCACACATGACACTTGATACATGTCAGTTTTTGACGACAGTTTCGAGTGTTGCATTTGTTCGAGACTGTGCATCTTGGGTTTTTCATATATCAACTAGCTGACCCGCGCAACTTCGTCTGCGTCATAAAATGTAATTATTCACGACATCACATTAGAAACCTCCAAAATAACAGTATTTCTCCACTGTTTAATGGATGTTATTATACATATAAACCTTCCTCTTCAATCACTCTATCTATTAAAAAAAACCGCATCAAAATCCGTTGCGTAGTTTTAAAGATTTAAGCATACATAGGGATATAGGGACAGAGAAAGCGACTTTGTTTTATACTATGTAGTGATGATCTAACGCCAATGTATATCACTAATATCTAAACTAAAACCTACACTACCGTTCTAAATCTTAATTAGTCCAACACCGACCAACAAAATTCTAGTTCAAGCTATATTCGGTCATCATTAGCCTGTTTCATTAATGACTAATTAGCAGTTAGACGGGACTAAAGACTAATACCGGTGTTAAGTAAACCAATCAATAGTAACTGTCTGGCGATCATTATGAGAACGTGAAAGAGGCTATTTCTGTCGAACTAGGTATTTTAGGTTAGGTTTGAGGTGAACGATAATTACGAAATAAAACTTAAGTGAAATTGATTTTACAATGAGATAGAAAACTAACTAAAATTTGTTATTAAGCAACAAGCCCGAAACTACGGAATTCAGACTTAGAGAGTAGCCCCCCAGTTACCGAAGTCGGTCTGTGGACGGGTCACCATCGGCTTTAAAACGGGCTAAGTAATTTTTAGGGTTCCGAACATCCGTAAAAAACGGTACCCTTATTAGATGACTCGGGTGTCTGTTTGTCTGTCCGTCTGTCACAGCCAGTTTTCTCCGGATCCACTGGACCGATTATGTTGAAATTTGGTACACGTATAGAATTCTGTAACCCAAACAGGGACGCGTTACGTAAATCAATATTTTTTTAGCATGGTAAAAATGTAAAAAAGTTCATGAAACTGTATCGTGTAACATATCAAATGAAAGGGTTTACTGTGAGGGTTTTAATTATATTTTTTCATAATTTTAAAATAAACTTTTTTGAAGTTATTCAAGAAATTAAACCAAAAATGACCATTCGGCCCCTTATCTCCGAAACATGTTATAAAAAGTCTGTAGTGTTAAAATAAAATGTTAAAAAATGGTTCGGAACCCTTTGCACGCGAGTCTGACTCGCACTTATCCAGTTTTAATGATAGTCATGATTGTCACATGGTGATTTTACCTCGAAATATCTCGACAACACTATGGCACTTTAGGGCACCATATTCTTAACATTTTTTGTTTGTTGAAGTGTCCTCTACCCATATATGTATGTCAGATCGTACGGCACAACTTCTGTCTCTTCGGTTTCTGGAAATCTAACCCGAGACGAACTGGGAGCATACACTTGTCGAACGAAGATCTAAATTCAGTTTTTTATACAAGAATTGAATGGTTGTAGGCACCTTAAAAAAGTTAATATCAAACACTTTATACTCCTGGGAAAATACTCTGTCCGGAATGACACTTTAGTCAGAAATTCATTAGATATTACTGGTAAACTCAGTTCTCTCCGCATTTGAAATGGAGCCAGCGTAACTAACTCGGGGAAACAGTTTCAGAATCTTAAGTTATGCTAAGAACTAAGTTGTCGAGGGTCAAAGGAGTCAATGTGATTAGTATTTCAAGAGGATCCATTTGTTTAGTTCTATATTCTACAGAGTGAATTTTACAAATGGGCGTGGTTGACCAAATCTTAAACTATAATATATATTTAATTATGAAATAAAATGCATCAAAATATTGCTTCATTATATAAAAAAATTATATAGTTTTCAGACTTTTCCCTATACTTGTAGTATAAGACGGTATTACTTGCCAAATTTCATAGTTCTAGGTGAACGGGGATTTTGATTCCATTGAGAGTATCGAAATATATGTTTTTTGCGGCATAAACGACCGTATCTTTTTTTCACGTTAATTTAGATTTTTTTTTACAGCTGCAGGGGGCCATAAACCTGAGTATATAGTTTTAGTTTCAACTTCATCTCTTCACGCGTTCCCGAGTTAAATGTTCTTGACAGACAGACGGACGGATAACAAAGTTCTCCTGTAATAAGCGTTCCGTGTTTTCCTTTTGAGGTACGGAAACCTAAAAAGAATAATACTCTCATCTAGTAATTGAACCCTTTGCTTTTGAAAGAAAACACACACAAAATGACAGCTGTCACTTTCGACATCTGTCAAAACTAGATGGGGCCATAGGTGAAACTTTATAAAGCTGTATACTAAAGTTCGGCCTCTTAATATAGAGTTGCTAAACTATACAAACAATAGATTATAAATGCATAATATCACGCTTCAAGGCGTTTCCACGTAAAATACACGTGCCAGTAAACGTACCTACTCTGTTAACTTTTTGACAGTAGGTCAGCTTCTATTGTTACTTTAAAACGAAGGAAGAGACCTTATTTAAACAGCAAAACCTTTTGGCAGAGAATAAGGATGGGAAATCATCAAATGACTCATGCTTCGCTAGCATTACTGCTTCGCAGAAGGAGGTGACTGCTTCCCATGCCTCCTCGCTCCGGAAAATGGATTGAACCACGGGGCTACTCTTTAAGCCCGAAGTCCGTAGTTTCTGGCTTAGTTGCGGGCGTATTCTACTCCGTGTCACCTACAGACATACTATTTTAGACCCGAACCTGAACTAAGAATGAATAAAAACACGATTTAACAGTAACTGTCAAATCGTGTTGTCATTAATCATAGTGGTTAGGTGATACGGAGTAGAATACGCCCGCAAGTAAGCCCGAAACTACAGGGCTGGACGCGAGAGTCACGGCGGTGCTTAGCCCAATTAGGGCCGACCTCCACCGTATGTTAACGGTACGTATGACACCCGGGCGTTTCCTCCTACCGAATCCGAAACAGTTAGCTCCCGAAAGAACCGAGTCCGGCGGAAGGTGAGGAATCTATGGTGCTTCTCAAGCCGCTCCTCAGCTATGCCATAAAGATTCTATCCCCTTTTTCTAGGGCTTCTTTTCGGCATGCCTGCTTTCTGACTTGCAGTAAGACATTTAGCAGGCTGGATTCTTCAAGGACAGCATTAACCAAACCTTCTGTTCTCCACCTGTACACTAAACTTTAAAATGATTTTGTTGGAGTTTCGACATGCGAGGTTGAATATTATATTACTTGGAGTTTTCGCCCCTTAAGTGTAAAGGAATAATTTCAAGTTAGTAGGTATATATTGTACTCTGTTCTAGGTTTTAAGTTTAGTTTGTTTGGGAAGGATGTTGATTGAGGTACGCCAAGTTTTGAGTACAGCGTCGAGTTTTGAGTATAAATATGTATCTTTGGCGTCTTTGTATATACTTGCGGTTTGAAGATTTTTTACGGCTGTTGTTTGTTTTGTCTGAAGCGGAAGAAAGTGGCTTACCAATTATGAAAGCCTTAATTTTATAGATGAGAGAGATATATTTTTAACAGACTTCAAAAAAAGGAGGAGGTTATCAATTCGACTGCATTTTTTATTTTTTTATATTTGTTACCTCATATTAACCGACTGGATGAACCGATTTTCATGATTCTTTTTTTATTTGAAAGCTGGTGCTTCCCGTGTGGTCCCGTTGCCACCACGTCAGGATCTGATGATGGAAACCCTGAGAAATCGAGGGCAACTCTCGAAAATTGTAGGCACGTATTTGGTAAAAACTTGATATTCGTGTGTATATCGGGTGATACTACAAAATAATGAAAGTTTGGATCAGACCTGATGATGGAGACGACAGAGAGTCAAGGGAACTCCACATCGGTATGTAGGAACTACCAAGTGTTTGGGCTTATTTCATTCGTATTGACGAGACCTTTACACCGAAAGCACTTAGTAAGTTTTATTTTCATAACATAACATCACGCCGGTACGCTGTGAATGGGTACGCAGGTACCACTAAAAAGTCAAAAAGCGAAAAAACTAAAACACCGACTTCCGAAATTAAAGTTATTTTATAATTTGTAGTGTTTTGTTTTGGACGTCGGTTACATTTTTTGTAAAAACGTTTTTTTAGATAAAAAATTGGTTGTCTGTAAAGTCGGTTTCGGATAGTTTAACGTGACAACGTCATAACAAAACATTGATGAAATGATTTAACGTTACAATGAGCGTAACGTTATAATGAGCGTAACGTTACAATGAGCGTAACGTTACAATGAGCGTAACGTTACAATGAGCGTAACGTTACAATGAGCGTTACGTTACAATGAGCGTAACGTTACAATGAGCGTAACGTTACAATGAGCGTAACGTTACATGAGCGTAACGTTACAATGAGCGTAACGTTACAATGTGCGTAATGTTACAATGAGCGTAACGTTACAACGAGCGTAACGTTACAATGAGCGTAACGTTACAATGAGCGTTACGTTACAATGAGCGTAACAGGACAATGAGTCATTCTTTTTCGTGCGTGCAGCCGGCGTTCCATCGATTTATTAGACGTTGTTATGTCAAAAAGTTGTTTTAGAGTGCCAATTATACTAATATTCAAGTAATGTTCGCGAATCTTCAAAAATGCAATCTGTCAAAAATGTATGAAAATTAAGGCTTGTTTGACAGTTTGCGACTGACAAGCGAATGCGAACGTTGTCTAAGCATTAGTAGAAATGGTCCACTGGTCAACGGCTCAGCACAGGGCCCCAAGTCTGCTATAACAATAGTGTCAGAATGGTCTCATAATGATTTTATAATGGTCGATTTTGACAAGTTATGCCCGATTTCTTTTATATATATGTTTTTAAATATTATTTATTAATTTGTCATTATGTACGAGATCACCATTCTATGCCATTTCTTTCAATGGAGTGTCAGTGGTTGACCATTGGAAAGTATAATGACGCTTTTATATTAGTAGATTACCAAACTTGTCAAAATCGATCATTATGAAATCATTATGAGACCATTCTGACACTATTGTAATAGCAGACTTGGGGCCCAGGTATTATGTGTTGAATAAGACACACAGCGTTGCAGCAAGTTTCTTGCTGGTGCGTTGAAGACTATGACATTAACAACTGCCTGTCAAGCGTCCTTCTCGATTGGAAAGGGACGCACGCTGGTGAATGAGAGAGACAGGTATAAAACCATTGGGAATTCGGTAAGTTTTAACCATAGATGCCATAGATACTACAGATTAAGGCGAGTATACATCAGCTGTCTAGGAACGTTGTCAGACCGTGTAGAGATTTTTGATAAAAACAAAATAAACCACAGAAATAAACGTAGTTTCTTTTGGTTTCTGATTATAAAAGCTCCAATAGAAAGGCGCGATGTGACATTGGGACACCGATGCTGTGGCGATAGTTGCTTTTACAGCCACCACCAATCCTTATTCACGAACACCCACACCTAAAACATAAGACCTATTCAATAGGGTATTTTACAGAAAAAATCTAATTAGTGCGTTAGACAGATTTAATAAAAATATTGGACACGTGTTTTTATTTCACGTAAACAAAAAATTAAGACGATACAGTTCGTTGAAGACACGCGCGACGTCATTACGATGTTACCATTTTTACTAGCAACATGACGTCACGCATGTTTAGAAAAAATACGCGTCCAATATTTTTTGGAAACGTATCTGACGGAACAATTAGTTTTTAGGGTTCCGAAAAAAAAAACGGAACACTTATAGGATCACTCGGGTGTCTATCTGTCTGTCTGTCTGTCCGTCTGTCACAGCCAGTTTTCTCCGGATGCACTGGACCGATTCTGTTGAAATTTGGTACACATGTAACCCAAACACGGACGCGTTACGTAAATCATAAAATTTTTAGTATGGGGGTCACTTTTGGGGGTCAAACTAGAAAATAAAAATAAAAAAGTTTTTTGAGCAATATTGTGTGACATATCAAATGAAAGGGCTTACTTTGAGGGTTTTAATTTTATTTTTGAAGCCCCCCCCGTATCTCCGAAACTACTGAGCCTAAAATTTTGAAAAAAAAGGAGATAATAGATCTTTACCTAAAGATTACAGGAAAATCTATTAGAAGTCTGTAGTGTTAAAATAACATGTTAAAAAAATTAAATTCGTTCGGAACCCTTTGCACGCGAGTCCGACTCGCACTAAGCCAGTTGTTTTTTCAGTAAAATACCCTACTATCGGCTTTAAAAGCAGACCCATTCAAATACACCTCGTCAACTGCACAGCTTAAAATTTCACACATAGCAAACATAATTTCCCGCTCGTTTCCCTAACTCTGGTCGACGCAACATCCCCGTAATCCCTGCCTACCCCTCGCTGTTTACCTTTAGTAATAAAATCTCCAAGGAGATTGCTTTCCACATCCCCGGAGCCGCCACTTATTACTACTAAAGTAATATGAAAATTTCTGAAGAAAGCCCTTTTGTATGACGCAACTTGAAAACTTGGTATGGATTTGTGGTGGGGTGCCAGTGGCAGCGATGAGTTTTAATAGAAAATACCTGTGAAGTTTATTGTGTCAGGTTGGTTTACACTCTATGTTTTAACAGGCTTATTTTGATAAGTACTAGTTCTAGTACTAGGTTAATTACATGTGTTACAAAGGCAAAATAAATAATTTACTGACTTACGCATTTTGTCAGAAGACTGATGAATCCATTTACAACAAAATGCGTAAGTAAAGGCATTTCAGCTGATAATTCTCCCCTGGTATGTTCTGTATTAATCTGTCATAAGTGCAGTTCAGATTTAGGAGGATAAATAACTAGAATTTTTGATGGGGTTAGCAACTAGAGTGCTAAACGGCCTTTAAAATACCATTTTTTTCAATCAATCAATCAATTATTTATTTGTTTGCAAAGATGGGTAATTGTCACATAGATGTTCTTTTATACATACACTAGTTGACCCGCGCAAATTCGTCTGCTCCACTCCTATTGGTCTTAGTGGAATAATATATAGCCTATAGCCTTCCTCGATAAATGGGCTATCTAACACTGAAAGAATTTTTCAAATCGGACAAGTAGTTCCTGAGATTAGCGCGTTCAAGCAAACAAACAAACAAACAAATAAACTTATCGGCTTTATATATTAGTACTAGCTGAGCCGCGTAACTTCGTCTGCGTCACAATTTTCATTACTGCTCCGCTCCTATTGGTCTTAGCGTGATTAGCGTGATGATATATAGCCTATAGCCTTCCTCGATAAATGGGCTATCTAACACTGAAAGAATTTTTCAAATCGGACCAGTAGTTCCTGAGATTAGCGCGTTCAAGCAAACAAACAAACAAACAAATAAACAAACTCTTCAGCTTTATATATTAGTATAGATATAGATTATTATAGATTGTAAAGTGATGATTCAACTCTTGTCTGATGGAAAGGATGGATGGGGTCTATAATGAAACGAGCGAGGCTAGCACATAGCTGTTCACTGTTGCATTCTAACTCATGTACATATTGACAAATACCAGGAAGGAACTTAAAATGAAATGACATCTGTGGCGTGTGATATCTGCTTGTGTGTAGTAAGCTGACACAGCTTGCTCTTACACATGTAAGTATGACTTCTTGTACCCACGTAATCATGCGGCCAACACGGCTAGGCTGTCAGTGAGGCCACGCACCAAGTTTACCGCATCAGAGCTGAGGAGAGCGGCTGTGTACCTAATGCTTTGTCTCACATGCTCTGTGGTTCAATTAAGAGCTTGCCATGACCAGACTGTTTCTTTTGCAGAGTTAATGCTTTAACAGGAATTGTTCTGTTGTTAGGAATGAAGTTATAAGGTCTCCCTTTAGTATCATCTATGAAAATGCGTCTGCTTATCAACGGATCGTAAAGTTTAAAGTATTTTAACAAGAGTGTAAAGCCGCGGTTACATTGCTGCCTACGATTATGTTACGCACTCGCCAAGTTTCGCCTTATATGGAAACTGGTTTTCATTCCCGGCTTTACTCGCGTTCAAGTTTTGTTTTCGTAAAAAAACGTAGCCTTATAACCTTCTCCGGGGTCCCGATTACATTTCTACCAAAATTCATCAAAAAAACCAGTTCAACAATTAAGGCATGTAAGCGTTACAAACAAACATACTAACTCACTTTTGCATTAATACCTTATATTATATTTAGGATAGTCTGCATTACTTATGCATACGTAGGCGTAAGTAATAATATCATCCGTTGTAACCCAGCCACGCTACGTGTTACGTGGTTGGCAAACTGAAACGTAGCCATGCATATCCTAGACAACAGCGATATTGTATCTTTATTCGTAACTAGTTGACCCGCGCAACTTCGTATGCTCCACTCCTATTGGTCTTAGCGTGATGATATATAGCCTTCCTCGATAAATGGGCTATCTAACACTTAAATAATTTTACAAATCGGACCAGGAGTTCCTGAGATTAGCGCGTTCAAGCAAACAAACTCTTCAGCTTTTATATTAGTACTAGTTGACCCGCGCAACTTCGTATGCCACTCCTATTGGTCTTAGCGTGATGATAACCGGCGTGGTGGCCTTATAGCCTTCCTCGGTAATTGGGCTATATAACACTGAAGAATTTTTCAAATCGGACCAGTTTTTTCTGAGATTTGCGCGTTCAAGCAAACAAACAAACAAACTCTTCAGCTTTATATATTAGTATAGATAGATAATGACATTTTAAGACAAAAAAACTTGTGAAAGTAATCTACCAAAACACTCCTACACAAAACATTATACAGTTACAAAAGAACCACTCAAAAAACTCAACAAGATGTCATTTTTCCAAATTCTCTTTGAAATATAGCAGAAGTTGAATAATTAACGACTTTTGTAAATTTTTAACATTAACACCGAGCTGGGATAAGTTAGAAGTGTCTGAGGGACATTTGATACAGCTGTGGGCAGCGTGAATTACGGGTATTTTCTTTATGAGATGAGCCAAGTGGTTTAGGAGCAGACAGAAGTCCACGCCTGGACTAAAGAATTGTAGATAACTGACAAAGCAGTGCTTTGTCAAAGGATTATCTGCATGCTATCCTTTATTTGAATGGAGAGGGCACTGCTCGGAGTTTCCTTGCGTGATCGAATCAGGAATGATGATATCCGTAAGAGAACCAAGGTTACCGACATAGCCCGAAGGATCGCCAAACTAAAGTGGCAGGGCACATTGCTCGTAGAACAGATGGTCGATGGGGCCGAAAAGTTCTGGAGTGGCGACCGCGTACCAAAAGACGCAACGTTGGAAGGCCTCCCACAAGGTGGACCGATGACTTGGTGAAGGTCGCGGGAAGCCGATGGATGCGAGACGCACAGGACCGGTCGATGTGGTGACGCTTGGGGGAGGGAGCGCGGGGAAAACCAGCGCTGTGGCTCTGTCTTGCACACAAGTCCTAGCATTATGCTGAGCGATGGCCGTTTTGCGCGAATGTGACGCATATTTTCCCAATTGTTATAAAACGTAATTTTATTTTATTTAGTTTTTATTTTTTTTGGTATGCTTGGCGCAAATAAACGCTTCATCTTTCTTTCTTTTTCTTTTCGGCGTCCAGTATAACCGGCTGAGTACCAGTATTTTACATGTAGCGACTACAGATCTGATCTCCACAACCCAGTTACTGAGTGAAACCTTAGTCAGGATTTGTGACAGATTTTCTTGCTTCTGACTACAAGGTTGCTTGCTTGTCGGTCTTCTAAAGATTGAACTTCGGTGAGTGGGCCCAAGAATTCCATGACCTCATCCCACCGGCCCCTTCTACCATCGGAGATCTAGATTCACTGCAAGTTGCCATACCTACCTTGTTGGTATTCTATCTATTTGCTCTAAGTGTTTGCAAACGTCTATAATAATGCGCAGAGCAAAGGAGTGGAACTCTCTGCCTGCGTCTGTGTTTCCGAACGCTTACAACCCTAATCTCTTCAAAGTTAGAGTGAACAGGGTCCTTCTGGGTAAGCTCACTCCATCGTCGACTTTGTCTCTGTCACCTTTGACCTAGACTAGAGTCAAGACCAAAAACATCTAAAAGAAAAAAATAAAAAAAAACCCGTTATGATCGTCAAAACTGTAGCTGTGGTTTTCGAGGCACGGAGGAGTTTTTGTATGTACCTAATGAATGCGTTGCTTAAAGTTGAAGAACGACCAGTGCAGCTGAGATTATGTGGCTACGAGCAAGTCTACGAAATCTATAAAAATTACTCAGGAGTAAGAAGCAAGAATAAGGCTTAGATTAACCACGTTAAAATTCAACATACATTAAATGGGTACCAGCAACCTTTATCGTTCAGGACCTGAACATGAACCCATTTCAGCAGGTACTTCCAACAAATCAACGGCAACACACCTAATTAAGGGCAACCCCAAATATCATTCACATCCAGTCAAAAAGTTTAGAGTCAAAAATAGTAAGTTTTGACATATTCCCGGACCTCTGTCGTCTGTTACCCTTTTCAGGGGAGGTTGGCGCGTGTCTGATACATACCTTACTTTCCTGTCGACCCCGCATCAACGCACGCTAAGTTTTAATGGAAATCTCGCATATGGCGGCGAAGCAGGTGTTACTAAAATTATTTCAAGTGGAAAAGGTCAGGTTTGAACCGAATAGTAAAAGTTTTCGAGGATGTTCCGACCTTTCCTGTATTTTAACAGAAATAACCCGTTTATTTCAGTGATAATAAGGTCATCTCTTTCTTAGAAATTTTCAGAATGATGTAAAGATAAAGTAGTAACTATATTCTTAATGTCCCTCGGGAATCATCGCATGTCCGAATATAATCGAATGGTAATTTTCATGCCCATCAATATTATTAGATTTATCGTGTATTAAAATTTGATTCTCGTGGGTGTCGTAACTAGTTGTAAGAGACTAAGGGACTCACCAGAGAATGAGCAGCAGTGTTCACTATAAAACTCAACACCATACACTGCGATCGTCAACCCGCCTGCCAAGCGTGGCGATTATGGCAACCCCCCCTCCCTTTTGGGGGAGGCCTATGTCCCGCAGTGGACGTCTTTCGGCTGTTATGATGATAATTTGATTTAATTTAGCTGTATAAACACAGTTCAGATGGAAGTCAAAACAATAAAGTACTTACGTATGTACTATATACCCGAACAATAAATTATGAACCATTTTTCATCACTGGAAACGTAAAGGATCACGATAGAAGTCGATTCTGGACAGTCTATATTTCTGTTTTTAACCGCATTCCAAAAAAGGAAGAGGTTCTCAATTCGGAGGGTTTTTTTTATGAATGTACACCGATTACTCCCAGGTTTCTGATCCGATTTCTGTGATTCTTTTTTAGTTCGATGCAGTAGACTTGCCGTTTGGACCCATAAAAATTTGATTCAGTTTGGTTTAGTTTTTTTTTAATTTATGAGCATTTTTGCTTATTTCAATTTCTGCGTTAACGAAGACGTCGTCCAAGTATCACCACTTAAAAGTGAAAAACAAAAAACTTTTTCCAAAAAAATATAACCGACTTCCAAACAAAACACTACAAAAAATAAAATACCCTTAACTTCTGAAGTCGATGTTAAAAAACAAAGGAACAAAACCAAAAACACCGACTTCCGAAATTAAGGTTATATTATTCTTTGTAGTGTTTTGTTTGGAAGTCGGTTATATTTTTTTGTATAAAGTTTTTTATTCATCACTGGAGATCGTAAAGGATCACGATAGAAGTCGATTCAGGACAGTCTTTATTTATGTTTTTGGTATTAAGAAAGTAAATAATTGTATGTGGTTCAATGAACGTTCATTATTATCATCATCATCTGCTAGCCTTTTTCCAACTATATTGGGGTCAGCTTCCAGTCAAATTGGATTCAGCCGAATACCAGTGTTTTACGAATGAACGTTATTGTACATATACCTGGCATCTACCATAGATCCTTCCATCATTGTTACACACCGTTTAACAGAATAAACGCAATACCTCTTAAGGGCCCATTGTACTCATCATTATGAACAACTTTTATTACGTGACCAATCCCGAAATCGCGAAATAAAAATCAGCTGTTCAATACCTTTTGTTGAGTTATGCGCACATAAATGTATGGGGGAGTCGATTTTAGTGTTGGTCCCATAGTGAAAGTTGTTCATAATGATGAGTACAATGACCCCTTAAGAGGTATTGCGTTTATTCTGGTACAGGTTGTATATGTGGCGTCTACCATAGGTCCTTCTAATATTGTTATTCTATACTAATATTATAAAGAAGAAAGATTTGTTTGTTTGCTTGTTTGAATTGAATAGGCTCCGAAACTACTGGACCAATTTGAAAAATTCTTTTAACATTTATAGCTACATTATCAGGGAGTAACATAGGCTATATAATATCCCCGTACTCCCACGGGAACGGGAACTACGCGGGTGAAACCGCGTGACGTCCACTAGTTATTTTATAAGTACATGAACAACATGACAGATGGTTACATCCAAAGATATAACCGTTATATATGTCATTTAGTTGTGGCCAGTGACATCGTATTCTTTCACCCAAAACACGATCTCTTTCGTCTTTACAGCAATCATGAAATTTCAAGAAACCCTTTTAATTCAAGTGCCTTGTATTTTATTAATATTGCGGTGTTTTGTTTTAATTGCTCCACTGTCTTCAGTTTGTGTTCGTTTCATTTGGAGTTTCGGCGAGTATCAATTTTCTTATTCGTTCATTACAAAGTTCTCCTGTAATAAGTTTTATATTTGTATCTTCTGTAAATTAGAACTGTGTAATTATATTTCGAGGATCAGATTTACTGGGAAGAGCAATTTCTTTGATTATTCGTTCATTGGAAATATTTGTTTCTTTGTCTCTAGTTAGAGAAAGTTTTGAAATTGTATTGTAATGTTTTAGGAAATCTTTACACTACGGAGAGTGCGCCCAAGAACTCCACGACCTCATCCCACCATCGGACATCCAGACGCACTGCATGTTACCATCCCTACTTTGTTCCTATTCCACCAATTCGCACTAAGCGACTTTCATAATGCGCACAGCAAAGGAGTGGAACTCTCTGCCTGCGTCTGTGTTCCCGAACGCTTACAACCTTAATATCTTTAAAGTTAGAGTGAACAGGCTCCTTCTGGGTAAGTTCGCTCCATCGTAGACTTTGTCTCTGTCATCTCTGACCTAGATTAAAATCAAGAGCAAACCCATCTCAAATAAAAAAAAAACACTAAAAATCTAATTGATTTTCTTTGTTCAACAAGATGTTTTGAATTATATGCTTGACCCGTTTAGGGTTGAAAGCTAGCAGTGAGTTTCTTCACGAGACCAGAGGGTCGGCTTTCTTTCCGGCCATAGAATCAGCATTCACCCAACGTGGCAAGGCTGGCAGTATTTCCCTGCTTGTAAATATTTTCTTTTTAGGGTTCCGTACCTCAAAAGGAAAAAACGCAACCCTTATAGGATCACTTTGTTGTCCGTCCGTTCGTCCTTTTGTCTATCAACACCCTTTATATCGGGAACGCATGGAGTTATCGAGTTGAAATTATAATAACATATACTCAAGTCTACAGTCCCTTGAAGCTGTCAAAAAATCAAACTTCTAAGTTAACGTTAAAAAAGATACGGCCATTTATGCCGCAAAAAACGTATATTTCGACACTCTCAAAGAAATCAAAATTTATAGGGTATTTTCCGTTGAGCTATGAAATTTGGCAAGTAATACCGTCTTATACTGCAAGTATCTATAGGAAAAAATCTGAAAACTATAAATTTGCAATGAAATAAAAAAAATATAGTCTTAATTTAAAGTAATATGTATCTACTTTGTATGGAATCCTCGGTAGGCGAGTCCGACTCACACTTCCGGTCCGGTTTTTATTAGCTTATGTAAATACTATTTAATTTAATGTTATATATTTACTTAGCGTAAAAAAATATGTGGTCCAAAGAATCGTATCTATATTAAACTAAAAGGATCAATAGAAATTATTTTTTTACTTTTTGTCGGGGTTTTTTTAAATGTTTAATTTAATTTTTATTTCATGCTTTTAGTATTAAATATATTATTGGGTACAGCATTAAAGTACTAAATATATACACTTAAAATAAAATATCGTAACTAAGATAAGGCGTCAAAATATTCGTCCGCATCGCTGTCCACCGGAAGTGAGCCCAAAAGACTGGCGGCATTGCCACGTTGTATGGCAATGCTTATCCTCCGTCCGAGGTAAAAGCCAGCCCTTGGGTCACGCGAAGTGTCAACTAAGCGTTTAGAAAGATCTTTAAATAAGGCATGAGCACTCGGAACCCACGGTCCAAGAGTTTCAACCCCAAACGGCTCAAAAATGAAAATATTATGCTCATGCTTTTTAAACTTATTTTTTCTGGCTTCTGACTAGTCGTAACGATTGTCAAAGATATTCAGATGGCAGCCGGGACCAACGACCTGACGTGCTTTCCGAAGTACGGAGAAAGCTCTTTACGTAATAGATTGTCACCATCCACAGACCGACCTGGGCAAGCGTAGCTTTACCTCAAAGTTCGACCCGTGTGACTGTTGTTATGATAAACCTATTATTATACATATACTTATCTATATCTATACTAATATTATAAAGAGGAAAGATATGTTTGTTTGAAATGAATAGGCTCCGAAACTACTGGACCGATATGAAAAATTCTTTCAGCAATAGATAGCTACATTATCAGGGAGTAACATAGGCTATATTTTATCTCCGTACTCCCACGGGAATGGGAACTACGCGGGTGAAACCGCGTGACGTCCACTAGTCTTTAATATATCACACATCAAAATCCAAGAATCAGCCAACTCCATTGTCTTCAAATTAACATTCACGAAGAACGATTAGCCCGTCACTCCACGAGGTCCCTTTCAATTGTAGCCAAGTTTGGCTGCTGTCAGTCATGCAGGAGAAGTTTAATAACGCGCGAACTTGGCCCGCACTGCCATGCAAACTCTTGGCAACACCACGTCATGACAAATTGACGAAGTTCTGACGCGAGGGCGCAGAATGGATTAATAATCTTTAGTTAGTTGTGTGTTGGCTTCTTTTGATTTGATTTTAGTTGGGATTAAATGTGTTGAGATTTGATGATAGTTTCAGTATTCGAACTAAAAAAACCGGACAAGTGCGAGTCAGACTTGTGTACGAAGGGTTTCGTACCATCAATCTTAATTTACGCAATCTGTGAAAATTTCAACTGTCTAACTATTATAGTTCTTGAGATACAGCTCGCTGACAGACAGACGGACGGACGGACGGGCGGACGAACGAACGTATGGACGGACGGACAGCGGAGGGTTAGTAATAGGTTTCCGTTGGTTACCGTTTAGGTACGGAACCGTAAAAACGAACAAGCTTTATATTATTAAATACTAATTGTTGCCCGCGGCTCCGCCCGCGTCAAACATGAAAATTTTGTCAAAGGAACATTCTCTAGGCATGAAAAATATCCTATGGCTCATTGCACGATATGGTCTACCGGCTTGCCAAGTTTAATCTTGGCTGTTAGGACGTGAAGTGGTGAGCAACAAAGTAACGTTTTCATTTATCATGCTAGTTAGGTTTCAAAAGTAGATTCCGACAGACAGACTGACGGACAGACAGCGGAAGCTTAGTGATCGGCTTCCGTTGGGCACGGATCCCTAAAAAATGTGATATAAGCTGAAATCGCACGCTTAAGGCTTGTATACATGCCAATGATCTTGTGCATATAAACGGAGCTAATTACCCCTCTACGCGCCACTCCGCTACCCGCATTTTTAATTTTTTTTATGATAAAAATAACACATGTTTTAAAAAAGTAACAAAATCAAATCATTTTCGTTTGTATTGCAAAGCAGTAAATATGTTTTTTAAACTCTTTTGATAAAAAATGAAGGAGTAAAATGGTTTCATCTCAATGTTTTGGAGGTGAATTGGTGTTTTTTTTCTTATTATGTGATATCGATAGGCCAATTCTGGCTTACGAAAATTACGAATCATATCATGTAGATAAATAACTATTTTTTCAGAAGTAATTTCTCTGTTAGTGCCGACGAAAAGCTGCTTCATCTGCACGCTCTGAAACATTCTTCTATTAGTCAAACATAAAAAGGAATATGCATGCGATTTTTTTATTTGCAAAATGAAATACTTATTAGCTCTGATAAACAATTATGAAATTATTTGTTAAATACCTTCATCAGCGATGAAGTTACAAAGCTTCAAAGTTTACAATTAGAAAGAGAAGTCCGATATGAATTGTGACGTCAAAGTTCTTGGCGCCTATACAGATGCTATAGAAAACAGCGTTTTCGCGAGAGGGACAGATATATTTGTTTAAAATAATTATATCTCGTTTGTTTTTCGAGCAATTTTGATTCTATTTTCACAGTTAGTATTACATTTGTGTATATTTTTAGATAAACTGTATAACTATTTTTTTCATGCATATTCCCAAATTGGGCACCAACCCCAATGACGTATTGTAGATACGTGATGCACCAAATCACAGCTCAAGCACTATCGGTAGGTCCCGATTGGTAGCAAGATAGCTGCGTATACGCGCGCGGGGTCGCGGTAGTTACTTTTTTTAGTGCGGGCAATTGTTGTTTATAAATTATTAACCGACCCCAAAACGTTATTATTAATGTTAAAGCAACTTCCTCAAAGACAGACTGCCGACAAAAAGCTTACCAAAGACTTTGCCAGAAGCCTGGAACCAAACCGTTCGATCCATAACAATTTGGTGTGTCCATAAATCTCAGAAAGGCATATTGTTGTGAACTAGGCTCGTTATAATGAAATTTGTCCGCCCATCTATCTTCTGTGTATCTCTTAATTTCAGTTGAAGCTTTGTTTGTAACGTCGAATTGTTAATGGTGTTCTAATTATTGAGGTTTGTTGTTAATTGTCTGTATTACTTGATATTGATCGGGTAATTTCTAAAGCGTGTATCCACTAGAGGCAGCCTCGGAGCGAACGGCTGTCTCGCTCCGAGGCCGCGCAAGTGGAGACGCTGTCTCCACCTGAGGCACGCCGCGACATGAGGCAAATTCGTCGCCGCGAGCCGAGACAAATTATTTATTTATTTTAACACTTCAGCACACAAATGTACATAGGCGAACTAAATGCCATAGGCATTCTCTACCAGTCAACCTTTGGGTGATGCAGAGAATAGTGGTAAATTATGCTGGTAAATGGCCATGCTCAAAGACGCCTCAGTGTGAGCCGTGCGTTGAGTGGAGACGGTTGTACGTATGCTCGGTACGCGGCAAAATGGATAAACATAAATGTATTGAGTTAATTAAGTTATACGAAAACCACAGACATTAGTGGGATCCAACTTCACCGCATCATTATGATAAACATTAAGAAGATTCTAGGAAAATAATAAGCAACGAAATGAAACTACCCGTTCCCGAAGTAAGAGAACCGTGGGAAACAGAGACAACCGTGGATCGGGCTGAGGCCTGCTGCCTCGTTGCTCTATTTTGTGTCTCAAGTGGAGACACATGAACTTTCCACAGCCCGCGGCACGCTCACGATGAGGCAGTTTTTCACGAGGCTGTGCAAGTGGATACGCGGCTTAGGACTAGTTCAATTTGTTACGCGGGTCATCATGTAGAAGACACAAAAATTATATTTATTAGTAATGTTTAGATACTTATTGCATTCAGTTCTGTGAAAAAAAATAAAATTAAAGAGCCTAATATGTATAAGACTTGGAGAGTTAACAGTGATGAATACTAGGCCTTAGAAAAAGTGTTACTCTATGGATAAAGGACTGAACACGTGACATTTCGACAGCTTTTGTCAATCCCATACATTTTAGACGTTCAATAAGTGTCAATCGCCTTGGCCACGCTACCACTGTCAGAATGTCACTTGTCTAAATCCTAAGGTAATAGTAGTATCTATATTATACCCCAAAAATAAATTCATCATAAAATAGTTTCAAAGCCTTTCCTTCATATTCTATTCTCGTAGAAGTCACGACAGGCGGGTACGACTGTATTGGATCAGTCGAGCGATCTTCTTTTAGAACTTAAAGACTTTTATTTCCGTAACTACTCCTAAATTCTCAAGTCTAGTTACAAAACAGGATGAATAAGTGGAGAAATGGTAAACAGTACAAGTAAGTTTATTTTTGTCGTTAATTGGGCATGCCCTTTGTATGAATAAAAGTAGCAAAATCCGTTATAATAAATCCAGATAGCTTCTTGTGGCCACATTTGTAGAAAAGTTATTTATAAACTCGTCAGGTATAATCTCTGAGGCTTCCATCCAGCCTAATAGGACAGTTTTATTTTATTCAGTCTTATTCATAACTTTCACCAAAATATATCTAGCTGGTTGCTTTGAAAACGGGTCAAATCCTTCTGATTGTTCCCGCCGCAACTGACTGGCGTTTGAGTCGCATTGCAGCATTTGACACCGACTTCTGAGGATTGTGGGATTGCTCGTCCGTTCAACTGTCATGGCGGCGCCGTGACGTCATCCGTAGCTGTCAATACTGCGATTTGAGCGGGAGATTTGTTAGATGAATATTGTTTGTGGTTTTTTATTGAAGGAGAAAATGGGTAGTCTTTTCGTTAGAAAGGAGATTTTTGAACTTACGTAACTTGAAGGAAAATGATCCTATCGATTCGGCCCTGTTTAATATACCTAATAAGGGTCGTTACATATTCTATTGAAATAAAACATCTTTTTAGTTTGGCACGTTTTAATTTAGCCCAAAAATGTATAGGCGTGAATGATCCCTTGCAATGATTTTTATGTTCAAACTTACATTATTGTTGATTTAGAATTTGATTGGAGCAGATACATTAACAATACTTTTCAAAGGAAAATACATGTCAAATACTGCATTCGTGCTCATTTCATCCTAATATATACAATTCTTCCGTTACTGACTCAGTAAGGGACTGACAGACAACGCACAGCCGAAACTACTGGTCGTAAAAGCTGAAATTTGGTCTCCTTGGACCAAATTAGGGGAGCACTAAGAGAGGATTGATAAGCAAAAGCTAGTTGTGATCATATTTTTCTTTTGCAAAACTATTCTAAAACCTTTACAACTCTAGATTTATCTATCTTTGCTTGAACAGAACTTGTGAACAAACTAAGTGGGTGCTATAGTAGCGACTCTCGACCAACTAGACGCTACTTTATTGCGTTCATATCACAAATATCTCGTGTATTTTTATAAGAAACTTTGCAGACCGCTCGCGTAATGTGGGGGTGAGAGATATACTCGCCTCGCGTATTTTAGCCATTGTTTACTATTATTTACAAGTGTTAAGTTGGTGCAGAAGAAAGCTGTTGCTTTTGTGAGATAGCATGAATATTTTGACGTACAGTAACGTTGACGTAATTGAATTTTGAATGTGAAAAACTATAACCCTATAGTATTTTGGTTTAATTTTATGGGTCATACTCATTGAGATATAAAAAAACCCAAGATGCACCGTCTCGAACAAATGCAACACTCGAAAGTGTCGTCAAAAACTGACATGTATCAAGTGTCATGTGTGAGTTGTGTGTAGTTATACAGTAAACAATTTTTTTTTGCAAATTCAACCTTACACGGATCGCTTAAAGTTGTTTTTACAAAGCAGTGCAGTATGGCGAGCGATGTTTGAAACTTGCGCACAATTATACATATTGCGCTTGTTATTTGCGGACGTTTTTGAGATGCTGAGTGTGTATCTTGGGTTTTCTATATATCACTGGTCGTACTCAATTTATTTTTATTTATATGACCTGGTGAAGGTCGCGGGTAGCCATTGGATGCGAGACGCGCAGGACCGGTCGTTGTGGCGACGCTTGGGGGAGGCCTATGTACAGCAGTGGACGTCTTTCGGCTGATATGATGATGATAGCACTACAAATGATATCGACTTGAAGTTAAGAATACTTAACCATTCTTGTCCACTTTTCACAGCACCCACGCCTAAACAGGGTGTTCTATTTCTGCCCCAAATTTACACTAAAAACATTGTATTCCACGATAATAATAATAGATTTGTGTAACATAAATAAGACATGTTTTGTGGTCCTTACAGAAAGACATTTATTTTCTTTCCTCTCTGTTTTCACATGGAGTTTTTTGCTTCGTCGGCTCTCTGAGTTATTGAGGGCTCTATAGTGTTATTGTTTTGTTATTTTCTGGTGTAAGTACTAAGAGTTTGTTTTGATATAATTGGTAGAAACAATTCTGAAGAGCTCTTATTTACTCTTATGAAAACATTCTCTGTAGCAGTTATTTTGTCATTTATTTTTTAAGGATGGAATATATCAAGTGACGTCTTTCGCTCTGGATGAAGCGGAAGGGAGTGTCACACTTTTACTTACTAATATCCATTCGTGTTCCTCCTAATGCCCTTTGCGTTCCAGAGCCGCGGTGACTCTTTCGAACAAATTCCGCAACCCCGACAGGCGGTAGCAGTTCTGAGTTTAGGTTTTTGCGAGGTCAATGGCTTGCTATTATGGGACTGACGAAATTTGGGGTCCTATAAATCTTAAGTTTTCTTGTTAGGGAACCAGGGTATGGAAAAAGGTCCAGGAAATTCCTATCCACTCCAGTTTGCCTGGAAGAGATCGCTAAATAGGATATGACTGCCCATTGTATGTGCCTTAGTTTCCTTTTTAGGGTTCCGTATCCGAAGGGAGCCTTGTAGTCCGGGAGCCCCATATCATTGATATGGCTGATACCGTGGTAGGTACGCCCCGGAGAAGAATCTGGATGACGCTGGCACAGGTACGTGGGGATTGGCACAGGAAAAGAGAATCCTATGCTCAGTAGTGGGTGAAGTCAGGCTGTGGATGATGATGTCTTATTGCAGGTCATAGTCTGTCCTAGTGACAAGTTTTAACTAATTTCGTTCAGTGGTTTAGACGTGAAAACGTAACAGAGACAAGCGCTCTTTCGCATTTCATAAAATATTTGCACAGTTGTTCAAAACTAGCGTTTGCCCGCGACTTCGTACACGCATATCCCTTTTTCCCGTTCCCGTAGGAATTACGGGGAATCCTCTCTTAGTGCTCCCCTACGCTCTCCAAGGAACCTACATGCCAAATTTCAGTTTTCTACGACCAGTAGTTTCAGCTGTGCGTTGTCTGTCAGTCACTCAGTAACGGAAGAGTTTTATAGTTTTACATATTTATTTATTTATTGATAAAACCAGCCAAGTGCGAGTCGGACTCTCACACGAAAGATTCCGTACCATATACCGAAAAAAAAAACACGTTTCTTATATGGGAGCCCGCTTTAATGTAATTTTAATTTTTTTTTATCGCGGCTATAGAAATCCACACTCTGTGAAAATCTCAACTGTCTAACTAATACGGTTCATGAGATACAGCTTGTTGACTGACAAACATACAGACGGCTGGACGGATCGACAGACGGACAGCGGAGGCTTAGTAATAAGCTAGTGCATTATAACAAGACAGAGATGGAACTTATGAAGTAAAATTAAAACTTCCAAACAAGATGAATACGCCGTTTACAAGTTTAACTAATAATTTGTAACCTAGTTTGACAGTTACACCTCGTCTGAATTACGGCAGAACTTTCAACACATGTAAGTATTTGAAACTGTTTCAGTCTAGTACTTCTAGCAGTCAGTTTTTGTATATATTTATTCACTAGCTTCTGCCAGCGGCTTCGCCCGCGTGGTACCTAGGGAACATACTCCCGGGATAAAAAGTAGCCTATGTACTTTCTCAGGCTCTGGACTATCAGTGTATCACAATTCATTTAAATCGGTTCGGTAGTTTTGTCGTGAAAGCGCGACAGACAGATAGACAGACAGACAGACAGAGTTACTTTAGCATTTATAATATTAGTAAGTATTGTTTCTGCCAGCGGCTTCGCTCGCGTGTGGGAATTTATACCAAAGAAACACTCCCGAGATTAAACGTGGCCTTCTACTTTTCCAGGCTACCTATAATATCTGTGCCAAATTTCATCCAGATCTGTTCAGCCGTTTTGGCGTGGTTGAGTAACAAACATCCAACCATCTATACATCCAAATTCTCGCATTTATAATAAAAAATAAATAAAATAAAAATCTTATATTTCAGACAGAGTCCATTTTTTGGTTAGTATTCAAAAACTTAGAAATTAGTGTTAGTACTTACATTCTATCTAATTTTAACAAAACTATCATAATTACCTACACCACAGTCACATGTAGGCCTATCCAATGCCCCAGTATGGGGCTGTCCCACCTGTCCGCTTTAGCTCTCAGCATGCTGTTGGGGCTGGCGCGTACCCGGCGCATGGTGGCAGCGCATCGCTTGCGCATGATTGCGTGAAAGCCATCAATCTCCGCCTCCGCGAACATGCCGGATGCGCGGCAACCCCATCAACACCCTAAACGCATTATTATATTGGACTCGCAGAGCCCTCTGCGTATAGTTGACCCACAGACTGCATGTATAAAACGACTGACAATACGCTCTAAACAACGTAGCCTTTACGGCAGTCGAGCATTTCGCAAATCTGCGAGCCAACATATTGCAGCGGACAGCCAATGCTCTGCGCTCACGCTCAATGTCCAGGTTGTCTTTAAGGTCTTCGGAAACCCAGTGGCCCAGATACTTGAAGGTTGTGACTTGCCTTAAGGGACTTCCGCAAAGTTTCAAATGTGGTACTATCGGATAGGTTTTAGTGCCTGCCTTAAAGACTAGTACCTCACTTTTCCTTACATTGTATCTGAGCCCATGGGTCTCGCGGTCTATAATAAGTTAGTAAGATGTACAAACACCAAACCTAAGAAGAACTATTTTAACCTGTGATTTTTCATTGGCACACGTGTGTGCCATTGGGCGTCAACTGTAATTACCGCATAATGGCATCCCACATGCCATACCAAATTACGCGGTTTAAACTTTTTTTTTTAAAAAAAAACGTAGTGTTTAATAACCTATGGCCCCCGATCGACCAAAAAACATGGCGGCCGCTGATTTAAAAAAAAAATTATTCAATTGTTGTTGCGTCGCGACGGCTACTGCGACCGGGTGCTCACAGCCATACAAAGGTTGTCTTTGAAAGATCGCGTTTAGCAATAAAAACGACCACTGTATCACCCTATATAATATTTACATCATCCATCTTTTCCGTAACTTATATGTTGTACATAGTAGCGAATACTTTATATACCTGTCTATTACTACCAAAATGTAGTGCCGTTAAAATGTCCTAGAACGTACAAGGTTATGGCATAAAAATGTAATCCATTAGCCTCGTCTTAGGGCCCCCAGGAGAGCGCCGCCTATCCTTGGCAGTATAAAACGACCCGTTGTACAGAACAAGCACTAACGTTTACAGCCAACAACTTTATAATGCTCCAATCAGCCATATACTGCGCTGCTTGCCTAAAATCTAGGAAGTTTGTTAAAAAATATAAAACTGAAAAATAAAAACATGTATTTTACAGCTTGTTGCTGACATAAAATGTATGTGTTACAGCGAATCCCGAATGGATAGAAGTTTTGTCCCAAAAACATTGTTAGAAATTTTTCGTGTACGTTTCTTTGGAAGATTTTTCTAGATAGACTAGTTGTTTTTATGCTAGGATGGGGGGAGAATACAAAGCAAACTGCTTGTTATCTGAGAAAAGTTTTTAAAGCTGTCAAGGGCGTGTGGGATCACGTACAAAATAGGGTTCAATTGTCGTCATTACGAGAGAATTCATGTTGAAAAAGAAGCTGTATTTTTATCCGACTGCCCTAGAAGGAGGATAATGTGTATCTGTTTCTTTGGTATGCCCTATAGCTGACAGCAGATAGATTTTTAAAAATGAGGCATCATTAGATTCATTTTAAGTGCGGAAGTGACATAGGCTATATGAGTTTTAATCAAGAAACAAGATGGCGGCCGACATAGGTACTTAGGTGAAGTCGTATTTTTTCATGACATACCCATGTGGGGTATCAAAATAAAGAACTCGAAGAAACAATTCTAGATAATATGACTCACTGAAATTACTTAAAAAAAAAAATATTGTTATCAAAAAATCCGACTGCAATTTCTTTTGTAGTTTTAAGTTCTGCAATTCTGTCTCAGTTTAACTCGATTTTATATAACGTATGACCTCTTATACCCCTTTTTACCTACAGATTGAGTTGTCCCGTATGTACGTTACAAAGTTTGTAATCATGTCTAGAAAGTTTAAAACAAACCAAAGTGAAGGCAAACTTGATCAACTGTCTATACCGATACGTTGTTCAGTCGGGTGGGCGCCGGATGAGCTACAAATTGTATTACTGAAGCTAATGGACCAATGGACGGGCTCAGACGGCTTGTGACATGGTTACATCTGGCACTACTTCCACCTACTGCCAACATTGTTTCTTGTTGCTCAACTTTACGTTGTAAAATGTGGCATTTGAGTGACTGTTATAGTTTTAATTGAGTGTTTTGATAACTATTTCGATGTGCACTATTACTCTTATATTCGGAGGTTTTAAACAACAATGTGGTGTTGGCAATGGCATTTAATTATGCTCAACGTTTTAATTAAACGACTTCATTAATGGTGACCGTGTGTGAGTGTTGACCTCTTTGAAATCTATATAGAATCAATAGTTTTATCTTCTGTTAATCTGACTGCCTCCGTGGTCTAGGCTTTTGCCTTGTGATCAAGTGCTCGTGGGATCGATTCCCACGGGAAAAGCATACTTTGTAAAGTTGTTTTCTAGTCTGGCTAGGACATTGCAGGCTTGAATCTCCTGATTGTTTGATAAAAAGATGACTCCGTGCTTCGGAAAGCACGTTTAAGCCGGTGGTGCGGGCTGCAAAATGGCGGTCGTCAAATAAACCATGTCACAATCCCTTGAGGCGGTTTAGAAACTCTGACACTAGGGCGTGTGGGGTCGTTAGAACTTACTGCCCACACGATAAGAAGAAAATCTTCTGTTAAGTAGAGAGAGAGGCGAGAAGGGTCTCGCATCCAGCGGATTCCCGCAGCGTTCACTAGATCATCAGGCCACCTCGTGGGGGCTCTTCCGACGGTGCATCTTACGGTACACGGTCCCCCTCCGGAACCTTACAAATTCCATCGACTATCTGTTTTGCGCCCTCTCTCACTCAGGTTTATCCATAACTTTGGTATCTATTAACTTTTTAGAGTTCAATTATGTACCGTATCATTCATCAGCTGATAGCAAAGCATTACCAATACCTCTACCAAAATTGCCTGGCTGTTGCCAGATTGTGAACCGCACCTGAGTAAAGCTGTATTTAGCAAAGTTAATGCACCTAAATACGGGTGAGTGTCAGGTCAAATAAACTGGCCTGTATTTATTGCGACACGTGAAAACATAACTCTCGTAAATTCCGGCCGCATTACCATCTGAATGCAGGCGCAAAATAGAGCATTAATTTTGAATGTAGGTAGTCTGAATTTGACATAATATTGTCAAATGACCGTTGAGAGCAGCCCACCGTGAAATGTAGAGGTATCATTACTATAGTGGTCATGATATATTGGTGTTTTTTGAGGGTTTGGAGTAAAGTTAACGACAGATAAAACCTTTAGGGCCGGAGTGAATATGTGATACTACTCAGATTTGACTTTAACCCAGGTACTGCAGTGCGTCCGCAATGTTTGCAGATGCTTCCATCGATGATTTCTTCTCCATCATTAGGAAAAGAACTGCATCGATGATGAGCAGGGTCCGTGGTAGCACTAACACTGTCCTCAGAACGTTAGCGTGCAAAATAGTTAGTCCATTTACTGTGTACTGAGCAAGTGTACATCTGCACAGAAATAGGCAATAGATTTTAATTTTTGTGTAGGTACTTATTTTGGTTACTAACAAATTACTAACACTCTGTTATTTTTATTTGTGTGTGTATTACTAACAACTATACTAACGCTGTGATTGTAACATATGGACCTATGTCTGAAATAAAGATAAATCATTATTATTTAGAGTTTTCATTCTGAATAGTTGGTCGTGGGAATGGGTCGGGGGCTTCGTTAAAGATTGCTTAAGCGCTCCTATAGTCCCCGGTGTAAATGTGCGAGGGAATACGAGGTGGTTTCAGTTGGTTCGAATGGCGGTCGTCAAATAAAACCATATCAGAGGCCCTTAAGGCGGTTTAGAAACTCTGAAACTAGGGTGTGTGGGGTCGGTAGAAGAGTCTGACAGAACTCTTTGTCCGCCTTAGGGCGGAGGACACCCATGAAAGATTTCCAAGCAGTTACAAAAAAAAAATAGTATCCGTCGTATGTGAAAAGCACATTGCAGGTCAATGTGGCGACGCTGTTTAGTAGTGCATGTCTTATTCTTTATAGCCTGTGCTATCCCACTGCAGGACAAAGACCTCCCTTCCCTCCTTCTACTTTCCCCTGTTTTCTGCAATTTTGCACCAGTCCTTTGAGAAGGAGTCCAGCTCATCACACCATCTCTTTCTGGGCCTGCCGCGCGCACATCTTGCGACAGTAACTTTAATGATGATGCTAATGATGACGACTACGCATAGGTACGGGACGGAATGGCAAAGGATTTCAATTATTACCAAAGGACATTCAAACTTATCTAGTAGAAATACGATAGTAATGCCAATATCACAAATTGATTCTGTGGCATCGAAGGGGAACTTCTTGACACGGCATTGGAGAGCGCGCTAAGGGAACCTATGGCGGGATTCCGCGGCACCGCCGTAATGCTAACTATAGTTTTCCGGCGGCCTACCAAGACATCCCGCGACGTGCTAAGCGTGCACTGACTGTCCCGGTGTGCGTTAGCCTTAACTTTGAATGTTATGGTAATCTGCGTTAGAAACAATGGAATGTGAATCTGCTCCGGATTGCAGACTTTGTTTTAACACTAGTTTTAATTTCATGTGATTGTTGACTGTGTGAGAAGTTTTTCATTCTGTGTGACTGAAAGTGAGCCATGTCAGAGTTATATAGTGAAAGTATCTGAGGGTTTTGATACTACAGTGAGTGTCAGTTGCTAAGAATCAAAAGTGAGTTTTAGAACCGTCGTTTCATTGCTTTGTGACTGCTGATGTTGACTCTTTTATTTAGAGCACACGAACAAATCGATCATGAACGAATTGATTTCGATATAATTATTATTGTTGGCGGTAAGACTGGAAACTGACTCCAATAACGTCGGAAGAAGGCAAGGAAATAGATTTATTGATCCTGTTTCTAGCAGTTTCTAAGGAAGATATCATCATCATTTCAACCAATACACTTCCACTACTAGACATAGGTCTTCCTCAAGTATCGCTACATCGACCTGTCCTCTGCATCATGCATCCAGTGGATGCCCTCGTTCTTCACCATGTCATCGGTCCACCTTGTGGGAGACCTTCCAACGCGTCTTTCGTTACGCGGTCGCTACTCCTTCGGTCCAATCTCTTCTTCGAGTTTTTTGCCCTGCCTACTGACACTTCAGGTTGGCGATTCTTAGGGCTGAAAAAAGAGACAAAAAGATAGACTACCTGAACGAAAAGAGGCGGCCTATACAAACATAGTCAAATTCCATAGGGATTTTTTTCTTTTGACGTAAGGCTGGAGACCATAAACTAAATCCATCGCAGAAGATGAAGGAAACTATAAGGAAGTCCTGAACATTTCCTCATACGTACTTATCTACACTTACCTCGTCTTCAGGGAGTCGCGCAACGATACCCGGCGTATCGGCGCGATCAATCTGCTGTCCCCAAAATTTCATAAGAAACCGTGGCCACTCCACCGGGAGGGGAATTCTCATAAATTTTCCGCGAGACACGGTTTGACTTCCCAGATACATTGGACGGGCTAACGACTCCTTCGGGAGAATAACCCTGCAAATCGCGTTATACGGGCTAACCTGTTTATTTTGACGGAGCTATTTTGCTACTGAGTGGCTAGTTTAACTTGAGATATTAGGGTGGCGCTGCTTGTGAAGATAAACGTCTAATTAGTGTCAAAATTATTTTAGTTCAGTTTTTCGTCGCGCGTCAAATTGCTCTGGTTGCATAATTAGTTTGCTTAGTCTCTTAGGGGTTGATTGTAATAATAGATGCTATGTAGTATAATAAAGTTAATTAGTACAATTGTTTGAATATCAGCGAGTTTGCAAATAAGAACGTTTTGTTATGACTCGGTGTTAAATGAAAGAATAATATGATTATTTAATTAATGTGTATGTTTATCATTAGTGTAAACGATGTTGGAACATAATTAAAATGTTTAATGAGAATTTAAATTAGTTATAAAATGTTTTATGTAGTTGAACGTTACAGTGAGTGGGTAAATGAGAAAATAACTGAAGTATTTCTGTTTCTAACGTTTATAAAATACAATCAAATTAAAGCAACAAGCCAAATGGTTAATTTAAGGCTTGTATACATGCCAATGACCTTGTGAACGGAGCTAACTACTCTTCTACGCGCCACTCCGCTACCCGCATTTTTAATTTATTATAAACTAGTGGACGTCACGCGGTTTCACCCGCGTAGTTCCCGTTCCCGTGGGAGCACGGGGATAAAATATAGCCTATGTTACTCCCTGATAATGTAGCTATCCATTGCTGAAAGAATTTTTCAAATCGGTCCAGTAGTTTCGGAGCCTATTCATTTCAAACAAACAAACAAACAAATCTTTCCTTTTTATAATATTAGTGTAGAAAAAATAACACATATTTTCTTCAGATGTAATTTCTCAGTAAATGCCGACGAAAAGTTGCTTCATCTGCACGCTGTTTTTAAGCATTTCTCGAGAGAGCAGCCTTAATCTTTTATGCCTTAAGGGAACAAACTTAACTTTCTAAACAAAAATACTCTGAGAAAGTCACAAGGTATCAATAATTTAAAAAAAAAGTCACGAGGACAGCTATAGATTTTCAAATCTTAAGTACAACTTTTACTTATGAAATTTAAACAGAACTTGTTTTGAATGCAGTTTTTAATATAATTACTCACATAAATTTTCCTCGAAGACACGGTTTGACTTCCTAGATACATTGGACAGGCTAACGACTCCTTCGGGAGAATAACCCTGCAAATCGCGTTATACGGGCTTACCTGTTTATTTTAACGGAGCTATTTTGCTACTGAACTTGATTTAAACGCAGTTTTTAATGCTATGGATCCTCCTACTTACGGACAACCTATGGATCCTCGGTCCTGAAAATCCCATAGGTACGAAAACGAAAAAAATATAAGTACTGAAGCAAAACATAGGTGGTGACAGCTTCCAACAAAATATCTCCCAATACTCTTCAATACCTACCTACCCAGAATAACAAGATAAGAATATTGATACCTCACAGGGACGCAATATTGTCGAACATGTACCCCGTATACCTACTTTCAGTCGATCAGCTCCAAGAGCGAATGTACTTTATTAAAGGACCAGTCAGTATGGCCGTACCCGGGTATCTGCGATGATAACCATAATATATTCTGGAGACAAAGGCTTATGAACGGTAGCGATCAGGTTTTGTTAGAGTAATATGTGGAACCTAGGACCAAAAATACTGGCCAAGTGCGTGTCGGACTCGCGTGCAAAGGGTTCCGAACGAATTTTTTTTTAACATGTTATTTTAACACTATAGTCTTCTTATAGGTTTTCCCTGTAATCTACAGATAAAGATCTATTATCTCAATTTTTTTCAAAATTTTCACAACTACTGAGCTTAAAATTTTGATAAGGACGGGGTGGTCCTTTTTCGTCTAATTTCATGAATAACTTTAAAACCGTTTATTTCATAATTATAAAAAAAAATATAATTAAACCCCTTACAATAAGCCCTTTCATTTGATATATCACACGATATTGTTCAAAAAACTTTATTTTGAAATTTTCAAGTTTGACCCCCAAAAGTGACACCCATACTAAAAATTTTATAATTTACGTAACACTCCCGTGTTTGGGTCACAGAAGTCCACATGTTTACCAAATTTCAACAGAAACGGTCCAGTAGATCCGGAGAAAACGGGCTGTGACATATGGACAGACAGACAGACACCCGAGTGGTCCTATCAGGGTTCCGTTTTTTGTTCGGAACCCTAAAAAAAATTGTATCACAGTATGGGTATCTACATTCGGGTATGGATATCTGCATTCTTTGAATTTAGCTTGACATAACGCTATTGCAAATTCATTTCGTTTCGTGGTACATAAAACACTAGCGGTTTTCTGCAGCTACGTTCCTGTGGCTTATTTCATAGGAACTGTGAAATTTTCTGTGATAAAAGTACCCAGATCTCACAGATAGTCTAGTCTGGCTTTATATCCATTATTGATAATAATGTATGTATGTTGATGTTTTTCCTCTGTCTTTCAAAGGTTTGCTGGGACAATATTCAACTTTGAGCTAAGCTCGTTGTTGTTTAATACTTTTGTACTATGTTATGTTTGGTATGATTATATACTTTGTTAAACATAACACTTTTAAACGTCAATCTTTTTGGTAATTTTAAATTAAACGAATCCGGTTTTGTACCTACAATTATAATCTAAAGAATTAAGAATGTACGGATGACTAATTTAACTGCTTGCATGTGAACAAAAATACCTAGTTAAAATATTAAATAATGTCTGCAATGTATTCTTTTTCAAATACTTATTTTCTGACATTTCCCGAAAGAGTACAAACGTTAAAATTTTGCAAGAGGCAGAATCAAGAGTTTCCTCAGCGTACCAAAATCTCATAATAAAAATTGATTGACGTTTGACGGATATAATTTCAAAATGTTTTTCCGTGTTCTGTTTTTGAGCAGTCCTTTTGGGGTTGATTCTTTTTTGAAAATGGCCTTTTTATATTTGGAAAAAGAAATTGTAATAACGATTAAGGGACTTATCACACTTATTCACCTCGACAGCGATTTTATGGAGACGTGTACGTATCCATTCAGCTTTCCGTGTCTATTCAACTTTCGCGGCAAACAAGTATTAAAAAGAGGACAAATGTGTTATTATCATGTGAATGCTATAGAAAGAGTTCGTGAGTTTATAGCAGAAGCAGAACTGTATAAGTGTGACCAAAATCGTTCAGCGAAACGCTAATGGAGCTAAATAAGTGTGAGTAGTCCCTTAAGTGTTAGTCGGAAACATGAAAGCGTCAGTCATTACTGCACTACTACATACTAACTGAAACAGTTGATAGTGTGTCCGATGGGGATTAATGAATGTCCCATGTTTATGATAGATTAGGGACTCCAATTTCCGCACTTAAACTCTCATTCTGTCCGTTGTGCGTAGATGTCCTGGGTAAGTTAGCCAGTTTAGCTCCGCCCATAAGCACAGAAGTTTCCCGAGAGCTTCACAGGCTTCGCGCAGCGACCTCACCGTTACGAGGATTTGTTGACGTTGGGTAGCCACGACCTCGCATTCCAGGATGACGTGGGCGACTGACCCCTGCAGAGTGGGCTGTCCGTGGCACCGATGCTAAAGAGATGTTGGTTTAGGGGGTAATGGCCTACACCGGGGTGGTTTTAGTCAGTAAGAGTCTGACAGACCCCTCCGCCCGCCCCAGGGCGGAGGACATCCATGAGGATTTCCCCCCGTTAAAAAATAAAAAAAAGGGGTAATGACCTGTAATTGTCCCTATTTTTGTTCTGAGGTTATTTCTACTTAGGTTGAGTAGTCGTTTTGTTAGCCGTGGATTCAGACTTGGCATTGCCATTTTTGACTGCGTGCAGTCTGCGGCGTGTGACCACTTGTTGTTGTGAAGTTCAGTCGATCTTTGGCGAATCCATGTTTGAAACTGCGAGAAAGGTATCTTGGTGGAGGTGGAGGTGGAGCACTACCATCTCGGAACCTCTCCGTGCAAGTTCGTCTGCGGCATTGTTGCCTAAGGATCAACAGTGCCCCTGATACACTGGAGGATAATTCTGTTAGACAGTGATATACTCTCCAGGGCGAGGTGACATTCAAATATTAGTTTGCTGTTAGTTTGTTTGTTCTCTAAGGCTGCGAGCACATTATACATGTAAGAATTTATATTTTCACATATTATACATGTAAGTATTTCTGTTTCGTTTTTTTTTTGACGAATCATCATTATTTCAGCCATAAACCATCTATTGTTGGATATGGGTCTCCCCAAAACGTCGGGTCCGTCCAGATTTGTAACCACACCAAGTCAATATTGAAACTAAAAGGATTAATAAAAAAATAGCATGAACCTTTTTACCAAAACATTTTACTAACACAAAAATGCAGTCGCAAAGCTAAGCCGGTTGCCAAAATTTACGAAACAAAACTAAAACAGCCGCGCAATCGGACAACATAAATAAAATATTTGTAGCCGATTCAACAAAATCCCAAATTGGACTCCAAAAGTGCCAGCGAATAAATTTATTACTCTGTCGCCATCCAAACTATTTTAGTTCAGACTATCCAGATTAGGAAATAAATGAACTCTGAAAATTTTGTTAATTATTCACGAGTAGCTCTCTGTGATGCTAAGGCTGCGGCTTCGCGGACGCGGCGCGGTTCGCGGTCATCTCATACATATTTCGATATTTCGTTGGACAGTAGTTTGCGCCAACGTGTTTCCAAACGTTTTAGTTTTAAGGAATTAGTGTGCCCGCTTAAATAAATCGTAACTTTCGTGATTGACATTTAAGTAACGATCTTAGTAGTTCGTTGGAGTTACGGTTATATACCAAACCAATGTTGCATACATTGGTTTGGTAGATAACTTGAGTAAA
Organism: Lacanobia wlatinum; assembly: GCA_947578705.1. NCBI lineage: Eukaryota > Metazoa > Arthropoda > Insecta > Lepidoptera > Noctuidae > Lacanobia > Lacanobia wlatinum. Next base: position 3,919,167 of record OX388046.1, on the reverse strand, counting down.
CAATATACATCATACGCTGAAACGATGACTGTAAATAACTGAAGGTATTCGTGCTCTTAAAAAGCTTGTAAAAGGCGTTCAAATAAGATCGTTTTTGTACTCACCCGTTGGCGCCACTGTCGAGTGAGGTTCTTAATCATAGCATTAAAGTTGTTATTACGCGCATGTGAACAAAGTTAGAAGGAAAAAAATAAATAAAATCAGAACAAAGAAATAAATAAACTCGCATTAATAGCCAACTATAACAGTGAATTTGACATTTAAAACCTCACGCTACACTAGCGCCTCTAGCGGCGAATTCAAACGCGATAGCTCTCATTGATATATAAAAAACCCAAGATGCACAGTCTCGAACAAATGCAACACTCGAAACTGTAGTCAAAAACTGACATGTATCAAGTGTCATGTGTGAGTTCTGTGTAGTTATACTATAAACAATTTTTTTTGCAAATTCAACCTTACACGGATCGCTTAAAGTTGTTTTTACAAAGCAGTGCAGTATGGCGAGTGATGCGCATATTTTTTTGCAAATTCGACCTTACACGGATCGCTTAAAGTTGTTTTTACAAAGCAGTGCAGTATGGCGAGCGATGCGAGACTGTTTGAAACTAGCGCACAACTATACATATTGCGCTTGTTTTTTACGGACGTTTTTGAGATGCTGAGTGTGTATCTTAGGTAGCCCTCATTCTAGTCGCAATGTCAACTCAGAAACAATCAATGTCAAAAATTTAATGGGGAATAGAGGTGTTTTTTTGACAGTTTGTGACTGCTATGCGAATGCGAAAGTTACTCAAAAAAAAACCAGTCAAGAGCGAGTCAGACCCGCGCACCGAGGGTTCTGTACTATCATATAAAAAGTGAAATGTTTTTAAATTTTCATTTTTGTCAGAGAATTCTAACACTGCGGTGTAAATTGCAGTTTTAGATCAGCACCATCTCTTGACCGATATGTGAAATAGTGATGATGTGAAAAAGTGTGCTATCGAGACATCGTTTTATTTTTCCTGTAATCTTTACATATTGTTACGCACCAGAATGAATGCTGGGTACATAACGACATTTACGTGCTGCTAACGCCATCTAGTATCAAGTAGCGGAAACTAATCAGATCAAAGGAGTCAAGATGTTTCTAGACTTTTCTATGCTAGAACATTCTCGATGTTTCGACACCTGGTCAGTCGAGACCGGTATGTACCCGAAGTTTTCATACTAGAAGATTCTAGTAATGACTGTCGGTATATAAAGGGCGGACATCCGGCGACTGGGGTCAGTATTGTAGCGCGTAACGAACCCCAAGCTCTTAACAATATACTTCTATCACATAGATCCATTTCAGATTTTTCTCTATTCAAACTTCGGAGATAAGGGGGGGTGGGGGACGGTATTTTTTTTTACATTTTTTATCAGAATTCGAAAACTATGTGGCCATAAAAAATACATAAAAATGTTTGAGAATGTCTAAACAGCGTTCTTCAAGTTGATAGCATTAGTAGTTCTTCAGATATTTAGCTGTGATAGACGGATAGACTTGGTCACACCACAAGGGTTCCTTTTTACCATTCTGGTACGGAACCCTAAAATACAGTAATCGTTCCTTTGATTACGTGGAATTATAATATGAAACGGGTTTTGCTTCACATGCTTACATCATTTACCAAGCGTACCTGAAAACGTGCAGTTTAAAACACGTCGCGCGACATATCGCGCCGCGCCTGTTTGTCTGCAGCCTAAGCCATGCAAAATATTCATTCTCCCTACAAGACGCTTTGCAATTCCGACGCAAATTCAAATTGTGTCTCTCTAACGAAAGGGAGGGTCATATGAAAATTCTGGGAAAAACTCCCTTCAATGTTTGTTAGTAATAACATAAAATTGTTTGTTTTGTTTTGAAGTCTTTTACAATTTATTTTTCACGGTTCCAAAAGATTATTTTAAACACTTCAATCAAGTTATTGAATTGTATTCATCACAATTTTTTTAGTTTTCTGTGTATATATTTTAAATCGCGCCGTTTCCTTATAATTGTTACATTAGTTTCACGTATTTTTTGTGAACGCCAGATGGAAATGAACCTTTGAGTCGTGCACCATAACTTGTTTGATAAATAATAATTAATCGCACTAGGCACTGTAAACACGAATTCTTTATCTTGTTACAATAAAATTCTAAAGTGACTTTGTTCACAACTTACTTACGCCTTAGTGAGAGTTTTAAAACCCTCATAGGTACTTTAAATGAAAAAAAACAGACTTAATTGTCAATAGTAAAAACATAAAGAAACGTATGTTACTAATACATGGCGAGAAGAACCTAAACTATTTAATATGGATGTGTATCCATTGCTTCCATAGAGGACACGGTTGGCGCAGTGGTTGAGCGATTGGCTGCTGCGCTGCGTGTCGCGGGTTCGATTCCCGCACGGAACAAATATTTGTATGGCCTACAGATAGTTGTTCCGGGTCTGGCCGTGTGTGAATGTTAGTTTATATGTTTGTAAAAGGAGAAATTTCTAATGTGGGGCAACGTTTTAAAAAAAGACCTATTTGTTTATTGACTACCTTCAGAGAGCTGTTGGAACTATCGTCACCCTGCACATCAGCGATGCCGATCTCTTAATATGGCATGGAAGCCATCCACCTGCGCGTCTACAATCATCGCTGAAGCGCTGCAATAGCGAGGCAGTCCCATCAGCTTAAGGCGTTGTTGTAATTGACCCACAGGCTACATGTATAGTAGGACTGGCAGTATGCCCTAAATAGTGTTTTATTTACATCTTTCGAGCACCTTGAAAACCTGCGTGCCAACATATTACACCGAACTGTCAGCGACCTGCGTTCCGTTCCACATCCAATATGGATAGGAATAGGACATGGTACTTTTTCATACCGAGACTGTTTTCCCTTGGCATAATTATTGACATCACGCGGGCAAAGCCGCTGTCAGAAACTAGTTTGTACTAAAACTCAATAAACGCCATCTGATGTCAACAATTGAAAACACAATGTATTCCATTCAAATGGACATACGTGAACCTATCTCAAAATACAGCATGCGTGGAAATGTAATTCAATTATAAAGCAGAATATTATACTCAAAAGATTTCCCATTTTCAAACACTTTACACGGTGAAGTTACGATTATGATTATTTTACTGCTGAAAGCTCTTTAACTATCTCCGGAAGCTCTCATTTTATATCTAGATTGCAGTTTCCATATACTTCGTTATGGTTCCAGAGTGCAAATTAAGGGGTTCATTTGACTCCTGGGGCAAATAAAAGGACCATGAGTGTATTCCTGTGGGTGTTATTAAAGGAATAATGTTAATGGGGTTACTATACTGTATCAGTATTTAGTAGATGTGTGCTTCAGGTGTCAGTGTGACATTCGAACACTGAAGTTGTATGGAAAAGTCAAATTGTTAGTTAATTATTTCTTTGAATTGTTTATTTTTAACCCCGGACGCTTTTATCTTGCACGTCTTTTACATCGTTCTCGCATATGTGTATAATTTCAACACGAGTGATGTAACCAAAACTTTGTAAAAATATATTATTTTTAAAAGAGTTTCCGTGGAGTTTCTTGCACGTTCTTCTCCATAGAGATCTACGCTTTGGAACGTGCAAATAGCTTCATCTTTTTGACCGACCGTCCTTGACAATTCAAAAGCGCATGTAAATGGTCAAATTGAAATAAATGGTTTGAGCTTTGAATTTTTTAGGTTATTGTCCAAGTGCCATATATAATTCAACATATATACATTTCTGATATTTTGGCAATCTTTGTTTCTGATCAAATGTCGCTTTTTCTTTGTCTATGCATTGCCTGTAAACTGTGTATTCAATTTATTGGTAAAGTGTCTTTTACCAATAAATTAAATGAGATTTTTCTGCAAACGCTTTTACATTTTACTGCAGTATCTCTTAAATGTACCCTCTTAAAAATAAAAAAAAAAACATGCAACACTGCAAATAAATAGCATTCAAGCAATAAACTTACATGCTCACAGCCTTCATCTAAGAAACACGTCGCTCCGACGTACGCTAAACCTTTATACAGAACAAAATACGTCGAGGAAGCGTACGGCGCACGTTAAATGATAAATTCTGTATGTAATGCGCTGAGAAAGCGACAGGTGCTACCTGAGCGAATAAATGGCAAAATGCGAGTACATTGCGTGCTCAGTAAATATCGAGATGAATAAACCCCTTAGTGACATGGCAATGGATGAAAAATAGAACGTTATAGTCATGTATTATTTGCTGTGGTGGTATTGACATAGGCCTACGTGCAAACTGTTGTTGTGTTGGTATAGGGACTAGCCAAAACTCATTAGGGATGTCCTTCTGAAAGCACACTGTAAGGGCGGGATTTTTGTAAGTTCTACATGGTGACTGGTAATTCGGTTTCTTATGAAGCATGTACTAGAGCTAATTTTCAACGACCTGACCCTGACTCTTGTTTTCAAGTTATCTATTGAAATTTTTACAATTATTTGAAACTAGCTGACCAACGCAAATTCGTCTGCGTCACATTTTTCATGAATGCTCTGCTCCTATTGGTCGTAGCGTGATTTATCCAACACTAAAAGATTTTTCAATTCGAACTAGTATTTCCTGAGATTAGCTCGTCCAACCAAACAAACAAAAAAGCAGGCAAACAAACTTCCAGCTTAATAATATTTACTAGCATAGATTTTCTGCCTCACCGCCAAAAACGGATACTTTTCCAATCACCCATGAAAGAATAAATCTATAAAATAACATTTTATAAAAAAGTACCCATTCATTTGGAAATAAAGCGTCGTATAGTTCAAGATTGAATATTTCTTGAATCATCTCTTAGTTGTTGAGGCAGTTTAGCCGAAATAAATGTATTGTATTAATATATCTATACTAATATATAAAGCTGAAGAGTTTGTTTGTTTGTTTGCTTGAACACGCTAATCTTAGGAACTACTGGTCCGATTTGAAAATTTCTTTCAGTGTTAGATAGCCCATTTATCGAGGAAGGCTATCTACACTAATATTATAAAGAGGAAAGATTTGTTTGTTTGTTTGTTTGTTTGAATTGAATAGGTTCCGAAACTACTGGACCGATTTGAAAAAATAGCATTGGATAGCTACATTATCAGGGAGTAACATAGGCTATATATTATCCCTGTACTCCCACGGAAACGGGAACTACGCGGGTGAAACCGCGTGACGTCCACTAGTAGGCTATATATCATCACGCTGAGACTAATAGGAGCGGAGCAGTAATGAAAATTGTGACGCAGACGAAGTTGCCCGGGTCAGCTAGTATTTAATCAACGTGTTGTGTCCTATTTTCATGGGAAATGTCACAGCATTTCTCTAAGCAGGTAGTAAAATGTGCATTCAAGCCCATGTAAGGGTGCCTGTCCATTTGCGCGGAGCGAGGCAGTGGAGCGGAGACACAGATAAATTTTAACCAATGGAATTGCATAAAATCTCCGCACCACGTGAGTCACTGACATTTTGACTGACATGATTGGTGAAATATTAATTTCACTATGCCTCGCTCCGCGCAAATGTACAGGCACCCTTATAGAGCGCAAGCATAATACAATTTCTTAGGGTCCATTTCAAATTCTCAAAACAAAGTTCAAAACACAATTTTGTCCCACCCAAAACCCACTCATCAAAACATTTTACAGAAAGCATTTATTCTCATTGTCCTTTCAACAATTTGACAATGATTGGACAATTCTCGTCAAAGATGCGACATTTTTCGATGTTACATTCGAGCGTGGCGAGATGAAGGAAAGCAATTGTGGCCACAAAAGGAGCCCCCTCGTGACAAGATTGGACATATAACATGCCTTTGTAGAGGACACTGTTAAATCGACGATATTTACGATTGAGGACGATTCGAGAAATGTGCTCGTTATCGACAGGAGTAGATATTGTTGCTAGGTTAGTTTTTAGTGTTGCGATTGTATGCTAAATTAGAAGGATAGAGTAATATCCCGTGTAATTATTGTAATACCTTCAAAATGAGTCATATTAACGCTCGTTATGGTCAAGCATTGAAGTCGAAAAAAAACTGAGAATTTTCAGACATGTTTCTTTGCACTTATACAAAAATAATAGGGAACACTTCCATTCTGCGTACAGCTAAGGAGTGGAGTTCCCTGCCGGCGTCTGTATATCGTGATAGCTAATACCTGGGGGTTTTTAAGCTAAGAGTGAATAGATTACTTTAATTCTGCTCTCTCGAGAAATGCTTAAAAACAGCGTGCAGATGAAGCAACTTTTCATCGACATTTAGAAATTACATCTGAAAAAATATAGGTAGTAATCTACATGAGGGTACGTAATTTGGCCAGAATGTATGTATCGGTATCACATAATAAGAAAAAAAAAAACACCAAATCACCTCCAAATCGCTAAGATGAAACCATTTTACTCCTTCATTTTTAAACCAGTCTAAAAAAAATATTTACTGCTTTGCAATACAAACGAAAATAATTTGGTTTTGTTACTTTTTTAAAATATGTGTTATTTTTTTATAATAAATTAAAATACACGTAGAGGAGTAGTTAGCTCCGTTTATATGCACAAGGTCATTGGCATGTATACAAGCCGTCGTCGTCGATCACATCGACTTGGTGAGACTGTGTTCAAACGCTAGCCCATCAGTAAAAAATTATGTGTCAAAATTGTGTGCCTATCAATCTGTTCAAACAAATACATTTTCTATCTTTCTTTTGCTTTATTTAACGGCTCGCTACTAAGCAAGCTAAAAACCATTTGTGTCTTTTTCCATTCATAGCTTACAAACAAATGCAAAACTCAAAGATTATGAGGTCTGATAACATTTCACCTGTGCATATTTTACAGAACAAACGCATTTAAAAGTACATTTTTAAATGCTTCAGCTGATATTTTCCAAGCAACATCTACATAGACTCAGCTTATGTACTGGCAGACTCGATCTCCCTTTTACGCAGTACAGCCTTTCTCCACCCGAAAATGATTCGCCAAATTCCCGTACCCTTTCACCCTTTGAGAAAATTATAAAACAGTTTGGTCCTTTGAGCCGGAGTCCCGGGGTCCGGGATCCCGGAGTCCCGGGGCGCTGCCTCGATTGTACGCTAATCGCTGGCTTGTTTACTAAAGTGCGTTTGGGTCTAGCGACGTGTGGGGTTCGTATGTTAGCGGGGGAAGAAACTGAACATATTTTGGAATGAAGACAGAAAAGAGAAAAGATACTTTTCACACCACCTGCATGAAAACGTTACATTATATGTCATGCAAACTCAACCTAAAGTTAGTCATTATTGCCCGGCGGGTAATAATGAAATTCAGTACAATATTATTTCCCGGAGGTCAATAATGTGATTTGAACTTGTAACTCAACTTTGAATCGACGGGAACCATCTCTCTTCATGACTTGCGAACAATTTTCTCGCAGTAGGTGTGAAAAGTAGAGTATCCTCCTTGGGGATAAAGGTGTCTTTGCATTGGGCTAGATTAATCCCTCGCTGCATTCAGGATTCTTGTATTAACTCCCGAATCCTTCACTGCGTTCGGAATTCAATATAACGCCCGTGACATAAGACACTGTTTTACCCCTAATTGCATAATCTTGGATTCGCTATTTGAAATTTTGCGAGGAGTTTTTACAGGTGACCAGTTTGGTTGAAAATGATTTTGATAGTGTGATGGATGATATTCTAAGCTGTTTCACACAGTTGGTTTTAATGTTTTTTTTTTTATAGATGGCCAGTGTGTCTTCAATATGTTGATAGACTGATGGATGATATTCGCGTTCGTTTAAAAATGTTGGTTTTATAGTTATTTTTTGGGGTTTATTTATTTGGTTGTGCCATTTAATAATAATAATATATTTAAATGTTTATTTTATTTTTATAGAAATATTTAAAAATGTAACAAATATGTAAATAAAATGAATAAATGGAATAATAATAATCATTTATTTTTTGAATACATGACTTACCATTTAAAATAGCCTGTTAATAATTGTTGCTTTTTCATTTAAATGCTTATAGTTTCAGTTTTAATTTGATGCCTTATACATAGTATGAAGCGAACTTTGTGCGTGCAAACGCTTTTATTTGTAATAAAATGAAAACCAGCCAAGTGCGAGTCAGACTCTCACATGAAAGGTTCCGTACCTTAATTTTTATTATTTGTTGTTATAGCGGCAATAGAAATATACAATCTGTGAAAATTTCTACTGTCTACCTATTACAGTTCTTGAGATACAGCCCGCTAACAGACAGACGGACGGACGGACGGACGGGCAGCGGAGGCTTAGTAATAGGGTTCCGTTGGTTACGGAATCTTAATAAACTGAGAAAGAATTAATCGTTCCGTTAGACTCTTTGGAAACACATTGTAATGCCTTGTTTTGCAAAAGTTACCATGGAGTTAATTGGTCGTTACTTTACATAGAAATCAATGTGGCAACTAACACACCTACATTATATTAATGTGCAAACTCAAAAGCTCTAAAAATACTCTTGATTGTCAAGATATGAAAAACTCGACTTTGATCTTTGGGAGTAATGATCTCGAAAACCATGATAACGAGAAATAATACTCGGGAAGAAAAGCATATTATTCTCCTTATGCGTGGAACATTAAAAAATCCTCCAATCAATGGAAAAGTCCAAAAAAGGTTCTCAACGAATGAATTACAATGCTTTTATATATTGTTTTCTCCCAAATACTTTCCCGTAAAATAATTTCCTTAGTAACTTGCAAACACTCGGATCCATACCACTTAAAGGAAGATTTAAGTTCGCACCCGTTCAATTAAGTCGAATACAATTAAGTAACCTGCTCCTTTTCTGGTAATTAAGTAAGCAGTAAATATTGTTCTACTGGCACTCGGCTGGAGAAACAATGGCGTCCTTCTGTTTCCTATCATTTTCAACAATTAGGAGTAGCAAACAAAAGGTTTTGTTGTGTTGGTATTGATGTAATTGTCGTTATGTTGGTAGTGACCTTTTTGGAAAGGTTTTTAGCAAATATGATCATGTGTACGTATTTGCTAATAACGATAAAAAAATGTGTACTCTCGTAATTGTGTCTATCGCTTATAAGAAGTCGTTTAAGGCTGCTCTCTCGAGAAATAATTAAAAACAGCGTGCAGATGAAGCAACTTTTCGTCGGCATTTACTGAGAAGATAAATCTGAAAAAATAGGTAGTAATCTATATGATGTTATACGTAATTTGGTTTAGCCAGAATTTATGTATCTGTATCACATAATACGAAAAAAAAAACACCAAATCACCTCCAAATCGTTGAGATGAAACCATTTTACTCCTTCATTTTTAACAAAAGTCTAAAAAAAAATATCTACTGCTTTGCAATACAAACGAAACTAATTTGATTTTGTTTTTTTTTTTTTAAATATGTGTTACTTTTTTATAATAAATTAAAAATGCGGGTAGCGGAGTGGCGCGTAGAGGAGTAGTTAGCTCCGTTTATATGCACAAGGTCATTGGCATATATACAAGCCTTAAATAAATATGTATAAAATTCTTCAGTACCTTATGTGTGACTCACAGACACCCACAGCCGAAACTACTGGTCGTAGAAACCTGAAACATGGCATGTAGATTCCTTGAGGAGTGTAGGGTAGCACCATGAGAGCACTAAGAGAGGTTTCCCCGGAATCCCTATTCGAACGGAATATAACGGGATATGCGCGCACGAAGTCGTGGAAAAAAACTAGTCTACACTAATATTATAAAGAGGAAAGATTTGTTTGTTTGTTTGAATTGAATAGGCTCCGAAACTACTGGACCGATTTGAAAAATTCTTTCAGCAATGGATAGCTACATTATCAGAGAGTAACAAAGGCTATATTTTATCCCCGTACTCCCACGGGAACGGGAACTACGCGGGTGAAACCGCGTGACATCCACTAGTTAAATATAAAAAGCATTCGAAACATAGTCCAGAAATCTGCCACGAGTTTTCCATACAAAAGACGCTATTTATCGGTTCATGGTTCTTTCGTATGAGAGTCCGACTCGCACATGGCCGCTTTTTTTATATTTTTTACTTACCAACAAACAATATCACAAACCACGCTAACAGTGAGACCTTACCCAATTTGTTGCTGACTCACGTGCGACGAAGCAAATGTACTCCGTGGCGTACAGTCAGCAAATTTACAGTTTTTGTATACCGCCTGTACTTACTTGCTTAACGGCGAACACACCTGAATGGGAGCCTTTATGTCGAGCCTTAATGTACCTATTTAAAAAGTAAATAATGTAGATTTTTCGACGGTTAAGTGGGATGGTGGCAGTTAGTAAATATCCTGGCATGAGCTGTCTTGGGAAGCCCATGATGTGGTGAAAGATTATGTCACCTATTTTGGCAGCTGGACTGGACAAGTCCAGCACAATTCCGAACCATTGCATATATCTCCTGAAATCCAGAATCAACAGTGGCAACCGTCAGAAAATTGCTGAGATAATGAAGTTCGACGAAGATAAGAGAAACAATTCCGACTTACTTTCAGCTGGTTGTTAATTATCATTTTTGCCAATCTGTAACACGTACCAAAACCAATTAGTAGGTACCAAGGGATCGAAACTGTGTCTCCTAAACACAGGCTATTTTGTAGCCTAGCTAGGAGGACAGCTTCATCCACCTTATTGTAGACTACAATTCTGTGTTACCAACCTGTTATTATTTAAGAAAAAAAAAGTTGTAAATCCACAACCTCGTAATGTTTATTTGAATAAATATTATGAGTTATGAGTCAACTTTCAATCAATTTTATGTTTTTTTTTTACTCCTCCGCTGTTCCTTCCGATTAATTTTCTTATGACATCGAATGCCCAAGTAATTAATTAATCAAACCAATGTTTCGCTAGTTATTTTTATTTATTTAGCGTTTACTTCGGCGTTCATTAAACAATAATGTTACTTAACAATAGTGTTACTAACAAAACACTTAAAAATTATGTTAGTCTTAGAGACCCCTAGCAGAATGTATTTAACAAACAAATCACTAAGTAACCTAAAAAGTTTTATTTCTTACAAATTATCTTTAGTTAGCATCAATCAATAATAAGTACATAAGAATTAAATAATACGACTCAACACTATATCGTCCCTAAAATATATCCGTTGCATCCGAAAGCTAAGCAGACCACACGCGCCCGTTGACAGCGCGCTATATCTTTTTATCCACTTCCACTCGGTCCGAGGAGGTTGGAAGAAAGAGTATCTAAGATTAGTATAATTATGTATATTTTATTTTGCATACATTGCTAGTTTTGGCACCGGGTCGAAATGTGTAAATCTACCCAGTGTCTAACAAATACCTAAGCATTGCGGCATATACCCTGCTCAAACAGCACCACAATACTCGGACCTCGACCTTCCGTATCTAGTCTTTCCAGGCTACTTTAAGGTCTTCGGTCCATACAGCCAGGGGCGTCCTCTGCTACGCCTGCTGATACGCGGTTTCCACTCTTCGTTTGGCCCAATGTCATTTTGTCTAGTGACTACCGGGCTCTTAACGAAAAATAAAAGCAAAATATGTAATACTAGTGGACGTCACGCGGTTTCACCCCCGTAGTTCCCGTTCCCGTGGGAGTACGGGGATAATATATAGCCTATGATACTCCCTGATAATGTAGCTATCCATTGCTGAAAGTTTTTTTTAAATCGGTCTAGAAGTTTCGGAGCCTATTCATTTCAAACAAACAAACAAACAAGGTGGACCGATGACCTGGTGAAGGTCGCGGGTAGCCGATGGATGCGAGACGCACAGGACCGGTCGTTGTGGCGACGCTTGGGGGAGGCCTATGTCCAGCAGTGGACGTCTTTCGGCTGATATGATGATGATGAAACAAACAAACAAATCTTTCCTCTTTATATATTAGTGTATCTGTTAAATATATAGCTGCCAGGCTGAAATGGGACTAGGCGGGTCACAACGGGCGCATGCATGGTGACCGCTGGGCTAAAGTCTCCACGCAGTGGGTATCAGAGGATGGACGGCGTCGCCGAGGCCGGTCCAGCAAGCGGTGACGAGATGATCTGGACGCACACTGCGAAGGCTGGTTCGAGGTGGCGCAAGAAAAGAGTGTCTGGAAGAATGTGGGGGAGGCCTTTGCCCAGCAGTGGGATACCACAGGCTATTAAAACTGAAGAGTTTGTTTTTTTGTTTGTTTGCTTGAACGCGCTAATCTCAGGAACTACTGGTCCGATTTAAAAACAGCAGTGTTAGATAGCCCATTTATCGAGGAAAGCTATAGGCTATATATCATCACGCTAAGACCAATAAGAGTGGATCAGTAATAAAAATTATAACGCAGACGAAGTTGCACGGGTCAGCTCGTAATATCATAATTATAATGAAAGCTAGTTTTCCTTTACAGATAACTTAGAAAAAGTCTGCTGGTCCTTCTATCTTTTTTACCTGCAACCTGGTCCATAAGCCCGCGTCCTTATAACCTTAAACCTCGGGGTCACGAAATCTTCAATTTGTAAAAAGGTACTAGTGCTTTTAGTACGTCATTACGTTCTTTCAGTCAGCAGAACGTTCGGCGGAGAGATTCTAACGCCAGCAATAACCGTAACAGTTCCATTCAGAGAGACTTTATATTTTATCTGAATATCATCGAGCTGAGTACAGGCTTTGTCCTTATTTCTTAGTTCATATTTCTCTGTTAATTGTTATTTGAATATAGAATTAGTAATAACAGCCATATGGGTCGATCTTCCAGGTTAAGCAACGGTTGCTGAGGTCGGCCCGGGGATGGGTGACCATACTATACTCACCGAGACTTCTTTGTGCCTCAGGAAGCAAGTTAAGCAGTTTGTACCGGCTGTCATTTGTAGATCTTTAACAGTTGTTACGGGGTAGTCAGAAGCCAATAAATCTGGCAGTAGTCTTGCTATTGGTATCGTGATACCCACTGGGTCGTGGAGGTCAGTAAAGCAGTGGTGGCTCTACGAAAAACAAACCCAAAAAAATATAACCGACTTCCAAACAAAACACTACAAAGTATAAAATAACCTTAAATTCGGAAGTCGGTGTTTTCGGTTTTGTTTCTTTGTTTTTTAACACCGACTTCCGAAATTAGGGTTATTTTATACTTTATAGTGTTTTGTTTGGAAGTCAATTATATTTTTTTTTGTAAAAAGTTTTTTATTTTTCACTTTTAAGTGGTGATATATGGACGACGTCTTCGTGTACGCAGAAATTGAAATATGCAAAATTGCTCATAAAATAAAAACTACTGAATCAAACTGTATCAAGTTTTTACGGGACCAAATGGCAAGTATACCGCATCGAACTAAAAAGAATCACAAAAATCGGATTAGAAACCTCGGAGTAATCGGTGTACATAAATAATAAAAAATATCCACCGAATTGAGAACCTCCTCCTTTTTTGGAAGTCGGTTAAATACTAGTATTTAGCTGCAGCTGTTAATATTTGGAAGCCGACCTAAATGGTTAAAATTTAGGCTTATTTCCCAATATTGTGAGAATAATCCAGTAATCTAATAATCTCTGATATATTTTTCACGAATGAATAAATATTAATATGATTTTATTCATAGAGTGATAAATTGTTTTGAAACTTGTTCAAACAATTTATCAATCTACAAGAATGAACTCATTTTAAAACTACAAAGTAATGAAATATTATTCCCTATACACTTGTTTTCAACATTTCTTCAAAAAAACAAGATACATATTTCAGGTCCCAACACTGCAAATCCCTTATTTTAATAACACAGAGAGCCCAAGTACCACCAGCCAGACATTTTTATGAATACCTTATTACAAAAATATCAGTGTAACAGTAAAAGAATATTACAGACTTAGGTCACCCCTGGGTTCGACCGTCTGTCCGTCACGAGATCTTATAAAACTAAAATAAAGTAAAATTGAAGTCTTCTGCGATTTGTGAAATAAATGTGCTTGACGGTTGTATGTTAGTAGTTTTCTTATTATTTTCACAATGAGTTTTTACATCATTTTGCAATGTGACTTTGACAATGTCAGATCTATTTTCAGAGACGGATAAGATATCATTGGCAGACGCGTCATATACCAACATCACGGTTCTAAGGTCACCCAGGGTTATATTGCTTGGTAATCGGTACTAATCCGTGGCAAGATATCGTTCGCGCAACGGTTTATATAACCACTAGCTTTTGCCCGCAACTTCGTGCACGCCTATCCCGTTTTTTCGTAGGAGTTTCCAGAAATCCTCTCTTAGTGCTCTCCTACAATCCCCAAGGAATCTACGTGCCCAGCTTTCTACGACCAGTTGTTTCGGCTGTGCGGCTATGTGTCAGTCACTCACTCTTGTCCCTCAGTAACGGAAGAGTTATGTATATATTGATGACTAGCTTTCACCCGCGACTTCGTACGCGCGTATTCCTTTTCTCGCGTTCCCGTGGAGATTTTGGGAAACCCTCTCTTAGTGCTCCCCTACACTCCCCAAGTAACCTGTATGTCAAATTTCAGCTTCTTACGCCTAGTAGTTTCCGCTGTGCGTTGTCTGCTGTCAGTCACTCACTCACTCAGTCATTCAATAACGGAAGAATTTTATATATTAGGATCATTGATTGACTTACGGTCATCATCATCTGCCTAGCCTTTACCCAACTATATTGGGGTCGGCTTCCAGTCAAACCGGATTCAGCTGAATACCAGTATTTTACATAGAGCGGCTGCCTACCAAACCTCCACAACTCATTAACTTTGTAACAGGTTATTTTTTTTTTACTATTTATATACCTACTTTTGACCATTATCTCACCTGATGGTAAGTGATGATGCGGTCGAGGATGGAGCACGCTTGCCTGGAAGTAACTTATTCACTCTTGATTTAAAGACTCCCAGGTTGTAGCTATCAGGAAACACTGACTCTGGTAGGGAATTCCAATCCTTAGCTGTACGCACAATGAATGTGTTCTCAAAACGTTTTGTGCGTGTGGGTGGGATGTCCACCGTGTACCGGTGGCGAATCGCCCTTCACCTTGTGGTCCGATGATGGAACGGGCTTGGCGGAATTAAATTATGCAATTCCGTCGCACACTCCCCAAAATGCAACCGATAGAAAACCGACAGGCCAGCAACTCGGCGTCGATGCTCAAGACTTTGGAGCGACGAAACTCATTTTTGTTGGTACTGCTTTGGCTAGATAGATGTCAGATTTTCTGGCTTCTGACAATCCGTAACTTCTACCAAAGATCTACAAATTACAGCCGGGATCAACCGCTTAACATACTTTCCGAGACACAGAGGAATCTTGGTATGTCAAGATGGTCTCCCATCCACAGACTGACCTAAGCAAGCGTTGCTTAACCTTTAAAGCAAGTCTAGTGGTTGCAAGCGCTGCAACTGTTCTTTCTATTTCTCTACCTCAAAGTCCGATGGGTTCGATGCTGCTAGCAGAACAGGTGGTCGATGGGGCCGAAAAGTTCTGGAGTGGCGACCGCGTATCGAAAGACGCAACGTTGGAAGGCCTCACACAAGGTGTACCGATGACCTGGTGAGGGTCGCGGGTAGCTGATGGATGCGAGACGCGCAGGATCGGTCGTTGTGGCGACGCTTGAGGGAGGCCTATGTCCAGCAGTGGACGTCTTTCGACGAGTCCGATGGGTCAGCAAACCGACATGCCCGGAGAGAGATCAGGACCAGGACCAACGGCATTACGTGCTTTCCGAGGCACGGGGGTGTCGCACCACCGATTTCCAAACTCCAGCCTGTTACTATGAAATTCCTATTCGAAAAACCCAATATCACTTTGCCCGACCCGAGAACTGATCCTAGGACCTCAGGCTCGACAATCGCGTTTTACAACTACTAGACCAACGAAGTTGTCAGGGTTGCGGAATTTGATCGGAAGAGTCACCGCGGCCCTGGAACGCAAAGGGCATTAGGAGGAACACGGATGGCTTTTAGTCAGTAGGAGTCTGACACTCCCTTCTGCTCCGCCCAGAGCGGAAGAAATCATTAAATTGATGATTTCCAGTCCTTAAAAAAAATTACCAACGAAATTCTGAGACAGAATATACCTAAGGCGTTATATAACATTAGATGAACACTATTTACCCTCTTATTACATTATACCATGATAGAGCCTAGTATCGTTCGTGCAAATAAATATATTCTTGGTATTATTTTCTCAGCTCATTGCTTGGGGGCGTTTCTAAGAAAAACGGCTCCTTTTGTTAATACGGCCATTTTGTTCGATATTAATAATGTAATTCTCCGTATGTATGTTTAGTGTTACGCCTCAATACACAGCGGGTGGGCAGTTGTGTTGGTAATTGCTAGTATTATTTACGATTCGTCAAAGATGTGTTTATTTATATCAATTCCTATCAGTGGAAATAGGTTCTTTACTAAATAAAGTCGCTGGTTATAATTAAGTATAAATAGAATAGAACGATTTTAACGTGCATCACTTTGCATGTTAAAATTTTAACGTTAAGAATACTTGATGTTGACGATTCTGTGCTGCCACCTAGTTCCTGCACGTTCCGTTTAGGGGAACGTGCACGAAGTAGATTGTGCCATCTAGCGTTGCAATATTGAAACTTATTGGTAAAATATACTGGACAATGACACTTCTGTGCTGCCGCCTATAGTTCCTGAATGTTCCGTTTAGGGGAACGTGCACGAAGTAGACTGTGCTATCTAGCGTTGCAATATCAAAACTTATAAGTAAAATATACTTGACAATGACGCTTCTGTGCTGCTACCTATAGTTCCTGCGCGCTCCGTTTAGAGAAAAGTGCACGAAGTAGACTGTGCCATCTAGCGTTACAATATCGAAACTTATAAGTAAAATATACTTGACAATGACGCTTCTGTGCTGCCACCTATAGTTCCTGCACGCTCCGATTAGGTGAACGTGCACGGAAGAGACCGTGCGATTTAGTGCTGCAAATTCGAAACTTTAGAAAACGCTAGGAGTTTCTCCTGAATCGTGGGTGCGTTCACAAACATACAAACTCACATACATAAGCACCCAGACCTGGAACAACTATGTGAAGTCCATAAAAATATTTGTTCCATGCGGGGGAATTGAACCCGCGACACGCAGCGCTGCAGCCGATCGCTCAACCACTGCGCAAACCGTGTCGTCGAATATTTCACTTTGAAGCTGCTGTGCTGCCACCTATTATAGTTCCTGCACGTTCCGATATAGAAAATATTATTCGACACCGACACAACAGCATCAAAAAATGTACAAAAAAAAGTTTGATGCTTTTCCCGTGCTTTCACACTCATGGCACATGTGATGGGAACATAGCATATTTTTGTTTTAAAACGTTACCACTGGCGCCCAGCAAAAGTGTACCAAATTTTAAAGTTTCGTGATCGATATTGTGTCCCACCTTTTTATAAACAAACCACTTTACCTCTTTTTCATTTATACTACGTTCAAACAAGTACCTAAATATGTTACTAAAAATAACTGTTGAAATAAACTTGTTTAAACAGAATTTAATTACCTAAGTAGCATCTGGACAGTCGCACGATAACTTTGTTTTAGATATAAATTGTGAGTACCGAATTAAAGAGGCACCTAATAATAAATCTTGACCGGAAAGGTAAATGACCTGCTCTAAAAAAAATATCATGTGACCTCTTTGAAATGTCCTCATTTAATGTTTAGTGTTGAAACTATAAGATACAAGCTATTGCCCTCAGCTTGGCCCCCGTGTGTTCATGACCGCCGGTAGGAATATTTTGGTGACCGCTGGTAGTATAGATTGGTTTTGTACATTCAACCAGGAACAGCAATAACTTTTTCGAAAGGCTTGAGAACTAAATAATAAAGTCGGATATTTTAGCTATGTCCTATGGGAGGTTTTTCTGATTTATTTTCTAAGGTTTGAATGATTTTTTTAGGGTTCCATACCTCAGGATCACTTTGTTATCCGTCCGTCTGTCTGTCAAGATCGTTTATATCGGGAACACGTGGAGGTATCATGTTGAAATATAAAACCATTTACTCAAGTGTGTGGTACCTTGCAGCTGTAAAAAAATCAAACCTCTAAGTCTACGTAAAAAAAAGATACGGTCGTTTATGCCGTAAAAAACGTATATTTCGCCACTCTCAAGGGAATCAAAATGTATAGGGTATTTTCCGTTGACGTAGAACTATGAAATTTGGCAAGTAATATCGTCTTATACTATAAGTATAGGGAAAAGTCTGAAAACTATACATTTGTAATTAAATCATAAAAAAATTTAGTCTTTATCCAAAGTAATTTGTAGCTGCAAATCTGTACGGGACCCTCGGTGGGCGAGTCCGACTCGCACTTGGCTGGTTTTTAGTATTTTATATAAATTCAGGGACATAAATTATTAATAAATTCACATGTACCTGTTTATTTAGCTTATAGCATACAGCGATGTCGTAGCTTTCTATTACTGAATAAATTTTCACTATCGATCCAGTAATTCCAGAGATTATCTTCTAAAATCAAATAATTTTACATTTTCATAATAGTCAAGCAAACAAACATAAAATTTTCTTAAAAAACTTGATAGAGTGTCCTTGTTTCCCACACAACATCGCAAAAGAACGCACATTGGAATAGCTCGTACAAAAGAAGCGATGTAAGAAAAAAAATACTCGTTTTTTCGCAACTGAAAAAACATGGCGACACGAGAGTTCTCACTTGTTTGCGTCTAAACGAGGCTTCAGGCAAAAAATATACGATGCCTTGTTTTAATTTTATTCCAAGACCCGTTCACACTGTGAACACTCATTTGTTTCGTTTGCGACGAGTGCCCTGAAGGATGCTTTGCCAAAAAATCTTATTAAATGTCGGTAGGTACAGCTAAAGTAAGAATAGATTCGTCTCTTTAAGTCTGTTTTTGTTTGCTCCGTTTGCGATAGAATATATGTTTTATAACTTTGCCGACTCAGTATTGCCATAATGATAATGATAATGATATTAAGTGCTAATTACAAATGTGACTTATAATTAAACTAGCTGATCCGGAAAACGTTGTTTTGCCATAAAAATAAAAAATAGCCCACGACCTATTCTCAGACCTATCAAATATACACAAAAAAAAAACATGAAAATCGGTGCAGCCGTTTCGGAGGAGTTCGAT
Source organism: Lacanobia wlatinum (assembly GCA_947578705.1). Taxonomy (NCBI): domain Eukaryota; kingdom Metazoa; phylum Arthropoda; class Insecta; order Lepidoptera; family Noctuidae; genus Lacanobia; species Lacanobia wlatinum. The sequence continues at coordinate 3,900,040 of OX388046.1, read as the reverse complement.
AACAAACACTGTGACAAAAGGTTTTTTATATATTAGAAGATTAGATTAGTTAAATAGATAAAACATTTTTGTATAATGTCCCTTAAAAGTTTGAAGTCAACTAGACATTGGGGTAGTTTAATGCTACGATGATTGACTTTTGTTTCGAATGAGTTTTTCAAGCAGAAGTCTTCTCAGTGTAAAGTAAAGAATTAGTTCAGGGTTTCAACCCTGAACCATTCCATCACTTCCGTTGGGTGTCATAAGAGACTCACCAAAGAATGGGCAGCAGCGTTCTCTGTAAAACGCAACACCATACACTGCGATCGCCAACCCGCCTGCCAAGCGTGGCGATTAAAACCCCCTTTGGAGGAGAACTATGTCCAGCAGTGGGCGTCTTTCGGCTGATATGATGATGAGAGAACTAGAAAACTGACAAAGGTATTAACGACGCGACTGTACCTACTTATTTACGCTCAAATAAGATGAGTTAGGAGCTCAGCGCGTCAGACTGAAGTGTTGTAGTTTTTTTGAGTCGTTGACGAAGTTTCATGAGATATGTTTGGTGAAAACTTATTTTAAATTTGATTATAAAGTTTTATTTTCTTTTGGTGTTGATTATTTTAAAAACAAAAATTCGTCTGAATAATATCAGTACTTTAATCTTCATTTATGCACCTATACAAATAAATAAAATTGAAGACTTTTTTAAAGAATTTATATGTATAACAAAAACAATTGATTTTTTTTGGTCAGTTTGTTTGTTACGAATGATCTCCGAAACGAATGGACCGACTTCTTGGACTTTCATTGGCAGATAGCTGATGTTATAGAGTTAGTTGAGACCTTTTAAGTAGTACCAGTAATAGCACTTGTAACAGCTATTCCATAATAGTATACCTTAGCTCAAAGATAATGATTTATCTGCCGAGCTAAAGTACACTATAAGCGATATAAGTTGGTTTTTGGATGATTAATACATCAGTATTAAGAAAACCAACTTATATCGCTAACAAACAGACACTCACACACACACACACCGCCACGACACGTTATCTAAAACACTTATACCGATACACCAACAGGCAATACTTATACGACATTATTCTCCTTATTAACTAATTACTTCTTAACTTATACTTTCGTTACTTAATTAAGCACAACAGCTGGCTCCTGCGAGAACTCGAACTAATTATCGAAGGTTAGACGCGTTTTTCTTAGGACCAGACTTCTTTGATAATATTATTTTTCTAAAGGTACTTTTGGTGATTGAAATTGTAAGCGTTAGGGGCTACGCAAACTGGAACGGAATGGCAGAGGAGTTAATTTTTACCAAAGGATGTGTGTGTGTGAACTTAGCTAGTAGGAATACGACATAAATACCAATGTTTTAAGGCGATGACATACGCCAGCGACCTTGGGGAACTAAATGCGCACTGAGGGAACAAAACACACACACCCGCGCAACCCAAAATTCTGTAGTTTTTTGTACTTACCTACGACTTAAAAAAATAGCCGTATTCAGTAGTTTTTTGTACTTACCTACGACTTAAAAAAATAGCCGTATTCAGTAGTTTTTTGTACTTACCTACGACTTAAAAAAATAGCCGTATATCAAAATGTAGATGGTTAAATTGTCTTTGAGATAGTGTAAATTCCATTAAAATACGCACGGCGGTTATGATCTAATAGTCGTTATTATGTCCGTGTTAGACATTACTTTACAAATGAATTACAGTATGCTGAACGAATAAAACTCAAAATGTTCATGTATCAAATTATTAAGAAAATAGTCTACTACTCTAATGTAACATTTATTTATTCCAAAAAAATACGACTAGCCGTTTAGACGTGATTTTCATTTTAAAATCAGCTACTCTCAGATATCTCCGCCCTAAATTTATTCCGTGGTAACGAAAGGGATTTCATGACAGCATTTGAGAGCACGCTAAGGGATCCCGCAGCTGCACGTCGCGGCACGTCGCGGGATGCCTTAGTAGAATACATATGTTCTGTGCTTAGTAGGCTGCCGGAATACTACAGTATCTAAGCGGCCAGTGTGCGCTGACCGGTGGCAAATCTTTTGCCATTCCGTCCTGGTGTGTGTCGACCTTTACTGTGGTCTGGCAGCCACTAATTGCTTTCTAGCGATTGGAAAGATCGATCGTGGCAAAAACTTTTAAGATTCGACGTGCGTACAAAAGAACTTACTTTTTTTTCGGTAAGTAGTTTTGAGGTCAGAATGATCTACCTAATGATGTCTACTCCAGGGTTGCGGAATTTATTCGAAAGAGTCACCGCTGCCCTGGAACGCAAAGGACACTAGGAGGAACACATTAGTCAGTAAGAGCCTGACACTCCCTTGCACTCCCCGCACTCAGAGCCGATGCAGTCAAGGTCTTACAGCACAAGTATAGGGAAAATTCTGAAAAATAAAAAAAAGTTGAAAATTAAGGTGAATTTTTGTACTTACAAGTTTTCGCGAAAATCTAAATTTGCCCATATTTTATTATTGTGTTGACTCAGGACCTTGATTTTTATACACCTAATAGGGACTATAGACCTCAGTATCAGGTATAACAACTTGCTAGGTCCTCCCGTTCCTGAAAAATTCGGTGGTGACACAAGGACAGACAGATGGACAACAAAGTGAAAAGGATAAGGGTTCTGTTTTTCCTTTTCAGGTACGGAACCCTAAAAAAAACAATGCCACCATTACAACGAACATACCTAATGTGTCTGTCCCCGTCATATCCAAGTGTCACACTCTCTTTGATTCCCCGAAGTGGTTCAGATATCAGGTACTTATAAAAGCATCTATATTTCTCAATCCCCTGAGGAGACGCAGCGATCTGTATCTATGTACATAATAAAATGTAATGGCGTCATATTGATCGTATATAAGGTGGTGTTAGACGCGATTTTCCTCCAGTTCACTCGTAGACAATGGGGGGAGCCGCCATTTTAAATTGAGCGTGCGTTATTGCAAGATTGTTGTCCTAGTAACAGCTTGAAAATGGTATTTTATCTTAAATAGTCTTTCAGTCTTATCTGAGAAAAGCTTGAAGATAAGAGAACATTTTAGCTGATAAACTTAAACTAGATTTCAAGACTTGAATGACCAGATTTTCTTAAGAGAGTTTACTTTTCATGGTATCTGTTCGATGCAATTATTACTATCGAACTAGGTTTGCTGATCTAGCTATCTATTTCCGCCGCGCTTAGAATGCCACGAAGCCAGTGCATATTCGGACAGCAAACCTCGTGCATTCGCCAGCCTATCATTAGCCATCATTTTAGCGTAGCTTAAAGTACTTATACACCGCATGGTGTCGGCCGAGGCCGTATAGTGCCGTAAAAGAATAATACCATCCCATCACTTCCCGGGGGTGTTGTAAGAGGCGACTAAGGGACTTACTAGAGAATGGGCAGCAGCGTTCTTTGTAAAACGCAACACCATACACTGCGATCGCTAACCCGCCTGCCAAGCGTGGCGATTATGGCAAACTCCCCCCTTTGGGGGAGGCCTATGTCCAGCAGTGGACGTCTTTGGCTGTTATGACTAAAGTACTTAAAATAAACTGTTTTAACCAGTGAAACTAAGCGTTTTAGTAGCCATCCAAATAGTCAATACCACGTAGGCCACGACCCCAACAGTATCTTTAGGAACCATATCATCATACCTATTAGAAATGCGAAAGTTTGGATATTTGAATGAATGTTTGTGACTCAATCATATCAGAACGGCTAAATGAATCTTGATTAAATTTGGCACAGACGTAGATTATAGTCTGGAATAATACATAGGATACTTTTTATTCTGAGAGTATGTTTCCTTATGATAATTTTCGACATTCACGTGGGCGGTGTAAAATTAAACTCGATTTTAAATGAGACTTGGTATACAAGATAACTAGGTTCAAATTAGTCACGAATATCTACACTGATATTATAAAGAGGAAAGATTTGTTTGTTTGTTTGAATTGAATAGGCTCCGAAACTACTGGACCGATTTGAAAAATTCTTTTAGGATTGGATAGCTACATTATCAGGGAGTAACATAGGCTATATATTATCGTACTCCCACGGGAACGGGAACTACGCGGGTGAAACCGCGTGACGTCCACTAGTCTTCAAAAAAGAGATTCGAGATAAGACAAAATTATTATCAAGTTCCATAGAAAACTTAAAACTGCTCTCAATGTCTCAAACTCTTTTGTATGACACACGCTCTTAATATGTCTGACCTCACCACCTAAGATCCTATTAATTCTGCTCACTAACAGAACTGTGACAAATCGTATTTTCCTACAAAAATAAGATACCAACTCCTATTTATTCAAGAGACCGCAAAACTAATGGCCTCGAATACTTGTAGAAATTCCGTCAAGGGCACACCATTGCCCTTCGTATCTTCAACTCTTCCACATCTTAAGGACCGTTACGTCTCGCTACAGCCCTTTACAAGCGCAAATATTATTTTTATTTTCATTTGATTGTGGCCCTCGGTCGTTGTTGCCCCAAGTTCGGGGAACGACTGAACTTGCAAACGGCCTCCTGACACTTAAGTTGATTTAAGTAATTTCGCAGTCGCCTTGTGAATTTGGAATGCGATGGATGTCAGTGTGGTGGTAAAAAGTGGCTGGAATCTTGTTACTTTAAGTGGAATTTGCATTGTTGTGGGTTTTTAGGGTTCCGTAAAAAAAACCGAACCCTTATAGGATCACTCGGGTGTCTGTCTGTCTATCTAGCTGTCCGTCTTCTGTGACCCAAACACGGACGTGTTACGTAAATTATTAAATTTTTAGTATGGGGGTCACTTTTGGTGATCAAACTATAATATATTATTAATAAAAAAAAGTTTTTTGAACAATATCGTGTGACATATCAAATGAAAGAACTTACTGTGCGGGTTTTAATTATATTTTTTTTATAATTTTAAATTAAATGGTTTTGAAGTTATTCAAGAAATTAGACTAAAAATGACCATTACACCCTTATCTCCGAAACTACTAAACCGAAAATTTAAAAAAAAATAGAGATAAAAGACCTTTACCTAAAGATTACAGGAAAACCTATTACAAGTCTGGAGTGTTAAAATAACATGTTAAAAAAATAAAATTCGTTCGGAACCCTTTGCACGCAAGTCCGACTCGCACTTGGCCAGTTTTTTTTATTTTGGTAGGCTGTTGATTGTGGGCCATTTAAGGTTGAAAAAAAGAAAGAAAGAAAAAATTGTAACGAACACGTAACGTAGGTGTTAGTTTGAACACGTCTTATGATAGATAAAACTGTGTCCCATAAATTATTATAATAAATTATTTATTGATTCCAGAATTATTTTTCCTTACGACGGTCATGAATGTTCCTCGAGTCTTAAAATAATCTGTTTTTATCTGAAGAATTATTGATATTTTTAAATTATTTAATTACTGTTATATAGGAGTAAAAAACTTGTTTGTTACTTTTTAAATACTGATTAAATTACATAAAGTATTTCACAGATAGAATGAAACACTATTGCCAGTGCCAAAGATACCATTTCCCTAAAAATCTGTTACTACGGGAACGGCCGCGGAAAACAACTAGTACATAATCCCCACTAATAGAATCTATGAAACTCCAAACTATCAGTCCCGAAGCAACGATTACTCCCATCCTTATTCGGATCCAAACATCGAATTAGTAATACAAGAACTGCCCCACAGGGTACATTGAACTCCAAATACCTTGTAACTTGTATACCAACTTACCCCACGGGGGTAACCAGAACTCTAATTGAGGTCATACCTCCGAGATTCCCTCTTCAAAGTTCAAGCATGTCACTAAATAATCTAGGGAAATATATAATTTAACGCTTCGGATAATTTTGTAATTAAAGTTTATTTGCCATAGAGAAATAAGTCGCTCTGTAAACTTTAATTCTTTGTCTCTGGTGGACTGGCGTTGTTCTTGAATTGTTTATGAGCTTGAATTTAGGCGGTCTGTTTGACAGCCGTGTGGTCACCGTCACCTTGAGTGTCGTTTGCGTTACAAAACATTTTAGCTATACCTGTTTTCTTCATTATAATTTTCTTTGCAAAGGCAAGTCCTTTTTTACGGATGTGAAATCATCAAATGACTCCTCCCGCTCTGGGCGGAGCTGAAGGGAGTATCAGACTCTTACTGACTAAAACCCATCCGTGTTCCTCCTAGTGCCCTTTGCACTCCAGGGCCGCGGTGACTCTTTCGAAAATATTCCGCAACGCTGGCAGGAAAGGAAAGGGCTGAAGGCATTATTATTGAATGGAATTTTCGTGGCACCATCAAGCAGTTGAGTTTTCATGTGAGCAGAGGAACCCCCTTAGACTGCAGAAGATTGTAGTAATAAAATATTGTAACTTCTTGGCGGAATTTGTTCGAATGAGTCACTGCGGCTCTGGAACGCAAAGGAGGCATTATGAGGAACACGGATAGATTTAAGTCGGTAATGCTACGGCCACACTACCGTAATATGGCCATAATTGGTGTTGTTTCAGTTGGTTTTGTTTCAATTATGGCCATAATTGGTGTTGTTTCAGTTGGTTTTGTTTCAATTATGTCCATAATTATTGCCATATTACGGTAGTGTGGCCTTAGCTGGTGGGAATGCAGTTCCATTTTCATTTCCACCAGAGAGAAACAATAGATTCGTTTGCGCTGAGCGAGGTTAGGTAAGCGATTCTATTGGTTCTTAACAAACACATCCCTCGCTACGTATCCTCGCACATCTCTCATGTAAACGCAGCCTTATTCAGTCAAAAATAAGCATTGAAATCCAACATGACAATGCTGCGTGTGTTTTGGGTACCTTTCCCTGTGACAGCGATGCAGACGAATTTGCCGATGCCCAATAAGTTCTTCTCCTCCCGTTTTTATCCTGCTTTTTACCCCCTTTTTACCCATGTTATATTAGGGATTATATCTGTACAAAATAATAAGAATATTGATATAGGAAATTTATGAAAATTGAGAGAGATCAGTACGTTATCTGTCGGTTTATCTGTCTGGCTGCCAGTGACTGTATGTCCGTCGGTCAAAGCCAATTTTCCCGATTCGATTTGTGCTTGGCTGTCCGTCTGCCCGTTCGTCTATCTGTCAGCGGGCTGTATCTCAAGAACCGTTATAGATAGACAGTTGAAAATTCATAGTGTGTATGTCTATTGCCGCTATAACAACAAATAATAAAATTTTTAGTTTATCGTACGGAACCCTTCGTGTGCGAGTCCGACTCGCACTTGGTTAGTTTCTTTTTTATTGTAATTTCATCACGTTTTTATAGCCAGCCGATCGCCATTAATTTGAATAATTTATCCTGCCTGATTAATCAAAACCGTGTCGCGGCAAAGGGGACAGCCCATACCATTAATTCCGATTCGAAATAAAGCATCCTTCTATCGCACAAAAGTCGAATTAACATGGACATTAAAATTCAAATAATTGCGCGCCGTACTTTATCAAACGAATGCGAGGAGCTAATTTATATTTCATCCCCCTGGATGAAAAACACGTCGAATTTTCCCGTTAAAAATATACATGTTACATGTTTAAGAATCATTTGTGAAGAGCTTTATACATATTTGACTGGCTCTCCCTGAGGTAATCAATTTTTACCGACTGTTCTGGGAAAGGGTGGTTCTGTTTTGAATTTGGTATTGTGTTTATTGTTTCGTTTCCATTTTGCTCGTGGAGTTGAGAATTGTATGTATCTTATTGCCAATTAATGAAAAAAGAAATATGTTTTAGAGTCAAGGCTAAAAGGAGTAATGATTTCCTTGTATACGGGGAAAACCGATCTTATTACTGAATCTAGAATAATTTATAAAAAACTGGCCAAGTACCAGTCGGACTCGCGTGCAAAGGGTTCCGATCGAATATTATTTTTTTAATATGTTATTTTAACACTATAGACTTCTTATAGGTTTTCCTATAATCTATAGGTAAAGATCTATTATCTCCATTTTTAACAAAATTTTAGGCTCATTAGTGGGGAGATAAGGACATGGGCATTTTTCGTCTAATTTCTTGATTAACTACGAAAAGAAATATTTTAAAATTATAGAAAAAAAAAAAATCCTCACAGTAAGCCCTTTCATTTGATATGTCACACGATATTGTTCAAAAAATATTTTTTTTTGAAATTTTCTAGTTTGACCCCCAAAAGTGACACCCATACTAAAAAAATAATAATTTACGTAACGCATCCATGTTTGGGTTATAGAAGTCCATATGTGTACCTTTCAACAGAATCGGTCCAGTGGATCCGGAGAAAACTGGCTGTGACAGACAGATAGACACCCGAGTGATCCTATAGTGGTTCCGTTTTTTGTTCGGAACCCAGTTAAGGAACAGTCAGACGCTCGTAGTAATGAAATATTGTAACTTCTTGGCGGAATTTGTTCGAAAGAGTCACCGCGGCCCTGGAACACATAGGAGGCATTAGGAGGAACACGTATAAATTTTAGTCAGTAATGCTACGGCCACACTACCGTAATATGGCCATAATTGGTGTTGTTTCAGTTGGTTTTGTTTCAATTATGGCCATAATAATTATTGCCATATTACGGTAATGTGGCCGTAGCATAAGAGTCTGACAACCCAATTCATTCCGCCCGTAGCGGAAGAAGTCATTTGATGATTTCCCATCCATATAAAAAGGTACCTTCTTAACTTTGTTTACATCTTTATCTCGACGTTTTTCCTATAACAGCAGAATTAAAGTCCTCAACCCTTCGTACCAAAATTCTAAGGTATCCAACCGAACTGATCCCTTTCATTGTTTCCTGTCCAAATATTTTCGCAATCAATGGCGAATCAATATTAACGCTCGATCAGCAGTCCGAACCCACCCTTAAAGGTATTAAACCCACGATTGAAACAACAGCTTTAAGATATTCAAATAATCTTTGCCAATATCCGAATATTATTTACCTGAGCCAATCTATTACCCACAGGAGATCTTTTCTTAATAAATCAGTATCCCCTTTGTGTGCGTATCTTATTCGCCGTGGCTTGGTTTTTAATAAAATTCTCAAGACAAACCGGCTGTTATAATATTCCTGTAATATCTGAACGATAAATAGATGCTTACCTATTGGACGAGAAAAACTCATAATGTTCTTCTATGTTGCGGTTTTGCTTCGTCTTTTGAAAATAAGTTTTTAGTTCAGTTCTTTTTCATTTCTCGGTGGTTTTCTTATCTGTAACTAGCTTCTGCCAGGGGCTTCGCCCGCGTGGTCCCTGCATACTCCCGGGATAAAAAGAAGCCTATGTCCTTTCTGAGGCTCTAAATTATCTGTGCACCAAAATTTTATTTAAATCGGTTCAGTAGTTTTGGCGTGAAAGCGCGACAGACAGACAGAGTTACTTTCGCATATCTACATCCACTTTCGCATTTATAATATTAGTAAGGATATCTACAACTACATCCACACTAATATTGTAAATGAGAAAGTAACTCTGCCTAACTGTTTGTTACCCTTTCAAGTCCTTTTCTAGTCATCTAAATCCGTTAATTTGGATGAAAAACTCGAGTAACCTAACCACTAAGAAATAATGACAACACGATTTGACAGTTACTGCAAATCGTGTTGTCATTAATTCTTTGTTCGGGTTCGGGACTAATCTCAAGTCCGTAGGTGATACGGAGTAGAATACGCCCGCAACTAAGCCCGAAACTACGGACTTCGGACTTAGAGAGTAGCCCCCCAGGACAAGGACATAGGATTTTTATCCTGGGAGCATAGTCTCTTGGGAAGATTTTCGATTTTTCGATATTAATGCAGGTGAAACAGCCGCTGGCAGAATTTAGTTACTGCTTAGAGTATGTTTTCAGATAGCTACAACTTGGGGGTCTTTACGTCAGGAGTGAATAGGTTGCTTCTAGGCAAGCGTGCTCCATCTTCGACCGCATCATCGCTTACCATAAGGTGAGATAGAGGTCAAACGTATGCTGATCAATAGAAAAAAAAAACGGTCAAGAGCGAGTTGGACTCGCGCGCTAAAGGTTCTGTAGGTACCATCATATGAAACGTGAAATGTTTTAAATTTTCATCGGCCTATATTCGTCAAAGAATTTTAATACTGCAGTGTATATTGCAGTTTCTGATCAGCGCCATCTCTTGACCATTAGGGGAACCAATGTTATTTTTATTTATGATTTCTGTAAAAGCCTGCTGTGACATCGTTTTATTTTTCCTGTAATATTTACATAAATTTCTAGCACAGAATTATTTCAGATTTTTCTCTATGCAAACTTCGGGGAAGGGCAGGGGGGCGGTTATTTTTTTTACATTTTTCGTCAAAAGCTGAAAACCATGCGGCTTAAAAAAATGTTTGAGAACGTGCAAATAGCGCTCTTTTACATGATATCCCACATGCTCTAGTAGCCCCATTTAGAATTTTTAAGAATACCTTTCAGTCGCCGTTTCAAAAAAATATCCATTTTTCTTATTTCCAAAAGAGTTGAGCAAACGTCACCTAAAACTATTCCAAATTTCAAGTTGATAGCATTAGTAGTTGTTGAGATATCCAGCTGTGACAGACGGACAGACTTAGTCACACCATTTACCTTTTTACCATTTTGGTACGGAACCCTAAAATAGTATCAAACTGAATTTTTGATCCTTCGACCTTATTTAGCACGACATCTCCAAAAACATATCGGGCGCATTATCTTTGTTCCAATCCTGTCCATAGCGCTGATCAAAGAGGGTCAGAAGTAGTAAAAGCACGGCACTCGTAAAGATAAGCAGTCTTTGTGTCGCACTGATAATACGGTGCCTGTGACGCGGACACCCGAAGGGTGATTACTGATTACAGACCTTGACACTGTGCCGTGCGGAGGTTTTTAGGAGTTTTTAGGGTACCGAACAAAAAACGGAACCCTTATAGGATCACTCGGGTGTCTGCCTGTCTGTCCGTCAGTCACAGCCCGTTTTCTCCGGATCCACAAGACCGATTCTGTTGAAATTTGGTACACATATGGATTTCTGTAACCCAAATACGGACGCGTTACGTAAATTGTTAAATTTTTAGTATGAGGGTCACTTTTGGGAATCAAACTAGAAAATTAAAAAAAAAAAAGTTTTTTGAGCAATATCTTGTGACATATCAAAAGAAAGGGCTTACTGTGAGGGTTTTAAATATATTTTTTTCATAATTTTAAAATAAATGGTTTTGATGTTATTCAAGAAATTAGACGAAAAAAACCATTCCCTCTTATCTCCGAAACTACAGAGCCTAAAATTTTGAAAAAAATGGAGACAATAGATCTTTACCGGACTATAGGAAAACCTATTAGAAGTCGTGATAGTGTTAAAATAACACGTTCAAAAATAATATTCGTTCGGAACCCTTTGCACGCGAGTCCGACTCGCACTTGGCCAGTTTTTTTTGTTTATGGTCGTTAAGGTTTCGAACCTCCATATGAAAAATTGAACTCTTAGTGAGTCACTAATGTGTCGGTCTGCTAATTTTCTCCGAATCTAATGGACTGATCTCTATGGACATTCTGGCAAATAAACAGATTTGATTTGATTTGATTTGATCCTTTCCGTGAATCTTCTATTTGATTATTTTTTCGGCTACTTTAATAACCAACGTGATCAACCTCGATGCTTTCTGACAAATTAATGTAGGTGTATATTCTAACGGCATGCCGTATGGTATCGGCCGGTGCCGTAAAAGAATAATACCATCCCATCGCTTCCCGTGGGTGTTGTAAGAGGCGACTAAGGGACTCACCAGAGAATGAGCAACAGCGTTCTCTGTAAAACGCAACACCATACAGTGCGATCGCCAACCCGCCTGCCAAGCGTGGCGATTATGGCAAAAGCTCCCCCTTTTGGGGAGGCCTATGTCCAGCAGTGGACGTCTTTCGGTTGATATGATGATGATGATGATGTATATTCCAAGTCACTTTGTACGTCTCGACTCAGTCGCAGTGGCAGCGTTAAAATAAACTCGATTATTGTACAAAATTACAAGCTAGAGAACATGGCAGTTTTCACAAAAATATTCAATGATTTTATTCCACTCGACTCACCGTCGACTCAGCCTTTCTCAACCAATTTCTAGTTACCAGCTGGTTGATATTAATCGAGGCAGTTTTCCGTTGTCGTGAAGACTCAGTCGAGTGAAATGGAGTTAGTTTCCTTCAAAAGGACTTAAAATATAGGTGTTAGTCATTAATTACATGTAATACCTTAAAACGAACGATTTTTGTGTATATTTATATATATAATCTGAATCTCGGAAACGGCTCCAACGATTTTCATGAAATTTAGTACGCAGGGGGTTTCGGGGGTGATAAATCGATCTACCTAAGTTTCATTTTTAGAAAACGTCGTAAAAAAATCGAGCAAAGCTCGGTCATCCAGGTACTACTCAATTTATATACTAAATTCACAGTAACAACAACATATTTTCATTTACGCACAAACAAACAGACCATCCTCAACACTTACACCATTAAACTAATTTCATTTTCAACTGTATATAGTTTATTTGGCCATTAATTTAATTAAGACCTGCAAGCTCTCCTTTAATTAAACGAACTCATTTAAATGGTTTAAGTACTTATTTATCTGTTATAACGAGAAGTGTTTTAAGCTCCTTATGAAGAGGAGTAGCTTCTCATTAGCTGGTCCTAAGAAGAACTGTGCCGGGTAGATGGTGTTTAGGAAGACAGGAATCTATATACTAATATATAAAGCTGAAGAGTTTGTTTGCTTGAACGCGCTAATCTCAGGAACTACTGGACCGATTTGAAAAATTATTTCAGTGTTAGATAGCTCATTTATCGAGGAAGGCTATAGGCCATCATCACGCTAAGACCAACAGGAGCGGAGCAATAATGAAAATTGTGACGCAGACGAAGTTGCGCGGGACAGCTAGTCAATAATATTTCGTTTGGACATGGGTATTTGTGTTTTGTTTCGAAACACATGGACTACTATTAAAAAAGTACATGGATGAATATTTATCTACACTAATATTATAAAGAAGAAAGATTTGTTTGTTTGCATTGAATAGGCTCCGAAACTACTGGACCGATTTGAAAAATTCGTTCAGCACTGGATAGCTAAATTATCAGGGAGTATCATAGGCTATATATTATCCCCGTACTCCCACGGGAACGGGAACTACGCGGGTGAAACCGCGTGACGTCCACTAGTTTATTAGATACTAGTTGACCCGCGCAACTTCGTCTGCTCCGCTCCTATTGGTCTTAGCGTGATATATAGCCTATAGCCTTCCTCGATAAATGGGCTATCAAATACTGAAAGAATTTTTCAAATCAGACTAGTAGTTCCTGAGATTAGCGCGTTCAAGCAAACAAACTCTTCAGCTTTATATATATATTAGTATAGATTAATAAAATAGTGAGATTTGCGAAAAAATAAATTAAATCGGTGGAAAAATAACACCGGGACCCAGCTGGCTTTGAAGGTCTGTTGGAATGGGGGAACCTAGCTTTTTCAGTTTGTCTATTATTTGTATGTTCATTATTATATAAGCCGAGAGACGTACACTGCTGGCCTGCTGGACATAGGCCTCCCCGCGCGCGTCGCCACAACGACCGGTCCTGTGCGTCTCGCTTCCATCGGCTACCTGGCACCGTCACCAGGTCATCGGTCTACCTTGTGGGATGCCTTCCAACGTTGCGTCTTCCGGTATGCTGTTATATGTTACTAGTTGACCCGCACAACTTCGTCTGCTCCGCTCCTATTGGTCTTAGCGTCATGATAGAGAGATAGCCTATAACCTCGATAAATGGGCTATCTAACACTGAAATAATTATTCAAAACGGACCAGTAGTTCCTGAGATTAGCGCGTTTTAGTAAACAAACTCTTCAGCTTTATGTATTAGTAAGTATAGATTAGTAGAGATTGTTAGAAAACTTTACTAAAGTTGTCCGTCTCTGAAATTGGCCATGATAAACGCTTCTTGATCTACTGAAATGAGGAAAAAATCACTGGTAACCATTCCATCAGGGCGTATGCCCTGTTTGCAGTCTCCCCCATGGTAAACACAGGATCAGCACAGTCACCCTTTACATTTGATCAATATCTTGACAGAGTAACGAGCTTATTATATTAAGTAAGCGAGCGTGCACTTTGCTGGTGGGTACTTAGCATCCCTCCCCCAATTAAGAGGTATTAAGTCACTACAGCGCCCTCTAGTTTTTGCTCGCTAAATTAATTTTAGCTTTAATTTACATAGAAGCGTCTTTAGCACGTGGGCACTTTGTGTAATGTGTTCTTTGGTCTGACGTCTTGTTCGTCGATAATATGATCAGCCAGTATTGTTGGCTATGTGCCCGGATGCTAAGGTACTGAGATAAATTCTCTGAACATATTGATTTGATGAAACTTTTGTATAACATTGAATCTTTTTATTTACCTATTTATTTAAAACTAGTGAACGTCACGCGGTTTCACCCGCGTAGTTCCCGTTCCCGTGGGAGTACGGGGATAAAATATAACCTATGTTACTCTTTTTTTTTTACTATTGATAAGCACGCGTTTGACCACTATCTCACCTGATGGTAAGCGATGATGTAGTCGAAGATGGAGCACGCTTGCCTAGAAGTAACCTATTCACTCTTGACTTAAAGACTCCCAGGTTGTAGCTATCAGGAAACACAGACTCCGGCAGGGAATTCCACTCCTTAACTGTACGCACTATGAATGTGTTCCCAAAACGTAAACTCCCTGATAATGTAGCTATCCATTGCTGAAAAAGTTTTTCAAATCGGTCCAGTAGTTTCGGAGCCTATTCATTCCAAACAAACAAACAAATTTTTCCTCTTTATCATATTAGTGTAGATGTATGTAAAACAGTAAAACATGGGCCAACTTAATGCAACAAGGCATTCTCTATCAGTCAACCTTTCAGTTCAAAATACTACAGTGGTAGGTGTACAGCAAATAAATATCATTTTAAATGAATGAATTTATGTATTACGGTTCACTGACAAATGTATACGATACGACATGTACCTCTCGCTAAACCTTTGGGCAGACGAATGTGAGACTCAATTACACTATCGAATAGATAAACTTCAGATTCCTCAGATAAAGGAACAAGATCTCAAGTTGGAGGTTGCAGGAGATGATTCAAATTAATTAATTTTAAACATATGTTAGTGCCAAGCTTTTCGAGTTCTACAGGAACAGTGATTTTTATGGAAATAAAAAAAAAACTGTGACAGTCGGTGATAATGTTACTTTCTATCATTGAAAGAATTTGTTTAATATAAACGTTAACACAACATAAAACAACAAGGCTAATCTAAAAAGACCATTGTCACACGTCACTGTCAAATTTTCCCAATCAACCTTGAACCTAATGAGTTAGCGATAAAGATGAAAATGAAATTTGACAGATTGTTGTGTGATTAATATTATGATTCTAATATGATTCTCCTAAAATGGCTTTTTTAGCCCCCCCGCCCCCGTCTCGTTTTATAACATTTACTAGCTGACCCAACTTCATTACTGCTCCGCTCCTATTGGTCTTAGCGTTGTGACATATATAGCCTATAGCCTTCCTCGATAAATGGGCTATCTAACACTGAAATAATTTTTCAAATCGGATCGGTAGTTCCTGAGATTAGCGCGTTCAAGCAAACAAACAAACAAACTCTTCAGCTTTATTATAAGTGTATTGATTGAGAAGTTCAGAATTAAACGAGTAAGTTAGTATTAACTTGGCACGAGTCCTGCACTAGCACATTATTAATTTTAATTTTTACTATTGATAGGCATACGTTTGACCACTATCTCACCTGATGGTAAGCGATGATGCAGTCAAAGATGGAGCACGCTTGCTTATTCACTCTTTATCATCTTTTCATATATTTTCTTTGCTACCTAATTTCACTCTCTAATCTCATTACTTATATGGTGAACATAATAAAGAGTATTCTAGTCTAATCACTAAGATTTACCTGCTTTCCAGTTCCGATAACAATCCTCACAGCCCAATAAAAATAAATAACCTCTGAATATTTTTAGCCTGCCTTTTCAGGGTCTCGATATTTTCGGATTAACTCGCCAGCATTTTAAAGGAGAATACTCCGGAGGTCTAAACAATTTAATAGTGATCAGGGCGCGAGACGTGACCCTCCTTACAGGCTATCTTATCAAGAGGCCTCTTCGCCAGTGGAATTGTCTAAGCTTGTGGAAATCAATGGGTCCTCACGTTAGGGACGCTTGTTGAAAATTGAAGCGGATCTTTTTGAGAATGGTTTTTTTTTTTGCGGAAATTCTCGGTGGTCTCTTCTTTTTTAGCAGAGTTATGTAGGGGTTGGTTCTTAATTTTAGTTGATTAGTTATTTTTTATAGTACGTTTGTGTTTCTGACTCTCTTATGAGTCTTGGCCACTGTTTTTAGGGTTACGAACAAAAACGGAATCCTTATGGATCGGATCACTCGGGTGTCTGTCTGTCTATCCGTCTGTCACAGCCATTTCTCCGGATCCACCGATTCTGTTGAAATTTGGTACAAATATGGCCTTCTATGACCCAAACACGGACGCTTTATGTAAATGATAAAACTTTTAGTATGGGGGTCACTTTTGGGGGTCAAACTAGAAGATTTAAAAAAAAAGTTTATTGATCAATGTCGTGTGATATATCAAATAAAAGGGCTTACTGTGATAGTTGCAATTATATTTTTTTCATTATTTTAAAATAAATGGTTTTGAAGTTATTCAAGAAATTAGACGAAAAATGACCATTCCCCCCCTTATCTCCGAAACTACTGAGCCTAAAATTTTGAAAAAAAAATATGGAGATAATAGATCTTTACCTATAGATTACAGGAAAACCCATAAGAAGTCTATAGTGTTAAAATAACATATTACAAAAAAAAATAATTCGTTCGGAAACCTTTGCACGCGAGTCCGACTCGCACTTGGCCAGTTTTTTTTTAATTTTAGAAAGTCATTATCGACGTGTCACGAATTTATTCAGTCAGTTGCCGCAGTTATAGCTTTCGCGTTTTTAACACTACATTACTTTGAAAGAAATCGGGTCATAATCTATAAAAATATTAATACTGCCTAAACGAATTGGTCTTAATCTCTGAAGAATGTGTACACCGCAGACTCTTTAGATTTTTGATATTAAGTTTTTTCAGTTCGTCCAAAAGTTGTCTGGTAGATGCCGTTGAGGTAAATATAATTCCTGTCCAATCTTGCCAAGGAGTACTGTATTACCCGATAAGTGGGTTGTAAAGATCAGATTGCAGTATATCCGTGTAAAATATTGATCACTAGCTTCTGCCAGCGGCTTCGCCCGCTTTGTCCCTGGGAAACATACTCACGGGATAAGAAGTAGCCTATGTCCTTTCTCGATGTACCAAATTTCATTTTAGACAGACAGATTATTTTCAGACAGACAGACAGACAGAGTTACTTTCGCGTTTATAATATTAGTAAGGATAGAATATAAGGCGACCTCGACACAGTTGACTAATCTACTCTACCCAGTATAGGTATCAATTCTTTAATTGAACCGTAAAAAAAAACTGACACTGAAAATCATAGCTCAACTTGGCAGCTCCGCGATAGTTATTGAACCACTCTATTCCCTGCGGATCCATAATATTCTCGCGCGAGAGCGGTTTTATATAAAATTGTACATGTTAAGTGACATCGTATTAGTTCTAAATTGAGTCTCGTTCGTGCAGTATATTTTGCATAAATGGAATCATATTTTGCGGTTCAAACGTTTTAAGAGTATCGCTGTTTTAAATTATGCATGCATTTGAAATTCTAGCTTAAATATTAAATGTGTATTATTTTAGTCACAATTATCTGTGCTGTGTTGAATTTGTTATTTAAACCGAGCGTGGAATTTTGCCATTAGTATGAATATTCATTTGATAGAAAATGGTTTTATGGACATACAAAATCTAATTTTATGACAAAATTTTAAACGAAATTACAAGACTGGAAATACATAGCATTTTAAACTGCATGCAATTATTTATTTTCAGAAATAATACAGTTGAAATTTTCACAGGTTGTGTATCTTTCTTTGTGTGTTATATTCTATTGCCGCTATAACAACAAATAATAAGAATTAAGGTTTATGGCCGGTTTTTTCTTTTCGATTTTATTTGTCTGACTTCGAATCCCATATCGCTGGACGACACTCAACCTCTTCGATAAATTTTTCAACCTGATTTTCGTTCATGTTTAGATTTGAACAAAATCTACATACGTGCGCGTCGTCACTAGTCGATCAATGAACTGATGTGCGGCCGCAGCGCGGGTGTAGCGCTGCAGTCGCGCGTTTTTTATTTATATGGATTAACAAAGCACGCGGCAGAAGCGCTGCAGCCGCGCGGCAAATTTGAAGGCGCCCATACATGGAGCGACTGCTTATCTGACCTCTACAACCCAGTAACTGGGTACCACAGTAGTGCTTGGCTAGACTGCTGTCAGATTTCTTGGCTTTACTACCTTAATGACTAGCTATCAAAGATACACAAATGATAGCCCGAACAACAGCTTATCGTGCTTTCCGAGGCATAGAAGATCTTGGAATGTTGAAATGGTCACCCATCCACAGACAGCCTTAGCAAACGTTGCTTAACCTACTAGTACATCGATAGTGCGGCTGTTATTATGTAGCTACGAGCTCCTCTAAATCATGAATTCGTGAAGAACTGCGTCACATATCCGCATATTCGTTTCGGATATTATTGAGGGTGACATCCTTATTTAGCACGCTCACCTCTAGTGATGAATTCTTAAAGAAATCTTCCGAGCATGGAGTTCTGTCACTGGGAAACAATAGAAATAACACCTTAATTTCTACTAGATAGCATTCAAAATTGATTGAAGGTTTTGGAAGAATGGCGATTGAGATTTAAGTATCTTTCAATCTATTAGACTCTGGGGACAATTTAGGAAAAAGGAAAGAAAATATTTGTAAAGTGCATCATAGTCATTTATAGTATCGGAAATAGTAGGGTTCCGCTCATAATGGCGTGTGCGGGATATAATGACAAACTAAACTACAAAGAAATCGTTCCCATAAGGTTTCCGAAAAAAGGAAAAATGCCATGCGGAACAAAGATAAAGAAAATATCCATAGCCGTTGGTGACATAAGGCAACTTTCGGATTTCGATCTAAAAAAGTAGCTGTATGTATGTGCCTTCCGATCTTCAACAGCCAATCCTTCTATCATCATCATCATATCAGCCAAAAGACGTCCACTGCTGGACATAGGCCTCCCCCAAGCGTCGCCACAACGACCGATCCTGCGCGTCTAGCATCCATCGGCTTCCCGCGACCTTCACCAGGTCATCGGTCCACCTTGTGGGAGGCCTTCCTACATTGCAATTCTTCTATGAAGCTTTTAAAACGGAAATCTAAAAAAATGTAAACAGAATTGGCTGAGTCTGGCCCAATTTATCGCACGTATATTATCACGAAATAATTGTGAAAAATGAAAGTTTAGTTCCCGTCGTCGACACTGAATTCCACCGTTGAAGTTAGGTTTGACAAACATTTCATGAAAAGTTCGACCACTTCATGAAACATGCAGGTGTTAAGTATTAATGAAGCTACATAGTGACACAATCCTAATATATGAAATTCTTCCGTTACTGCTTGACTGATAGGCAACGTACAAGCAACAGAAACTGCTGGTCCTAGGAAATTGAAATTTGTTATGTAAGTTCCTTGGCGAGCGTAGGGGACACTGGACAGCGCGCGTTGGGTGGCTCGTCATCAGATCAGGACCAGGCCTGGGTCGACGGCGCGCTGAGTTCCACGCGCGTTCAGAAAAGTAGACGGGGCCTGCTAGGGCCAGTGCCTACCGGGGTTGCGGAATCTGTTCGAAAGAGTCGCCGCGGCCCTGGAACACAAAGGACATTAGGAGGAGCACGGATGGGTTTTAGTCAGTAAGAGTCTGACAATCCCTTCTGCTTCACCCAGAGCGGGAGGAGTCATTTGATGATTTCCCATCCATAAAAAAAGGGACACTATGAGAGGATTTCCCGAAATTCCTACGGGAACGAGAAAAAACGGAATATGCGCGTACGAAGTCGCGGGCAAAAAGCTAGTCTACACTTAATATTATAAAGAGGAAAGATTTGTTTGTTTGTTTGTTTGAAATGAATAGGCTCCAAAACTACTGGACCGATTAAAAATTCTTTCAGCAATGGATAGCTACATTATCAGGGAGTAACAAAGGCTATATTTTATCCCCGTACTCCCACGGGAACGGGAACTACGCGGGTGAAACCGCGTGACGTCCACTAGTATTAAATAAGTAGGAGGAGTGCAAACGTGAGTTACGCGTGTGTTATGTATGTTTAGTAAGTCACTTAAAATCCATCAAAATATTTACTTTCAAAACCGTCATAAAGAGCAGGCTGTCGCGTTTTGTCACCCTTTCAACCCCCGATCATTGCAGACAAGTAAAATAAAGTCGTTGCTCGTCAAGTGGATGTGGGTTTACGTTCTCGTTTACGAGATAACTGCAGAATACGAGAACGAGAATACGGCACGGTTGTGTTTACGTGCGACCACATTTAAATATACAGGGAGGGTTTTTGAGAGGGCAGCAAAGGAAGGTACTTTAATTGTTGTAGTTCCAGGAAACGTTACTTTTTGAGGTATTGCCAACTGAAAAATTAGATTTATGTAAAAAAAAGTACAGTATAGCAAGAAAATGCCAAAGAAAAAATACACAAAACCCTTTTTATCACAATCGATCTTATTTCTAAAGTCTTTTTGGAATTGATGAGGTTTGATTACTAAAAAAGCCATAAATTGGAAAATACTTTTTCATTACACATACTCGAAGACTGGCTTCTACCCCACTGCTTTTAGGTACGAAATGAAATGTGTTTTGTACTCGTGTGGAAAAGTCGCTGGTCTACTCCGGTCTATTCAATTAATTGTAAGTATTTATCACACTAGGCTGGTCGCCCGAACACTCCTAAAAAATTTACGTCAGTAAAGGGAAAAAATCCGCGAGCCATTTTTCACCAAAAAATTGTTACTAAATATAATTATTTAAATATGATATTTTTTTATTTCATCGAGTAACTGTGTTGAAAAACGTCGTTTGACACACGTGGGCATTTGTGGTTGCAGATTCTCGGCTCCATAACTGTCTATTCCACCTCGGCTGCAATGAAAAACTTTCCCCACTTGCATCAAATGCAAATGTAAAAATGTTTGGTCCAAAATAAATAATTTATTTATCAAAATAGTACTATTTTTAAACATGTTAGCCCCTGAAAATTCCACCCTGTACCACTTTTATGTTAGGGGGTGTATTTATAGTAGGGTTGCTGGGCTGACGTTTAGATTTGTCGAAAAGGGTGGGGTGTGAATATGTCTCGATCGGTTATTGTAGTGTCTAGCAATAATCGATGTTGTTATTTTTAGTAGTTTTCATTACAGGTGTCAGAGAGCAACCCAACCCAAAGAGCATCCCATGGCGGGAATTTTTTACTGGGTGTTTTAATTTTATTGGTAGCAGCTTTTGGAGCGGAAGGGAATGTCAGACTCTTACTGACTAAACCCCATCTGTGTTCCTTCTAATGCCCTTTGCCAAATTCCGCAACCCTGACAGGCACTGGCTCCTGGGTCAATGTCAACACGCTAGCTAGACTTTGCGAACGTACCTAATGTACCCTTTCTTTTCAAAGATTTTTATCGACAATTTCGTAAGTCAGCATTAAAATTTCGTTCACAAATCTGCTGATAAACATGACAAAGCCCCCATCTATTTTATCATTGCAAGATAAAATGCAAACTTAAAGTCGATATCTTCAACGTAAATTATAGATTTTCGAATGTCAAAAAAAGACAGAGTGACATAAATTATTATCACCGACAATTATTGTCAAAAGCCCACCAAAGCATAGACTGCTTTGGTGGGCTTTTGACAATAATTCTATTCTATATTTAATATGGCAAGCAAAGCCGATGTCGACTATTCTGCCAATGTCTAAGTAGATCGGAGAAGCAAGTGTGTGTGATAGATGAACTTAATTCTATGATTGGTTTGTACAGTTGAAAACTTGCTGGGTTAGTAAGGTACTGAAACAAACAGAAAATACATAAATATTATAAATAACATTGTTAAAACATTAAATCTCAAAGCAGTCAAAAGTCCAAAATGATTGATATTGATGTGAAAATGTGTCATTTTGACAGCGTTGTCAACCCTCTTGCATATTTGACAATCCTATCGCTGATGGAATAGTAGTAAATTATTTATCTACCTCTATTGCCTTTAAATTTCATAAGACAATCTTCGTCAAATTAATATTTTTAACAGTCTAATATGACCCCTAAAAGTTCTTAAAACGTTATCAACCCTGCAACAAAATCCATAAGTAACATCGTCTCTTCACAAATCCATATATCCCACAAACGGTCACATCGGTCGTCACGGAGCGCATTACACTTTTATTGCTAAAGTTGCGTCCACCCGACGTGGGGCTACCCCACTAGATAAAAATGCATGTAAGTTATACCTACACCCTGTATGTGTATGTGAGATTGTTCGCTCTAGCTTTAGAGTCGAGGAGTTTAAATTGTATTTGAATATTAAACAGATTTTGCACGCGGTTTTGGTTCCTATGGCGTAGGTATACTACCTGTGTTTCTTTCAGGAAAGTTAGCAATTATATTAATTGGCGATATTTTAGCTTTCAATCAATGTAACAATTTTCAATAATCGAATGAACTTTCGGAAATTACCAATATAACAAACAAAAAAATTACCTCATTGTTGATTTGATAGAAGTGCAATAAAGTTTCATTTTACACACTTACCTAACGTAAATAGCTTATTTGCTTGTTTGGCGCCGGCCAAAATTAGTTACTTATATTTTGGTATAATTCGAGCTACTAAGCTACTATGGTTAAAATGGTATTTTTATGATTTACGTCCTAAATAATGATTGTCATTTGTAAAGGTTCCATAAATAGTTGTGATTGTCACAAGTTAGGACTTACAAAATACTGCAGTCGTTACTGGCCACATCGGTTAAAAAACTCTCAATAAATCCATAAAATATTTCAAAGAAAACAAAAAAAGAAAAACTTAACGGCATCTGTCATGTTTTCTGCAAAATATGGACAGCAATGATATGATTTAGGTCTTTAATAATACCACCTTAACCTAACATTTATTTTGGGTCTTTCATAACACAAATTATTTATTTGAAAAATCGAATGGGCTGTCAATAAAATGTCATGCAATTATGTATGTTGGAGATTGTTCACAGTGTTTAATTTATTCTCAACTCGGTTTTAGACATGTGTAGTATTTTTAGCTAAACGAAGGCATTGCCTTTAGTCTGTGAAGGTGACAGTTTGTATAAGTAACTGAAACGATGTAAGTTAGGTACGTCATATTTTTCTTGAATAGAATAGAATATTATATATAGTTTTTTTACAGCCTTAGAGACGATTTTCGCTATTCTGCCATTATTTGTTGTTGTTACAGATATTTACAAAAAAGGTAGTAATTATTAAAAGTATAATATTGTAGCATTAAAAATTTAATTTGAATATGCTGAAAAGTACCACGCAGACTTTTTTTGTGGATACTGGAACGACAACGTCGACAACTTTCATTTGACTGATCTCCAAAGACAAGCAACGCAACTCTTTGGAACTGAAACAATATCCCCATTCCGTTACTGTACACACCAGTTCACAGACCAAGTCACCAGAGGGCCTAGCATGAATTATTTTGATATAAAGTAACGAAACGTAGAATTTTACTATAATTATAATACTCGTTTCACACATAATATTTATTAGAATTGGATACTAAATTCATATTTATGAATGACTAGAGGCCTTGCCTCGGAAGCTCTTTATTTTATTATAGCTGACCCGCGCAACTTCGTCTGCGTCACAATTTTCAGTACTGCTTCGCTCCTATTGGTCTTAGCGTGATGATACATAGCCTATAGCCTTCCTCGATAAATGGGCTATCTAACGCTGAAAGAATTTTTCAAATCGGACCAGCAGTTCCTGAGATTAGCGCGTTCAAGCAAACAAACAAACAAACTCTTCAGCTTTATATATTAGTATCACAAATAGTGTATAATTATCGCATAAAATTAAACCAAAGTACTATAAGGAGTAGTTTTACATTCAAAATTCACTTACGTTAACGTTACTGTAGCGTTACTATACGTCAAAATATTCGTGCAGCTATGACGAAGCCAAATCACGATCTATGGCTGCTGGCAGATTCAGTGTGCCCAGAGTCACCAATTACTTTGGTGACAGAACTTTTAAAAAACGGATACCATACCTACTGAATAGTCTGCCGGCAGACATAAGGAGTGAAATTAATGAAAATTGTATTAAAAATAAATTAAGAAAATACTATTTAGAAACGTGTTAAAGTGCTGCAGTGTATAATTAGTTATAAGTACACATTTAACGAATGAGTGTAAATGTCGAGACTCACCGACCCCACAGTCAAACCATTACTACGGTTTTGTGTTTTATTAATTGTGTTAGCCATATGTGAAAATAAATAAATAAATAATAAACTACTAAGTCTCAAAGCTGTTCTCCGATAGAGACAATAAAAACAAAAGAGTGAGAGTTTGAAACTTCCCTCTCTCATCTTTATCCGCGGTGCACAATCTCCGCTCATTAGCATACGCCCGATAAGCGAACGAACGAATATTTTAAGTAGAGAGGAATTTTCTTTCGTTTACTTTGAATAAAGGTGGGATGGTGTCATGATATTGGTTTGGGAATTATGGAGGTGGGGTCCATATTAGACGGTGGACTTGGGAATGGGGGTAATTACTGTTTTAGCACGATTGACCGACGGATTTGCGATTGGAAATAAAAGTAAAAACACAAATCGTTTACGTAGAAAACCGAGTACTCATCTACAAAGCAGTATAAAAGCCTGTGTGGATGTACGGAATCGAGCTGTGGGGCTCTGCGAGGAACTCAAATGTGGAAATTCTCCAGCGATTTCAAAATAAAGCTCTCAGAATAATATCAAATGCTCCATGGTTTATAAAGACCTCAGAATTACATGAGCATCTACAGATCAGAACTGTAAAAGAAGAAATAGAACACAGGATTCGGTCATACAAGCAACGGATAAAGTCACATACCAACACCTTAGCCATATCCCTATGTGAAACAATAACAAGGCTCAAACGCAACCACATATGGGACTTTACCGAATAAAGCCCAAACAGATATGACACGAAAAAAAGACGTTTACAGCACAAACAAAAGAAATTGGTAAAAAAATAAAAAAAATAATTAAATCGTTCTATTTTTAAAACGTCAAAGAGCGTGTTCCTCGCGGCTACTGGAAGATCCAGTTCAGCATAAATATGCTATACAACTAATACTTGACACCTGACGCTGGTTTTCAACAGAACCTGATATGTCGAATGCAATGATGTCTTGGATCTAATGCAATAGATTCCATGCAATTGAAACAATAGAACAGACCAAAGTTGCAACTTGTTCCTTCACTGGTTGATCAAAATCATGACAAGTCAGGAGCTTTGACATTATTACTTTCAACCTAGCCTTTACCAGAAAATTACAAAACCAGCCCTAATAAGAAGACAAAGGTATTTTTAATAACACAACCATTTATGTATAAAAAAAACTCAAGATACACACTCGGCATCTCAAAAACGTCCGCAAAAAACAAGCGCAATATGTATAATTGTGCGCTAGTTTCAAACAATCTCACATCACTCGCCATACTGCACTGCTTTGTAAAAACAACTAAAAACGATTCGTGTAAGGCTGAATTTGAAAAAACTGGCCAAGTGCGAGTCGGATTCGCGTGCAAAGGGTTCCGAACGAATTTAATTTTTTTAACATGTTATTTTAACACTACAGACTTCTAATAGTAGTTTTCCTGTAATCTTTAGGTAAAGATCTATTATCTCCATTTTTTTCAAAATTTTTGGCTCAGTAGTTTCGGAGATAAGGGGGGGGGGAATGGTCATTTTTCGTCTAATTTCTTGAATAACTTCAAAACCATTTATTTTAAAATTATGAAAATAATATAATTAAAACCCTTACAGTAAGCCCTTTGATTTGATATGTCACACGATATTGTTAAAAAAACTTTTTTTTTTAATTTTCTAGTTTGACCCCCAAAAGTGACCCCCATACTAAAAATTTAATAAATTATGTAATGCGTCCGTGTTTGGGTCATAGAAGTGCATATGTGTACCAAATTTCAACAGAATCGGTTCAGTGGATCCGGAGAAAACTGGCTGTGACAGACGGACAGACAGACAGACAGACAGATACCCGAGTGATCCTATAAGGGTTCCTTTTTTTTTTCGGAACCCTAAAAAAAGTTGTTTATAGTGTAACTACACACAACTCACACATGACACTTGATACATGTCAGTTTTTCACGACAGTTTCGAGTGTTGCGTTTGTTCGAGACTGTGCATAAAATCAATGAACACAACACTTCAATTTTGCGTATTACCCACGTGACCTTATTTCTCCAAACTCCTCGCCCCCCAGTTAGCCAGCACATTACGCCTCTAGCTCAATATCTTAGCGGCACGTACTCGTGCAGCCGGCACGTATGTTAGTGTCGTGTGTTGAGTTGTTCACGCGCGCTGCTCAGGGGCGTAGGTTGAGAGGTCTCTGGGGTGCGCTGTGTGTGGTGGGTAGCTGGTAGAGAGGCGATGGGTCGGAAGAATTGCTGAGGATGTTGTGAATTTGGAAATAATATAATCTAGAATTTACGATGACGTGTTTAAACAATTAGTATTGTTCTGGGAAATAGATGGGCCGGGCTACACACAGTGAAGGGTTTCTGCAAAAGTTACAAATCGTCGGGGATAGTGCAAATCCGCCGAACTAGCATTGGATAATTCCGCGTATCTGACAAATGTAGTTATACAATATAGTGTGGACTTAAATAGTTTTCTACTAATATACAATACAGACTTTAATAGATTTCTGTTAACAATACATAGAATAGAACACATGAATAATACCCTCCATGTAAAAATGAGGTCAAAAGCCGTTGAAATAAAAAAAAAAACAACTTTTAACCTTCCCCTGTAAACCTACACGCAGTGCAAATACGCGCACTTTACGTATGGTAGATTCGCGGATTTGCATTATCCCCGTAAGTCGTTTGCTAAAAATCCGACTAAAAAGTACTTTTCAAGCAGCTTGATGCAGTTGGTTGCCTTTAAACACAGTTGTGATGCCACTAAATCTAAAGAATCCTAGCACTTATTAACATCTGTCCAGTCTTTTAGACAGCAGGGCGTGCCAAAGAAGAAGTCATAGAAACATTAAAAAACATATAAAAAAATATTTTTATTTTTCACTTTTAAGTGGTGAAATTTGGACGACGTCATCGTCTACGCAGAAATTGAATTAAGCAAAAATGCTCATAAAATAAAAACTACTGAGCAAAACTGAATTAAATTTTTACGGGATCAAATGGCAAGTATGCCGAACGAATTAAAAAACAATCACAGAAATCGGATCAGAAACCTCGGAGTAATCGGTGTATATAAAAAAATACCAACAGAATTGAGAACCTCCTCCTTTTTTAGAAGTCGGTTTAAAACGTTACCCTCCTTTTGGGGCACACGATTATGGTTTAATTGAAACAAATGGCTTAATCTTCTCTCTATGTCTTTACATACAAATATTCGTTAAGGAGACAGACAATGTGATAGTTTAAGAGGCTGTATGAATACGGATTTATTTAAATCCTGATTCATGTATATATTGAGCACAACTGCCAACGTCAAACATAAAGTTATGTTCATTTGTTTTGCATCTAAGCTCTATCCCTGCCCCGTAATCCATGTTCGTGATTGTAAGACTATTGTGTCTATTTTGTGGACAGAGAAAACTCACAGAGAATAGATACTTAAGTGTTTCTCAAATCAATGACTAAATAGGTAATACTATAGACAGGAAATGAGTCCTAATCCTTAGAACATAAAGTAAGTCCTGTCTCAGAGATTTGAGCTATGGCTGGTCTGCCATTGTAGAGGCTCGTTGTCGCTGGAATATTTATTGGAGAAACCAGTCAATTGTTTGTCGACTTGAGAGGTTTGTGCTTTCCCGTAACTGGGTAATGAATCTCAGATAATCAGCAGTTCCGAGGATAAACAGGTAGTCTATTCTATAAATAACTATTTCGATATCGAGCTTCACCTGCGTGACAAAACTCACAAAGTGAGCTTTATTGGACACAACATAAAGGTCTAAATTTGATACTCACCTCGGATTTCGCTGTCGAGATACGAAAATGTTGTTACAGAATAGCACTACTGGTAGGTCAACTGCTTCCCTTTAGACTGGAAGCCGACCCCAACGGCAAAAACTACACTGAATTGATATTTGACAACCTCATATCATCATCATTATATCAGCCGAAAGACGTCCAATACTGGGCATAGACTATCCGCAAATATCGCCACAACAACCGGTTCTGTGCGTCCCTTATCCATCGGCTTCCCGCAACCTTCACCAGGTCATCGGTCCATCTTGTGAGGCCTTCCAACACTGCGTCTTCCGGTACGCGGGCGCTACTCCAGAAATATTTGATGACGTTGTACTTTAATTTGTTTCATTTGTGATGGGTTTGCTCTTGACTCTAGTCTAGGTCAGAGATGACAGAGACAAAGTCTACGATGGAGCAAGCTTATAAGAATGAGCCTGTTCACTCTGAATTTAAAGAGATGAGGGTTGTAAGCGTTTGGAAACAGACGCAGGCAGAGAGTTTCACTCCTCTGCTGTGCGCATTATAAAAGACGTTTGGAAGCGCTTCGTGCGAATTGGTGGAATAGCAACAAGGTAAGGATGGTAAGATGCAGTGCGCCTGGATGTCTTGTGAAAGATGATGAGACAGAAAATCAGACACCAGTCTTAGTCTTATTTATCATGTTTCACTTTAGGTGGGTTGAGGTAGCTCTATGTGAAAAAATGATCCAAATAAATAATCCCGTTGGACTGGAAGCGTATTCGCTTCCAGTCAGTCGTAGAAAGCTGAAATTTGGCATGTAGGTTCCTTTTGAGGAGTGGAGGCGAGCACTAAGCGAGGATTTTCCAAAATTCTTACGGGAACGGGAAAAAAACAGTATATGCGCGTACGAAGTCGCGGCGGATAGGTTATGTAGATTGATTTTTGGTATAGGATTTCTATACTGATGATAGGATAGCAAAAAAAAAACATTTTTTAGAATATTAACTTCATAAGTTATCAATAACACGTTAACTAAATTGATTTGTTTGGGTTTGGAACCTTCAGGCCGTGGGGCCCTTGTGCTCACAGCCTTTTCAAAGAAATTTCGAAACGGTTGGTTGACACTTCCCGTGACCCAAGAGCTGGCTTTTATTTTGGGCAGAGATTAAGTATTGCCATTCAACGTGGCAATGCCGCCAGTCTCTTGGGTCTCACATTACCAGCTGAAAGCGTTGAGGACGAATTTTTTGATGTTATATTTTAGTTTAGTGTATTTATTAATTTTAGGTATTATTATTGTTAATTTATTACTTGATTAAAGTTATTTAGTTGTTTGTTTGACAAAATAGTTGAACAAACGACATTTAAAACTAATTGAATTAACAAAAAAATAAGTGAGTACAAACGGTATACATTTCTATAACAAAACATTCTCAAACTGAAAAAATCTCCAAATTTCCCTAAGAGTTAGCGGCGACACTCTTAATTATACCAATTACATAGAGTTTAGATTCGAGCCGTAATCATTAATTATGTTAACGGCTTGCCGCGACACATTTACGACACGATCCGATCCGACAATACCGCGGGAAGCTATTCCGATTGTTAAGTAGTTATTGGGAAGCTGCGTTTTACCGGATTTATTGGAAAAAAAAATTAAGCGTAAAATGATAGGAATTTCTCGGGTATGGGAATTAGAATGTTCTGAATGACGCTGAGGTTCTAGACAAGTAGGAAGATGGGGGGGATGGGGGTGATTGTCAAAACGTCAATAACAAACTCGAAATGTCACTTGGTAAGTGCCTGTTTTGGTATTTTGACAATCGTATTCGTAGTTGCAGTGGTTGCGAATGTGTGGCGGGCTTGTCCCAATATAAATCGTATTCGCTAATAGAATGAAACTTTGTCTGAGCATCAGGTGGCGGCACTGAGACATCTGAAGGCTAATTTCGTAGATACTTAAAAAGTGCTCAAATTCAAGTAGCAATTATTATCTCAGCGTCGAACAATGTGATAGTCAAAATTTAGAGTTTTTTGCGGTGTTTTTGATAATGTGTGATGCACATGCGATTGTTCCTTGAAAATGTGTATTACTATGTCTATTATAAAACGAATACCTTCTTAAAATAATCTATTAAAATTTTATGACAAATTTATTTGACTTTTTTATCCTTAAGTTTTGTGACATTTTATGACTATTTTTTTTTATTTTACTGACTTATCAATGCGATTTGACATTTCTATTTTTTATTTATTATTATTGTACCTATTTTTTTTTCAATTCTTATAAATTTGTACGCCTTTTCGGTGAAAAATGTACGTACAAAATATCAATATTGTAACATTCTGCATGCTTAATTCGCATGTATACCGCATGTTTTGACAAATAAAATTATCTTTATCTTTAAAATACCTGAATTTGTTACAACTATGCAATAACTATGTTTTGAGTAATTTATCTGCACGTAATTAAAAATATGTTCTATTTTTTCAGGTAAGCATCCACATCCATTTGACCTCCTGATCCTGTTGGTGTAAGTTTATCACATTTTATTACAATGATATCTGTCAATACCTCATCTGTTATCTTGAAAATAAATATGCTGAAAATGTCAAAGTCTTGTTGAGGTCGTACGTGATGTTTTCTTACCTCTTGCTTCTTTTGCCCGTGGTGGGATTTTTATCGTGTTGTCGTGTTTTAGCGTGGTGAAATTCTCAATTAGAAAATGACGATATTCATAATTGTCTATGTATTGAAAGGTATCTATGATAGGAACTGGAGTTTCTTGCACGTTCTTACCCATAGAGATCTACACTTTGGAATGATAAATAAGAACGGAGAAAAATGTTTATTTGAGACTCGCACACAACAGACAGATGTAAAATTAATTAAAAACTAAAAGTAGTGTATTACTTAATCAATAATAAATTAGTCTGTGCGAAGCTAAAAAGGTCCCTATCTCAGCATAGGCTGCGAAATTTAAAAATAAATTACACTGCGCTGGTTTTATGATAGGGCCAATTGACAAAAATTCAAAAGTGCCTGTAAATGGTTATTTGAAATATGTACTTTGAGTTTGTGTTTGACTGCGTTAGTGGACTCAGGCCTGCGAAACAGAAGCTTCATGGGCGGACAGGTTTTACGCCTACGAATTCCTCCGTAGAAGCCTGGACTGTGGATTGTAGTTCTTGATGAACAATAAGATTGCATTTCCAAACTTCTTTTATAATGTGCACAGCAAAGGAGTGGCACTCTCTGCCTTCGCCTGTGTTTCTGAACGCCTACAACCCTGATCTCTACAAAGTTAGAGTGAACTGGCTTCTTCTGGGTAAGCTCGCTCCATTGTCGACTCTGTCTCTATAGACCTAGAGTCAAGAGCAAACCCATCACAGAAAAAAACTGGCCAAATGAGAGTTGGACTCGCGTGTAAAGGGTTCCGAACGAATTTAATTGTTTTTAACATGTTATTTTAAAATTATAGACTTCATATAGTTTTTCCTGTAATTTATAGGTAAAGAGAAAATATCTCCATTTTTTTTAACTTTAGGCTCAGTAGATTCGGAAATAAGGGAAAGATAAGATATTATTATTTCCCGGTCATTTTTCATCTAATATCTGGAATAACTTCAAAACCATTTATTTTAAAATTATGAAAAAAATATAATTAAAACCCTCATAGTAACCCCTTTTATTTAATATGTCACAAGATATTGTTAAAAAAACTTTATTTTTTTGAAATTTTCTAGTTTGACCCCCAAAGGTAATCCCTATACTAAAAATTTTATCATTTACGTACCGCGTCCACGTTTGGGTCATAAAAGTCCATATGTGTACCAAATTTCAACAGTATCGGTCCATGGATTCGGAGAAAACAGGCTGTGACAGACGGACAGATAGACACCGGAGTGATCCTATAAGGGTTCTGTTATTTGTTCTGAACCCAAAAAAAAACTGAGAATAAATAATGAGCTATGGAGAAACACATCTTTGTTTCACTTTATCTCAAGACCTATGAAAGAAATAGCCAACATCAAGAAGACACGTCACTCTCGGAAAATCTTTTAAAACACATACTTTTATGAAGTTCTAAGATACTAAAAATGACAAGTTATTTTGCTGCCCTAATTAGGGCACCTACAATTCGTTTGCTAAAAAAAAACTGAATCCTTAGTGACGTTAATGCAATCATTAGCACCGTGCATACTGTTTCTAGGCGGAAATTATAGCCATACTTAATTCACAACGCGTGCAGTAAGGTGTAACTTGAAAGTTTACTCATGCCCCACTAAGCACGAGCATATGCTACGAATGTACATTATTTAGCGTCATTTTTCGTGGTTTTAATAATAGTTACAAACTTAGAAATTAAGAATAGATGGCACTTCTTACTGCAATTCATAATCATCATCATATCAGCCGAAGTACGTCCACTGCTGGACATAGGCCTTCCCCAAGCATCGCCACAATGACCGTGCCTGCGCATCTCGCATCCATCGGCTACTTGTGACCTTCTCCAGGTCATCGGTCCACCTTGTGAGAGGCCTTATAAGGCGTCTTCCGGTACGCGGTCGCCACTCCAGAATTTTTCATATATAAAAGCGTCATTATGACTTTCCAGTGGTCGACCACTGACACTCCATTGAAAGAAATGGCATAGAATCTTGTCAAAATCAACCATTATGAAATCAATGATAGACCATTCTGACACTATAGTAAAAGCAGACTTGGGGCCCTGGTCATGGACTTTCGTCTTGGGACACTGTGGTATGTGGGACGAGAAGATACCACGCAACTTCCCGAACGCTGCCCAGCCAAGTCGAATTCGACGGTTGACCTCTTTCTCGAAGTTAGCCTTCATAATCTTGTCCATATTCATTTTGAGACCTCAGCATGCAGCTGAATACTAGTATTCTACATGGAGCCACTCCCAATCTGAACTCCACAACCCACTAACTGAGTAATACGGTACGTCTTGGCAAGACTGCTGTCAGATATTTTTGCTTCTTACCACCCGTAACCACTGTCAAAGATGTTTATATGACAGCCTTGACCAACGGTTTAACGTGCTTTGCTTGCGAGGCACGGAGGAAACACAGTACTGATGTAATGGATACTCACCCATTCACGGAGTGACTTCGACAAGCGTAGCTTAGCCTGGAAAGCCTTTATTATTTAACCAGCTCCTCTTCTGAAATCATCATCATCATATCAGCCGAAAGACGTCCACTGCTGGACATAGGCCTACCCCAAGTGTCGCCACAACAACCAGTCTTAACAAGAAACTGCCAAATAGTAGTGTGGATGCAGTAAATTATATGTGTAGCAGTCCTCATCTGCATACGGCAATCTATGTTAGTTTGGGCACGCAGCAAGCGTTAACTTACATAGATCTACATGGACAAGCAGTAATTTGGCTGTTGCTGACAATCAGGATGTGTTTAACTTGCTATCTTAGTCCATCCCTCGGTTGTCTTTAAGAAATTGCTACCTACTTCTACAAACTTTAGGCTGCCTGGTCATTGCAGCAGAGCGAGGTAACGGAGCGGAGAAACGGAGAAATATTAACCAATGGAATTGCATAAAATCTCCGCACCACGTGAGTCACCGGGGTTCTATACAATTCCATTGGTTAAAATTTCTCTGTTTCTCCGCTCCGCTGCGTCGCTTCGCTGCAATAGACAGGCAGTCCTGAGGTGTGTTACTAAAATTGGCCCGCGGTGTCCGTTCTTCGGACTATTTCACAAATTCCGTGCATTTTCCGGTATACAAGGAAGCCCAGCAACGAGCAACTTTCTTTAAGTGATTGAAGTTTTCATCGGATCCAGATATTGCAGAGATTATCGTTTACAAATCTCAAATTGTCAGATAATCGAAAAATCTGTTGCTCTTTAATACATAATACAAACAGCTGATATTTTTTTTGAGATTTCGGGGTTTTCTCAAAGTAAAAGTTGTTTATAATCATGTG
Source organism: Lacanobia wlatinum (assembly GCA_947578705.1). Taxonomy (NCBI): domain Eukaryota; kingdom Metazoa; phylum Arthropoda; class Insecta; order Lepidoptera; family Noctuidae; genus Lacanobia; species Lacanobia wlatinum. Next base: position 3,865,829 of record OX388046.1, on the reverse strand, counting down.
TACTTTCACTGCCTAAGAGGTTGTTGGTGTTTTACAAATAACCCTGTATAGCCTATGTTACTCCCTGATAATGGAGCTTTCTAATGCTATTAAAATTTTTCAAATCGGTTCAGTAGTTTCGGAGCCTTTTCAATTCAAACAAACAAATCTTTCTTCTTTATAATATTAGTGTAGATAAAACAAACTCGCTGTCGTCTTCTGTCTGTTTTTCGCTCACTTCTTCTAAACTATGCAACGGATTTTAATACGGTTTTCAGTAATAGATAAAGTGATATACGAGAAAGGTTAGCGCATATAATTTGCACCCGTTGCACAAACATACAATTTACTTCTTTAAATACATCCTAATATATAAAACTTCCGTTACTGAGTGACTAACAGACAACGCAAAGTCGAAACTACTGGTCGTAGAAAGCTGAAATTTGGCATGTAGGTTCCTTGGGGAGTGTAGGGGAGCACTAAGAAAATATCTTCCGAAATTAGGGATTTGCGCGTACGAACTCGCGGGCAAAAAAAGTTCCTCTATATTGAAATTGGTTTACCACAAACAGCACCCGATCTAACTGTTCCCATTTTCTTTAAAGTGACTTTAAGAAGGCCAAAAATGGTTCAGCTTTTAAGAAATAAACCGCTGTTTTCTCCAGCCATTATTTGACGTGAACAGCACTCTTCACCTCTCAATAGTTAAAGTATTGACATAAATGTGGCTACATTTTTCAGCGGCACTAGTTTAGCTGAAGTACTCAATATATCGCTGCAAAACAATTGGTTGCGCACAATACAAATAACGGGACATCGTTCAAAGTGGTCGGAGTTAGCGTTCTAGCGATTGTGGTGGGGTCACAGTGAGAGAGATAAGCGGGTTTCGTGACATGGATATGATTGATCTTGCTTAATCGTATGTTTGGATTGCTTCACCATTAATTTATGAGGGCACTGGGTTCGGTTTTGATTTGAGACTTGAGGCATTGTGTCATTTATTGTGCCTTGCCTTAATTTTGAGATTTTACTCAGTGCTAAATAGATAAGGAGACCTTTTCTTTATTTCTCTACAGAGGTACAACAAAGGCGTGATGAATTTATTAAAGTGCGTTCAACTACATTACCTTGTTGTGTAAGAGAAATGATTACACACTCACCCATACAAGAACTAACTGTGCCAAGCAATTTGTTGCATTTGTTTTTTTTTCTTTGACATGGGTTTGCTCTTGGCTCTAGTCTAGGTCAGTCTCTGACAGAGACAAAGTGTACGAAGGAGCGAGCTTACCCAGAAGGAGCCTGTTCACTCTGACTTTAAAGAGATGAGGGTTCTTTGGCCTCATTCATTCATTAATTTCGGCCCTCGTCAGTTCATCTTCATCATCGCTTCCCTAAACATAGGGTCGGCTTCCAGTCAAACCGCATGCAGCTGAATACCAGTCACATACGTGGAGCAACTTCGTATCTAAATTCCATCATCCAGATACCGGACACTCTCAGAGCTGTCAGCATAGAAGACGGGGCCCGCTGGGGCTAGTGCCTGCCAGGGTTTCGGAATTTGTTCGAAAGAGTCACCGCGGCCCATGAACGCAAAGGGCATTAGGAGGAACACGGATGGGTTTAAGTCAGTAAGAGTCTGACACTCCTTGCTGCTTCACCCAGGGCGGGAAACGTCATTTGAATATTTCCCATTCTTAAAAAAAGATACCGGGCACTATGATACTACTTGTACTTAACCTCTCCATCTTTTTGATAAATCCTAATGATAATGATGCTATCTAGCCACAGCGCACTTCTTGGCTTTGCATGGTGTTTTTCGAGCTCACATTTGCTGCTCTGTTATGTGCTCTCATGTGACTTGCATATCCAATTTTGGCCTATAAATAACCACTAGCAACAATAAATCATACCATCCTCTCGACTACATTGTGCATATCCAGTTCCCCTTGACCTTATCGACCCCGCTCCCCGCTCTCCGTCCGCACTGCACCCCACCCGACACTTTTATTGCAAAAGTTTGTACACCCTGACTGCCGGAATTCGCCCAGTAACTGCCAACTTTACCCATTTGTAGGATACAAATTCAAACTGTATGAATTGAAAAAAACCGTTTTCTGACTCTTGATAATTGTGTGGCGCTCATCGTTTTCTTGTTTCACCCAATTTATGGCGCAACTTTGATGTTCTGTTGTTTTTATTTGAACGCCGGTGTTGACTTGCATTATTTGAATTCCATTTTCTTCTTTTGTTTTTGCTCGAATTTTCTGGAAGAAGTATCATTGGTTACGTGGAATTTTCAGTAGATAAAAGCACTACGAAAATTTTTAGAAAATCCAGATGAGTTAGAGTTTTTGTAAGTTTGTTTGACTACATTCGACAAGGAGTGGTATACCAATTCTATACAAATATTTATTACTTTTTCACAATAACGATCACTGATAGAACGTGATATTTCTAGAAATAATTACTTTATTTATTTTTATTTGTGATGGGTTTGCTCTTGACTCTAGTCTAGGTCAGAGATGACAGAGACAAAGTCTACGATGGAGCGAGCTTACCCAGAAGGAGCCTGTTCACTCTAACTTTGAAGAGATTAGGTTTGTGAGCGTTTGGAAACACAGACGCAGGCAGAAAGTTACACTCCTTTGCTGTGCGCATTATAAAAGACGTTTGGAAACGCTTAGTGCGAATTGGTGGAATAGTAACAAGGTAGGGATGGTAAGATGCAGTGCGTCTGGATGTCCGATGGTAGAAGGAGGCCGGTGGAATGAGGTCGTGGAGTTCTTGGGCACACTCACCGAAGTACAATCTGTAGAAGACCGACAAGTAGGCAACCGGCGATAGCCAAGCTATGTAGCTTGGCATCCACCTTTATTTTTGTTTTGTTTAGATTTCCGTCTGAACTATATAGAAATGTAAAAACTTAGTTCTGAATTCAAAATTATTATACACGATATATCTATTAATTTATTAGCATTATTAGCTTATTTCGTTTGTATGCGAAATGCGATGATTGCCGATCGGCAGTAAAAAAATCGTTTTACTTGTACATACATAATATATACTTCAGTTGATTTCGCTACACGTAGAGGTTATTTCAATGCACCCGTTCTCGACAGTATGCTTCCATTTTTACCCTTAGGTACATGTTAACGACTTGCCAGCATGAAACTGCATGTAACGATATGAAAAGTTAACATTCTTGACCCGTTAACAGGTGGGACAAGGCCCTGGTACAAACGTTGGTAGTTTATTTATTTACATTAGTCGTTAAGTGATGAAAAGATTGGCTAGTGGGCATGGTTGGTAGATGCATGGAGATGGCGGGTTGGCAAAAAGATCGTGAATGGACTAGCTCTTTAACGCGGATTTGCTCTCGTGACTTATCCAAAGATAACACACAGTCATTGTCAGTGCAAATAATTTCGTAACCAGATTAGTACTCCTACTGAACCTGTAAAAAGACAAACGCATAATTTAACTTCTCTATAACTTTCGTTGAGATGTTTAAGGATAGCTACAAGCGTGTCTACCAAGCGTAGGTTTCTTGATTTTTTATGCCCACGTCTGGCGGTGTTTTTGAGATTATTCATCAGGAATTTCTTCGTGCAGCCCGATGTTTACATTTATGCATGGTCCAAGGCAATAGGACGCCACTTACTACACAGTTAGTTGTATCCTCCTGATAGCCACAACCTGAGGGTCTTAGAGTCGAGAGGGTATAGGTTACTTCTATGCAAGTGTACTGCATCGTCGACCTCATCATGGCTTTCCATCAGGTGAGATTGTGGTCAAGTGAGCCTGGCGATAGTAAGCCTAGCCTTTTTATGGATGGAAAATCATCAAATTAAAGACTTCTCCCGCTCCGGGCGAAGCAGAAGGGAGTCATCATCATCATCATCATCATAACAGTCGAAAGACGTCCAATGCTGGACATAGGCCTCCCCCAAAGGGAGGGGTTTACCATAATAGCCACGCTTGACAGGCGGGTTGGCGATCGCAGTGTATGGTGTTGCGTTTTACAGAGAACGCTGCTGCCCATTCTCTGGTGAGTCCCTTAGTCGCCTCTTACGATACCCATGGGAAGTGATGGGATAGTATTATTCTTTTACGGCCGACACCATACTGAGAAGGGAGTGTCAGACTCTTACTGACTAAAACCCATCCGTGTTCCTCCTAATGCCTTTGCGTTCCAGGGCCGCGGTGACTCCTTCTAACAAAATCCGCTTCCCTGGCAGAATAAGCCTAGCCTATGAAACACAGGAGTACTTTAAACTTCTGCATAAACTTTCAGAGATTAAAATCGCGATGTGATAATCAAATACTTCACTTCAAAGCCTTTGTTGAACCGTTTTTCTTCCATGAAGTGTTGGAGTATCGCTATTCATAGCCGCTTTCCATGTGACCTCGATTCAGATCGATCGGCCGTATGCCCTAATAATAGAAGAAACTTCGAGGCAACACGGAAATATAAATTAAGGGTAGAATAAACATGTGTGTCAATGTTTTCTTCAGATCCATACATTAATATTCTAAATGTTGAAGTACCTCTGTCTATCTGTCTGTTTCTCATCTCTTACTGGCTAAACGGATTTAAGAGAAAGGCAAACCTGTAACGAGTAGACCTGTAACAAATATGCAGCATTTGGGGCAGGTAGAACATTTTTCAGGCGGAATTATAAGGAGTCCGGGCGTACTCGCTGAAAACTTATAAATACTCGCATTGCTCATAGAGTTTGGTTCCGTATGTCATGTTTGAGGTAACCACTGGCTGGTTTTTAGGGTTCCGAATATCCGTAAGTAACGGAACCCTTATAGTAATCACTCGAGTTTCTGTCTGTCCGTCTGTCAAGCCTATTTTTTACAAAACTCCAATACCTATTCTGTTGAAATTTCGTACATATAAGAACTTTTGTGACCCAAACACGAACGCGTTACACACATAAAAAGACATAAATAAATTTTGAGCATGGAGTCACTATTGGGGGACAAACTAGAAACTTACACATTTTTTTTTCAAAATGTACCGTGAGATATGTCAAATGAAAGGGCTTATCATGAGGGTTTCAAATATATTGTTTTATCATTTTCAATTAAATAAGTTTGAAATTATTCAAGATGTTGGACGAAAAATAACCCTCCCTTATCTCTGAAAGTACTGATTAAAATTTAAAAAAAAAATTAGATCTATAGATAACAAGAAATCCTCTAAGAAGTCTAGGGTTAAAATTACATGTTACCAAAATAAAATTGGTTCGGAACCCTTTGCACGCGAGTCCGACTCGCACTTGGCCAGTTTTATTTTAATAGTCTTAGTTTAAGTTCATAACTTGTACGCATGGCAGTTCAGACTCAGTTCCTTCACAGTAAATATTTTTTCCATCTTTCTACATTTTAATTAAACTCAAGCTTTTGAAACTACAACAGTAGCAGCCTCTTTTAGCAGACTAGATATTTGTCCCTGATCGTTATAAAAATGTTTTTAGCACAAGTATCCCACTAAAACTTTAGAGAGGCATTTTTCGGTGAGCAACACGTCTTCTCAGCCTATGAATACGTTATGGCGGTAAAGCCAAACCGCGTTTACATGAAACTATAAAATTTAATGGAGACGATAACTTTTTGTGTCGAGTGCTGAGTATTTGGTCTTTGATGTTAGTTTATTGTAATATCGGGCGGTTTTCGTAAATCTTATGTCGGAGTTGGAAGTTACATTATAAAAACATAGATGCATAAATAAAGTTAACTACTTAGTAGTGACTTTGGAGGGGCTTGCTTCAAGGTTAAGCAACGCTTGTCGAGGTCGGTCTGTAGATGGGTCATCATCTTAAAATACCGAGTCTCCCCTTCCCTTTGTAAACACGTTAACACGTTGGTCCCGGCTGTCATTAGTAGATCTTTGGCAGTCGTTATGTATTGTTAGGAGTCAGAAAATCTGACTCTTGTCTAGCCAAGGAATACGGTATTACCCAGTTACTGGGTTGTGGAGATGAGAGAGGCAGTCGCTTCACTTGAAATACTGGTATTTCAGTTGAATTCGGTTCGATTGGAAGCTGACCTTGATACAGTTGGGAAAAGCTAGCAGACTTAGTAGTGCCTTCGGTTTTTGACCGGCTACCTCGTTGAACCTGTGATTGCAAGCACCATTGTTGAGCGTGAGGTCTGGGGGTCGATTCCCGGGTCAGGCGAAGTGTTATTGGGTTTTGTCCGTCTGGTATTTCTCAGTAACAGTCAGGAATCTGGATTTGTGCCCGTTTGATAGCGATGAATGGGCTCGCCCTCTGTTACATGGGAATTAAACAGCAGGCAAAGTGTGGGTGTACCTACAAAGGATACAGTCTGTTGCCAACCCCCTATTTATGACTTTCCTTATGTCGGTAAGTCGATGAATAGCAAAAAATCCATACTAAAGTCTCCAAAATCTTGCAAGTCCGATTTGACAGCTGAGTAGAGAGGGACAGAAGATTGATTTACCACTAAGTGCGAAAGAGATTTATTTTTGTCTCTTTCATACTTACTAGTAAAGCAATGTTGTATCCTGCTGTCTCGGACTTCTTAGATTTTGGTGACTTTAATATTACCATACATAAACTAGATGACCCGCGTATTTCGCCACATGCGTCACATTTTTCATTACTGCTCCGCTCCTATAGGTCGTAGCGTGATGTTATATAACCTAAAGCCTTCTTCGATGAATGGGCTACCCAAGACTAAATTTTGAATTTTTCAATTCGAACTAGTAGTTCCTGAGATTAGCGCGTTCAAACTAACAAACATACTCAATACTCAAACTTTATTTGCATTCCACAATGTGTATTTAGGTGGTAAGTTAAAAAAAATGTGATTATTATGGATCCTGTCGGGCACAGCAAAAGATTTATATAGTAGGATACTCTTCAGCTTTATAATATTACTAGCTGACCCGCGCAACTTCGCCTGCGTCACAATTTTCAATACTGCTCCGCTCCTATTGGTCTTAGCGTGATGATATATAGCCTATAGCCTTCCTCGATAAATGGGCTATCTAAGACTGAAAGAATTTTTCAAATCGGACCAGTAGTTCCTGAGATTAGTGCGTTCAAGCAAACAAACAAACAAACAAACTCTTCAGCTATATATATTAAAAGTACAGATATGTATAATATAATATTATATGTATAATACTAGCTTTTGCCCGCAACTTCGTACGGGCATATCCCATATCCCGTTTTTTCCCGTTCTCGCAGGAATTTCGGAAAATCCTCTTAGTGCTCCCCTACACTCCCGAAGAACCTGCACGCCAAATTTCAGCTTTCTACGACCAAAAGCTTCGGCTGTGCGTTGTCTATCAGTCACTCACTCAGTCACTCAGTCACTCAGTAACGGAAGAAGTTGATATATGGGTATTGATTGATGTAAAGTACAGATTCCGCGAAATCCTCCGGTACATTCCACTGTGTCTCCTTTTCGTCCTTCCCAGAAGGTCCCTTAATGACACAGTGATCTTTTGTGACAGGTCAAAAAAACTTCGCTTTGCTTCAAAAAATATATATTAGATACGTACCTACTTAAGGTACGTATCTACTTATGTTTTTATGAGCCGTTTATTAATATTCCACCAGCTTTTGTCTCTGATTTCGCCCGCGTGAAAGTCGGATATTATCTCAAGGCGGCATTCTTCCAGAATTAAAGGTATCCTAGGTCCTGTTCTAACTGGTCGGTTCTGTAAATATATCATCGTAAGAACTTAAATGGAGTGAACTGTCATTCCTCCTTGATTTTTCGGATTGACAGCTCACTTCGTGTTCGCTTCACCTAAGCTTGCACGGTGAAATCAATATTTATAAAATTCTTCCATTACTGAGTGATTGAGTGACTGACAGACAACGCACAGTCGAAACTACTGGTCGTAGGAAGCTCAAATTTGGCATGTCGGTTCCTTAAGGGGTATAGGGGAGCACTAAGAGAGGAAAACCTGAAATTCCCACGGGAACGGGAAAAAAAGGGATATGCGCGTACGAAGTCGCGCGCAAAAGCTAGTGTTTATATGTACATACATTGTGTGGTAAGTGGGACAGCCCCATGCTGGCTTACTGGATACGGCTGTACACGTAGGTGTCAGTCGTTTCAATTTTGTATGTTGTTTTGTACTATCATTAGGTTAAGACTTTTACTAACAAGATATGGACAATTTGATCTGAAATCAATCTTTATTATTATTATTATATAAGTGCATTGCAGGATTACAGGTTTACTCGTGTGCCAAGTTGAAGCGGCATTAATGCCGTCAAAAAAATACTAACGAGGCGTTTCTACCGCAACAAAACTACTGGACAAAATACTACTCCGCATCAGTCCGAATATCAACTATCGGGCAGTTGCCCACCAGATGCAACATACGTCTGGTTGGAGGATCCTCCCTTTTCTATGGAGGATTGCGCGGCTTTACTCTCAGTAGCGCATACCTTCTTTAATTTTCATTTATATCCGTTTAGACGAGAACAATAAACAAACATACAGAAAGACATACTTACTTTCGAATTTATAATTTTACTAACTTCTGCCAGCGGCTTCGCCCGCGTGGGTCTAGGGACCTAGAGAACATACTCCCGGGATAAAAAGTAGCCTATGCCCTTTCTCAGGCTCTGCACAAATTCAAAAACAAATTCTTAGAGCCTGACAAAGGACATAGGCTACTTTTTACCCCGGGAGTATGTTCCCTAGGGACAACGCGGGCGAAGCCGCTGCCAGAAGGTAGTAGTATGTGTAGTAAGTATGGAGTATGGACTATCTAAGAATTTGTTAAGAAATCGGGTTCGACCAAGTTTCTGCAAGTGAGCACTACCATACTCCGTCGTAACCTAGCAAACCGTTAACTAAATCTAATAAAAGTTAAATTAACTGTATGCTCAGCAAAAGTTCCCCAGCTTAATTAACTCAAACGGCAGATTCTCGTATTACCCACAAAAAGTTACTTTTGAACAATTAGTTCGTGTAAATATAATTAGAGTCTGTATCAGAACTGCGCTCAACAAATAGTAGTGGAGTCAACGACAGAATACAAGTCTGTAGTCTAATTTATATGGAGTCAACTACTGTTAAACAAATAAGCTGGAGGCTTTTGAACTGAGCGGTTATGCTAAGAGTTGAGCCAACTTGGCAATTATCTGTGTGACATACGGGTGGCGAGTATGGGCAATGAAGGTGGGATAAAGATAATGACAGCATAAAAATAAGCAGCAGATTACAATTTTGTGTTTTAAACTTGACAATGGACTAGCAAGTGGCTCAATTAAATCTGCCTCATAAGATTTTCAAGGTTAAGCAATACAAGTCGAGTTCAGTCCGAGGATGGGTAGCCATTTTAACATTCCTTCATGATTATGTACCGCTTGTTCTGTGGGTGGATGACCATCTTAAGATACCAAGATTCCTCCGTCCTTCGGAAAGCACGTTAAGCCGTTGGTCCCGGCTGTCATTTTTAGATCTTTGGCAGTTGTTACAGATTGTCAGAAGCCAGAAAATCTAAAACCAGTATGTGCCTACCTGATCTCCACAACCCATTAACTGGGTAACACGGAGGTCAGGTAGTAGAAGTAGCCACTCCACGAAAAATATTGGTATTCAGTTGAATCCGGTTTGACTGGTAGCCGACTCAAATATAGTTGGGAAAAGGCTAGGCAGATGAGTCTAATTTCTATGAAGTCATCTACTGTTAACCAAATAAGCTGGAGGCATTTGAACTGAGCGGTTGTGCCAAGAGTTGAGCCAACTTGGCATTTAACTGTGTGACATACGGGCGGCGAGGATGGGCAGAAGAAGTGTTGGGCCAAGATGTTGGTGGGACAAAAATAACCATTATGTGTGTTCAACTTAGTAATGGTGGAACAGGAGAGTATACAGGGTATTCCAGAAGTGCGTGGTTGGGTAGCTGATATCAGCTTTAGTGTTAATATAGCTTGAAGTTTTTTTTTCCAAAAAAAAAAACGTCCAGAAAAAACGAATAAAAAGTACCGAAGAAATGTTTTTTCAAGCAGTCTCTTGCAATTGTACTAGAGTACAAATATGTGATTGAACTAGAGTTCAATCACATATTTTTTGTCAACAATTACATCAGACCACGTGAAAAATCATTTCTCTTATCTTCGAAATTTTTTAGTCGCTTTTTGATGGTCGATTCGGAATTCTTTCATTCGATGAAACCTAAACCATTGCCGAATGCCAAAGGATACTATTTTATGCACTTCCTTTAGAAAAGGCCATAGCAAAAAATCCGCGGTATAAAGTTGATATTTAGATAAAGAAAACCAACTTACTTTTATGACTTAACCAAAGAAACTCCCAAAAGAACCTAACTAACATCTACTTAAAAATCACGGCCGCAATAATCTTAAAGCGCGACCTTCAACACTCCGAACGACTATAAAAGCTCGCTGCTAACATTGCGATGAATTTTTAACACACCGACTTACTTCAATATTAATGCTAACTAATATTAAAAGAGTACCAGTTTTGACTGTTCGGTCTCTCGTCTTATACTGTTGAAAATAAGGTACAGAAAGCCAAGTCTCGTACTTAAAAAACGTTCAAATTCAAATCACAATATCATCGATAAATGATCAATATCAAAAACTAGACAAATATTAGGGAGCTTAAAGGTACTTTAAAACTACAGGAATTATTCCTTTGGAATGATTCCCATGTCAGGCTGCAGAAAGCTCTTCTCAGACGTGTTCAATTGCCATCACATCGGACTATGAGAGAAATGGTGCAGGTTGTGCATCTTTCTTTGATCACAAACTTGTGTGAAAAAATCTGGCACCGGTCTTGCTAAGGTTACCCAGCCGAAAAAGCAGAAAAAGCTTGGCAGATAGATTCTTCTTCTTCTTATCGTGTGGGCAGTAAGGTCTAACGACCCCACACACCCTAGTGTCAGAATTTCTAAACCGCCTCAAGGGCCTCTGACATAGTTTATTTGACGACCGCCATTTGGCGGCCGGGACCACCGGCTTATTCCCCCAAAGCACGGAATCATTTTTTTTTTTATCAGAAAATCAGGTGATTCGAGTCTGCAATGTCCTAGCCAAACTGGAAACAACCTTACAAAGTATGCTTCCCAAGGCAGATTGACTATCTTGTCTATTCTCCAAAATAAAGTTGACCAAACTGTTCAACCGTGTGTCCGGGTGCCAGAAACTTTTTCCATTTTGCAGTACTAGTGTTTATAAGCAGAACTGTCGTCTTGCAGACTTTATGGCGATTTAATTTTTATTTTATGCTTGCCGAGCTGTTTTTTGTGTAGTTTTAAAAATGGTTGAGTTTTTCGCTCCGTTTGAAGTGCTTAGGCGGTGTTTGTGTGTTTAATTTGTAAGAAAAGGTTTGGTTCTGATTGAAGGAAATCTTCTTGGTATCTTCTGTTAAGGAGATCGTTTTCTTTATCCAAAGTGTGCCACTGTTTACAGTGTGTAACAGTAGTTATTCAAATATTATGTGTCATGCGTTAAATTGTTGCTATGGAGTCTATAGGCAGGCCATTAATTCTCAAAATGGGTTACCAACGTTACACAAAGCATTATAATTATGGCGATGTTGATTCATCATTCTCATAGCTTTCTGCTAAATATTCTTTATGACAATTAAAATAACTAATTTTTAGAAATTGTCATTGGTGACAAACGTTGTTATCGACAGAAAACATCAGGAATTATGACGGTGTTATTTTTATTAAAAACTGCTTTTACCTGTGGCTTCGAACGCATCCATGTCTTATTTTTGCAAAAAACCGTAGTAGTTGTAACTTTTAACCACTCTTGAGTGCCCCATCCATCTTTATATCAAAAACTAGCTGACTGGCGCATCTTCGCCTGTGTCACAATTTTCATAACTGCTCTGCTGCTCTTGGTCTTAGCGTGATGATATATAGCCTATAGCCTTCCTCGATAAATGGGCTATCTAACACTGAAAGAATTTTTCAAATCGTACCTGTAGTTTCTGAGATTAGCGCGTTCAAGCAAACAAATAAACAAACTCTTCAGCTTTATATATTAGTACAGAAGATAAAATCAGCAAAAACAAAACAAAGTTTTACAAAGATTCTTAAAAAAAAATTCTCTTCAGAGTATATGTTAAGATTTTAAAACATGGTCCTATTCTATACCAGGAATACCATCAAATCCACCATAACAACTTCAGTGATTATGACCCTCCCTTCAGTTTCCTTCAGACAAATGTCCTCTGCCCCTAAACTGGTGATTATCACAGCGATAACTAAACGACCACAACTAGGGTCAACCGTACAAATTGCTCTGACGGATGGCTTGACCCGTCTGCGTGGAGCCTAATGGCTTGGTATGACCTTCATCAGTTTATATGTCCAGTTCAGGAGGTCATGTAATGTATGTTTGATGATATTCAAACTGTGAATGAGTAATATTAGAAGCAGAATCAGAGCATAGTTAAAAAAAAAACAGAATAGAATACTTTTAGATGGAGTACATATCACTCCATTTTGGTTATAAAAAAGATAGATGTTGAAAACAAAAAGGGGGATACTGAGCGGTTTTATCGCTTTATGCGATCGTTTAAAGACAACCTTTGGATGGATTTAAAAGAGTGATAGAAAACAGTTGCCAACTGAAAACCAGCGCTGGGTGTCTGTCGCCCAGCATATGCTGAGATGGTAACACTTTCGGCATGGGCACGCTCAGCACAGTGTCGTTTTTTAGGGTTCCGAAAAAAAACGGAACCCTTATAGGATCACTCGGGTGTCTGTCTGTCTGTCCGTCTGTCACAGCCAGTTTTCTCCGGATCCACTGGACCGATTCTGTGGAAATTTGGTACACATATGGACTTGTGTGACCCAAATACGGAGGTGTTACGTAAATTATTGAATTTTTAGTATGGGGGTCACTTTTGGGGGTCAAACTAGAAAATTTCATAAAAAGTTTTTGTAAAATATCGTGTGACATTTCAAATGAAAGGGCTTACTGTGAGGGTTTTAATTATATTTTTTATTATTTTTAAAATGAATGGTTTTGAAGTTATTCAAGAAATTAGACGAAAAATGACCGAAAAAAAAAGAACGTTTTACACGCGAGTCCGACTCGCACTTGGCTAGTTTTTTTAATATGTTTTCTGCTGATGTCTTGTGTCCGTGTCGAATAAATGTTTTCTATTCTTTTCTATTTTGTTCAGTTATTAAGCCCAGTAATCAAGCCCACTACTAAGCTTTTTCTTTGTCAAATTATGTTCAGAACTACGAGTATGTCAAACCAAACAAAAAAATACGATTTATAATACACGGCGCGTTAGATATGTATGACACATCTAAGTCATCGAACTTTAGGAAGACATTGTCATATAAATAGTTATGAGCGATAGAAACAGCACTACTATTTAATATCCTCTTTGCGAAAATATTAAAATACAAATGCATTCCGTTGTTTTCTTTGTGGATAATTCTGCTAGAGCAAAGATTATTTTCCAAAAAATCTAGATCAAATTAATATGTGCCTCTATCGTTTTCTTTTTTCCAAAACATAATTACTTAAAGAATTATGACAATCCAAAAACCCGAAAAAACAGCCCGTTTTTACCGCCATGTTCAGACGATTATCAGACAAGTTTGATAAGTTTTTAACAAAATAGAAAATAATAGAAGCATAGATATAGTCTTCCTCTAAATTTTGATATATAATTTTTATAGATCAGTTCAGTTTTGAAGTAGAAAACAGCGAAATACAAAACGTCTTTTGGTCAAGGTTTTTATAGGTAAAATCAGCCTGAGCTGCAGTTGTCGCTTTCGCATTTTAGTTGCAAGGCGCAGCGCGACGGCATCGGCAATAGTTTCTTCAAATATCTATTTTTCAAATCCTCGGGACTACAGTCCCCTCTTAAGCATTCGGCAAAACTTACAACGGTATCGACCGCCCAGAGAGCGCCCGCCATGCCCACAAATATCAAGATTATGCGAACAACAAACTCGAAAGTTAATAAAACCAAGAAAAGTCTCAAGTTTCCGGCGAAAACAACGATTTTCTTCAAAATCAACATACCAATACAGATGGACGGCGGATATAATCGTCACATACATGACTTGGACAAGGATTGGCTCTCGTCTACATATAAAACGGTTCACTAATAGTCATGTTTTATGCATGTAGGTTGTATATTAGCATAATACTTCTTTTCTAGTTTATTATAATTGCTTTCGGTTGGCATAGAGTGTAGAAATGGAAGAATGGACTCTGTAAAATAATGGATATATCTTGGTTTTTTATTTAAGGGGACTTATGAATATTTTATTTTTGATTGATGATCGGCAAATGACGAGTCTATTTTTTTCTTCAGCTTTCTGAACTTGTCTGAGTCGGTGTTCAAAATTGTTGATATTTGGCACAAAAATGTTGAAATAATTTTAAGCAGACGATAGATAGAATTAACTTTATTGAATACCAAAACTGTAACATAATTCTACCTCTAGAATGTTCGCTGTATTCAAATTACAGATACATATTTCACGATTCCAGATCGCATTTGAGCTTTGCTAAACGGTTTTCAGTCAGAATTTACCAACTTAATTTATCAACTAGCGTTTTCCTGTGGCTTCGCTCCTTTAGCACATCTTTCAGCAAAGTATCTTAGGGTGTGCCCTAAGAGGCGTTGCATAGAGGGGATTCCGGAGTGGTCTTCTGTACTGATGGTGATCATCGGGGTGGTTTTCCGGAAAACTTCAAGAGTCTAGGCGCCTCCTGAAGTTTTGCCCCCGAGAACAAAAGCAAAAGACAACAAAGTAGCCAATAGAACCCAACGATTTGAGTTTAGTATTTGCGAAGAGGATTGAATTCACTTTTTATGATATTAACTTTTGCAGATAAATTCGTAATAGATTTAAGTAGATGAAGCATCCCACATCAGCCAACACAAACCAACTCATTATCACGTCCAAGCCAAAATATTCAAAGCTACCATTTTTATTTTGATATGTAAATCCAGGGAAATACTATGAATCACACTAATCCTACTCATAATGAAGGCTAGGGGATGGGCAGCCGCGCCACAACGCCACAATGGTGACTAATGACAGCAATGACTTGTGCCAACTAATACCACCCCCTGTTTGCTTGTCATTCGGGGGTGTTTTCATATTTTTCGGGTTCTTAAGAACAGCGGTAATTTCGTGCGAATTTTGTTCGAAAAAATTGTGATGTGGAAATCCAACTGGGGTTTTAGAAAAAGTGTCATTCTATTAGTGACCATAATAATAACTAAACTTTTTTATAGTTTTGTGGCGAACTGTTGAGCATTAGCGACCCCACGGACCTGGTCTCACGGGAGAAGTCTTGTTCCTTTGTCCAGCTTACCTTTAGTGGCTGGCCGGAGCGAACACTGACGAGGAACAGAGCTCCCACCTCTTTCTTGCCTTAATCGGCTGGTTTGAGTGGAAATTCGCAAGAGCAAACGTGCTCGGGAGAAGAATGTATAATCCAGTAAGATGCTGGTAGGGATCTTGACCGTACTTCCGGGATTGTCCTGATAGCCGTGGTATACCTCTCCACTCCTCTAGCGCCACATATGTTGCCTCCTTGGAGCTACGTCACTTTGTGCTAGCGACGTTTTCGGGCCATTTATTGAGTGTGTAAGTCACCCCCTGCCATTTTAAAGCCGTCTATATTTTCAGTGATCATGCAGGGGCCAATAGTTCTTTCATAGTATACGATAATGAATCCACTAAACCACCCAAACCTATAGCCTGTCAGCTTTTGTTTCCATATTACGCAACAGTTTTGCACCTACCGGGGATTGTCATTAGGTATAATTTGATAGTGCATTTGGGGATAATCGTCGGTTGGTGCCCCATTCCACTAGAAATATCTAACGGGGCCTCTGCGAGTTGGCTTCGGCCCCTCGTACGCCTACCAAAGGACCTCGGACCCTGAGGTCCCCTCAGGGTCCCGAGATTGAAAAGTAAACTAAAATTAACAAATACACTAAACTAACAACAAACTAAAATATAGCATCAAAAAATTCGTCCTCAACGCTGTCAGCCGGTAATGTGCCCAAGAGACTGGCGGCATTGCCACGTTGAATGGCAAAACTTAATCTCTGCCCAAAGTAAAAGCTAGCTCTTGGGTCACGGGAAGTGTCAACCAGCCGTTTCGAAATTTCTTTGAAAGACTGTGAGCACAAGGGCCCCACGGCCCGAGGGTTTCAACCCCAAATGGCTCGAAAATATAGTTACCAATAAGGTAAGGTTATATTTACGCCGCGCGCAATAAGAGTATCGACACAGGTTGCGTCCCTCCCACCCATCTTCCAAGGAAACAAAGACATGGATTAGTGACCGATAGATTTAAATGGTTAATAGATAGGGTCTTCCGAAAGTTTGCTTATACGCGTTCTCTATACAAAAAACACGGCATAGATTTGAGCATACGACCGATTCCGAAGATTACCGACCGCGTAGCGAGTTCGTTTCGTATTAGACGGGCCAATTTGTGTGTCAAAGTTATGGTAGGCGCCAGATAAACTTGCAAAAATGTACATTGACCTTTCTCTAATATCCCTTCGTAGATACCCGAACAATAAATTATGAACCGTTTTTCATTAGGTAAGGATCACGATAGAAGTCTTTATTTCTATTTTTGATATTAAGGAAGTCAATCAATGTATGTGGGTGAGTGACCGTTATTGCACATTTATCTGGCGCATACCATAGCGATAATGATTCGACATTCAAAAGTGTATGAGATTGACATGCGTTACCGAAATATCACGTGTGGATCCTTTATGTTCTGTAAATGTAATTCGTTATCGGTTATAGAATGTTACTTTTGTATATCCACTGGCTGGATTCTAAAGAGACTACAAAGTCATTCAGAATGGGTTTAGAATAACTGAACTTTAAAAATCTAATAGTAACTTTAGCGACGACTTCTCTAGAGAAATACAACACTACAGTTTCCGCAATTTTTATGATACTGAGCACCTACACTCAATCTTGTTTATTATTTGTGATGGGTTTGCTCTTGACTCTAGTCTAGGTCGGTGATGACAGAGACAAAGTCTACGATGGAGCGAGCTTACCCAGAAGGAGCCTGTTCACTCTAACTTTGAAGAGATTAGGGTTGTAAGCGTTCGGAAACACAGACGCTATTCAATACACAACTAGTCATTAAAAGCCTTTTACCGCCGCACCTTGCAGAATTAACTTCGTTACTAGTTAAGCCGCCATCTTTCCCTTGCAATACAGTAAAGACCATATGCCCATATCTTAATGATAATCTTTACAGTTATTAGCAAATACAATTTCTTGCTTTCTTTTACCACGATTCGTGTCCAAATTTTTGTCATCTGTCTTCTCCGAATCATGGTGGATATCCCACCCATATCCACTCGTACTTTTGTTGTGCATACAGCTAAAGAGTGGAATTCCGGAGTATGTGTTTCCTGCCAACTGCAATCTGCTGGAGGTTTTTGAGTCAAGAGTGAATAGGTTACTTCCAAGCAATCGGACACGTCATCACATTCCACCAGGTTTGATTTTGATCAAACGCCAGCCTATCAATAATAACAGAAAAGATCATCGAACTTTAAATGACTCGAGACATCTCAGTTTGATGGTCGATAGTTTAATCCCAAAAATGTCACACCAATAAAAAATGTTCGACAATTCAAATTAAAAATTATACTTTAAAATCAAAACATCTACATACGGGGACTATAAAGTGTGCCAGTACATTTATGACAGCTTAACCTTACCTATACAGTAACTTGAATAGAGTTGTTCAAGTAACACCAGTAGTACCAACTTGTCAAGTTGGTACGACAGCTTATGTTATAAGCAGTGTTTATTGGCATGTTGGTAATACATTCGTAATTATAAGTTAAGTTTCTAATGCTGAACATAAGCTGGATTTAAAAGAGGAAGATGCAAAAGTAGGGTCTCAACTTAGTGAAGATCTAAGTATAAAAACAGATGAATGGTAAACAGTGGAGTGGAGCAACCAAACTTTCATAGACTGCCAATGTTTTTTATTTATTGATAGGCTCGCGTTAGACCACGATCTCACCTGATGGAAACGATGGAACACGCTTGCCTAGAAATAACATTACAAAAGACATAAAGGTATTGCAACAGGCTTATTAAGAAATGAAATGGTTTAATTTATGCCAAAGATTATAGAGTCGGTGTATCAATGACAAAAGAAAAGAGGTTGATAAGACAATTTAGATATAGTCAAAGCATTTATCTACAATGATGTGACATCTGTAAGCTCAGTCAATTATTCAGATCAAACAGAAATAACTTAGTCAGCCGATTAGAAATCGTCTAAATTTAAAATAAATAAAAATACCAATAAATCTTATTCTTTGTCAATAGCCACAATTCGTTATACAACTCTTGAATTGTTTAGAATTCGTAATAACTTCACGAGACGTCCTCTTATGTTAATCAGGCGATTTAAATTCGATATTAAATCGATTCTATTGAACGATACCCGAGTGATCTCGCGGCGTTAGTTAATTAAACTACGATTATTATAATTTGATTGGATAGTTTAGTTGATATATTATGTTCTCTTGTTGTCTACCTGTCAAGTTTGATTTCAATAACGATCACTTGTTCGACAACATTTTTTGTTGTCTTGTCGCTAGCTTGTAAAAACTCGGGAATTTTAAGTGTATCATCATTTTCGATAGGCGGCGATATCTATTCATCTGATAGAGTGAAATGGGTCTCGTTGGCCTCAACGAATGGTGCGATACTAACGGGATACTCGGAACATTTGGAAGCCGGATTGGTAATCGTAATATTATTGGTATATCTGATAAAATTCCTGAACCGTCTCGTACTATATTGACGGAAAGTGAATGCGAGTATAACTTAGGGACGTGCTTATCCATATCAGAGAGTACACGATTGAATCTTTTATCTATAATTCGAGAAGGTATAAAACCGACGAACCTTTGGTTGTAAACTGAGCAATTGCCTTCTAAGAGATTAAACGAAAATCCAGAAAAAAAGGCCATGGTACTCATTATTACGAACAATTTTACTTAAAAGTTCATAAGAAACTAGTATCATTAAATATTTACATTCAGCAAGTGTTTCACCCAAAAAATTATATGTCTTGAGACTTATTTCTGCATTAGTGTACCTACCTACGTTTGACAATTAAAAAAACTTCCAAAATTAGTCAGAATTAGCTCTGGCTCCGGCCGCTGTTTCATATTCATAGCTCTATCAACAATTTAACATACACTTATTAAACTTGCTCTCTCGTAACTTCGCACTTTCATCCTAGAAATAACTTCTATTTGTTCCATGTTAGTACAGCTATCATACGGTAGAGTTTTTTTTAAATGGCGCACCTCATGTCTTGAAAATGTTGTTGTTAAGAAGTTATTTTAGCGTCACACGCGTCTGGTTATCAGCCTGCGTTTGTAAGCGTCACATTTATTTCGATTGAAGCATTAGCTACTTCCATGCATCCAGTAACAGATCTTTGGGCCCTTTTGTTTTCGTCAGTCACGTTGGTGGATCGAAGACTTTCCGTTTTGATGGATTTCTTGTAAATCATCATAAAGGAATAATCATAGTAGGATTATTTAGTTCATTCTTCAGATAGTCTGTGTACTCTTTGAAGCCACTCTTCATAGCAAAACAAGTTTCCTCTTTTGCATTTTAACAAATTTCAGTATAAATAATGTTTTAGGATTTTTATCATCACTTTTCTTCATTTCTTCAATAAATATCCCGGGTTATCATCGGGCATGTATTGATTTGGTCAATATCGCATAAAATTTAACTTTAATCTGTTCTGTCTCTTAGGTACGTCCTTACACAAAGTATTTAGTACAATAGAAAGCTATCCTTGTCCCACCCCGCATTGACCCTTCACTCGTTATAAACGGACTCAGCAGAAAACTCGAAAAACATCCAAGCGACCACTTACAAACAGTTTGCTAACACTCGTTCTCAACTCGACACAATTACATTAATATGCTCATTTTGCTCATATTGTACACGTGCTAGCAGTTCCAGGGAATTCTGGGGTCCTTTCTGTTTACAAGACAATTTGGGACAAAGAATATTATTATAATGTTTCGCACAAAATGTTTGCGACTCGTTTTGTGAGAGTGAAATTATTATTTTTCGGGTGTTCTGTCGAGGTGCGGAGTTTTTGGGTAAATAATTTGTTTTGCGGTGGTGATGATATTGAGAGTAGCACAAAATGGTTTGATATTTTCTACCAGCATCGAACCGTTTAGAGAAGCAGCGATTGATATTGAGGGTCCTGAATGCACCCTCTGATTAACTAGACAAGATCTACAACCCTTAGTATAGTGACAATGTAGCCCGAAGAGACCCCCAGACTCATACGGTGGACCGACCTTGTGGAGATTGCGGGCATTATTAGTGGATGCCAGGAACTCACAGGCACGCTTGATGTGACAACGCTTGAGGGAGCTGGGAGCCTTATGATAGACATCATTGAAAGGATGACGAAACTAATTCCAATTGTTGAATCCGAACCATCCATTAATTCGCAAGACAATACGAGGGCAAGACTTATTTTTGATTTATTCCCAAAATAAATATCATCTATCATATTTCAAAGTCTAGGTCATTCTCATGTCATTTGCCAGTCCTTACAGCCCGGAGCCCTTCAATTAGTACCAAAGTGTAGCTATTACTGGCAAGTTTTCGATGAATGCCTTCCAACTCGGTTGAAGGATCGTTCAGAATAACTATTCTTGATATAATTGCTTCCAACTTGTTTGTACTTAGCCTTCGCAGTATTGATCTTGGTGTCTGTTGTTTTTGGCTAGATAAACTTGAAAGCTATTGAGATGCTCATGACTAAATGGTTGTTGGATAAATAGATCCATTTGGCGCAATCTTTAGATGGTTCGAAGGTAGCACAATGATCGGTCAAAGCAGAAATTGACGAATTGCTAAAAGTTAGTTTAATTGTAATGAGCATGCTGTTGCCGGAATTTCTCTCAGATATTATCATATCAGCCAAAAGAGGTCCACGACAAAGGCCTCCCCCAGGTGTCCGATGAAGGGAAAACCTGGTGATCTGTAATACAGGTTTTATCAACAACAGTCACCAGTCTCGTAATATGCGCTATAAAATGACTTTGATGTGTCGCCTCAACAACCGGTCCTGAGCAGCTCGCATCCATTGACAACCTGCGACCATTGTCAGGTCTAAGAGATACCATAACTAATTGAACATTTGTTGCAGTTATATTATTTTGTAGAACTTAATTCATGTTTAGTGCAAGATTGATTCTTCTTCTTCATGTCACTGGCATGATCGTGATTTAGATTTAGGTTATCCAAGACATTGCACTTCATCTACGGCATCGTTGGTGGCAGCGCAATGGCTACTTCAATAGATTGTAAGTAACTCATTGCTTACGAGAACTTCTTCTACAGATTGTACTTCGGCGAGTGTGCCCAAGAACTTCACGACCTCATCCCACCGGCCCCCTTCTACCATCGGACATCCAGACGCACTGCTTATTACCATCCCTACCTTGTAGCTATTCCACCAATTCGTCCTAAGCGTTTCCAAACGTCTTTATAATGCGCACAGCAAAGGAGTGGAACTCTCTGCCTGCGTCTGTGTTTCCAAACGCTTACAACTCTAATCTCTTCACAGTTAGAGTGCAACGGCTCCTTCTGGGTAAGCTCGCTCCATCGTAGACTTTGTCTCTGTCATCTCTGACCTAGACTAGAGTCAAGAGCGTAAGCTCTTGAATCTAGTCTAGGTGATGGGTATCCATCACAAATAAAAAAAAAGAGAAAAAACATTATTGAATCGGCCATCTTCAAAATTACTTCAATAATAATAATAATAATAATAATAATATTTCACAACTATCACACAACGCCATCTAGTCCCAAGCTAAGCAGAGCTTGTGTTATGGGTACTAGACAACTGATAAACATACTTATATATTTCTAAATACATAAATATTATAGATAAATTACACCCAGACACAGAACAAATGATCGTGCTCATCACACAAACATTTGTCCTGGGTGGGAATCGAACCCACGACCTCCGGCATAGCAGTCAGGGTCACTAACCACTAGACCAACAAGCCAGTCAAAATGTCAATGCCCACAAACGTTTCACCAATTCTGCAAGTTTGCTCTATAAATGTTGTAAGTTGGTCTAAAGTTTGTCTTCAATTTCTCGAGGAGCATGGAAACCAATTCCTATAATATCTTGAGCCGATTATAGCTGGACGGACCTAGTTTTTAATAGCATCACAACTTTGTTCAAATGTTTAAAGATATTCTCACACTAACTGTAAAGAATATTTCATATTTCTATTTAATATCAAACTGGTAACGGTATCGTAAACAAAATATTTTTTATTAAATTTTGACCAGGTAAAATTGAGCTGTGCTTTGAAATTGTTGGAAGTATCATGGGTGCCAACGAAAATTGGAGGCTCGTGTTAAAAATGCAAGTTTGAACGAAATCTATTAAGCGAATTTTGTGTAGAAAGTTTGGTAAAATTAATGGTATTAAGGTTATAGGTTGTGATACATTATCCCGTATCTGTGTTTGTATGCAGTAATGTTTGTTTTTCTCGTGAATATTTGATTAAATTGATAAGTTCGGACGCGCCTGTTCGGTCTATGCATAATTATTAAGATATGGTTACAAGAGATTTTGAGTATTTCGTCGGAATTTATTGGTAGTTACGACATGTTTTCGGGAATACAGCTTTGATACTAAGGTAATAAATTCCTTAAATAATGTTAGGATACTGACTTGTGGGTACTTAGTTATTTGTTAACATATCCCACTTCGTTTTAGTATTCATGTATTATCATTGTTCGGGAAAGAGCTCGCGGCTAAAGAAGAACAGACGCACGGGTCGATTTTTAAGGTTAAGTAACGCTTGCCAAGGTTGGTCTGTGGATGAGTTCTTAACATACCGGGTTTCCTTCGTGCCTCGGAAAGCACGACCCTAATATAGTTGGAAAAAGGCTAGGAAGGTGTGTGTGTGTGTGTGTGAGTATATTTTCATTGTTTGGGAATATGGATCAAGCAAATGAAATAGGAGTGGCAGTGGGCAGGGCACATTGCTCGCAGAACAGATGGTCGATGGGGCCGAAAAGTTCTGGAGTGTTCCGTACCGGAAGACGTAATGTTGGAAGGCCTCCCACAAGGTGGACCGATGACCTGGTGAAGGTCGCGGGTAGCCGATGGATGCGAGACGCACAGGACCGGTCGTTGTGGCGACGCTTGGGGGAGGCCTATGTCCAGCAGTGGACGTCTTTCGGCTGATTTGATGATGATGATGATGAAATGAAATAGGATTGACTTTCTTCGCTTCAAAAGAAGTAAAAATAAGTTTTTGAGATTCCTGTAAAAACTTAATCAGGGAACGAATATTTTCACGTGGTTTAAAATAGAAAGCTATATAAAAGTTTTGCAACCAACTCAGTTAATTTCAGTTCAGAAAAAGCTCCGAGCAAAAGGAGTAATAAAAATCTGTGTTCAAATGGAATGCGAACTAATCCTAATTCGTAATCTTTTAGAGCCACTCTCATTTACTTAGTTACTGTAGCAAAAACATCGCTGAATTCATGACGTTTCTAATCTAGAGAAAAGCGCTCTAAAGCGCTATATATCCTGCGGCACAGCCTTACTTTCAACTGATAGATTATGTGGAGGCTGAAATTGTTTCACTGGGAAAGGGGGAGAACATAGGACTTATCACGATAGGATGGAAGTTGGGTAGACGACATTGTTGCCATCGCAGGTAGAACCTGGATGGGGCTGGGGCTTAGTAGGCGATCCAGCCGCTGACTTTCGTCCGATCCGATGGGTGAGTCCGACTCGCACTTGGCCGGTTTTTTAGGGTTCCGAAAAAAACACGGAACCCTTATAGGATCACTCGGGTGTCTGTCTGTCCGTCTGTCACAGCCAGTTATCTCCGGATCCACTGGACTGATTCTGTTGAAAATTGGTACACAAATGGACTTCTATGACCCAAACACGGACGCGTTCCGTAAATTATTAAATCTTTAGATTGGAGGGACACTTTTGGAGGTTAAAATAGAAAATTAAAAAAAAAGTTTTTTGAACGATATCGAGTGACATATGAAATGAAGGGGCTTACTGTGAGGCTTTTTATCATAATTTTATAAATAATTGGTTTTGAAGTTATTCAAGAAATTAGACGAAAAATGACCATTCCCCCTCTTATCTCCGAAACGAATGAGCCTAAAATTTTGAAAAGAAAAAAATGGAGATAATAGATCGACACCTCCATGCAATAACAACGTAACTCACTTTTTGTGATTTTACAGGAGAGCGATTTTAAAGTTTGAAAAATTATAGCAAACTCAAAACACCCCGTACAATTTTTGAAGCTGGCTCTATTTAATATAGTTTAGGCGGACTATAAATAGGTATGGTTAAGTTGTAAAAGAAAAATTGTTTTCATGAGTTTTCATGACTTACGTGAAAAACAAAACAGTGAAATGACATATAAGTTACGAGGACAAACATTGTATGTCTGAGTTACAATTTAGTTTTTTTGTAGTTTAATTTATTTTTGTGTTCAGATAATTGTAACTCCAAGGTGTTAAGCTACATAAAATGAGTTTATATAGTAAAAATTAAGTTAATCATGCAATCCAAAACAAATCTGTAAATACACATCTCATAATGCGATAATGTATTATTATTATCGCTATTTTTGTGTTTGTTATTATGTTGTCTTATTAATTTGAAAGATAAAAGAAACATTTTGTAGTACTTAAATATTATTTAATGAGAACACAAAATCAGAATCAGAAATTACAAAATAGCAGAACTTAAATGAATACCTTCTTATATTATTCCACATAAAATTAAGACACTAAGTATGTATCTTTCAAACGTAAGTAACAATTTTTTAAACATATTAACAAAAAAAAACTTATTTAAAGTATTAATTTTCTTCACCACTGTCATTGTCTGTAGCTAGCTGAGTGGAATGTGGAAGATTTAAATAAAAACTATGAAAAATATCTGGTATTGCCTTACATTGACACAAGCTTACAAGGTCCTTATACTTTGCTGTTGATATTGGGAGCACTTTATCTACACTAATATTATAAAGAGGAAAGATTTGTTTGTTTGTTTGTATGTTTGTTTGTTTGTTTGAATTGAATAGGCTCCGAAACTACTGTACGGATTTGAAAAATTCTTTTAGCATTGGATAGCTACATTATCAGGGAGTAACATAGGCTATATATTATCCCCGTATTCCCACGGGAACGGGAACTACGCGGGTGAAACCGTGTGACGTCCACTAGTTGTACAATAAAGGAATACTTTGTCCTTCGTATAACTGTTCACACTGAACAGTCTCTTGTGCTCTTTTTGTTCGTGTGATTCGTGAAGTAGGTTTCATAGCAAGGTTAATAGACAAGTGCTGATCACTGAGAAAATCGTAATGAAAATAAATTAAATCAGGGTTTTCCTTTTCTATTTTAATGTGTTGTATTTTAGTCCATGTCATCTTTTTTCCAGAACTATTCCAGTCCCAGTTTAGTTTTTTCTTTATAAGATATTTATAATCAAGAAGCAGGTTTTGATCTAATTCAGTAACATCATAAGGAGTCCCCGTAGTTTTAGCACATCTGATCAGGGTGATCCATTGTTCTGGTACAAAAATAATCTGATTTTTCTTCCGGCGCTCTATCAACGCGTGCATAGCATCCCCTTCAGATTGTGAGTGTCCTACTTCAAAATAGTTATGTGTAATTGTTATTCCAAATAGTTTACATGCATGCGAGTACATAGCTATTATTATTCGATTGCGGATTTGTCCGCCACAGCAATCGGAAAAGAAATTAAATATACGGAATCCTTCTTCGTATTTCTTTTTAATAAAAAGAAACACAGCGCTACTAATTTCTGAGGATCCTTTCTTGCCAATTGTCTCATTCCAGACGTACGAGTATCCTTTGGCCTTTCCTATATCATATATAGTAAAATTATATACCGCAAACTTCCTTTTGTAGTAAAAGAGCGAAACTTCAGATTGGGGTGTAGTCAATACTTTCTATTTTTTTTGTGTTTCAGTTGAAATTCCACTTAATGATATTTTGATATTTTGGTTACGCTTCATTTTATTATGGTTTTACACTATAAACACCGCAGTAGTCACTTTGTACACCTTCTCACTTCTATTTACCAAGCAACGTAACAACACCGAAATTCTATGAGCGGGAGTAAACTACTAAATAGAACATCGCAACTCGTCTTAACTTGTCGTAATGCACTAAAAACTAACGTAAAGATCCGTGCAACAGCATTGTAACTCAACTTACAATGCAGTAATAGTACATTTTATGATCATAAACCGTAATTTTATCATGTACGTAGATTGTATCTAATGTTACAATTGTGTTGTACTTGATAAACAAGCTACTCATAATATTTTCTATACATTGTAAATCAAGTTGCAATTATATTGTTGACAAAAAATATTTTTTGGATTAGTTACAATACTTTGACGTTGGTTTATTTTAGAAACGAAAGGGAATAGAATTACAATGATAGTACAGAAAAAATGCATTTTTTTTTTACATAACAATGCCGTTGTAACTCAATTTTTGGAAAAAAGTGAGTTACGATGTTATTGCATGGAGGTGTCGAGATCTTTACCTATAGATCACAGGAAAATCTATAAGAAGTATACAGTGTTAAAAAAAATTAAATTCGTTTGGAACCTTTCGCACGTGAGTCCGACTCGCACTTGGCCAGTTTTTTTTTGTATAGACTTGGTTGCATTAGACCTAAGAGAAATTGACGTAGTCCAAAATCCTGCGTTGGACTGTAATCAAAACGCTACACCGAGTGAAAACTTCAACAAAATCCTCAACAAAAACTCCCTCACATGTGGCATCGCCTTAAAGCGCTTTATTTAACGCAAACTCTTCCATTAAAGTAATTGGGCTCGCACGGCGTGTTGAACAAATGAAAAAATTCGCTAACTCGCTTACACGATGTGGGCTCTCTGTCACTCTGTGAAATAGCTGTTAGTGTTAGAGCACTTTTTGTGCTAACAAGCTGACTAGGAGTTAGGGTTGTCAGTTTCGAACGTGAGTTTGAGGTTTCTTTATAGGTTGTTCTTTCTTACAAGCTTTTATTTAACTTACCATGTTGTTTTTAGTATATACATATGGGACAAATCTTGCAACTGAATTTGATAGAACTGATCCAGGTTTAGTTAGAATGACATTGCATGGCTAAGTGACATCATTGTTCTAATTTAAAAATGGCGGACTCCCAAAGATGGCGGATTAATATTTTTTATGCCCTATGATGTTGATGAAATTAAGGGTCTGCAAGGAAAATTTGTTTACAACAACTTGAGTGTAACATTTAATTTAATATTCTATATCTATCATAAAATGTTGAACACTAATGTTACATAAATTCAAGTTCTTTAAACTTAACAGACAGTTGTGTTGCTGGGGAGTTTGTTGGCCACTTCTTCTTCCCAGCTAAAACACTAGGAAGTGGTGACGGGCTGGGCGATTTGGGGGACTGTCTTCATGTAAATTTTGATGTTCAAAAAGTGCTCTTTTTCAGCCTAGTTGTAATAAATATTTATTTTTAAAACTTACTTTGAGGGCTCTCTGTCACTCCGTGAAATAGCTGTTAGAGCACTTTTTGTGCTAACAAAACTAAGAGTTAGGGATGTCAGTTTTAGATGTGAGTGCTAGGTTTCTTTATAGGTTGTTCATTCTTACAATTCTAGCACGTCTAGCTAAATGACTCCCAAAGATGGCGGAAAAATATTTTCTATGTCATATGTTGATTTTCATGTCATATGGTTAAGGGTTTCCGGAGAGGACAAATTGATTCAAAGAGCTTATTTTGCGAGCTCTCTGTCGCTCTGTGAAATAGCAGTTAGAGTGTTAGAACACGTTTTGTGCTAACAAGGCGACTAGAGTTAGGGTTGTCAGTTTTAGATGTGGAGTCTTGTGGGGGAGTTAGGTTTCTTTGTGTTCTTTCTTCTGTATTTGAAGTAGAAAAGCTCCAGTCATCTATTCTGTTAATTTGTTACGGTGTAAACTTGGAGGAAATGAGCGCAATGTTTTTTTTTGTTTTGTTTTTAGAAAACGGTACCCCACCACACTAGGAATCGTGGGTGCGTTTACAGACGTATTAATTAACATACACAAACAGCCAGACCCGGAACAACTATCTGTAGGCCATACAAACATTTGTTCCGTGCGGGAATCGAACCCGCAACACGTAGCGTAGCAGTCAATCGCTCAACCACTGCGCCAACCATGTCGTCAAAAACTGAACAACACTTAACTGTTATAACATCTTCTTTGTAGTTATACATTGATATATTAAAAACCCAAGATGCACAGTCTCGAACAAATTCAACACTCGAAACTGTCGTCAAAAACTGACATGTATCAAGTATCATGTGTGAGTTGTGTGTAGTTATACTATAAACATTTTTTTTTGCAAATTCAACCTTACACGGATAGCTTAAAGTTGTTATTACAAAGCAGTGCAGTATGGCGAGTGATGCGCAATTTTTTTGCAACTTCAACCTTTCACGGATCGCTTAAAGTTGTTTTTACAAAGCAGTGCAGTATGGCGAGCGATGCGAGACTGTTTGAAACTAGCGCACAATTATACATATTGCGCTTGATTTTTGCAGACGTTTTTGAGATGCTGAGTGTGCATCTTGGGTTTTTTATATTTCAATGTAATTATAACATCTTCTTTGTATTTATTTATTGACAGTTCACATCAAGAACATTTCACCTATGTACGTTTACACGCTGATTTGTTTTTTTTTTTGGAATCAACCAGGTAGGGAATCTCAGATGGCTCCGATCTTTAGTGCTTGTGTGGCGCCTTTCCGCTTTCCATGGCCCATTTTTATCTTGCGGCGTATGCCTTGTCACCTGTACAAGGACCTTATAGCTGCGTCAGCGAATGATGTTACTGTTGCTGAGTGCCGGCCAAACTTAAATTTAAAAACACTATTTGTCATCAACAGGCAGCAGGTAGCATTATCAGGTAGACCTACGACCTGTAACGAAAGAGTAACATTATACCAGTCTTTGTCGCAAGCAGTGTCACCCATCTAAGACTGTGGTTAGGTAAGCACACACCGATGACCTACTGCATATGCAAATAAGAAAACTTCCCACTTACCTTCCAATATTTGATTTGTGATTCAACCATAAAAAATCTTTAGTTTTACGCCCACCAGCCAATCACAACAGAGATTGAGCTATCAGACGTAATTTATACCACTATAAGTAATAGGAGTCCAATAAAATATGCATTTTACGATGTATGTTACAAATCTGTGTTTTGTAAAATTTATAGAAAACTACTGAATCGTTTCTGATGTGGTCTTTATTTATGGATTGCGTCATTGTAATCTTAATTGATAACTGCGTATAGATGAGACGCTGTAGCATCTGGTTAGAGGTATTTTGTGTGTGATCGAATATCGTATTTATGCGGATTGGGACTTAATTTAATGCATATAGTTTTGCTTTTTAATGTCCGATTCGACACTTTTACTTTATGATTGCCTCATGGCATTACTTTATTCCCATGGTCAGAATTCAACTGGTTCTAGATTAATAGGTCAATTTTATGTTACATAACGGGGTCATAACGTTTAGGTTTTTTTAAATACTTTTCACAGTTTTGGATTTGGATGTAAAAGCGTCATTATGACTTTCCAGTGGTCAACCACTGACACTCCATTGAAAGAAATGGCATAGAATCTTGTCAAAATCAACCATTATGAAATCAATGATAGACCATTCTGACACTATTGTAATAGCAGACTTGGGGCCCAGATTTTTTCCGATATTTTGGATTTCAAGCACCTGAGGGTTAACTCTACTAAGATACGCATACGTTCGATGATGCTAAAAAATTACTTGAATTAGCCTTTCAATTACAAATCTCCGGTTTATAAGCAACTAGCTGGCCCATTCCCGTGCGCACTTCGTTGGGCGGTATTTTTGGTGTTAATATATAGCCTATGACACTCACAAATAACGTGGCTTGCTATTAGCTGTCGCTAAAAATCAGCGTTGTGGATCTGTCTCGCACACGAGTTCCAGCATTATGCTGAGCGATGGCCGTTTTGCGCGAATGTGACGCGCATCTTCCCAACTTTCATAAAATTGAAATTTTTGTATATATATTTTTTTTGGTATGCGTCATGCTTGAGTGATTTAAAGAAGGTGGCTGGCAGCGGATGGATGCGGACTGGTCAGGACTGGACTGGTGCTCTTTGGGGCAGGCTTACGTTTAGAAGTGGACGAATATTGGCTGAAGTGATGCGTCATGCTTGGCACAAGTAAACGCTTTTTCTTTCTTTCTATGTGTAAAATTCTATGTGAGAGAAGAACAATAAACTTTATTATTGTTATTTCGTTTATTTATTTTTTTACATATAAATTATATTTTTAAATATTTCAATAAAAACATTTAAAAAAATCATTTAAAAATATAAAAATTGTAGCCCACCGGTATCGGGAACAGGGTTTATTATCGTTTATTTAGATTTTATTTTATTTAAATTTTAAAAATTTAAATAAAATAAATATAATAACAGGGATTTATTTTGGGAATACATGTACTGAATTACAAGAATAGTAGCTTCTGCCTACTGCTTTCTTCGCCTGAATATCAGATCCCAAGGGAACATGATTCCGTAATAAAAAGTATCGTAATGTCCTAATCTAAGGCATGGTCTACCCTTATGCTAAGTTTTATCCACATCCATTCAGCTTAAGACCTAGTAATCGCATTAGTATCTGCAGATGGATGCTTATGGGTTTCATAGGGTCCAAGCCCATTTAACCAGTGTTTCGTTTTGAACTTTTCACAGTATGGTTATTTTCAAGAAAATACCAACGATACTGAAGTGTAATCTAAAAATTTTTTTTCAAATAAATATAACCGACTTCCAAACAAAACACTACAAAGAATAAAATAACCTTTATTTCGGAAGTCTGTGTTTTTGGTTTTGTTTCTTTGTTTTTTAACAAAAGTGGAAGTCGGTTATATTTTTTTTAAGTTTTCAATTTTTAGCGTTGATAATTGGACGACGTCTTCGTCTATTCAAAAATTGAAATAAGCACAAAAATGCTCATAAAATAAAAACTACTGAACCAAACTGAATCAAATTTACGGGACCAAATGACAAGTATGCTGCATAGAACTGAAAAAAATCACAGAAATCGAATCTGAAACCTCTGAGTCATCGGTGTACATATATAAAAAAAATACCCACCGAATTGAGAACCTCCTCCTTTTTTAGAAGTCGGTTAAAAATACGTTTCCATTTTGCCAGTGAATTATTACTCCACGCCGTTTAATCACAAAGAATACCACACACGTTACGTCTGAATAAAGCTTAAAAAAGTTCCCATCGTTTGAGAACCTCATCTGCACATATTAGCTTACCATCAATTGAGGCCCAAAACATTCAAATTATAATATATTTATTCATGTAATCCACTAAGGCGATTAATAAGCCAAAATTATTGCTAAACACGAACAAAATTAAAAAGGAAACTAGGCCGTAGTGGCCATAATTTAATCGATTAATTTACGGTTACATAAATAACCGATTAGAACAAAATCGAGAGGTTTTGTGTGCGAGCGCGGCAGGGGGGCGATGACAGTGTTGCGTACCTGTGGAGATGTACCTTAGGGTCAGCACAGACAGACGAGCTGAACTTGAATTGACGAATTGTAATTTATTATTGATTTTCTCTTTTAAAAAATGCTTTTTATTATTATTTTTAAAATTTTAATTTTTGGTTTATATTATTTCTGCATGTTTTACTTTTAGGTTTTTTTATATTAATTCAATGATTTATGTAATTTACCTATTGTATCAAACACAATATTTAATCATTGTTCCTGATAAATAAATAAAAACTGATAGCTGTTGAAACACCATTCGGTCTTCTTTGCTTATTTAATTTAATGCTTTATTTCAGGCTTCTAGGGCCCATACAGTAAAATACATTAACTACACTACTTGTATAAGTTGCGGATAGGCAAGTGCAATATCGCTTTTCATCAGCTTAGATTGTAGGCAAACGCGAGCTTATTAATAGTGAAAAATAAAAATGATATGAACAAACCCCCTCAATTTTGCTGTGAAAATAAATTTGCTGTGACCGACATGGGATATATATTTTTTATATTATTTACATTTACCGCCTGTACTTATGTGTACATTATGGATTGCAATAAACGATTTGTGCGTGTGCGTGGAAAATCTCAACAAAGAATAGTGAAATAAGTTTGCAATAAGGTAAAGAACCTTATAGCTTTCTTTTTGTATCCTCATCATCATCATGAGCTCCTTTGCACTTTTGGGCAGAAATATCTAGTTCGTGCTATCTTTTTTCGGCTTTTTGTTTCCTATTCTCTCACTTGTCTATTGTTTTTTTCAACCATTTAGGCCGTACCATTTCTTGGCAGGGTAGGTTCTTCTTTCATTTTCGTTTTCCAATATTAGTTTGGTTGACTGTTCACAGCGCGCTCGATATATATCCATTATAGACTAGCCACCACAGCTATTTCAATATTTCCAATCGTTCCATTGACTTTATACCAGAATTTTACACTTTAACGCTCACCACAGCGATATTCCGCTGTAAAATTAGATACTTTCATTGCTCCACTGTATGCCCCAAACCGCAGTGGTGGTATGCAAGCGGGTTGGAACGCGCGAATTTTAGAAATAGCTACAAATTAATGTTCAGCTGCGCG
This sequence comes from Lacanobia wlatinum, assembly GCA_947578705.1. Taxonomy (NCBI): domain Eukaryota; kingdom Metazoa; phylum Arthropoda; class Insecta; order Lepidoptera; family Noctuidae; genus Lacanobia; species Lacanobia wlatinum. The sequence goes on along the minus strand of OX388046.1, from coordinate 3,833,037 downwards.
GCAGATCGAGTAATTATCAATTAGGTGAGTGTACCATTTTCGATATCAATTAAATTATATATTTGCTCGCCATTTTAACAACATTTTGCACGATTGGGAATGATTATGCAATCTAATTTTGTAGCACTTCGTAGTTTAGAAATAGCTACTGGGATTGCTGTACTTGGTATTAGGATTTTTACATAATTGTTTCAATTCTCAATGGTAGCCTGGAATACGAATTAAAGCCTTTTGAAAATCAGTCGTGCCATATGTATCCTTCTTTTGCTGAAACCTACGCACATAATTATTTGGGAACAACTAACACCTAATTATATATATAGCCTATGACATGTCACTTCGACTCTTTAAGCTAGAGACAAACTGGTCCCATGTACGGAACGTATGCAACGCATTATGATATCTGGACTATTGATTTTTTATAAAAAACTCAAAAGAGATACACTTATAGTATGCAATGCAACATACGATACCATACAAAAGCATTGCATACGTTGCGTACGTAGGAGCAGTGTGTCTCTCGCTATAGACGAACGCAATGATACCTACCTCATTGGTTTGTTAAAATCTATCCAGCTACCGGACACAGTACCGGACAGATTACCGGAGGTGCCAAAGAAACAGACCTACATACTCTCGAAAAAAACATTACCCTCCTTCCGGGAAACTCGGATACAAACTTAATGCAAAGTGAATAGTATAAGTATCGCATTCTAAACCATCACCTTGTTAAACTGGCCATCCAAATTCAATTCTTCCACTTCTACTCTTGGCACTCACCTCAAGCAATACCCTTGATGTTTCGACATCGTTCTATCTGCCTGGGAATCGTCCCAAGTCACGTGCCATACTGTTGCAGTCCCCACTTATCGAGTCGCATGCTTCGGCAGACATAAGCCTTTGGTTGGAAAGCTTATGTTATGTCCGTAAGGATCAGAGGTACAGGAATGCTTACAGGTCACTTAAGCCGGTGAAAAGGTACACCGGGAAGTCTGTTTAGTTTAACTGTGCTGTCAAACCAGATTTTTAAGTGATGATTGGTTGTTGTTGTTTTTTTTTGAAGGCAATGATAATATCTAAAGAAAGGTCAGGTGCTTAGGTTTTGTTTTTAATTATTTATAGGATCGTCTTGATCACAATCTAAACTGACGGAAAGGTATGATTTGGTTGCCTTGAAGTAATGAAGTAACATAATTCCTGACTGAAAGAATCCAGGGGCCTATATGTATAATAAAACTGACGACAAGTGAGAAGCGACGATCAGACAATTCTACAATTTTGTACGTTTATTTCATATATTCTCTTCTTTACTAAACAACACCTGTCGCAGAATTTTGACAATTATGTCAGTTTTTGACAAATTTGTCGCATTGTCAGTTATACTAAAAAAGAGCCCCAGGTTGTAGCTATTAAGAAACATAGACTCCGGCAGTGAATAGCACTCTTCTCACTCACGAACAATGAAAGTATTCCCAAAACTTTTTTTGTGTATGAGTGGTTAAACCTGGAGTATGAACGTAAACGATAAAAAAAAAGAAGAATTGTAACAAAGGCTTTAGACAAAGTGGCGCTATATAAGCGATGGTGATTTTAGAAATGTCATATTATAAGAGTGACATTTCGACAGCGTTTGTCAATCTCATACATGTTTGACGTTTTGACAATCGTCTTCGCTACGCTACCGCTGACAGAATGTCATTGGTCTAGAGCCTCAGATAGTGTTCTGTAGTTTCTGCCTTATCAGACGTAAAAAGCGTGAGTGTACTACCCGCCTAGCATGAAATTCATTCAACCCAGTTCTTTTCCAACTATGTTGAGGTCGCGGCTTTCATACTTTTCGGGGTGCATCTGTTCCTGTGACTGATCGGCTCGAGCTCCTAGGCATGGAGTTGACATCCAGTCTCAACTTCGGCGCCACCATCGAGTACAAAGCCCAAACCGCTGCCAAAAAGCTGGGCATCCTAAATAGGGTGAAGCGATACTTCAGGCCTGGACAGCTTTTAACCCTATATAAAGCGCAAGTCCGATCCTGCATGGAGTATTGTAGCCACCTTTGGGATGGCTCAGCTAAGTATCAGCTTGCCGCGCTTGACTCAGTGGAACGCAGAGCTAAGAGGCTCATCGGTGACGAAAAACTGGTGGATGCCAAGCTACATAGCTTGGCTCATCGCCGTAAGGTTGCCTACTTGTCGGTCTTCTACAGATTGTACTTCGGTGAGTGTGCCCAAGAACTCCACGACCTCATCCCGCCGGCCCCCTTCCACCATCGGACATCCAGACGCACTGCATCTTACCATCCCTACCTTGTTAGTATTCCACCAATTTGCACTAAGCGTTTCCAAACGTCTTTTATAATGCGCACACCAAAGGAGTGGAACTCTCTGCCTGCGTCTGTGTTTCCAAACGCTTACAACCCTAATCTCTTCAAAGTTAGAGTGAACAGGCTCCTTCTGGGTAAGCTCGCTCCATCGTAGACTCTGTCTTTGTCATCTCTGACCTAGACTAGAGTCAAGAGCAAACCCATCATAAATAAAAAAAAAGTACTACCAAATGCAGCTGATTTTTACACTATCTGTGTATAACATGGAGTGAGTACTCATTTTGATACTCTTCAGTCTTAAAATAGTGAGGGATACTTAATGCTCAGCGTACTTATGTACAGACAGCGTGATTTACTAGTACCCCTTTTGCGTTCCAACTTACTCATTAAATGTATGCTTCAACACTAATATGTTTAATAGAGAGACTATCTTTTCGCTAATCTTCCACCTGACCTGACTGATATATTATTCCAGATAAATACAGGTTTTATACTATTTACACACCCACCTCTGGCCATAAAAAAATATTGTGTAGATAATTTATGTACCTATAGATTTATTAAATTTCCCCCAACTACTTCTTATCCTGAGAATTTGGGTTCTCTAGTATCCAGACCAAAACTATTAAGGTTTAAAAATACAAAGAAACTTTCCGAGAAAAAGTAGACAGTACCCCGCTTTCTTTGGATTATCTTACCCTCTCTCTATCTTGTTGCTATTCCACCAATTCGTACTAAGCGTTTCCAATGCGCACAGCAAAGGAGTGGAACTCTGCCTGCGTCTGTGTTTCCGAACCCTTACAACCCTCATCTCTTTAAAGGCAGAGTGCACACGCTCCCTCTGGGTAAGCTCGCTCCATCGTAGACTTAGTCTCCGTCATCTCTGTCCTAGACCAGAGTCAAAAGCAAACGCAAATGTCAAAAAAAATCTTGGATAATTTGGTGAATCTTGGAAATCTTGAAAACTATTCAATCCAAGTCGGAGCCACTTTTTGTAAGTTACCCCCTTAACCGGTTCTGGTTATCCCAACATTCTGGGCATTGCAATTGCGAGTAAATTACGGTAGTGACACACGGGTCGTTTGCATGCATCGATTGTGACGCACTGCATGAGACACGGAACCATTGCTTTGAAACACACCGGTAGGCAAACCCCTCGCCAAATTGATGAACGTATTTAAAACTCCATCCAGACAGTTACTGGGCAGCTAGTCATTTGGCTTCTGGATGGTTATTTTTCACGTTATATAATAACAAGCACGAGTCGTGAGCACACTCTCCATTGGTCAGTTTGACGACGACAGCTCTGACGCTTCACGTTATTGGTTCGTTAGTCAATGCTCATCGACTATTGCGCTTGCAAGTTTCGTTCGCCCACCGTACATTGGCGGGATCACCCCGCTGCATTCGTCGTGCTCACGACTCGTGCCGGTTACTATGTTTACTCCAAAATACTGAGCGACGTAACCTTTGATTGGATACTGAGTCCGAATGTATTAAATTACGGAACCACGTGTATCAGGGTCTGATACAAACATGTGGTAACAAAAAAAACTTAATAGTACTTTACAATAGTACTATAAAAACTTAATAGTACCAAAAACGGTGTTAATTACGTTTCACATGTTAATTGTATTTTGACATTTAATGGTATTTTGACATTAGAGCTGAATTGTGCCATTTGAATTGTATTTTCCCATATTAATTATATTTGGACTGAATTAATTTTAATTGCATTGAATTGTTATTTTTTTGTCTTATAATTGTGATTAGTGTTCCCTCATTTAAATTTTGCATGTCAAATCTTGGGCAGAATGTATGGCTCAACTTTTATACTTCACGACCTCATTTGTATACCTGCACTCTAGCAAATAAATAATTTGATTTTTTTTTATCAAAGTGCAGAGCCAAATACGTACAAAGATGCGCAAGGCGACAATGCGACAGCACTATATATATATTTTTTTACTAAAAAGTCATTCCATTGTCGTGTCGTGTCGTGTCTGTATTTGTAAGCATCAAGGCTTTATAGCACTTCTTCGTATTTTCTTATTAGACAAAACCTTAACTTTACCAATGCACAACTGCTCTACATAATATTTATGTCAGCTAAACCTACTATATCAAAATATTATACAAACAGTGTCGCAGCGACATTAAACCATGTGGAAGGTCGCTTACACCGGACAGGGCCGCCCCGCGGAGAGCGCACAAATTATATTTTTATGTGTTTTCTGACAAATTGGGTATTTTACGATGCCACGTCCAGTGGACAGTGTCACCGTGTTGACATCTGACAGATATCATTAAAAACGAAATGATTAAAAACTACTGTGTGGAAAAAACGCGGAATTTTTAACAGAATATTTGCATAAAATTACGCTTTGGAACGGGTTCGGCAATTAAAATTATTGAAGATCTAGATTAAATCAGGTTTTTGCTAAATTAATATTGACCATAGAGTAATTTGCAAAAACAACACCAGAACAGGATGTCTGGGTGGGAAGAATGTAAAAACAAAATTACTTCTTAAAATATTCTAGTTAAAAAACTTTGTTTAAGCTATGTAATGACTTCATACTCTTGTTAGTAATTTGTCTGCACGTAATTAAAAATATATTTTTATTTTCAGGTAAGTTCCAGACATCTATACACCCACAATACCTCATTTGACCTCCTTATGGTGTAAGTTTTCGTAATTTTTCATCATATTTTAACATTCCAGTTATATCTTTATCTCATCGGATTCCATCTCGCAATTAATTCAGGAAATAATATTTTATTAAGGGTTGTTCACAGCTACAGATTATGGTTTTATTATTAAGGTAACTAGCTGACCCGCGCGGCTTCGCTCCCGTCATCTGGCTACTCTACCTACCGACCCTAACCTACCTACCCTACCTACCTACTTACCTACCCTACGTTTTTTTTTTTTTTTTTAATGGATGGGGAATCATCAAATGACCCCTCCCGCTCTGGGTGAAGCAGAAGGGAGTGTCAGACTCTTACTGACTAAAACCCATCCGTGCTCCTCCTAATGCCCTTTGTGTTCCAGGGCCGCGGCGGCTCTTTCGAACAGATTCCGCAACCCCGGCAGGCACTGGCCCTACCGGGCCCCGTCTACTTTGCTGACATCTCTTTGAGGTGCGCGTGGAACACAGCGCGCTGTCGATGACGAGCCACCCAACGCTCGCCGTCCGCAGACCTGCGCCTACGGTGGCCGGGAATCACTCTGCGATTCCCGACGCCCGGGACGTCTTCTTCTGTTGCGGCGGCTGGGGCGTTCCCTCTCTCGCACGCGTTCAGCCTCCTCCTTCGCTAGCATCACTGCTTCGCAGAAGGAGGTGACCGCTTCCCATGCCTCCTCGCTCCGGACCCTGGATTGAACCAGGGCCGGACGCGACAGGTCGCCGCCGCCGATCGCCTCGAATCATTACCTACCTACCATAGCTACCCTACCTTACCTACCTGCCTACCTACATACTCATTCTTTTTTTTTTGTATTTTAATTCTTATTATGCTATTCCGGACGAAGAAATTAGTTTTCGTCCGGAATAAAACACAAAAACTATGAAAATCGGTCGAGCCGTTCTCGAGTTAGTTAGAATAGTGTTCGAACAAACCCGACTTTGAGAATTTTGCTATATTGTGAAAGATTCGACCTTTTTCTAGAAGTCATTTTTATATTAGCGAGACAGAAATAAAACGAATAAACTGAAGGAAGACGGACAGCGGTGGCTTATTAATAAATAGGGTTCCGTTAGCAACCTTGGCACGGAACCCTAAAAATCGACTTGGTTTGCACGAATCAAAATCGTACGCGAAGGCTTAAATAATAGGGTCCCATTAGCAACGTTTGCACGGAACCCTATAATTTGCCTTGGCTCGCAAATCGAGCTGTCTGATACTTAGCACGAATTAAAAACTTAGTTGCGGGCAACCTGGGAGTCTTTAAGACAAAAGTGAACAGGTTGCTTCTAGGCAAACGTGCTCCATCTTCGACCGCATCATCGCTTACCATCAGGTGAGATAGTGGTCAAATGTATGCCTATATATAATAAAAAAAAAATCTACACCTAACCACTGAGAACTAATGATAATATGATTTGACAGTTACTGTGAAATCGTGTTGTCATTCATTCTTAGTTCGGGTTCGGGATTAATCGTAAGTCTGTAGGTGATACGGAGTAGAATACGTCCTGCTAAAGGGTCCCTCTGTCTTAAGTTATTAGCTAACCTAACAACATCTTATAGTGACCATATCAATATTAAAAATCTTTTATGTTTTAAATAAATAGACTGACTTTGCCATCGCATGAAAACACAATGTATCTCACAAGCCGCTTTTTTGCTCGACTTGGCGGGGGCACTGACGTGCCCCCAGATGAGTCACAATCCTCAACATCATTTCTCTACTTCATAAACGTAACAAGTGTAGTAGGTATTTAGCTACAAGCGCCATTTAGAAAGCGATACATTTAAAATGTCGAAACACATGTCCACATAAACCTGAGTCCACACTTGTGCGCTTTGGTCTGCAATTGGCATTCATCGTGCGTCAAGTAATTTTGTGCATGTCTGTTTTTTTTTTATTTGAGATGTAGTCTAGTTCAGAGGGCAATTTGTCTTACGTATGGGATTCGGGCAATGTTGGTACAACGCGTTAGTAATAGTTAATTTGAAAAACAAATTTTAGAACAATTTCTGTGAAACTTGTTGTCATATTGTCGCGTTGCACTTCTTTGTAAGAGCGTTTAGGTGCATGGCGCAAATGATACGTGAGTCAATGATTAAACGAAGATATAATAAAAAAAAACGATAGTCGGCACGACTAAGAACTGATTTTTCATTAGTCAAGAAACTTTTTCATGATGAAAAAATGGCCGTTTGACAGGTTCTGTATCACATATTTGTGGCAATCTGTCATATTTGTTCTACCGATAAAAAAAAATCTCGCTGTTGATAAATCTGTTCTAAAATAACCGACGTCTATACCTTGATTTCATGTCATGTTGTCATGACATTTTATTATGGCGCCTCTTATAAAGCAAGATAAAAAGGGCAGGTCAATCAAAGTCATAAATTTCGAATTTATCATTTACATGCAGTTTTGAATTATCAAGGTCGATCAGTCAAATAGACGAAACTACATAGTTTTGCCGCGCTGACGACAAGAGCATAGCAGAGCAGCAGCAAGAATGACCTGCAGCAAAACACACTCCATCTTCTTCAGAGCAGCTATTCAGTCTATTCTGTAAATAACTTTTTCGATATCGAGCTTCACCTGAGTGACAAAACTTACAAAGTGAGCTTTATTACACACAACATAAAGGTCTTATGTTTATACGAATTTGATAATCACCTCGGATTCCGCTGTCGAGACACGAAAAGGTGTACCGCAGAGTTTTTGAAGTGAGTAGTGTGGCCATACCTTAACAAATCCGCGTCTGGAATCTAGTCTTATCTCACACCGGATTCCAACCATTTAAAACGAACGACAACCACCTCTCATTATCACTATAAATGTTAATTTTATTCGTATAATTAACGGAAATTTTAATATAAATCGTGACAAATTAATTATTGTATGATTTGATTGGCAGCGTATATTAAAATAATCATTGCTCTATAATATGAATTCATGGACGCTATTTATAATGCAATATGCATACTATGAATGTTAATTTTGATGGGAATCTGTGCTTTTGATTTGTAGTTTTGATTCTGTGTCAGTGATGTGTTTATTCGCTCTTGTTATGGTGTAATATGCATGTAGTGGTTACGTTGGCAATCAATTGAGTATTTTATTAGTGAGAACATAAATAACGTTACGTTTTCTTAGCGTAGGTTAAAAATGCTATCTGCCAGGGTTGCGGTTTTTGTTCGAAAGAGTCACTGCGGCTCATGAACGCGTTTAGAGGAACACGGATGGGTTCTGCTCCGCTCAGAGCAAGAGTTATTTGATTATTTAAAAAAAAATATGAAAAAGACACAAAAATAATAATATCGAAAAAGGAAAATTCGACTATTTTTTGCTATTCAGGGGTCAATTGGCCAATTATTTGTCTTTGCGTCTTTGATAAATCGTGGGTGAATCGACTTGGCGTGTAAATCACGTTCATTTGTGTTACCGCACTTCAAAAAATTGTTTTTTGTCTACACAAATATTATAAAGAAGAAAGATTTGTTTGTTTGAATTGAATAGGCTCCGAAACTACTGGACCGATTTGGAAAATTGTTTTAGCATTGGATAGCTACATTATCAGGGAGTAACATAGGTTACATGTTATCCCCGTACTCCCACGGGAACGGGAACTACGCGGGTGAAACCGCGTGACGTCCACTAGTAGTTCATAATTTGACAATTGATTAGATCGTCCTCGCATATAATCAATTGATTAATGTATGCAAATGTTGTACAGCTTATATTTGAAAAGAGTAACTATGGAGTTTCTTGTCCGTTCTTCTCCATAAGAATGTACCGGGAATGGACGACTAGCTTCACTATAATATTTTATTTTCATTTGACGTTCAAAAGTGCTTTTAATGGTCTAGTTGAAACAAATCATTTGACTTTGACTTTCTCTTTCTATTCCAACATTGATTGGCTAAGGAAATTCACACGGCCATTCTTAACGTTCCAAACTACCACTTAACCTCACCCCGATTCCTTCACTATTCCCAAATTACGTCAAATTCAATTGACGCACAACAAAAAGGTTGCGACGTTTAGTGTTGGAGGGGGATGAAACGGGAAAGGGTGACGGGGGTGAGGGGATGAAATACTCTGTGTTGTACAATAAATCGCTGTGGACGGGGATGATTTGTGGGCGATGTGTACGACATAATAAACACAACCAATCGATTGGGGGTGAGAAATTTTTGCTGAGCTCCGGTGGAATGCTGATTGTGAAGAAAAAGTTTGGGGATTATTGGATTAAATTTTTTTCTCACATTTTTTATCAGTTGCTAGGACACGGCTATCGGAGATATTACCATCAATATGTATCATGTTAGACTGATATAAAAAAAAATGAAAGAAAAATGTTTATGTGTGACTCGCGCAAAACAGACATGTAAAATTAATTAAAACTAAAAGTAGTCTATTACTTAATCACTAATAAATTTAGTCTGTGCGAGGCCAAAAAGGTATATCTGAGCATAGGTTGCGAAACTTAAAAATAAATAACACAGCTCTGGTTTTATGATAGGGCCTGTGATGACACAGACGCGCAGTTCTGTGGACTCTGATCTATTTATCTAATGGCTGTCATCTCCTGAACTAAGACAAAGTTTCTCAAACGAAAACGTTAGCAAAATTATTGTGACAAATTATTATCAAACGTGCGTACCTGTGTAGCTGTGATTGGCTCTATGCTTTTTTGACATTAACATTTTGACATAATCAATGAGTTCAATTTTAATCACTAACGATGGAGGTAACATATGCGCAAGTAGAAAATGGTGACGAATAAATGGATTAATTCTTAATTAAAAAAAAAAATGTTGGAATGTTTCATGTGTATCTGTTATTTCACCGACACTCCATATGTCACTCCTATGTGTGAGTTCATTCTATCTTCACATCAAACTAAAATTCCCACATAAACCACCTTCAAATCTTGATCCCCAAACTTCACCCATACGTTCCCATCAAGCCGGACTGTCAGTCCTCACACCACATATTACTCGCCCACAGCACTGGCAAGAAACACTCCAAACAGATCATGGGCTGTTGATTAAAATATCAAGTTTCCCCTCGAGAGGATTAGTATTCGATCAACGAATTACCATAGATTTTGAGATACGGAGCTTAGGTGTGAATAGTGAGGGGATGTGGGTGTTATCGATAACTAGTGTGTCGATAGATTTGGGATTGATTTTCAAATCAAATCAAATCTATTTATTTGCCAGAATGTAGTACAACGTAGGTTGATATGACAAGATCTTAAAACTATAATGGGCTCTTACATTCTACCATTACATATGGTGAACAAATATTTTATTTTATGTTAGTATTTTAATTAGTAATATAAAAATAAGAAAACAGACAGCAACAGTTCTCATGCATATGGAATTACAAAAAAATATTATATATATTAATGTCAAAATTATACTATATAAAATTTAAGTTTGTGAAATCCTGACTTTTACTCGTCTGCTCAAATAAGACTGTTATGTTTGTTAGTGTCTATATTCCGCCATAACTCCTTAACGCCTTAACTGATTTTGATGTATGAGGTAGCTATGCTTTTAATTGAAATTGAATTTGATCGTTCTGTTGAAAGATTGCTGACACTAGTGACTACTGATTCTGGTTATGCTGTTGTTACCCGTAAGATAAATGCAGCTTGTATTTGTGCCCCATAGGCTTGGCCCCTGTCACATGAAACTTATAGCAAAAGTGAAAACTACGCACCTCACTTTTAGCCATACCTTGCCTTTACTTATACATCGTCATATCATTCGGAGTACACCAAGGGCGAATTTCATCAATGAAATTGAAGGCGATTAGCATAAAAACCACGTTTACGAGCTGTCAGTTTCATTATTTTCTGTGGAATATTATCACTGACAGCTCTTGAACGCAGTTTAGATTGCGGCTGTTGGCGTTCAGTTTCATTGGTGAAATCCGCTCTTAGTCTCATGTCGTTGTGATATTTAGGCGTTTTGTATTTTGATACTGTATCTCTGGAAATAGCCTTTGGTCAATTAGAAACCATAGAAGCAGACAACAAACAACAAATATCGATAGTTCTGTGGCAAACATCGATATTTACTTATTGTCCCATCACTAATCTTAAGCGCCATGTCAAAACATAAATAATACCGTCTTGATCCATTTTGTCAAACGTTACGAAATAGTATTAATGCCATAAAACCCTTAATTACGCCGTAAATATCGATTAAGTGAATGTATAAGTAATTGAAATGTTTCCATACGAAACCATGGATTCTCACTATTTCTATGGTGTTGGTTTTATGGTGTTAAGTTCGTTGGCTTTAAGTGAAAGTGAAGAGTTAAGTTTAATATATAAGTTATTTGAAAATTCAATTTGATGTTCTTTCGTATCTATGGAACATCTCGTTATTTATTTACCGAACGGCCGGAGATAATGCCTTAGGCTAAGGCTTCTAAATATAAGGCCGGTTACTGAATTGCGTATAAGCAGTTAAGAGTATGTCCAACCTTACGTCAATGGCAAAGTTTGTCAGGTTTGTAGACCAAGTAAGAGTTTGACAATTGGTCAACTACAAACTCTCACCACTAGTGGGTGACCACCTTAGCATAGTGAGAATCCTTTATGTTTCGGAAAGCACGTTAAGGCTGCTCTCTCGAAAAATGCTTAAAAACAGCGTGCAGATGAAGCAACTTTTCGTCGACATTTACTGAGAAATTACATCTAAAAAAAATAGGTAGTAATCTACATGAAATGATACGTAATTTGGTTATTCAGAATTTATGTATGGGTATCACACAATAAGAAAAAAAAATCACCAAATCACCTCCAAATCTTTGAGATGAAACCATTTTACTCCTTAATTTTTTAACAAAAGTCTTTTAAGAAAATATCTACTGTTTTGCAATACAAACGAAAATAATTTGGTATTGTTACTTTTTAAAATACATGTTATTTTTTTTTAATAAATTAGCGGAGTGACGCGTAGAGGAGTAGTTAGCTCCGTTAATATGCACAAGGTCATTGGCCTTTGGTCCCGGCTGTCGTCTTGTAAGTCGAAGTCCGAGGCCGGAGAATCTTACACCAGGTGCCCTATTATGACGTGCCAATGCCATCATGATTAAGCTGTGAAAAAGGGATAAATACTATCCCTTTTTCACAGCTTAATCATGATGCGTCGTGTATAACTCCGTCTCCCTCCCACACCGTTATCATGATAGTTTTAAAATGACGTCATAATAGGTACCCTGTCTTGCATAGAGGTATCATGTTACCCAGTAACTGACTGAGGATCTGACTGATGAACTGGGTTGAGGATCTCAGAAAGGCAGTCACCCAATAAAACACTGATACTCAGCTGTATCTGGTTAGACTGGAAGCCGACTCGAAAACAGTTAAGACAAGCTATACATACCTTTTAAAGAGGAGGCTGAACGCGTGAGAGAGAGGGAAACCTCACGCCCCAGCCGCCGCAACAGAAGAAGACGCCCCGGGCGTCGGGAGTCGCAGGGCGATTCTCGGCCACCGTAGGCGCGGGCCTGCGGACGGCGAGCTTTGGGTGGCTCGCCGTCCGATCAGAACCAGGGGGGCTACTCTCTAACGAAATCCGTAGTTTCGGGCTTAGTTGCGGGCGGACATTTTCTACTCCGTATCACCTAACCACTGAGAACTAATGATAACACGATTTGACAGTTACTGTGAAATCGTGTTGCCATTCATTCTCAGTTCGGGTTCGGGACTAATCGTAAGCCTTGTAGGTGATACGGAGTAGAATACGCCCGCCCGCAACTAAGCCCGAAACTACGGATTTCGCTAGAGAGTAGCCCCCCAGGCCCGGGTCGACGGCGCGCTGTTTTACACGCGCGCTTCAAAGAGCTGGGCTTTGAAGTTGGGGCCCGCTAGGGCCAGTGCCTGCTGGGGCTGCGGAATTTGTTCGAAAGAGTCACCACGGCCCTGGAACGCAAAGGGCATTAGGAGGAACACGTATGGGTTTTAGTCAGTAAGAGTCTGACACTCCCTCCTGCTTCGCCCAGAGCAGGAGTCATTTGACGATTTTACATGATTAAAAAAACGTACCTATTGATATTTCATTAAAAAAAATACTGTTGATAGGCACCATATTGATTAATGTTGGCATTGTAATAATTTAATTGAACAATATTTAGTTTGTATTTATAGTCTGTTTACCGAGGTAGGTACTCTGCCGATACAGGGTACAGTACCCAACTGATATGGCTTACCGATGTATCTGCGCAGAAGATGAATTGTCAAAGCGCGGGAATTGCTATTGACCAATCAGCACGCTCCACGCAACGCGCTTCTTTTTACTGTACCGCTATTGGTCGGCAGCTGCCGCCATGTTCGCGCGCGCCGCGTGGCATGCAAGTGACTTGCGAGTGAGACGGAACTAACAGCTGCAGTGTATTATGAACCTTATAGTAGTTATATAAGGTTGATTGTAAATTTGCTTTCTTTCGTTAATCTTCGGGACGATACTTTCTTTTCTGCGCGAACGAAGATTCACGACGCGCCTTATCAGGTGGGTACCGCTATAGTACTCTATTTTCAGATATTCCCTTCGCGGAGCATTGTCAAGAGGCAATGCGTCAACTTGATTGAGAGACCTAAGTCTCTCTGAAAGTTCAAACCACATTTACTACAATTTATTTTGGGGTGCTACCTTGTAAGAATGGCTATGTCACCAGGCAATTCGTTTGTTAGTACCGTAAGTTTGTTAAAACTGTTACTAGGTTATCAAATACAGTTAATTTCAATCGTTCAAAACAATGGATTCTTCCGAACAGCCGGTCGATTCCGTGAATAGAATAGAATAGAATACTCTTTATTATGTACACCATATAAGTTACAGAAAAAAATAGATGAAGAAAACATTACATAGGGTGACACAATGGGCGGCCTTATCGCTAAAAACGATCTTTTAAAGACAACCTTTGGATGGATTTTAAAGAGAGGACTGACAGTACTGCAGGTAGTCTTAGGTGTACTATTTATATAAACAATAATTACATAATAGATAAATACGTATAAAAAATATAGCAGAGAACCCAAGTAAAGACGATTAAGGAGAGAGATAATGATTAACTTTTTAAATGATAAACTTTTTTTTTAATTGATAGGGCACGCGTTTGACCAATATCTTACCTGTGTAGAAACTCAACCTCAACTCAAAAATAAAACAACGATTGAAAGGATAATTTTCGATATAATTCTCACAGCAAAATATTAACGTTCTGTTCAACAGTTCAATCGCTAGTGAAGTCCAGCACGTGCCGTGCCAAAATCGACGACTGTTACACTTCAAAAATAGAGGCAAAGGTCTCAACCTTCAACAGCCAAACAATATTCGAATAAGTCGATCACTACCTTAGTGACAGGTATCTGTCAATGTTGCCAAACGAAAAAATACAAGATCGTTCACGTGTCTATGACATCTGACAGATACTTGTCACTGGTACAATAATAACAATTGGATAACCTAAATCGTGAATATAATAATACTGTTAGCCTTACACCTGCCAACAACAACAACAGCAACTTAAGCGAAGTGGACGTGAAATGAGCTTCCTTTCCAATTGGTGCTAAAGATTGACAGCTCACTTGAAGCTCACATCACTAGCGCTATCACGACGAGCTGCAGTGCAATTCTGTATATTAAGGCTTGTATTCATGCCAATGACTTTGTGCATATAAACGGAGCTAACTACTCCTCTACGCGCCACTCCGCTACCCGCATTTTTAATTTATTATAAATAAGTAAGACTTATTTTAAAAAGTAACAAATCTAAATTATTTTCGTTTATATTGCAAAGCAGTAGATATTTTTTTTTAGACTTTTGTTAAGAAGTGAAGAAGTAAAATGGTTTCATCTCTTCGATTTGGAGGTGATTTGGTGATTATTTTTTTTTATTATGTGATACCGATACATAAATTCTGGCTAAACCAAATTACATATCATATCATGTAGATTACTACCTATTTTTTTCAGATGTGATTTCTCAGTAAATGCCAACGAAAAGTTGCTTCGTCTGCACGCTGTCCTTAAGCATTTCTCGAGAGAGCAGCCTTAATGTAATTCAAACTAGCAGTTCCTGAGATTAGCGCGTTTAACTAAACAAAAAAACTCTTCAGCTTTAAAATATTAGTATTGATTTGTAGCCTGTTTTATGACTCTGCAAGGCAAAAGCCTCCTTTTCTTCCTTCCCGTCTCCCCAGATGACTGACTTGGTCAGCAAAAACCAACTAAAAATAAATTAATGAAACAGAAAAAGAGAACAAAAAAATTCCCTAATGAAAAACCTGCCTACGTAAACTTCATTTGAATTCAGAATGTTCCTTTTCAGGAAATTCCTTTTCAATACTTCTTCACAAAGTTTATAACACAGCTCATTAATATAAAAAGAAAAACGTTTTAAACTGTGACGTGGGCTGACGTCACTGATGGTAGCGTGATTGATGACGTCGGCCGTACACTTGCTGTCACAAATATTGGGATGGACGGGATTTTGATTTATTTTTTGTCATCTTTTGAGATGTTTCTGAAACCCAAGTTGGATTTTCAGTGTCCGGTGTTGTATTCGGGTTTAAAGTAGTTGTCTAGGATATTTATAACTGTTTAAATTTATGTAATACTGAGATATAAGCTATGTTCCAGAGCTGAATGAAAATACTTTATAAACGTTTTATTTTTGCCTAAATACATAAATTAAGTGCCGTGCTTAAGTCTCACAAAAGCTCTAAAAAGCTCGACCAGTTCGATTTTTCTTTTGTATTTAGACTGTTAAAAAGTGTTTCATCCAAATAAATTTTAAGTGGTTCATAGTTCAACAGGTTGTCTAGTATTAATTAAAATAAATTGCCGATTATCTGTTTTTAAACTGGTATCGCATGAATTTATAGAAACGCAAAAAACTACATTATTACCCATTAATATAAGCAGTAGCAAATGCATTTAAAATTAACCGTTCCAATCGGTACGAAATAAACTTCAAAATCAATTCCACAAACATTAATTACTGGTATATAATTTTATTTCAGTAATTTACAACTAATTACAGTACTAATATGACATAACATCACGCCTGTACTTCCCGAAGTATAGGCAGAGGGTTGTCTAGTACACCCACATTTCGCGAGTTAGTTTAGGGTTCCGTAAAAAGGGTAACTACCGGAACCCTATTACGTACGGAACCCTCGGTGGGCGAGTCCGACTCAATCCTGGCCGGTTTTTTTTTCTTTAAATTGTTACTGGGTAACCGGCAACCCTATGGCTAAACTGTCAAAGAATAACAACTGAGAACAAAATCTTTACGTAACTAATGCCTTCCGTCACGGTCGATCTTCAATGTTCTGAAGATCAACTTGTGCAGACTGATATTATTTAGTCGCGAGCTCCCCAATACAACCTCTAAACTATTGAAAACAGACTCGCTTAACTAAATATAAATGTTTAATTGTATTATTATAATTCGGGGAGCGATTCCGGTTTATCTTTGGGCTAGATTTACATCGGCTCAGAGTAAGGGAGCTCAACTCCCAACAGATATAACTTAGTTCTACCTTCGTGCCATTGAGTAGATTAGTCAGTAGGTTCACTGGGGTGCTTTAAGGCTTGTAATCGTGCCAATGACCTTGTGCATATAAACGGAGCTAACTACTCCTCTACGCGCCACTCCGCTACCCGCATTTTTAATTTTTTATAATGAAAATAATACATATTTTTAAAAAGTAACAAAACCAAATTATTTTCATTTGTCCTGCAAAGCAGTAAATATTTTTTTATACTCTTTTGATAAAAAATGAAGAAGTAAAATGGTTTCATCTCAACGATTTGGAGGTGATTTGGTGTTTTATTTCTTATTTTGTGATACCGATAGACAAATTTTGGCTAAACCAAATTACAAATCATATCATGTAGATTACTATTTTTCTCAGCAGCTTTTCGTCGAGACTAACAGAGAAATACATCTTATTTCTCTGTTGCTGTCGACGAAAAGCTGCTTCATTTGCACGCTATTTTAAGTTTTTTTTTCGAGAGAGCAGCCTTAAGAAAGCCTTCAAATCAGAAGCATACTTACAGAAGAGCAATTTGTAAGGTGTCACAACAGTATTGTTACTGAAAGACTCATGTATTTCCTAATTTGTGTTTTTGGACCTTATGCATCTACAAAAAGTTTTTTACTTCGGCTGCGTAATTAAAAGTTGTGCTTATACACGTTTTACTTTATTTTTAAAAGGCTCGCATTTTACTACAATTTCACTTGATGGAAAGAAAATGATGTGGGCGACGATGGAGCTCGCTTGCTCTCATGACTCTCATGATACTCATGACTTTAAAGACCCTAGATTGTAGCTATCAGGAAACACAAACACCGCGGTGAACCAATTTTTATTTGATTGTTGTCGGCCAAATTTTTTTTCTGGCAGCTGTTTAGAGGAGACTGATATCAAGGGGCAGACGAATGTCTCTGCCCTGTGTGCTTTTGTCCATAGCACGGCAAACTGATTCAGGATTGCTCCGTTTCGACTAGCAGTGAATTAAAAACGTTCTTATGAATCCTTGATCGAAGTAGTCCTTCTGGTGACCCCTCTTTACTACAGTGAGGTATCGTGCCCAAGTAATAGGGTTGCCGAGGTGGCAATGGTTACGGATAAAATCTTAGAACAGATTGCTTAGCTTAAAATAAAAACTTGTAACAAGGGCCTGGGGCGAAATACGTGGAATTATAGCTAGTACTTATTTTTCAGGTATTTTAAATTGAACTAGCTTTAGCTCGCGACTTTAATCAACGGGAACCGTGCATTTTACAGGGATAAAATGCCGATGACCCTCAGTGATAATAATTAATTAATTTATTCACCAAAGCCATACAAACCCGTTTTAATTGGTAATAATAAGTATGGCTTTCCATTGCTGACTAAATTTTTGTAATCAGATCATAATTTCCAGAGATAACCTACAAATATTTTATTACGACCTGTATTGTCCTACTGCTGAAAGATCTTCCCCATAGCTTTTCACTTTTCCGGGTGTGTTTCTTTGTCATGAACGCCTTGAGTCATCACGCTAACTTTTTCTAGGCCTTCCTCGGCAACGATAGCTTGGCTCATCGCCGTAAGGTCTTGTCTGTCTTCTACAGATTGTACTTCGGTGAGTGTGCCCAAGGACTCCACGACTTCATCCCACCGGCCCCCTTCTACCATCGGACATCCAGACGCACTGCATCTTACCATCCCTACCTTGTTGCTATTCCACCAATTCGCACTAAGCGTTTGCAAACGTCTTTCATAATGCGCACAGCAAAGGAGTGGAACTCTCTGCCTGCGTCTGTGTTCCCAAACGCTTATAACCCTAATCTTTTCAAAGTTAGAGTGCACAGGCTCCTTCTGGGTAAGCTCGCTCCATCTTAGAGTTTGTCTCTGTCATCTCTGACGTGTTTTTTTATTTGTGATGGACAAATAAAAAAAAACGACGCTCGTCTTCTGGCTTCCACTGCGTAACGGCCCATCTGACCTGATCCATTCCATACTTATATCATACTTACAAAATAAAATTCTCATATGTATAAAATTCTTCCGTTACTGACTGATTGAGTGACTGAGTGACTGACAGACAACGCACAGCCGAAACTACTGGTCGTAGAAAGCTGAAATGTGGCATGTAGGTGCCTTGGGGAGTGTAGGGGAGCACTAAGAGAGTATGTTTCCACCGAAATTCCTACGGGAATGGGAAGAAACGGGATATGCGCTTACGAAGTCATGGGCATGTCGCCGTATGGTGTCGGCCGGTGCCGTAAAAGAATAATACCATCCCATCACTTCCCGTGGGTGTCGTAAGAGGCGACTAAGGCACTTGCCAGAGGATGGGCAGCAGCGTTCTCTGTAAAACTCAACACCATACACTGCGATCACCAACCAGCCTGCCAAGCGTGGCGATTATGGCAACCCCCCCCCCTGCTTTGTTGGAGGCCTATGTCCAGCAGTGGACGTCTTTCGGCTGTTATGATGATGATGAAGTCATGGGCAAAAGTTAGTTTAATAAGCTTCAAACTTACAGAGCTTTCGAAAAACAACTAACGGTCGGAAATTTCCTCATCAGTACGTAATAGTTTTATTTTAATATTCCATTTTATTCTATTTTCGTCCTTGAAAACGCGACACGAGTTCAATTTAGTTTCGATAGATATCGTTCAATATCAACCCAGTTGTTCTAAAAGTTTAATAGCTTGTTCTAGAAATTCTCAGTAATGTCTGTTCTGTGTTGTGTATAACTGGCGTTAGGATCGGTTCGACCACAGGGGACGCCTAGTGTAGATGTGTCGCAATTTACCGGGGCTACATGATCTCTGGTTAGGGATCACCTTTGGGGAATAGTTGTGCTACGGGCCGAATTATCTTCGCAGGATTAACCGCGGGTTTCTGGACCAGTTCTATTAATATCAAATGTCTTGTAGTGTTGGGGCCGTTTATTTAGATTATAGTTAAAATAATCACGTATGTTGTCAAGTCAGAGAGTATGCCAGCTTCTGAAGAGGCAAGTTAAATTGCTGACTTCTTATTATTTTTTTTGAAGATTATGATGAAATAGTTTATCTGTACATCTAATTTGATACGACATATTTTACGACACTAGTAGTTTCTGTGAAAGATTATTTATTGATTTATGTACACACAATATACTTAAAAAAAGAAAATTGTATACAGTGACAAGAGCACAAAGGTACTGCTTATTTCATAAGAAATTTCTTCCAGCAGACCTGCGACAGGAGAGTGGGATAAGAAACGTAGACACCGTGTGTAAAATGACAAAGAAGGAAACTCAAAATAGACTAACATTACCTGGATCTAAATCACCAGGAGTCTACCACTATCCTCCACCATTAATTCAGGAATATTTCCCCTACTTTGTATCTACAGCCCATGATATAATCCTCAACTAAACTAAATTCACTGACGCACAGTCCCACAGTCTTGACAAGCTTCCAACAAGATGGAGATTATCTCCCAAGTTTGCGGGAACTGATAGTATCGGCGGGTGAATGGCTGACCCGGTGCAAGGCGGCTTCAACTAGGCGTGTGATTGAATAGTTGTGGAGTTGGCCTTTGTGGGTGTACTTAGATCATTAGTAGGGGTGGCAGTGGAAGGTAGTTTGTTTGTCCTGGGTTCCCCGCGTTACGAAAAGTCTCATTGTGTTACATGAGGAATGATCCGGAGACGAAATCAAAAGCTATTTATTCATCATTAGACTGAGAGTCAACAGTTTTGGAAAATTTACATATAGACAGTCCCCTAAAATACACGCCCGTCACCACTTCCGTGTTAGAGCTGGGAGTAAGAAATGGTGCAATATGTATACTACACAGCAATGAAATATGTTTGTGTTTCCTGATAGCTGCAATTTGGGGATTTCTAAGTCAAGAGTGAATAGGTTACATTAAGTCAAACGTGTGTTTTAAATGTTTTTTTTTTCTTGGGAATGTACAGACTGAACTTTTTCCCAATGAGTGTTCAATATTGCAAGCTTGAGGACTAAACCGCTTGTATCAGTTAATTGGTGTTTGTTAAATAATATTGATTGCGTCCAGTCCATATAACCTACATGTTTCTGACGACTCGACTGTTATCTTATTTATCATACACTATCTAGCACAAATAGTAGCCCATTCCTCAAGAAACACGACAATGGAACATTTCTACCACACCAGAAATATTGTGCCCCAATAATCTTGCACGGAAGTGTACAAATATGTCCTGTTTTTCCTCGTGAAGAAATATTATATTATGGCCGAAACGCATTAGTCCACAAAGGTAGGGACGTCTGAATTAATGACTTGTCAAAATGTTTCTTGGACAAAGTACTTAGCGGAGTAGGTGGCTAACTAAGTGGTTTATTTATTTGTGAGTACTTTTCCTTCTTCGGTGTCTTAAGGAATTTAATTTTGTGATACTTTTTTGGTGGTATTTATTTAGACAGGAGCTCGTGGCTCAAGAATATTAGCCGCACGGGTCGGATTTCAAGGTTTTTTTTTTTTTGATAAAACGGTACCCCTCACTAGGAATTTCTCCTGTATCGTGGGTACGATTACAAACATACACTAACAGCCAGACCGGAACAACTATCTGCAGGCCATACAAATTGCAGCAGCCAATCGCTCAACCACTGCGCCAAACGTGTCCTTAAAGTTATGAAAGACTAGTTAAGGTCTGTCTGTGGATGGGCAACCATCTGTATATACCGAGACTTCTTGCTCGGAAAACACGTTAATCCGTTGGCCTCAGCTGTAATTTGGACAACTTGGACCGTTGTCGCTACGGGTAAGTCTGAGGCTAGAAAATCTGACACCGATCGTGTCAAAGAGCACCATGTTACTCCGTTACTGGGCTGTGGAGGTCAGACGGTCCGTTGCTTCATGTAAAATACTGGTATTCTGATGCATCTGGTTAGACTAGAAGCCAACCGCAACATAGATAAGATATAGAGATAAAAATTATGGTGTTCAAACAAACTGAGGTCCTGACTCGTGTGGTAGGTAGAATCAGCAGTATTCTAGGTAGAATCACATAGTTGAGAAAAAGCTCCTTCTTCTTCTAATAGTGTGGGCAGTAAGGTCTAACGACCCACCACACCCTAGTGTCAGAGTTTCTAAACCGCTTCAAGGACCTCTGACATGGTTTGTTTGACGACCGCCATTTGGTGGCCGGGACCACCGGCTTATACGTGCCTTCTGAAGCACGGAATCATCTTTTATCAGACAATCAGTTGATTCAAGCCTGCAATGTCCTAGCTAAACTGGAAAACAACTTTACAAAGTATGCCCGTGGGAATCGAACCGACGACTACCGGGTCACAAGGCAAACGCCTAACCACTCGACCACAGAGGCAGTTAAAAGGCTGGGTAGACTGAGTTTCGGGCAATTGTTCTTCAGACACAAAAACCGGAATGTCAGAGTATCTATGTCCTTATCTATATGGGTTGCTCGTAGAACAGATGGTCGATGGGGTCGAAAAGTTTTGGAGTGGCGACCGCGTACCAGAAAACGCAACGTTGGAAGGCCTTCCACAAGGTGGACCGATGACCTGCTGAGGGTCGCGGGTAGCCGATGGATGCGAGACGCACAGGACCGGTGGCTGTGGCGACACGCGCATGGATGCCTATGTCCAGCAGTGGACGTCTTTCGGCTGATATGATGAGAGTTTGCGGAACATGTAGTATAGGAAGAATGGTTGGAAATTACACCAACAATTCCTCAGTTACCGGTTTAATATGAACCGATCTCAATCCTTGTTACGTAGACGCCATGTCTTCGTTACTTATGTACCCGTGCGATATTATCAGAGTACACAGGTGAATGTTTATGTCGTGCGCAAGTGAGTGGTGTGAATATGAATGAGGTCTAACCTCGCATACATTGTGGGACGTGGGCGAAGTCGGAGGTGTTCGATATAGCGGGGGTTAAGGATATTAGTTGTGATGTAATACTAATCAGTTTTAGGTAGTGTAGTAGTCTTGATATTGGGTTTGCGGAATTTGTTGGAAAGAGTCACCGCGTCCCTGGCACGCAAAGGGCATAAGAAGGAACACGGACAGGGTTTAGTCAGTAAGAGACTGGCCCTCCATACTGCTTCGCCCTGAAAAAAAAAAAAACTGGCCAAGTGCGAATCGGACTCGCGTGCAACGAGCGAATTTTTAATTTTATTTTTAACATGTTTTTTAACACTATAGAATTCTTATTTTCCTATAATCTATAGGTAAAGATCTATTATCTCCATATTTTTTCAAAATTGTAGGCTCAGTAGTTTCGGAGATAAGGGGGTGAAATTTTCATTTTTCGTTTAATTTCTTGAATAACTTCAAAACCATTTATTTTAAAATTAAAATTATGAAAAAATATAATTAAAACCCTCACAGCAAGCCCTTTCATTTGATATGCCACACAATATTGTTCAAAAAACTTTTTTTTTTAAATATTCTTTTTTGACCCCCAAAAGTGACCCCCATACTAAAACTTTACGTAACGCTTCCGTGTTTGAGTCACAGAAGTTCTTATGTGTACCAAATTTCAACGGAATCGGTCCAGTGGATCCGGAGAAAACTGGCTGTGACAGACAGACAGACACCCGAGTGATCCTATAAGGGTTCCGTTTTTTGTTCGGAACCCTAAAAAATGTCTTAATATTGGACTGTTTTTACAACACATTTGGCAGATTGGGGTTACTGTAGTGAGGATGACTAGACATAATTTTAGCATACAGTATACGCTTAAATTATGTCCAGTCATCCTCACTGGCGGTGCAGATCGGTGGGGCTAAATAAAATTAATATTAAAGAAACAAAAAATACTAATTAAAGCCACAGACATGTCTAAAGTAGAAAAAAACATAGTATAAAAAAAATATTCTGTTCTTAAAACGGTACGAAAGAATTAGTGCCTGACGTTTGTTTTCAACTAAACTTGTAATTGAGATTGTTATGATTGTACCTTATAATTCATTGTCTGCCATAGTACCTGGTCATTTTTATTGAGTTTAACTTCAGTTGATGTTACAAATGAAATAAAATCTTGTTAAAAATGTTTACTTGGTTCAGCAACAGTTACTTTTGATTATGTATATACAAAACATAAGAATATCAACATAATCATTAAAATCACGAGGTTTTCGTACATATTCACACCTTATTATATTACCATCGTTACCCCTAAGAGGGTAGCAATAATAATTCCCAGCATATACCACCCACGTTAGTAAAAATTATATCTAAAGGTAAAAGTAAAAAAAACTCAATAATATCTGTTTACCGCCAGATCTAACGATATGTTCGGTTACGTCTAAATTTTACCGCGAAATCCTATTAAAAATCCCCGAACGATACCGACCCTTATTTCACAAGCAATAAATTCTAAAATCCCGCAAAGAAGTCAGTCACATGTTACACCGAAGCGGAACATATGTAAAAAGTGTAAGTGATGTTTAGTTAACGTTTGCGCATAACGGCTTGGTCGTCCCGCGGAGGCCCCGAGCAATTTTCGTCGGAATTTTCTCTTGGGTATTTTAACGTTCCGCTGCGGTGTGATTGAGGAAAGATCGCGGGGCGAGGAGCGATTTTCAAATGTTTTTCGGCTTAACGATGTAAGGAAATTGTAAGGTGGCTTATCGCTTCTTGTGGGTAATAAAAGGGTGATAACAGAGCGTTATAGCTTTAAATATACATATGCTGTACTTATGAACATTTTCCTTGAAAGCACCGAAATTAGGCAGATGCCTTTGTGCTAAAGCTGTTGTTTTTAATTAATTTACTATAGTAAAAATTAAAAATGTAATCAACAATTACAGAATTTTGTACATAATATGTTATGGTAGAATGTAAAGAACTTTTAAATTAACCTAACAACATACCGTGTATTACCACAACTATCATTGTTTAGAGCGCTTGTCAAAATGTCTGAAAACCTGTATTTTGTACGAATACCAACTTTAATCTCTCCATGATAGCAAAGATCACAAGAGCATCCTCAAAAATCATTTAAAATTACCATCATCAACGAAAAACCCGCTACATCTTCTAAAACGCGCCTCAAAAACTTGAATAAGAGACATCACTCACAACTTTTACTCAAATCCCTTATCTGTCAGAATCGCGGAGTTATACCAACTGTGGACGCGTGTCGCCATGTTTGTGACGGAGTGCGGGATAGACCTGTGACGTCAGCAAGATGGCGGCGACGATAGGTGGGCTTTTTGTAAGATGTGTTACTTTTAGTGGCTGAGAGTTTTTTCGTAAAGGAAAATTATAGAGGTTTGTGTTTTTAGGGACTTTGTCGTTTTCGTTTTTTGCAGATTTTCAGTTATTTTTGATGTGATGATTGTTCTATGTAGGTATAATATACCTAAAGCTATATTATCACCTATCTAGTACATATTATGTACTAGATAGGTGATAATATAGCTTCATGATAACAGCCTGCTGGACATAGGCCTCCCCCAAAGGGTTTGCCATAATCGCCACGCTTGGCAGGCGGGTTGACGATCGTAGTGTATGGAGTTGCGTTTTACAGAGAACGCTGCTGCCTATTCCCTGGTGAGTCCCTTAGTCGCCTCTTACGACACCCACAGGAAGTGATGGCCATACGGCACCGGCCGACACCATACGGCTAATATAGCTTAGATACCATACTTGAAATCTCTATAATGAATATAATATGGAAAGTTTAAGCTTGTGACGATATTGCATCGTTGCCATTTCGGGTAGAACCTGGATGAGGCTGGCGCAAGAACGTGGGGATTGGCGCAAGAAAAGAGAGGTCTGTACTTAGCAGTGGGTAAGATCGGGCTGTGGATGATAATGAAGCTTGTTAAACTAGTTTAAAATCAACTGTCTTTCAATCGGCGTCGCTCAATTGCTAATTTTTTCAATGCACGAGTAGAACATAAATAATCAACGTTGATGTTTCTGTCCAGCATCACAACATAACATACACAACACTCTTCAGGTTGGAGGATCCCCCTTTACAATGGAGATCTGTTGCGGATTTTACACCCTGTTCTCCGTACCTCTATACTATTTCGAAATAAGAATTTTTTAAATTTTATTTTGAGATTGATTTTCCCAACGTCAAAATAGTTTAGACCACACTGAAAATTAAAAAAATAAGCAAGGAAATGATACTGTGTGGTAGATAGTAGACACGAAGAAGAATTTGAAGTTTACTCAAAGAGGAATGTGCAACAATTATTTAAAAAAGGAAAAATGTGGTTCAAATAAAAACCGTCTACAACCTGTTTGTCACTACAAACTGTCACATCTATTGCCAGCCAGTTCTAAAATAACCCATTTCCTCGCCGAACCACATAATTGGAAAGTACATAAAACGAATAATCCTGGAGTGTCCACTAATGTCCTCGAAAACAGAGTCACCCTGTCCCTCGTTGGGTAGCAAATAAATGTAGGGATAAGTCATTTGCGTTCGGCCCCGGTTATAACCAGTTACAACCGGTTAGATCCGGCTATGGCCGGTACTTATCGGTTTTTACCGGATTATTACGCGGCCAGGTAGGGGCTGTAAAGTTTGTGGGTGCAGTTCGGAGTTACAGGGGTTAGAGGTGAATTACTTGTGGGAAGGGAAGATTAGGTGAAAAAATATACGGAAAAAAGCTATGATTATTTGTGAAGTATTGTTTGAATGTTGTCCTACTGAAGCTGTAAATAGTATACCGCCAGATATGAACTACAAATGATTACAGACATGACGTTATACAAATCCTGCAACGCGCTATTTCGTTTCGCGTTGATGTTTCTGTCCAGCATCACAGCATAACATACATTCAATTGAGGTTCGTGGCGGATTTTACACCCTTTACACACCATCATCATCATACCTCTATACTAATTCAAAATTCAACGTCGTATAATATATGTTAAGATTTAAGTGCAAAAATTAATATTACGACCACAATAAATCTCCACAAGAACAAAAGTTCTACCAACCCACACAACGACAAATCAAGCGTGAAGATAATAAAACGCCCACTGAATTGAATGACTCATCGACAACATTATATAAATATATCCAATCCATCATCACCTTAATATAGACATCTACAAGACAAACCGCTTTGCTTCAAAAAAAGAAATGTCAAAAAAAAAAAACAAATTCGTGCGAATCACAGATAATTTTTTATCCGCGCCAAAAAGTTCCCGCCTTTTCAGATTCTCTGCTTACAAAATGGCGCTCCCCTTTATATTGGACAAAAGCGATTTGTATAAAAAATGCTATTGTTCATACGGACAATATGTCAAAATGCTGCTTTTAGCTAAATTACTTATTTACGTAAGCTATGTCGGCCGTATTTTTAATGTCGGGATGAGTTATGTACCGTTTTACAGTTTATTTAGGTTGTATATGACTTGTTTTGTTAAGTTTGTATGTTTGTTTTGACATGTAATATTATGTCATGAAATAAAAAAGCTGTCCTTTGATGTTTCTATTTTTTATTTGGAATGGGTTTGCTCTGGCTCTAATCTAGTTTAGAGGTGATGAAGACAAAGTCGACGATGGAACGAGCTTACCCAGAAAAAGCCTGTTCACTGTAACTTTGAAAAGATTAGGATATATACGTTCGGAAACACAGACACAGGCAGAGAGATCCACTCCTTTGCTGTGCGCATTATAAACGACGTTTGGAAACGCTATATTCTAAAATGATGGGATCTAAATGTTGTATGTTTTGTTTCAAAGAAGTAACAAGTTTCTTTTTTAAGCGTGCTTCGTTAAATCCCTAGAAATCAAGAAATCTAGATCTGATAGCTCAGCTTAGTCAAATATAAAGCTCTTTTGAGGGACTTAAGATGGCTTTGCGACTAAATCGTAGTTCAAAACAAAGTTCTGATAACTTCATGCCTGGTTTAATTTCAAGCAGCCTAGTTGAACCTTATTCTAAATCATGTGGGAGAAACAACTTAGAATATAGGGGATATTAAATCGAGCGAAGAAAATATATTTATTTAGATATGAACTAGGTACAGCATTAAAGTACTAAATATACACTTAAAATAAAATATCCTAACTAAGAAAATGATTTAGAATAGAGGTAGGTATTGGATATTTGAAGTGATTTTCTCCTCTCAACTTAATCAAATTAATTTTGTATTGACTGTACTTCACCCATCCCTCGCAAATTAATTTTGTAAGTGATTAATTTTTCTCCCCCTGGTGACAATGATGTGAAATGTATGTGTTAGTCGTATTTTGCGAATAAATAAATATTATTATTATTTCCTTTATTTGTTTCACATTCTTATTATTTACATCTTTAAATATTAAAAAAATATATAAAAAACTGGCCAAGTGCGAGTCGGACTCGCGTGCAAAGGGTTCCGAACGAATTTTTTTTTAAAACGTTATTTTAGCACTACAGACTTCTACAGGCTTCTAATTTTCCTGTAATCTTTAGGTAAAGATATATTATCTCCATTTTTTTCAAAATTTTAGGCTCAGTAGTTTCGGAGATATGGGGGGAATGGTCATTTTTCGTCTAATTTCTTGAATAACTTCTAAATCATTTATTTTAAAATTATGAAAAAAATATAATTAAAACCTTCACAGTAAGTATTTTCATTTGAAATGTCACACGATGTTGTTCAAAAAACTTTTTTTTTAATTTTGCAGTTTGACCCCCAAAAGTGACCACCATACTAAAAATTTAAAAATTTACGTTACGCGTCCGTGTTTGGGTCATAGAAGTCCATATGTGTACTAAATTTTAACAAAATCGATCTAGTGGATCTAGAGAAAACTGGCTGTGACAGACGGACAGACAGACAGACACCCGAGTGATCCTATAAGGGTTCCTTTTTTTTTCGGAACCCTAAAAACATTTCAAAATATAAAAAAAATAGTAGCCCACCCGTATCGGGAACAGGGTCCAAGCTACCGGCGGCGGTCAGGGCTCCAGAGAAAGGAACCTTCTGAAAATGCGAGCCGTGTCCAGAAGTACCACTTTCTGAATCAAGCCCTTGATCCAGCTGCCCAACGAGAGCCTCCTGAGGTGTTGGTCGAGGCTTATTATTATTATTATAGTTACATGTTTATCATGTATCATTCAAATATGTATATATGGTCTTTTGATGTTGACATGGCAACGTCGAATGGAGTGGAAGAAGTTTTCTTCTAAAGGGCAGAACAGAAGACATTGGAAGCAAAGGCCAATGTTCTACATTGGCCTTTGCTTCCAATGTCTGTGTCAGCCTGTCTGTTATTATTTTTATAGCTGACTCGCGCAACTTCGTCTGCGTTACATTTTGTATGACTGCTTCGTTCCTGTTGGTCATAGCGTGATGTTATATAACCTATAGCCTTCCTCGATAAATGGGCTATCCAACACTAAAATAATTTTTCAATTTGAACCAGATTTCCTGCCATTAGCGCATTAAACTAAAAAACCGGACAAGTGCGAGTCGGACTCGCCCACCGAGGGTTCCGTCCAAATTAGTAGGTACATATTATAAAAGTTCAGGAATCGAGTCTCACAATTTTTTCCGAGCTTTTCAGACTTTTCCCTATACTCGTAGAATAAGACGGTATTACTTGCCAACTTTCATAGTTCTAGGACAACGGGAAATAGCCCATAAATTTTGATTCCCTTGAGAGTGTCAAAATATACGTTTTTTGCGGCATAAACGGCCGTGTCTTTTTTTTTTAAATTAACTTAGAACTTTGATTTTTTCACAGCTTCAAGGGACCGTAGACTTGAGGATACGGTTTTAATTGCAACTCGATACCTCCATGTGTTCCCGAGATAAAGGGTCTTGACAGACAGGCGGATGGACAACAAAGTGATCTTATAAGGGTTCCGTTTTTCCTTTTGAGGTACGGAGCCCTAAAAACGAAAAAAAAAACCTTCAGTTTTATAATATTAGTGTAGATAGTATAGATATGTTCATTACTGGTACATAGACGGACTTAATTCTACGTATAAGGCATTCTATTTGTTGATAATGGAGTCATAGATTTTTTGCAATATTCTAGAAATGATCCAATCTTTCTATTTTCGCACCACATAGCAAAACTTAACCAGTAATCATCCGTAACTTAATTATGTTAATAAATTCATCGCGCAAGTAGCGATCCACAAAAATGTGCGACAAGTATGTTGAACATAACTGTACCGACTCGATCCAACAATGTTGGTCTATCAGTCTAACGTCAAACTGTATAAATTAGCGAGTCGGATTTTTCTCGAGTTTGTAACCTCGTTTCTCTATTCCAGCGAACTTGGCTTTTGATAACATGATTTTCTAAGTCAATCTTGGCGATTAAGGAAAACAACGTGAGGAAATCTGTGAGTAACTTAATTTCCCGATGAGATTTCCCATGGGAAAAATTACGGAGTCTCTTTTATTATTGACTAGCTTCTGCCAGCGGCTTCGCCCGCGTGATCCCTAGGGAACATACTTCCGGGATATACGAGTGTACCTATGTGTTAATCCAGACTATAATCTACCTCTGTGCCAAATTCCATGAAGATCCTTTCAGGCGTTCTGACGTGAAAGAGGAACAAATATCCATTTATCCATCCTCGTAAACTTTGGCATTTATAATATTAGTAGGATAAGATGTGTTCACGTTTGACCACTATCTCACCTGACGGTAAGCGATGATGTGGTCGAAGATGGAGCACGCTTGCCTAGAAGTAACTTATTCCGTAAGCCATATGGTGTCGGCCGGTGCCGTATGGTGGCGTTAAAGAATAATACCATCCCATCACCTCCTGTGGGTGTCGTAAGAGGCGACTAAGGGATTTGACAGAGAATGGGCAGCAGCGTTCTCTGTAAAAATCAACACCATACACTGCGATCGCCAACTCGCCTGCCAAGCGTGGCGATTAAGGCAAACCCCCCCCCCTCCTTTTGGGGCGGCCTCTGTCCAGCAGTGGACGTCTTTCGGCTATGATGATGATGATGATGGAACTTATTCACTCTTGACTTAATGACTCCCAGGTTGTAGCTATCAACGGACGGACTTCGAAACACACTTTAAATCCCAATTTGAAATTTTAGCTCACCTTTTTTAATTTATGAACTCGAAAATAAAAATTTCTTCTTCTAAACACAATGTTTTTTTTGCCTTGTATGTCAGTGAATTGAACGAAGTCTATTTTTTTTCTAAATAGACTATAAATAGTTAAGAGACTTCTAATAGCTGAAAAGATGTCAGTTTTTACTTTGACAGGGTTGCCTGTATGACTTAAAGTCACTTCTACGCAACCATGTCAAACTAAAAACAAAAACAAAACGGCGTTACAGAGTATACTTAAAAGTTATTGCTCCTAATTTAAATGTTTTGAATTAAATTAAAACAAGTGGTAGGGAATTCTTCCACCTACGCGCACTTTGGATTGACGTGAAGAATGGACTGAGCGGAGCCCTCATCAAATTGTCAACTCTGTAGATGAGATAATAGACGTTCCTTTTTGTTTTTTTTTTTTGTAGTAATGAAAGTGACACTGCAGAGTGAAAAAACACCTTACCTAACCTAACTAAGTATACAGGTTCGAACATAGGCTATGAAAAAATGCAGGATTTAGCGCAAGTCAGCAGTTAGTTTTAGTATCCTCTGATGTTTAACACGATGCTAGATCTCAACGCGCATTACACTTTAGATAATAAAGTGTACTTAAGTATACCTCTTTAGAATGCTTAATTTTTAATTAATAAGCCGCTGCGGCTGCTGAGAACCTCAAGCGGCGGAAATATAATAACCTTGTTGGCAATTATATTTTTGAGCCGTTTGGGGTTGAAACTCTTGGACCGTGGGGTCCGAGTGCTCATGCCTTATTTAAAGAATTATCTGAACGCTTAGTTGACACTTCGCGTGACCCAAGAGCTGGCTTTTACCTCGGACAGAGGATAAGCATTGCCATACAACGTGGCAATGCCGCCAGTCTTTTGGGCTCACTTCCGGTGGACAGCGATGCGGACGAATTTTTTGACGCCTTATCTTAGTTAGGATATTTTATTTTAAGTGTATATATATTTAGTACTTTAATGCTGTACCTAGTTAATATAAGAAACAATAAAATTTATTAATTTAAAAGGGAAATTAATAAGATTTTTAATTAATATTTTATAGTTCTATTGACTGAACACATTTACAATTAACAGGGCAGTACTGGCCACACGATTGCTTCATCTCTCTCACACTTTTACTATTGCGTCCAGCTACTCTATTCTGTACATAACTATTTCGATATCGAGCTTCACCTGAGTAACAAAACTCACAAAGTGAGCTTTGTTGGACACAAACAAAGTTTTTAATTTGATACTCACCTCGGATTCCGCTGTCAAAATACGAAAATGTTGATACAGAATAACACTACTGATCATACATATGGAAAGCTCAGTCCATTCCCCGTGAGTATAGGTTGAAATAAATCCGGGTACTCACAGATCCGTATCGCTGGCACGTCGTTATGTCCCTGGTTTTATTGGCCGATCATTTAATTAGGTTATTTTCTTTTAAAGATGGCCGATGCGTGTCAATGATTGTGTGTGTACGGCCTTAAATTCTGTGAGGTGTTTGGTGTAAGTATGTAAAAGTGTTTTAAGATTCGGTCGTAAATCATTTATTTAATGAGTGTGTTTACTTAAGTATTTCGTACTTTTTATTGTCTATTTAAAAGTATTAAGTCCTATTTCGTTTCCGAGCTGCAACGTAAGAAAAAACAGATATTATAATTTTTTTTTTGGTTAGGCTCTCGATGTTTTCTCCTCCAATATTAGACAGTTTTTATAAAATTAAAGTATAAATAACTTTAATTTCATAAAAACACCGACTTCCGAAATTAAAGTTCACCGACTTCCGAAATTAAAGTTATTTTATAAAAAATAACTTTAATTTCGGAAGTCGGTGTTTTTGGTTTTTTCGTTTTTTGACACCAACTTCCGAAATTAAAGTTATTTTATACTTTGTAGTGTTTTGTCTTGAAAGTCGGTTACAAAAAGTTTTTTATTTATTAATCGAAATCGGATCATAAACGACGAAGTTATCCGCGAACACATAAAAAAAATATATATACGCTGTCGAATTGAGAACCACCTTCTTTTTTAGAAGTCAGTTGAAAAGAAAAACATAGAGACACAGTATATATCCTTCTTATTCAATATCTCTTAAATCGGTCCAATATTGGAGGAGAAAACAGTCGAGATAAGGAGTAATTCGAGGTTTGGCACCTCGAATTATGACTTTTTACATACAAAGTCTCGCCGCCAGCATTTCCTCTTAAGTACGGAGCCCTAAAAAATGCCAATTTTGTCCAAAGTTATTCACTTAACGTTACGCTTGCCAGACATATGGGTATTGATCGGTATACTATTAATTTCTAGAGCGGTTCGGTTACACAGTAGTTAAATTGGCCTAGTTCCTTCCCATGGGACTAAAATCATAACCGAATGAGGCTACCAAACGCCGGTTAGAATAAAGGTCAGCTTGTCAGGTTAACGGGTTCCCTAGACGATTCTTCTAGGTCAGAGATGACAGAGACAAAGTCTACGACGAAGCGAGCTTACCCAGAAGGAGCCTGTTCACTCTGACTTTGAAGAGATTAGGGTTGTAAGCGTTTGGAAACACAGACGCAGGCAGAGAGTTCCACTCCTTTGCTGTGCGCATTATAAAAGACTGTGTACCAAATTTCATTTAAATCGGTTCAGTAGTTTTGGTGTGAAAGCGCGACAGACTGACAGACAGACAGAGTTTCTTTCGCATTTATAATATTAAGTAAGGATATATTTAGTTTTTTGATTTGTTTTTGTGTTGGTTGGAAAAAAGAAGATTGGTCCACGCGAACGAAACTTTATAAAAAACTAAATAAATAGGAAAGAATTTACTTCAGTGTACACCATAAATAATGTCAATGAAACGGTAATCATTTTAAATCAGTCATTTACTTAAACCGGTAACGAGTGTTTAAACTAACCGCACTATTAAACTCAGTTCAATGAAATTGAATACCAATGTTTACTTACTTGGTCTCGTCAGATTAACGGATTGTGAACGCGAGTCAAAATCTCCAAGAATGTGTTTAGTCACATAGATCAGCGCATTTTTGTGTTAACTACTGTGTGTGGCCCGGAAGTTAGCGAGGCTGTATGTATCTATACTTACTAATATATAAAGCTGAAGAGTTTGTTTGTTTGTTTGCTTGAACGCACTAATCTCAGGAACAACTTGCCCGATTTAAAAAAATCTTTCAGTGTTGGATAGCCCATTTATCGAGGAAGGCTATAGGCTATATATCATCACGCTAATACCAATAGGAGCGGAGCAGTAATGAAAACTGTGACGCAAACGAAGTTGTGAGGGTCAGCTAGTGTAATATAAATCGGGCTGGTTGCCACAAATAAGCGCGTATTTTGCGTGCAGGTGGCACAAATGTGTCATTCGATCCACCCCAGCTCCCCAAGGAAGGCCAGCAACGCCTTGGTGTTACCAACTATCTCACAGAGGGTACCTGAGTTACCGAAGTACTTGGCCCTGTAATCCGCGACTACCGGGCAGCTTAGAAGCAGGTGTGCTGCTGTCTCACTCTCCTCCATGCAGGCTCTGCATAACGGGCTGTCAGTGACTCCTATAGCATAGAGATCAGTCAGCGAGGTTATTGAAGTGTTTTTTTTTTGTTGTGCACGATTTTGAATACACAAAACCTACTAAACGTGGTCGGAAATGAGATGGACAGATGGCACAGAATCAAGAGTTTTGGTGGTTAATTTTTTTATAGTCATTTCTTTGGTAACACATAAAAGTACATTGTTATATATATTTTTTATATAAAGTAAATAAAAAAAAAATAAAGGGGCTCCCTTTATTTTTTTATTTAATTTAATTTAGTATATTATTAGTTGTTATAGCGGCAATAGAAATACACACTGTAAAAATTTCAGCTGTGTAGACAGACGGACGGACGGACGGACAGCGGAGGCTTAGTATATTTTAGGGTTCCGTTGGTTACCCTTTTGGTAGAGAACCCTAAAAATATAAAGACTAAATCTTGGATTGCTCAAAAACTTTTGCGAAACTTATGTACCTATAGATAAAAAAAACACTACAATACAATTGATTAACAATAATGTTTAAAAACCTAATAATTTATGTATAATTTAACTATCATCTTCCTGCCCTTATCCTATGTTACTTGGGGTCAGTGCAACACGTTTTCTTCTTCCATTCCAGTATGTATAATTTAATCATAAACAATTATAATTTTTAAGACAAAATACGTACTCTTAGATCTTTCCTGCAGAATTCGCTCGCACAAATACTCAGACCCCGATCAACTTTCAGTTGACCGAACTAATATTTACCGAGTGTTCCCATACGGGCTGATCTTGTTCAAACATCAAAAAACGATCGCTTAGCCACTGCATCAATTGACTTTGCTAACAAGATACCTATATTAATTGCAGATAGTATTGTACCACTGCTGGACAGAGGCTTCTTCTCACACTTAGAAGGTACAAGCTTTAGTCATAGCTTTCACACTTAAATAGCTGATGCGAATTTGATGAATTTTTGTTCAGAGATAGTTGGGACACTGGAGACGGTTACAGGGTTTTTTTTATCGCGAAAATCTCGATTCGATGCCTCCGACTGCTTGAAAAGTGTTTTAGATGAGTTTCGAGTTAAGGTTGTTTGAAAAAGATATTTTTAGAGTTCCGTACCTCAAAACGAAAAAACGGAACCCTTAAAAGATCACTTTGTTGTCCGTCCGTCTGTCTGTTAAGACCGTTTATCTCGGGAATGCGTAGAGGTATCGAGTTGAAATTAGAAGCATATACTCAGGTCTACAGTTCCTTGAAGCTGTAAAAAAATCAAACTTCTAAGTTATTGTAACAAAAGATACGGCCGTTTATGCTGCAAAAAACGCAAGAGAATCAAAATGTATAGGGTATTTCCCGTTGACCTAGACTATGGAATTTAGCAATTAATTCCCGTCTTATGCAACAAGTATAGGAAAAAGTCTGAAAACTATACTTTTGTAATTAAATCATAAACATAATTATAGTCTTTATTTAAAGTATGTACACATTTGTACGGAACCCTCAGTGGGCGAGTTCGACTCGCACTTGGCCGGTTTTTTTTATGTTGTTTCTTGACTCTATAGTAGCTACAGAAACCAACCCTTAAATTCGACCACACACTTCTGCCTCACCCTGTGTAAGTCCAGACTTCGTCACGATGTTTTCATAAATCGAAGACTAAGTCAAAGAAAGTTCATTTAAAATGAAAAAGTCACAAAGTGCTCGCCTGAGTTTGAAAACGTAACCATGTGCATGCAGTAGCGTAGCGAGGGGGGGCGGGGGGCGGCGCGCACTGGGTGACACCTGCTTAGGGGTGACACCCGACCGCTCGTTGACTGGTTTTTGTCACTATCTCTGTCAGTATCTGGGAAACCTGTCGGGAGTAGGGTGCAAAAATTTTTGAGCTCGCTTCGCTTGCTCTTGAATTTTGCACTCTCTAACTTCCTGAGTTTTTTTATTTAAATCAACAAAAACTTAAATTTCAGTATGAATGTTCAAAATACAATAAAACCCTTCCGAGAAAAAAAAATGCAAAAACTGTTTTTAGTCCTTCAGGTTTTCTGCATTTAAAGGTGGCACTCGTTCGTTGACTTTTTGTCACGGTCGGTCCCCTTAACAGGCGACGTAATGAAACCCGTCTGTGGTGGGGTGTAAAACCCCATACTAGCTACGCTACTGTGTGCATGACAGACGAAATCTCAGGGCCAATTTTATTCTACTAAGTTTTAACCAATGCTGTAACGTTCGCATTCGCAAGCCAGTCGCAAACTGTCAAATAGGCTTATCTACATCTACACTAATATTATAAAGAGGAAAGATTTGTTTGTTTGTTTGTTTGAAATGAATAGGCTCCAAAATTACTGGACCGATTTGAAAAATTCTTTCAGCTATGGATGGCTACATTATCAGGGAGTAACATAGGCTATATTTTATCCCCGTACTCCCACGGGAACGGGAATTACGCGGGTGAAACCGCGTGACGTCCACTAGTTTTTCATACATTTGGACAGATGCGACTGATATTAAAATGTGAATGTTACTTGAAAATTTGTAGAATAGGCTTGTCCACTGGAAAAATCTAATAAGTCTGTCAGATTATCAAAAAATATTTGCCCCGATTTTTTTCTTTTGTTACGTAAACCAAAATTGACGAAGATACGTCGCTAATTATATTTTTTTGTGCGTTCTGACGTCACGAGCCCCCACTTCCGAGTTTTGATGCGTTTTATCTTTGTCAATATTCATTGATTTATAAAAACAAAAAATACGTTTTCGTTATTTTTCAATTCTCTAACTGACGGTCTAAAAGACGGAAATTTGCAATTTATTGATGGTGGAAACTAGCCTTTTGTTACTCTCAACCACTAATGGCAAGACATGAAATACCTATCTAAACGAACAAAACATTAAACAAAACTCATCACTGTGTTCAAAGGACTGTGACATTATAATATCTCATACCTCATTAAAACATTATCTTCCAAGACTTGCAGTAACAAACTACTGAGTGTTATAAATAACTTGTTGATACCACAGCGAGATAAGGATAAGCTTGTCTTTCTTTTGTTAAAACCTGCAATGACCGAGAGGGAAAATAAAACGGAATGAAGTTGCATCCCACGCGCGGGTTAAAATAAACTCGACTGCAGTGTTTATTGACAAGCTGTTTTATCTATAAACTCATTAAATAAGTGTTTTAAAACTCGTGCAGTAAATTGCATTAATTAATGATCGTGTTAAGAGTGGTTTTCTTGCTTTCTTGTGAAATGAACGTGTTTGTTCTTGTGTGTTTTTCTATGTGACGTGTTTATTGGTCTCGAATGAAATTATCGAGCTGAATCAGGCCAAGTGATAGTCAGTATCACATTGAGAATTTTACACTATAAGTAAGTATAATATTTTTAGGGTTTGTAGGGTTAAAAACGGAACCCTTATAGGATCACTCGGTTGTCTGTCTGTCCGTCTGTCACAGCCAGTTTTCTCCGGATTCACAGTACCGGTTCTGTTGAAATTTGGTATATATATGGACTCCTGTGACCCAAATACAGACGTGTTACGTAAATGATTAATTTTTTAGTATGAGTGTCACTTTTGGGGGTTAAACTAGAAAAAGAAACGGTTTTTGGACAATATCGTGTGATATATTAAATTAAAGGGCTTACTGTGAGGGGTTTAATCATATTTTATGATAATTTTAAAATAAATTGTTTTGAAGTTATTCAAGAAATTAGACGAAAAATGATCATTCCCCCCTCTTATCCCCGAAACTACTGAGCCTGAAATTTTGAAAACAATGGAGATAGTAAAACTTTACCTATAGATTACAGGAAAGCCTATAAGAAGTCTATAGTGTTAAAATAACATGTCATAAAAATTAAATTAGTTCGGAACCCTTTGCACGCGAGTCCGACTCGTACTTGGCCAGTTTTTTTTATTTTTTCATATAGCCATGATACCTTAAACTAGCTTTTGCCCGCGACTTCATACGCGAATATCTCGTTGTTCCCGGTCCCGTAAGAATTTCGGGAAATCCTCTCTTGGTGCTCCCTAACGGAGTGTACAGCTTCATTCCGAATTCCAGTCATTTCGGCTGAGCGTTGTCAGTCAGTCATTCAGTCACTCAATTTCTCAATCAGTCAGTAACGGAAGAATTTTACACAACCTGTAACAGAATAAACGCAATACCTCTTACGGGGTCATTGAACTCATCATTATGATCAACTTTTACTATGGGACCAACACTGAAATCGCGAAAAAAAATCGACTCCCCCATACATTTTTGTGCAAATAACTCGACAAAATGTACTGAACAGCTGATTTATTTTCTCTCACCATCAGGTGAGATTCAAACGCGTGCCTATAAATAGTAAAAAAAAGGCGAGTCTTGCTGTGATTTCCGTTGGTTTTAAGGCTCAATACGCAGTGATAATTTCAAAGTAATTTGTAACTATGGGCTTGTCCGTTTGTTTAGTGCGATGATATTCCAAAATCCGCCATTTTAACAGAACCACATAGTTTACCAATTTAATGATTTGTGTGTAGAAACCTGAAGAGGCACATTATTGTTTGTTTTGTAATAAAACGCTTGTTAGGTTAATCTGCCGATTAGTTGAGTGGTTTACGGCTGATTGCACCATTACCATAGTTCTTCACTTAAATAAAGTAATGGTGAAATTATCTTTATTGAATCGATGCTTTCAATTCTAACAAGCATGTGGAAGTTTTAAGATCCACCCGATCGATCAAAAATGTTAATACCCTGAGTAAAAAACGCCGCAAGTGGAACTGGATCGGCCACACGCTCCGAAGGGATCCTGAACACATACCGAGGCAAGCCCTAGACTGGAATCCCCAAGGAAAGCATAAACATGGTCGCCCCAAGCAGACCTGGCACAGGACGATCATTGCAGAAGCGAAGCAATTGGGAAAGACCTGGACCGAAATGAAGCGCGAAGCTCAGGACCGTTCGGGATGGCGGCGCACTGTAGATGCCCTCTGCCCCATCTAGGGGACACAGAAACCTAAGTCACGAGTAAAAAACCGGCCAAGTGCGAGTCGTACTCGTTCACCGAGGGTTCCGTAAAAAAATGTAGCTACAAATTACTTTAAATAAAGACTATTTTTTTTTTTAATTCAGACTAATAATGTCCATAATTGTTAGTAACAGAGGTCTTAAAACTATGTTAGTCAATATTAAAAATCAAATAGAAACAATTAAAACAAATCAATCAATAAAATTAAATTCAAAATAATAAAATCAGCAATGTCCAAAATAAAAATGTCAAAAAGTAAAAAATACATTCAAATAATAAATGTCAACAAATAAAAAATCATTAAACATACATACATTGTCATCTCGTCACATGAAGCTGCATAAATCTCCCCAGCACTGCAGACTCTGGCCTCTCAGAAATCATTCTTAGGATTCCGTTGGCGCTCCCCCGAATCCGGCGCATCAGGGAAGCTGTTTTCTTACGCATAATGGCATAAAAGTCATCAACTCTTTTATGATTAAATTACAAATGTATTTTTTTCAGACTTTTCCCGATACTTGTAGAATAAGACGGTATTATTTGCCAAATTTCATAGTTCTAGGTCACCGGGAAATATCCTATACATTTTGATTCCCTTGAGAGTGTCGAAATATACGTTTTTTGCGGCATAAATGACCGTATCATTTCTTTACGTTAACTCAGAAGTTTGATTTTTTCACAGCTGAAAGGGACTATAGACCTGAGTATATATTTTTTTTCAACTCGATACCTCCTCGCGTTTCTGAGATAAACGGTCTTGACAGACAGACAGACGGACAACAAAGTGATCCTATAAGGGTTCCTTTTTTTTCTTTTGAGGTACGGAAACCTAAAAATCAAGGAATGTAACAAAAAAATGAGACTGTCTTGGTCATTGTGATCTTGGGCTCGCAGAGCAACGCCTCCGAACCCAGCCTAATCTTAAGTTGTATACAAAATACGTGGTGTCAAATATAGCGATTGCCATTAAAGTCACCAAAATCTAAGAAGTCCGACTTGACAGCTGAGTAGAGAGGGATAGAAGATTCCTTTACCACTAAGTGCGAAAGAGATTTATTTTGATGTCACTTTCATACTTACTAGTAAAGCAATGTTGTATCCTGCTGTCAAAATAGGCCTTTTATTTTTTGACAACTATAAGTCTAAAATCTATATTTTTGTATCAGTTTTTTTATAAGTTTGGCGAAGAGATTGACTAGACTTTGGAGAATGACATTGGATACTTTTTATGCAGAGAGTTCATTTCCTTAGGACATTTTATGACCTCGCGCGGGCCTGGTCGCTGATATAACCAATAGGGAATATGCATGCGATTTTTTTATCTGCAAATTGAAATACTTCTTAGCTCTGATAAACAATTATGAAATTATTTTTTAAATACCTTCATCAGCGATGAAGTTACAAAGCTTCAACAATTAGAAAGAGAAGTCCGATATGAATTGTGACGTCTACGTTCTTGGCGCCTATACAGCTGCCATAGAAAAACAGCGTTTTCGTGAGAGGGACCGATATATTTGTTTAAAATAATTATATCTCGTTTGTTTTTCGAGCAATTTTGATTCTATTTTCACTGTTAGTATTATATTTGTGTATATTTTTAGATAAACTGTATAGATAATAACAATTTTTTTCGTGCATATACCCTATTATCTGTATAACTTTCATGTTTCCCAGTGAAAACGTCAAAATGACAATCCCTGTCATAAAACAGCCATATTTTTAACGTCACCTCTACAATATTCAGGTAATTACTTCAATATTCCACTAGTCTGGCTCACAACTGTCCAGGGAGACATAACTCGCCGTGAATGACGCGAGCCGTCAACTTTGTGCTATGAGGCTAAAGTTGGCCCTGGGTTTAGCACGCTTGTTAATTATTGCCTTTTCAACGGTAAGCTATTTTTGACAGGAGGTTAGATATAATGTGAAGTGATATTATGGCATAATATGTAGTGTTCATCGGGTTTTTAATCCGACGAACATGTCCTACCAACCGTTGTCACTTCTAAGAGATGTTAGAATTTTTCGCTTTCGTGGACAATCATATTGAACCGTGCTTTTTCTGGAAATATAATGAAATGCCTGTGACACTCAGTATTAGTGTAGTTTTCAATTAATCAAATATTTGCTATCGTAATCGCACCAATACTTCCAGAGAATACATTATGCAAAATTAAAAAAAAATGTATATATCTATTCTAATATATAAAGCTGAAGAGTTTGTTTGTTTGTTTGCTTGGACGCGCTAATCTCAGGAACTACTGGTCCGATTTGAAAAGTTCAGTGTTAGATAGCCCATTTATCGGGGAAGGCTATAGGCTATATGTTATCACACCAACAGGAGCGGAGCAGACGAAGTTGCGCGGGTCAACTAGTATAAAATATTAATAACATTTTTACATTTGAACTTATCAAATCTAAAACTTTAACTGATCATAAATCAGTATAAACTGCACCTGTACACAAGTAGACAACTTGTTACCTCTGTAAACGGTCGCTTTTTTTTTATCTTAACCGATATGTTAAATCCTCAGCCAATTTAACCTCTCGTTTGTCAATCTTCTCAAAATAAACTCAATAAATTGTGCCATCGGCTTCATTTGACGTTACCGTACAGACATAACGTAATCACCGCCTTTACACGAGTCTCCTTCGTTTACAAGGGAAATATTAACTTTATCTAAATAAGATGAATGTTTGTGGTGCAAGTAATAAACGCAGAGTATTAAATTGTATCTGGAACGAAAGAAAGACATTTATTTGTCGATAGTCAGCGAAAATTCCATTTGTGAGAAATGGATTCGTGGCAGATTATTTTTTCGGGAGCCACGCGCCATGCTCAAGTTTCGAAGGAGAGGTTAGTTGCAAAAAGCTTAATATGAATTAAAAATCTAAAGGTTTTATCTTCTTCTTATCGTGTGGGCAGTAAGGTCTAACGACCCCACACAGAGTTTCTGGACCGCCTCAAGGGCCTCTGACATGGTATATTTCACCGGCTTATACGTGCCTTCCGAAGCACAGATTCATCTTTTTATCAGACAGTCAGGTGATTCAAGCCTGCAATGTTATATATTATTATTATATTTTTAAATTTCGCAGCCTATGCTGAGATAGGGACCTTTTTGGCCTCGCACAGGCTAATTTATTATTGATTAAGTTATACACTACTTTTAGTTTTTAATTAATTTTACATCTGTCTGTTTTGTGCGAGTCTCAAATAAACATTTTTCTTTCTTTCTTTCTTTCAATGTTCTAGCCAAACTGGAAACAACTTTACAAAGTATGCTTCCCGTGGGTATCGAACCCACGACCACCGGGTCACAAGGCAAACGCCTAAACCACTCGACCACGGAGACAGTTGCAGGTCACGAAGGTTTTATGTATTTAGTACACATACTGCCCTCTAGCATCAAAATAACGTTTCTATATTGCAGTCGTATTTCTGCCTACTTTCTCATTCAAAACTAAAATCCGTTTCTCGCGATCCCCCATCCCTTGCGCCGCACTCCGTCCCAGTATAATCCCCGCTCTCTTTAATTATTCCTCACACGTCAGGCGCCTGGTCAGCCTCACTGTCACTTGTTCTCTGTCACGTTTGTTTACTTTGACGTACTGTGTGATATAAGAAAGACCTTTCAGTTGAGTCAACGGAAATGGGAAAATAATATAATCGGAAATTGTAGCTCGCATACTAATTTTGATCGGCTGATGATAACATTGTTTGGAAATTCCATTTATAGGGTTCTTTACCTCTAAAAGGAAAACACAGAACACTTATAAGATCACTTTGTTATCCGTCCGTCTGTCTGCCCTTTATCTCGGGAACGCGTGGAGGCATCGAGTCAGTCGTATTCCTGCCTACTTTCTCATCCAAAACTAAAATCCGTTTCTCGCATCCCCCTATCCCTTGCGCCGCACTCCAACCCAATATAATCCCCGCTCTCTTTAATTATTCCTCACACGTCAGGCGCCTGGTCAGCCTCACTGTCACTTGTTCTCTGTCACGTTTGTTTACTTTGACGTACTGTGTGATATAAGAAAGACCTTTCAGTTGAGTCAACGGAAATGGGAAAATAATATAATCGGAAATTGTAGCTCGCATACTAATTTTGATCATCTGATGATAACTTTGTATGGAAATTCCATTTTTAGGGTTCCGTATCTCAAAAGGAAAAAACGGAATACTTATAAGATCACTTTGTTGTCCGTTCGTCTGTCGAACCCTTTATCACGGGAACACGTGGAGGTATCGAGTTGAAATTAAAACCATGGACTCAAGTATGGTCTCTTCAAGTTGACGAAGAAGAAGAAGAAGAAGAGAAGAGAAGTTCTAAGTTAACGTAAAAAAAAGATTCGGTCGTTTATGCCGCATAAACATATATTTCGACACTCTCAAGGGCATCAAAATGTATAGGGTATTCCTATTTATCCCGTTGACCGAGAATGAAACCATTTACAGGCACTTTTGAATTGTCAAAGTCGGTCGGTCCAAAAAGAT
Source organism: Lacanobia wlatinum (assembly GCA_947578705.1). Taxonomy (NCBI): domain Eukaryota; kingdom Metazoa; phylum Arthropoda; class Insecta; order Lepidoptera; family Noctuidae; genus Lacanobia; species Lacanobia wlatinum. Next base: position 3,789,414 of record OX388046.1, on the reverse strand, counting down.
GAAGCTATTTGCACGTTCCAAAGCGTAGATCTTTATTGAGAAGAACGTGCAAGAAACTCCACGGACACTCTTTTAAAAATAATAAATTGTTACAAAGTTTTGTTTACATCATGTTGAAATTATACATATATGTGAGAACGATGTAAAAGACCAGCAGGATAACAGCGTCCGGAAAAAAAGGAACAATTCAAAGAAATATTTAAAATAAACCATGGCAGCTGAGAAATGACCAGTCCCAACTGACAGCGCCCGTTCACGAACATGACGCATGCGCCAGCACCATTCGGCTCAACCATTTTGAAGGGAGCCAAATGATCCAACGCATACGCCACCATCAGCTAGACTTTTGAGTGAGCATGACACTCCCAACCGCCAGGGTACATTCAAGTCAAAGACACGCCTAAAACTGATAGCTATAGCTTGAGTTTCAGATACAAAGTACTCACATATGACGTTTCATGACGTAGACAGGGCTCGCTAGGGCCAGTGTCTCCCAGGGTTGCGGAATTTGTTCGAAAGAGTCACCGCGGCCCTGGAACGCAAAGGGCACTAGGAGGAACACGGATGGGTTTTAGTCAGTAAGAGTCTGACACTCCCTTCTGCTTCGCCCACAGTCTTTTGATGATTTCCCATCCTTAAAAAAAGCACACAAGTTTATTTTTACTCCACCTTCTAAACCTATAAAATTGTATGCGATAATGACAAACGATATAAAGTACAGTTAATCTCTACCCAGCTTAAAAATACACCTTTCATTATCGTATCCAAAATACTTTGAATTTCAACAAAAAAAAAGAAAGAATAAAATTTATTCAGATTTTTTGTGTCCAAAACTTTTCCCACAAATCACGGCTTGGGGACAAATTCAAGATATTACTGACTTATATAAGAGCATTTTCTTGTGTGGAAACGAAATTAATGTAAGGTAAGGTGGTTTGTGCATCGTACATAGCCATTTTTCATCTTGCACGGTAGGAAATGCAACAGGATCTGATGACGCCGTTTTCCATCTTGAGTATTTCTAGAATAAACTTGTTAAGGATAACACTTGCTGCACTGTTTCATCATAAATCAAGTCTAAGATCCCAACACCCCAAGACATTACTTATTTTCTCAGTACCTAATAGAAGTGGGGTAAAGTGGTAGCATATAGATTATGCAGATTTTGTTCGAAAGAGTCATCGCGGCCCTGGAACGCAAAGGGCATTAGGAGGAACACGGACGGGTTTTAGTCAGTAAGAGTCTGACACTCTTTTCTGCTTCACCCAGGGTGGGAGGAGTAATTTGATGATTTACCAACCTTAAATGTAGGTACTGTGATCGTCTATGCTGGCGGTAACAGAAAACAGGGGGGCTACTCTCTAAGCCCGAAGTCCGTAGTTTCGGCCTTAGTTGCGGGCGTATTCTACTCCATATCACCTAACCACTAAGAATTAATGGCAACACAATTTGACAGAATTACTTTGAAATCGTGTTGTTATTCATTCTTATCGTAATCTATCTATACAATCTTCTTATTGTAAGTCTGTAGGTGATACGGAGTAGAATACGCCCGCAACTAAGCCCGAAACTACGGACTTCGGGCTTAGAGATTAGCCCCTCTGGAGGGAAGTGGCCTCCTTTTATGTGGTTCAATGATTATGTAATGCCGTGAACAGCGTGGTTCAGGTGAGACTCCTTTACAGTCTCCTCGGGGATGTGCTCTAAGAAACGATACACGGAGAGGGATCCGAGGTGGTCTTTGAAGAGGTCACGGGGCTCCTGCTGTGATGATCACCAGGGTGGTTTTAGTAAGGTGAAAATCCCTGGTCATTTCTCAAAAAACTCCAGGTGTCTTCTGAAGGTCCCACCAAAAAAAAAGTAGCCAACTGCGAGTCGCTCTCTCACACGACGAGTTCCGTACGATAAACCGAAAAAAAAAACATTTCTTGTATGGGAGCCACCGTTAATATTGAATACAATTGAAATTGTTGTTATAGCGGCAACAGAAATACACACTGTGAAAATTTCAACTGTCTACATATTACGGTTATTGAGATACAGCCCGCTGACAAACAAATGGAGAGACGAACGGACGGATGGACGGACGGACAACAGAGGCTTAGTAATACGGTTTCGTTGGTTACCTTTTGGGTACGGAATCCTAATAAAGCTACTGAGAACGTACGCACACCTGTAGTGCTATTCTGTAACAACATTTTCGTATCTCGACAGCGAACCTTTAGCGAAGCAGACCTTTATGTTGTGTGCGATAAAGCTCACTTTGTGAGTTTTGTCACTCAGGTGAAGCTCGATATCGAAATCGTCATTTACAGAACTGACTAGCTGCTAGCTCAGGTTGATAGCCAAAAAGTCTGTATGAAACACCTCGAGACTCCTTAAGTCCGACCTACTTAAGAAACTAAATAACTTCTAACTCAACAACACTTATTAACTTCAAACAAAGTCCAAGCTCATAAAAGAAGCCAGCAGTACTTTCCTTATAATGAATCAATCTCAATCATCATCACTGTACCTAATTTAACAATTAATTTCATTCGTATAATTCAGTTCTTCCTCAAAGAAAGGCGGGAGAAGCTGTCAGTCTTGACTGAAGATGGTAACTCATTTATGAAGCCCACAAATTATTTTCAACCGCGACTGGGGAGATCACTTCGGATAGTTTGTTGCTAAAAGTTTTAATATTATGTAAACTAGCACTTCGCCCGCGACTTCGTTCGCGCGGTTTAGTTGGTACTCCGCGAACTTCATCTCCCCTCTACCCTCTTAAAGGGTAATGTGTAAATTACTTATTAATAGACTAAACGTAGGGCAGTTCACTCAAACTGGAACATTTTTCTTACTTAGAGTATTTTTATACCCGTCGTAACTTTTAAACGAAAGGTCCGATTTTAATAATTTAAAGTGTTATTTACACATACAAAACCTTAATTATGAAATAATGTAAATAGATAAGGATTAATATCATGATACTAAAATCACAAATATTCCATTTCACCCGGGTTTTGATTAAATAATTTGAACAAAAAGCGGTCATTGTGACTTAACCATAATAGTTAGATACATGATGTTTTCTATAAAACTGTTGTACATCACTTTGTTTCCGCAGCGTACGCGATATAAGGATATTTTTTGGTAATTTTTACACACCTTGGGTTACATTGTCGAAGTTTTCATACGGATCCCTAACTTTTTTGAAAATATTCTCTATCCTATGTTCATCAGGAATAATGTAAGATTCTAATGGTGAAATAATTTTTCAAATCGGTCTAGTAGTTTCGGAGCCTATTCAATTCAAACAATATTAGTACCTAGTGTAGATAGAAGAGATCCATCCTTTTTTACAGTATAAGGCTGCTTTTCCACCAGAGATATGCCTCGCTATTGAGATATGTTTGTTGAGAACCAATAGCATCGCTTACGCTGGGCGATTCTATTGGTTCTTAACAAACACATCCCTCGCTTTGCATCCTCGTACATCTTTTGTGGAAACGCAGCCTTACTGTAGAGTTTTTTTTTATTATTGATAGGCACACGTTTGACCACTATCTCACCTGATGGTAAGCGATGATGTGGTTGAAGATGTTTTCTATTCAACTTCGTTTTTATTAGGGTTCCGTTACCAAAGTGTCGAGTAAATGTTGTCTAAATGTACGCAATTATTTCTTTACTAATAAAGGGTTACTTCGGGTATAGTGCGCATTTCCATTTCCATGCAATCAGTGTCGTTAACGGTACCTATTTCACAAAAAATAATAATTTTATAATTTTTAGGGTTCCGAAAAAAAAAGGAACCCTTATTAGGGTTCCGAAAAACAAAGGAACCCTTATAGGATCACTCGGGTGTCTGTCTGTCTGTCTGTCTGTCTGTCTGTCCGTCTGTCACAGCCAGTTTTCTCCGGATCCACTGGACCGATTCTGTTGAAATTTAGTACACATATGGACTTCTATGACCCAAACACGGACGCGTTACGTAAATTATTAAATTTTTAGTATAGGGGTCACTTTTGGGGGTCAAACTAGAAAATTAAAAAAAAATACATTTTTTAACAATATCGTGTGAGATATCAAACGAAAGGGCTTACTGTGAGGGTTTAAATTATATTTTTTTCAGAATTTTAAAATAAATGATTTAGAAGTTATTCAAGAAATTAGACGAAAAATGACCATTCCCCCCCCTTATCTCCGAAACTACTGAGCCTAAAATTTTGAAAAAAATGGAGATAGCAGATCTTTACCTAAAGATTACAGGAAAACCTATTAGAAGTCTGTAGTGTTAAAATAACATGTCAAAAAAATTAAATTCGTTCGGAACCCTTTGCACGCGAGTCCGACTCGCACTTGGCCAGTTTTTGAAGAGTTGTTTTAACTCCTCTCGTTGTTGTAACGTTTCGTGAAGATTACTTATTTTTGTCTTTTTTATTACTTTGTTCAAAACATTGTTAAAACAAAAAATAAGCGTAATTATATTAATTTTGAATGATCTTGCTTAATTTTTTTATTGTAAGACACTGTTTCCAAAGTACTCTGAAGGTACACCAGATACATATAACATCACCCTTACACTAGATACATAATATGACACTTCTGAACCACCCTGTATAAATGAATCAGAGTCAGTTAAGCGTTTCTGTATTTATAGAACATAACGTCCACAGAGTAATGAATAATTACAGCTCATATAGCGTGACGTCACCAAGGAAAACAGACTGCGTTTACTCTGAATAAGTAACTACTCTGTGCCGCGGGGATACGTGCAATATTTCGTTTTGCGGGAAATATTGTTGTTTGAGTTTGTAAAATCTCCACTTCATAGTTTGAAATTCTTGGATTTTATTGAGTTTTCTTTGTGAATTGTCGGATGAAAGATTGGCGCTATAATCTTTTCATTCAGCTGACTATTGTTTTATTAACTAGGTAATATTTTTATTCTCTTGATACCTAAAACGTCGTTGTTAGAACGTCGTTGTAAGCGATAATAGTGCCAATTCTACTATTTTTAAGGAACTCTGACCGCCCACTGTTACGCCCTACATACTTTTAAAAGAGCTAGTTTAATTGTAATTTGCCTCTTGCCCGTAAGTCAAACTCTTTGAGGCCGACTGTAAAGTTGTAAAACCGTTATTCGACTCTTGGAGTCGACGTGAGTCGGGTCGGATTTAATACGACATATTCCCTGTCAAGAGTGTACCATTCCCGCTCTAACTTCTCCAGAGTGTAGCAAAAAGAAAAGGAAAGGCATATAACATCACATGTTAAACATCTAACAACAATTTGTTACGGAATGTTTTACTCAATATATAGTTAGTGCATCTATGTAAAATTTTGAATTAGGAAGTACGAACTGTGTTTGTGACATACTTAGCCCCGGTTTCTGAAAAAAATAAACGAGCCGTCACAAATCAAATGCAAGTTAAATGAAAACTCATTCAACAAGATTTTTTTACGAAAAGAATAATAATATTCTTTCGAGACTCTGGGCCCTAGTATCTTAATTCGTAAACCCATTGCCCAAGTCAACTTATATTTTAGCCGTATGATGTCGGCCGGTACCGTATGGTGCCGTACAAGAATAATACCATCCCATCACTTCCCGTGGGTGTCGTAAGAGGCGACTAAGGGACTCGCCAGAGAATGGGCAGCAGCGTTCTCTGTAAAACGCAACACCATACACTGCGATCGTCAACCCGCCTGCCAAGCGTGGCGATCATGGAAAATCAGTAGTGGATTTTTTTTTGCTGATATGATGATGATGATTTTATCAAACGGTTCTCATATTCACTTTAAAGTAATCACCGTTCTTTTAACTGCCAGATTAATGCTAAATACGAAGAGGAGTTAATTGCGCGGACTACTTAATGTAATGAAAAGTGTCTCGCCTTAAATATCGTCTGTTTCTACTCAATCTGCTTAATGGTGGCATAGTATAGATAGAAACAGTAGGTCAACTTCATATAATGAGTAAAAATGCACGCACACACAGATACGCTTCGCAGACAGAGAGTGCATGCACATTCACGAGCGGCATTATTTTATTCTAAATCGTTGTACGTATGATTAGTTTGTCTTTAGAATATTTTTGCTGTTTACATTGAGCTGACCTTCTGCACTGATGTTGTTGATGTGTTACAAGATCTGAAGATATGGACTTAAAAACAAGAGCTCTTTTTCGTCAAAAGCGTGTGTCGCGTGATTACAAAATATTAATTACTTAGTGTTCGCTTTTATACTGATTTGAATGTTTGACTTTGCTCGATATGACATTGTAAGGTCGAGTTTTAAGGTGAAAAAGGTGAATGGAGATCGAAAAGTTTTTAATTGATGCCTTAGACTCTTTTGACGTGCTTGCAAATGGAATTTTTAACGAATGTTTTTTTGGTTGCTTACAATAAAATAGTACCCGTCAAAACAAAATTCTAGAGGACTCAGTGAGGCTATGTCGAATTATGTTGCTATGTAGGTGACCCGGTGAACTTGGTAGGTACATTATAGCACAATATTAATTTGAATTTAACATTTTTATTCGTACTAAACCAAAGCCAGACAGTACCTACTGTATTGATTCACATGTTTTAAGTAGGTAATGTCTTTGATTTTAATATTGTTGTTCAAGATTGCAATGAGGCAGTTTTAGATTCTTACTAAATTGGGTCCGGGACTCCGGGTATATTTTGCTATTCCTCATAGTTACAGGTTTAGTCATCCACGTTTATTAGAAAAATCTACACCCTGTGTATAGATATATGAAATTAAGGTAGCTATTTAACGTCCCAATAAGCGAAAAATTATCAGTTTAAGGCACTTGTCTTACCGCCGGCGAGAAAGCGATTAGCTATCGACTTGCTCGCTGAGGAAAGGGACAAAAGATATAGATCTCGTGTGAGTAAAAGAGACATATACATTCATAGTCGATAACTGGCTGTTCACACTGCCGGCGAGTGACTCTTACCACTAGTTGATCGCAGCGACAAGAGCTATCTATTGTACTCGCTCGGCGGTGCTTGCTTGGCGGTTAGAACTCACCAACCAGCGGTAATTTCTACTTACAGTGCGGGCCGGAGCGAGTATTGCGAGTAATCGCCCGTCGCACAAAAGCACTCGCTTGAAGCCGAGCGTCAAAAGTACCGAAACTTTTCACTCGCTACTCGCTGCTCGCCAACTCGTTTCGAATTTCAAGCTTTGCTCGTTACTGGCTGATCGCCGGCGGTGAGACAAGTGTCTTAGTACACTATACAAATAAACATACATAAAATATGATCTCTTCAAATTTAGAGTCAACAGGCTTTTTCTAGGTAAGTTCACTCCATCGTCTACTTTGTCTCTGTCACCTCTGACCCAGGGCCGTCTTTAACCTATTGGGGGCCCTGGGCACAGCGCGCACATTAGGATAATGGGCCCCCAATGACTAAGGACTATTTTGCTAAACCGACGACTATAGATGTTTATTGAAGAGCTACTTTCTAGTTTTGAGATATGCAAAATTGCACGTTACATTCTGGTAGATACTAGGGGGCCCCAATCGATCGCGGGGCCCTGGGCTCGTACCCAGAGTGCCCAGTGGAGAAGAGGGGCCTGCTCTCACATAAACTAGAGTCAAGATCAAACCCATCTCAAATAAAAAAAAACGAATAAACCTTAACCAGTGGCTAAGTGAAAAATCTTTCAATATTTTAATTTCCCAACTAAATCAACAGTTGCGTCTCCTCAAGAGTTCATCTTAAATCGGCCCCGTCACCTGCAGCCGACGTAATTACAATCTTCACGCTTACGGCTTTAGTGGAAAAATAGCTTAGCAAAGGCTTCAGGAGATTGGAAAATTCTTCGAGAAAATTCTTTGGATTTCGCGCCAGGAGCGAACTAGTGAGATATTTTCTGATTTGTGAGGTTTTATGACTGTGTGGTAGTTTGAGGGGGTAGGCAGGAGTTGTGGCCTTACGATATCCTCTCAATTTTCGTAAAATATATTTTACTGGTCAAATTATCCACAAAACAAAATTTCGTCCTGTTGTGTATGTGGGTAGATGGTGACATTATAATGGTAACATTATGGCAGCCACAGTCAGTCGCTCACAAGTCATAGCCCGGGACACACGTGTTCAGTATCTCGCATACCGTATATTTATCGGAATGTATAAAGTGACTATATTGGCTCCCGAGTCATTACACGTCCTAACATTTTCTAAAGAATACTCACAATATCGGTGTCGTACGAAGATGACAATGAACGAAGCTCTGCCAACGTAAAGTATAAATAAGTATGGATTCTGTTCGAACTAGTATCAAATCCGCAACAAACGTAGCTTTATCAATCGCTTGGATATCATGCCATTTAAAAAATCACACATTAATCTACATTCAATAACCATCAAAAACCCAATCAAACGAGAAAGCTCAACCTTTCAAATTATTTCGATAAACTAGATCGGAAATAAGTGTTTAACATTTGTTAAATGTACCAAAACTTCCCACCACACTACAAATTTTCCCATTCGATAACCATTGAGGGTTTTCAACTAAGAAACTAACAAAGAACTCAAACAAACTCTTCAATGGATATCTAACATTGCATAAGTCTCTCGTTAGGTTTGATTTATAGTACAGGTCTAATGCGGAAGCTCAGCTAAGCGATGGTTAACTCGATAAGGACTAATTAACTATCCGTTAATGGTTATTAGCACGTTAACAGATATAATTGGCTGCTGTGTGACCGGACTTGGTTAGGGTTGCCAATAGTTCTTGGGAATGGAGATATTAGGTGTGAGAAGTTATAGCAATACTAACTAAGCAAAAATTACTTTTGTATAGCTTTGACCACTATCTTGGCGATTAAGGAAAACAACGTGAGGAAATCTGTGGATAACTTAATTTCCCGATGAGAATTCCCATGGGAGAATTTGTGGACTGTATTTTATTATGATGGGTTCGCGTTTGACCACTATCTCACCTGATGGTAAGCGATGATGTGATCGATGATGGAGCACGCTTGCCTAGGTTACAATAGGAAACACAGACCCCTGCAATGGAAAAGGGAATTCCATTTATTAGCTGTACGCAAAATAAACATATTTTTAAAATGTTTTGTGATAAGTTTATTCCATTAAAAAAGGCGTGGCTGTTAATGTACGTTACTAATGTGCATCCACTACTCGTTCTGCTATCTTAAATATATATAACCCAAAGGTGACTGACTGACTGACTGACATAGTGATCTATCAACGCACAGCCCAAACCACTGGACGGATCGAGCTGAAATTTGGCATGCAGGTAGATGTTATGACGTAGGCATCCGCTAAGAAAGGATTTTGATCAATTCTACCCCCAAAGGGATAAAATAGGGGATGAAAGTTTGTATGAAACTTTGTCAATTTTAAACTTCTTAACGCGAGCGAAGCCGCGGGCTAAAGCTAGTCAAATTATATAATTTTCCAAGATCTAAAGCAGGTAGGTGCTTTGCATTCTGAAAAATTAAAATAATAAATAATTTTATAGGAAAATTTATAAATTTTAAAGTTCCAGGGCGAGAAGTCTCAAAATACTTACCAATCGCCCAGCGACCGATTTCGTTAAAGTCACCAGTACACAGTCAATCTCGAACGCATTCCGTATTCATAATCAATGGTATGATCCGTGGCCTTAGGACTTAACGACCAAATTCGGTCGCTACGCGATCGTTTTAGAAAACTGCAGCAGTCGAGACTGCAGCCCCAGGATACATTTTTTTTTGTATATAACTATAATATATAAATAAATCAATCAATAATAATAATAATAAATTGATATAGCAGTTCCAAACACACACAATCTACAAAATACAATAGCAGAAAAATTATCAAAATATACAGACTTAAAAAAAGAAATTAGCCGAATGTGGCGATTAGGCAGTGTTGCGATTATCCCGGTAGTACTTTCAACTACGGAAGTCGTACCTAAACAACTACATCAATCACTAAAATCGCTTGAGATAGCTCCCTTCACCTACCAAACCCTACAAAAGGCTGTTATATTGAACACTTGCAGAATTGTCCGGAAATTCTTGCAGAACGACAATGACGCACAAACTATTATGATTTAGGTTAGTACTCTCAGGGGTAGCACTTGGCTTTGGCCCGTGTTACCCTTTAAACCCGGTGATCATTGCCGAGATACAAAAATGTATATCAACAAATAATAATAATAAATAATAATAATTTCCATATTTTGCAATAGTCCTGCTCCAACCGGGGATTATCCTTGGGTATACTTTCACAGTGCATACAGGGATAATCGTCGGTTGGTGCCCCATTCCATTTGCATTGTCTAACGGGGACTCTGCGAGTTGGCTTCGGCTCCTCGTACGCCTATCAAAGGACGGGGTCTCCAGGGACTCGAGAAAGTGAAAAGCAAATAAAAAATAATAATAATAGTCAATTTGTAATTAAAATTAGTAAAACAGTTTTTTGTTTTGCATGTGTTTTCCTCACATTATTTAATATTTCTACACCAGCAATGGTAGTATGTGTGAAACGATGTTTAATGTAAGATCTCAATGTACCATATACTGAGAAATAAATACTTACTTACTTACAGTAAGAGGTAACTTTACCTATAAACCAATTCAAGGTACTTGGATACTTTTCCGAATCAACCAGGAATATAAAGTAAGTTTAATAGTTTATTTTAGATTAGCGACTCACCTTAGCTTACGGAGAACTAAGCAGAGAAACGGAAATCGGTAGACAGTGACCTCGTTTTATACTATTTAGAGTAGAGATATCAGTGAAGCATAACATCGTGAAGGTATCTGGACTTTCATCAATTTTAGTCTTTTTCCCGCCGCGGTTAATCGCTATACCGTGAAACCGTTTGAGAAACACGGGAATCAGACACGTGAAAAAACCGCAGTGAGACCGGTTGTACTAGTTTCCTTGTCTCTCAAACTCACACGATTAAAAACCGCGGCGGTTAACCGTATCGCGTATGCCGCGATAAACCTATGGGTTTAATTGTGAAATCGCCAATTCAACTGGAGAGCCCTTGATTAATGCTTGCATACTTCTCTACATAGGAAGGGCCTTTGCCAAGCATTGGAGCAGCAAATTGCTGGTTTTCATGAAATAGCAGTTGCTGGGGAGTTACTTGCTCTTCATAGCTAAATCAATAGGAAGTGTTGATGACCACCCGCACACACAAACAAACGCAAAACGACGAACACAATACGCAAATTTTGCCTTTTAAAAAGTGCTGATGTTCAGCCTAATTTGAATAAATGACTTCTGAATTTGATTTTGAAACAGAGAGACGAACTTTTACCATCATAAACATGTACCATCTTAGAAATTAATGGTCGAGATTCCACAGTAATAATTTATCTTACAAATTGGTCGCTAATCTCAATAATTTGCTTCGGAAATCGTAGTCAAACGTTTACATCCGATACCAGTTATTAAGATTAGCGCCTTGGTATCGGGTTAGCGAGATGGTTAAGTTCGTTGATTTTATGGAGAAATGCGGTAAGTGTTCATTAGCGCGTCTTCGAGTGTTTTAGAGGAGGTAATGAGAAAGAGGCCTGTTGCTTATGGCTGGCCCAGCACATATTGGAAAATGGTGACGTAAAGTGTATTTTTAACCAACGAAAAAACGGAGGAGTTTCTCAAGTCGACGCGTATATATTTTTTTATGTATGAACACGCATAACTTTTTACAGAGTAGTCCGATTTTGATAATTATTTTTTTAATGGATAGGGTATACCTCGAAACTGGTCCCATATAAATTTGTAAAAAAAAATCCTACGGGGGGGAAAATAGGGGGGAATTATTGTTCACTCACAGATTTTAGTGCAGAGTTGTGTAGCATTTTTTGTAGGCCTACCCATGTGGGTATATACAGCCTGTTTTTTTAAGTATTTCTATTAAACAACAAGTCATAGTTAAAGTAGGATTATATTATTTATATATTTATTTAACAATTTATGTACACATATTACATAGAAAGATAAAAAGAAGGAAACAGAAAAATAGGTACAAAGGTAATGCTTATTTCAAAAGAAATCTGTTCAATAGCTAAAGTAAGATAGGTAGCTATTTTAAAAGTAATAAAAAATTAAGCAAATATTAATTAGTAGATAATAGCCTCAAAAAAGTATGAAATAAAAACTTTTAACAAAAAATTAAACCTCCGAAAAAACTGAAAAGCAAAAAATAATAAACTTTTTTTTACAAAAAATAACTTTAGGTAATTTAAGAAGTCTGTGTTAAAATACGAAGAAATAATCAAAAACACCGAGATTATTTTTCTTACTACATAAATTTACGTCTTCTTCCCTACTCTACTACTCATTTTACTTCGTTTGCGTTCATATTTTGCTTGTTGGCCTTTCTGAAGAATATCACCAACAAGGTCTGTATGTCCATCTAAAGCTAACTCTCCTGGCGTTTACACTTACGTCTGTTTTGTAAAAATACCTTTTGTTAGTCGCCTTTCAACTATAATAATCCATCAAAGCATACCAACTCTTTTAAATTTTGGTTCCTGCCCTTGATACTTTATGCGTCAGTAACATTGATATATAAAAAACCCAAGATGCACAGTCTCGAACAAATGCAACGCTCGAAACTATCGTCAAAAACTGACATGTATCAAGTGTCATGTGTGAGTTGTGTGTAGTTATACTATAAACAATTTTTTTTACAAATTCAACCTTACACCGATCGCTTAAAGTTGTTTTTACAAAGCAGTACAGTATAGCGAGTGATGCGCAGTTTTTTTTTGCAAACTCAACCTTACACGGATCGCTTAAAGTTGTTTTTACAAAGCAGTGCAGTATGGCGAGCGATGCGAGACTGTTTGAAACTAGCGCACAATTATGCATTTTGCGCTTGTTTTTTGCGGATGTTTTTGAAATGCTGAGTGTGTATCTTGGGTTTTTTATATATCAATGGTCAGTAATCACTAAATCATTTTGTTTAATACGGCGTCCTGAGGTTCTAGACAAGTGGCATAATGTCAGCAGTAGCGTGGCGAAGGCGATTGTCGAAATGTCAAAAATGCATGGGATTGTCAATTGCTGTCGAAATGTCTCGCGATCAATTCCGTACATTTTTGAATTTCGACAATCGCATTCCCTAATAGAATGGCGCTTTGTCTAGAGGCTCTCGTTTTGTTAACCAAGAGGTAAATGAGCATCATAATTCCAAATGCACAATTCGTAATAAATTAAATTTTAGTGGGCCTGATTTTGCATTTCGGTTGCCTGAATACTACATATTTCTCATACATTCAAATTTATCCCTATCGATTTTCATTTCCACACGAAGCCAGACTTTCTTTGATCATAAACAAAAGAGCACCTAAAAACCTCTTCATCGAAGACCCATAAACCAAATCCATCAGAAAACCCTAACATTTTAACGAGCGAACCCCAACAAGTTCCAACTCTTTAATCCTCGATCTCCCAGCATCCCTACGGCTGTAGCCTTCGGGACAGACGCGCGGTTAGCCGAATTACGACTGTAAGTAATTTTGATAGCGCCGACGTGACTCGAGAGCTAAGTGGACGAACCTTCGGGGAATAAGTTCAGGAGAAGGTCAGCACGTTGCTTCTTAGGGGTTTTAACGAAGAATTTAATGAAGCAAAGACAGAAAGTTTATTTTTTGGAGGTCATTAGAAGAGAAGATTCGATTGACGATTCACGAAGATTCAATTAGACCAAATTCAGGCACTTTTGAATTTTCGGTCAAAAAGATGAAGCTATTTGTACGTCCGAAATCATAGATATGGAGAAGAACGTGCAAGAAACTGCACGGACACTCTTTTATAAATAATAAATTGTTGCAAAGTTACGGTTTCATCATTCATGTTGAAGTTACACAGAACGATGTAAAAGACGTGCAGGAGAAAAGCTTCCGGAGAAAAGAAAGAAACAATTCAAAGAAATAATTAGAATATTCCGTGGCAACTGAGGAATGACCAGCCTACCATTCGGTTCAACCATTTTGAAGGGAGCCAAATGATACAACGCATACGCCACAATCAGCTAGACTGTTCTTACATCTTTTTGTTAAAATAGGTCTAAAATTGACAGAGTTAGTTCTTCACCAAATAAGCACTTACAAAGACAACAAAACACTAAAGTTTTTAACCCGAAATAAAATCATTTAATTTATCCCCGCAAGACTATAATAATGATCTACAATACCTTAACAGTATCCTTTTATAGGTACAACACTGGCTATTAGACCCAGTCACTTTCACGACGTTGAACCCTAAAATAGAGTATAAAACCTCTTTAGTAGGGGTCTGTACGACTTCTATATTTAACTGGGGTGCTAACTGCGACCTTTTTAGCCCCTTCTCGTATCCTGGGGTCGATTTACAGGGCTAAAAATAAGGTGAACAGGAGCACAGGTATGTTGGAAGGAGGTTTAATAGGGTTTGACCTATTGATAGATGTATTTGGATACGGTTTTTGACGTGATAACGTCTTATAAATTGATGAACGCCGGCTGCACGCACGAAAAAGGGTCACGTTCGGCTTGAGCTGAGCGTGGCGCGGAACAAGCGATAGAGAGGCATGATCGGCCTAAGCGTTCGGCTTGTTTGTTAAGAATTCTATTGTTTCCTTATGACGTTATCACGTAAAATTATCGTCCGTAAACCGACTTTCAGACAACCAATTTTTAGTAAACAATAGTTTGGGATGTCCAGTCTGTTTTTGTAAAAGGCCGAAGCGTAAGCGTCAACAACACAACAACAACAACAGCGTCAACTATTTTCCCAACATTTTTTGTTTGTTGAAGTGCCCTCTACCCCATACATTTATGTGCATATATCTCGACAAAATGTACTGAACCGCTGATTTTAGTTTGGTCCCATCACATAGTAAAAGTTATAATGATGAGGTATTGCGTTTTTTCTGTTACACGTTGTATTTAAACGTCTATCGGATCTCTAACAGATTCACACGAACAAGTTTACAAGAAACCGGAAGATTTTCATCAGGGACCTATATATACTTCAGCCCACCCACGTATTTACCCAAGCGACGTTATCCGTTTACCATCAAACCTCTACAAAGGATCTAAAATCCTCGAGTGCCTCTCTAACTTATCAAGTGGTACTCACAGGCACTTGTGAAATACCTCGACAATAGCTTAACAAAGCAGCCTCCACACTTCCTGAGGAGACGGAAACGCTTCTGTTCACATAAACTCCTCATATGTAACACTAGCTTTTGCTGTGGCTTCGATATAGTGGCTAGGATCAACAGCAACCGTGAACTTTTTCAGGTTAAAATTGTAGAGGAACGCTGAAGAAAACATTGGTTGTAGTTCTATTACATGCGCGGGAAACCTGTGTTGTCCGGTAACCCCAGACAGTCCGGTACCGACGTATGATTTTTGATCCTCTTACTATATACTTCACCGTATGGTGTCGGCCGGTGCCGTACGGTGCCGTAAAAGAATAATACCATCCCAACATTTCCCGTGGGTGTCGTAAGAGGCGACTAAGGGACTTGCTAGAGACGGGGCAGCAGCGTTCTCTGTAAAACTCAACACCATACACTGCGACTGGCAACCCGCCTGCCAAGCGTGGCGATTATGGCAAACCCTTTGGGGGAGGCTTATGTCCAGCAGTGGACGTCTTTCGGCTGATATGATGATGATGATGATGATGATTATATACACTATGTTAGGTATCGTCAGTAAAATAAAACATCAAAGTTTCTTTCCATGTTTTAATTATCTCTTCACACATTCCCAAAGAATACACCAAATTGGAGGCTCGGAACCTATGATATTGCGAATCTGTAGTTCTCAATCGGATTTTCTGTGAACAAAGTAGTATTTCCATATATTACCTTTTACAAACATTGTTATGAAACAATTTATCTTGCTATGATATCAGTTCACCGAAGGGTCAGGCAGAGGAGGCACATTTCACCGGTCATGTTGAAGTCCCGTGTACGTATTAGGGGGCGAGGATTTAAACACCTCTATGCTATAGGAGTCACTGACAGCCCGCTATGCAGAGCCTGCATGGAGGAGAATGAGACAGTAGCACACCTGCTTCTAAGCTGCCCGGTAGTCGCGGATTACAGGGCTAAGCACTTCAGAAACTCAGGTACTTTCAGTGAGATAGTTGGTAACACCAAGGCGTTGCTGGACTTCCTTGGGGAGCTGGGGTGGATCGAATGACATATTTGTCCCACCTGCACGCAAAATATGCGCTTAGTCGTGGAGTTGCGGAAACCACCCCGATTTACATATATAGGGGGCGTGGCTATTGCCCTCAACCGAGCACAAATCCAGATTTCCGGACTGTTACTGAGAAATTCCAGATGGATGAGAATGAAAAGGCATCTTCGAGGCTTGTTCATTCCAGGATCTCATCCATCCCTTGCCATAAGACGAGATCAGGACAAGAGCGAGCTCATCAGGCGCAAAAACCCCTAAATAACACTTTGATCGACTCGGGGATCTTAGTTGCAGCGCGTGGTATGTACCCGGCTTTATACGGCAGTATATGAGGAAGCGATGAAGCGTGGCATTCACATTTCACGCACAAAGTTTGGGGTATCGAATCCGTATTGAGCAGACGAGCGTTTCGAACGCTGCGTTTTTGTCACGGCACAACTTGCAACCCGCTCCCGCTGCGTACTGGTAGTAGAGCATGAATACAAGGTTTTTGCGACATCCTCACTTGGGTGTCTGTCTGATTGTCCGTATGTAACAGTCAATTTTTTCCGTATCTACTGGACCAATTCTGTTGAAATTTGATACACATATGAACTTTTGTGACCCAAACACGAAAGCGCCACGTAAATAAATAAATTTGGAGCAGAGGGGTAACTTTTCAAAACAATCAGCTATTCAGTACATTTTGACGACTTATGCGCACATAAATGTATGGGACAGTCGATTATTTTTGCGCGGTTTCAGTGTTGGTCTCATAGTGAAAGTTGATCATAGTGATGAGTACAACGTAGTACTATTACACATTGTATAGGCTGATTATGCAAAAGAGAGACATTGCTGTGTTCAGAAATTAAATTCTCGAGTCGCATCATTAATATCATCATCTGCCTAGCCTTTTCCCAACTACATTGGGGTCGGCTTCCAGTCAAGCCGGATTTAGCTGAATACCAGTATTTTATGTGGAGCGGCTGCCTACCAGACCTCCACAACCCATTAACTGGGTAACACGGTACTTCATGGCAAGACTGGAGTCAGATTAACTGGCTTCTGACTATCCGTAACGACTGCCAAAGATCTACAAATGACAGCCGGGACCAACGGCTTAACGTGCTTTCCGAGGCACGGAGGAAACTCGGTATGTTAAGATGGTCACCCATCCACAGACCAACCTTGGCAAGCGTTGCTTAACCTTGAATATCGACCCGTGCGGCTGTTATTATCTAGTCGCATCATTAATATATGCTGAATAAAAAAAACACAGCACAAAAAATAAGTTAGACGCGTAAATTCCCACCTATAATAACACTTAATCAATTCTTACACCACTGGCGACTAATCCGTAATCAGCCAACACTTCAGATTGCCCACAGAAACCCGAAACCGTTTAAAATTAATTTCATCATATTAACATATCATTATGAGGTATATCAATCACGGTGATTGGGCAAGCGCCTCGAAGTCCATTAATATCTAACACGTAGAGCTCTATATATCACTGGTACCCTAAAAGTGCCATTTAAAATGTAAATACAAGCTTATTCCATATAATTTACATGGAAACTAATTTATATTTTGCTCTGATTTGTCACTTCTGTTAATGAAGACTATTTATTATGGTTTTAAGTACTATTGGATGAGGTCAGCGCCACCAAATGGAGAAATAGAGAAGGTCCATTTCATATATTTATAATAATAATCATCTTTATTGTTCAAAAAAAATATACACAATCACTGGTCTCCACACTAGGATTCCCTGTGTCGTGGAGGCCAGTCTCTTTCATCGTGGTTAAAGTATATTTATGGATACCAAATGAATATTTAAACAAAAAAAGAAAATTATAACTACAAATACATGGCGTCTTGCAGTAAAACTGTATAAGAGTGTGAGTTGTGTGGTGTTGGTGCATGAATATATGTTTGTGTTTGTGCGCATGTCATGTCTCCAAAAATGTATATGTCATGACATGGTAGATGGTAATGAATGGTTTAATACCAACAGGTATTTAAAAGTTTCTCTGTTTCACCATAATCCAGACTTTTTAGGAACTTTTATGATTTATCACACACAAAAACTCAAAGGCTGTAAAACTATAGGTAGCATTATTGCGCAGAAGTTCTAAATACTTGCAGTTGAGTAACAGGAGTCATCATGGTGCCAGTGTGAGAGAGAAACGGAGCTATATAAGACGCATAGCGCTATTTCTTTTTCACAGCGGAACCTAGGTGGCATTAAGACTTCATAGTAAAGCCCAGTTCTCTATCTTTGTTTTTATAGTGCCTAGCTAAAAGTGACAAGAAATATTGTCCAAAATGAATGGGACTGACATGCGTTATGTCAATTACATACATTTTTAGGGTTCCGAAAAAAAAAGGAACCCTTATAGGATCACTCGGGTGTCTGTCTGTCTGTCTGTCTGTCTGTCTGTCTGTCTGTCTGTCCGTCTGTCACAGCCAGTTTTCTCCGGATCCACTAGACAGATTCTGTTGAAATTTGGTACACACATGGACTTCTATGACCCAAACCCGGACGCGTTACGTAAATTATTATTTTTTTAGTATGGGGGTCACTTTTGGGGGTCAAACTAGAAAATTAAAAAAAAAAGTTTTTGTACAATATCGTGTGACATATCAAATCAAAGGAATTACTGTAAGGGTTTTAGTTATATTTTTTTCATAATTTTAAAATAAATGATTTAGAAGTTATTCAAGAAATTAGACGAAAAATTACCATACCCCCCCCTTATCTCCGAAACTACTGAGCCTAAAATTTGGAAAAAAACAGAGATAGTAGATCTTTACCTAAAGATTACAGGAACACCTATTAGAAGTATGTAGTGTTAAAATAACATGTTAAAAAAATAAATTTGTTCGGAACCCTTTGCACGCGAGTCCGACTCGCACTTGGCCAGTTTTTTTCACATTTTGATAACCGTTAATCAATATTGTTCATTTGTCTATTGCTACTTATCAAACTAGAAAAAACCCTAATCCTTTATCTATTTTTATTATTATCTGTTCTTTTAGTCTTACATTGAGCAGAAGTATCTGTCAATGTAGTCTCTGCCCAAAGTTGCTTCATCTTTGGAACTTCTGTGATGTTCCTCTATTTTGCATTAAAACCGAATATTAATCGCGCCATTGAAATAAATTCTTTAAGGACGTAGTATTTAACAAACAGCAATAATAGTTATTCTAATGACGTTCATAAATTAGTCGGCTTATTGTTTCCTTCGTTCAAATGAGGTAACTAAATCTTTGTTTCCTTGAAAAATAGTTAACTGCCTTATTTGTCGTAGAATTCAATCCAAAGATGCCTTAGGCTAGGATTTTTTTTTTTAATATTTCAATATAATTAATTGGTCTCTCAAAATTATCAAAGGGATCTTGCCTCACTGAATAGAATTCTAATTTTTGCAAATCCATTTGTTTTTTTTTTTCCATTTTTTAGGGTTCCGTTCCCAAAAGATAACCAACGGAACCCTATCCGGTCTATTACGGTCTGTCCGTCCGTCCATTCGACCATCCGTCTGTCTGTTAGCGGGCTATATCTCAAGAACCGTAATAGGAAGACAGTTGAAATTTTCACAGATAGTGTATTTCTATTACCGCTATAACAGCAAATAATAAAAATTAAGGTTTATGGTACGGAACCCTTCGACTCGCACATGGCCGGTTTTTGTAGTTCATTGCTGAAATTACATTGTTATATTGCAAAGCAACGGCTGATTTAATTATTTATCTTCAATCAAATTCGTTATGTGTGAACTAAGAAAGTTACCAAGGATGGGCTTCAAGTCCTACCGGATTCAGCTAAGCACCAGTATTTTACATGAAGCGACTGCCCAATAACTGGGAAACTTCGATCAAGAATACTCGATCGAAGGGGAATACGTTACCAAGACTGGTGGCAGATTTCTTAGCCTCTGACCGCCTTCACGATTCAAGCGGTGAGGTTATGGAATGCCTTGCCTGTGTCGATAAGGCGTGCTCAATCTTTGTCCATTTTTAAAACTTTGGTCAAGAACCACTATCTCTCTCTTTAAAGCGTTTGTTACTAGAGTTCTCTGCTATTGTTTCACAATTATCATTGTATAAATTTATCTATTTAGTATGTGTTGATGTTTGTATAAATAGTACACCTAAGACTACCTACAGTACTGTATCTCCTTTTTTTCTTTAGAATCCATCCAAAGGTTGTCTTGAAAAGATCGCTTTTAGCGATAAGGCCGCCCATTGTGTCACCCTATGTAATGTTTTACATCTATCTTTTCTGTAACTTATATGCTGTACATAATAAAGAGTATTCTATTCTATTCTATTCTATTCTATTCTATTCTATTCTATTCTATTCTATTCTATTCTATTCTATTCTATTCTATTCTATTCTAATCTAATCTAATCTAATCTATTCTATTCTATTCTATTCTATTCTATTCTATTCTAATCTAATCTATTCTATTCTATTCTATTCTATTCTATTCTATTCCATTCCATTCCATTCCATTCCATTCCATTCCATTCCATTCCATTCCATTCCATTCCATTCCATTCCATTCCATTCCATTCCATTCCATTCCATTCCATTCCATTCTTAACGTTCTTTCCAAGGCACAGATAAATTTTGGTAGGTTAGGATGGTCAGCCAGCAAAGGACCAACCTCGGCAGAGTAATTTGTCTCTGAACCGCCTCAGGCAGCAAGTAGGAACATCAACCTCCCAAACCCAAGTGCGGCCATGACGGATTAGTAGCAGCATATGGAGCAGAGTTGCAAAACTATGCTCTACCTCTTATCCTGCCTTCTCGCTTCAAAATATGCAGCCAAAGTGACCCATGCGCTGCCAACGATGCCGTGGAAGTTATAATATTTTGGGCCACTCAAAATGGAGTAAATTTTGTATTTTCGCTGGCCCACGCGTTGATGGCAGCGC
Organism: Lacanobia wlatinum; assembly: GCA_947578705.1. Taxonomy (NCBI): domain Eukaryota; kingdom Metazoa; phylum Arthropoda; class Insecta; order Lepidoptera; family Noctuidae; genus Lacanobia; species Lacanobia wlatinum. The sequence goes on along the minus strand of OX388046.1, from coordinate 3,768,311 downwards.
ATGGGTCACTTTGGCTGCATATTTTGAAGCACAGAGGAACGAACAAAGAAGAAGATTTATCACATAAATAAACGCCACGAAAAACCGCTCGTCTGCATCTCCACCTAGGCTTGTAAATGAAGTAGCGTCCAAATGTCAAATGTTTGTCGTCACAGAAAGAAACGCATGTGTACACAATACACGACACACGCGGGCAGGCGATAGATTCACGAACACACACAACTGTTTGCGTACAACAGTACACAATGTTGTGTACTCTGTGATCATTAGAGTCTGGTAGTGTCTGCTGTTGTGTGTGTACTAACATTTTGATAAAGATGATTATAGAAATGTAGAGGGTTTGTGGCTTACAGCATTGCCTAGGTTCTTTCATACAGGCACAAACTATGATGGACTAGCTTTTTAGGGTTCCGTATCCAAAGGGTAATCAACGGAACCCTATTACTAAGCCTCAGCTGTCCGTCCGTCCGTCTATCTGTCATCGGGTTGTATCTCAAAAACCGTAATAGGCAGACAATTGAAATTTTCACAGATTGTGTATTTCTATTGCCGCTATAACAAAAAATAATAAAAATTAAGGTTTATGGTACGGAACTTTTTTTTTAATATTTATAGGCACGCGTTTGACCACCTCACCTCATGGTAAGAGATGATGTGGTCGAAGGTGGAGTACGCTCGCCTAGAAGTAACCTATTCACTTTTGACTTAAATACTGCCAGGTTGTAGCTATCAGGAAACACAGACTTCGGCAGGGAATTCCACTCCTTAGCTGTACGCACTTTAAATATGTTCCCAAAACGTTTCGTGCGTGTGGGTGGGATGTCCTACCATGTACCGGTGGCGCATCGCTGTTCGTCTTGTGGTCCGATGATGGAACGGGCTCTTCGACTCTTCGTGTGCGAGTCCATCTCGCACTTGGCCGGTTATTCCTGCAGCTTAGCTCATCATCATCACCCTTGACACACGTATACACAATGCAATGCTTGGAGTTTACTTGCGTGATCGAATCACAAATGATGATATCCGCAGGAGAACCAAGGTTACCGACATAGCCCGAAGAATCGCCAAGCTAAAGTGGCAGTGGGCAGGGCACATTGCTCACAGAACAGATGGTCGATGGGGCCGAAAAGTTCTGGAGTGGCGACCGCGTACCGGCGGAAGACGCAACGTTGGAAGGCCTCCTACAAAGTGGATTTCTAAAAATATGTTTTACATAACTGAAGAAAAAATTTAAAGTTGAACAAAACTTGTCGAAAAACGTTGATACGTAGGTAATTTCAAAATCTTTAAATGTCCATAAGTTTTTTTCCCGGCCACTAATTTTAATAAAACGAAGTCTAAACCTTAAGAAAGTCTATTCAATCGTTTCAGAGATTAGCGTAAACAAGTAGACAGACAAAAAAAATGCTTTTTAGGGTTCCGAACAAAAAACGGAACCCTTATAGGATCACTCGGGTGTCTGTCTGTCTGTCCGTCAGTCACAGCCAGTTTTCTCCGGATCTCCTGGACCGATTCTGTTAAAATTTGTTACACGTATGGACTCCTGTGACCCAAACACGGACGTGTTACGTAAATTATTAAATTTTTAGTATGGGGGTCATTTTTGGGGGTCAAACTAGAAAATAAAAAAACGTTTTTAGTACAATATGTGGGACATATCAAATGAAAGGGTTATTTTAACACTACAGAGTTCTTATAGGTTTTCCTGTAACCTTTAGTTAAAGATCTATTATCTTCACCTTTTCAAAATTTTAGACTCAGTGGATAACGATGGGGGAATGGTCATTTTTCGTCTAATTTCTTGAATAATTTCAAAACCATTTATTTTAAAATTATGAAAAAAATATAATTAAAACCCTCACTGTAAGCCCTTTCATTTGATATGTCACACAATATTGTTTAAAAAACTTTTTATTTTATTTTATTTTTTGACTCCCAAAGTGAACACCCACACTAAAAATTTAACAATTTACGTAACACTTTCGTGTTTGGGTCAAAAAAGTCCATATGTGTACCAAATTTAAACAGAATCGGTTCAGTGGATCCGGAGAAAACAACTAAACAAAAAATTAGAAACTTGTTTTTTAAAAGTTTTCATATATTTTTTTAACCACAGTCGCTATCGAGGATCGATTGATAAAACTCATGGTAGATGTACTGGTAACTAGTTTACTGAGTATTTCTTTGCAAGTTTTATGGCTCCATGTAAATTAATACCTAAACAAGCTTAATTTGTCCACATAATGTAAACAATAATGTTCCTACTTTCGTATACGTGTTTATCGTCAATCACAGATGATTAAAGTGAAATTAATTCCGACGAACAAGCTAGTGTTTGTTCCGGTGTGTCAAGAACTGCTAAACACATTTTGATTGGATTTCCACATTTGTAGGACATAAACAATCAATTATTGAAGAATGTTTGTAAATATTTACTTTGAATAGAACAGGAAACGACATTTTTTTTTTGGGTGCGGTATTCGAAATTGATTGTTTATCGTATTTATGGTTTCGGTTAAGCAGTACTTGCTGAGGTCAGTCCGTGGATGGGTAACCATCAATTAAATACTCTTCCGTGCACGAAAAACCGTTGGTCCTGGCTGTATTTTGTAGATCTTTAACACTAGTTACAGAAACATGAAAAACTGACACCAATCTTGCCAAAGGGAATCGTGTCACCCAGTTACTGGGTTTTGGAGGGAAATTAGACAGTCGCTACATCTACACTATAATATTATAAAGAAGAAAGATTTGATTGTTTGTTTGTTTGAATTGACTAGGCTCCGAAACTACTGGACCGATTTGAAAAATTCGTTTAGCATTGGATAGCTACATTATCAGGGAGTAACATAGGCTATATATTATCCCCGTACTCCCACGGGAACGGGAACTACGCGGGTGAAACCGCGTGACGTCCACTAGTATAAAATAAAGTGGCAGTGGGCAGGGCATATTGCTCACAGAACAGATGGTCAGTGGGGCCGATGGGTTCTAGAGTGGCGACCGCGTACCGGGAGACGCAGCGTTGGCGCGGCCTTCCACAAGGTGGAACGATGACTTGGTGAGGGTCGCGGGTAGCCGATAGATGCGAGACTCACAGGACCGGTTGTTGTAGAGGCTTATGCCCAGCAGTGGACTTCTTTCGGCTGAAATAATGATGATGATGACATGTAAAATAATGGTACTTATACCTACCTACTCCGACCTAATATATATAGAGAAATGGTTATGCTGATGATGTAAAGGAGCTCGTGGCTAAATAATAACAACCGAACCGGTCGATCTTCAAGGTTAAGCAACGCTTGCCAAGGTTGGTCTGTGGATGGGTGATCATCTTAACATACCGAGTTTCCTCCGTGCCTCGGAAAGCACGTTAAGCCGTTGGTCCCGGCTGTCATTTGCAGATCTTTGGCAGTCGTTACGAATTGTCAGAAGCCAGTAATTCTGACACCAGTCTTGCCAAGAAGTACCGTGTTACCCAGTTAATGGGTTGTGGAGGTCTGGTAGGTAGCCACTCCACATAAAATACTGTATTCAGCTGAATCCGGTTTGACTGGAAGCCGACCCCAATATAGTTGGTAAAAGGCTAGGCAGATGATGATGGCTATGCTGATGATGTGTTATTCTGTCATCAGAATCAACCAAGGACTCATGTATTTGGAACAGAGTTTCGACAAACAGTGTCAAATTCTACTAATATTATAAATCCTGCTTATCCTTCTAAGTAGCTGACCCGCGCAGCTTCGTCTACGTCACATTTTTCATTGCTGCTCCGCTCCTGTTGGTCTTAGCATGATGATATATAGCCTATAGCCTTCCTCGATAAATGGGCTATTTAACACTGAAAGAATTTTTCAAACCGGACCAGGAGTTTCTGAGATTAGCACGTTCAAGCAAACAAGTAAACAAACAAATTCTTTAGCTTTATATATTAAGTTTAGATCATTGGTATAATTATATAAAATCCAAGATGCAGAGGCTCGAAGAAATGCAACACTCGAAACTGTCGTCAAAAACTGACATGTATCAAGTGTCATGTGTGAGTTGTGTGTAGTTATACTATAAACAATTTTATTTTTGCAAATTCAACCTTACACGGATTGCTTAAAGTTGTTTTTACAAAGCAGTGCAGTATTGCAAGTGATGCGCATTTTTTTTGCAAATTCAACCTTGCACGGATCGCATAAAGTTGCTTTTACAAAGCAGTGCAGTATGGCGAGCGATGCGAGACTGTTCGAAACTTGCGCACAATTATACATATTGCGCTTGTTTTTTGCGGACGTTTTTGAGATGCTGAGTGTGTATCTTGGTTTCTTTTATATGTCAATGGTTTAGATATAGATATTATAAATGCGAAAGTTTGCGAGGATGAATGGATGTATGTTTGTTCCTCTTTCACGTCAGAACGCCTGAAAGGATCTTCATGAAATTTGGCACAGATATAGATTATAGTCTGGAATAACACATAACCTATATATATTCCCGGAGAATGTTCCCTCAGGATCACACGGGCGAAGTCGCTGACAGAAGCTAGTTCTAGGTTAAAAATAGTACACTGGAAATTACTTCAAGAATTAAAAGAATAACAATCTTCTGCGTTAGTTACCCGAAGATAAGAAGTTCATTAACTTAGCGTGCTTTTCTTTCTTTCACTGTTACAAAGTAAATAAAAAACAATGAAAACTTCTTACTTTAGAGCTCTCGGCGTTTTTCTTTTAACCCTCTTTGTAAAGGAGTCAAAGATATATTATTAAATGAAGTGCTAATATTTATATTTTGTGTTTGACGCTAACGTCTGATAAATCAGTGCCTTCATTCTATTCTATTGTATTCTATTCTATTTGTACGAGCCAATAATGCTCATACAGCAAATTGTTGTGAGGCGCTCTACTTTTTAAACGACTTCCAAAAAAGGAGGAGGTTCTCAATTCGGCGGGTATTTTTTTTTATGTATGTACACCGATTACTCCGAGGTTTCTGATCCGATTTCTGTGATTCTTTTTTAATTCGATGCAGTATATTTGCCATATGCTTCCATAAAATTTGATTCGGTTTGGTTCAGTAGTTTTATTTTATGAGCATTTTTGCTTATTTCAATTTCTGCGTTGACGAAGACGTCGTCCAAGTATCACCGCTTAAAAGTGAAAAATAAAAAACTTTTTACAAAAAAATATAACCGACTTCCAAACAAAACACGGAAGTCGGTGTTAAAAAACAAAGAAACATAACCGAAAACACCGACTTTCGAAATTAAGATTATTTTATTCTTTGTAGTGTTTTGTTTGGAAGTCGGTTACATTTTTTTGTAAAAAGTTTTTTCATACGCTTCTAAACAATTAACGCTAGTCGTAACAAAACCACTATCGCGAGCGGGGCAATTATTACGTGTAACAACTAAATAACGTGCGACTCAGACGCCAAACATACTCGTACATAGAAATAGTTAAGTCTTCTTCTCAATAAACTACTATAACTAAACAGTGTTATTAGTGTGAATTATTTACCTACAACAACTACCTAAAACCGGAGTATCGTCAACGACGAAAACCCCAACACTATTATTTTCTTTTCTTTTCTATTATATTCTCGTTTTTTAGGCTGAAATAGTGCAACAACGCTTTTTCATGGAAATTATTGTTTTATCTTTATTCATCACCAACTTTACCTATCTTTAAAACCCCTAATACAACAATAAAGAAACTTAAAATAAAACAAAATAAATACACTTAAAACAAAAAAAAATCTTAACTAAAATAAGGCGTCAAAAAATTCGTCCGCATCGCTGTCCACTGGAAGTGAGCCCAAAAGACTGGCTGCATTGCCACGCTGTATGGCAGTATTTATCTTTTGAGTAATTTCAGAACAATTTTCATGAAAATGTGTCGTTGCATGGGTTGTCCCATTGTCGCGTTGCACCTGTCTACGGAAGCCAAGAGCATAAGAAATTTATGTCATGCAAGGATATTGTGATTAACGATCCTTTTCGATATTGGTGCAAATTGCAGAACCAGTACAAACCGACCAATCTTATGAGAAAGAAAACCGACCAAGTGCGAGTCGGACTCGCCCACCGAGGGTTCTGTACAAATTTGTAGCTCCAAATTACTTTAAATAAAGACTACATTTTTTATGATTAAATTACAAATGTACAGTTTTCAGACTTTTTCCTATACTTGTAGTATAAAACTGTACTACTTGCCAAATTTCGTGATTCTAGGTCAACGGGAACTACCATATAAGTTTTCGACCCAAAACCTATGGGTTACTTCCGGCTGATCTAGAATTATCAATTCTGGTTAAAAGCAAGATCTTACAGCACAAGTAAAGGGAAAATTCCGAAAAAAAAGTGGAAAACTAAGGTAAATTTTAGTACAATACAAGTTTTCGCGAACAAGTTTGCCCATATCTTTTTATCGTGTTGACACAGGACCTTGATTTTTATACACCTAATACGGACTATAGACCTTAGTATCTGGCATAAATTCAACTTGCGAGGTCCATCCGTTCCTGAGAAAATCGGTCGTGACACACGGACAGACAGACGGACAAGAGACTGATCTTATAAGGGTTGCTTTTTTACCTTTTGAGGTACGGAACCTTAAAAATGTAACAGTTTAGGAGCTCCATTTCTTTAATAATCCATGACACTATCATAAAGATTTTACCCTTTTACCATATCTTGTTCCTCCACTTTCAAAACTGCAGTTTAAAAATTTCCATTTGCATAAAAAATCTCCGAAGCAATTTTCATAGGAATTACGCCAACAATGGATGCACTGCAAGATTTTAACCCAGCTGAATAAAATAGGTCGCGTAATAAACTGACACGGGAGGAGACGAGATTACCTCTATATTTGGCCGGGTTATCTACAGCTGCAACAGAGCCAAAGATTAAAACGATAAAGCATAGATAGGAAACTTCGATAACAATGTAGGAGAGGGAACCGGATTTGGGAAGATGTATTGTGACCTGGTTCGTTGAGAAATAAGGCGGAGTTGTAGTTTGCCACTTGAAAATTTTCCAAGATTTTGTAAGATTTTATTATAGATTGTTTGACGTTACTGGGACTGTTGACTGCAGCGGAGGCAAGATACATCCAATAGTGGTACTTGGATGACTAATCGAACTTAGTACAAAATTAGTATTTTATTTATGTTTATTTATATACTAGTGGACGTCACGCGGTTTCACCCGCGTAGTTCCCGTTCCCGTGGGAGCACGGGGTTAAAATATAGCCTATGTTACTCCCTGATAATGTAGCTATCCATTGCTGAAAGAATTTTTCAAATTGGTTCAGTAGTTTCGGAGCCTATTCATTTCAAACAAACAAATCTTTCCTCTTTATAATATTAGTGTAGATGACCAAGTGACATTCTATAAAGGTTGCCAATACCCAAAAACTTTTAAGTTTGACTGCGTGACATTTCGGCAGCATATGTGTATGGACACATATTATTTTTGACAATAATTATTGCCGCTGGAACGTCATTTTGTCGAGCCGTGGTCCTCTTGCTAGCCAAAAGATAAATTGTATTGAATAGAATAGATTAGAGAACATTCATTCGATGCAGTCACAACACAATAGAAAAAAATGCAGCGGAGAATAGTACAGACTAAAAGCTTAAAATTGAGCTGCAAGTGTCTATACCGAAAGGGTTACCATCTCAGAGTTTGCTGGGCGTCAGACACTCAGCGCTAGTCATCATTTGGCATCCTGCAGTGGCTCAGTGGATATATAAAATAGACACATAATTTTTGGTTTAGATCAGAATGTATTAATTCGATCTCTCACACCTGTCCCACAATAATCTTTGACCCCACAAGAGACAAAGTCGTCAGCGTCAAATTAAACAAATCCCAGTAGAGTTATGACAATATTTGTACGACGAGTTGCCTCACAGAGGCTTTCGGTGACCTGTTCTGAAGCGCTCCAAAGTGTTTTGGAAACACGCTGTGTAGTACTCAATTAAGAAATACTTGGCGAAGAATTTTAGTGGTTACCGTGTCCATTTTATGTTAAGATTTTAATAGCGCAAACATTAACATCCAGACATTACTTATTTACTGAGTAACAAAATAACTCATGGGATGGAGTTGTATAAGCATATACTTAGAACGAATGAATACCTGCTAGCTTGGGCCGACCGACGCGCGGAAAATTTACCATCAGGTGTTAAAGTTACCTAAAAACTTTACTCGCTTTTCTCAAAATCTGAGTGCTGACTTTTATGTACTTATGTTTTACAGAATATTGATTCATTAAAAACTTTTTACAAAAAATTATAAAGTACACACTAAAAAAAAGTAAAGTATACACTATCCTTATTAATATTATAAATGCGAAAGAATCTCTGTCTGTCTGTCTGTCTATCAGTCTGTCGGTCTGTCTCGCTTTCACGCCAAAACTACTGAACCGATTTAAATGAAATTTGGTACAGAGATATCTAGAGCCTGAGAAAGGACATAGGCTACTTTTTATCCCGGGAGTATGTTCCCTAGGGACCACGCGGGCGAAGCCGCTGACAGAAGCTAGTAATGTATAAAATAACCTTAATTTCCGAAATTAAGGTTATTTTATACTTTGTAGTGTTTTATTTGGAAGTTGGTAAAAATTTTTGGATTTTTTTTCACTTTTAAGTCGTAAGACTTGGACGACGTCTTCGTCTACGCAGAAAATGAAATAAGCAAAAGTGCTCATAACATAAAAACTACTAAACCAAACTGAATAAATTTTTTACGGGACCAAATGGCAAGTACGCATCGAACTAAAAGAGAAGCACAGAAATCTGGTCAGAAACCACGGAGTAATCGGTGTACATACATAAAGAAAACCCACCGAATTGAGAACCTCCTCCTTTTTTGCTTGGAAGTCGGTTAATAAAATAATATTTTAACACCTACTTAACAAATTGGTCGCCATCTCGATTTCGTTTTTATTTTAAACTAGTGGACGTCACGCGGTTTCACCCGCGTAGTTCCCGTTCCCGTGGGAGTACGGGGATAAAATATAGCCTATGTTACTCCCTGATAATGTAGCTGTCCAATGCTAAAAGATTTTTTCAAATTGGACCAGTAGTTTCGGAGCCTACAAGCCCGCCACACATTCCCAACCACTGCAACTCCTGAAAGCCAGAATCAACAGTGGCGACCACCAGAAAAACGCCGAGCCAATGTAGCCCGACGAGTCCCGGAGAAACGATTTAACTGTCTTGGATCCTGCAACGAATTTAATCAGAAAAGTACAGCGGAGGAGTAGGAAATAAAATATATGTATAATTTCCACTTCCCTCCTTTTCAAGCAGGAGACAGAATAGAGCTAGGCCAATAGGCACCAAGGGACATATACAACTGGGTTAAGCCCAGTTGTCAAGCACCACGGATTATATATTAATTAAAAACTAATGGGTCCTAAATTGTGAGCTACTTTTGATTCCAGTAATAGGTATGGCAAAATCGCCTGAAAGCACGGAAATTTGTTCTGGTTTCTACAAGGTCCGTGTAGTAAACTACTCCAGATGTAACCTGAATACTATCTAACATAATATTGCGTTCAGTTTGCCAAAGAATACACTCCCATAAGATGTGGTGTGCGGATTGTTCGTATTCATAGTCGGCTGTAGAACATTGACATAAAGGCGAGGCCACAAGCCTAAAGGAAAATAATTTACTCTTAAAGTTGCCATGACCTGTGAGAAATTGGGCAACACAATGATCCACCTCCAGCCATGTCCTATCCAGCCGCTCACGAACGGATGGAAAAAACTGGTGGAGGTGTCGGCCTTTAATGGAATTTTCCCACCTACATTGCCATTCGGATAAAAGTTCCTCCCAGACGTCAGTCTGGGGTTTTAGTAATCTACAGATCTTAGCACGGTCGCGTTGCGGTAAAAACTCTGGGTCCGTGATCTTTCTAGCATAGTAGTACATTGCAGCACGCCGCTGCACCTCTAGATCGACTGGGAGAACACCCGCCAGCACCGGTAAGGCTTCAGTACTAACCGTCCTATACGCCTTGCATAAGAATATCAAAGCCAAACGCTGGCTTTGCAGCAATTTACGGCGTACCGCCCCTATGGTGGCCCTGTCAGCCCAGACAGGTGCCCCGTAACACATACAACCCAAGTAAGTAGCCCCATAGATAGTTTTTAAGGTTTGAAATGAGAGACCCCAAGTAGCTTTGGATATTCTCGTCAAGGCGTAGAAGTTCTTTTTTGCTTTTTCACCTACTGTTTTTATATGATCAATAAATGAAAAGTTCCTTTCTAGTAGCATACCGAGGTAGCACACGGATTCTTTTCTTTTAACGGGTACGTTATTAAATTTAATACTAGGCCAGGATTTTAGGTTCCCTTTTAAAATAAGTTGGTTTTATGCGGTGCAAAGGTCAGACGGTTTCGATCGCCCCACTGTGATATTAAACGTAGACATGTGTCAGCCAAGTTCTCGAGTCCCGCCCGAGTGCTTGCCTCAATGAGCAGTAAGCCATCGTCCGCGTAACCGGTTAATGAACAGCCGAATGGGAGCGGAAGCGCGAGGAAATCATCGTAGCCAAAATTCCATACATATGGACCGATAACTGAGCTCTGAGGACATCCCATGGTTAGAGACTTAGAAATGGAATGATGTCCAAGTTTGAGTTTCGCGGAGCCGTTTAGAAAATACGAAAGAATCAGATTATAGATATTTTTGTAGCAACCACGGGTTTTCATTTTAAGTAGTAGCATCGGCCACCATGCGTTATCAAAAGCGCCAGATATGTCGAGAAAGATTCCAACCACGTATTTATGTTCCGATAAGTTAACAATTTTACGGACAGAGAGAGCCGCGTCGACTGTGGATTTACCAATAGTGAAACCAAATTGATTAATATGAAATTTAGGTCCATTCGGTAGCAAGCGCGGAACGATTAGTCGCTCTAAGAGTTTCCCCAAAGATGGAAGTAGTGTTATGGGCCGGTAGGACTTAGGGTCATCCGGGGGCTTATCGCCACTCTTCGGAATAATGCGTATAAAGCCTTGTCGCCATATTCGAGGAAAAATACCTTCTGCAATGCATCGGTTATATACGGATAAGATCGCGTCGCCCGCTGTTTTACACGCTTCTATAATCATTCTATTAGATATTTTATCTTCACCGGATGATTTTTTGAGAGGTAGTCTCTTGACAACGTTTATGAATTCGTCAGTGGATGGAAGGTCTGACTCCGGTGATTCAGGTGACACCGCGGCCCACGCTCTAATCTGTTGGTGGTATTCATTATCATTTACTGATGAATCGTCTGGTATTAGAGAATTAAGCAAAACATCAGTTGTTTCTTCAACGCCGGTGGTATGTTTATTATTTACTTTAATGTTCTGAACGTACGCAAGGTCGACAGATCTACTAGCCTTGAACTCGTGGTACAAAGGAGACCACGGACCCTCCTTATCAAGTTTATCAACAATTTTCCGGAGTAAATTACCCTTAGATTTTTCAACCGATGCTCTGTAGCGCGACTTGGCAACTCTAAAAGTACTTAAAGCAAGAATAAGGGGGTCCCCGATAACCTTACGTTTTTTAAGCTTATTAAGTTGTCTGCGCGCTCTGCGATAGCTTTTACGTTGTTCAACAAGGTAGTCATTCCACCAATCACATCTACGAATATTGGTCATAGATGCGCGACCAATAGCAATGTCAGCACAGTAAGTGAAGGTGTCTGACATTATCTCAGCACTTTCCTCAGCTGACAGTCCATCGCGAGTGAAGTCTTTGGCATGACAAGCAAAAAGTGAGCTAAAGAATTCCCAATTCGCGCCCCTACTTTTATATCTAAAATTCCCAATTAAGTGTGACGAACCTTGAGTAAACATAGGAACAAATTCGTACACGATCAGGCGATGATCACTACAAGACGCGTCAGGAAGGACACGCCACCTATCCAAGCGTACGTCTGCACTGCAAAGTGTGACGTCAATACAAGATTCGCCCATTTGGCTACAAAAAGTAGGCGGTGCGTCTGGGGTGTTATGAATTGATAAGTTCATCTCAGCAATAAAATCTTCAACGGCACAACGTCGTTCGTAATCAGTGGCCCGAACTTTGCCATACCACAGGGAAGAAGATGCATTCACGTCAGCACCCACTATAACTTTGCAGCCCGCGAGCGACCGCAAGACGTGACGGAGATTATGTATATGTGGAGTAACTGGGTCTGAATATTGAAAGTAGCAGCTCACAACGTAAACCTTAAAGGTAGGTGATGATACTTCCGCCACAGCGCAATGGGGCGTCATGAGATTACATATAGATGTTACAGTAAAGCTCGAAGAACGCGCAACATAAATTCCGGCTCGCGCCTTGCAATCCAGCTGAACTACCTTGTGACGTAAGCGCGCGTTTTGATATTGTTCCTGAACAAGTACTATGTCAAGGTTATAATCCACAATCAATTTATCCAGCTCAGATGTCGCCACCCTATCGTTATGGAGATTTAATTGTCCTATGGTTAAACTATCCATTTTTAGTAATTAGTGTTTAGGATTAATTGTTCGAGTTTCAGTTTGTAAGTAGTACACTCTTGAGATCCACAGCGATGATCACACGGTTTTTTAAAGCGTTTACACGCCACGCAAGTCGGCTTGAAATTTACGTCGTCCTTATGCGGGCAATCATTTGTTTCGTGTGCCTCCGAACAATTAGCACAAGTCGGTTCTTTATTAACGCAGTGTTTCTTAACGTGACCGAACTGTTGACAATGTAAGCACCGAACGACTTCAACATCGTCAATAAAGCGGCAGGTAGCACAATCAATAAATAATTTATCCTTGGTAGAAACTAAGTGTTTACGTACTGCGGAATCTAACTCGATGCCTATCCACTTACGACCGTTGTCTAACGAGCGCCTACGGATAATTTTAGTAGACTTAATAAAGTCATCCTCTTTCATTTGAAGCTCATCTTTAATATTTTGGCGGTATAGCGCGATCAGAAAAGCGCCATCATCCATTGAAGATGGTACATCCTTAACTAATATTCGAGGGCGTCTACCTTTTGGTTTTTCTAGTCGTAAACCAGCTGCCTTAATTGCGTCCACGGATTCCAATTTTTTAAGCTGATGTTCACTAGCGACACGTAGAACAACACCGGATTTCGCGGTTTTTTTCACGCCTACAATTTGAAAACCGTCATCACAGGGCTTAATTGCTTTCATAAGCGCTTGTTTTGTCGCGGACGAAGTGCTATAATCAGCTGATCGAGCTGCGGTCGGATAAGCCACCACACACGGCAATGGTGGACGGGATTCCATAATTGCTGGAGCTACTTTTGGCAAGCGTAGTTTCAACGAGTCCGCATACGAAATTTTACAATTGTTATTATTATTATTGACAGGATTGGGATTGACATAGTTATTCCTAGCCTATTCAATTCAAACAAACAAATCTTTCCTCTTTATAATATTAGTGTAGATGCTGAAAAGTGGGAATTCAAGTCTTCAAGACTATATACTAGGTGTATATTCATTGAATAGACTCATATTTTTCGTCTAGGAAACATCACTATTCAATGCTGCTTGGCGACAATAAATAGTAACTCGGTAATACCTTTTTGGAAGAAAGTCAAATACTTAAACCTACTAAAGATTCTAATTCCTTACTACCACAAATATTTCTGTCAACTTTTAACCTCACCATAACTGGCAACATTTACAAAGAAACAGTTTAGAACCCAATCGTCACTAAACCTTCGTTTATCAACAGGCGTTTGAACCATTTCCAAGCACTCCTTAGCATCCCACACGGTATGCTGTTGACTCAACTGTATTTGGCATTTCTGAATCATGGGAATTTTTGGTATGGAGGTGTGGTGACACTTGGCATTGCGTGTTGATCTTGATGAATCGTTGCCTTGTGTGTATTTCTTGTGGTATGAGGTTAGAAAGCTGCAGAAATTATTTGCAAATGTCTTCATATGTATCTATGTATTTGTTTTTATTAAGGAATTGGAGTAGTAGCTTCTTCAAGGTTTTCTGCAATGAATCTGCCATTATTTTCGTTAACAACAAACTACTTAAAAATTTAAAGTCACACATTCAAGAGCTCTTTTTAGGGTTCCGAATATCCGTAAGAAACAGAACTCTTATAGGATCACTCGGGTGTCTGTCTGTCCGTCTGTCACAGCCAGTTTTTTCCGGATCTACTAGACTGATCCTGGTAAAATTTGGTATACATGTGGACTTCTGTAACCCAAAAACGGACGTCTTACGTAAATAAATAAATTATCAGTATGGGGGTCACTTTTGGGGGTCAAACAAGAAAATTAAAAAAAAAAGTGTTTTCAATAATGTCGTGTGACATATCAAACAAAAGGGCTTAATGTGAGGGTTTTAATTATATTTTTTTAATAATTTTAAAATTAATTGTTTTGAAGTTATTCAAGAAATTAGACGAATAATTACCATGCCCCCCTTATCTCCGAAACTACTCTGCCAAAAATTTTGAAAAAAATGGAGATCCTACCTATAGATTACAGGAAAACCTATAAGAAGTCTTTAGTGTTAAAACAACATGTTAAAAACGATTAAATTCATTCGGAAACCTTTGCACGCGAGTCTGACTCGCACTTGGCCAGCTTTTTTAGGTTTCTTTTTAATTAAAACTAAAGTAAGCGTTATGCTTACAGTGCTTATATTTTTCTAGTACGTTTAACTCGCTTTGTTTGTTGTGAGTTAGAGCATTGTTCTGTAAAGTCTATTATGTTTAGTCTGTTCTTAAATTAAGGCTAATGTCGTTCGCAATAGTGTAATAACAGTGCGCTGTTTCGAGGTTGTGGTCGCTTGAGTAAATTACATCTGGGAATTTTCACGTTCTGACACTGTTTTGGGAAATTAGGTGGGTTGGTACATTTCTCGCAGATGAAATACTAGTAATTGCAAATTGGTTAATCCTACTTTTCGGGGTACATCTATTCCTGTGACTGATCGGCTCGAGCTCCTAGGCATGGAGTTGACATCCAGTCTCAACTTCGGCGCCACCATCGAGTACAAAGCCCAAACCGCTGCCAAAAAGCTGGGCATCCTAAATAGGGTGAAGCGATACTTCAGGCCTGGACAGATTTTAACCCTATACAAAGCACAAGTCCGATCCTGCATGGAGTATTGTAGCCACCTTTGGGATGGCTCAGCTAAGTATCAGCTTGCCGCGCTTGAGTCGGTGGAACGCAGACCTAAGAGACTCATCGGTGACGTAAAACTGGTGGATGCCAAAATACATAGCTTGGCTCATCGCCGTAAGGTTGCCTGCTTGTCGGTCTTCTAAAGATTGTACTTCAGTGAGTGTACCCAAGAACTCCACGACCTCATCCCACCGGCCGCCTTCTACCATCGGACATCCAGACGCACTGCATCTTACCATCCCTACCTTGTTACTATTCCACCAATTCGCACTAAGCGTTTCCAAACGTCTTTTATAATGCGCTCAGCAAAGGATTGGAACTCTCTGCTGCCTCTGTGTTTCCAAACGCTTACAACCCTAATCTCTTCAAAGTTAGAGTGAACAGGCTCCTTCTGGGTAAGCTCGCTCCATCGTAGACTTTGTCTCGGTCATCTCTGACCTAGACTAGAGTCAAGAGCAAACCAATCACAAATAAAAAACTGGCCAAGTGCGAGTCGGACACGCGTGCAAAGGGTTCCGAACGAATTTAATTTTTTTAACATGTTATTTTAACACTATAGACTTGGCTATATAATTGGCATTAAAAACAATTGATGTTTGTAGTTTGTCCGCTGTTTCTTCTGATGGTAAGCGACGATGTGGTCTTACAGCACGCTTGCCTAGAAGTAACCTATTCGCTCTTGACTTTAAGACTCACGGGATGTGGCTATCAGGAGACACAGACACTGGCAGGGAATTCCACTCCTTAACTGTACGCACAATGAACGTATTCACAAAATATTTAAGGTGAACGGTGAATGCTGTAAGTAATCCATGCTGTATTATTCTTAACTAACACTTCGCTCGCGACTTCGTCCGCGCTGCAATTTTCTTAAGGATCCCTAATTTTTTTCTACACAAAATTATAGACTAAAACCTTCCTCGACAACCTACATCCATTGGTGAAAACATGATGAAAATCGGTGCAGTAGCTTTTGAGTTTATCGCGAATAGACAGACAGACGCGGCGGAGGACTTTGTTTTATAATACGTAGTGATATATTATAATACGTATATTTGTCTGTTGGTATATTTGTTACAACATTACGTCTGAACGGATTTGGATGCAACTTGGTACACTGGTAGATCATGTCCAATATGGGATGATTTTCTACTTACACGCGGGCGAAGCCGCGGGTAGAAGCTAGTTAAATCATAACGGAAACTAGCCCTTATGCCATACACATAATTTGATTAAATAGGCTGGCTAAAACTATTTGATCAATTAGAAATACAAAATTTCGTATTTCTTCATTCGACTTATTTTTGATAAAATTTTCCCACAGCCAATTCGATAAAACTGTTTGAACCAGCATGTTTGATTAAATAACTTGAATATATATGGCCCGCATAAAAAAGTCTTGAGCATCGCCGACGAGTTGCTAGCCTGTCGGTTTTCTAACGGTTGCATTTTGGGGAATGTGCGACGGAATTGCAAAATTTGATTCCGCCAAGCCCTTTCCATCATCGGATCACAAGACGAACGGCGATGCGCCACCGGTACATGGTGGACATCCCACCCACACGTACAATACGTTTTGGGAACACATTCATAGTGCGTACAGCTAAGGAGTAGAATTCCCTGCCGGAGTCTGTTTCCTGATACAACCTGGAAGTCCTGGGAGTCTTTAAGTCAAGAGTGAATAGGTTACTTCTAGGCAAGCGAGCTCCATCTTCGACCACATCATCGCTTACCATCAAGTGAGATAGTGGTCAAACGCGTGCCTATCAATAGTAAAAAAAAATTGTGAAGCAATAACTTCAGCAAGAGTTTGTTAGTTCAATACATCATCATCATCATCTGTCTAGCCTTTACCCAACTATATTGGGGTCGGCTTCTAGTCAAACTGGATTCAGCTTTACGTGGAGCGGCTGCCTACCAGACCTCCACAAGCCATTAATATGGTAACACTTTACTTCTTGGCAAGACTGGAGTCAGATTAACTGGCTTCTGACAATCCATGACGACTGCCAAAGATCTACAAATGACAGCCGGGACCAACGTCTTAACGTGCTTTCCGAGGCACGGAGGAAACTCGGTATGTTAAGATGGTCACCCATCCACATACCAACCTTTGCAAGCGTTGCTTAACCTTGAAGATCGACCCGTGCGGCTGTTATTATTTAGCCACGAGCTCCTCTCTGTTAGTTCAAAACACAAACAACTTTTAATAATCTGATTGATTTAAAAGTGTCATCATCAACATCATCATATCAGCCGAAAGACGTCCACTGCTGGACATAGGCCTCCCCGCGCGCGTCGCCACTACGACCGGTCCTGTGCGTCTCGCATCCATCGGCTACCCGCGACCTTCACCAGGTCATCGGTCCACCTTGTGGGAGGCCTTCCAACTTTGCGTTTAAAAGTGTATCAGCCCATAAACATAGAAGCTACGATGTAGTTCCACTAGAAATACCACCCCTACAAAAATAGATACGAAGTTTTAAAACGCCTGAAACAGCTCGTCTTTCAGAAAAACGTATTTTTCAAAGTTTTAATTAATTATTCGGCTCACACAAGGTGCTCAGCCATTTAAACAAAACGCTTCCACACGGTACCTTGAGGAAACAAAGAGAAACTCTCGAAAAATACTACAGTACCATTGTAATTAAAACATTTCAACGCTTTGAATACATTAAACCTTTTACACGAATACCCCACTGGATCCTAAGGCTATTTATAATTTTAAAAAGTTTTCACACAGCCTGAAACAGACCTTACACTTTTCGACACAAGGATTAATTTCATTTAATTAATTCCGCTTCTAGTATTCCAAACATGCTGTATCGGAAGCACTTTCCTAATTAATATTCAACTCTCAACTTTTAGGTATAAGGTTTTATTTTGATTGAATCGTCTTCCTGTTCAGTATTCCAAGTATGCATCATTAGACAAACTTATCAACGTAGTTTATACAGACTTTGTTCGGACGACACAGGTGCTATTTTCGTATGAAAAAGTTGCCCAATAACTTTGTTCTCATAGTGAAGTGGTTTGTTTACCGAAGGTGTGAGTGTGAAAATGCAGTTACGTCTTTATACGTCGTCGCCGTGTCATCGTGTGGATTCAGTAAGGGCTTGTCCACATCACCACGTCACGACGTCGTTAACGTGAAATGGTG